>OX371196.1:23060000-24312500 GCA_947310845.1 Yponomeuta plumbellus | reverse complement strand
GCAAAGAAACCACCTCCACCTGCTCGCACTGCTCATCCACCCAGCACAGTTACAAGGACTGCCCTGTTAAGGAAGACACCTCTAAGCTATCCTGCTACAACTGCAACGCACACAACAAGAACCATAATATCTCCGACAAAGATACCTCCCACAGTGCCACGTCAGCTACTTGCCCCCGCTACATAAGTACGAGCAAATCCGTCTGCTCACGTACCGACTACGGCGAGTAGCTCTATACCACTTAACTCAATATAGCCCACACTGTTAAACATCCAGGACCTGTATGGAGCTGTAGGGCGCGTCCTTCACCTACCGACGCTGCTCCCGGTCGCGGATGTCGCCGACGATACAGTAATCGGTTTAAGATACCCTCGATCGACAAGAGCAGTTGCAATACAACCACGCGCGTGTCCGCCCACAGCCCTATGCAGATCTAATGTAAGCATAATTATGTAATCCTGTAAAATCTATTAAAATCCTTAAAAAACTATATAATTATAAAAATTTAAACAATAAATATATAATTATACATAATTATATATGTATATATATATATATATATATACACACCTAAACAAATAACAACATCTTAACAATCTTAATCATTTTCTATTACTTAATCCCCTTAAAACTTATCAAAAAAATTTAACTCAATTACAAATCATAAATCAAATACAATAATAACAATCATCTAATAATGCACTTTATATTTTATATAATATAAAAGATGCTGTAAACACTATAACTGCCAAAATCTCCCTGTAAACACACTACTTAACAACAACCACTCTAAATCCCAAATCTCTTTCCAATAAATCAATCGTAATACGCACTTTGTACAAAGTAGCACAAAACAAAATTACACTCTGTAACCCTCTTTCATAAGCCTTTTCAATGTAATCACTCTGTGTGCTCGCGGAGTATACCATTAGCACCGCGAGCACACAATGGAGCCTCAATTTCTTTAATAATAAAAAAAAAAAAAAAAACCTAACCTAACCTAACCTAACCTAACCTAACCTAACCTAACCTAACCTAACCTAACCTAACCTAACCTAACCTAACCTAACCTAACCTAACCTAACCTAACCTAACCTAACCTAACCTAACCTAACCTTTTTTTTTTTTTTTTTGTTAACGGGGTGAAATGCTTTGTGCACCATAACCGCCACCCTTGGGGGAGGGCGACGGCCGTGTGTCGGACTCTCCTCTCCTAATAATAGGAGAGGCATACCTCCTAAAACACCCCGGGGGCCGTCCTGTCGCTCGTGCAATGGGGCGCCGCCGGATCTCGCAAGTGGTGAACCACAACGCGAATGCGACAGCGGCACCCCGGCGACGTCGACCCGACTCGCAAGGAGTCGGGCCCACCCTCTCTGGAGAAGGGGCATGGGCCCCCCACCCCCTTCTCCCGTCACGATGTCGGACGGCAGGTCCCCCAACCTGCCGTCTGTGACCCTCCCTCAACCGGCGGCGCAAGTTCCGCGCGGCGTCCCCCGCACCACCGGCTCTCCCGGCGGAGAGGCACGAGCTCCACAAGCCTCCAACTACCGAGGACCCGTTGTGGCCCTCTGCCCGGATCCTCGGCCCATCGTATGCCCTCCCAAGAAAACACCCCTCGGCCAGAGACCATATGGGGTGCCCAGTCCCTGGTCCCTGGCTTACCACCCGCAATGTCCCTCCCAGGCCCGGCTTATGGATCTCGCGCCTCTCCCCGCCCCTCCAGCCCTCTTCCATGCCCTCTGCTGGACAGAGGGACATAGAGAGGGCCCCCACCGTGTGTTTTTTATAGAGGTTGTCTCCTCGCGGCCCGAAAGCCCCCGGCCCCACTCAATGTGGGGTTACGGGTGCGGGGCCCATGGTGGACCCCGCGGGACATCCAGCAGCGCAAGCCACTGGACGTCCCCCTCCCTCTGGTTTTGGTCCGCGCCGGACGGAGCCGGTACCCCCCCATATCTGGAGGGCGTTCCCCTATCCGCCACCCGGGGGACGCGTCCGATGGAAGATCCAGAAACTCCACACGGAAACCTAACCTAACCTAACCTAACCTAACCTAACCTAACCTAACCTAACCTAACCTAACCTAACCTAACCTAACCTAACCTAACCTAACCTAACCTAACCTAACCTAACCTAACCTAACCTAACCTAACCTAACCTAACCTAACCTAACCTAACCTAACCTAACCTAACCTAACCTAACCTAACCTAACCTAACCTAACCTAACCTAACCTAACCTAACCTAACCTAACCTAACCTAACCTAACCTAACCTAACCTAACCTAACCTAACCTAACCTAACCTAACCTAACCTAACCTAACCTAACCTAACCTAACCTAACCTAACCTAACCTAACCTAACCTAACCCCACTCCCACTGCTACGGTCGCCACTCCCGCCGCTAAGCCCGCTAAACCCGTCCCGCAACAGTTGGGCTATTTTGAGGACCCGGAGAGTGAGATCTTCTCCCTCTTTGAGGTTATCCGAGAAGCCGTGGGCCGCTCGGGTAACCTCAAGAGAGGGATCAAAGCCGATATCCTCACAAGCGTGGACAGGATTGAGCACCTTCTCACTCTTTCGCCGCTGCCATCTGCCCCGCCTGCCCCGCCTGCCCCCCCTGCTGACACCGAGGGACTCAAGGCAACCATCCGCGAGTGCATTCGAGAGGAATTGAGGGCGATCACGGTGCCTGCGCCGACCGCTCAGGCGCCTCTGCCGACTCCTACTCCCCCTCCTCCGAGCCAGTCCTCATACGCTAAGGTTGCCTCGACTCCCTCGGTCCCGCTGCGGCCACCTCCTTATAAACCGTCTATTATAGTATCTGCAAAGGACTCCAGCACCACCTCTGAGACTCTTTCTGCCTGGCAGAAGAGTATCTCTTTCCGAGACACAAACTTTGCCCCTCTTAGTGTCAAGCCCATCTCCAAAAATAAACTCCGGGTCGAATTCGACAAGACCGAACACATGGAGACCACCCTAAATAAACTCAGCCCCACATCTATCATTCAAGCAGAGCCCTCTAGAAAACTACAGCCGATGATCATTGTCAAAGGAGTACCCGAAGACATCACCCCTGAGACATTCACAACCATTCTCCGCACCCAAAATGACTCCGTAAAAAACAACGGGCCTGAGGACCTCCAACTCAAATTCAAGAGGGGAAACAGGAATCCCAAATTATATAATGCAGCTTTCACTACCAGCCCTGCTCTTTGGCGGTCCATCACTGATGTTGGCAAACTCAATGTGGACCACCAAAGGGTCCACGTCGAAACGTACATACCGGTCTTACAATGTTACCGCTGCCTCCAGTATGGCCACACCAAGAAGTGGTGCAAAGAAACTACATCTACTTGCTCCCACTGCTCATCCACCCAGCACATTTACAAGGACTGCCCTGTTAAGGAAGACACCTCTAAACTATCCTGTTACAATTGCAACGCACACAATAAAAATCACAATATCTCCGACAAAGATACCGCTCACAGTGCCACGTCAGCTACTTGCCCCCGCTACATAAGTACGAGCAAATCCGTCCGCTCACGTACCGACTACGGCGAGTAGCTCCATCCCACGTAATTCAATATAACTCACACTGTAAATCATCCTGGACCTGTATGGAGCTGTAGGGTGCGTCTTTCACCTACCGACACTGCTCCTGGTCGCGGATGTCGCCGACGATACACTAATCGGTTTAAGATACCCGCGACCGACAAGAACAGTTGCGATTCAACTACGCGCGTGTTCGCCCACATCTCTATGCAGGTCTAATGTAAGCATATTAGTAATCCTGCAAAATCTCTTACAATCCTTAAAATCTAAACAAATAAAAATGTAAACATTATATATTATTATATACATATATATATACACACACTACACAAATAATAACAATTTAACAATCTTAATCATTTCCAATTACTTAATCCCCTTACAACTCATCAAACTTTTACTCCATTACAAATAATTAATTTAATACAATCAATAACAATCAACTTAAGAATGCACTTTATATTATATATATAGTATAAAAGATGCTGTAAACATGATAACTCCCAAAATCTCCCTGTAAATAATCTTCTAAACCACAACAACTCCAAATCCCAAATCCCTTTTAATAAAATCTATCGTAATACGCACTTTGTACAAAGTTGCATTAAATCAAAATAAAAATCTGTAACTATCTCTCAAAACCCCCAATATAATCACTCTGTGTGCTCGCGGAGTATTCCATTAGCACTGCGAGCACACAAGGAACCTCAACTTCTTTAAAAAAAAAAAAAAAAAAAACCTAACCTAACCTAACCTAACCTAACCTAACCTAACCTAACCTAACCTAACCTAACCTAACCTAACCTAACCTAACCTAACCTAACCTAACCTAACCTAACCTAACCTAACCTTTTTTTTTTTTTTTTTTTTTTAACGGGGTGAAATGCAGTTACGCACCGTGACACCGCCCCCTGAGGGAGGGTGGCGGCCGTGTGTCAGGCTCACCCACCGAGTGTGGGCATACTGACTAAAACACCCCGGGAGCCGTCCTGTCGCTTGTGCAATGGGGCGCCGCTGGATCTCGCAAGTGGTGTAACCACAACGCGAATGCTACAGCGGCGCCCCGGCGACGTTGACCCGGCCAAAGCCGGGCCCCTTCCCTGGAGAAGGGGTGTGGGCTCCACACCCCCCCCTCCCGCCACGTGTCAGACGGCAGGTCCCTCAACCTGCCGTCTGTGGCCCTCACTGCACCGGCAGCGTGGAGTGCACGACTGCTACGCAAGCCGGTTCTTCTCGTCTGTCGGGGCGGCACGAACTCCGGGTCGTTCCCTCCCAGCCGCTCCCCCAGCCCCCTCCCAGCGCCTCCTCCACAAGGGGAAAAGAGGACCCCCGCACTCGGCTAGAGGCGAGGCGGAGCTAGGCTCCGCTACGGCCGCTATGTATGTGACGCTGAGACGTCCGATTAGTTCGACATCTCAGCGTTTACCACTTGCGCCACACGGCACCCCTCCGCTCTCTGCCCCTGGGGTGCGGGGGTCAGTCTCCCTCTGACTTTGGGGGGGTTGCAGTTGCGCCCCCCCATGACATGATTTGCCGGGTTCCCCCGGTCGGCGCAGATAGCGCAGCGGGGAGACACGGCCTGACAGCTTTCCGCTGTGTGCCCGGACACACCACACCGGAAACAAAGGCCGCTCCGATCCGCTGCCGAGGGGCATAGCTGACGTGTATGCCCCAACCCCATGCATTTGTAACAACGCATGGGGCGCGCCTCCAGGAGCTGGACACGGACCGAGCTCCAGCCCACCAGGAGACGCTCGGCCTCCTGGATCTTCTGAGCGGCCTCAATCGGGCACGACACGAGTGCCGTACCTTCCCCCCTAATGTTGGGGCGGATCCCTCCGCACACCTTCACCGCCCCAACAGCACAGCCGCCCGCTTTTGCCACCGCCGCCGTCAGTTTTTCCGGCGTGGCCGCATCATCCAAGCCAACGACGCGCATGTCAACCGTCTTCGTCGGCCTGTCGACACGCACCACGCCGGGCAACGCCACCCTCAGCTTTTCCGCCAGCTGGTCAGCCCTCTCTGCCCTTTGGGAGCCCGCAACCTCCAGCATGCGGGCCCCGGTGGCCGTCTGCCGAATCTTGAGGCCCTCAATCTGGAGCTCGTTCAGGTCGATCGACTCCTCGGCCCTGGCTAATACCTCGCTATAGGTAATGCCCTGGCACACGGCCTCTGGTGCCAGAGTCATCACCACTGCAGCCGACCGAGGAGCCACCAGCCTGACCGCCTTCTTCTTGTCCCCTTGGGGGGCCCCCGCCTTAGGTATGGCCAACCCTTGAGTCGGCCCCTTAGCCACTGGCGCCGCTGGCGCCGCCACCTTTTTCCCCCGACGCACCACCTCCGTCCAGGTCTCACCAGAGGTGGACGGGGTGGGGGCTACCTGAGTGGCCGGAGGCTCCGGCAGCGACCCCTGGGTAGCCGTCTCCTGGGCCACCGCCGGCCCCGCCTTTTTGGCCTTGGGTTTCCCCGCCTTCTTTGCCCCTGCCGGGGGGGGCGCTGCCTCCCGACTGTCCGCCATTAGAGGCGGACGGACCCTCTCATTGGCGGACCCAATTCCCGCGATCTTGCCCTCGATCATTCTCGCGATGGGAGGGAGGAGAGCGGCCAGCAGGCGCTGCACCAGCTCCTCACTCACCTCCAGAACGGGCGGCTCCTCTGCCGCCCTTTCCGCCTCCGCCTCCGCTCGCGCCATGGCGGTGGCCTGGAGGGCCTTGAGGTCCCGCTTGTACGAGTCCACCACACCTCGCATGACGGTGAGCTCGCGGCTGAGGCGCTTTTTGTCAGCGCTCAGTCTGCGCATGGCGTCTGTCGTCTTGACATCCGCCATTTGTTCCACCATTTCGGCGATATTTGCCGTAAAGCCCCCAATTTTACTGGCATACCCTCCCTTCAGGTTGGACGACTTGCCCACATAATCCAAGATGGAGGAAAGATTTTCCCCCACCTTGGCCCTCAAGGTCTGGATATCCAGAGACACCGCCAAGTCCTGGACCTCCTCATCGTCATCGTAAGCCGTCAGGACAGCCTGCGGCTGTGCCGGCTTCTTTGAGTCCCTCGCCAGCCCCAAAGCAGACCCACGGGGTCGCGGTTTTCCGCGTCTCGCCGTCGGGATCTTTGCCGCGGCCGATATCTCCATCTCCGAGTCGGAAGCGGATGGGGAGCAGAACCTGACCCGGATCCGCTTCTTCACTTCCTTCCCTCGGTCTACGGCCGATGCCGAGGCATCGGGGTCCATCTGGGACCCACCAGCAGCCACCAATGTGGCTCACTGCCCTAAACCTAACCTAACCTACCCAAAGTATATACAAGCAAATGTACAACTTAACCTACCACTAACACTAAACCCACACCTAAGCAAAATACAAAAACACACGAAAATCCCAAAACGTAACTAGCCTAACCAACACCCAACTAAACAATAACAATCCACACAAAACCAACCCGAGAAAATATAAAGAAAAAATTATAATCACACAACCCAACAAGAACTCCAAACAGCCTAAGCTCTTAGCCTAACCCAACCTAACCTAACCTAACCTAACCTAACCTAACCTAACCTAACCATAAAAACGATTAAAGGTTTTCGTACTATTTCCACCAGTGCATCAATCGCTCTTGCTCAGTTCACGCCATTAGATCTGAAGGTTAAGGAGGTGTGTGTCACCGAGCGTACCAAACTCTTGGGACACTGCCCATACCTTCCTTCAGATATTGAACTGCAGACACCCACGCCCCACCAAAACCTACCACATCCAGCTGAACGTATAGCAATAGAGTTCAGCAAAGCCCTCACTGAGCAGGAGATCGATGACTTGTGCTCGCCTGATCGGACCCGCATTTACACGGATGGTAGCAAGCTGGACAGCGGAAAGGTCGGTGCAGCTTATATCATCCAAAACCCCAACAGTTCACCTATCATCAAAAAACTAAAACTACACGACAGCTGCACCGTCTTTCAGGCGGAGCTGCTTGCCATCGAGCAGGCGGTCATATGGGCACATGACAGTAAAACACCTGCTGTCACCATCCTGTCAGACAGTCATTCTGCCTTACAGGAGCTTGAGAACAGAGACTCCACAAACTCGTTCGTCACCAACATACGCAGCTATTTACAACGACATTCCGGTTCCGTGGAGTTCGTGTGGGTGAAGGCACATGCTGGCCTTGCTGGAAATGAAGCAGCAGATGAAGCCGCTAAGAACGCTGCCTCCTCACATCGAGCCCCAACATATACAAAATTCCCAATTAGCTACGTAAAAAAGCACTCCAAGGATCTACATAAACTCATTCACAACGAAAGATATACTAGCTCATCCAAAGGAGCCTACACGCGAGGCTGGCTTCCAGAACTTAGCCACATCGAAGAGCTGTATAAAGCTGTGGGGCATTCCTTCCACCTAACGCAGTTGCTCACCGGTCACGGATATCACCGACAATATCTTCATCGGTTCAAGATATCCGTGACCGACAAGTGCAACTGCGACGCAAGCATTGTCCAGACAATGGACCACTTATTGCGCGAATGCCCACGGTTCTGCGCAGATCGGCTCACACATGAGCAAACCTGCTCATATCTTAAAATAAGTGACCCCTACAAAATCTCGGCCCTTCTATGTAAAGAAGAAGCGATTCTCTCATTTGAACACCTTATAACAAAAATTGTAAACAATATTAAAGAATATAATAAGTAAATACATGTATAATATATAAAATAATATAAACCTATTGATATATATCCCAATAATCTAAGTCTACATCTTTAACAAGATAGCCTTCTAACCTCTTACTAACTACTCACTAACCTTATGTAACCAAATGTGATTTAAATATGAAGCACTTTGTATCAATTAGCAAAGCTGCGCTTCAGCAAGATTACCCTTAACCTAAACAATCATCTAAAAATGTTAATCAAGTACCTTTCCTTGAAAACAAGACTCTGAATAACAGAGTACAATAAAAAAAAAAAAAACCTAACCTAACCTAACCTAACCTAACCTTTTTTTTTTTTTTTGTTAACGGGGTGAAATGCTTTGTGCACCATAACCGCCACCCTTGGGGGAGGGTGACGGCCGTGTGTCGGACTCTCCTCTCCTAATAATAGGAGAGGCATACCTCCTAAAACACCCCGGGGGCCGTCCTGTCGCTCGTGCAATGGGGCGCCGCCGGATCTCGCAAGTGGTAGACCACAGTGCGAATGCTACAGCGGCGCCCCGGCGACGTCGACCCGACTCGCAAGGAGTCGGGCCCACCCTCACTGGAGAAGGGGCATGGGCCCCCCACCCCCTTCTCCCGTCACGATGTCGGAAGGCAGGTCCCCCAACCTGCCGTCTGTGACCCTCCCTCAACCTCCTCTATGCCCTCTGCTGAACAGAGGGACATAGAGGAGGGCCCCCACCGTGTGTTTTTTATAGAGGTTGTCTCCTCGCGGCCCGAAGGCCCCCGGCCCCACTCAGTGTGGGGTTACGGGTGCGGGGCCCATAGTGGACCCCGCGGGACATCCAGCAGCGCAAGCCACTGGACGTCCCCCTCCCTCTGGTTTTGGTCCGCGCCGGCCGAAGCCGGTACCCCCCATATCTGGAGGGCGTTCCCCTATCCGCCACCCGGGGGACGCGTCCGATGGAAGACCAGAAACTCCACACGGAAACCTAACCTAACCTAACCTAACCTAACCTAACCTAACCTAACCTAACCTAACCTAACCTAACCTAACCTAACCTAACCTAACCTAACCTAACCTAACCTAACCTAACCTAACCTAACCTAACCTAACCTAACCTAACCTAACCTAACCTAACCTAACCTAACCTAACCTAACCTAACCTAACCTAACCTAACCATAAAACAACTTTTGTTCAGTTTACCTCTCACCCACTTGTGTCGCACCTTCCTACAAGCGTCTCGCCTTCAGCTCCTTGTACCTGAAACAAAAATAAAAGTAGATTCAATAGTTTTCTTTCAATTTAGCAAAAACCCTTAGAAATTTTCTAAATTAACTTTTTTCGGCCTTTTTATTTAATTTCTTTTTCTAAATCCGTCGGACCTCTTCCGCATCTACTACACTTCTCTTCGTGGGCCTCCCCCGTTTTTTGCCGCCACCCACCCCGCCGACCCTTTGTCGATACCCTTGGTTCATCGACTTTTCTGGGGAATAAATTTTACATTTTTACCGTTTCTGGCCACATTTTCAATATGTTGAGGACGCCGCTCGGGCTGACGCCCCACTCCCACACCAGCGATGACCCGGACTCGTCTGGTTCGATGCCCCCGCTCCGTTACGGCAGCCAAGCCGCCACACCCACTGCTACGGTCGCCACTCCCGCTGCTAAGCCCGCTAAACCCGTCCCGCTACAGATGGGCTATTTTGACGACCCGGAGAGCGAGATCACCTCCCTCTTTGAGGTTATCCGAGAAGCCGTGGGCCGCTCGGGTAACCTCAAGAGAGGAATCAAGGCCGATATCCTCACAAGCGTGGACAGGCTTGAATACCTTTTTACTCTTTCGCCGCTGCCATCTGCTCCCCCTGCCCCGCCTGCCCCCCCTGCTAACACCGAAGAGCTCAAGGCAACCATCCGAGAGTGCATCCGTGAGGAGATGAGGGCGATCACGGTGCCTGCGCCGACCGCTCAGGCGCCTCTGCCGACTCCTACTCCGCCTCCTCCGGGTCAGTTCTCATACGCCAAGGTTGCCTCAACTCCCTCTGTTCCGCTTCGCCCACCTCCATATAAACCAGCCATCATTGTTTCTGCAAAAAACTCGACCACCACTTCCGAAACTCTCTCTGCATGGCAGAAAAATATAAGCTTTCGCGATACTAACTTCGCCCCCCTCAGCGTGAAACCTATCTCCAAAACCAAACTCAGAGTCGAGTTCGAGAAAGCGGAACATATGCAAACAACTCTTAATAAAATCAGCCCGTCATCACCTATTGAAGCAGAGCCCTCTAAAAAGCTGCAGCCAATGATCGTTATCAAAGGAGTACCAGAAGACATCAGCCCCGAATTACTCACAACCATTCTGCGCACCCAAAACGACTCTGTAAAAAACAACGGGCCCGAGGACCTCCAGCTGAAATTTAAGCGCGGAAACAGGAATCCTAAGTTGTACAACGCGGTCTACACCACCAGCCCGGCCCTCTGGCGGTCCATCACTGATGCCGGCAAGCTCAATGTGGACCACCAAAGGGTCCACGTAGAAAATTATATCCCTGTACTCCAATGCTATCGCTGCTTACAGTATGGCCACACAAAGAAATGGTGCAAGGAGTCCACCTCCACCTGCTCCCACTGTGCATCCAATCTACACACTTTCAAGGACTGTCCGGCCAAAGATGACGCCTCAAAACTGTCATGTCACAATTGTAACGCTCACAATAAGAATCAAAATAACACCTCTGACAAAGATACCTCCCACAGCGCTACTTCCGCTACTTGCCCTAGGTACATAAGTATGAGCAATTCTGTTTGCGCACGTACGGACTACGGCGAGTAGCCCCACACCACCTGACTAAATTGAACTAATACCCACAACATGCAGGATCTGTACAGAGCTGCAGGGCGCCTTCCAACTATTGCGGCCGCTTTCGGCGGCGGATTTTACCGACAGTAAAGTTATCGGTTTTTAAATACCCGCGACCGACAAGACCAGCTGCGATACGGCTACCATCCAGATAATGGACCATCCAGCGCGTGAGTGCCCTCGGCTCTGTGCAGATTCTTGTAAATAAACAAGAATGCTAAGAACAAGTAACCCTGTTAAGTCTATATAAATCTTCTTCACAAACTTGTTATACCTAAAATCTAAAAAAAAATATAAATATAATAAATATATATATAATATACACATCTACCTTATCAAGCTAATAATTCCTGCGGCATCTCTTTTAAGTGTCAAAAACTTATAAAAACATAAATTATTAACAAATAAATAAATATAGTAAATAATCTAAGTCTAAGTTAACCCGCGAAACCTTACAATCATTTTTTAAAAGCTTTATTATCTTTAAACCTAAACAAAATAAATAAATATATACTTCTACTCACATAACATCACAACAAACTTAATCCAGTTAAAATACTTCATCTCCCAACAACTAATTAAAATCACTAATTCTAAACCTCTTTCTCAAGCCCCCAATAAAATCACACTGTGTGCTCGCGGAGTATACCATTAGCACCGCGAGCACACATGGAGCTTCAATTTCTTTGAAAAAAAAAAAAAAAAAAACCTAACCTAACCTAACCTAACCTAACCTAACCTAACCTAACCTAACCTAACCTAACCTAACCTAACCTAACCTAACCTAACCTAACCTAACCTTTTTTTTTTTTTTTTTTTTAACGGGGTGAAATGCAGTTACGCACCGTGACACCGCCCCCTGAGGGAGGGTGGCGGCCGTGTGTCAGGCTCACCCACCGAGTGTGGGCATACTGACTAAAACACCCCGGGAGCCGTCCTGTCGCTTGTGCAATGGGGCGCCGCTGGATCTCGCAAGTGGTGTGACCACAACGCGAATGCGACAGCGGCGCCCCGGCGACGTCGGCCCGACCGAAGCCGGGCCCCTTCCCTGGAGGAGGGGTGTGGGCTCCACACCCCCCCCTCCCGCCACGTGTCAGACGGCAGGTCCCTCAACCCGCCGTCTGTGGCCCTCACTGCACCGGCGGCATAAGATGCGCGTAGCGTCGCCTACGCGCGCCGGTGCGTCTTCGACGGAGCGGCGCGGACTCCGGGTCGTCCTCCCGCAGCCGCTCCTCGGCCTCCTTCAGCCCCAGGACCTGGTGGCAGAAGTGGGCCATCGCCTTCCACGCTCTCTCCCTGCGGAGCATGATTGGGATCATACTCGGCAAGGAGAGACCGTCCTCGAAGTACTGCACCAGAATATGGCGCTGTGGACCCCAGGCCGCACACTCCACCAGAGTGTGCTCCGCCGTATCCGCTGGAGCGCCGCACTCGTGGCACGCCGGCGTCTCTTCCCTCCCGATACGGTGCAGGTACTTACCAAAGCACCCATGTCCCGTAAGCACCTGCACCATCCGGAAGGTGAGAGGCCGACGCTTGCGGCGCATCCAGCGTTCCAACACCGGCCTGACGGCCTGTATGGTCCACCCGCCATATTGGGCCACTTCGAGGTCTTCGGCCCACTTCTCCAGAAGGTCCTTCTTGGCCTCCAGGCGCTGGTGGCGCACCTCCCTTGGGGCCGGGTTCTCGCCCTGGGCCCTCTTTTCCGCCACGAACCTATATACCTGGGCGAGAACCTCGGCCTCTCGCTCCCAGGGAGGGTCACCGGCCAGGACAGTGGCTGCCGCCCACGACACCGTACGATACCCCCTGATCGCCCTCTGCGCGATCACCCTCTGCGGTCGCCTCAGAAGCGACTTGTTGGCGGCGCAGAGGGCGTCCACCCACACGGGGGCACCGTACAGCGCCATGCTGCGGACTATGCCCGCCATTAGTCTGCGGCACCTCGTGTTGGGCCCTCCCTTGTTAGGGAGGAGCTGCCCGAGGGCCGCAGCTGCCCTGACCAGTCTTGGCCCCAACTCCTGGAAGTGGGGGCCAAAGCCCCAGCGCCCGTCCAAGATGAGGCCCAAATATTTCATCTGGGCCCCGATCCTCACCACCGTTCCGCCGCCGAGGACGATATTCGCGCCCGGCGGCGGCCCGGCTCGGGGCCCATGAAATAGAAGGGCCTCCGTCTTCTCGAGGGCCACCTCGAGCCCCAGCCGCCGGATCCTCCCGACCACCAAGTCCACCCCTACTGTGGCGAGTCGGGAGGCTTCCTTGAAGTCTCCTCCCCGGGCAGTGACCAGAGTGTCGTCTGCATAGCAGACGACACTCATCCCGGGGAGGAGTCTGCCGCGGAGCACCCAATCATAGCCGACGTTCCACAGGATCGGCCCCAACACCGATCCCTGCGGAACGCCGGCCTCCACCCGGTGCTCCACCAGGCGGCCGCCTCTTCCGACGGCCAACACCGTCCTGCCCTCCAAGTATGCCTTCAACAGCACTCCCATGTATCGAGGCACCCCCTGGAAGCGGAGCGCCTCGAGGATGGTGGCATGGGGAATGCTGTTGAAGGCATTCTTTATGTCCAGGGACACGGCTAGGACCCTGGACCCTTCCTCAGTCGCCTCCATGGTGAGGCGCTTCAGGGCAAGGACGGCGTCAACCGTCGACCTCGTCGGGCGGAACCCGTACTGGGTCTCGGAGAGACCGGGCCCCGTGCCGAGCAGATGCCGGTCGAGTCGGGCCGCCAGAATGCGTTCTAGCAGCTTCCCGACTTCGTCCAGCAGGACGATTGGCCTGTATGCCGAAGGAGAGTCGGCAGAACGACCCGCCTTCGGCAACAGGACCAACCGCCCCACCCTCCACAGCTCCGGGAACTGGCCGGTGCGGATGCACGCGTTAAACAATTCCCGAAGCTGCTCCCCGAGAAACTCCAGTGCCACAAACAGCACTTTCCCGGGGACCCCGTCCGGGCCGGGTGCCTTCTTCTTGGAACGAAGGCACCGTATGGCGGCCCTCATCTCACCGTCCGTGACGGGGGGGGGTGTCTGCTCGACTCCCTCGTCTCCTTCTTCCTCCCGCGAGGTGGCGGGGGCCATCGCTGGGGGGCTGAAGTTCCCCTGACGGGGAAACAGCTCCCGGACCACCCTTTGTAGAAAAGGGGGGTCCAGCGTCTCCGTCGTCGGGGCCGTCTGAGGGCGCATTTTATTGCGCGCCCATAACCTAACCTAACCTAACCTAACCTAACCTAACCTAACCTAACCTAACCTAACCTAACCTAACCTAACCTAACCTAACCTAACCTAACCTAACCTAACCTAACCTAACCTAACCTAACCTAACCTAACCTAACCTAACCTAACCTAACCTAACCTAACCTAACCTAACCTAACCTAACCAATCCAGGAACCATACACTGGGTCGGTGGGCCGAGTGGACACCCGGTATACTTGTATACAAAAGACGGCCACCGCGGACAAACCGGTCAAGTCGGCCATCCTAATAATCAACCCGGCCCTCTCTGTCGTCCAGGACGCCACCACAATCACGGAAAACGTCGTGGCGGTGGTGGTGGAATGGGAGCGGCAGAAGATCGGCCTGGTCTCGGTGTACCTTGAGGGAGATAAAGACCTCAACCCCTATCTACGCGACATCCAGGCCTTCATGGACCGCATGGGCACCAGCGCAGTCCTTCTCGGCGGGGATATCAATGCCAAAAGCCTCTGGTGGGGCTGCGAGCGCGAGGACCAGAGGGGAACTCTGTTCTCCGAGTTCGCAGCCCAGGTGGATCTGCAGGTTCTCAACGAGGGGAGAGCGCCGACGTTCTACATCTGGCGGGGGGATAAGCTGTTTACCAGCATTGTAGACGTAACCCTCGCCACGTCGGCGCTCTTACACCGAGTGAGTGGCTGGAGAGTCCGTCCGGACCTCGTCCCCTCCGCTCCCGATCATCGGGCGATCACGCTCGAGGTGGGGGCGGGGCCCGAGACGGAGCCAGCCAAACCTAGCGGATCCACCAGGCGATACCACGCCGGGAAGGCTGACTGGGATACTTTTCGGGCCTCGTTCGTCGACCGTCTAGGGGACTGGACGGTCGACGAAATCGAGGCTATCGAGACGCCTAGCGGTCTTGAGGAGGCCATTGGAAGGTACACTGCGGCGATCCATGGGGCGTGCGAGGATTCGATCCCTCTGCTGGCTCCGCCAAAGGCACCTAAACGGGTGATTTGGTGGAGCCCTGAGCTTCAGGCCAAAAAGCGGAAGCTCATAACGCTGAGGGGTCGAATCCGGCACGCAAATCGCCGCAGGAAGGATATGGTGGTTGCGGAGTATCTGGTGGCCAAGGAAGACTACAAGGCCGCCATTGAGGCGGCCAAGACCGCCAGCTGGGTAGAATTCTGCACAAAGCAGGAGCATGAGAGCGTGTGGGACGGCATATACAGGGTGCTAAGATGCGCCGCTCGTCGGAAGGAGGACACCCTCCTCAGCGGCGCGGATGGACGCACCCTGGACGCCGAAGGTTCCACAGCTCTCATAGCGGACACATTCTACCCGGCTGACGATCTTCAAATTGAGTCCGACACTCATGCCCGTGTCAGACAGGCCGTTGCCCGCATGGAGGATGAAGCCAGTACCAAGCCGCGGGAGTTTATTCCCTTCTCCCAACACGAGCTCTCGGGCGTCTTGAAGGGCATTCACCCCAAAAAGGCGCCCGGGGGGGACGGCCTCACGGCCGACATCTGCAGTGCGGCCATCCGGGCAAGAAATGATTGGAAGGCCGCTGTAGTCAAAATCCTGCCTAAGCCCAACAGAGATGACTACACGCGGCCTAAGTCATACAGGCCAATTGGGCTCCTGTCCGTCCTGGGGAAGATCCTGGAGAAGATGATGGCCGGGAGGCTGCTCTGGCAGCTCGGGGTGGGCGGAGGACTGAGCCCGCGCCAATATGGCTTTATGCCGCAACGCAGCACGGAGGATGCCTTGTATGACGCTGTACAGCTCATCAGAGATCACGTCGGGCAAAAACGCATTGTCGGAGTAGTCTCCCTCGATATCGAGGGGGCCTTCGACAATGCGTGGTGGCCGGGAATAAAACACCAGATCCTGGCCACAGGATGCGACCAGTCTGTCTACCGACTTCTGTGCAGCTACCTGAGCGAAAGACAGGTCACAGTCAGGTACGCTGGAGCACAAGTAGACAGACCTACTTCTAAAGGTTGCATCCAAGGCTCGACGTGCGGTCCCCTGCTGTGGAACCTGTTACTCGACCCTTTGCTCCGGCGAGGTGGGGACCTCGAAGCTCACCTGCAGGCGTTCGCGGACGATATTTTAATTATCGCCGCGGCGCAGACTGCTGGTGAGCTTGGAAGGATCCTGAACACCGCGCTGGAAGCCGTGTCAGAGTGGGGAGAGGCGGCTAAGATGAGGTTCGCCGCTCGGAAGACCCAAGCTATGGTGGTCACCAGGAAGCGCGATGTAATCCCACCCAAACTGAGTCTTGGAGGGGAGGACATCGCGTTCTCGGACGAGATCACCGTACTGGGTCTAACGATCGACAAGAACCTCAATTTTCATAGCCACCTCAACAGGGTCTGCGGCAAAGCCATGGCTAGGTTCCAGATGGTGTCTAGAGCGGCCAGGGCGACTTGGGGCTTAAATGCCGATATCGTCCGGCTGCTCTACACTACCGTCATAGAGCCGACCATCCTCTATGCGGCCAACGTCTGGGCACCTGTCGCGCAGCGCGCGGGCGTCAGGGCCGTACTCGACAGAGTGACCAGGGCCTTTGCGATCCGCATTGCGAAGGCCCATCGCACCACCTCCCTCACAGCAGCCGTCCTACTGGCGAGGATCCTTCCCCTCGACTTAAGGGCCGAGGAGGCCCTTCAACTCTATGAGTTGAAAAGGGGGAGGCCCCTCGCCTCGCTCCCGGGCCGGGACGTCGAGAGCCGCTGCAGCCCGTTCACGCTGGCACACCCCGCTCGCAGGACTCCGGTCGAATTCGAGGAGGTGGCCAGCGTGGAGGAGCTCAGCAAGGTGCCCGACGACTGGCCCCGGGCCTACACGGACGGCAGTAAGATCGAGGGTAAGGTGGGGGGAGCGGTCACTCTGTGGAGAGACGGCGCTGAAGTCCGCACCAGGGGGTTCAGGCTCGAGGGATTCGCCTCCGTCTTCCAAGCGGAGATGGTGGCGATTTCCAAGGCTCTCGACCTCGTTGCCGGGGGACCCGTTCCCATCAGGGCGAGTATCCTGAGCGACTCCAGATCTGCTCTGGAGTTGCTCAGGAGCACCTCGCCCACACACCCGCTGGCCGTGAAGATCCACGGCCAGCTGGCGAACATAGAGCAAAACGGGGGCCTGATCCGGTTCTACTGGATCAAGGCCCACGTCGGGATCCCCGGCAACGAACGAGCGGATGAGTTGGCCAAGAGGGCGGCGTTGTCCCGCAAAGACGCGGCAGCCTACGACCTGTATCCCGTCTCACACGCAAAACTGCAGGTGAGACGGGAGACGGTGGCAAAGTGGCAGACCAGATACAGTGAGTCTGCCACAGGCCGCGTCACCTCACTGTTCTTCCCGGACGTGGCATCGGCCCACAAAGTCCTTGGCAAATTTACCATGTGCAATGCCAAGGCGCAGCTCCTGACGGGGCACGGCGGCTTTCGAGCGTACCTCCACAGGTTCAAGCTCGCGGGGAGTCCGTCCTGCATCTGTGATGACGTGACTCCCGAAACGCTGGAGCACCTGCTGGAGGAGTGCCCCCGTTTCGGAGCTGCAAGGGCCGATTGCGAGATACTCCTGGGAGAGGCGGTGAGGTGCGAGGCATTCGCCGCCTTTATGGCCAACTCCAAGAGTCGAGATGCCTTCCTCGCCTTCGCCCTGGGTGTGACGCGTGCGGCCTCGAAGGCGAACGGGAGCCGGGTTTAACCCGGGCGACCCAAATACCATCTTATACAAGTTGAACAAATTTAAATTGGCCGAGCGAGAGGGGTAGATTTTAAGTTGCCATTCATTTTGGGACCCCGGCGCCTTGCTTGTGACTACTCGATGGAGTAGACAGAGATAAGGCGCCGGGGAACACACCTGGTTGTAATGAAAGGAGAAAATGGCAATTAATTATAATTAAACTGTATATAATTATTAAAATTTAACATAAATAATAAGGTTAAGTTAGGCTCAAGTCAAATAATATTATAATTATGTAAATGGGTTTGCAAAAAAAAAAAAAAAATACATATATACGATTAATGACAACTGCAAAGAAAAATATATAAAGACTGAAAAGAATGACAAGAATAAAAAGAATGACGACTGGAAAAAAAAAAAAAAAAAAAAAAAAAAAGAGAAGACACAAAACCCATTAGAATAAGAATAACATAATTATTAAATAAGTCTACATCACTGTACTAATTAAGAAACTGAAAGGAAATTAAAGATACTTGACAAATTAACCGTAGACAAAGGTTGCCACATTATTAATAGTGGCAGGACCTTACAGAAATAAAAAAAAAAAAAAAAAAAAAAAACCTAACCTAACCTAACCTAACCTAACCTAACCTAACCTAACCTAACCTAACCTTTTTTTTTTTTTTTTTTTGTTAACGGGGTGAAATGCTTTGTGCACCATAACCGCCACCCTTGGGGGAGGGCGACGGCCGTGTGTCGGACTCTCCTCTCCTAATAATAGGAGAGGCATACCTCCTAAAACACCCCGGGGGCCGTCCTGTCGCTCGTGCAATGGGGCGCCGCCGGATCTCGCTTGTGGTAAACCACAGTGCGAATGCTACAGCGGCGCCCCGGCGACGTCGACCCGACTCGCAAGGAGTCGGGCCCACCCTCACTGGAGAAGGGGCATGGGCCCCCCACCCCCTTCTCTCGTCACGATGTCGGACGGCAGGTCCCCCAACCTGCCGTCTGTGACCCTCCCTCAACCTCCTCTATGCCATCTGCTGAGCAGAGGGACATAGAGGAGGGCCTCCACCGTGTGTTTTTTATAGAGGTTGTCTCCTCGCGGCCCGAAGGCCCCCGGCCCCACTCAGTGTGGGGTTACGGGTGCGGGGCCCATAGTGGACCCCGCGGGACATCCAGCAGCGCAAGCCACTGGACGTCCCCCTCCCTCTGGTTTTGGTCCGCGCCGGCCGAAGCCGGTACCCCCCCATATCTGGAGGGCGTTCCCCTATCCGCCACCCGGGGGACGCGTCCGATGGAAGACCAGAAACTCCACACGGAACCTAACCTAACCTAACCTAACCTAACCTAACCTAACCTAACCTAACCTAACCTGGGGCGCCACGCCAGATAACCTTCACGTGTACCCCTCCGCTTCCGTTCCCTCTGATTCCTTGTGAACCAGATGGAAGGGCAAGTGGTGGGGTCGGTGCGCCCTGAGCGTTAGTCAGTGACTTCTCCTTGTGGGATCTTGCTGGCTAACGGCGAATGATCTGGCCCGAGGGGTCGCGTGGGTTCCAATTCCTCTGTGAATCGGGACCCAGGCGACCAACCGAAGGAGGTCCGGCTAGGGGGGGGCGCAGGCGCGCCTCAAACTAGTCGGATAAGAGTGGCCGCGGGCGGAGGGTCGGGGGACCCGACGCCCACGATCGCGGCGGGCCGGAAGGCACCCTCGTGTGTTCCGAGGGTGCCTTCTCGCGCAAGGAGAGGGCCCGTGCGCTCGCTCTCCACCTTCTCTGCTTTCAGAGAAGTGCTGGAGAGCGAGCGACGGGCGTCGCAGCGTCGCGCCGTCCTCCTCTTGCCTGTTGTATGGGCGACGGGTCGGGGGGGGGCGGCGCGAGGAAGCGGTTGGGGGCCATTATGGCCCCCCAGAGGAGGGGCGGCGCTTCCTTGCCTCGTCGTATGGGCGATGGGGCGAGTGGCGCCGCCGGGGAGCCAATCTGGCTCCCCACCAGTAGAGCCCCTTCGGGGGCGAGCTCTTGCCGGGTCACAGTGAATTAACCTCTGGCCTATCCTGTGGCCCGGTAGAGTAGCGGAGGAACACCGCGGGGTTTTAGGGGGTAGTCCAGCACTGAGCAGGCGGCTCGATAGTGCTGGGAGTCCACCACAAAGCTGCTCTGTTGTCCCCCGACAATAGAGCGGCGAAGTGCGCAAATGCATTTCCCCGCGTCAAAAAAAAAAAAAAAAAAAAAAAAACCTAACCTAACCTAACCTAACCTAACCTAACCTAACCTGGGGCGCCACGCCAGATAACCTTCACGTGTACCCCTCCGCTTCCGTTCCCTCTGATTCCTTGTGAACCAGATGGAAGGGCAAGTGGTGGGGTCGGTGCGCCCTGAGCGTTAGTCAGTGACTTCTCCTTGTGGGATCTTGCTGGCTAACGGCGAATGATCTGGCCCGAGGGGTCGCGTGGGTTCCAATTCCTCTGTGAATCGGGACCCAGGCGACCAACCGAAGGAGGTCCGGCTAGGGGGGGGCGCAGTCGCGCCTCAAACTAGTCGGATAAGAGTGGCCGCGGGCGGAGGGTCGGGGGACCCGACGCCCACGATCGCGGCGGGCCGGAAGGCACCCTCGTGTGTTCCGAGGGTGCCTTCTCGCGCAAGGAGAGGGCCCGTGCGCTCGCTCTCCACCTTCTCTGCTTTCAGAGAAGTGCTGGAGAGCGAGCGACGGGCGTCGCAGCGTCGCGCCGTCCTCCTCTTGCCTGTTGTATGGGCGACGGGTCGGGGGAGGGCGGCGTGAGGAAGCGGTTGGGGGCCATTATGGCCCCCCAGAGGAGGGGCGGCGCTTCCTTGCCTCGTCGTATGGGCGATGGGGCGAGTGGCGCCGCCGGGGAGCCAATCTGGCTCCCCACCAGTAGAGCCCCTTCGGGGGCGAGCTCTTGCCGGGTCACAGTGAATTAACCTCTGGCCTATCCTGTGGCCCGGTAGAGTAGCGGAGGAACACCGCGGGGTTTTAGGGGGTAGTCCAGCACTGAGCAGGCGGCTCGATAGTGCTGGGAGTCCACCACAAAGCTGCTCTGTTGTCCCCCGACAACAGAGCGGCGAAGTGCGCAAATGCATTTCCCCGCGTTAAAAAAAAAAAAAAAAAAAAAAAACCTAACCTAACCTAACCTAACCTAACCTAACCTAACCTAACCTAACCTAACCTAACCTCGACGTAGTCGTAAATTTTCCATGACACTGATATATAGTTTTGCCCGTGTCAAAACCATACCGCGATGTAGAAGTGTTGCACCGCCATCTTGTGTGTATTTTCCACTAATTCAGCTGCCAGTTTGACGACCTCTGTGGCGTAGTTGTTAGCGTATCTGACTACCATGCGAGAGGTCCCGGGTTCGAATCCCGGCTGGGGAAAAAAAAAAAAAAAAAAAAAAAAAAAAAAAAAATATATATATATATATATAATAATAATAATAAAGGAATGTTTTCTTTTAGTACAATTTTCTACTCAAAGAAAACATTCCTTTATTTTCTATCTACAGTACTTAAGAGTACTTCCCCTTCAGGTGGCATTACAAAATTCCTTCAGGTGGCATTACAAAATTCCTTCCTGTATATAATTGGAATCTCGAAAAACGGCTCCAACGATTTTTACGAAATTTAGTATGCAGGTATTCGGGGGCGATCAATTAATCTAGCAAGTTGTCATTTGTATAAAACGTCGTTTTAAGCGTATTCTAGGCAATTCTAGGCAATTAAACACTGATTCGAACCACGCATGTACCAAATACTTTTAGCTACGTAAATTTTTTTTTTTTTTTTTTTGTACAGCAACACCATTCGCTGATAAAATTGTGCCCGGATAACGGCGACATGCTTGCCACTTGTCACGTTGGGACCTAATAAACTAGGCAAAACGTGGGCCCAGTTCTAGTGATTGGTGCCTCTGCCTACCCCTTCGGGGATAAGGGGCGTGAGTTTATTTTATTTTATAAACACTGATCGTTAGATTATGAAGGTAAATTTCACGTTAGGCGTCGACGTTGTAATACCTAAGGTGGGAAGTCGGTCAGTACAGTAGTGGAAAGGGCGCTGTTCAAATTATGGTGTTTTTTTTTTTTTTTTTTTGTGTGAGGGAACATGAATGCGTTTTTTTTTAAATATAATATATTTAATTAATCAAAGTATGTACCACACTTTTGCCAAGTTCGTTGATCAGTTTACCATTGAATTTAGAAGGAATAGAATATCATTCAATTGCTTTTTTTTGGCGACTGGCGCTGACGTCGCTCGTCGGTAAGATTTGTAACTAACTTATTACGTTTTTTTCTTTTACAACTAATTTGAATCACCTGTACATCATAGTTTCATTTTTCTATGAATAAGAATTACAAATCCCAATGATTTAATAATAAAATAGAAATAACTTTTATATTCAGAAATATTTTTCGTAATCGAGTCAGCAAGCATACTCGACAGTGAGATTACCTTAAACGCCTCGTTAGATGGCGTTGCTTGCTACTTCCCGTTAGATGGTGCTGATAAAAGTATGTATATCTATATTAATAATTTTGTTCGGGTCTATGGTATTATTTGGTATTATTAAAGAATAATATTCTTATTATATTATAATTTCAATTTAAGGTTATGCTCCATTCGCCCGTGAATGGAAAAATACCTATAGAAAACGAAACCCCCAGCATACATTAAAAACGTTGCAGCCGTTTCCGAGATTCAGATATTATATTAAGAGATTAGATAGATAGGTAGATAGATAAATGTTAATAAATTTGAAAAAAAAAAAAAAAAATTGTTTCTTGTTTAAAGGTCGCATTTTTTTCTCGAATGAAAAAAGGATTTCTGTGTAAAGTGTTTTATTATTTAAGGCATCTGCTGATTTCGAGCTTCGTGGGCTCTGCGAATAACCCGCGCCGCTATTATCTCCACGAGTAACAGCAGCATGGCCACACCTCCTGGAAAAATAGATTGTTTCATAGAACTACAATCATGGTATGACAATTTGATGTATACCTATTACAAAGTCCCCAGATTAACAAGCAATGTAGGTATGTGCAGCATATACGAAACTGAAATTGTCTACGGTATGATACTGGGCCCAGGTGTAGATAAGACAATAATTATGTCTAACAAGCATTAAATGTTATTCTCTATCTTATTCTTATTCTATCAAATTTTCGTGTCACAGTGTATTATTACTAAATAATTAATTATTAATTATCTATTAAATAATGGATTATTAATTACAGTGTATTATTACTAAATAATACACTGTAAATATTGAAAATAACCGAGATTAAGTATGGAACAAAGTAACAACTTTATAGAAATTGATAAAAACATTATCACATTACATTGAAAAAATCAAAGTACCTACCTAGTGTAAGTAATTTTACTTTACTTCAGACATACTGTTGAAAACGAGTTTGCTCAGCTCTCTCTTTGCTTTCTCTGAGGGAACGTACGTACAGTGTACCTACAAACGCACTAGGGGATTAGTGTTAGTACATCAATCAAATAAAGGACGGGGTTGTTATTTGTTCTGATCATAGCCGCGATAATGTTGTGTAGTGTAGGCGAAGACGCACCCAGCGCAGCGAGCAGCTGCAGCGCGGGGTAGAACTGGCGGCCCACGGGGCGCGGCGCGGCCGCGAACTCGGGCGGGCAGCGCGGCCGCGGCCGGTAGTACGCCGGCTGCACGCGCGCCATCACGCCGCGCTCGCGCACCAGCGCCAGCCTGCCGGTGCCGATGCCGATGCCGGTTGATGCCATGTGCCATCAGCTGACATTTATTTTGTACAAAGTGTCGGTAATAATCGGTAATCGGCACCTTTCATTTTCATCAAAATTAAAGGACAGTGAAAAAGCTTAATATAAACATTTATATAACTACATGCAAATTCATTGCGGTCCAAAATGACGGACCGCGGCTGCCGGTAGGGCGGGGCGCGGCACTCCCATGACAGACAGCGGCTGCCGGTAGGGCGAGGTGCGGCACTCACATGACGGACAGCGGCTGCCGGTAGGGTGAGGCGCGGCACTCACAATGACGGACAGCGGCTGCCGGTAGGGCGAGGCGCGGCACTCACATGACGGACAGCGGCTGCCGGTAGGGCGAGGCGCGGCGCGCGGCGGAGTGGTGCTCGACACGCGGCACCACCATCAGCTCACTCATGGCGCACACCTGCTCGTCGCTCCACGTCTCCATCACCGGGTACGAGTACGTCGCCGTGCACTACACACATAGACCAACCTCTTGCGCAAAAACGACAGCATATAAAATACAGTTTTGTAGAAAGGTCTGATGAAACTTAAGCGGGTTATTTTTATAATAACTTATTATTATTGTGACACACAACTGAAACTTATTATTATTGTGAACGAAGGTGTCTGTCTACTGGCAGTTGTTCTTCCAAACCTGCTTTACTCGTCTGAGACATCGTGGCCGTACCTACCGAAAGCATATAATATGCGCTTTCGCATATTCGACCCAATTTCATCTTAGATGCTTCCGTGATATCATGGGCATCAAGTGGTCAGACCGACTCTGAAACACCGACGTCCTTCGATGCGCTAGAGTCAGCGGAATGAGCCGTTCTCAGAAGAACTAAAAAAAATACGGGGGCTGTCAAAGGAATGCAATTTTGGACCTCAGCCCAATAGCCGGAGTTAGGTATATTGTATTGAAAAATAAAACTAACATTTTCAATAAAATATAACGTCGAAACGACAAACATTTGGCTGTTGGCGTCATAGAAACTTTTGTTCAGCTCGCTGACACCTATTTTATGATGTATCACACATGGCTATTGGGCCGAGGTCCAAAATTGCATTCCTTTGACAGCCAGCCCCCATATATTTTTTTTTTAGTTCTTCTGAAAACGGCTCGGAGGCGAGGCATACTGCGTCTGCTTCGTCTGAGAAGAGATGCTCTGCGCAGAGCAGTGGTCTGTTAGTATTGCCATAGGCAATACTGACAGGCTCACTGAATAGACATTTCAACAACATGGGTCTAAGCGACAGCCCGCTTTGCCGGGGATGCCTGAAAGAAGAGGATACACCCGCCCACGAGACCATCTACTGTGAAGGCGTGGAAAAACAACGGACCGCCATCGTTGGGAAGCTGGTGAAGCTGGTCCCTTCAAAATCCCTTCAATCCCTCCAAAAATACACGTTATTTCTGGAATAATCTTTTTTCATTCATAGATAATGGTGGTTTTTGTATAACACTGTGGTTTTATTATTTCGGTGCACTTTTAGGATCACATAGAATTTTGTTTGAGTTTGCTACCTAAATCAGAACCGAAGTTATAAGAATTTCTTTAAATGGGGTATCCAGTGCAACTTAAAAAATGATTTTACTTTAAAAAAAAAAAATTTTTTTTGTCGATAAAAATGTGCCTAGTATCGCCCTTTCTCATATGTGCATTTTATAAAGAATCTCACTGTACTTATTATATTGATATATTATTGAGAGCCTAATTTTCGGTTAAAACGGTTGATATTTATAAACGTTTTATCTATCTATCTATCTACATATATGTGAGTGGTTGACCAAAAAGGGACTAATTGAGGGAAAATAATTGATTTCGAGAAAATCGCCTTTGAAGTTTCCTTTGAAGGAATGCAATTTTGGACCTCGGCCCAATAGCCATGTGTGATACATCATAAAATAGGTTTCGACTCGTGCTCGGCTCACAAAAAAAATCATAAAAAAATAACTACGGCACCCAAAAATATTCTGGTTCGACCAAAACAAAACTTAAATACTACAGATTAAAAAAAACAAATAAAAAAAATAACGGTTTCCAATCCCTCCAGGGTCCCTCTTTGGTCGACCACTCACATATTGTTTCCACTATTCCAGAGTCGTTGTGCTTGTATCTATACACCGATAACTTGTTTGCAGTCCGGTTAATATACAGTACAATCCTACTTACACTACCGAAGCAATAACTGAATAATATTGACTCATCAGAAGAAATAATACTCTGATCAGTTAATACCTATTACTTATTGCATTAATAGAGAGAGTGGCATTACCCACTTAAGTTTCACTGGATATCAGTTACAATGCGCTGTAAGGTGTTGCAGGTGAGCGAGTGCAGGTGTGACCTGGAAGGCGATCCGCTCGGTGAGCACGCGGCGCAGTCCCTCGTCGTAGCCGATGTAGGGCGGGTCGCGCGCCGCCATGATCTTGCCGTAGAGCTCGGCGATGTCGCGCTGCTCCATGTTGTCGGCGTAGAACTGGCGCTGGTAGCTGACGTCCTCCACCTTGTACTGCAGCTCGGAGCGCAGCAGGTCGCGCAGCGAGCGGATGGGCGCGCGCGGCGGCGCCAGCACCGCGCTCAGCAGCGACGCCGAGTAGAACTGCATCAGCAGCAGCCCCAGCGAGCACGCCACCAGCGCGGCGCAGCGCCCGCCCCACAGCTGGCTCGACCGGAACGACGCTGCGGAATGCGAGGTGCGAATGCGAATGACTCGACGTGCATCGCCTGCCGTATCGCAAAAAGGACAACCGCTCACCGTCCAAATAAAATATATTGACGAAGTCGAGCATCATTTCACCAAAATTGATCTTGTAGTTGTCCGGAGAGCCGAGGAACCTGGTCTGAAACGAGATTCGCGTTAGAAATCACCGGAGAGGTGTGTGGTACGAATGGAGCGTAAGTAGTGCGACGTCACCTCTAGTTGCGCGGCAGCGGCGAGCAGCGCGGTGGCGAGCGCGCACAGCAGCAGCGCCCCCGCCCACGCCGCGCCCGCCAGCGGCGCCGTGAACACCGCCAGCGTGGGCGCGCCCGCCGCCTCGGGCTGCCGGAACAGCGTCGGCAGCCTGCGCAGCGCCGGCACTGGGTTACCACTACGACCGGCGAGCGGTGCAGGTGCAGTCGTGTCGGCGCGCCACTCACTTGGTGTAAGCGACGAGCCCGGAGTACTCGACCGCCGGGAAGCGCTCGGCCTTGAGCAGCATAGGCGCGGCGCACAGGTCGGCGCGGCCCGCCAGCAGCGCGCCCGCGATGCCGACCCACGAGCCGTTGCGCCGGCCGCCCCACAGTGCAGCGCGCTCCAGCGTCAGCCTGCCGACACACCGGACGAGCGCTCACTGGCGTGCGGCCGCCTAGCCGGGAGCACCCGAGCTCCTACAAAACTCACTCGAACTGGTGCAAGTCCTGCATGAAGCCCAGTACGTGTAGGAAGTAGCGCGGCGGCGCGTCGCGGTGCAGCTGCGTGCGCGCGCGCAGGTAACGCCGGTCCGTCACGTGCGCCGGCTTTTGGTTCAACTGCGGCAGGGGAACGGACAAGTTAAAATGCGAAACTAACTTGTGTGCACCTTTTTACCGGTTCGAGACTCACCACATAGGAGCCGCGCAGCGCCACTGCGTGTCCCCAGCGGCGGCGCCGCGCCACCGGCGCGCCCGTGCGCTCCAGCCGCACGCTCCAGCCGCAGGCGCGCGCGCCGCCGCCGCCACCATCGCCGCCGTCCGCCTGCAGCGAGAGCGTTACGCGCGCTTGCATAGCCGCTAGTTTGCCCTCCATTTGTTGCTCATCGAAGCTTTCGTTTCGGGCCAGTATCAGTGGGGCGGGATAAGCAAACTCCTCGCCTTTGTCTGCTGTTTCGGCTTCGTCACAATCCGTGGTATAAGAACCGTAAAATGTCACATTCAATGGTGTGTACTTTGTGTACTCAATCGAGTATACGTCGTATGCGTACCAAGTGCCTGAAACAAACCTATTAGGTATAGCAAAATGTTTGCACTTACACTTAAGGTGCTTCGACACGTAAAAAAAGGCAATTCGCATGCCTGGCGAGAGCTGGTGCAGTAGTCGGAGCTCGGAGTTGAGCGTGAGTGGCAGCGCTCGTGCCGCAGCCAGCGCGCGCCCCCCGCTGCCCCCGCGCCCCGCCGCCGCCAGCAGCAGCCAGTGCGTCGTGTAGTCGAAGGCGCCGCCCTGCAACCGCGACTTGCATTGCTGGCGCTCGCTGTGCCGACGCCAAGCCCGCTGCCGCTGTGGGGGGGGGGGACGCACTCACCGCGGCGGCCCGCTCCGCGGCGCCGGCGCACGCCGTGTCGACGATCGCCAGCGAGCGTTCGCGCGTAAACAGCCGCCGCTCGCCCGCCATCTCGTCGCGGCAACTCAGGCACACGAAGGCGCTCGCTACACCGGCCTCGAATAATATGGAAGAAATCCTTGCCCGAGCTAAGAAAAAGAACGAGTCAATGAACCGTCAGAACCCGCGCTGCCTTGTTTGGTACAAAGATTGATACCTAGTGTAGTAACCAACCAATCGCATTCCAATAGCAGCTGTACCTACCTATGACTATAGACCCGAGATAGACATTGACCCTTTAACAAACACTTATGTTTGTCTTGAACCCTACAAACAGCCATAGTCAAGGGCCTGGGTCTACGGCCCTCGAATCTGAGTATGCTTAGAAACATAGGTACCTAGGTAACACCTACTCAAACTCAAACTACGCTTCTGATGCCACCAAGGATTGGATCCGGCGCATCCGGCGCGACGTCCGACCTGTCTCGTCAGATGGACGTCGAAGGTGGAGGCAATGTTGTCATTACTCTGACCGATAAGTTAAAGAAGTGCGGTAAAAAAATCAACATCGTACCGCGTCTAGGGCGCGTAGTCGTCGATATTTATGTACAATGCATAAAAGTAAATAAACCTATTCTTAAACCTATTAATTAAATATCGTGACGATAATATGTATAATTGTTTTCTTCTTATTTTTTTTTTATCTACAGAACTAACTACTGCACCTCGGGATTTGTAAACAGCGCTTGACACCTATAGATACGAGTCACATACGTCGGATACAACCTTCCTACACTATATTTTGTACATGCTAACATTCGACATTCAACCACACAATGTAGAGTTATGCATGTGTCGTATGCGGCGTCGTGTACACGGACCCGGCGCGGAGGCGCAGCCGTAGAACAGCGCGCGCCGCAGCGAGTGCAGGCGCGCGTAGTCCCGCACCGCCCCCGCCGCCCCCGCCGCCCCCGCCGCCCCCACCGCCCCTGTCGCCGCCACCGCCACCACGACCAACAGCGCTAGTACCAACGTGCGCATACCGACCGGCACTGGCCGACACGCGGCAGCAAATGACAATATTAGTACCGTCGTCATCTCATCTACCTACTACCTATTTGACAAATAACACGGTTAAATTACAAATGCTTATAGCCCACTTATGCTCTACCCTAGTTCCACACAAACGGCATCGTGTCAAATCGACCTTTTTCTAAGGTCCGGCAAAACATTATATAAAAAAAACATGTTTGAATAAACATGAAACCGATTAGGCAGGTACACATTAAGTCTTCATCATCTTCATTGAAACATTTTTTTGCTGTAACTTTCGATCTATACTGAACCAATTTAAAAAAACTCAAAGTCGGTTAGGAAATACTATCTTTAATGTTTATTAAATTGTACAGCATGCGTTAATAAAGCAAGTAGGTACCTATATTTATGTATTTAGTTGTGTACTTACACACCTAAATATATTAGATACATTGTAATGTAATCTATTGTAATAGATGTCACGTTTTATGAAAAATTCAGTGATGTTAAGCGGTGCGGTGGTAGCCTAGTTCGTAGGACAATGGACTAGGAAACTTTTATCGTCTTATACTACAAATACGTGGAAAGGTCTTAAAATGTTATATTTGTAAGTATGACGACCTCTGTGGCGTAGTGGTTAGCGCATCTGCTTACCATGCGAGGGGCCCCGGGTTCGATCCCCGGCTGGGGAGAAAAAAAAAACTCCAGGTCTTGGATGTTTACATGTTTGTGACGTCGCTCTTTCTGGTTCCCACGACACAGGGTATCCTAGTGTGGGGCCAGAAGCAATGTAAGTGTCTGTATGTAAATGTAAATGAATGTGTAAGTAAGCTCGAAAAATATTTAAAAGAAAAGAAAAAAAAATTCAGTGTAGGTTTGTAAATCTTAAGATTACAATAATACGTAGAGCTATTAGCTCTACGTAGGTAATGAACAATTAGTAAAAAATAAAAAGCTTCACAAATAGAATTCAAAATATTATACATTTTTATTGCCTTAGAGATATTATTTATTTTATTTTTATTTTGGAAAACTAACAGCTTATCGCTAACAATTAAATTTACATACATAGAAGTATCAGTATCAAATTATTCTATTAGGTAAAATTACATTGTTGAAATCAATTGTAAATTATAAGATTCTTAGATTAATATATATAATATGTCTATTATTATATTATGGAAATAAAACTGCAATGCGTTGCTCTGAAATGAGAAATATTATTTTATTTCCCAAAAATAATACAAGAATTCAAAAAATAATTACACTGAACTAAAGTTAATAACTTACCTGAAATGAGAAACAACATTTTCAGCTAATATTTCGTCAATTAAATCAATATTTCTTCACTTTTAAAATAACATATTTTCGCAGTCTGCTTTTATATTTGCGTTATTTGCGTTACCTGTGAAGCCAGGAATTCCGCTTTTTTTAGTTTCATTTATTTCATCTATATTATTTATTTCTTTTTCGTCTATATTTTGTGTAATTTCCAGGTTTTCATTTTGTATGAGATTAAATTTTTCTATGCAATCCAATCCCACCAAAAAGTCATAGTCAAAATTTTCCTCGTCTAACACGAAAACATTAAATTTTTTTTCAATATTAAGTATTTTTAGTTTAAGTGTTACGATGCCTATCGCTTTTTTCACGCCATTAATAGTTTTCAAGTTTGCATCATTACTATTTACTAAGGTGTTATTTCGTAAAGATAGCAGCCGAGAATTTATTAACGATACATTGGAACCTGAATCGTAAATTCCATAAGTTTCCAAAGTATCATTAACACATAACTTAATCTTTATTAATGGCGGAAGTATTAGTTTTTTGGATCAATTTGATTCAGTTCAGTTTCTAGCTCGGAGTTATTGACATGCCGTATCCGGTCTCTATTTGGCTTACCACCATTTTTGTTTTTGAACCAGCACATTGCTTCTTGATGATAGCTTCCTCTGTCTTCCTTTTCGCAAATACTGCACGGCTGATAGTAGTCTGTCGTAGTCTTGCCAAAAGTTATTGTCCTCCTTTCCAAATTCTTCTTGTTTGCTAAATGTTCCAATCCTCTGATACTATTGAATAAATCTTCTGTCTCCTTCATATCTTCTCTGTCAATTTTATCCGCTATATAATTTGGCAACCCCGTACCAATCAGGTCGATCAAAGTTGGTATATCTATTGACCTGTTTATCTCCAACAAAAGTCTCTCCTTTTTCAAAGCATAATCAAGTAACGAACCTTGTCTATACTTGAATGTAATTGCATACCTTATCGGTGTCCAACCTTTGTCTGCATATGTGTCACAAAAGCTTTTTTTCCACGTACGCCATTCTGATCTTATCGTGTGTTTTATAACCATGGAACTGTACCAGTCAATACAGGAGTCATCCAAGAATAGCCTAAGGGCCTCGATTCTCTTTGTATCATCGTTTATTTCTAAGCGAGTACATTCGCCTTCAAAAATAGCCATCCATTGAGATACATTTGATATTTTTTTATTGAATTTTTCTATGACAAATTTCTCTGATAGTCTTTTTATACTGTCTTGTTTACTTGTATCTCCTTTCATTTCACCAATTCGCTCCAAGATCCGTGTTAATGTCTCTTCTGTAAACTCACCCGAAGTCACCTCTTGTTTTGTTCCTGACGTACTCTCTTCTAAAAAATATTCCTGAAACTGCATATTTCCGTCTTCATCCATGTAGTACTTTCCAATCTCTGGAGTAATTGCAATCCATATTTGTCTCTTTTCGTGTCTTTTTTTTAAGGTATTCTTTACTTTGAGAAACGCTGGAGTCTTCAACAGTGCTTCATGTAATTCCGCCGGTTGGAATTTGTCCGGAAAAAGGAAGGTCTGGTGGTTGACATTTGTAACCGAAGTTACGCAGATGATGTTCGATTTGGTATCTTCTCCAGCTTTTACCACAAATTCGAATCTCAGCTTCTCCATGTTGTTTTACAATATGTCTATTATTATATTATGGAAATAAAACTGCAATGCGTTGCTCTGAAATGAGAAATATTATTTTATTTCCCAAAAATAATACAAGAATTACCTGAAATGAGAAACAACATTTTCAGCTAATATTTCGTCAATTAAATCAATATTTCTTCACTTTTAAAATAACATAGTTTCGCAATCTGCTTTTATATTTTCAATGTCAATAAATCAAGAAATTGACAAACATGACACCCATAGATAATAAAAGTAGTTTAAATAAAGTACGTTAATAAAGAGGTTACTCTTTATATACATATATTACATTAATGCTTTTTAAAAAAATTATTATATGCATGCATAATTAAATATAAAAAATAAAATTATATGTATATCAACAACATAACTTAATAGTAGTTTATGATACTGTTGCATAATAAGGTTTTTTTATAGTATCACACGAGTGTTATAAGACCAAGTTATGTACAGTGTCATACACTACTTTATCTACTCTCATACTATAATACATAAAATAATATTGCAAATAAAACGCTGAATATCAAGAACTTTATTGTTCCATTCCATTAACTCGTGGTAACATTTATTATGTATAGTTGCTCCTAGATTTCGCCGGTAACAGGTTCATAGTCATGTATGACGCAGCTTCCAGAATGTCTGGTGGTGTACAATTACCACTATCCTCGCCTTCAGACATGTTTTTACCCAAAAACTAAGTTATTTTACAAACAGAACCAAACTTTGTTTAGGTTGTTCTCTAACTCTGTTTTAAAATGTTGACGGGTTGGATTTAGGTACGTTGAAAGGGAGAGTACAAACAAACAAAAAAGATACTATTTTGTACAAAATTATAGTATTTTTGTTTTTCGACCATGTCGCCCCTATTCAGGCGTTTTTTCTTTGGCGTGGATACTCCCGGTATTTTGTCATTTTCATCCCCGCCCCTAACTTTAACCACCAATCATTCGTTTCAATTTCGATTCGAATGATTAAGAAAAAATGAATGCACTCACGCAAACAAATGCACACACGACGAGGCTACTTTATGCACAATCGTATCAACAGAATAATAAATAACTCGCAGTCACAGTCGCAATACTATATGCAAAGTTGTTGTTCGAACAAGAGAAGTATCGAAAAAAAAAACAAGAGGCGTTTTGTACGAAAAATGATGGAAAACTGCTAATCATAGCCTGTTTTAAAATTGTAGTATTTTGTTGTACTCTCCCCGGTTATGGATAGTATATAGTACGAAGCATGAAAGAGTATAAATACTATAATTATAGTTCGAAATCCAACTTGTTGACGCCAAGGCGCAAACATCGATTGCTCATCGAAACCTTTTTTTTTAAGTAGAGGTTCAACCTGCTTGGTCCAGCTGGAGCTTGTATAGGTGTATCATTATGATTAAAAAGTTAGGTACAGCGCCACCAAATTATATGTTCAAGTGGGCAAAATTGTAACTAACTAATTGATTGTAAATTCTATTCCCCATTTCTTGTTTTATTTATTCACTTACTAAGATTTATAGCTAAATTATGTTCATTAAAATTTAAAGACGGGTTAAAATATTCTCATTTTTCTAAGTAAATTTCTTAAATGTTACTACTAAATTCTCCACTAGCGCCGCTATCAACTGAACAGATAAGATGGTGGAACTGTAGGTATATTTTGATACAGATGTCCATACAAGAGTAGTGCCGCCATATTATCTGTTCAGTTGATAGCAGCGCCATCTAGTGGAGAATTTAGTAGTAACGTAACATTTAAGAAATTTACCTAGAAAAATGAGAAAATTTTAAACCTTCTTTAAATTTTAATGAAAATTATAGCTATAAATCTTAGTAAGTGAATAAATAAAACAAAAGATGGGGAACATGATTTACCGATTAATTAGTTAGTTGCCTACCTGAACATAATTATAACTTGGTGGCCGCTGTAATGCCTGTATCGTAATAAAACTTTTTTTATTATTTTTGGCCTATGTTGCCTATGGGTAATGTTTGTCACAGGAGTTTTGTTTTCAGTTTTTTTTATTTTGTATTATAGTATCAGAGTAGGTACCTACCTAGATAAAAATATCAATGGCCACTCTAAATAGAGCTATTACGATAAATACCTATAATCTCCTCAGCATATAACAACTAGACCCATCTGCTTCCGTCACACGGCACACTTACTGTCTGTCAAATGCCACGCGCTGCAGACAGCCAAATCAGCAAGCAGTTATTCAATTGGTGGTAATTCTACCGGCACTGCCCTATTACGAGTAGTCTTTATACTTACTTAGCATTTAGGACAGGCTATCCAACTGAGAGAAGGAAGCAGTGACAATGCGTTCAGAAAACTTTCAGGCTTTCTCATCGAGTATTCCTCGGAATCGCTCGCAGTCCCGGCTGCCTGAGTGGTCTTAAACGATCACGAAGGTTAAGCAACATAGGGCGCGTTCAGTGCATGGATGGGTCCCGTCTATGACTAACGCTAGTGGCATTTTTCCGAGCGGTTCCGTGCTTCGCAAGGCACGTTAAGCAGTTGGTGCCGGCTGCCGTCGATAGATGGCAGTCGTTAAACCAAGTCAGGGCCTTAGGGCGGCTTGAAAACTTCTGACAGTAAGGCCGGCCACTAGTCTTACAAGCCTCCACCAATCTGGACTAGGCCCCCGTAGTGGAGTATGGCTATACCTTCCTGAGGAAAGAGACCCCTGCCCCTCGGTGGGGGCATAATGGGTTGATGATGATTCCTCGGAGCCTAAAGGCAAGGGTCTTCAACCGGCGCGCCCTGCCCATTACGACCTACGGAGCTTAAAAAAACTGACAGTCGATGGGGTGGAAAGATGAAGTACACGGTCACGCTGTCACGGTCGCCATGAAGTATGCCCAGTGGTGGGGGGAGTGGTTGCAGGACGGCGGCGCAGCAGAGAAACAACAGGAACGGTTGATCACATTTTAATTAATACATCGTTAAGACTCCAGTCTCTTAACTCCCTTATTCTAGTCTTACACTAGCTTATATATAATAATCCTACGTGCTTTGGGAGGAGTTGTCTATATTTCAGATACGTGAAGGCATGTGGCGTGATGATGTTATTTGCCTATCACAGGAGACCACTAGTTAACTGGCACACGACAACAGAAGCGGCGTGCCTGGGGAAGTCTACGTCCAGTGGTGACGAGTAGGTATACAATCCTTTTTATTGTCCTGGCAGATAGTTTAAATGCGCGACGCTGCCGATATTGTTGCATCTACTTAGTTTTCCCTGTAAACAATTCGCTGCTAAGTAAATCTGCCGTGCATCTCAGTGAACTTTCATGGCACCCTACGTACGCAGGTAGGTACGTTGTATGTAGCAGAATTGTCTCTTGCTTGTCTTATGTTTAGCTGTATTTATAAATCGTCTGAGCTAGGCAAGTGTTTATTTCTATTGATTCGTGGAAGGTTGTCTCCTTATTAGGGGCCTTCCATAAATTACTTCACACGAATTTCATGACTTTTTGACCCCTCCCCCGTTCTTGTCACAGCTGGTCACATTTGAGAGCCTCCCCCCTCCCTAGTGTGACGTCACATATTTTGTAATTTTACATGTAAGTAGAGTTCCGAAATAAGTTTTATTTCTGATAAAGTTGTAAATAGAGTTGAGAAAAGAGATTTACAAAATGTGTTCACACAATGTCAGACTTCCTCGACCCCTCCCTCCCCCTTAACGTGTGACGTAATTTATGGATGGCCCCTTATGACTTGAGGGATGACGAATAGTGAAAGAAGGTTTCAGCACACTTACTTTAATTGCACACCATCTAATACAAAATAGTAGTGCGGCTGTCGATCGATGCCGCAAATACATTTATTTATTAATAACAAGTAAACTTAACTTTGTAGAGTATAATAAAATGGCAATATATTTCATAAATCTATAAAAGTTGTAACGGCAAAATATAAAATGTTTAAATTATCATGATAACAGTATGGCACTCGAAAGGACTTAGAACGTTATAATACTAAATATATAGTAAATTCACAGTAGTCGAGCATGGATTTAATTATGAATTAGCGATCCTACGAATCGTAAGAACTTTATAATAGGTAGGTATAATTACAGTCCGGCAATCCTAATAATACCTAAAACATTCCAATTTCATCCTGCGAGGCGTGTTCGCCGGACGTGCGACGCGGCAGCCTGCGGGACGGCCGGTCGGCGTCCACGTCGCGCGCTCATCGAAGAAAATGTCTTCAGTATTTTAGAGCGGCCGGACATTAGGTAGATACCGAACTATTCGGTTCGATTAGTACAGAGCACTTAATATCTACGACCGGATCGCGGTGCGTTGCGGGGCGGCGGCTACTGCAGGCTCAGCAGGTAGAACGTGAGCAGCGACAGCGCGTACAGCGCCGCGCTATACAGCAGCATGGCGCGCGTGCTGCGCCGCACCGCCCCCGCCCCCGCCCCCGCCCCCGCCCCCGCCCCCGCCCCCGCCCCCGCCCCCGCCCCCAGCAGCGGCCGCGCCGCGCCGTTGTTGTAGCGCTCCGTGTTCAGCGGCTTCTTGCTCGGCGCCTTGTCGCGCGCCGCCGCCGCGCCCGCCAGGTTGGCCGCGCTCACGCGCGCCGAGCGCTTCAGCAGCGCCGAGTACACGCTGCGCGCCGCCGAGCGCCCGCGCTCCTCCCGCTCCCACTCGCCGCGCTCCCGCGGCTCCCGCTCCAGCGCGAACTGCGGCGCCGGGAGCGGCGAGGGGGCGCGGCCGCGGCCGGCGGGGGCCGGCGCCCGCGGCGGCGCGTCGGCGGGCGGGGCGGGAGGCGGCGGCGACGGGCCCGCGGCCTGCCGGTAACGCGGGCCGCGCGGAGCGCGTTGCGCCGCGGCCTCCGCCGCGAGCGGCCACTCGAAGGGCGCGCGCTCCAGTACGACGACGGGCGAGGCTCGCGGCGCGGCCGGCGGCGGACGGCGCGTGGCGGCCGGCGCCGGCGCCGAGCCGGGCGCGAGCAGCGCGCGCGGGCCGGGCGCGGGCGGCGCGCGCAGCGGCATGTGATGGCGCGGCCGCGGCGCGGCGCCGGCGCCGGCGACGGTGATAGCGTCGCCGACGGCGGCGGCGCGGCGCGCTAGCAGCGGACGGCCGTAGCGGAAGTAGCGGTCGCTGTAGACGACGGTGGCGAGCGCGGGGCGCGCGGCCGCGCCGCTCAGCCGGCGGTACAGCGCGCGCGAGGCGCGGGCCAGCGCGGAGCGGCGGCGGGGCCGGGGGCGGGCGCGGGCGCGGCGCAGCAGGCGCGCCAGGCGCGGGGCGGGGGCGGGGGGCGCGGGCTCGTAGGGCTCGCAGTAGAGGGGCGCGCGCGCGGGGGCGGCGGGGGGTGCGGGGCCGGCGTGGCGCACGCGCCGCGCGCGTCATTCGCACGCCGGCAGGGACACGGAGCGCTCCTCCTCTTCCAGCTCGTACAGCAACTGAAATTAGCATTTTGGAAGTAAACATCGTGCACGAGCTTGCCGTTCACGAATATGCGGCGTCAGCACTCTGCTTAATTTACACTATCGACATAACTTCAGTTCCCTACAAATCAACGTACACGCGTATCAAAATAAGGTCCCCCAATAGGCTATTTGACAGTGTTAAATAAACAGTATTAATTATTGGTACTCGTATAAATAATGTGTTTTAAAACCTCTTTAAAGCATTGTAACTAAAAAACCATTGTGATTTGTAAAAAAAAACTTGAAGATACACTTTGATCATTTTTATCTGACGCCATTGTATCGAAAACGGCCTATACTCTGATTTTTAATTTCGTGTACTAAACTGACATCTGCAAGCGCTCTTTCTTTTTTAAAATGTTGCTAGCTCAAGGAGTCTCGACCGAGCTCTCGGTCTCGGTCTAGATCTCGACATTGTCAGCTAAAATTCTACTTTTTATTTGCTTATTGATAACTAGGTACTGCGTTGCAAACTTATCATAATGAAAAAAATAGTATCGTATCAGCTGAGTGATCAAGTCGTTTCTTTTTTAAATTTACTAAAATAAGTAATCCGCTACTTGACTCTATTTTCAAGTATGTCTTAAATGCTAAATATCTCTTCCATTAGACCAAAAAATATTTTAGTATATTTTTTGAGGACCTAAAAGCTACAAAAACATTATTTTAAAATGTTGCTTTGCTAAACAGCCAAAAACGCGGTCCGCCATTTTTGTCTATGGTTTGAAGTCCTCTACGTTTGTAAACAAAGTTTGACATTCAACATAAGTAGAGTTCGTGCCACGAAAGAAGTATGAGTCACAATAGAACCTACGCACGCACGACTGACAGATGTTTGTTTAAAACCGAAGGTGCTTTCAAGATGGCGGATAGTGTTTTCACCGTTCCGATTTAAAAGCGAAAAGTATTTTTTTTATTTGCAAATTTTGCAGCCATCCTGCATATTTACTTAGCAAAGTCAATATATTTCGGTTTCTTACGTTAGATACTACAGGAAACATCCATTTATCGCGTCAAATTTGATACGAGGCAAGTAGCGTATTTTAGAATCTTAATTTACGGTGATCAGAAATAAAAGTAGCGTTGATTTCTAACTACAGTGACGTTTTCAAAATGGTTAAATTAATTTAAGGAAGAAAATCATAAATGTAACATGCAACTTTTTTTCTTCAAATCACCAAACCGAATACTAGTTTGGCTTTCGAATCATATCTAGTTTCAATATCTCGATAGTCTTCGAGTACTTTATTGTACAACAAAATCCAAAACTGGCAACCCACCAAATGTCAGTTTGGTACACGAAATAAAAAATCGGAGTATAGATTAGTCGATTCTATGATAATACCAGTAAAAATGGCGAATGGCGATGAACGAAATTCGCGCGCGCGTCACTGCTCGCTCGTGAGCAATGCTATTATCCAGTCTGGCGTGGCGGCCGCATGTACTTACGTTTTCGATAACTACACGCGCAGTGAAACAGGCCTGCTATAGGCGAGAATCTAATATTAGCTCCTATTTACCTATTTTTATTCTACTAGATTAATTTTATGAGCTGATGATTCTCCTAACTGAATAAATAAATAAATTTAATAAATAAAATAAATAAATAAATAAATAAACTCACGCCCGTTATCCCCGAGGGGGTAGACAGAGGCACCTATCACTAGAACTGGGCCCACGTTTTATAAATAAATAAAATAAATAAATTAATCTGTGCAACGCCAATTGATTAAGATAGCGTTTGGCGGCTTATTTGAAATATTTATTTGTTATGCAAGGCTGCAAAGTGATTATTTGGCGCGAGTGTTGAAATTGAAAGCTGAGCAAGCGAAGGAATCTAAGATTAAACCATCTAAGATGGTTCAAAGATAGATTCCGGAGCGTAGCGAGGTTTCCAAGACACGAGACGCCAAATAATTTTGCAGCCATGCGGAACACACAACGTTTCACCTCACTACAGCAGGAAAATGCGAGAGGCAAGAAAAACAATAAAAATAAATAATTCTCGCGCAATTTTTCAGGGAGAAAGCTCAACTCGGCATTTTGTACCGTTTCCATTAATTCTGTAGGTGTAATCACTAATTTTTATAGTTCAAAGAGCTTAGCACAGGACGAAACCGACAAATTTACGTGAATATTGATAACTTTCAACTTTAAAAAAAAAAACAGTTGCGTTCAGAAATTATATTCTTATGTTTCAATTTGTATAACAAATAAACATTAAAATTGTGTTTTATTTAATGGATTAATTAGTCAAAATATGTAAATTAAACTGTAATACTATTATGTAAAACCTATTTGACATAAATAAAGTGTAAATGAAAATACAAAAAATCTGTAATCATAAACCATGTTTCTGATTGGTTATTATGAAATCAGTAACACGTTGAATGAGTTTTACATAAAAAAAAAGTTACATGCACCAAAGAGAATTACAAACATCGTCTTCGAAATTCGAATGTCTTTTGCAAGCTAGCGGATAAAAGAGGCTTTTCCACGTAGATTTCGCGCTATAAACAGAGGTTTTCCGAGCGAGTGAGGTGAAAAGAAAAAATGCACGAAAAAATTTGAAATGACCACTTTCTGAGCACTCCATGAACAGCAACAAACAATACACACACACGGACACACACACGTACATATAGCAACAAATGAAATCACAAAGTAACAGCAAATTATTAACACTGACAAAACAGAAACAGAGACATACATAAGCAATACAAGCATTTATGTGATAGGAGAAGTACCTATCTATAGGATGTGAGCGGATAAAGCGTATATTGTGTGTTATCCGCATCAATATTAAAATGTATCATTTCTATCAATGAATCAGTATTTATTCGTCGATGTTTGGGGCGTACAAATGTCATACAACCCATACAATTCTTAGCGCGTCAGCCATATGATGCGTATCGTGTTCTTAACGCTCGGATCACACCGAGGCCCGATTCGGTGCCGCGGCGAGTACGTTAGGCTTCTGCCTCGAATCTCGGGAGCGGCGGGGCGGCGGGGCGGCCGCGGCGGCGGCGCGGGAGCGGCAGTCCTCCCGCCCTACCCGCCGAAACCGCCCCGCCGCCCCGCCGCGGCTCACCTCGAGCATGACGGCGTTGCTCCAGGCCTGCGAGTGGCACGAGTGGCGGCACGGCGCGCCGCCCGCGTTGGTGAGCTCGGGCAGCGCGCGCGCCGGCGCCGCCGCCAGGTGCGCCTGCAGCCGGCCCAGCGCCGCGCGCGCCGCCGCCCGCGCCGCCGCGCGCCCCCGCCCCCGCCCCCCCGCAGCCAGCAGCCGCGCCCGCAGCAGGCAGCCCAGCGGCCACACCCACTCGGGGCCCTGGTGGTAGTTGAAGCCGTGCGCCGTGCGCGGGTCGGCGCCGCGGTCGTCGTTGTCGTAGTCCCCGCGGTAGGCCCAGTCGGCCGGGTCCAGCGTCTTCATGCCGAGCGGGCCGGCCAGCAGGCGCGCGGCCGTGGCCAGCGCGGCGCGCGCGTGCGCCGGCTCGGCCAGCCCGGGCGCCACGCACAGCGCCACGGCGAAGTTGCAGCGCAGCTGGTAGTCCGCCCAGGGCGCCGACGCGCCGTGGCTGTCTGTCGACCCCACGCCCGCGTTATCGTACGAGGTGACTTGCACAAGGAATTATAGGAAATCGACGAACGTCGTATTTCAACTTTGCACTGTGTGACATTTTCGACTGTAGTTTAAGAACAAAAATAGCAGCAAAGGTTATCGTACCAAAAAAAATGTATTAAGTTTTTGTGCTTTCGTTTTAAGATATCTCATAACTCCAGGAACTATCACGATATGTGTAGGAAATTCAATTTTTTAACTCTCCGGCTTAGACGAGACGTATCTAGTATCGACTCTTCTGAGCTACTCGGTAGACTTAAGGGGTTCCGTCTCATAAACCCAACATAAACCCCCGTTAGCAGTGCCTAAATATTTTACAAACTTTCAACAAAATAGTTTTATTGTGCGAGCGAGTGATAAATTCAATAAAATTATTGTACATCACGACATAATTTATTCAATACAGGGGTCCACACTCTAAGACGCTTAATTAGTGCGCCGTTCTTTTCGGGTGGATAAATATCAGTGGTTAAATATAACAATATAATTGTAATAGTAGATTAGTAGCCGAGGGCTGTATTGATGCTTACACCCGAGCTAACTACTCTGCGTTACATCTCGATTGTGAGGTAAGTAGAAAAAAACCGGCATTACAAAAATAAAACATTTACATACTCGTTTTTGTTTTCGCCTCTTCATGAACTCGTCGTAAGTTTTCAAATATCTCTCTTTGAACTTTCAGGCAAAATATTGTTAATTGCTGCTTCAGCTTCCATTTTCATTGAATCGGGAGTGCAGCTTATATCTTCATCACTGGCAGAACTCATGTTTTTTTCCTAAAGCACGTAATTATAAAAAAAATCCCAAAAATAAACAATATTTAAAGTAAAAGTTTTCCGCCTTTTTTCATCTTTTTTTTTATTATTTTTTTCAAACGGACGGAGAAGCTCAATAAATTTTTTTTTTCTTGAAAAAAATAATTAAAAAAAAAGATGAAAAAAGGCGGGAATCTAGACTCGCGACAGCGAGTCCAGCCTAGAAAACTTTTACTTTAAATATTGTTTGTTTTTGGAATTTTTTTTATATTAACGTGCTAATTAGGAAAAAAAATAGTTCTGCAAGTGATGAAGATATAAGAGGTACTCCCGATTCAATGAAAATGGAAACTGAAGCAGCAATTAACAATATTTTGCCTGAAAGTTCTATTTGAAAACTTACGACGAGTTCATGAAGTGGCGAAAAGAAAAACAAGTAATGTTTTATTCTTGCAATGCCGGTTTTTTTCTACTTACCTCACAATCGAGATGTAAAGCAGAGTAGTTAGCTCGGGTGTAAGGATCAATTGCACCCTCGAACTATAGGCGCCTTCGCTGCGCTCGTGCGCCTAAATATCTCGGGCTGCAATTGATGCCTTACAGCCCTTGGCTACTAATCTACTATTTTTTTTTTATTTGATTTGATTTGTAAAATTCTTTATTTGACTATAAATACAATGATACAATACAAAAAGATCTTATTCTAAAGGTATGGCAGGATATTCCAAACTGTTTATTAGGTTAGAGTACCTTTTTGAACATATAAATTAAATTTTACTTTGTTTAGAGAAGCTTAGTTGCGAACATTAACAATTGTTTTTAAGGTTGATATTTACTGTGTTAGGTTTCGAGATAGCCCTCGCACTTATAAAAGAGTGACAAATACCCGTAGGTAATAAGTTTACATTTTACGAACAACACGAAGATAACTTAATGAGAAAGAACTACATACAAGAAATATTTAGTACACTACATAGATAGAATTGGGGGTAACCTGGAAAAGAGCCGCCCGGATTCGAATGCGTGCATACCTACTGACCTTTTCATTCATCTGTGTACTACAATGCTTTAGTCGAAACAAATGTTAAAATTATAATAGGTATCTAGGTAGGTACTAGTTAAATATATTCCGAGTTTAGATACCTGCCTTGGTTTCAAAGGACGGTGATGTATTCGTATACTTCAGTAAGTCACGAGAAGCAATAATAACAAACACAACTAAACAATTCAGTACTAATCGAATAACAGACACATACAGCCAATAAACCTGCATTAAACTGTTCGTTATTTAGACTCGCACAATAGGCGTCCTTACAAAAAATACCTCCGTTCGGTTGTTGCATAGAACGGTCATCAGGTGAGCGAGCCATCGTTAGCTTCCGAGAAAATAGTGATGGGGTAGGCGATATCGATTGTAAGTATCGGCATACCTTAGATTCACTAATCTGGATTTACTTATCGATGAGACCAGAGAGTTGCGGTGATTGGGGTTTTTCTTCAAATAAAATTTGCGCGAAATATTTAATATAAAATCTTTTAAGAGCGGATACTTTATTTTAGTGTGTAGCCTTTTTAAGTTCGTTTTGAAAGGAGTATTGTAGGACGATTTAAGGGCTTTATTTTGAATAAGTTGTAATTTGGAATAATTGTTTTCAGTTAGGCTGCACCACATGTTGGAGTTTAGGACACAAAAAAAGCTAACGCCTGTATAAGTTGTAAAAGCAATTAATTCACCACCTGTGCTGTTGCTAAGACTGTTTACACAGGAACCCTTCCCTTGGTATTTTTGCTCTGTCACGTCACGATATAGTTCCTATTGTAATTTAAATATAATCGAAATAAATAGCTAATAACTTCAGTGCTCGTCTTATTTCAACAGGTTATGGGCCGTCCCGTACCTACGTACTAAATTATCGTTGAAAACAAACGAAATTTGCAAAATTTGTAAAAAAGTATAACCTCAATACACGCGGTCGCGAACAGTGAGATCTTGAATTCTTTTTTTCAGCTACATTTCAGCTAAAAGACTAGCATATTGGTAAATATGAACAATCACAGCATAGATAAACTGACCGGAAGAGATAATTATGCTACTTGGAGCTTTGCAGTACAGGCATACCTACTGCTGGAAGATCTATGGCAGTGCGTACTAACGAGCCCAGTTTCGCCGGCAGATGTAAACAAAGACACCAAAGCTAAGTCAAAACTTATACTATTGATAGACCCTGTAATATACGTGCATATCCGAGAGGCTACTACTGCTAAAGAGGTTTGGGACAACCTAAGGCGAGCTTTCGATGATTCCGGGCTAACCAGAAGAGTTGGTTTGTTAAAAGAATTAATAAACACAACATTAGAAACATGTGTAGAAGATTATGTAAACAGAATAATGACCGCTGCACACCGATTAAGGAACATAGGTTTCAAGGTCGATGACGAATGGCTAGGGACGCTGATGCTGGCTGGCTTGCCGGATACATACAAGCCTATGATAATGGCCATAGAGAGTTCCGGAGTTAAAATATGTGCTGACTCAATAAAAACAAAATTACTACAAGAAGTTAAAACAAGTGAAAGCAGTGCTTTTTTCTCAAACTCAAGAAATAATCAGAAAAATCACCCACGGCAAGTACAAGAGCAAAAGTACCAAGGGCAAAATACAAATACAAAGCAAATACAAGAGCAAAAGAAGCGTGAGCAAGGGCAATCCAAAGGACCGAGATGTTACAATTGCAATAAATTTGGACATCACAGTAAACAATGTTGGTATAAGAAAAACAAAACTGATAAAAATAATGGTTTTATTGCTGCTTTTTCAGCCACCTCGCACAACGACTCACTGAGCTGGTACATCGACTCCGGTGCCACAATGCACATGACAATGCATAAAGAGTGGCTTGAAAATGTAAGTTCACCACCTGTAAGTAAAATCCGTATTGCTGACAATAAAGTACTACACGTAGAGAGCTGCGGTAATGTTACCATTCGAGTACCGGATGCGCAAGGATCTGAAAGCAAAATACTGGTGAGAAACGTTTTATATGTACCAGACTTATCAACAAATCTAATATCAGTGAGCCAAATGATTAAAAAAGGTTGCAAAATCGAGTTTAATGAGATTAGCTGTGAGATCTTTAATCAGCAAGGACAAAATGTAGCAAAAGCCAACTTGATAAATGATATGTATAGACTAAAAGTTACTCATGGAGAAGCCCATGCTATGCCTGCAGCCACTGAAAATAATACTCACTTGTGGCATCAAAGAATGGCCCACATAAATTACACGGATTTACATAAAATTCCAAATTGCACTACCGGTGTGAAATTGTCTCCGTTGAAGGAAAATATTACTTGCATAAGTTGCATAGAAGGAAAGCAGACAAGACAGCCATTTCCAAGTGAAGGCTCCCGAGCAACTGAGTTGCTAGAAGTCATCCACTCCGATGTATGTGGACCGATGCAGACTGCGTCACTTGGAGGTGCCAGGTACTTTGTGACTTTTATAGACGATTTTTCACGTAAAGTGTTTGTATATCCAATTAAGAGTAAAGCTGAGGTATTAGATAAATTCATAGAATTTAAAAACAGAGTTGAGACTGAATTGGAAAGAAAAATTAAAAAACTCCGTTCTGACAATGGCAAAGAGTACATGAATAAAAACTTTGACAGTTATTTAAAGAAATATGGCATACTGCACCAGACCACAAACCCCTACACGCCAGAACAAAATGGATTAAGTGAGCGCATGAATAGGACAATCATAGAAAAATCAAAATCCATGTTGTTTAATGCTCAATTACAGATCAGTTACTGGGCGGAAGCAGTGGTCACGGCGGCGTACCTAATCAATCGCTCGCCAACAAGAACTCTGACATATATCACCCCTGAAGAAGTATGGACTGGGAAGAAGCCTGACTTGAGCCATATTAGAGTTTTTGGATGCAGAGCAATGGTGCATGTTCCTGAAGCAAAACGTCAAAAGTTAGATGCAAAATCACGTGAGTTGATTTTTGTCGGTTATAGTACATCTACAAAGGGCTACCGTTTCATAGACCCTAAGAGCAAGCAAGCAACAACCAGTAGAGATGTTGTATTTCTTGAGGCCACCGTGTCAAGAAAAGTTCTGTTAAATCAGTCAGCTCCTGAAAAAGAAAAAGAAATATTAAATAATAAAAATAAAGAAGAACATAAAATACAAAAGAAAATAAATGATAAAAAAGTACTTGTATACTTACCATTCTCTAAACCAGATGTTGATGATAAAGTTCAAAATCAGCAAGAAGCAAGTGAAAATGTAGATGACAAAATTCAAGAATCAAATGTCAATATAACATCGAATGATGATAGTACACTTTCAATGTCTTCAACCTCACAGTATTCAGATCCTGATGATGAGACTTACATACCTGAAGAAGAAAGTTCAAAGTCATACTTACCTGATGACAGTATCCCAGATTCTGACACTAATCCCCGATCAAAACGACGAGAAGAAATCTATGTACCAAACTTGTCTAATAATGAATCCAATAACATTACCGATTCATCTTTTGCTTGCATGAATGTTGAATCAACAATGGGTATTTTAGATAAAGATCCACAAAGCCTTTCTGAAGCACTTCAAAGCAATAAGGCAGACGAGTGGATGAAAGCAATGAAAGAGGAATACAATTCCTTACTTCTAAACAATACATGGACACTGGTACAAGCGCCAGATAATAAGAAAATAATCCCATGCAAGTGGGTATATAGAACAAAAACAGATGAGAGTGGTAATGTAACAAGATACAAAGCAAGACTTGTAATAAAAGGCTTTCAACAAAAGGAGGGCATTGATTACAATGAAATTTATGCTCCAGTAGTACGCTACTCATCCATGAGATATATTATTGGCTTGGCAACAAAATATGATCTGCAAATACATCAAATGGACGCAGTATCTGCATTTTTACAAGGCGACATTGATGAAGACATATATATGTCGCAGCCTCCAGAATTTGAAAAAGGAAGTGAAGTATGCAAACTCAATAAATCTATTTATGGCCTTAAGCAGGCAAGCAGACAGTGGAACAAAAAACTAAATGCATCTTTGTTAGAAATTGGCATGTCAAGATCAAATATAGATCCGTGCATATACTACCGCATAACAGATTTAAAAGACATGCTGTTTATAACTGTCTATGTCGACGACATACTATGTTTCTTTAATAATGAAGAGACTGCTGCCATGATAAAGAAAAAATTGAATGAGAAGTTTCACATGAAGGATTTAGGCAAAGCTAAATGCTGCATTGGTTTTAGAATTGACCAAAATACAAGCAAGAATGAGATTTCATTAGACCAATCACTCTATATACAGAAAATACTAGCTCGTTTCAACATGAGTGACTGCAAACCTGTCTATACTCCCTGCGAGCCTAATCTTCAACTAACGAAGGCTAAATGTGAACAGGAAGTTGAAAAAAACATTCCATATCATGAACTCATTGGATGTCTGTTATACTTATCACAGGGTACCAGGCCCGATATAGCATACATAGTGAATCAGCTGAGCCGTTACAATAATGAGCCAACAGCGCAGCATTGGATGGCAGCTAAGCGAGTACTGAGATACCTAAAAGCCACAATTAACCAAAAACTTACTTTTCAGAAAAACAACCTCAACATTGTTGGTTATTGTGATGCCGACTGGGCCACTAATACAGAGGATAGACGATCGTGCTCTGGATACTTATTTATTTTTCAGGGTGCTGCCATTAGTTGATGTTCTAAAAGGCAGCCTACCATAGCCTTATCCAGTACTGAGGCAGAATACATGTCATTGGCCACAGCCATACAGGAAGCTATTTGGCTGAAACAACTGGAAGAAGATTTTTGGCCATCTTTGTCATGTTCTCCAATGTTAATGTATTGTGATAATCAGAGTGCAATCAGTATTTCAGGTAACGACATGTACCATGCAAGAAGCAAGCACATAGATGTTCGTTACCACTTTGTGAGGGAGAGGATATCCAACAATCAAGTCACTGTACGTTACAAGAACACTCAAGACATGGTGGCTGATGCTCTGACTAAGGGACTGCAACGACCGAAGCACCAGGCCTTAACCAAGGCAATGGGTTTGCGTCCAGAGGAGGGTGTTGGAGTTTAGGACACAAAAAAAGCTAACGCCTGTATAAGTTGTAAAAGCAATTAATTCACCACCTGTGCTGTTGCTAAGACTGTTTACACAGGAACCCTTCCCTTGGTATTTTTGCTCTGTCACGTCACGATATAGTTCCTATTGTAATTTAAATATAATCGAAATAAATAGCTAATAACTTCAGTGCTCGTCTTATTTCAACACCACACTGGGGCTGCGTATGTCAGACATGGTCGAACTAGGGTCGAGTAAATTCTCAATTTGGTTTCAGGACTTAGGTTGGATTTACGATTTAGAACCGAACGCTGGGCATTTAGGGCCTGAGTGCTCTTGATGCAGATAGTTTCAGTATTTTTAATCCAGTTAATTTTATCATCTAGGACCACTCCAAGGTATTTTACTGTTCTACTCCAGGGTATAGGCAACCCATTTGCTTTGATTGTTCTTTGTGGAAGGGTTCGTTTCCTAGTAAACATGATGGCTTCGGTTTTCGATGAGTTTAGCTTTAGCTTCCATTTTGTAAAGTAGGTACTCAAGAAGTTGTTCCAGAGAAAGTTGCAAGCGACTAATTATCAGGTCAATGTCATCAGAAGACGAGAAAGACGCTGTGTTGTCAGCGTAAATAGCAAGATGAGTGTGTGGTTGTTTGGGAATGTCATTTAGGTATATGATGAAAAGGTACGGCCCTAAGATAGAGCCCTGTGGGACTCCAGAGGAAATTCTTCTTGTTGCAGAGTGTGAGTCACCTATGACCACGGAGAAACTACGATCACTCAAGTAAGATTGAATGAGTTTAACAAGACAAAGTGGGACTTTATTGGATAAGAGTTAAAATAATTGTTAATATTTAATTGTCTACAGTTAGTTTTAGGTGTTTGACAAAGAATGAAGTCCACACATTTTTTGGTTAAGTTGTGTCTATAGGCGAGAATCTGTTATTAGCTCCTAGTTACCTATTTTTTTTCATTAGATTAATTTTATAAGGTGATGATTCTCCTAAGTGAATAAAAAAATAATAATGTTCTATCTATCATCTTTGATCGCTGCAAACATCCCTCGATAGCAATAAGAACGAATACGTATTAGTTAAGTAACATCGACACTTACTATAATAATTCGGAGTTATCCACGCAACCTGCGGCCTACTCACATACCTTTATATATTTCGGTGCGATGCACGAGGTCGGGGCGCGCGACGCGCGAGCCGGGAGGGCCGACCCAGAAGTGGCGCTCGAAGTTGTTCTTGATGCGGTCGGCCCACTGCTGCCAGGTCCAGCCCGCGCCGGCGCCGGCGCCGCGCCGCGCCAGCCCGGCGTGCGGGTACTCCCCGGCGCGGTGCGCGGCCGCCAGCCACGCCGCCGCGCTATACGCCAGCGCCACCAGCTCCACGGCGCTGCCGTCGCGCGGCGTGGCCGGCCGCCCGCGCGTGCCCGCCGCCTCCGACGAGCCCATCTGAAAACACCCCCCTCCCGTATCACGAGGCGTCGATCGACCCGCGGCCGGTCTCTCCGCGGACGGCGCTCGAGCTCGCGCACCTTGTCCATCCAGGTGCCGCAGTTGTGCGCGTTGCCGCCGAAGGGGAAGCCGGTCTCGGGGTCGATGCCGATCTGCACGACGAACCCCTCGTCCCGCATGTGCGCGTCGATGGCGGGCCCCGCGTCGCGCTCGCGGAACACGAGCCCCTGGAAGTGCGTGTCCAGCGCCTCCTGCATCACCTGCGGGGCGAGCCTCGTTAGCTTGGGGGGCGGGGGCGGGGGCGGGGGCGGGGGCGGGCGGGGGCGGGGCGGGCGCGGGCGCACCTGGTGCAGCGGCTGGTCCTGCGCGGCGGGCGCGCAGTCGTCGCTGGGGTAGAGGCGCGCGACGGGCTCGCGCAGCAGCGCGGCGCCGCCGGGCACGAGGCGCGCGTAGGCCTGCACGGCGTGCAGCCACCACCACACGGCGTCGCGGCAGTTGTAGCGCGCGCGCACGCCGCCGTCCAGCAGGTTGGGGATCAGCCCGTGCCGCAGCGCCGCCGCGTAGCCCAGGATGTGCTCTCGAGCGTCCTGCGTCACATTATTGTACGACGACCGTAAGTTTTCAGCCACATAGACGGGTGTTTAAACGGATAATAGTCATTTGTTACGCAAGGCTGCAAAGTGCTTATTTGGCGCGAGTGTTGAAATTGAAAGCGAAGCAAGTGAAGGAATCTAAGATTGAGCAATGAGCGAAGCGAATGGTTCAAAGATAGATTCCTGAGCGTAGCGAGGCTTTCAAAACACGAGACGCCAAATAATTTTGTAGCCAAGCGGAACACACTACTTTTCACCTCACTACAACGAGGAAAATGCGAGAGGTAAGAAAAACAATGAAAATAAAATAATTTTGCCCTCTATTTAATATATCAAATTACACTTATTAAAAATTAAACAGTAGGTATATTCTCCGCAAAGGTTTTCGCGTCTTTAGAATGTCTCCACGAATTAAAAAAGCGTACGCTTTTAAATATATCTCGCGCGATTTTTCAGGGAAAAAGCTCAACTCTGCATTTTGTACCGTTTCCATTAATTCTGTAGGTGTTGAAATGATATTATCGTCATCGCTGCTAGAATCACTCATTTTTATTGTTCAAAGAGCTTAGCACAGGACGAATCCGACAAATTTACGTGAATTGTGATAAACTGATAATATTCAACTTTTTAATTTTTTTTTTTTTTCCAGTGCATTCAGAAATTACACTTTTATGTTGCAATTTCTATATCAATGAAACATTAAAATTGTGTTTTATGTAACGGATTAATTTGTCCAAATATGTAAATTAAACTGATATTGTACGGGCCAAACCGCACATCTAGCATTTTCACTCATTTGTATTATTTCACACGTAATTGTACCCAGTACTCTATCAGCCGCCCCGGCGAGCACTCGCACAATAAATATCAAAAGCAAATTATCAGACTTTACATCCTCGTCAAACAACAACATTAGCATCCCTGTACAGCAGAGTAGGGTCGTCACTAAGCATCATAAGAAAACCCGCCGCAGCTCGTACAGATATACTATTAGTATTTGTATGGTATTAGCATATACTGAGTACATTGACGCACAAGGTAAATTGCGCAAGTATTAGCAAATAAGCGGACGGCGCAGTTTACCTTTGCGATACATAAGGTTTTTAGGTTTAGTTATAAAATAGCTCGCACTTAAGAAGCATTATAAACATTAAACAAGTGAAGATTCAAAATAACATATTTGATTGGTCCACCTATTTGAAACCTATTTGACATGAAATAAAGTGTAAATAAAAACAAAAAAGTTAAAAATATCTGATGAAAAACCATGTTTCTGATTGGTTATATGAAATCAATCACGCGTTGAAGGAGTTTTATATTACAAAAAAGTTACATGCACCACAGAGAACTACAATCATCGTCTTCGAAATTCAAATGCCTTTTGCACGCTAGCGGATAAAATAGACTTTTCCATGCTGATTTCGCGCTATAAACTGAGGTTTTCCGAGCGAGGTCAAAAATAATTTCGCACGAGACCTGCCGTGCTAGCTAAAAGTCCTGCTTCGCGAAATGGCACAGCGCAGACTATGTAAACGTAAATCGCCCAAAGCGGCCGGCTCGGCCTCGAACGAAACTGGTGCACACCGATCGCCTAATAAGGTGTACGTGATATGCTATTAGACTGAACGACGCCGTTTAGCATGAAAGGTGTAATCGTCTCGGTCGGTCGGCGTGCGGTGACGCACCTGGTGGCGGCCGGTGAGCAGCAGCAGGCCGCGCAGCGCGACGAACGTGTCGCGCCCCCAGCAGCGCATGTAGCCCACGGCGAAGTGCGGCAGCCCGGCCGCCAGCGTGGCGCCCGACGGGCCGGGCGGGCCCAGCGCGCGCGACACGCCCGGCAGCGACGCCGACCTGCGGCCGCACACACAGCCCTTCGTTACATCGTCGCGGCGCGACGAGTGACCATAGAAGCGTATAGTTGCGATACGCTATGTAAAGGTACGGTCGATTAGCCGACTGTGGGTCCCCCCGGGCTCACCCGACGACGCCGACGAGCTGCACGGAGGTGAGCGCGAGCGCGCGCACGAGGCCGCCGCCGCGGCGCACGAAGGGCCCCATGCGCGCCACGCACGCCGCCTCCAGCGCGCGCACGGCGCCGTGCACCGCGCGCTCGAAGTGCGTCGGCACCAGGTAGCGCGGCAGCGCCTGCCGCACCAAACTCATGCTTGCAAACGGTCCAACGCATAAAAAGAACAAGCCCAGTGCGCGTCGGGCCAGAGGCGAGGTAGACAATTGTAAAATTTTTCCGCTTAAAGCGACAATAGTTATTTGTTATGCAAGGCTGCGAAGTGGTTATTCGTCGCGAGTGTTGAAATTGACAGCTGAGCAAGTGAAGGAACTTAAGATTGTGAATGGTTCAAAGATAGATTCCTGAGCGTAGCGAGGCTTTCAAGACACGAGACGCCAAATAATTTTGCAGCCATGCGGAACACATAACTTTTCACCTCACTACAGCGAGGAAGATGCGAGAGGCAAATAAAAACAATAAAAATAAATGCTTCTCGCGCGATTTTTCAGGGAGAAAGCTCATTTTGGCATTTTCTAAACGTTCATTAATTTTGTAGGTGTTGAAATCATATCGTCATCGTTGCTAGCATCACTCATTGTTATAGTTCAAAAAGCTTAGCACAGGACGAATCCGACAAAGTTACGGGAACTGTGATAACTTTTAAATTTTTAAATTATACTCTTGTGTTTCAATTTCTATACCAAATAAACATAAAAACTGTGTTTTATTTAATGGATTAATTAGTCAAAATATGTAAATTAAACTGAATATTCGACATAAAATAAAGTGAAGATAAAAAAAAGTTTAAAATCTGTAATAAAAAAAAACATGTTTCTGATCGCATTAGGAACTCGGTCACGCGTCGAGGGAGATTTATATTAAATAAAAACTACTTTCCACACTAGCGGATAAAATAGGCTTTTCCGCGCAGATTTCGCGCTATAAACTGCGGTTTTCCGAGCGAGCGAGGTGAAAAAATACCTTGATGGGCTCCATGATCTGCTTGTAGCAGTCGGCGACGGCGCGCAGGCGCGGGAAGGGCGCCAGCCGCTGCCACGTGTAGTCCAGCAGCCAGTCGCCCCGCCGCAGGTGCTCGCACAGCGGCGCGCCCAGCCCGCCGCGCGCCGCCGCCAGCGCCGCCGCCGCGCCCGCCAGCCCCGCGTACGCCAGCGGCGCCGCGCCCGCCACCGCGTACACGCCGCCGCCCGCCTCCGCCTCCTCCGCCTCGCTGCGGTACAGCAGCACGTTCAGCTCGCTCAGCGACAGCGCGCGCAGCAGCGGCGCCAGCGCCCCCGCCCCCGCCCGCGCGCACTCCCCCAGCGCCGCCGCCGCGCGCGCCGTCGGCGCCACGCGCAGCGCCACCACGGCGCCGGGCGGGAAGTGCGCCCACTGCAGCACCGTGACGCCGCCCGCGTCGGGCGCCGCGCCGCCGCCCCCGCCCGCCGCCAGGCAGCGCGACTCCGCCAGCGGCACGTCGGCGCGCGCCACGCACTCCCAGCCGGGCAGCCCGTTGATGAGCGTGTCGTGGCGCGCGTAGGCCGGCGCGGCCGCCGCGGTCGGCTGCAGCCAGGCCTCCAGCGCCACGTCCACGGCGCGGCCCTCGAAGCGCAGCGGCGGCGGCCGCCGGGCCGCGTCCGCCTCGCTCGGCGGGCCGAACGACGTGTGCGCCACTACGATCACCGACTGCCGAGCGACAACGACCCCGTTAATCCCGTCCCCTAGGCGCGGCGCACGGGGCGCACGGGGCGGACGGGGCGACGTACCTCGCGCGTGCGCGGGCAGTGGCGCGTGAGGGCGATGACGTGGTCGTCCATCTGGTCGACGAAGCTCTCGCAGTAGCCGGCGCGCGCCAGCCGGCGGCGCAGCCGGTGCAGCAGGCGCCGCGCCGGCCGCAGCCCCGCGCCCTCCCCCGCCGCGCCCTCCGCGCCCGGGTACAGTCGCCGCTCCTCCACCACGTCGATTTGATGCGGCACAAGCTCATCGTATCTGATGGACACAAACACAATCGTTATTTGTTTCGTATCGATATTCGGAATCCATCTTTGGCCTCCGCTTATCTGTCGACGGAGGGTCTAGTCGCCTCCGACGGCAGCGCCACCTATTCTGTTGGCGAGCTGTGATGGGCTACGTACCCGCGCGTGGAGCCGGCGGCGGCGGGGTGCGCGGCGACGAGCGCGGCGGTGGGCAGCAGGTGCGCGGCGCCGCGGCGCGGCAGCGCGGCGGGGTTGTCGTGCGTGAGGTCGTAGAGCAGCGCGGGCGCCGTGGCGGGGGGCGCCGCGCCGCGCGCCGCCAGCGCGCCCACGCCGCGCCCGCCGAAGCGGTGCAGCTGCCGGCCCAGCTCGCGCGCGTCCCACGCGCTCTGCGCCTCTGCCGAGCGACACCGCACCGTTACGCCCTCACCGGCTGGGAGCCGGCCCTCCCGGTTAAACCGTACTCACCCAACATTATTTTATTTTACATGTTTTATTATACATTTTATTGCGCTTTGTGAACCGACCGCGGATGTTCACAAGTTATGATTATTTCAAGACTAATTGAACACGATCCTTCGTGAGTCATAGCAATGCGTGAAAAAATTTAATCATTTTTTAGTTACAACCTAACTATCCCCCCATAATAGGATTAACTCTACAAATCAACACCCTGTATAAGTACTGTAAACTTGGTAACATAGTAGACGAAAGCGGTCGTAGCCGAGCTGTAGATCATTGTTTCTCGATCGGAAGGTCGACGGTGCTAATCTTGGCATGTACTTATAGATGATTTTGTATTCTAAATTACGAGCGTTTGTAAAGCTGTACTAACAATAGCACTCGCTATCGATGAGGAAAAAGATGGTAAGAAAACGTTAGAGGCTGCGGTATTCACATGCTTCAGCGCTCGCCACCTATGTCGGTCAAACTATAACGCTGATTGCGGAAATCTCAGTTCTAACATAAATGAAAACACAGCAGACGAAGATGAATCGAGCGAAAAAACGGGCCACATCGTCACCTAGTGAGAGAAAACAATAACGAAGCGGGATCGTAAAAAGGTCGACGAGAGCACTGACCGCGCACGAGCGAGGTGATGCCGAGGCGGTTGACGAAGATGTTGTCGACGAGCGGGCTGTCCGTGAACAGCTCGGCCATGACGTAGAGGTCGGGCTTGAGGTTGCGCGCGGCGTCCAGCAGGCGCTCGGCCACGTGCAGCGGCGTGGAGTGGCAGTTGTCGAGGCGCAGCCCGTCGAAGTGCTCGGCCGCCTGCTCCACGTACGCGCGCATGTGCGCCCACAGCCACGGGCTCTCCTCCTCCGCCGCGCCGTACCTGCGCACGGCGCCCGCCGCGCCCCCGCACGCTCCGATTGTATCCCAATTGTTACATTTTTATCAAAGAAAAACGTGTATCAGCGACTCCGAGTACATGATACCGGAATAACAATAGTTATTTATTATGCAAGGCTGCAAAGTGATTATTTGGCGCGAGTGTTAAAATTGAAAGCTGAGCAAGCGAAGGAATCTAAGAATTTCATTTCATTTCATTTCATTTTACTGCCTTAAATTACAGTTTTACAAGGTGTTACATTTATATATAGTACCATGTAATTTTACCGATAAACATTTAGAATGTCTCCACGTATTAAATAAATCGTAACGCTTTTACCTTAATACTTCTCGCGCGATTTTTCAGGGAGAAAGCTCAACTCGGCATATTGTACCGTTTCCATTAATTCTGTAGGTGTTGAAATCAATTATCGACGTCGCTGCTAGAATCACTCATTTTTATAGTTGAAATAGCTTAGCACAGGACGAATGCGACAAAATAATTTACGTGAATTGTGATAACTTTCAACTTATTATTTTTTCTTTTTTCTCCGGTGGCGTTGAGAAATTACACTCTTATTCAATTTCTATATCAAATAAACATTAAAATTGTGTTTTCACCTCACTCGCTCGGAAAACCTCATTTTATAGCGCCAAATCTGCGTGGAAAAGCCTATTTTATCCGCTAGCGTGGAAAAGTCATTTTTTTTAATATACCCTTCAACGCGTGACTGATTTCCTAATGCAATCAGAAACATGTTTTTTTATTACAGATTTTAAACTTTTTTTTATTTACACTTTATTTTATGTCGAATAGGTTTAATTATAAAGACTGTACGGGCCAACCCATTTAGAAGCCGTTTCCGAAAAATGGGAACTAGAAGACTTGTTACGTACTCTGCAGTCAAGGTGGGCTACGATTGACAAGCTCCATTGGGAAATCGATTCGGAACTCGGAGCATCCAGCGAAAATGAGCAGTATGGAAACTTAATTACAGAATATGAAACTCAGTACAACAAGATGAAAAAGGCGATCAACAGCAAATTATGGTCTGTTCAGCATCGCGAGAAGGCAACATCTCAAATGGACATCCCTGTCTTCAACGGCAGTTATCATCAATGGGTGCCGTTTAAAGACCTCTTTGTGGAAGCTATTCATAACAACCCGTCGTTGTCCAACGCGCAAAAAATGCAGTACCTCAAGAGCAAGGTCATGGGTGAACAAGAAAAATTAATTCGCCATCTACAGATCAGTTCGTCCAACTACGGTATCTGCTGGGAAATCCTTAACCACAGATATAACAATGACAAGTTAATCTTCTCGTCGCACATGAACATTCTACTCAGCCTCCCGGTCATGCAACAAGCATCGATTGAGAATATCAAACGTATCCACGATACCGCACTAGAGTGTCTAAACGCAATCAAGAATTTAGGCATCGATATCACAACGTGGGACCCTATGCTAGTACATCTCCTGGCCCAAAAACTGGACATGGAGACATATCATGACTACACAGCATCAGTCGAACAGCCTAAACAACTCCCAGTACTTCAAGAGTTTCTCGACTTCTTAGAAAACAAGTTCACCGCTATGGAGTCGAGCCGCAGGAAGCAAGAAAACCCTGTACAAAAACATAGTTCATATCAGTCGGGCAATCCGAACAAAGCAGCAAATATAACAAGTCAAACTATGCTAACAAGCAATCATTCGCTTCGAAAAACGACACAAGCAAGTACTGGTGTCCATTGTGCAATAGTTCCGAGCACGGGCTGTTACTGTTACTGTCAGCAGTTTTTGCGCATGGCGCCATACCAAAAGCATAGAACGGTCAACAACCTAAAGTTATGCCAAAACTGCCTTTATTCACATAACGGAAAGGCTTGTCAATCAGACAGAAAATGCCGCGAGTGTGATGCCCCACATAATACACTTTTACACGAGGCATTTACGCGGGCTAGCGGAATAAAGCAAGAACCGAACCAGGTTAAGCAAAACAGTCACGTTTCCCTGCAACGTGAAATACCGGAAACCTTATTAGCCACTGCTTTAATTAAGGTTCAGGCAGGAAACGGAAAATATTATCAGATGAGGGCCTTGATAGATCAAGGGTCCATGACGTCCCTTATCAGCAATGAAGCAGCAACTTTGCTGGGACTGCCACGTCAGAAATGTCGTTATATCATTGGTAAGTGCCAAGGAAAGCAACTGCAAAGGGCTCTTGACCATAACATGGCAATCAGTTAGCAGCGACTTCACATTTACGACCAATGTTTATATCATGAAGCAGCTCATCAATAACTTACCAACACACTCGTTTGCCAAACCATCACGGACACATCTGGAAAATTTCCAGCTAGCAGACTCAGATTTTAATGTCAGTCGCCCAGTCGATATCTTGCTAGGCGCCGATATTTATTCAGAAATCATTTTAGACGGCATTTCCCGGGTAAACCCGAACGTACCTATCGCACAACAGACGCGACTAGGGTGGATACTTAGCGGAAATGTGAAAACACTTCAATGCAATGTCGTCTTACATAACACCGACGACTTGCGCCGACTCTGGGAGATTGAGGACATATCAGAAGAAACATCTTTATCAGCAGAAGATCAACATTGTTTACAGTTCTATAAAGCTACAACAAAGCGGCTTGACGATGGAAGATTCGAGGTCAGACTCCCTCTCAAGCCAGATATCAGAGAAAAACTCGGCTTGTCAAAACACAAGGCCATTTCACAATTTCGATCTTTAGAACGAAAATTCATCAAACATGAAGGTACAGCAAAAGAGTAAAAGCTATTTATAAACGAGTACCTATCGTACCCACTGCCAAACAACTACGTCATCATGCCAGAACAGATGGTCCGAACTAAACACCCCCAATCAGTACCTTTATTTTTGTTGTAACGATTGTATACTCAAGATGATTTGCGGAGATCAAGTTTTCGTGGCGCAGCTACACGACACAGGCATTGTTAGCATAGATCATGGTTGTATGATCAAGACTAATCAGTTTACAGTGCACGCTCATAAGCAAGTCATGAGTACGATGCACACTAATCCAGACATACTTCTCCCCAATATCTCGCCAATCAACAACGTCATCAATGTGACAATTCCCAAAATGGAGTCAATCTCAGCACATTCTGCTGTACAACAACAGTTACAAGAGATTCATAACAGGATAGAAGCCATGAAGGCAGACTCACCACTGGCATACCGCGTATCATACCACGATGTCCACCATTACGTCGCCATATACGTGATAGTTTGTCTAGCAATTATTGTAGCAGCAGGCATCTGGATTCGACGATGTTACAGACGAAGCGCGGCCCGTCCGCGCTTCCCGGAGGTGGAGCGGGGCTCACGGCCCCCCGCCCCCGGCGCCGAGCCAATCACCAATAGTGCAAGTGATAAGTGTAAATGTGTGACTATTAGGGAAAAAAGGCATTGGCAAAGTGAGAGTGATTTAAATGCATCAAAGGCTATCAATTAATGTAATGCGGATCTAGGATCCCGATCAGTGTATCATAAGAGTGTCTTTGCGTTGGATCACGTACCTAGAGACTTTAAGTGAATGAAATATTTAAGTTATTGTTTCATATCACCTGTATCATCTCATTTTTAGTAATAATTAAGTTACAGTAGGCATTTTATTATCAAGTACATATTATGTTTTTTTGCTATCGTTTGTTTCTTTCCCGGTCCAGAGCATGTACGGGCCAACCCGAACAGTTTAATAGTATAGAGGAATTGCTTGTCAGCAATTCTGCGAGGCCGCGTACCTTAGTTTTCACGTAGCGTGTAATCGCTAGGTAAATTAGTTCACGACGTATAGCCGGTCCGTTCAGACGGACACGCGTCGCGTCCTCATTATCAGTTCATCTCACCCTTCATATTAGTCCTAGTTACTATTGACAATATATCAGTTACTAGCTGTTGCCCGCGACTACGTCCGCGTGGGCTTTAGTTGAGTAAAGAGCTTGAAAATAAGATAGGGATACTTTTAACGCATGCGAAAGAGCTTTCATACTAACTTCGCAACCCCCTCTTACAAACTTAAGGGATGATTTTTGAAAATATATTTTACCTGTGTTGCATGACTTTCAATGAAGGACCTTCATGCTGAATTTCATTCGAATAACTTCAAAAATGGCTATGTTTCATACTAAGTTTGCACCCCCCCTTTTTCCCCCTTAAAGGATGATTTTTAAAAAACTATTTTACACGTGTTTCATAATTTTAAATGAAGAACCTTCGTACCAAATTTCATTCGAGTAACTTCAAAAACGGCAAAGTTTCATACTAACTTTGAACCCCCATTTTACCCCTTTAGGGGATGAATTTTCAAAAATCCTTTCTTAGTGCTCCCCTAGGCTCCCTAAGGAACTCCCATGCCAAATTTCAACCCCCTAGGTTCAGTAGTTTGGGCTCTGCGTTGATTCTAAGTCAGTCAGTCAGCTTCTCGTTTTATATATATAGATAGATAGATAAGTATCCGTTCGTATCATTTATCAGACATTAATGTATCCCCGTACAAAGACTAATAGTATTTCAGGTTAAGTTACATATTTTGACTAATTAAACGATTAAATAAAACACTATTTTAATGTTTATTTGATATATAAATTGAAACATAAGAGTGTAATTTCTGAACGCAACCGGAAAAAAAAGATAAATTTAAAAGTTGTAAGTTATCACAATAAAATTATTCACGTTAATTTGTTGGATTCGTCCTCTGCTAAGCTAATCTATATATATAAAAGGAGAAGCTGACTGACTGACTGACTGACTGACTGTTTGACTGACTGACTGACATATCAACGCAGGGCCTAAACTATAAGGGTTAGAAAGTTGAAATTTTGCACAGGGGTTTCTTTTGTAACGTAGGGGAGCACTAAGAAAGGATTTTTGAAAATTCATCCACTAAAGGGGTAAAATGGGGGTTCAAAGTTAGTATGAAACCTTGCCGTTTTTGAAGTTATTCAAATGAAATTTGGTACGAAGGTTCTTCATTTAAAATTATGAAACACGTGTAAAATAGTTTTTTTTAAATCATCCCTTAAGGGGGGAAAAGGGTGGTGCAAACTTAGTATGAAACTTTGCCGTTTTTGAAGTCATTCGAATGAAATTCAATATGAAATTCCTTAATTAAAATTTATGAAATACATGTAAAATAGTTTTTTGAAAATCATCTCTTAAGGGGGTAAAAGGGGGGTGCAAAGTTAGTATGAAACTTTGCCGTTTATGAAGTTATTCGAATGAAATTCAGAATGAAGGTCCTTCATTGAATGTCTTGAAACACGTGTAAAATAGTTTTTCGAAAATCAGCTCTTAATGGGATAAAAGGGGGGTGCAATTTTAGTATGAAAGCACTTTCACAGGCGCTAAAAGTACCAATATTTTATTTGCAAACTCTTTACTCAACTAAAACCCACGCGGACGTAGTCGCGGGCAACAGCTAGTTGAACTATAAAAATGAGTGATTCTAGCAGAGATGACGATATGATTTCAACACCTACAGAATTAATGGACGTTTACAAAATGCCGAATTGAGCTTTCTCTCTGAAAAATCGCGCGATAAGTGTTTATTTTTATTGTTTTTCTTGCTTCTCGCATTTTCCTCGCTGTAGTGAGGTGAAAAGTTGTGTTTTCCGCATGGCTGCAAAATTATTTGTCGTCTCGTGTCTTGAAAGCCTCGCTACGCTCAGGAATTTATTTTTGGACCTTTTGCTTCGCTCATGGTTCAATCTTAGATTCCTTCGCTTGCTCAGCTTTCAATTTCAACACTCGCGCCAAATAACCACTTTGCAGCCTTGCATAACAAATAACTATTGCTATGGTTTTGATTTTTACATTCTATTTTTGAGTGCATTGCGCAAAACTCAAATTTGATCCTAAACTTTTTTATAGCTTATTTATGATTTTATTTTATTTTATTTTATTTCTCCGATTTCTCCGATATACTTGAACACGTCTAGTATTTTTCAAGGGAGATACCTAAGAAACTTTAAATATATTGTGAATTTTTGAGATGGGACGATAAGAGCAAACCGTTTGTAGGAGACTGTCTATAGTTTTTAAGATATTCCGAACCGCATTCACAGATATCGGAAAAAATGTACAGACACCAAGAAAATTGTCATTTTACACAAAAACTATTTTTGATACCTATCTGTCCAATTTTTTGTCTGTGTCTAAAATACATAAGGGGGATTCTACAGGAAAGTAAACCTTGAAGTATTTTTTTAAAGTTTTTTTATGCTATCAATTATTATATTTATCAATACAAAACACTTCGAATTTAACGCTAATATAAAAAATATTAGTATAGTTTAATTTTTTTTTATTATGTTGCAAACATTGACTACTTAACTTTACGTAAATATGGGGTAAATTGTTATAATATAAGGAACGCTGTGGCGACCATTATGGTTTGAAATTGTAACTGTTATTGTTCTTAAAATTATCTAGAACGGATTGCTAATTAATACGCGCAAGCGGATTCTAATAAACGTAAGTAGTTCTGCTGTAAAATAAAAATAAAATAACCAGCGGCTAAGTTGTCCCACCCGTTGCGAAAACACACGAAAGTTTAGTTTTCCAATGACTGACTTTGAGATGATGTTTGATATTTATTAATGGGAACTATATTTTGTGTCATCAAAGTTTACATTTGTCATCAACTTGTATCATCTAATTAATAGTTCTATCACCACGAAACAGTATGGGCAAAGTTTTTCGCTATTTCCGACATTTTCAGTACTCAAACTTTAGTCGGTCCACTAGACACTTGATACTTTTAAGAAACAGGATCGATTGGTCTCAAAAAAGTTTTTGTGTATAATGACCAAAGCCCTGTAACTGTAACGGTTAAGGTTACTTTCGCTGTGCCGTCTCAAAAACACCCCGTGTGACGGCACGATGCCGTATAGCAACCTGAGCTTGACGCTGTCGGCCCAGACGATGAGCTCGCGGCGCAGGTACACGTGGCCCGTGGCGGCGAAGTCGGCCAGCGGGTCGGCGCCCTGCACCCAGCCGTTGTGCGCCATGACGCGCGCGCCGTCGGCCGCCGCCGCCTCGGCCGCCTCGGCCGCCTCGGCGGCGCCCGCCGGCCACGCGAAGTAGCGCGGCAGCAGCGGCGCCGCCGCCGACACGGCGCCCAGCCGCGGCCCGTCCGCCGCCACGCGGAAGTACCTGCGGCGCCGCCACTCACTTCACCGCGTGCCTCTCCGTCTCGGACGCGGTAGCTACTTACGATTCCAGCCCACAAAACTAGTACCGTTTTTTATTTGTTTTCAATCTGTACTAACTAAACTCATAAATTAAAATTACAAGATAAGATATAATAAGAGTATTCTTGTACCAGGAAAAACAAATGCAAACGTCACGTTCTATACCATCACTCTCTTGGAACGATAATTATGTGATCGCTTACAGTCTACAGAACACGGTATACAATTTTTAAAAGCCGTTTGACTACAGTACGGCATAGAATTAAAGCGGCAGTTCAATATTTGAGTTATGGTAGGTAAAAAAATAAAAAACGCATGTTTGCAAACTAGTTTAGCAGTAAAACATGAGCAGTGAACTAAATAAAAATTAGTCATAAAATAATTTAACGGGGCAGTTCAATAAATACTGAGCAGTGGAATAGTTGGACTGGGCGGTTAGGCGCATACCTACAGTTAACAAATCGTAATTGGTTAGTAATAAATTTTATTTTAAGCAGTTCTATAAACGATAAGGCGGTAAAATGTATTCCTTTTATATCTCAGCATTGAATGTCAAAAAGGGAAAAAATATAAAGCATAACCATATTAACCATGCATCATATTTTTTTTCTTCTTCACATTAAATGCTGAACATGAACATTAAACACTTTACCTTATGTTTTACATGGTCTGAGAGTAAAACTAAAGACCATTCTGTAAGTATTTATAACTTGGCATTAGGATACATGTTAAAATTAGGATACAAAAACTAAGATACATGTTAATAGTCAAATGAATCAGCGACAAAACTTATTGTATAATAAGAGTAGGTTTAGCTTACAATCTGTAAGTATTTATAATTTGGGATTAGGATAGATGTTAAAATTAAGATACAAAAATTTTAAATATACAAACTCGAAAAATACAAACTCTTTAAACTCCGCCCCTTTTAACGAAAGTTTACCTCTCTTTTCAATCAAAGTGGCGTCCGGATGCTACCGCTCACTGTGAATTGCCAAACTTATTTTCGAACTGCCCATTCCAACCGTTTTACTGCTCATTAATTTATTAAACTACTTGAGTAATTTTTGCTCTGACATTGAATGATGAAATAACAGACCATTATCTTTTTACTTACATTTTACTTATGTTTTACTGACTCATAAATTTTCTAACCGCCGAAAAATTAAATCACTGCCCATTAAATTTTTCAACTGATCATAATAACTTCTGTATTGTTTAAATAACAGTTGTAAAAATTAATTCCCCTGCAGTAACTCGTGAACTCCCGTAAGAGACGCCCACACTAGCGTTTTTCGAGCGTCGTCGTCGTGCCAGCATCGGTACGCGTCGATTCCGCGGTGAAAATATTGTCCGCCGGTGTGATATATTTAATGCGGTGTAATATACTTGGATATCATAACATAAAATTTACGTAATAGGCATATACATTGCTTCTACATACATACCTACTTATTGTAAGTATGTCGCTTATTCTACACTTAAAATAAAAGTTGCCTGGTCGTACTCGAATACCAATAGCTCTATGGAATCAATACGTCCATGAATGAGCGAGGGCGCTGCGACTACGTCTTAAGAACTCCGCGCGTATTTTCGGTATCTTAAGAGTTTAGTAAGGACAACCGTGGAGTCGGCGCCGCGGGTGTCGACGGTCGCGTCGACGCTGTGCGGACGCCGGCACGACGACGACGCTCAAAAAACGCTAGTGTGGAGGGTATCTAATACACGCCTGCGTGTGTCTTAAGACAGTGGGTAGCTAGAGCGGCTCACCGCATGCCGGCGATGCAGTTGTCGACGGCGGCCCGCAGGTGTCCGTCGATCTCGTCGCGCGCCGCCGCGTTGAGCGCGTCCAGCCGCGCGCGCAGCCGCGCCGCGCCGCGCGCCACGCGCGCCTCCTCGTCGCGGCCCTCCCCCTCCCCCTCCCCCTCCCGCTCCCCCTCCGCCGGCTGGTTGTACAGCCTGCGGACGGCCACCCGCGTTAGACCATTGTCGGCCAGATGAAAAACTTTAGCCTTCGCATCCAAGTAAACACATAGATGGATGAAATAATCACTCGGACGCTGCGATGCCTGAGGCATTGTTTTCTTTATCTCGTGCCGATAAATAGTATCGCTAAGCGGTGTAGCCATATTATATATATTTATTTTCTTTTTTTTTTATTATAAAAATGGCAGATAGCAGGGAATCACAAACAATTGTTCCGTCCGAGAAAACACATTATAACGAGCCGTCAAATACTTGTAAGGCAAATAGAATACCATTGTCTTTCATTATACCTACTAACGTCTCTTTAGTATTCGATGCAAAAAATACTGTTACCTCGACATGTACCAGAGTCATAAACCACAAGAACCCATTACATTTCTTAACATCCTCATGTGTGAAAAAGTTTATTTTTTAAGACGAAAAAAGTAAAGGCTTAAAAACTTCTGTCAGTAAGACCAGCCACTGGCCTACGGACCCCTTGGTGGAGTATGGCCTATAACTTCGGAAGAGACTCGTGCCCCTCGGTGGAGTCATAATGGGTTGATGATGAATGAAATTTAAATCAATAAAGAGTCCGTTATCAAAACGAAACTTATTTATTTTATTTATTTATTTAATCCAATAAAAAGGTCTTGTGTTTAAACAACAGAAATCTCTTTCACATTGCATTACTATGGACTTCAAAAACTAACCAAAATTGATGGAATTGCCAGAAAACGGCAACAAAATTCGCGTGACCAAGAAAAAAATGTCCGAAAAATATAAAACCGTTTTCAGAATATGTTAAACTTCATATCCAAGGTTCACATCCACACGTTACAAATGCGTAAAAAACTAATTATCCTACTAAAATTCCAAATCAAAATAACGTGAGTTAGTTTAGTCTTTTAAATTAATTTCTTTTATGAATAACTATGAATAATAATGTGCTTGATGTAATTAGGTTTTCTCACGAGTCACACGAGTCTACTATTTGACAGTACATATAACAGAAATCTACGACAACGATAATATATTTTTCACCTCACTCGCTGGGAAAACCTCATTTTATAGCGCGAAATCTGCGTGGAAAAGCCTATTTTATCCGCTAGCGTGGAAAAGTCATTTGAATTTCGAAGACGATGATTGTAATTCTCTGTGGTGCATGTAACTGTTTTTTAATATAAAACTCCTTCAACGCGTGACTAATTTCATAATAACCAATGAGAAACATGGTTTTTGATTACAAATTTTAACTTTTTTTATTTTTATCCACATTTTATTTTATGTCAAGTAGGTTTTATTATAAATACTAATAGTATTTCAGTTTAATTTACATATTTTGACTAATAAATCCCTTAAATAAAACACTATTTTCATGTTTATTTGATAACAAAAATTGAAACATAAGAGTGTAATTTCTGAATGCAACCGGAAAAAAAGTAAAATTTAAAAGTTATCACAATTCACGTAAATTTGTCGGATTCGTCTTGTGCTAAGCTCTTTGAACTATAAAAATAAGAGATTCTAGCAGCGATTACGATATGATTTAAACACGTGTAAAATTAATGGAAACTGTACAAAATGCCGAGTTGAGCTTTCTCCCTGAAAAATCGCGCGGGAAGTATTTATTTTTATTGTTTTTCTTGCCTCTCGCATTTTCCTCGCTGTAGTGAGGTGAAAAGTTGTGTGTTCCGCATGGCTGCAAAAATATTTGGCGTCTCGTGTCTCGAAAGCCTCGCTACGCTCAGGAACCTATCTTAGATTCCTTCGCTCGCTCAGCTTTCAATTTCGCTCACTTCGCAGCCTCGCATAACAAAAACTATTATGTTTTTATTCTTTTATATGTAAAAGTCACCTGAGTGCCAGGTCCATATCGATGCTGGACTGCAGGCGGCGGTACTGCGGGTCCTGGATTAGCTTCAGCTGCTCTTCGGCGGGCGCCGTGTCCGCGGGGGGCGCGGGGGGCGGCAGGCGGGCGCGCGCGCGGCGCTCGAAGTCCTGCATTTGGCGCTGGGTGTCGGCGCTGTACAGCTCGTGCAGGCGCAGCGCCGGCAGCACCTCGCCCTGCAGCACCCCCCGCAGCGCCTGCGCCCGCCCACACAGATACGACACGGTCGCCACCGAACGAATCTCACGCCGCGGCCCGAGGCGGCGGGCGGGACGATCTCTCGACTCTCTCGCTCGGATGGGAGACGCCCGCTCGAGACGAGAATCTAGATCGCGGGGAGGACCCTCGTCCGGCAGGGGGGCACGATCACAGCCGACTACGATAAAAGCACTCTCGAATCGAGTGATCTATTTTAGCTCTCTATTTAATGACTACCTTTCGCCCGCGACTCCGTCCGCGTGGACTTTAGTTCAAAATGTTGCAACCCCGTTCGCTCCCGTTAAGGGTTAAATTTAGAAAAACCGTGAAACACGTGTTCAATCAATTGTGTTGAAGAGTATTTATTTCAAGTTTTAAGAAAATCTGACAACATTTTTTTATACCTCCATACAAACTTTAACATCGCCGTTTACCCCTTTAGAGGGTGAGTTTCAAAAAATCCTTTCTCAGTGCTCCCCTAGACTCCCTAAGGAACTCCCGTGCCAAATTTCAACACCCTAGGTTCAGTAGTTTGGGCTCTGCGTCGATTCTAAGTCGGTCAGTTTTTTCTTTTATATATTTAGATTTATTGTAGCTCGGTGATGGGCGCGAGCGGACACTGACCTCCAGATGGTCCTCGGTGACGGGCGCGGGCGGCACTCGCGGCGCGAGCGCTCCGGCGCCGACGGCGGCCGACAGGCGCGCCAGCGCGGCGTCGAGCAGCGCGGCGGCGCGCAGGCGCGGCGCGGCGCGGCACGAGTAGGCGGCCTCGGGGTGCTCGGCGAGCCACGCCGAGTCGCTGGCCGTGTGGTTCAGCACCACGTCGCATATCGACAGCATCTGCGAGTGAGGGCCGGGCCGTGGTCAGGTCGTTTCTTTAATAGATAAAATAACTACAAAAATAGTTACTAATGATGGAAGCCGTTTAATAGATCTGCTATAATAGCTGCCCGTTTAAAACTGAAACTGTGTTATGGTATTTCTCCTACCTAATTTTAATAATAATCAAATTACATAACATTTTACTATGATACAATGGACAATATTTCTATGGTTACGAATCAAGAAAGTTTCTTCTAGCATATGGATATGAGCGGTCACTAAATAAAAATATATTTTTTGTTTATTTTTAGGTGCTGTAGTTTTCGAGAAAATATTTCTTTATTTAATTTCGCTCAGTGATACAGATCATTACGCCATCACAGTTTAACACAAAGTCAGAAAGTTCTGTACCCCATTTCTTGTTTTATTTATTCACTTACTAAGATTTATAGATATATGTTCACTAAAATTTAAAGACGGATTAAAATATTCTCATTTTCTTAGTATTAAATTTTCTGTTACTATTAAATTCTCCACTAGCACCGCTATCAACTGAACAGATAAGATGGTGGCACTGTACCTACATAAACGAAATCACTGACAGAGCAGTGACAGTTTTTTTTAAAATGCTTCAACGTTGGATGGCGTGGATACACGACTATTATTCCGTTCCGTTTTGCTTATACGCCCTTTTAGAATGAGAAGGTTTTCAAAACCAAAATCATGAATGAAAATCTTATCTGAAGTAAAAACTAAGAACGTAGGGCTATCCAGTTTAGCTTCCTTTTCATGTACAACAAAGGAAAAAAATCCCGAATTATTGTCCATTACTGCACATGTCACGTTTAAGATTATGAATCGAGATAGACTACTTTTTAGTGCATTACTATCAGAAAATAGTTTCGTGTCAAACAGCAAAAGTAATGAAGTACCTTCCACTCGTGGCGCATCCTGCCGAGGAACTGCTCGAGGTCCCCGAAGGAGGCGTCGAGGCGCGGGTCCAGCCGCAGCTGCTCGCGCACGCTGTACGCGCTGTTGGACGCGCCTATAGCCTGCACCTGCGGGGGGCGGGGGGGTCAGCTGGACTACACTCGAAACACATGCTGCAGGCAGCCCGGCAACTCGGCCCGCACGGACAGTTACCGGCGTGAAGTGCACGGCGTTGTAGCCGGCGTCCCGCGCGGGCGCCAGCGCCTGCGGCCAGCGCTGCAGCGGGCCCAGGCAGCGCGTCACCACGGTCTGCACGGACAGCTCGGCCGGCGTCAGCCCCAGCGGCAGCGTCGGCGCCACGTGCCACCAGCCCGAGCCCATCGGGCCCGCGCCGCTGCCGACAGAACGCCGCTTTACCGCTTCCGACGGATTGTGAACTAGCACGTCGTCTGATAGAACGAGATTAGAATTTAGAGAGCGACTTACGCATTTTCGTAGACGAAATAGTAGTGGAACGCGCCGGCGCGGCGCAGGCGCAGCTCGCAGCGCAGGTCGGTGCACGTGACGAGCGCGCCCGCCGCCTCGCCGCCCTCGCCCCCCTCGCCCCCCGCCTCGCCCCCCGGCTCGCCCTCCGCCGTGCGCCACTCTAACTGGTAGTACTGGTTGCGCACGAACGTCGCCTCCTCAGCTGTAACACCATCATACAAATCTCTCTGAAAAGTTACCAACTACTCGTTGCAATCGTGTTCTTAGCGATGTAAAGTAACGTCTCGCGTGATTAGAATACGGTTATGAAACACATACGGTTGTCCACCGGGTAGTTGGTGTAGAGGAAGACCTGGCGGCCCAGCAGACTCGGCCCCGGGCTGAACTGCAAGCGCTCCCCGCGTTCGAACCTGCCACACACCGTACAAGTTTCACTCTCAGTATAACGTAGGCAAATTACATGGACACTAAAGTTGGAGGAGAATAATCTCATCATAAACATCACCGACATGATAATTCAAACAAACCTAACTGCCACTCGTTCAGTTACTGGATCTGCTCGTAACATGTGCGTGCGGATCCACTTAATAAGCCAGAATTTGAAGGTTCTTCTGCTGTACGTTGAGCAGAAACCATGACCACCTTCAGTATTATGTGATCAGAACATAATCGCTTGCGATAAAACATCAAGTAGGTAAGTACTGGATCCGGAATTATAATAAGCTCAATAATCTCCATATTTTTGAAAAATACTTGTCATACAATTCGGCAGGTCGTATGTACGCCTCCAGCGGGACGGCGGATCCAACTGTTGTTCGGCGGACGTTATATTTGTGTGTGCTGTTATGGTCTGTCCTATTCACACGCAAAGCAGGAATTATGGAGCACGCAGTGCGCGCGCAGAGTTGACATGTTCTTGCCGCATCACTCTCTTCTGGGTCTAATATGAATCATGTCTGTGCTCTAGAGCCTGAAAGTGCTGGGCTGGGCTTAAATGGGCTTACTCAACAGTGTGTTACCAGTGATGACTTATGGCACTGGTACATGGTTTTTCACTATGGGCCTCATAAAAAATGTCAAGGTCACGCAACGAGCTATGGAAAGAGCTATGCTCGGAATTTCTTTATGAGACCGAAGTTGAAGTGGCTGTAGAGGAGGCACATAGTACGCAGAACTGATGGCCGATGGGGCCGAAAAGTTCTCGAATGGAGACCACATATCGGCAAGTGCAGCGTAGGACGACCAGACAAGTTGCTTCCAACCGGTCTTTTTGGAAATACATGGAGGAGGCCTATATCCAGCAGTGGACTTCTTGTGGCTGAACGATGACTCAACGGTCGGTTGAGGGTGCTAACAGTAACCTGCACCTGTACCATGGAGCGTCACCGCGCAGATGAGAGAAACTGGTGAAGACTGCAGTACTTACATACCTATGCATAATTGTGCTGCGTGGGAGAAGGATTGACGGAGATAACAATAACCATCAGCAGCCTGTGCATTGACTATAGTGGGACTGATATGATAAGAATATTCTTTATTGGGGAAGATGAGGTGAGAGGTAAGGGGATTATTATGTAAAAATAATGTAGTCTCACTTTGACTAATTGTAGGTGTGGTCCCGCGAAAGGGCATGGATGCTGTGGACTTAGAAAGCCTGAGGCTTCGCTTGCGTGAAATTCAGTTTATGAATTGGGTTACAATGTCGTCGTAGATTAGGTATAATAAAAAAAAAATACAGTTATGTTTTTTACATAGCAGACACAATCAGACCTGTAGAGTGTAGAGTCCTGGTGCTCGCCATCGTTCAGTATGATGATTTGCACGTCATCTTCAAACCGCTCCTCCCCGGCGCCCCCCGCACCCGCTCCCGGGGAGTCTGCACGCTCGGCGCGCTCGATCGCCATCTGTCTCTGCAACACACAAAACGGTAGTCAGCACTGGCTCCTGTTGCGGACAATAGAAGCACCCAAGAGCTGCACGTCCGGCTCAGCTTCGGCTGCTTCTAGTGGAGCCGCAGCGAACAGTGCGCAGGCGGGCGCAGACAGTGAGACCACGGGCAGTCGGCACCTTGTCGTTGACAGGCTTCTCGTGCAACATGCCGCCGTCGAGTGAACGCTGCGTGGCTGCTCCGGCCGCGGGCAGCGCGGCGGCCGCCACGGTCCGCGGCGCGCGTGTCGCGTGTCGCGTGTCACATACCTGCCGGGAGCGCTGGCACGCCAGGCGCGACAGGTACGCAAACATGTCTCCCGCCGCTGCCGCCGCCGACTGGGCGGCGCGCCGCCCGCCGCCCGCCGCCGCCCCGCCACGCTCCGCCGCGCTCCCGCGCCAATCGATCTTTGTGTCGCGCGCGTCCACCCGTTCCGCCCTGAGCCCGGACAATAGGCGCGGGCGCCGCGCCGCCTCGCGCGTGTCGTGTGTAACTGGACCGTACACTATAGCATATTCCGACACACGTCGCTTGCTTCGCACAGAGGACACTAGCAGACGATAAAACCACTGACACCTTATACTTGGCAGCAGCCTTTTCAATCACTACTACTAGATCTCTAACATCTCATACAGCAATACTTTTACCATCAGATTCTAACTAGGGACTTCAATGCTTGTATGGCTTGACCGATTTTGATGATATTATATATTATACTTATATTCGGTAGGTCTGAGAATAGGTTGTTATCTATTTTTCATAGGTAGCACTAAGTGAAAAAAAAAATCATGATGAAACAATGTTTGCCGCGGGACAGCTAGTAGATTTGATTTAATTCAATACTTTCTGTACCTAGGTTAAATTACTACAGGTATTCAAGAAAATCCCACGCTATACACATTAATCAGTTGCCTTATGACCTTGAATAGAACAATTATAAATAATTTTTTGGTGATCAGCCCACCAAGAATTCTAATTTTAAGTTAATTTATCTTTATAGATACTTTACCTTATGGTGGTTCACATTAACCTAGAACCATAAAATTTTGTAACAAGCAATGGACAAATCACAATCCTCGGTTCATGAGTCCGACTCGCACATGGCCGGCTTTCTTTAAATTCGTTGATTTCAGCTTGCATAAACATTCATACATATTTTGCTCAGTTGGAACAACTTTTATGCTGTGGATACTAAAATCACAATCAAGTCTGATAAGACTCCGCTGCGGATGGGTTAAAAAGACACATAATTTAATTTAGATCACGAATTTGCCCTGGTAGCCACCGCATTACAATATTCCAATCTGTTGCAAGTAATCATATACACTAAAATAATTGTGGTAGGTAATGGCACATTAAGCAGTTGGTGCCGGCTGCCATCGATAGATGGTAGTCGTTAAGCCAAGTCAGAGGCCTTAGGGCGGCTTGAAAACTTCTGACAGTAAGACCAGCCTCTAGTCTTACAAGCCTCCACCAATCCGGACTTGGCCCCCGTGGTGGAGTATGGCCTGTACCTTCCTCAGGGAAGAGACCCGTGCCCCTCGGTGGGGACATAATGGGTTGATGATGAATGGCACTTCAGGAATCCTAGTCAAAAAGACTTATTAAAAAATAATATAGTGATACAAAAGTTATTGAAATATTGACCTACTTTGCCTCGAAGTTTTTATGAATCGCCACAACTCATAACGAAGTTATGCATAGAAAATCCATTCCGGATTTCCTTTCTCCAGTGTTACTTAGGAACTCGGGTATTTATTACATGAAAACTACTACATACTTACTCACTCCTGGTATATCTGGTGAGGAATATCTCAGGTCATCTGTCTAGGCTGATAGGTTGTTAGGTAATGTACCTAATTCTTAAAATATTAAGAAAATAAACTTTATCCACAATAGGATATTGTTCCAAATATACTGTTTTTGACGTTTACTTCCACTCCAAGGTGACCTTCAGATCAAACATCAAACGTCAAACTTTAGGGTGCGTTCGGAAATGTTGTGTAGAAAAAGTGTCTCCGCAGCCGATGACGCAGCATCCAAAATAGAAGGGGCGCATAGTGTCGGACTGTTCAACAGAATGCCATACCCCCGGTTTTTCGCACGCTAACAATCCGTTAATCTAGTGTTAGCCGCAAACGTTTTTTTTTCGTACGCACTTTGGTCAAGTACACAGTAAATTCACAGCTTGTTAGTGTACGAGAAACCGGGGGATAAAATGCCAGCGCCAGCGATGTTTCTGCCTTCTCGAAACCTTGTAGAAACGGAACGGGTGTATTCTCGTGGTCCCATTATCCCCTATGCTAGGGCCGCTGCGCACCTGCGCCTCGTGACAAAGCTTCACGCAATAACACGATCTACGCAGATGCAACCGTCCATTACCGATTATAGTCACGATAGTTCGGGCTGCGGACTAATCAGGGAAACGTACGAGTCTTCGCCCCGCATTGCTGCATGCCGATACACGCAGGTGCGGCCCTAGCATTAACAATGGGTCCACGAGAGATAAACTATTTGTCGTAGTCCAATTAAATAAGATGATGCCTCCTGTATAATAAAGAAATAGAGACAGCATTAACATTTAACATAACATTTACATACAGACACTTATAATAGTTACACAGGCCCCACACTAGGATAGGTACCTAACTACTTTGCGTCGTGGGAACCAGAAACAGCGACGTCACAAACATGAAACATCCAAGACCTGGGTTTTTTTATCCCCAGCCGGGATTCGAACCCGTGACCTCTCGCATGGTAGGCGGATGCGCTAACCACTGCGCCACAGAACCTCTGTGACAGAGGTCGTCGCATTAGAGGAGGACGCCATTTTTTTTTTGCGGCTCCTGAAGGAACGTTTGAATGTTCGAGAAAAAGTATTACCCCCATGAAATCGCAAGACTTGAAGAAAACATAACTTTTTTGGAATTACAATATGATTTTAGATACAATTATGCTACCCATGACTTCATACCACTCCAGTAGGTATGTAGGTTCTTAATACAGGAGACATCGTTTTCACTAACTGGACTACGAGTAATCCGTCGTGGACCCATTTGATGACGAATAACGGGTCCACGAGGAATAGGTTACGCAAGAAAATGAAGGCCAGTAGCAGTAGCTCACATGAACTTAAATGTAAATCTGTCACGGCTTTATTAGCCGTCACAGTTACAGCCGGTCGTCGGCTTATTGGCTTTACAAGTTAACAAAGTAATAACGAGCAACTTATGAAAGTAAAACTTCGATTGAAAATTACTTGATGTCAGTTTTTTACTTTAATGAAACCTCAAAGGAAAAGGGAATTTGGTACAGAACTATAGTCAGTGAACCTCCTCATATACCATGGTTTGGTGCTGCTAAGTTGCAAAGACAACAAATTGTAATGGCACTTAGACTCCGTTCCGGACACATTCCATTGAATAAATTCGCATACATGATGAAAAAAGTTACTTCTCCAAACTGTGATATTTGTGATATTGAAGAAGACTGTTACCATTTTTTAATGGAATGTGTTCGGAACGGAGAGAAGAGACAATTACTGGCCGATAAATTCTGTCTTAATAGGCTACACGTAGGACTCATTCAAAGTATATTGGCTGAGCCTTTGTCTGACTCAGCCAAATTATTATTTTATTTTAAGTTAAGAGACTAAATTTGGTTTTTTTTTTGCTCTGCAATGTGTCTAAAGAAGCTAAAATTAAGTCGTTTTTGTTATGTATATAGTTAATTAGGATATAATTTTATAACGGGTACGATGGAACTGTCATCGTCACCTTGTGACAAAAGTTCCGAAAATAAAATAGATTAAAAAAAAAAAAAAAAAAAAAAAAAAAAAAAAAACACCTGTAAAGTAGGTAAAAATGACTTAAGCGGTGTTGTAAGCTAGGGGACGATATGGCATTTATGTAGCCAGATAAGCTTGCTATAGACTTCATGGATGGCCTAAATCTAATCAGAAGACAAGCGTAAGGGTAAGGTAAAACTTGAAGTATAAGGGGGTCAGTCACCCATAAACCCTCAGAATATTCTGAGCATTTATGGTTTATAAACCATAATCCATCAACTTTGACGTTCATAAAGTAAATATTCTATTTGTACCTACTATGAATAAAATATTTGAGTTTGAGTCACGTCACACTAGGTAGGTACTTTTTTACCCTTCCTCGATCCTACACTTGGTCACTTTTGTGAGACCACCTCCTAGTGTGACGTCGTTAAGGCCATTAACTACCAAGACAGAGGTTGTGGGTTTGATTCACATTGGGGGCCGCCAACAAGTGATTCAAGTGCCCTTGAACACAAGGGCAGCTCGTCTAATTACGTACCTACCTAACGTTCTGCTATCGGGTTAAGCATTAAGGCAAATCCAAAGGGTCAAATGTCTGCGATTGTGTCGTGTGGAAGTTATTATTATTTGTGCACAGGCCCTGCCGGGGCACAATTAACTTATTGTAACTTTTGCTGGACTTTTTCATTTTTCACACTCAAAACCTCGCACCCGGCACACCACGTTTCCACGGAAACGTTTTTGCCACCCGTGCGAGTCGCTAGTTTATTGTAAGTACCTGGATGACCGAGCTTTGCTCGGTATTTTTTTGTTAAATCGTGTTTTTTGGAAATTACACTCGGACTAAGGGGCAAGCCCCTGCACGCTTACACGCGCCAACCTTCAGCCGCTCCGAGTTTCACTCTCTGTGGCAGTCGGCCTAGGCCTTGCTAGACACTTTTGATTGAGATTTATGGATTGAGATTCATGAGAGACATGCCTCAGCCTGAACGGAGCTGGGCTTTCAGCCTCAACCTGAACGGAGCCTCAGCGAGGTTCCTCTTGCCCGCTTCGCGGAGCTTGAGGCCTCGCAAATTTGTCCTATCCGGCCTTTCATTGTTAATTTTACGCCGGAACACGGAACGTCTTGGCTTTCAGCCTTGGCCTGAACTGAGTTCTATCTCCGGCCTCGCCATGGCGGGGTCCACAGTGCCACAGTCCACTTTGCGGAGCTCGGCCTTTGGCCCCGTAAGTTTGTGCTATCTGGATTTTGCATTGTTTCTTTTACGCTGGAACTCGCAACATCTTAGTTTTCGACCTGGTACTGGATAGACCTCGGCCTTTGGCCTCGCCACGCTGACGTTCTTCGTCCTCGTTTTGCCTTGTCAAAGTTTTTCATGCTCGCTTCGCGAGGCTCGGCCTTCGGCCTCGCAAGTTTGTCCCATCTGGATTTTGCATTGTTTCTTTTACGCTGAAACTCGCAACGTCTTAGACTTTGACCTGGTACTGGATGGAGCTCGGCCTTTGGCCTCGCCTCAGTGGAGTTCCTCATCCTCGTTTTTCCTTGTCAAAGTTTCTCGTGCTCGCTTCGCGAGGCTCAGCCGTCTGCCTCGCAAGTTTGTCCCATCTGGATTTTGCATTGTTTATTTACGCTGGAGCTCGCAACGTCTTAGCCTTTGATCTGGTACTGGATGGAGCTCGGCCTTTGGCCTCGCCTCGGTGGGGTTCTTCGTCCTCGTTTTGCCTTGTCAAACTTTTTCATGCTCGCTTCGCAAGGCTTGCCTTCGGCCTCGCAAGTTGTCCCATCTGGATTTTGCATTGTTTATTTTACGCTGGAGCTCGCAACGGCTTAGCCTTTGACCTGGTACTGGATGGAGCTCGGCCTTTGGCCTCGCCTCGGTGGAGTTCTTCGTCCTCGTTTTGCCTTGTCAAACTTTTTCATGCTCGCTTCGCAAGTCTCGGCCTTCGGCCTCGCAAGTTGTCCCATCTGGATTTTGCATTGTTTATTTTACGCTGGAGCTCGCAACGTCTTAGCCTTTGACCTGGTACTGGATGGAGCTCGGCCTTTGGCCTCGTCTCGGTGGGATTCTTCGTCCTCGTTTTGCGTTGTCAAAGTTTTTCATGCTCGCTTCGCAAGTCTCGGCCTTCGGCCTCGCAAGTTGTCCCATCTGGATTTTGCATTGTTTATTTTACGCTGGAGCTCGCAACGTCTTAGCCTTTGACCTGGTACTGGATGGAGCTCGGCCTTTGGCCTCGTCTCGGTGGGATTCTTCGTCCTCGTTTTGCGTTGTCAAAGATTTTCATGCTCGCTTCGCAAGGCTCGGCCTTCGGCCTCGCAAGTTTGTCCCATCTGGATTTTGCATTGTTTCTTTTACGCTAGAACTCGGAACGTCTTAGCCTTTGACCTGGTACTGGATGGAGCTCGGCCTTTGGCCTCGCCTCGGTGGAGTTCTTCGTCCACGTTTTGCCTTGTCAAAGTTTTTCATGCTCGCTTCGCAAAGCTCGGCCTTCGGCCTCACAAGTTTGTCCTGTCTGGATTTTGCATTGTTACTTTTACGCTGGAGCTCGCAACGTCTTAGGCTTCGACCTGGTACCTACTGGATGGAGCTCGGCCTCAGTGGAGTTACTCGTCCTCGTTTTGCCTTGTCAAAGTTTCGACCTGGTACCTACTGGATGGAGCTCGGCCTCGGTGGAGTTACTCGTCCTCGTTTTGCCTTGTCAAAGTTTCTTATGGCTTCTACACAATATGCCGTCGGCACGGCCGGCGGCTATGACGCCGGCTATAACGGGTGATTAAGCCGCCGGCAATGCCACACGAGCTGAGCTGCCGGCTGGCTGGCGGGGTGTGCCGGCGGGTTGCGCGGTGAGCCGGCGGCAAATTATGCTTCCGGGACCGCCTGATTTCTCACTTGAGGCAATACAACCTTGTATAGTATCAGGGGGTTTCAGGTCTCCTTCAATAATTTATTTTATTCGTTATTCCAAAACGGTTTATTTCAAGCTACGTTAGATTCGAAAAGGTAAGATAAGCAAGTAGTGTATCTATAAAAAAACGTAGATTCTCAGCGACATAGGTAGGGCTATTTTTAGTTCATATTTTCGTTAATAGATGGCGATACATGTTGCGGTAATGTAAATATCCAATAGATGGCGCTAAGTGTCAAGAAGTAGATAGTAAAGTGCCACCATCTTATCTGTTCAGTTGATAGCGGCGGTAGTGGAGAACTTAGTAGTAACATTTAAGAAATTTACCTAGAAGAATGAAACCGTTCTTTCAATTTTAATGAAAATATATCTAGAAATCTTAGTAAGTGAATTGTAAATTTCCGCGAAAACCAACCTTCGTATTCTAACAAGGAGAATTCCAATGATCGAGCACTGATAAAACAACGTCATCTAAGAATTCTAGTTAGATCGATTAATTGCCCCTGAAACACCCTGTGTACTAAATTGTGAAAATCATGAAAACCGTTGGAGCTGTTTCCCAGATAACACAGCCAGATAAATTCGAGCTTTGCACGCCCTAGCAATGACACAGCTTCAGGAAAATGATTGTTTTGCTTCGAAAAAAGGCCATAATAATTTGGATGTATAATTACCACACGATTAAAACGTATGATTTCTAACACTATCAATCCAACAGCGCCTTAAAAAATAACAAATAAAATAAATATTGTTCTAAATAACAGAGTTTAATCTCTAATGAGCATTGCCCCGATTTTTGTTTGTATTTCTTTTAGAAAATATATTTGGATACTAATTAGGTGCGTTGATAATGGGGCTCCTAATAATAGTTTTTCACATAAAAGAAAAAAATAAAAAAAAGAGAAACTTTATGCTCAAGTCTCGAACCAGGGTCTTCTGTTTACAGTATCGTCGTATTTCCTACCTGGGCTACTACAACCTTACAGATTTATGCGAAATTTACGTTCTTATAGGGTAGCAGTTATTTCTTTGCCTTAAAATACGGTTAAAACGACGTTTTATAAAAATGAAATTTTTATAAAATTTTTGTTACACCCTGTATAATATAATACTTATTGTTTATTTAGTGGTATCATGAACAGTGATAACGATGTTTAATTATGTATTGACTTTCATTATATAATTGTTTAAAAAAGACTGCGTGCGATAATATACTCCATTAGATATTTGTGTTTTAAGCAGATTCGAAGGAAGTCAGAATAAAAAATATTTTTGTAAGCAAAACTATGAATATCGTAGTAACCGGTGCGGCAGGGTTCTTGGGCGCGCGTGTGGCGGACGCGTTGCTGGCCGGCGAGGAGCCGCTGCTGCCGCTGCGCGAGCTCGTGCTGGCGGACGCGCGGCCGCCGCCGCCGCGCGCCGACCCGCGCGTGCGCTGCCTGCAGGTGGACCTGGCCGCACCCGGCGCCGCCGAGCGCCTCGTCGGGCCCGACACGCACCTCGTGTTCCACCTGGCGGCCATCGTCAGCGGGCAGGCCGAGGCGGACTTCGACCTGGGGTTGGCCGTGAACCTGGACGGCACGCGCGCGCTGCTCGAGGCGGTGCGGCGCCGCGCGGCGGGCGCGCGGCTCGTGCTGGCCAGCACGGTGGGCGTGTACGGCGGCGAGCTGCCGGACGTGGTGGACGAGCGCACGGCGCTGACGCCGCAGACGTCGTACGGCGCCGCCAAGGCCGCCGCCGAGCTGCTGGTGGAGGAGTACTCGCGGCGCGGCTTCGTGGACGGGCGCGCGGTGCGGCTGCCGACGGTGACGGTGCGCGCCGGCGCCGCCAACGAGGCCGTGACGTCGTTCGCCAGCGGGGTGGTGCGCGAGCCGCTGGCGGGGCTGCCCGCGCTGTGCCCCGTGCCGCCGGAGACGGCGCTGTGGGTGAGCGGGCCGCGCGCCGCCGTGCGCAACGTGGTGCGCGCGGGCGCGCTGCCGGCGGCGCGCTGGGCGGGGCGGCGGGCGCTGTGCCTGCCCGGGCTGCGCGTCACGGTGGCCGAGATGCTGGCCGCGCTGCGCCGCGCGGCGGGGGCGGCGGTGGCGGCGCGCGTCACGGTGCGCCCCGACCCGCGCATCACCGCCATGGTGCAATCCTTCCCGAGCCGCTTTGACTGCTCGCGTGCTCTTGCGATGGGCTTCGTCGCAGACCAAAATTTTGATGATATAATTCAAGACTACATTGATAACGATTTAAACAAGAAAAACTAACTGTTACATGCTGTTACATTACCGATACTTATAAAAAAAACTGTAATTATTGTTTTATTTTATGTGCGATACATATACCTACATTTTTGTCTTTAACTTTTTTATTCATCTGCGAATTCAGCGGCGTTCTGCGGTGGCGGTCTACGGCGGAGTTCCGCGTTCGTGATGTTAAATGACACCATAAAATTGGTACAGTAGTCGCCCGTAATGCAACGGGGTAGAATGCATGGGTGTATAGGATGATGTGTCATCAAATTGATTTGATGGACAACTTGGTCATTGGTTCTTGAACTGCTCTTATGTTATCCATGCAAGCGGTTTTTTAAGGAAAATCATAAAAAAAACATAGCATTATAGTAGTGTACATAACAATTGAATTTTTAACGCAGGTAAGACTAAAAACGTAGCTTAAACAAGTTATAGTATTGGTAAGCGCATAGCAGTAAACACACCCATTTCAATCACTTCCACTTTAAAAGTAAACAAAGTGACAGACTGAATAAGTAAGTAAATGGTGAGTGTAGAGGACGCGGACGTCGCCCTCGTGCGAAAGCATCTACAAGTGTGTGGAGCTACTTTTATAACTATACAACACAAACATACCGCGTTGAACCGCTATATGCCGCTACTATTGTGGCTACAGCGGCGGCGTAACCCGCCGGCCGACCCGACGCCGGGCGTCCATAGATAAGAATGTATACTGCGGGCGGCGTCGTGTAGGCGCCACTGATAAACTGCGTAGGTGTATAGTATAACAATACATTCTTTCTTTAGCTATCTAGACGTGGAGAGCGCGATGGGGAATAATTCCCCATAAATTACGCCTGTGCCGCTGGTAGCCTAGTTATGGACCAGGACAAGTGATTATAGTGCGTGGAAATTATTACAAACAGTTATTTTAAACAGTGCCGGTTTTAGCAAAACTGCCCCTGCAGTATATGCACCACTGTCTGAATTATTCCAATCATCAGTCAAATTCCATATTATACACCAAATCCTGTCATAATCCTGATGTTTCAAAAAGCAATCTGTATGGAATTTGACAGATGATTGGAATAATTCACTTTGGTGTGGGCACGGCGTATAGCTGGCTTTGTGCAATTTTTTTGTATAATTATAAGAAATAGACAAATAAGATTTTTATGTACCAACATCATGTACTTTGAGTTCAAGTCCATACATACTTGTAAGTCCTATGAACATACAGAATAAGGGGGTAGTACATAATATTTAACCACAATCACTATAAAAAATGTATGTGACATTCTGGCCATTCATCGTAACTAGCGAGAACTTTCCGCTATAAAATGCTACAAACTAAAAGTTGAACAAATTATCCTCTATAGCCTGTGCAGAGTCCCAAGTGCCCCCGTCGAGGTCGCGCTTTGGCCTCTTGCGCTTGGGCGGCGGTGCGTCCGCCTCCCTCTCCGCCCCGCCTCTCTCCTCCGATTCAAGAGCGCCCTCGTCCGTCTCCGCACTGCGCTTTCGCTTCCGTTTCTTTTTCTTGCCTGTGCTGTTAGGGAGCGTGGCATCAGCCGCGTCTGCAGCTTCCACGTGGGCGTCTCGGCCGGCGTGCCCGCGCAGACGCCGCGCCGCGCGCGACGGCACCTTGACGGCCGCGCGGTAGTCTGCGCCGAACAGCGGGTGCCGCAGCTTGGTCTCCGGCAGCGGGATAAACTGGTGCTTGTTCACCATGCTGTTGACCAGCACCGAGTGCGGTTTGGGGATCCTTCTGCGCAAGTGCAGCACACCTTTAACTGGCACACTTTTTATTATGTATTTACCTTCAGGGCATAGCTGCACATTCAGGTGTCCCATGTCTGGTTCGACACTGCTGTCATATGTGGCGCCATCTATCTTGATCTTGCCCTTACCCTCGACTGACAATTCTATTGCCCCCAAAGCGCTAGAGGTGATTTCCCGTGGGCACTTGATCATCCACACATCATCGTCTTCTGTAAGAATTGATCTAGGGATAATTGTTTGCGTATTCTGTAGGTTTCCATCCCTTATATATTTGTTAACGAGACCATGTTTTATACTTTGCACATCTTTTTCAGTTTTCTTATGGGATTCTGACTGCAAACTGTAATCCAAGTCCTCCTCAAAAGTGATTCTTTCTGATATTTTGAGTTTCCGTGAAGGACACTCAGGTACAGAAATCTCTATCATAGATTTACTTTTGCTAACTTTATTGTCACTGATACACTTATCACCACTGTTTGTATTGTTGACTTCTGGAGAGGGGCTCACAGAAATTCCTTCATGGATGGAAGTTTGTTGTGAACTGCGACGGCTCTTGAATGATGTGTGTTTCTTCTGGGTCTCAATGCCATTGTGCACAGGGCTTTGTACAACAGTCTCATCTGCATTAAACTCAAACTCCTTTTTTTCACCCTTTTTATGTTTCTTTTTTTTCTTTTTAGTACTTGTACCATCTATATTTTCCCGTTCATTGGACATTTTGTCCCTTTCTTGCTTCACTTCAATCTGTGTGCTGGAAAAAAAACTCTGGTCATTGTAACTTTGATCGACAGTGATGCTCTTTTTTCTTTTCTTGTCCTTATGTGGGGACTGCATGAAGCTCTCTTCCTTGATGCGCAGTTCCAAGTAGCTGTCATTGTCAGCCAGCTCCCGACTGTTGGCAGCCGTATCGGATGCCTCATACTCCCCCTTGATGTGCTTATCTTTCTTCCTCTTGCGGCGCGCGCTCTCGGTGTCGCTGGCGAGCTCAGCCTTGACCTTGTTTTCCAGCTCGACGTCGCTGCTAATGCTTAGTTTTCTTTTCTTGCTGTGTCTGACCGCATTCGAATTGACTTCTGGACTGACATCGAGATCAGCTTTTATTCGCTTTTTTGTTTTTGCGTGACCATTTACTTTCACATCGCTCATAGTCCTAGAAACCAAGGTAAAATATAGTGATTAGACATTAGATTCGAGTTTCTTCCAATGGTGACGGTTAGGTAGGTTAGTACATTTGTATCAGTGAGTAAAGATGAGTTTGCAGAATTATAGGGTAACAACAGTTACTGTAGAGATTTTTCTGATGATACTCACATTTCATAGTCTTCAGAGTCGCTCGATGCGCTAATCCAAAGAAACCTATCGACTGCCTCCGGGGAAGAGGTGGACATTGATCCACTTAAAAAGGTTTTCAATTTAAATTCTATAGTTTTCTCAGATAAAGAAATCGTTTTTATTATTTATCATTAAATAACCACAAATGAAAATTACCAAAACATAACCTCAATACTTCAATCACGTTTCTTTTTTTTTTTTTTTTATAACGTTTATTGGCTATTGGATACATAGTCCTTAAGCCTATCAATCACGTTTCGTTTCATCATCACAGAACCACACAGCAGTGTTGCCACCAACCCCTACAGAGAAATCCCCCAACAGTTGAAAGTATGGTAAAATATAGCTTGAGCTCCGCGACAGCTGTCATGGACATTTGCGTCCATGAAGTTTTGAATTTTTCACAGAATATTTGCACTGTGAAAACGCCGTACTTACCGCACACTATTCGATGGCAGTAAGTACGGAGTTTTCACAGTGCAAATATTCTGGGAAAAAATTGCGGGACGCAAATGTCCATGACAGCTGTCGCGGAGCTCAAGCTATATTTTACAGACTATAATATTTTTTATGTTGCCAACATTATAACATAACATTTTTACACACATGCACTTTCATTGCTTTTGCCCCCCCACTAGGATACCCTTTTTTCACCCTTTATTACAGGATCTCCGACCGACAGGAGACCGCGACTCGGCAAACGTGGTGTAGGATGCCCTCCAACCAGGTGGGATGACTATCTGCGAAAAACTGCAGGCAGATGCTGGATGCAGCAAGCTGAAGACAGGGCGCTATGGCGCTCATTAGGGGAGGGCTATGTCCAGCAGTGGACTAATATAGCCTGATGATGATGATGATGATGACAGGATGTCTCAGCGACCACTATCCGACAGAGACGTAGAAAGTCTGTTTACCGCTGTAGAAGATGGAGATGTTTCTGAAGATGGTTTGGAAAATGATAGCGACGACGACGAAATTTATGACATGTTTTATCAGAACGTAAGAACGTTGCTTGCAGATTTGGAGAATGAAGACCCAATTCAATACAATTCTGACACCCCATTAGAAGATGTTGTCGTGAACACGAACGAAAACCCTGAAGATGATCCACCTCTAGTAAATGATTATATCAGAACTGAACAGGGCTATAACTTTGAGGAAAGACGGTTGATTTGGGGAAACAAGTTAACATGACATTCAAAGCTTCTAAAATTGTCCATGAACCCAGCACCATGGACCTAGCCATAGCTGAGCTTGACACACCGTACAGATGCTTCACACATTTCTTCACAGAAGGTTACCTAGCAGCGATGTTCGCCTTGATGGTGTTGGACACAGGCCGGTATTCGACAACCATCAATGTACAAAATGTAAAGTTCCCCTTTGTCTGAATGCAAAAAACAATTGTTTTCTCTAGATTTTCATAAGTAATAGTAAGCCCGAATGTTATGTAAGTGTATTTAAGTAGTACCTATGTAACAAGGTGATTATTTTTTCTTCCTATTTTGCATGGTGATGTATATCTGCATCGTATTGTTTTTTCATAATGAACACACAGAAACAAATTAAACTATTTTCTTAATTATTTTTACCAAAATCTACATTCACATAAATCTTATATATTCTCCGTCGGTTTGGATATATGTAATTGATACATAAATAGAAAATCATGCGTTTAAGTGTTAAAATACCCCTAAAGACCCCCAATTTTTTATTGTTATGTCCACAAATAACATTTGATTGCTATGTGTAGGCTTTAAGCAAGTAGTATTCACTCTTAAAATAAAACGTATTTTATTGGTACTTTTTGTTTTGCACTTTCAACATCTCACTTGACCACACAATCTTACAACCTATCGCAGACAAATTTTGAAATTGAATCGAAAGAAATTACCTATAATGAAATTCTAAGTTTATCATGACTAGGATACCCTGTGTCGTGGGAATCAGAAACATCACAATAAACATCCAAGACCTGGAGTTTTTTTTCTTCCCAGCCGGGGATCGAACCCGGGACCTCTCGCATGGTAAGCAGATGCGCTAACCGCTGCGCCACAGAGGTCGTCAAATGGTTGATATGCTAACTCAGTTTGTTATTTTTCCTATATTATAGGATGTCCGACCGACAGGAGACCGCGACTCGGCAAACGTGGTGTAGGATGCCCTCCAACCAGGTGGGTGGGATGACGAGGCTACGCCACAGAGGTCGTCAAATGTAGTCGTTTAAGCTTATAAAATGCCGTCTTCGCCTAAAAAAAAAAAGGAATTTAATTCACTGCTATTGTAAGTTTCAATCGCCAGAACAACCCCTTAAAAAAACCCCAAAAGTGTCCGACCACTAAATATCCTCCTTATAATCCTTCTTTCCCCTTTTAGGGGGAAAACCCCCAAGTTGGTACCACTTCCACACAGACACATACACAGAAATCATTCAAATCATTCTTATCTTAACACAGATTACTTAGCTGTTTACAGGCTCTGGACCAGAGTCAACTCAAGAGCAAACTGAACAGCAGAAATATCTTGGACATTAAAAAGACCCTCTACAACTGCTACAGTAGAAACCTTGAGGTGACTCTGGTGTGGATCCCCGGACACGCGGGTATAATGGGTAATGAAAATGCTGACTCCATAGCCAAGCACGCAAGTAGGCAGGATGTCGATTTAAAACATTACTCACACCACCCTTACGATTTGCTGTCCTTACCAAAAAAACAACTTTTTGATTGCTGGTCGACTTCGTGGCAGGAGAGTAGTCGCAGTAAAGGCTCCAAGTTTTACACAGTCCAACCGTTTATCAAGGCCAAACCGTGGTTCTATAGATTTAAGAAGGTAAGTAAGAGGGTGGTTTCCATAATCTGTCGCCTGTGCATTGGACATTGCTGCACACCCGTCTTCTTAAACAAAATCAGAATACTTGATTCGTCGATATGTGAATGCGGGCTTGAGGAGGGCGATCTTGATCATATATTCTTCAACTCTCACACAAATAACCGTTCCTTAAATATTTATACGTGTCTTCCTTCCATTGATATCCCTCTTCCTATAAACTTGCGTGTTTATTAACCTATCTATCGTCTTCCACTGATCTATTTATTATACTTATAAAATTTATTAGGGAAAATGAAATTAAATTGTGACGTCTTGTTTGTCCAGTGTTATTCGTTTCATGTTTTGTAAATTTATATGTAAATATTTGTGAGTGGTAAAGAAAAGAGGTTCTTTTTTTTCTTTTACAGATTCGCCTGCATGATTTATGTTGCGCGACTTTGCATGATAAGCCCGCAAAAAGGTGCACTTCCGTTCCAAAACCTACCTCGATGCGCCTTAAATTGTTTTCTTTATAGTTCATGTCATATCAAGACGTGACTTTGGCAGTAATAGTCAAAGTCGACAACGGCTGATTGCCATTTCGCCCACAAATTGATTGATTGAACTTGATACTGGATAAATGAAACAAACATTTACATACAGGCCCTATGTGAATGTTTACATTGATTCTCAACTAAACATACTTTCTAACACGATACCTACTCAACGTAAATTTTAACATTATTTTAAATAATAATATACGTTTGATATTAATGTTTATACTAAATATAATTTTAATATTGTGGGTATTTTGAAATGATACAATGGTACGAAAGGTCAATTTGACTTAATTTAATATTTTTAGTATGAGTAACATTCCCTTAAATCACCCAGTGAAGCCTGGCCAGTTAGGGTGATTTGACCACATCCTACAAACCACAAGGCTTATGGGAGGCCGAGCATCTCCTGGAGAGGGACGCCCTAATGAAAAATGCATGAAAACTTTTGCAATTTACGATTAGTAAATTTATTAATATATTACTTGATTTAGGTAATCTAATTGTCAATTTATTCAATTTTATTTTTTAGGTATTTGATACATGTAATTTTTACTACATATTTATAACAAATTAATAAAGGCTTATGTTATTTTTATTAACATTCACTCTACAAAAACACACAATCAGTATTTTTTTTCGGATGATGAGCCAAAATCGTCTACTGAGATATCTTCATCTGTAAATATAATTATTCCATTATCAATTTAAAGTTTAAAAATAATGACGTCCTGGAAAGGAAAAAAGATTATGCCTTTATTATTCTTCGAGTTTCTTCTACCACTTTTGCTCAGTTTTATTTAGTTATTTTGGCATAAGCTTCTTTTCATCATCAACCCATCATATCCCCACCGAGGGGCACTGGTCTCTTTCCTGAGGAAGTTATAGGCCATACTCCACCACGGGGGCCAATTCCAGATTGGTGGAGGCTTGTAAGACTAGTGGCTGTTCTTACTGTCAGAAGTTTTTAAGCCACCCTGAGGCCTCTGACTTGGATTAACGACTGCCATCTATCGATGGTAGCCGGCACCAACGGCTTAACGTGCCTTGCGAAGCACGGAATCGCTCAGCCACTAGCGTCAGTCATAGACGATGACCCATGCATGGACTGAACGCGCCGTATGTTGCTTAATCTTAGTGATCGTTTAAGATCACTCAGGCAGCCCAGGCTACGAGCGATTCACGATTCATTCATAAGCTTCGTTTAGCAATGTCATTATTTTCTAAGAGGAGAATGGCAGCTTTGGATTGTGGCCTGCCGTGTCTCCTTCGATTTGAGCCCAGATCAAGTGAATAGCATTGTACTGACAATGGTACAGCGGCATTCCCAACACTTTGTGTCCATGCTGAAGTTATGTCTATATCTAGCCCATGCTAAGTCATAAATTTCATTATAATTTTCAAGATATCAAACTAAAATTTTCAAGATATCAAATTATATCTCAGCAAACGACATGTTCAAGTCTCGGCCCCTTACAAGATTATGCTCAAGATGCATTGATAGGTAGTCCCTAACAAATGAAAATATGAAGATGAGGGGAACAAGGAAAAGTATTTATTGCCCTAAAATATTTACACAACTACTTAAATCTAGCGCACTTCCTGCCTACCTAATATCTACAATGGGACTGGAGGGAATGGGTGTCGCAATGCGACATGGTCTTCGGATGACTTACAGGAGGGCCCGTTGATCCCTTGGTGATCCTCTTCTAAGGGTCGAAGACGTCGCTGGTCTCTCTGTAGCCAAGACCCGCCTGACCCTCGCACGCAGTGGGCTCTTGGGTGAGTCGGCCCTCCAGGCCGCAGCGGGAGGTGATCCCACGGTTAAGTCTTCCGGTACTCAGTGTACTGGAAAGCTCCCTCGTAGTCAGGGCCTCCAGGCCTCAGCAGGAAGAGGAAGGGGGCTGATGTCGGAGTTTTAGAGTTTTAGTAAAGAGCTCGGTTTATGACGCGTCGAAGCCGAATGACAGTTGAGAAGGCGTCCCGGGGTCAGCTCGGCCCCGGGACAAGGCCTTTAATTTAGTACTGCTTCTTTTGGAAGCGAAGACTTGAATGACCATCCTTTGATTTTCATCTTTAAAGAAAACTCGGTCCGGTTTGAAAGTCGAATTTTAGATTTTCACTGATTCCGAATTTAAAATATTCAATTCCAAAGGCAGCCAGGTCATCTAATTCTTCTTAGCGGTCAGGTCAAGTAGAAACTCCACGGTGAAGATTTAGGTGTAGCAGGTCCGAAAAGATGTCCAGGTTCAGGGAAGAGATCCAGGGGAGATATTTTTATAAAAATAAGTATGATAAAAAGTACTAGGGCGACATAAAATTACGAATTTAGAATAAAAATATACAAACTCTTAACTACAAACTTTTTACATGGTTAGAAACTATCTCGTTAGTCGGTGACGGAAGGTCACTGACAGTATTGTCAAGAATGACAAAAATAAACAAACAAACTAAAAAAATATGGAGAAAATAATACAAATTCAAGGATTTTATGGATAAAACCTCGTAAGTAACCCATAAAACATGATAATATACTACAGCATGCCTGATATTTATTATCCCACGCTCTTGTTTGGAGCTACCTACGGCCTACTACACTGTTAATGAGTATCTATACCTTGATTTTTAATTAGGTGGACTAAACTGACAGTTCAAAAGGCTCTTATTTTTTTAAAATGTTGCCAAAGCAAGATCGTCGTGATGTGACTTGATGTGTTCATTGAATGTTTGATTTCATTCAATCATTCACTCTTCAATTTTATTTCCTTTATTTGGGGAAAATAATTTAACTTAATCCTAATCATTAAATACCTACCAATTAAACAAACATACCTTCATCTGAAAAACCCACAAACTTTAGGAAATATTTCGTTTAAGTAACGAGATGACAACCCGACTAGACATAGAATATCCACTTTTTTTTCATAAGGTTTAGATGATAACTCTGTAGTTAACCGTTTTCAACAAATAATATTTTGGCTAGTGATAGATTCGTATACCATATTGTGTCGTGTCTACTATGTACAGTATCTTCTTTATATAGTAGGTATTTATTGGTCACATTGTAACACCTCAGCCTTTAACGCTTGAATAATAAAGTTTGGCCTTCAAAACGTACTTTATTTTTCATTATATCTTGAAAGATCAATACAATAGTATCATGGCTGGGTTTCTCATCACAAATTAAAACAATAAATAAATTTATAAACCTAATAGCCAGTGAATCTAACGATACAATATGCGACTTCGACAATAATCCACATGTGCCATCTAGGAAAAAGGAGAAAGCTGTTTTCTCAATGTAGAATTACAGCTTCATTATTGTATCGACCACATGTTTTCATTCAGTATTTAATTTTTTGTTTTTTTTTTCATATTATCTATTTATTTTGCATTTCAATAAATTTATTAGCTAAGCAAAACAAAGCTTGTACCAAAATCTTTAAACGTGTTTAGTTGCTAATTTTATTTTAATGTGAAGTCTTTGTATAGTTTAACAATACAAAGCGCTAACGCATTTTAAAATCGAGGTGCAATTCGTCCTAAGACTTTAAAAGTGATTAAAATTTTTAATCTAGTTTTTATTTTATTTTTTCCTATTCCAAAACAGAAAGGAATGAATATGGTATGTCTGTCATGTTGTTAAGTTGTAAATGTATGATTTTATCACTAAATCCTCTAACTTAAGTATCATTTAATTTTACAGTTTATTGTATCTAATCAGCCCGTAAATAGAGCCCACTGTTGGGCATAGGACTCTTCTCTTTCCGGTCCAGTGTCTCCCAGCCGCTTTCACAATGTCGTCGGCCCATCGGGCTGGTGGTCTGCCAACCGACCGTCGACCCGTTCTTGGCCACCACTCAGTGGCTTCCTTAGTCCACCGGCCGTCTTCCCGCCTAACTAAATGTCCCGCCCGTCTCCATTTCAGCTTAGTAATTTGTGTGCGTACGTAGAGTTTATAATGTAATTTAATTTGTTTATTGGAGTGTAAAACAGGTAACAAACAATCAAAATGACATACAGAGAGAGATAAGATATAAGAATATTAAGAGAGCTTAATAGAGTAGATCTAGAATGTCACCCAAAGCATACACACACGTGAAATCAGGAAAATGTAAACAGGCTTACATAACCAGACGACGTTTTAAACTTATCTAGCTTCAGATTTTACAAAAATTTTTAAACATTTTTAACAAATTTGAACAAATTGAAAGGTTTAGGAATATGGTTAAAGAATTACCAAAACTAAATCTTAAATCACTCAGGGCCGGGCGAGCGAGTTACATTACATACACCAGTCTGCAATTGAATGAACGAATGATTGAATGAAAATATTTATTATTCGATCACAACACTATTTTTATTTTCCCTTACGTGGCAACCCACCAACTCTCACTTTAGTCCACCTAATTAAAAATCAGAGTATAGCTGACAATGACTTTGAAAATTATATTTGTTTTGTTTATTTTAGACACAAATGTAGAATTATTTAATGTAATAGTATGACATCATAAACTTAGGAATTGTAACTGACATTGTATAACGTCCTAACAAATCAAGCGCAAATATTTTAAGGGCCAGTAGAGTAAAAGATAAATAACAATTTAAAATGTTCAATACATCAATTAAACAATTATTATTTGAAATAATAGGTCAAATAAAAAATCTACCATCCATACTAAATAAACACCTTTTAAAAATGTACACGCACACATTCGCACACCGCCGCACTACGTACACATGTCATAAATGTCACAGATCAAAAATTTGCATTGTTTACCGTCAGATACTTCAATCGCGTGTGTGTGTGTGTATGAAAACAGGATGATATAAAATGGATTGGTTTGGAAGTTTTATTTTTCGTTGTAGAAAAAAATTAAGCAAACCCTTTAATATACTTATATTTTTTGCTCAAAAGTATTATTACACTATATTTGACTGCCCCTTAAAATATTTGCGCTTGATTTGTTAAGATTTTATATATTTTTTTGTATTGACCACATATTTTGGTTCATCATTTATTTTTTGGTAATTTATTACAATACAATACATTTACTTCGTTGCAATTAAAATGCCGTCGAATAATGTGCCGTAAGTTCGGAGTTTTCACAGTGCAAATATTCTGTGAAAATTCAAAACTTCATGGACGCAAATGTCCATGACAGCTGTCGCGGAGCTCAAGGTATATTTTACAGACTATAGTGAGAGATTGTCAACAAAAGGAGGTAGTTGAGAAGTTTTGCTACTTGGGTTCGCAAGTAGCAAAACTTATCATTTACATTCAGCAATATTAACAGTTTTTCTGATGAGACCTGTGCCAAGATTACTGTCTTCTTTGCGTTAATAGACATGGAAAACTACTATATAAATTTTAAAACAGAGGCAGGTCCGGGCTCCCTTATTTTTCGTAAAGACTTATTTACAGCCAGTCAAGAAAATGTAGAAATCAAAGAGTACGGTTTTGCTCAGACTTTTTGTCTGTGTTTGTTAATAGCTTGCACTTACAAGCATTATTTATATAAATAGAAAAACTTGAGCTTTTTTAATAAATTAAGGTATTGTGTTTCAATAAATATAGCAAATGTTTAGATTTTTCAATAAAACAATTAGTAAACTTTCACTTCCGGTTTCTTGTATTTTTTGACAAACAGTACATGATATCGGCTAATGTTACTGGTATGGCAACATGGTTCAAGCGAGTCTCGTAAAAAAAAGTTTGACGTTTGAGTTGAGTCCCTCCCTTGCTTAGTCTGTGCAATTCTTTCTTTGTCAAAAATCCATAAACATGGTGAGTTTTCTGGTGAATTTGTGCAAAAATCCATTAAAATCTCAAATTGGATACACAATTATGTGTTTTAAACGTAAAAGTCAATCCTTTTGTATAGACATTTATGTGTTTTAGGTGATATTTTACTGATTAATACACAAATACTTCATAACTTTTGCTATTGAGAGTTAGTGATAGTTGTGGCAAAGTTTTTGATATTTTTATTACTATAAATAACTTTATTATATCGCGACTGTTTTAACTGTGATGAACGATTTGTTTGTTCTGTTAGGCGCGCGGCCCCAAGAAGCACTTGAAGCGCCTGAACGCGCCCAAGGCATGGATGTTGGACAAATTGGGCGGCGTGTACGCGCCGCGGCCGAGCACGGGCCCGCACAAGCTGCGCGAGTGCCTGCCGCTCGTAATCTTCCTGCGGAACCGGCTCAAGTATGCGCTCACGGGGAACGAGGTGCTGAAGATCGTCAAGCAGCGACTCATCAAGGTGGACGGCAAGGTCCGGACTGACCCCACTTACCCCGCCGGCTTCATGGGTAAGTTCTCTGTAGTATCTTACTTCACTTTGTAGGTTATGTTTATGTTGCTGTTTGTAGGTTATGTACAATGAAAAATTGGATATTACAGTTTTCTCCATTCTAATTTCGGTGCCTGTTAGTTGAAAGCTCAACCGAATGAATAAACAAAAACCTTATGCATGTAGTGTTTTATCAGTATTAGTTCCTAATTTTACTATAGGTCATCAATATGATAGACATCATTTGTGTTTAGACTTTTATGTTTTATATGGAATAGGAACATTCAGGCTACAGTCTGCAGATGCCTACGAATGATGTACAACCAGTGGATGGCAATTATGACAAAAGAGGATGCTAGTAGGTTGGATACTAGAAATATAATAAATTAACACTCTAGGATGCTGAAAAAGGTGATATGAAATATAGCCGATTTAGATGGTAATTAGATTAGATCTCTTTGTTATACAACAGATACAAAGGAATATTTTTCTCAAAGTTTTAACCTGTTGTGTGCTATTGATACCAAACATATGGGTGTGCGCCCATAATAATGGTTTTCATTTTTTTTATCTTAAATTGTAATGAGGTTTCAGGGAGGGGGCTTATAAATAGTACAAATGAATAAAAATTAAATATGATTTTGATTTTGATTTGTGATGTAACATCCGACTCAGGGTACTCATCAATACAAACAACTTTTAACCCGTCCAGCGCGGAATCTAGACTGCCTATAGTGTGCCTATGTGTACTAACTGACTGACCCTAATGCGCTGCCATATTTATTTAAATTTTTTATGGGGCGCCGTTCCGCATTTCTCAAATTAGAGAAAGTACTACATAATTATTCAATAAGTGTTATATATATCTATAATCTGCATAAAATTTCCTATCCAATTATTATTATATATTTTATTATAATAAAACTTACCTGTTTTCCAAATGACGAGGTGAATTTCCACTATCCACACCATCTTTTACCACTTTGAACTTTTTTCATTTTTTTTACTTCCACTTTTCACTAGCACTGAAATAACACTTATATTATGATTTGATTTTAATCTATTTTTTAATATAAATCACCAAAATAAAGCTATAAATGATGAAGAGATAAATGCCATCACGGGCCGCGCAAACTTTGCAGAAAGTTCGAGGCTTGTTTTCACTTTATTTTTAATGAAATACAACAAAACTATTACTTGAAACATAATCTACACACTTTTCCCAGTAATTTGATATATAACACAAAACAAATACAATCTGCTTTCCTCTCGAAATAACTTATAAACCTCCAGCGGGCGGAGCCGAAACGCCTGACGCGGCACTAAAAGTTCGAGGCTTTTTTCATTTGATTTTCCATCAAATACAACAAAACTATTATTTGAAACATAATCTACACACTTTTCCCAGTAATTTGATATACAGTGTGTCCCTGGATAAAGTGCAATCCCGAAAGGGGATGAAACTAGACCATGAATCATTGACTAGAAAAATATAAAAAAAAATTATAAAAAATTATTGTAGGATTTATTGGTATTTTAAGATTTTCATGTTTCATTAAGGACTCTATGTACAAAAGTATTGATTTCTTCCAAAATAATGGGTCTATTTCTTTGAAATAAAAAAAACAGTATGCCTAATACCTGGCGATGACCATGAAATAATAAATAGTCCGCAAAAAAAGTAACTATCTTGGGTAAAAAAATGTATTTTTATGAAAAAAATGATTTTTTTAGACGTTTATTTTAAAAAACTTCAATATACTAAAAAAATGTGCCCTATAACTATGTAATTTTATAGCTTACTTTTATTCTTTACCATTTTAGCTTCCAAATAAAAAAAAAACAATGTTCTAACTAAAAAAACACGCTATCTACGAACTTTTAAAGTGGAGCCTAATCGTGTTACCGTGCAGGTAGAGACCGTTTTTTCCATTGTTTCCGTCCTACTCTGTGCCCTTCGGCAGTCGCAGTCCTTTTGTTCTACACTCAGGTAGAGGGAAGGCGAGGGGAGGGGAGGCAGGGGGTTCGAAACAGGACTTACACAGTCGCTCCGATATTCTCGCCGCTGCTACTACTGTTCTCGTTCTCGCATTGTGTTCTCGTTGATTTGTTATTAAGTTTTTGTTACATTGTTGACTGTTACGTTTTCTACTGTTCGTTACGTTTGGACGAAATGCCGCGATTGACAGAGTTCTCACCTCGAGAAATAGCCGACATGCATTATTATTATGGCATGTCACATGGTCGCACAACAGTCGCTCGGACTGCATACATAAATGCTTTCCCGGGCAGACTCATACTCATAGGAGGCTCTCCAACATTGGACTTGGTTTGGCACGAGATCGCCGTGAGCAACCAGCTGTCGTTATTGACAATGCGATAGAAGAGGCCATTTTAAACGATCTGTTTGCTGACCCTACAACAAGCATAAGACGATTAGCGTTGCGTCATGGCATATCGAAGACGTCTGTCTGGCGAATTTTGAAAAAGGAGGGATTGCATCCTTTCCATTACCAACGAGTACAACATTTACACGAAAATGTAGATAATCGTCCAAGATGCGTAATGTCGACGTGCATTCTAAGAAAAATTAGAGCTGACCCAAATTTTCCCAAACGCATTTTTTGGATGGACGAAGCGACATTTACCCGAGACGGCATTACAAACTGCAGAAATTTGCACCAGTGGTCTCACGAAAATCCACGATTGAAGCGGGCATCTACTTTTCAAGTAAAATTTTCAATAAACGTATGGGCAGTCTTAATCGACGACATTTTAATTGGTCCAGTCATTTTACCCAGAACCCTAAATGCTGAACGTTTTTTAGAATTATTACAAAATTTACCCATGTTGATGGAAGATGTTCCCCTGGCTACGAGACGGCGTGGGCGTATGTATCTCCAAATGGATGGATGTCCTGCACATTATGGGCGGGAGGTGCGGCGATTTTTGAACGAAAATTACCCGAACCGGTGGATTGGCCGAGGAGGGCCAGTAGGCTGGCCAGCGCGTTCACCTGATCTGACACCCCTAGATTATTTTTTATGGGGTGTCATGAAGCAAAGAGTATACAGCACGCCAATAAATACCGAGGCACAGTTGCACGACCGAATAATTCAGTGCGCTAATGACATTAAAAATGATCCAGGAATGATTCGCAGAGCCACTAACCAAATTAATATTCGTGCAGTAATGTGCTTGCAAAATCGAGGAGGCCATTTTGAACATTTAATGCATTAAATAAAAATGCAAAATTGTAAATTACGGATAATTTTATTAATAAAGTTATTGTGATTAAAGTCTGACTTTTATTACCTACTAAAATGTAAATAACTCCTACCTAGCCAATTTTTTAGTTAGAACATTGTTTTTATTTTATTTGGAAGCTAAAATGGTAAAGAATAAAAGTAAGCTATAAAATTACATAGTTATAGGGCACATTTTTTTAGTAATTTGAAGTTTTTTAAAATAAACGTCTAAAAAAATCATTTTTTTCATAAAAATACATTTTTTTACCCAAGATAGTTACTTTTTTGCGGACTATTTATTATTTCATGGTCATCGCCAGGTATTAGGCATACAGTTTTTTTTTTATTTCAAAGAAATAGACCCATTATTTTGGAAGAAATCAATACTTTTGTACATAGAGGTTTTAATGAAACATGAAAATCTTAAAATACCAATAAATCCTACAATAATTTTTATATTTTTTTTTTATATTTTTCTAGTCAATGATTCATGGTCTAGTTTCATCCCCTTTCGGGATTGCACTTTATCCAGGGACACACTGTATAACACATAAATACTATCCGCTTCCTTTCGAAATTATCTAAAAACCTTCAGCGGGCGGAGCCGAAACGCCTGACGCGGCACTAAAAGTTCGAGGCTTTTTTCATTTGATTTTCCATCAAATACAACAAAACTATTATTTGAAACATAATCTACACACTTTTCCCAGTATATATAACACATAAACAAATACTATCCGCTTCCTTTCGAAATTATCTAAAAACCTCGAGCGGGCGGAGCAACTCGCGACGAAAACACAAAATGGCGTCTGTCAGACGCCGACAACATACGGGGTTCACTTGTTTTTCGATGAGAACTTTATTTTTTTCTTTGGAATGGCATTTAATTGGTTGACAAAAGTAATCCTTAGTAACCATTGGTCAAGAGAAAACCGGATATTGGCCATAGAGAATAAAAACACCATAGATAATAGAAGTCAAATCCATCGATCGCTTAGCGTACACCCGTGTGTACGCTAAGCAGTTGGGGCACAAAACGCACGGGTGTACGCTAAGCGCTCAAGGGGTTAAAACTTATTAATCTGGCATGAAAATGGCCAGGAAGTTTTTTTTTTCATTTGCAGTAGTGTCTAATAAGCTGGTTTACAAATTGAAAAATGGAATGGAAGGCCTTTTCGCCTAAACGCTATCTCCCATAATCCGTTGACATTCTCTTCCACAAACATTTAGCAACAATAACATTACATAACTTAACATTTATTTCTTATCACACTCATTGTTTATGAGATTTATGTTGTGGTTTTCAGATGTTGTCTCAATTGAAAAGACTAATGAGCTCTTCCGCCTGATCTACGATGTCAAGGGACGTTTCACCATTCACCGTATAACCCCTGAGGAAGCCAAGGTATGCTAAATACTACCATCCCACCTTATAGCCTTTTTTTGCTACATTATTAATAATACACAATATTTTTTAATACAGTTGCTCAAAAAGTGGCGTATTGCAGGGACGTATAGCGTTCGGGAAGTGGGCTATTACACACTCATGCTTTTTCTTTACCTTTTCCACACTCGTGCGTTTTCTTTCCCAACTGTCAAAATAATGTCTACTAAAAAGAAAAAATCAACCACGAAGTTGTTATGATTCATGCAAATATTTCTACAAAGAAGCTACTAATTTGTTTCAATATCAGATTTAATGATTTGATTTAATTAGTTAGGTTAGGTTTCATATCATTTCATCTCATTAAAGGAGAACCAGACAAAACGGTCCTTGATACCAATAACCACGTGACATATCTCATTCGAAAGGTATTTCTATACTCTACAATAGGTACTATGGGAGCTTGGTTCAAAACACTGTGTGAAAAAAGTTATAGCTATATAAAAAAAAAAATTTCATAGACGATTTTAAGTATTTTTTCACTTTTTAACGACATTGGCAGTCGCTTTGTAAGTACCTACGTTACAAGTGAATTTCTTTGTATTCTTGATTGCCATGACTATTTTTGACCAGACTTTGATATTGTGCTATGTTTGCTTTTCTGTTGACCCTAGGCTTGTTATTGGAGTATCGTTTCGTACCACCTATTGAAAATGGTATTTATCTGTATAAGACTCGATATCATAATCTGTTTTACCTTTGTTTATCTAAACATAAGAAACCGTTATTTGTTACTCACATTGATAATAATAACAACAATGATATGGTTACCTAAAACTGATGAAGCCTTATAATTATTACTAAGTAGAACTTCCCGAACAGGCGAGCTAAATGTCGCTAAAGGCCACAGCCACAAACGCCGCCACAAGAAGCTAGAAGCGGCATGATATAAATAATTCTATATCCATATTTATTTAAATGAACAACAGACTACGTGGCGTTGCCGTCGACTCGAACAGGTTAACTGAGTGCGTATACTGAGTTTTTTCATTCACTTTCGATAGCGAGAGCGTTTGCGATTTGCATAGGAGTGACAAAGAGACAACTAGGTGGCGCGCTCTGTCACTCCTATACAAACTGCAAGCACTCAGAGTGCTTATACTGAGTTTTTTCATTCACTTTCGATAGCGAGAGCGTTTGCAGTTTGTATAGGAGTGACAGAGCGCGCCACCTAGTTGTCTCTTTGTCACTCCTATGCAAATCGCAAACGCTCTCGCTATCGAAAGTGAATGAAAAAACTCAGTATAAGCACTCTGAGTGCTTAGTGCGAGTTTTTCATTCACTTTCGATAGCGAGAGCGTTTGCAATTTGTATAGGAGTGACAAAGAGACAACTAGGTGGCGCGCTTAGTCACTCCTATAGAATATGAGTTTACGTTAACGCGATCGAGTAGTTAAAAAAACTCGCACTAAGCACTCTGAGGTAAGGGAGAGAAGGGTGCGGAATCGCGCGAGTGGTGTGTGGCGACGTTTTGTGTCGGCGTTAGTGGCCGGTGCGGGCCACAAGAAGCGAGCAGCGACGATTGTAGCGTATGGCGGCCACCGGCGTCAACTGTGTGTGGCGAGTCGAATAGCGAATAACGCCCTGTCTTCCGCTTGCCGCATTCAGCATCTGCCTGCAGTTTTTCGCAGATCGTCATCCCACCTGGTCGCAGGGCGTCCTACACTACGTTTGCCGAGTCGCGGTCTCCACTCAAGAGCACGTTTACCCCAGCGGTTGTCGGTTCTTCGCGAAATATGGCCAGCTAGCCCACTGCCAATTCAGCTTGCTAATTCTCTGAGCTGATATAGCTTAGAGAATTACCAAGCTGAAGAAGATTACTTTGGTTTTCTGTCGGATGTATTCGTTACGAATCCTATCCTACAGAGAAACTCCGAGCATAGCTTTCTCCATAGCTCGCTGAGCGACTTTGAACTGGTGGACCAACCCTTTCGTGAGTGTCCATGTCTCCCGTAGGTCATGACAGGTAGGACACACTGATTGAAAACTTTCGTTTTCAAGCATGACGAGAAGACTCGTCGTAGTTTCCCAAACGCTGCCCAGCCCAGCTAGATCTCAGATCCTCCTCTTGGCCTTGTTCTCGAAATTGTTTTTACCTAACTGCAGAATCTGCCAAAGGTAAGTATTCGTAAGTGGCAGTGGGCCGGCCGGCACTGGCTACTAGAGACTCAAATGAATTTTTCTGTGAATAATTATCAAATAGCCAGTTGCTTCAATAGAAAGTCTGCAAGGCATGGGGGGTCCTTGATACTAGCAAAAAATAATTTTAAATTTAAAGAACGGAATGATATTTGCAGACTTTCTGTTGAAAAAGTAATTGAAATATCGTGTTTTGAACTGTCTGGACACATTGTAGTAGCCTTGTACAGGCCCCCTACCAGCGATTACAGTTTATTTGAAACCATATTAGAGGATGTTTTAAAGGTAGCTTCTAGCAGCAATAAGAAAGTCATAGTCTGTGGTGACTTCAACATCGACTTAGGGCCGGTTTTTCAATAGTCAGATAAAACTTAACTGGAGAATAAAACTGATGTTGTCACTGTCTTGTCTATGATTTAGACAGTGACAGCATTCAATTTATTCTCCAGTTAAGTTTTATCTGACTATTGAAAAATTGGCCCTTAATGGCAGACACCGCCTTGAATACTAAATTGACAATTCTCTTCAAATCGTTTAATCTAATAAATATTTTTTCGGAGCCTTCTAGGATAACTGAAACTACTGCCACCTGCCTAGATAATGTTTACTGCGATTGCGATTTTTCAGATTATTCCACAGTAAATTGTCTAAAGTCAGACCACAGCGGTCAAGTTGTGCATTTTGAAATAAATACAAAAAACGCCGAACCGGTTATCCTCTGCCGGCCCGTAACAAGTAAAAAATTAGTTTCGTTTAAATCAGACCTCGAAAGTGGTATAACGACTCTAGCAAATTATGAAAATGCTAATACTCATTACAAAGAGTTATTCGAAGTCGTGTCAGATAGTTTTAAAAAGATTTTTAAATTGCGCCATCTAAAAAGCAACGACAATAGAGTAGGATTTAGTGAATGGGCAACGTTAGGTATTCGAAAGAGCAGAGACACACTTTATGAATTATATGACAAAAAGACTTATACACATGATGCCAACTTCATACAGTACGTAAAAAAATATTCAAAATTATTTAAGGCCGTCTGCCATAAAGCTAAATGCGATCATATAAAAGGTAAAATCCAACAATCACCGAATAAAATAAAAACAATTTGGACCATAATAAATAGAGAAACGGGTAAAGCAAAATTAGGAGACCGAGATATTTCACTTAAGATCGATGACAAAATAATAACAACAAATGAAGGTATCGCTGCAGCTTTCGAACAGTTCTTCACTAATGTCCCAATCGTAACTACAGCTCCATTAGACTCGTCACCAGATCGTGCGGCGACATTATTAAGGGACCATGTCCCCGCGTGCGAACACGATTTTACATTTAATTACATTGAGCCCCATGACATTGTTAAGAATTTTAAATTATTGAATCTTAAAAAAAACAGAGGACTTATGGGGTTTGTCAGTAAAAATAGTTAATTCAGTGATAAATATAGTTAATTCAGTGATAAATATCCTATAGCACAGATTTTCAATAAATGCGTAGATGAAGGAGTATTTCCAGACCTCATGAAATATAGTAGGTTAGTGCCCTTATTTAAAAGCGGTGATAAACAAGACCCAACAAATTTTAGACCCGTTTCAGTCCTACCAGTATTAAGTAAAATATTTGAAAGAATCATCTTAGATCAATTGCTTATTCATTTCAATAATTACCAACTCCTCCATAGTCAGCAGTTCGGTTTCACTAAAGGGCGGAATACAACAGACGCTGGAGTCATGTTAGTTAAACATATTTTCAGTGCGTGGGAGGATCATAATCATGCTATAGGAGTATTTTGTGATTTGTCAAAGGCATTTGATTGTGTAGACCACAAAACACTGCTCTCAAAATTAAACACTATGGAATAAAAAATTAAGTTTAGATCTTCTAAAATCATATTTAGAAGGAAGGGTTCAAAAAGCAGACATAAACCGTATTAAATCGTCAGGTTCACTTGTAAAAATGGGAGTCCCCCAGGGATCTATCTTAGGGCCGTTCCTTTTCCTGGTCTATGTAAATGATTTATAATGTGTGAGATAGTGCTATTTGCTGATGACACGTCACTTATTTTTAAAATAAGGAGACAGGAAAATAATCTTGACGAAGCAAATAATGCTCTCTCGCACGTTCTAGATTGGTTTACAGCAAATAATCTGTTGTTAAATTCAAAAAAGACAAAATGTATGAAGTTTACCCTACCTAATGTAAAATTAGTTGAAAATAACATTGTGATTGGAAATGAAAAACTAGAATTTGTTGAAGATACTGTATTTCTGGGCATCACAATCGATGCCAAACTACAATGGGGTCCACATATTGTAAAATTAGCACATAGACTTAGCTCCGCAGCATATGCCGTGAAAAGAATTCGAGAACTTACTGACGTTGCAACTGCTAGGCTTGTTTATTTTAGTTACTTCCATAGTATTATGTCCTATGGTATACTACTATGGGGCCGGGCAGCAGACATTGAGACTATCTTCATATTGCAGAAGAGAGCGATCCGATTTATTCACAAGCAAGGTAGTAGGGACACACTAAGAAATTTTTTCAAAGAAATCAACATCCTAACAGTTGCAAGCCAATACATTTATGAAAATATTATGTACGTTAGGAAAAATATTAAAGACTTCGAAACACTTGGTAGCCATCATAACGTTAATACTAGGAATAAACATGAATTGTCATTTCCACAATTTAGACTTGCAAAAGTTAATACTTCCTTTATGGGGCACTGTATAAGGTTCTACAACAAGATATATTAGAGTTACCTCCAACGCGATTTAAGAATTGTGTTAAGCACACTCTTTGCAAAAAAGCTTATTATAAAATCAACGATTATTTAGAAGACACGTATGGCTTTAAATAGTAGTTTAATATTAAATTTAATCAGAGGATAAATGTGTCTAGTGTTCAACACATCCAAGATATTGTTTTGTAAGTTTTATTTGTATTAGCTTTAAGTTGATTTGAGAAAAGATGGTCAGAGTGGAGTTTTTTTTTTCGCTGCCTTTTTCTCCACTACAGACGGCCCCAAGGCAGCAGTTAACATTATACATAACTGTATGTACATTGACATTCAACAAGCAGAATGTAAATTATTTACGTTGAAATAAATTTCTGATTCTGATTCATATCACCCGAAGAACTGATAATCGATGGGGTAGACTAGTTCTTGAGTGGAGACCGCGGATCGGTAAATGTAGTGTAGGACGTCCTCAGACTCGGTGGAACGATGATCTTCGCAGGGCGGCTGGCAAGAGCTGGATGAGAGTTGCCGAGGACCGTGCTCAGTGGCGTGCAATGGGAGAGACCTATGTCCAGCAGTGGTAACCGTAGGCCGATGATGATGATGATGATGATGATGATGATGATGATGATGATGATGAAGTGTATTTGGAAACGATTTCGAGAAGGTGACCATGTACGTTGACCGGTATTGAATCAATGTGACCATTGATCATGACTTTGGTTTTATCTTATTTTATTTGGTTTTAGAAAAACTATATTTTATCAAAACTTTTTTTATTTTACGTTCTGATAGAGATTGACCATCACTCTGCACTCTGCATCCCGAGAAATACTCATAAACATGTTTTAACTTGCACTAATAATGTCATCGAATACGAAATAATTATTTTTATTGCTTAAAAATCGTCTATGAAAAAAATATTGTTTATATAGCTATAACTTTTTTCACACAATTATTTGAAGTGAGCTCCCATAGTAACTATTGTAGTATATTAAAAAACCTTTCTAATGACATATTATGTCACGTCGTTATTGGTTCTTGGACCAGCCTCCATACATGTTTGCCGGTTCTCCTTTCATTTTCGTTTCATATCAATAAAAAATACTGAAGACTTGGCTGTATGGGCATAGTACACTTTGCCTTCCCAGAATGCTTCCCAGAGGCTGCACCTCGGCTCGGGTACATTTGTCGGAAATCTTTGCAATGACAGACTTTCCGCACTTGTAATGAAATATATGTGCCATTCTAAATTTAATGCTATCCTTAATAGTTGTTTTAGTTCCAATGATACAGTAATTCAATTTAAATCAAATCAAATTCATTTATTTGTGTTTGTGAAACATGCGTGTACATAAAAGTTCTTATAAATAATAGAGTTTCAGCATATTTTGCCGTAAAGGCGTAGAAATATCAACATCTTTAATTTTCTGCTTTAGTGGCTCGTACAACCTAGCAAGGTTAGGCTTTATTGTATCAAGCCTGATAATTCCTTTCATTGTTGATCTTTCCATATTTAACTTTTTAGATGCAACACTTCGCGGGGTAGTAATATTATTTAAATTGTATTTGGTTTTATCGTAAATTGTAATTTCAATTACAAAAAATAAAATTTATGAATTGGCTGCCCATTTCTGATCAAAGTCCTCCCCCAGATATTCCCACTCTACTCTTTGTGATGTTATTCTAAATAAATTGTTGTAGAAATAAAAATTGATGTATAAAAATATGTGTATGTCTGTGGCAGTACAAGCTGTGCAAGGTCCGGACTGTGGGTACGGGACCCAAGAACGTGCCGTATCTGGTGACGCACGATGGGCGCACGCTGCGCTACCCCGACCCACTCATCAAAGTCAATGACTCTGTGCAGCTCGACATTGCCACCAGCAAGATCATGGACTTCATCAAATTCGAGTCTGGTGTGTACCATAATTGCGTAGTAGACCGTCTTGCTGTTAATTTTTGGGTTAATCAATCTGTAATGTATATTGAATTGTCGTAGTAAACTGTGAATTGTAGCTCTATGAAACGGGCTCCAGCCCCATTTGAATTTAAATTAAATTATAAGCAGTAAATGCCATTCATGGATATTCACACCAAGGATTGGTCACAGAACAGAATGGTGAAATTGGAGATTTGCACAATCAAGTGCAGTGAATACATTCTCAGTTCTTACCTGCTAGTGTATCAACCACTGTTGCCAACCGACCAATCCATGTTATTCTACTTTTCTTTGTGTGTCTAATTTTGAAATGAAATAACAAATATGTCAATACTTTTCGGGGAGAAAAGATAAAATAAGATTCCTAAAAGTTACTTTCCACAATTTCTTAAGTTTTCACATGTATTTTATCCATTATTATTAATAATAATAATTTTTTATTAAGTCAAGAGTATCATTGTCTCCTAGTAAGTCAGGAGGGGAGTCACCTACCTTAGTGTGAAGCTGATATCCTGTTGAGCCCAGTATTGCTGAATGTTTACTGTTTTTTCAGATTCTTTTTGTGGCTGGCTGACAATATTCCTCATTGGATATTTAAAAGATTTCATTATTTATTATTTCTTTGTCATTTATTATAAATACATTGACACTCCAATCTAATCACTGTGAACTTCTCTGATATGGCCGTCTTTTGTAAGGCTAGGTCCATCGGCTGAGTTACACATTAGGGACTCCACACACGGCGGCTATAAGATAAAGATGTATATTATAGCACGATATATCCATTACATCTTTCCATAGAAATCGTCAGGAGACCACACACGACAGCTATAATATACATCTTTACATCTTCGTATCATATCCTCGTGAGGCCCAATGTCTTCAAGTGATCACAAAATCAATTGTTCTTTTCAAGGTCGGGCCTCACGAGGTTAAAGGTACTGAGCGGTCTCTAAGCTATACATCCTGGGATGTAATGTATATTATAGCTGCTGTGTGTGAAGTCCCTTAGTCTTAGTATTCAATTTTACTAAAGGTGTTAATTTGTATTGCAGGTAACCTGTGCATGATCACGGGAGGCCGTAACTTGGGGCGAGTGGGCACTATCGTGTCCCGCGAGCGCCACCCCGGCTCCTTCGACATTGTCCACATCAAGGACACCACCGGACACACCTTCGCCACACGGTCAGTCTGCGGTACAATTAATGCCCTTGCATCACGCAACTTACCACTCAGTCAAATATGCATGTAAATAGGCATTTCAACGTACGACATAAAGTAGGCGTCGAATGTCTTGGCGTGTTAATTAATGCATGGCAAAGCAGGTAGTGATTAAGCGCCAAATGTGCTTTCAGTGGCGAGTGAGTACGCTCCAAGGGCGAATAAACCCTAAGGATATCTGTCATGAATATGCAGCACTGTCTTGTCTACTCATTGTGATAGCCTTTTGTACATTATCTTAGTTGTGTTGCGGTCGTTCACTCCCCACGTTGATGTGTGATTAGACTCTAAAGAAAACCTTTATTCTAATTTAACTTGAGTAGAGAAGCCCTAGTTCCCCTGTGTGTACTGACGCCCCCAACCCCCCGCAGGCTCAACAACGTGTTCATAATCGGCAAGGGCACGAAGGCGTACATCTCGCTGCCGCGCGGCCGCGGCGTGCGGCTCACCATCGCCGAGGAGCGCGACAAGCGCATCGCCGCCAAGCAGCAGGCGCACTAGCTTACACTATCTAAATAAACTATTAAACCTATTCTACTTTTTCAATTCCTAAACTTATTTCGAAGGTACAGTGACCCTCTCGCTAATTCGTCACCAAAAAATCCGGACTACCGCCGAATTACCGAAAACTGCGGATTATAATGTACAGGAACATCAAATTGAGGGAAACAAAAAAAAAACAGTAATTTTGTATTAGTATGTACAGTACCACCATCTTATCTGTTCAGTTGATAGCGGCGCTAGTGCAAAATTTCGTTGTGACGTTTAAAAAATTTGCGTAGAAAAATGAGAAAATTTTAATCCGTATTTCAATTTTAATGAAAATATATTTATAATTACAAGGAGAATTAAAGACCGGAGTGATCATCGCCATACTTTGAAGCGTATTTCGAAATTTATTTACCGACCGTGTATCTAGATGGCGCTACTAGTTATTAAACGATTACTTTTGAAGAAAATAATATCATCTCATCGCGTCTTCATCCTTTTCTGTTAGTTAAGTCAAACGATAAGTGGTTAAAGTCAACACACACAAGATGGCGCTTGCTTGCTCTTATATTTTGCAGAGAGCATTTACATTCCTTGTCATGCTGATGACTCGAGTTTATTTACTTTCGCATTTAGAAATATCAAGGAGAATTAAAATATTTAGGTTAATGAAATAAAAAGTAAGTTTAAAATGAATGCATACTATGCACTGAATGTATGTAAAATAAACTGATTATAAGTAAGCTATTATAAATAACTGATTCAAAGCGGCTACACTGACAGGACGTGGGACGGGGGGCGCGGAACAGACATGTCCTTAAGCCAATGGACATTAATTCGCTTTTTTTTGCTCTATATGAAAAGGAAGCTAAACTGGATAGCCCTACGTGACTAAATTATCTTCGAGAGAAGAGAGGCTGAAAACAGTTCACGCATTTTCAATCTACGAACTAAGACAAAAACATCGAGACCCCACGAAGCGCTGACACGGCGCATTTTCTGCCGCCGCTTGATAATATAGTCTGGTCACCTCCTCATCAAACTATGATAGTTCGAAACAAGATCACCACATTATGGTGTTTATAATACGGTCATACCTCTTGCAATCTACGAGCGCGCGGCGGCCTTACATGTGCGAGTGACCAATCTGTATACGCGTCAATGTAGGTGTAGGCGTACGGTTAGCACAAATTCATTAATTCAAGTTATGGATTTCACCCATTTTTATATTTTAAATAAACATTTTTTTATTTACTTATTAGGAGTGGTCCAAAAAAACAACATCGTTAAAGTAACTTCTAATTTAAATTAGTAATAATAAATAATTACAGATAGAAACTTAAAATAAACACAAATAAACTGTAATCATAAACAATACCTTAACTAGACACAAAATAAAATTCTCTCTTAGTTATTATTAGTAATAAATAATATTAACTTGTATCACTACCTTCATCGAACATTTCTACACTGTCACTGTCATCATTTTCAGTGTTATCGACATTTATAATGAACTCGAAATCAGAGTCGAAATATTTCATATATTCTTTTTCGATGTTTTCAGTGTACACAATAGGACGATCTTCGGAACGGTATTAAAACAACTTTTTTGAAAATTTCATGTCTTTCTTGTAATGCTTTTCTGTTGTTCCCAATTTTTCTCCATTTGTAGCCTAATTTCATTAGTATCGACCTTAATGTATTTAACATCCATCAAACAAACCCAATCTTTTCTCTCAATGCTGATCGCAATTTTGCAAATGTGCAAATGTTGCAATACACGTGAGCAATAATGGCGCGTCCCTGAGGACAATAAATGAATATTGAGAGAGGATGTTAGAACTTCTAATTACCGACAAAATACTTTTATAGTACTTTTACATTGAACTAGTCTTGTTATTATTTTCTGTGTCTTGTAATTCTATTGTCGTTATTGATAAGACAAATTTTATCTATTAGAATTGAGTCGAGGAAAAAACATTTTATTACAATAAATGTTAAGTAAAGATGTTAAGAACTCTTTAGTAGTACTTTACTTTTTTGTTAGCCCTGTCAATCCATGCCTTAGCAACGGTTGTTTATTTTATTAATTTATTTTTTTCCACGAATCAATTTTAATCATAAAATTAGTCTTATCAGTTATTAGTTTTCATAACAAGAAAATATATTGTGTTGATTTTAATAAAAAAAATCTTACCTCGCTATGAATAACTTTGCGTTTTCTTTATTTTTTTAAATTTGACATGCTGACCGTGCGGGGGCTCGCTCGCTGCTGACACACCAGTGTTGGATTCAGACGTTCAGAAAATTATTATCTATGGAAATTAAAATAATACTACTAGCCCAAAATTATACTACTTTTCGTTTTACGGCGTTTTTTTTTTAAATAAAATTTCATTCGTGGGTGAAAACTTGTCTTATCATTCACAAACATTCATAAAATCCTGTGCTTGTTACACAAATTAATCAAATTGCTAGCTAAAAAGTAGCTAAGTTGGCGTCACTGCTTGTGTGTAGATAGTATAGTAATTCATAGAATTATAGAATTTCATAGAATAATGCTATGAAAACTTCTCTGTCACACTCATTCATAAAATATATCCATCTTACTCTGTCAGAACGACCGGGATAGTAAAACATTACGTGGGGAATCCCTGCCTAGCGTCCATGCCTGATTTGGTATTCCCACACGTACAGAAATTCTTCATATTGTAGGGTTAAAAAGTAATAGGACCCACCAAAAATATAAGTTGGTCGACCTGCCCCTTGAGTAACTTTCCACTCTATCGGTTTGAGCATTTAGACAACTCCAAAGTGTCAAAATATGTATGTATTTGACAGCTCTGAGTAGGCTAAATCAGACGAACCGATACAGTGGAGCAGCTACGTACGTAATAAGGCTCCTGGAGATAAAATTATGGTAATTCGCGTAGTATAGTGGCCTTACGATACTACATACTACACATTATGAAATAAATAAAACTTAGATTTTTATTCCGTAGAATTCTGACAGCTATAATTTCTTGACTTTTGTAGGTAAAGCATAAAAATGATATCTAGCATTTTATTTTTTATTGCCCTCAAATGGGTCAAATTATTCCCCTTTTCGGTGGAAAGCTTTTTAAATAATAATAATAACAATTTCCACACAACACAATCACTTAGTAGCAACAATGAAATGAAATTATGAAATGGGGCCGTCCATATATTACGTCATTCTAAATTAGGGGGGGGGGGGGTTGGTCTGCGGATGACGGTAAATGATAGATGGGGGGGGGGGGGGTGTTTCGAAATTGACGTCATTCTTATTTATTTATTTATAGTTTATTTTTCACGTACAAAAAGATTATTTCTAAAAAGAAATTTCTTCCAGCACGCCTAGTAAAATACTAGCTGCCCGCCCCGGCTTCGCCCGTGGTACTTACATGTATTATACATATAAACCTTCTTTAAGAATCAGTCTATCTATTTAAAAAAACCGCATCAAAATCCGTTGCGTAGTTTTAAAGATCTAAGCATACATGGGGACAGACAGCGAAAGCGACTTTGTTTTATACTATGTATTGATAATAAACACAATACTTAAAAAATAACTACAACATTACATAATTAATAAAAGTACATATTAATACTATACTTATACTTAAATACATGTCTCATACTAAGGAAAGATAATGTTCTTGTGATATTTTACAAGTATTTAATGGTATTAATTATTGAACTCATTATTTATTTATTTATTACAAGGTCAAGGCATGTCTACATTATTTTTTTAAACTATAAATAACATCGTACCTATGAAAATAGTTTGTATGCGACACTGTGTTTATTAAACGAAGATTGGCGGCGACTCGGAGAATAAAAGAAATCGGCGCTGTTTAAACAAAGTCGGCTTCCTTTGTCTTTGGCGCGCACCGCCACCGCTGCGGACCTGCGGCCTGCGCTCTAGACTTGCGCAAAGTGTGTCCTTAGAGGGAGTTGTTATATCTCATATCTTTGATCACCGGGACACATTATATCCCAATCATATCTTACTCACCGTTGTATCCTAGCTCATACGACGTACAACAGAGTATGAGTGGAGATAAGAGCCGTGCGACACAAGTGATGAGTCTAGTCTACCTATTTCCTACTATATCCAGCTCACAATTTCTTTCATAATCACAACAGATTGTATCTACTATTATTTTCAAATTTTCTTCATAATTTACAGACTTAGGACTGTCAACCTGAACAGAGTTAATATAAATGTATCACTTTAGTAGCAAATATACGAACAAATTAGACTGTGAAACATGTTGAGGTGGGCATATTTAAAAGTTGAAAATATACAATGATTAAAAATATTTAAAATCACTACAAATCAGATCGCTTGATGACCTTCAATCGCAAACTAACTCAAAACAAGTATTTACGTAAACAATGCATTCGCATTTGTGCCTAATTTTAATTGCTTTTTTAACTTTACCGTCTGTGACCTACATAAAGACTAGTTTTGACTTTCCCGTGCTATGCACCAAAGTAAGATATCGAAAAGATCACCAAAACGATATATTTAGTATGAATCTGGTGACCTCCGTTTCACAAATCGGTAATTAAAGCGTGACAAACATATATGATTATCTTCTTAACCGTTCATCTTGTTATATTATATCAATGATAATTGCCAAAGTAAAAATAATAAAAGATGATTCTATAACCAAGTGTTTTAATCATATAATACCCTATTTTTCTCAAATCTGCAATGTTTTATTTTGTCAAACTAGTAATGACGTCAATTTTGGGAGAAGGGGGGGGGGGGGTCATTAAGAAATGACGATAGGATGATTATAGGGGGGGGGGGGTCTAAAATCTGAAAAAATCGATGACGTAATTTATGGACGGCCCCAATGTCAGAATTCTACGGAATAAAAAATCAAGCTTTACGAAATCCATCACTGGTACCTACGCACACTAACAAAAATGTGTATTTACGATTACAACTACAAACTAAAGGCCACGCGCTCGTAGATTGCAAGGTCTATATTTTGGCACATTTTGGTAACGAACTTGTTCTCCATATTAACGCTAGATAGCGTTACATTAGCATAGTTGAGAGAAAATTCGCGACGCTATCTGTCGGTTTTTGAAATAACTAGCGGCATTAAATATTTAATGCCAGCGGTCTATTGGTAGCGACATCTGGTGATTACACGTAATTTGTGCTAATTAGTGGAGTACGTTTTTTTGTATGGAAATATCACTCCTGTCTTTAATTCTCCTTGATAATTATTTGTATATGAATTAATAAAACAAAAAAATCGGGATCAGGATTTACAATTAATTTAATAATTAATTTTACTAGTTACAATTTTGCCCACCTGAACATATAATTTGTTGGTGCTTTACTTATGAAGGTAAGTACATAATAATATGTACATAATGTATTCAATTTAAAAATAAACTGACACATTAACTGATTACAGCGCCGCCACCAAGTTATCTGTTCAGGTGGGCAAAATTGTAACTAACATATAAATTGTAAACCCTGTTCCCCATTATTTGTTTTATTTATTCACTTACTAAGATTTATAGATATATTTTCATTAAAATTGAAAGACTGGTTAAAATATTCTCATTTGTCTAGGTAAATTCGTCAAATGTTACTACTAAATTCTCCTCTAGCGCCTCTATCAACTGAACAGATGAGATGGTGGCACTGTACTCAGGTTTTGAAAAATATTGCTCTAATTCTGCTTTTTTTTAACAGCAGAGCCACAAAAAATATGTACTCCGGAAAGATAATCGCTTCTGTTTTTCGATTAAAAGTGTTTATTGCGTACGTGTTAAAAAAATATCATTATCAGATAGCAGTTTTATTTTTACGTTTACCAAAATTTTCTCAGAAAGCGCCTGATTATTATGTTAGCAATTTTTTTCTATACTATCGTTTACGAGAACGAGAACTGTTTAAAGAAAGCTATTATTTACTAGATTATTTTAAGTTTAAATTAAGTTAAGTTTTAAGTTACTTATATTAAATAATAAATGTATTTCGCTCTAAATTGTTTTTAATTTAATTGAAATGCTTTCTCGTAAACGATAGTATAGAATAAAATTGCTAACATATAATAACCAGGCGTTTCCTAAGAAAATTTTGGTAAACTTAAAATAAATAAAACCGCAATCAATGTCTATTTTACCATTAGTACCTAAGGCACATAGGTACAGGCGTAAACGGCCTACGTACGTTATGTTCGTTTGACGTACATTCTTTTCTCTGCTGCAGAGCACCACACATTTTACCGAACGAACGAACGGATTACCGAACCGAACTTGTTCAATAACGGCGGATTACAGAGAGTCTACACAGCTAACATCGACTTGCAAAAAATGGGCGGATTATAGTAGTTGTCGGATTACTCTAGCGAGAGGGTACTGTACTTCTATTCTTACGGCCTTACTAATAACGGTTATGAGCTGTGTATACAGCCGTTATGCGAGGTATGACAAACTGGTTATTTGTACCTACGCTAAATGCGATAGTTTTATCGCATAAATTGATATACGTAAAATAGTTATTCAGAGTGTATAATTTTATAATAGTAAGGCCGTTAAAATGTCAGCGATGGTCGCAGCCACACGGAAGGGCAGAAACACAACCGCGTTGCGGCGCCGCCCCGCTCGGCAGTGGCGTCGCCGCCGATTTTAGCGTTGCGGTTTCACCGGCACGGCGCGTCACAGAGAATATAAAAGCGCGTCATACTCGTTGACAATCAAATGATTCAGTTTGTTTCTAGCACTTTTGCAAACAACACGCGTAAACCCAGAAGCAGTTTTAAAAATGAAAGGTCTGACGTTGATATCGATTAATTTATATCTTTGGTTCGGGAACGCCCTTGTTTGTGGGATTCTAGTGACAACACTTAAGACAAATTTATAAAACAAGAGGCATGGAAAACCATTTTTTGAAATCCTGTATGATAATTACAACGACAAAGACGCTAAAGAAAAATCAAAACTGGGTGAGTAGTGTAGTTTTTCCTTTTGAAATAAGTTATTAAAGAAAGGGACTGAAAATGGCGGAGGTGTACATTCAAAACAAAGTGATTTCTCCTTAATAACAAATAAGCGATAAGTTTATTACGATTATGGTAGAGACACGTCTATCCATAAATCAACAATCTCTTTTTCGCGACGCCGCGCCGCAACGCCGCAACGCCGCAACGCATACCGCTGTTTTCAGCGTTGCGGGCGTCGCAACGCGGTTATGTGTAAGGCCTGAATTACACCGGGGCAACACTGTGCGGCATTGCGGCTTGCCACAAGGCCGCATGCTACAAAGGTGCGGCAGGTGAAGAAGATGAAGCTGCGACAGTTTGCCACATGACGCAAGGTGTTGCCATGCCATAAGGTTCTGCCACAATGTGCGACGTTGTAGCATGCGGCCTCGTGGCATACCGCAATGCCGCACAGTGTTGCCCCGGGGGAATACAGGCTTTACGGTCCTTAGTTTTGGATGAAGCCCGTGCATAAAACCAGTTAGATAATGAACATTTGCCGTTTTAGCTTCATATTTCGGAATTTGATATTTGAGACAAAAGCTAGGATTTGAACAGACTGGCTGCTTTTCAATTGGAAAGTTGTCGTTCAGATTCAGTTTCCACAACTGCAATGGAGTTATTAATAAATCAAGTTTGAATGCCAGTAGGTACCTACCATATGGTACCTACCTATTAAATGGTATTAAGTTTTTAATAATAAGCAGCTAGATTAGGAGGGTCGTGGACGATGGAAGTAAAAACTTGATTATTTGCCTTTTATACGAAAATGTAATACCTTTAAACCAGCAATCATTGTTTAAATGTAGGTATATATTATTATTATTTCCTTATAAAAAATAGTACTGTACACTTTGAGTATCACATAGTATCATTATCGTATTAAAATAAACACCGAAGTAGTCTACTACACCGTCTACACCAACGCACCAATCACCAATCTCGTCAGCAGTAAAGTTGCAGCCTGTAGGTATACCGTCAGCCTGTACCGTCTGCCTCGGCAAACTGTGTAGCCTAGCAGAGGCAAGTCGGCAGTGGCCGTCACAGCTCGGCGGCGGCGGCGGCGGCGCGCGCCTTGTGCAGGCGCACGTGCTTGTTGAGGTTGGAGGGGTCGGCGAAGGCGCGCGCGCAGTGCGGACACCGCAGCGGCTTGTGCCCCGTGTGCGTGCGCGTGTGGATGCGCAGCCCGTAGCGCCGCGAGTACACGCGCCCGCAGTAGGCGCAGCGGTGGCCGGCGGCGGCGGCGGCGGGGGCGGGGACGGGGCCGGGGCCGGAGCCGGGGACGGGGCCGGGGCCGGTGCCGGGCGCGGGCGCGCGCGGGGCCAGGCGCGCCAGCAGCTCGCGCCAGAAGCGCGGCGGGCGCGGCGCGGCACAGCGCAGGAACAGGTGCGCCTTCAGCGGGTTGGGCTCCGCGAAGCTCTCGCCGCACACGTCGCACACGTACGAGCTCCAGCCTGCGCGCGGGGGGGACTACCAGTCAATGGGGGCCCAGAGATGGTAAAGATTTATTTGCTAAAACATGTGTCAGTCAAAATGAACAGAAATCTTTCATGTGTCTGATTATTTTACCTATGTGTTTCTCAACTTGCATTTTGGATAATGAATATGATGAATTCGGATCAACATGTTCTACTGCCATCATCGCGTATACCTAAATTAGAGTGGCGCTAAGTCTAAATCAACTATTTCTGTTGCACAGTTGTAAAAATGTATACTTAGTATACTTATTTTAATATTAACGACACGAAGAGACGACAGCGTGTACATATTCGTCCGAGAGCCAGCAGAATATCTTAGCTCATTTTACTCTCGGGTCACCGAACTAGTGAGTAGAGCTACCATGATGATTAATGAAATGATGAACCCGGATGTGTAGTGCTTTGAAATAGGTAAAGTGAAATTAATTTGGGAAAACAAATCTAGAACCTGCTTATCAAACATGGTGAAGAAATCGACACTACGAGATCCCTTTGATTCACGGACATCGAAAACAGGATTTCAATAAAACTCCTCCTATGTGTACTCAATACAAGCCTCCACCAATCTGGAATTGGCCCCCGTGCTGGAGTATGGCCTATACCTTCCTCAGGGAAGAGACCTGTGCCCCTCGGTGGGGACATAATGGGTTGATCCTGATGTGTAGGTACTCTATATATTGTGATGCATCTGACAGTAACGAATGAGCGAAACTCACTCAAATAATTATTGCAAATTAATAATTTGTCATCGTAGCATCAGTTATCTACTGTTTCTCTCGATGTACCTACTGTACAGTAACAAAATAGGCATTTTCCTCTATATGCCATCTCGTACAGTCGACAGCACGTCAATCTTCACATTTTAGTTGCAAAGTCGCCCGTAACGCAACGGAGTAGAGTGCATGGGTGTACACCATGATGTGCTGTCGACTGTACGGTCCCTGCAAGCGTTAGGTACCTACTCATAATTTCGATCGAGGCGAGATAAACTGTGAACACTGACCGCGTATGTGCCGCGGCAGCAGGAAGGGCACCTGCGCCGCCAGCAGCAGCGCCGGCGCCGGCCACGCGCGCAGCTCCTCCCCCCCGCGCAGCGCGCGCGCCGCCCGCAGCCGCAGCCCCGCCGCCCCCGCCCCCGCCCCCGCCCCCGCCGGCTCCAGCACGAGCGTCTGCGCGGGCGCGTGCGGCGCGAGGCGGCCGCACAGCGCCGCGGCCGGCAGCGAGCCCGAGCTCTCCGGCTCGGCGAATACTACCTGTCGGCAAATACACCTGTCATTAAAAACTAGGTAGATGGGGCTAACTGAACTTTAAGAAAAAGGAGAGTTCGATGATTTGTTTCAAGGATTTCATCAATACAATTTTAACCAAGTTTACCGTGAGATACCTACTTCTAACAAAACAATAATGTATTGTTATGTAATCGGGCAAAGTGCAGCACAATGCTGAGTCGGGGCCATTTTAGGGGCTCAATATGTACTTTAAACCCTGTCTTGAAAATGAAAAATAATGATGTAAATGTGTAACAGGTAAGTAACTTTTGTTTTTGTGTTGAGTTGATATTTGAGAATCTGTATTTTTATCGCTCGTAGCCTGGGCTGCCTGAGTGATCTTAAACGATCACTAAGGTTAAGCAACATACGGCGCGTTCAGTCCATGGATGGGTCACTGTCTATGACTAACGCTAGTAGCATTTTTTCGAACGGTTCCGTGCTTCGCAAGGCACGTTATGCAGTTAGTGCCGGTTGCCGTCGATAGATAGCAGTCGTTAAGCCAAGTCAGAGGCCTTAGGGCGGCTTGAGAACTTCTACTACCAGCCACTAGTCTTACAAGCCTCCACCAATCCGGACTTGGCCCCCGTGGTGGAGTACGGGCTATACCTTCCTCAGGGAAGAGATCCGTGCCCCTCGGTGGGGACATAATGGGTTGATGATGATTTTTATATGTCATGTTTCGTGTTGTATAATGTGTTTTTAATATTGTGCCGTTAAATTCAAAGTGATCGCTGAACAGACAAAAAAATATACGGTCGAATTGAAATAACTTACGAAAAATCTCTTATTTTTTAAGTCTATTCAAAAGCCTTTTACAAGCAAACAATGCCGTCATAGATTCCCGTTTGGCACCCGTCGGTTACGGAACCCAAAATGTTGAGAATTGGTGCTCACCTGGTCTTCATCGTCGTGGTCCGTGCAAAGCAGCAGCAAGTCTGCGGCGGAGAGCGCGCGCGCGGCGCCCGCCGCCAGCGGCCGCGCCGCCACCACGCGCATGCCGCTCGCCGCCCGGCGCTCGGCGCTCGCCGCTCGGCCGGCGTGTGTGCACTACACCTTCACGTGCTCGCTCGGGAAGGTGACATACCTCACTAATTAGCTATTTCTGTTCAAGTGCTCAACACCATTTCACTCTTTAATCAGGGTGTTATCTTGAAAGGCTAGACTAGACTAGGCTAAACTTTGAAATCTAGAAGATTAGTGAAATTAATATGATGTGATGATGATGACTAATGTTACAGGAGGTTGACCGGAGACGCGGGCGCAACGGATACTGCCAGGGAGTCGGGGGAGAGCCGGGTTATATAGCGAGGGCGGAGGGCCGAGGGCGGGCCTCCCCCGGCTGAGCTACAGGTTGCGGTGAAATGAGAGACCTCACTGTAAACTGTAACAATTTTATTAAAATAGTCAAGATTACAAACAATAAGTAACAAAATATTGCGTGCACCTACGATGGGCGGACCGTTGGACGGCTCTAACGTGTATTACAAACTAACGTACTTTACATTGCACCCGGTACATCGCACCTATAAAATATCAATTAATTTAATTTAGATAAAAAAATAAAATGAACAGCGATTCGATTCGTCTACTGATGCCGGGGTGGCGATAGGCAATAGCTGCCTCCACTGCTCGCTCACGGTATACTCAAAAGAAAACTCGTAATACATAAGACACTCTACGCGAGTACCAAGTACAACTAGTCCACGACATTCACCACTGCACTTTACGCTATTGTCTCTGATCGAACTGCGAATATAGCTCCGCAGAACAGCACGGGACGTCACTGCTATTCTTCAAGTTCCCCTGCAAACAAACATAGCTTTATGCCGGATGCTATTTCAGGAGGTGAAATGCGGGAGTACCTATAGTGATTACATACACATATAATATAATGTCACGCATGTGTCCCAGAGGGGTAGGCAGAGACCAGGGACTGCCACCTACCACGATCCTGACAAATCACTTTCGCTTCATAGTCATTCTAGTCCTTACATGCACGCACGCTCGTTTCGGGTACGTTTTATCTTGCTCTTTGCTAATACATCCCCTATTTGGTCGAAGTGTGTCCGCCTGGGGCGTCCCATACCGAACCTTCCGCTCACATTAGCTCGACAACACCTACCTACCGTCAGTGGTAGGGCAACATATTTTGGTAATATGCAAGTGGATAAGACTTGAAAAATGCCAGGCTTATCGATAGAATGAGCACCGCACGTGTCACGTCTTCGTCGAGTGTCAAATTAAAAACGTTTAATTTAATCTCTTTACATGTTATTGTAGCGAGTTTAGCGCATTGTGTGCGGCCATACAAAACGCATTACCCGCGGCCGCAGCTGCGTCAACACGTCGCGCGTTGCAAATCGCTCTTATGATTTTTGGCATGCAGCCCCTCGCGCCCTGCGGTGGCCACGCGAGAGTCGCCCCTAGCGCGAGTGCGGTAGGAGCGCGTTTGGCGCGGCGCGTGCTCGGCCTGCATTCGCGGGTGCCGGTAATGCTGCGGGTGCGTCAGGTGCCGGGCAGCCGGCGCGGGCGGCCGCGGCCGGTGCAGGCGACACGCGCTGGGGCCTACCTCGAAGCTAGCCGGTAAAACAGGGTAGCTTTTGAGACATACAAACAGTCGAATTGCTGTACTGGCTCGGGTTGGAATTTAGTTTCGGTCCAAATGCTTCCATTCATGTGAAGTTTGGTCGTGGCAGTTTTTCTGTAGTTTAATTTGTTATTGTTCCTGCTCCGCTAATGTGCACAAAGTGCTGGAAAAATATTTGCTTTGCCAAAATGGACCGGGGAGGGCACCGATGGAACTAGAAACCAAGTGTAGAGTCCGCTGCGGCCATATTGTTTCGCGGTACTCTACACAAACAATTTACGGTACATTTTGTGAGTAAATTATTTTTAGGGCAGGGGCAAAAGATTATGCAGTCGTGGGGTGTGGCAGATAGCATCTTTGCTATCGGCATAACTCAATTAACATCTCATTCCATGCGGTGACCACCGCGGTGTAATCGTGCTCGATCGGCACACGTGCTCTCCACAGATTAACTCAAACTCTCGGTGATCGACTTGGCCAATAGCAAGTTATTGTGTTGTTTGTTACATACTCGTAGCATGTTATTTGTCAGCAGATCGTATCTCGCGCACGTGGCACGCGCCACATGTCGCCTCGCCAGGCGCCGCAATATGGAGCCATTGCATTATAAATATGTATAATACGTTATTTCCACCTATAGGTACTCAAATCTATCTTATCTATCTACGAAATCAATTAACAAATGACCTATGTAGGTACCTATCTATGCATGAAATAATACAAAATGGTTTTTGTGACAGATTTTATATAGAGTTCATTTGTAGGAAAATGGGAAAAAATATTATGATTAAAAAAAAAATCGTTTCATACAATATGATAATCCGACACCTGTCTGCTGGAGTGCACTCGTCGCGAGCGATTTATTTAAACATCAACTAATCGTCAACTTACGAGCGGAGTATTGTTGCAGCGCCGCACGTGCGCTCGACGCGAATCGAAAACACTGGTTGTAATTGTAACCACACTTTACGATTCCTCGCGTCGTTATTGCAACTTTCGACCTCCGGGCTGGGGTGTTAAGCTCGGAATCGCTTCACCCCCGCACCAGCAACGTCAAGCAAAGGGGCTAAACGCGCTCTAATGACCACATTCAGCGGCGGGGCGGGGGGGCGCGTGGCCGATTGATTCCGCTGTGGCAGCATTAGACGCGGTCGCACGTGCGGTGAACCACCTTACGGTCTGTATGACCAGCCCCTCGGTGGGTAGGTACCATACGACCATCACCTTCTGTACGAACAACTCTACACAATATTTAGTGAGGAAGAACACCGTGTACCTACCTAATGTCACCCATTACCCCGGAAGTAAACGACAAGGTCCCGCCGGTGGTGTGTGAGGCGGCACTTACCCGTGTGCTCCTCCTCGAGGTGCGAGGGCAGCGTGAGGGAGTCGGGCGAGCTGCCGCGTGCCGCCGCCGCCGCCGCCGCCGCCGCCGCCGCCGCCGCCGCCGCCGCCGCCGCCGCCGCCGCCGCCGCCGCGTCGCGCTCGCCCGCGCCGCCGTACAGCTCGGCGCGAGCCTCCACCACTTCGCGCACCAGCTCTGCGACACAAATTAATACCTCACGCCATTATTGCGGGATATCTAGGACGAAAAGCGGTGGTGGCGTAGTGGGGTTGACCCTTGCTTCTCGATCATGAGGTTCTGGGTTCGAACCACGCATGTACCAATGACTTTTAGTTACGTACATTTGTTTGTACAGCAACACCATTCGCTGATAAATTGTGCCCGGATAACGGCGACAGGCTTGCCACTTGTCACGTTTGGGACCTAATAAACTCGGCAAAACGTGGGTCCACTTCTAGAGACTGGTGCCTCTGCCTACCCCTTCGGGGATAATGGGCGTGAGTTTATTATTATTATCATTTTATTATTATCTAGGACGAGAATCTTTTATGGAAATCCGAAGTGAATAGAAACAAAGCTCCCTTGACAATTCTAACACCGCAGGCATACCCTTTCTTTATTTCTATTGTGGAAGCTTAGCGCACATACAAATAGGTAATAAAAGTTTCAAATATAACAGGATCTTGTCATTGCTACTTTTGGATAAAAAAAAGGTTGCGGTGTCTCGCCCGACACTTCATAGAGCTTCTTGTTTGGAAGGCACTCCGATTAATTAGCGAAATTCAGAAAGTTGGTTAAAATTACCTAAACTTTTCATTGAAGATGCAGGTACTCTCTACTATCTATGTGTGTAGGTGTCTCCTAATTTTTTTTCTCGAAAAAACATGACACCGGCGCTCACCCGTGATGACGTCACGGCTGGTGATGATACACTCCAGCTCGCGCGATACCTCAGTGACCAGCCACGGCATAAACTCGTCCTCCACACCTGCAACATTACAGCACAATGAGTGACCTCACAGAATAAATATCTCTACAAAGTAACATACAACTTGGTGGATGTATATGAGCTGGCTAAGTACATCTGTTAGTAGGTCACCGTATCGCTGACACAGCCATAAGCAATGCTCAGTTCAAGCGGCGATAACATTGTAAAGGCTCGAGTCACTCACCAGTAGCACACTAACACCAATAGATGTGGCAGAAACCATAGAAAAGATTCTTTGTATTTTAAGGCAGAAATAAGTAAAAACAAACGTCTATATTAGTAAAGTTAAACCTCAACATTCCATTTCTGCCCTTACTATAAGGACTATAAAGTCGTCGAAGCCATCATAATCTAGGATCTTGTCATTGGTTGGTGGTCGTGTATAGACGGTTATATACTACGCATCCTGAGGCAGCATGATCAGTTGTGGTTACTGGCGTATACCTCGCTTGGTGCGTGGTTGCTATGCTGGTTACCTCGCTTGGTGCGCTCGACGAGGTACCCCTGGTCGCGCAGGCCGGCGAGCGCGGCGGGCAGCAGCTCGGCCACGTAGCCCTGCACGAGCGCGGCGGCGGCGGCCCGCGCGCGCGCCTCGCCCGCCGCCGCCGCCGCCGCGCGCGCCGCCGACACGCGCTGCTCCTGCGGGGCACACCGTCTGCGCTCAGGCGACTAGCTTCTTACCGACTCACTCTACTCGTACTCATGATTTCATTAAAAAAACCTAATTCGAAATATGGCAAAGAAAACAAAATTTTAAGCCGATTTTTGCTTAGACTCTTGTGTCCCATTGCTGGGAATAGGCCTCCTGTCCTAATTCAGAAAAAAACTTCTATAAAATAGTACCGGAATCCACGCGAGAGAAATATACAAAGAATCTCTCCATCAGACCATACATAGCAAGATTTCATAACAATACTATTCAACGGTACTACCTGCACTTAACTATAAAATAAATATCGAGTAAAATAATCTAGTATCGAAGGACTATATTATATTATTACGGTTTATCAGTACAGCGCGTGAAGTACATAGCCTAATATTATAATACTATGTTTGGGGTAACAAGAGCGAGGGTCACGTCTTGAAACCCCAAACATTGTATTATAATATTATTAGGCTATGAACTTCAGAAACAGCATAGCATTTAAATGTATCTGAGACACTATAAGAGGCCGTGATACAGCCTCGCGTAGTATGGCTTTCGATGTGAAAACATAATGAGTAATACAATTGCCTATTAAGTTCGACGCATTTACATACAACGTATCTTTCTTGTTAGACATACGTTTGTAGGGCAACAAATTCCTTAAAGCGATATAGTATTGGTGGGTGACCTTCTCGAGATGCAGCCGGTGGTCCTGGTCGGCGAGGCGGCGGCGCTCGGCGCGCTCGGCGTCGCGCAGCTCGCGGAAGCGGCGCTGGTGCTGGCGCAGCGCCGCCAGCTCCTCCTCGCGCGCCACCTCGCCCAGCGCCTGCGTCGCCGCGCCGCCCACCAGCGCCTCCAGCACCGGCGACACCTCCACGTCGAAGTCGAACAGCTGCCCAGAGCACACACGCCGCCCGTTATTGCTTCGGAAAACCACGCTCATTGCTCTAACTGATCATTCTACAACGGCGACGCATCAAGAAACTGGTGTTTTTATTAATAATAATAATAATAATAATAATAATAAAAAAGCTTTATTACCAACAAAGACATTAAAGCAGAACAGAACAAGAATACACAAAACATTAAAAACTTTAGAATTATTTGTGGATACATGACTTCGAAGGCTTAGGAATCATAAACTAAAATACTTAATAGTTACTACATATTATTATTACGTTTTGTGGTAAAAGGTGAGGTGTTCAGCATGTGTCAACAAAAGCTTCTTACAGCTTAAGTGACGCTGGTTTTCAGCACTCGCCTGACTTAAATTAGTTAAAGAAATAGAAGTGTGTGTGTATGTGTGTGTGAGGGTGTGTGTGTGTGACTGTGTATGTGAGAGTGTGTGGGGGAGGGTGAGTGTGTGTGTGTGTGTGTGTGTTTGTGTCAACGCGCGTGTCATTAAAATCAAGTTATGGAACTACTGACTTGTATAAGATACATATTTATCTAGTACTTATACCTACTTATTATAATTTCCAAACATCATTTATTTAATTTAGAAGCTTGCTTTTCTTGTTGACTACTTAAAAGTATTTGTCTATAGTTGATTTTAAATGTTGATTCTATCCTTGTCTGTTGTAGAGGCGGTGGTATGTCGTTCCATATTTTTGATGCAGCAAAGCTAAAACTACCTCGATAACCAGCTGTCTTATATGAAATTATGCACATTTTGTTTTGTGTTTTAGCACGGGTTAATCTGGAATGTTGATCTTTTGCCCAATAGAATTTGTTGTATAGATATTTTGGCCTTTTAGTTATAACAATTTTACGAACCATGCAGGCTAAGTGAAATTCCCTTCTACATTTCATTTTAAGAATTTTTTTATCGTTTAGGTACGGTGTGATCCTAGATCGCTTGGGGATAGTGAAGCAAAAACGCATACATGCGTTCTGTACTCTTTGTATGGATTTGGAGGTTTTCTCGAAAAGTTTATAATGATCATCATCATTAACCCATTATGTTCCCACCAAGGGGCACGGGTCTCTTCCCTGAGGAACCTTACTCCACTACGGGGGCCAAGTCCGGGTTGGAGAAGGCTATGTAACACTAGTGGCTGGTCTTATGGTCAGAAGTTTTCAAGCTGCCCTAAGGCCTCTGACTTGGCTTAACGACTGCCATCTGTCGACGGCAGCCGGCACCAATATCAATCGGCGGCAATGATATCTGTAATAAATAATGCCTTAGCAATGGTTTTGTACGGGCTGATGCATTGAGTGAGACCATTCGAAGAGAAACCCGAACTATTTATCTAATGTAGATCGCGTTCTGCACTTATAGCGTCGAAATAATTGGTCGTCCAAAGCCGAATAAGGGCTGCAGAATGTCTATGCAGCGATAAAATGGCCGCGAGCTCAGTATACACTGCGGTTTTACCCGCAGCACTGATATTCAGCACGGGCCTTTGGTGATTCAAGGAGTTTCAACCGAAACAGAAGAGCAGTGTTATTAAAATACAATAACAAAATAAAAAAGATATACACTGAATACATAAATAGAGGAAAATAACATCGAATTTATTGATATATGCTATCATTTTGTCTTAATATACATTATTAACTAAATAGTATTTACAAAACTAAACCTAGGAGAGCTTTGGAAAGCGTAGCATTTAGGAGTCGCAGGAGAACTTACGTCGCCGGGGTAGATCTGCGTGTGCGCGTCGGCGCCGGTCTTGGCCGGCACGTAGGGCGGCGTGGCGGGCCGGTCCAGGAACAAGTCCGTCTGCACGCCCACCGTCATCTCCTGCCCCTTGTCGAACAGCTCCTGTACGCAGCACACGTTCATTACTTAATATACGTAACTACAATAGACAAGGTTTCAATCTCAGAGGTGTAGATAACGGTTTAGAAGAAGCGGCCGCCTCTATATTCTGGTTCGGAAAATCCACTTACGCTGTATTCCGAGCAGTCAAATTAATAAATACAGAGTCGGTTCTGATCTTGGCACATAAGTATTAATTCAAATTGATAGGTACGTGATTCTAAAGTGGGTAGGCTAGAAATGTCTCTCTCTACATAATGAAAGTAATTGAGTCACCAAATAGTTTGGCCTAAATAACTTGAATCGCCAGAGCTACATTGAATTTCGTAGTCGTGGTCATAGACACAGAAAAAAAAAAGTTAGCAGGTACGCCAATTTGTCTGGTCTCTTGCCAGTCTTAAGGTATTTAAATAACTTAGCGCTTGGATTCTCTCATCCGGAGTGGGCACGCGTTACCGACGCGTCGGTAACGCGTGCCCACCACGTCGGACAGTTGTTCGCGTCAATAAGTCCGTACTGCAGCAGAAACTTCTTCTAAACTTCTTAGTTTTTGCTTTCTGCTTAGACTTTGCTATCTCGTGGTTATCCGCCTTTCGCAGGCCTGTGTTAAGTGCAGTAGAGGGATACGTACTTCAAGGTAGAGCTCGGTCTGCACGGGATGGTGCCGGCGGCCGGGCGCGGGCGGCGGCGTGCCGGGCCGCAGCCGCATGGCGGCGCGCCGCGCGCGCGCCCGCAGCCGCCGCGCCGCCGCCGTGCCCGCCGCCGCCCCGCCCGCCCCGCCGTCGCCCTGCCAACAACACGTCTTGCAACTATTGTGTATTAAAGGAGAACCTATCGACATGGAATGGATCAACTTCATCAAAGAGAACTTTCGCAACTCAGCTTCACAGGATTTAATTTGAATAATTCTAAAATTAGTTACGTTCGACGCTCACCTTCACCAATAAAAGGCAACATGTTATCCGCTCCGGGTACTTAAAAATACGTTTTCAGACGCTATTATCGACGTTTTAAAAAAGGGCGGAGTATTGCGCTATGTTTATTTTATGTTGTAAAACAGATTTAAAAATAGACAAAAGATTTATTTGTACCTATAGGAGACGCACACGCTTACACAAATTCGTACTCAAACACATGACACACTCAACGGTTCCAAGCTTACGATAGGTCATTATTATTATTATTATTAATACGTTTATTGCACATAAGTAAAAATTACAATGGCAACGCGGCGGACTTAATCATGACGAGTTGTAAATGGTCACTCGCCACGATATATAAAATTATTACTGTTTCTAGTCTAATTTTAACAACATCATGTTTGTCCTTATGTACAGCTTTATTTCAGCTAAAACTATAACTAAATATACCAAGCCTAAGGTAAGTATGTACCTACCTATCTCAAATGTTTTCATTCTTTGCTTTCGTTTATTATTAGTTTGAGTATGAGCTGGCTAACACTCATAATGAAACTTTGTGTCAGTCGTCCCCGTAAGTAGGTTGTGCAAATCAATAGTTCGATTGATGGCGAGCGTCGGCCGCGGATCAGCTGTGTGTGCTGGTCACGCGACACGGAGTTCGAGCTCTATGTATGACATGTATGCACTTTGTTCAAGGTTGACTGATAGACCTTCTGTGTCTTGCATCATGTATGCACTTTGTTCAAGGTTGACTGATAGACCTTCTGTGTCTTGCATCATGTAAGTGAGTGCATTATTTTCTACGTTTGTGATTTGCATAATAGCGATAGGTAGTGAATTGAATTTCGTTGTGTGGGTATTGCGTGCATGGTTCATTCAGAGGGGTCGTTCGCAATACATCCAATACATAGTACGTTTGTATGTATTTGATATTGCAAAAGTTACATAAATTGATTCAACCGACTATTAACTACTAAGTCTGACGAAGTGCTTTATTCAATACACTTTAATAAGTAGACGCAAGTAAATGAAATGCATGTTAGGATAAACAAAGAGCAGCGTTAATATTGAATGTTGAGTCAGTCGGAGGTAACCTGGGCTCAATCAAAGCTCGTACACTATGCAGGTTGCAGAGTGCTTATACAAAAGGCTCATTTGTCAACCAAATTGCTCGACACATTGCTCGGGCAGCAAAGAAATGAGTGTACCAGAAGTGTTGGTCTCGTGTGCTGTGTCTTACTGTTTGTCCAGAAAAAGTAGAAATTAAAGAGTACTTTTTGTCTGTGTTTGTTAATAGCTTGTACTTACAAGCGTTATACTCGTATATTAAAACTTGAGCTATTACATAATATAAGATATTGTGCTTCAATAAATTTAATGTAGTAAATGTTTAGATTTTTCGATAAAACAAGTAGTAAGCTTTCACTTCCGGTTTCTACCAATTTTGGACAAACTGTACTCTGCGGTACTATTTAAACCGGGCTAGACTGCAACGTAAATAAAGTTGTTGAGCCCTGTATGTACGCATGTTCGTGTAGCCAGGGAGGGGGTCCGCGCCCCCACTCATTTGTGTCTGGCTGAAACGAACATTAGCGCGTAGACACACCACAGAGTATATGGTTTTGTTTTAATTAATTTGTTTTTTTTTTTTGTTTGTTGCATTACAATACATATATTATTATGTTACTTGTCTGTTTATTTTGTTTCTGTGGTTGTATCTTGTTGGTATAATAAATTATTTTCTTCTTACCTAAGAATTAAGAAATTGTGTAGAGAAAGACAAGCGAAACATACCCTTCTGTTTTGTTTGTTTAGTTTAGTGAACTCATAATGCACGAGGTGCATGTCGGTGCATGCGGCTAATGGCCGTTGATTTGAGGACAATTTCCATTAGCTGTCTCGAGTTCTAGGCACTCCAAGTCTCGTATAACTCGAAAAATAGACCAGGTCATTTGTTGTTAGGGTTCCGTAGCCAAATGGCAAAAAAAGGAACTCTTATAGATTCGTCATGTCTGTCTGTCCGTCCGTACCCATGTAATGTATGTACAATAATATGTACAATATATATGTACAATAAAGAATATTCTATCTATCTATGTCATAGCCACTTTTTTCCGAAACTATAAGAACTATACTATTGAAACTTGGTAAATAGATGTATACTGTGAACAGCATTAAGATTTTTACACAAAAATAGAAAAAAAAACAATAAAGGAGAATGCCAACATTTCTATGACGCCATGCCCCACCAGATTTTTTTCAGTTACACAAATGAATTATATATCAGTTGATAGGTTATAATTTGTACTCTTGAAATTATAGAACATCAACTATGCTAAAGCTCGGACTCCTAAGTTATAAAGGTACAAACATACCATAAAAATAGCTTTGTATTTTACAATAACCCCATTTTATGACGTCGCTGTTTCTGGTTCCCACGACACAGAGTATCCTAGTGTGGGGCCAGAAGCAATGTATGTGCCTGTATGTAAATGTTTATGTTTATCATAACGTTTTTGTATGGAAAGCATTTTTTATGCTACAGAAGTGTGACGGAAGATAATAGATACCATAGATACTCTTAAAAAAAAACTAATACATATTTTTAACAGATTCGTAGGTTATAAAGTGGTTATTTTGTTTTTTTTTTTATTTGCTGCTTTTACAGGTTTTATTTATTTACAGCGAGTGTGTGTACAAAAATTTACGAATTTGTGTACGCGCTAAGAAAAAATAGCGTCTCACTACAAGCATCAAAGAGGCATATAATGGCTATGTAGAGTCAATCTTGCGATATGGGATCGTATCTGTTGACAGGGCATTCAAAGTGCAAAAACGCTGTATCCGGGCATCATTTGGTCTACGCAAAACGGACTCATGTTGTCGCCCGTATTTTAAAGAACATGAAATATTACCACTACCATGTTTGTATATACTAGAAGTTTGCACATTTGTAAAAAAATATATGTATTTCTTCTAAAACAAGCATGATGTCTGCAAACGTGCCATTTGCTCTCAATATCAACATAAATTGCATAGACCACGTGTAAAATTAACGCACACAACAAAAAACAGTGATATAATGTGTATTGATGTATTTAATAAACTACCAGATACATGTAAAGTCGAAGACATACTTACATTCAAGAGGCTCACGAAACATTACCTACTGCTCTATGGGTTTTACTCAATAAAAATATATTTAGAATTTAAGATGTAGGTTAGTTGTAATCAATTATGTAAATAATATACTTGGATTTTTAATTTTAAATGTAAATATTAAAACTTATTATAGTTAACATGTAGTACTTATTTATATAAAGCACCTGTAATTGCTAATTTGGGTTAACCCAAATTCAAACAATAAAGTTTCAAGTTTAATTTAATTTCATTTCAGTATATTTTTACTATTTTTAATAAAATCATTCATGCATACTTTAAGTCTGTAACTTAAAGTATTTTTGGGTAAGTAGTCTTGTGGCACGAATGGGCATTGTCATTTTGGGGGTTCCTCATACTTAGAACTGAAACTCAAGTTTTTTTTTTCCATCAAACCCATACGTGTGGGATATCAATGGATAGGTCTTAGTAAGTATTTTTCGTCATAGGTCGTAAACCGCAATTTACCTTTCATATAATCAACTCAATGTTTACTCATCAATAACTGAATTAAAAAAATACTCTACTATTAAAACGCCGATCTAAGTTACAACAAACTACAAGAACTTTTATATTATGTTACTTGCTGCTACGGAACCCTTCGTGGGCGAGTCCGACTCGCACTTGGCGGTTTTTTTTTGTAAATGTTTCAAAAGTAAATAAATAAAACAACAAAAAAGAACTGCTGGTCTAAAAGTTGGCACCGACTCATAAAATATACTTCTATAGTGGTGCAGTGTTCTGAAATCGGTTTATATCATTGAAAATAACTATATTTAACGATTTTTCGTGAATAATTACCAAATTGCTCCGGAACTACTTATGATATGTTTTGTGAAACATATACAATTATACGTATTACTAAAGGATTGCCCTTCTAGGGTATAGGCACGATCTACGACTACTACGACTACATCCTTAATTTTTAAAAAAAATGGCCAAGTGCATGGCCAAGTGACTACGCGCAGAGTAGGGTTCCGTAGAAATTGGGGGTTTATCTGCTTTGCAGAACTAACAACTTCATGAATCAAAATTATTTCAATGATTTTGTACGAAGTTTTCCTTTTATTAGTTGGCCGCCTATTGCTCGTTAAATTTCTTTTTAAAGCCTATATGGACGTGCTAGTTTTCCTTTTAAGTTCAATATAATATGTGCTACTGCCCTAAATTTTACCTAAATCGAAAAATTACCTTCCTACGCCCACAATATTTTTGAACAATACGCCCATACTATGGTGTAGGCGAGAAAATCAAACTGCATCCCTAATTTAGGTGTAAACATAAATTATGCTACCGTTTTGTCGTCGTGATTCACTGAGATAAGCCGCGGACAGACATACAGACTGACGGACATGGCGCAAATTATAAGGCTCCCTTGTGGATTTCGGAACCTTAAAAAGTTCATAAGATTTAGTAGATAGCATACTTACCTATTACAATGTAATTTATGCGTACAATAAAGAATACTCTATCATCATCATCATCATCATCAATCCACCATGTCCCCACCAAGGGGCCCGGGTCTCTTCCCTGAGGAAGGTATAGGCCATACTCCACCACGGGGGCCAAGTCCGGATTGGTGGAGGCGGATTGAGAATACTCTATGCGATCTATAAATGTATATGATATATAATTGCTAAGCAATACTTGCGAAAGAATCAGTTAAATAAATCAAGTAGGACTGGTGGCCGTGTGAACGGTACAAGTGCCCTTCCGTAGGCCACCAGGCGCGGGGCGCGGGGCGGGGCTCGGGGCGGGGGCGGGGGCCGGACGCGGCGGCCGAATTTCCCTATCGGGGCCACTGCGGGCAGCTGGTCGACACGCACGAGTCCTACATAACATTGGAAGGTATCCTTGACGGCTGAATGTTTTGAGACGCCTCGTTTCGTTGAAGCAAAAATTGTACCTCGTGCTTACAAAAAAGGGCGATCGCAATTTTATGCAGATGTGTAGATAAATTAAAGATGAATCGCTCGTAGCCCTGGCTGCCTGAGTGATCTTAAACGATCACGAAGGTTAAGGAACATAGGGCGCGTTCAGTCCATTGATGGGTGAACGTCTATGACCTACGCTAGTGGCATTTTTCCGAGCTGTTCCGTTCTTCACAAGGCACGTTAAGCAGTTGGTTCCGGCTGCCGTCGATAGATTGCAGTCGTTAAGCCAAGTCAGAGGCCTTAGGGCGGCTTTAAATCTTTACCAGACCAGCCTCCACCAATCCGGACTTGGCCCCCGTGATGGAGTATGGCCTATATCTTCCTCAGGGAAGAGACCCTTGCCCCTCGGTGGGGACATAATGGGTTGATGATGACGTAGATAAACAGAGATCCTTTGATGCTATCCATGTTGACTTCTGTATTTATTTTCTTACCTCATTGTATTTTCGTGGCACGTTATGTAGTTGCACCTAACACAGTTTTTTTTTTAAATGACATCTGAACTAGTGGTATAAACACTGTATCTCAGATGTCAACGCCCACTACTGCTAGCTTTCAAATGTACACTACGCATTATTTAAATAAATGTTACATCAATTGGAAACATACAAATACAAATTACATTAGTTATACAATTTGGTAAGTGTTGTGAGATGTATAGATAAGTGTGCGTCACTTGTGGTCACGGGGATGAATGCTTGATCATCTCATGTACTCACGTGAGCCATGGGGTGCGCCGCGAACGTGTTCCCGCGGACGATGCGTTTGTCGTGCATCAGGTTGCCGTGCTTCTCTGCGTTGGCGTCCTCGCTGCAACAGACGTTAGGCGTCAGCGCGGCTAATGATACCTTCGGCGTAGTTTTAATATCATGTCGCCAGCCGATTGATCGAATGGAGTAATTGCTATGACAGTCCAGTCGGAGTGCCATCGATCTAGATGATTTTCTAGATCTAATAGCAGATAATAACCGTCGCCGACGTGCGGGTTAAAAGGGTACGTACAGGCGATGCAGCCCCACCACGCCCATTGCGATGGCGCGCAGCCCCGCCAGCGCCCCGCGCTGCTGCAGCGGCTCGGCCGGCGGCGGGGCGGCGGCGGCGGCGGCGGCGGCGGCGCGGCGGGGGCGCGCGCGTGGTGCCAGCGCCTGCGGCCGGCTCGAGTACGAGTACACCTGCGCGGGCGCCGGCGGTGGGAGCTGCACGGGGTACAAGTGCTCCAGGCCCAGCAGCGCTGCGAGGGGTGGCGGGGGCGGTAGGAAGCGACCCTGCGTTACGGTGGTGACGAAGCGCGGGCGCGGTGGGGCCGGCGCGGGCGCGGGCTGGGGCGGGGGCGCGGGCGCGGCGGGCGCCTGCTGCTGCTGCAGCCGCCGCAGCTTGAGCCCCAGCGCGCGCGAGAAGTGCGGGTCCAGCAGGCTGTGCGCGCGCGGCACGGGCGGCACGGCCAGCACGCGGCGCGGCGCGGGCAGCACGGTGAAGGGCGGGCTGGCGGGCGGCATCGCGGCGGCATGGCGCGCCACGCACTGCTGGCCGCCGGTCAGCCGCCCGCCCCCTCCTCCGCCCCCGCCCCCGCCCGCGCCGCGCAGGCGCCCGCCGCACACGTGCTGCCTGACCGTTGCGGCTGTCAACGGCTCGCCGCCACGCGACGGAAGCTCGCTCCATACAATATGGACTAATGCTCAGCCGTTGCGGTATGTGCGCAAAAAGACAAAAGTTTGCAAAGGTCACATGACAAAGATAAACTGCAGTATTTGTTTGCTAGACTTTCTCAGACAACGTACGACGACATGGTTATTAATTTACTGCATTACAAAGAGATTTATTTTTAGCACTTTATACTGCGTCCTTGTTACGTCCGAAAGCTAAAAGGGAGTGTTATCAGATGACCTTGTCTAAATTCCCATTGTACGAAGGAAACCGTAACGGAAACGCGTCACCTGATCGCTGGCTCGCTACGTGGCTAAGGCTACGAACGACGGCTACGGCGTAGCGGCCTACGCAGCCGTAGCGGTCCACTTTGCGGTCACCGGACGCGATATTCAGTTTTACGGCTCGAAATTTATTTTAATTTTGTGCTATTAATGGTGGCATTAAATTGAAAAAGAGGGCGATATGATACAGTGAATAACACATTGATTTCACTGAATGATAGATTAGATAAGTAGATATTAACTCATTTTAATATCGAGCTTTGACGTTGTGCTGATCGTTTCATTAGTCATATTTAGGTACAATGGAACTGATATCGCATAAACTACTTTCGATAAAAAGTATTAGAATGTCAACCTTAATTTCTTTATTTAAAAAATATGTACATGCCATTCATGACCGAACCAAATATTTTTCCGTTTCGTAGACAGTGTATTTCGTTTCGCTGCAGATTTGAAATTTGAAGCGCTGAGGTATGTGAACACATCAGACACTTAGTTTACCTCTCGATGTTTTCCTTCACCGTTATTCAGTGCATTTGTATAATGAATTAAGAATAGTCCCGAGGGGCGCTGTGTGGCCGGCGCCGGCTGCTTGGGGGTTATTTTATCTTTATAGCCATCGCACTACTCTTTTATTTACACCAGAGCTTTTTATATCGCACTAGTAAGGTGTATTATGAGTTCTTATAATTTAGTTTCGCGATAGGATCGTCTACCCTTATAATCGTCTCAAAGTTGCTATTGAAGTTTTCGGTAAGTGTATGTTGAGTACAAAGGATGGCCTTCAGGACATAAGTGTGGTGCGTACGGCGAGAGCCGGCGGTCTAGGAGGCGTTGACCGCCGGTTGCCATGGCGACGGCGGGCACGCGCTGCCCTCATACGTTTGTTATTCCAATTACGTCTTCTTTGCAAGTACGTTTTACAAGTACTGAACGTTTTGTTAAGTTCATAGGGTGACTTGCACCACTTTCTTAAATGTGGCTTAAACAGCATTTAATTAAAATAATCCAAATACGTCTTTGCTGTTTGTATTTTATTTTATGTTCATATATTTTTTGTCCTATTGGCTTAGACTAAAAATCAACGCCGATCGGTGTTGCATGCATCTTCGGGCATAATGCTGAGAATGGGTGTCCATTTGGCAAAACCTTTAAGATAAGAATGTTATTTATGGTACACACCAAACCTTTACGTTATCAAATTAACCTAATGGTTGAGGTGGCTACCGATTCGAGATCGCAGAAACCTTCGAATTATTTGCACCCTCTTCTCTGTTCTTAACGATCCCAACACCCCTCAATACCTCAAGTCACAATTTGTCTTATCCTGCACACATAGCAGAGAACCCCGTTCCTCCCAAAATCTTCTTCTTTGTACCCCCTCTCACCACTCTGGTTACCTCTCTAGCTCATTCAGTGTCTCAGCCGTTCGTCTATGGAACGCTCTCCCTGATAATATCCGCAAAGCCCCCTCTCGGAATTCTTTCAAAGCCCTTGTCCGGGAACACTTTCTCGAGAACTGTTACCTGAAACACCCTTAGCCTCTCTCATGTTAAGGATCTTTCAGCTGTATGTCCTTTACTATTACACTTATATGTATTTGTGTATGTATGGATATGTATATATATAATTTTGTTTGTGTGGTGAAATATTTTTCATATCCCTTGTTTTCTCTTACGTAATGTGTAGATAAGTATATTCTTAATTCTATTTTCTAAGTGAGACTCGTATTTCGGCTCATTGTATACTATTATAATATATATTATATTACATATGTTATTTTCTTATATTATATCTTATTATATGTGTAAGTATATGATAATGACATTATCATATACTTACACATATAATAATACTTTTATTGCACTTAAATTTTAAAAATTAAAATATAGTACAATGCGGGGGACTTAATGCTATAAGTATTTTCTACCAGTCAACCGCAGGAAGTAAAGGAAAGTGATGATAGGAGCGCAAAAGTAATTAAATAAATATACAAACATACTTATATAAGGTGCATTAAATAAACTTACACATTGTGCAATAAAAGTATTAATAAATAATGTTTGTAAAACGTAGCTCCCACGACACCGGGTACCATAGTGTGGGGCCTGAAGCAATGTATGTGCCAGTTTACGTAAATATAAAAAAAATATGTATGTAAAATGAATGTTAAAGAAGCGAAGGAGGTATTCTTTTATTTGTTTGTCCAATAGTACGATACTGTACCTACTTATTAAAAATGGAAGTATTAAAATCTCTAGAATACAAGAATTATTAAAGATCAATTATTGATGCGGCAGGCTGCATGATGCAATTAATTCTTTAAGGCGAACGCTGTGATGTGTTAAAACTTCAGGTCTACGGTTTCTTCAACATGTTTTTCTTCACTTCACAAATGTACATAGCTTGGAAAACTAAATCATTGGCACACTCCGGGATCCAAACCCACGACTCTCCCGAATGTGAGGCCAGCGTTTTACCGATGCGCTACCACAGCTACACTACAGATTCTATTGTATTGTATAGGGAGCAGGATAACTGTGGCACTCTACCACAGGGACGGCGCGATGGTCAGGGCCTCGCGGGGCGGGCGGGGGCGGGGGCGGGGGCGATGACTCGCCGAACAAGCCACGGCGCCCCAGTACACACGCCAGCCAACTGCTAATTACCGAGAGCTTACTCCACTCTGATCACACGGGCTATAGTTCAGGTTCAAGGTGACTTCAGCTCACCCCTCACGAACATGCCATGAGTTGATTGAACGACTTGCTTACCTAATCGAAATCTAGACGAGATTTATGTTCGTGCTAATGGTCGAACTAGTTATAACCCAAGGCATTAAATGCTGTAACGAGCATACTCGTAAGCTTAGGTTACTACATGTGATAGGCAACATTAAAACTCAAAACTTGTGCGGCAAGATAAGTTACTGTTCTGACATGCGTGGAGCGTAAATTACACAAAAAAAAATACTGCAGATGAACTGGTAATATCCGCTTGCATACCGAGCTGCTCCACCATGAATTTCATTACAAACAATAAACATTTGCTCGATATATTTGTTCCTTCCTCCATCCTCTCCAACTCCACATGACCAAACCAACGCAACATTCCTGTTTCAATTCTAGTTACTACATCTTCTCTCAGTCCACAAAGTTAAACACGAATCCGTGATTAAATGAGAATGAAAGAGAAAGTAGAAGATAAGATAAGATAAGATAAGATAAGATAAGATAAGATAAGATAAGATAAGATAAGATAAGAATATTCTTTATTGTACACGAGGAGAAACACAAACATAAAATATTTACAAGATAACAGTACAATTGGCGGCCTTATTATTATTATTATTCTTTTTTTTATTTATTAGAAGAAAACTTTCGAAAGAAAATATTTTTCCCAAGTCATAAAAAAAATCCCTTGTTCGACATAGCCAGATACGTCGAGCATCTCAGCCGTAATCCCGAAGGAAGTTTGGAGATTAGTTTAGATTTAGTAGATTAAGAGATTATTTCTTATGTCATATCCGGGTCAATTTGTGCAATAAAGTATAATGCTAAAGTCCGTTTGTTAAATCGATGCAAAAAAAAAAATGACGCGGTGTTACTACAAAACATATAATATAGGTTTACTCGGTAGATTTTTTTTACCGTGAATAGAAGGCTCATTCGACCAAAATCTTTATCACACCAAAGACATAAAAATATAATTACTCATCAGAGCAAAGTCTAAAAAAACACTACGTAGCACACACAATTTTAACTTGGAAGTAAAATGTGGTTATTTGGTTTTAGTAGTATTTTTTTTGCATTGAAATTATAAAACAGACTTTAAAGTATGGTGGCGAGGCTCACCATGGCGGGTCGCGGCGCATGCGCACATTGTTGTAGAGCGCGCGCGGCGTGCTAGCATACGTGTACGGCCCCTTCGGCCGCGGCCCCTCCAGTAGCACCGCGCGCACCGACACCGACATGCCGCCCCTGACGCCCCTGCCGCCCCGGCCGCCCCTGCCGCCCCTGCCGCCCCGGCCGCCCCTGCCGCCCCTGCCGCCCCCACCGCCAGCAGCACAGCTCCGCGAGCACGCAGCACATCAACTGCGTGAGGCCCTGTAATACAGGTACATAGCTTCTTTACTGAACAATCTTCACATGTCGGAGGTTAAGGATATTATTTAATTTAATTGTAGACTAAAGTACGCACACAAAACAAAATAAGGACGTAATACAAAAATGTTAAGCTAACATTACTTATTAAAAAACCGACTAAATCACCGTCAAAAATGGTCTAAAAATGGGTCTATATAATTCATGGAATTACAATTCAATGGATTAAAAGGATTTGTTTATGACTATAACAGTCAACAATATTCCTACTGGTACAGGTATTTGCAGCACCAATCTTGAGGCCCCTAGCGTGGGATGGTTGTTGATCTCGTCTCAGATAAATACGACAAAGATGTATGTAGGTACCGCTACCTCGGTAAGTCTTCGTCATCTTCGTCAGAAGGAAACGTTAATAGGTTGGGCGGGGAACTCCGGGCACCAACGGTACCATGGGGGCCATTAGTACCAAAAACCGTCCTCCCACTATCATCAGACGAGGCATTATCCTAAGGTTTAAGTTATAACCCAGTAAAGCATAAAAACCTACAAATACAAATATTATAAGGTATTTGCTCACCTGACTTGTGTCGCGCCGCACAGACCGATCCACCAGAGCCAAGCGACCGTCCCGACCTGAGGAGCAAGCAACGAGCAATGGGGGTTGAATCACTCTACGAATATATTGAACAGTATTGGACACATCCATCACATGTCAATGTCGCCTCACGCAGGGCTAACGACCGCCACGGAGACACGAACCTACGCACTTGATGACCCTGGCCCGCGGGGCGTACAGAACTGGAAACTCGATCTGGCTAATGCACGGAATTGTGTTGTTTTTGTTGTGATTTGTGATGCTGTCGATGATTTTTGCGAATCCGCTTGCGTTGCTATGACGACGCGTCAACAGGCGGCCGTGACGTGTTGACACGTTGTCATAGAGCACTGAAGATCACAAGATACCGGAAGAGGACAGCGGAGATTTGTGGAAATAAATCCTTCCTCATTGAAATAAATACACTATACGGGCGGCTGTTGCCATGGTAAAGCAGTTAGGTTGGGTATTTGCCTATTTAAGTTTTTTAGAGTTCAAAAGTTCAAGTTTCCATAAGGAGAGGCCGAAATGTAGAGTCCGTAAAATATTCACAAATAGATCTATTATAGAGAAGTACACCCACCCCCTCAACCTGACCCCAACCTCATTAGTTGGGATTAAATTATGACCCAACGACTTTATCTAACTTTATGACCCAATGACTTTAAGTAACGCCATCTAAGTGTAGAAACGTGTACTACGTTCGTTGCAGATCTTCACGTCATGGAGTTATGCGTGTTGCGACCGACGGCGTTGCTTCTGTTACGCTTATAAGAATAGTTCCATGGTTTGCTACTAGATGGTGTTGTAATTAAAAGATAAAAAAATGCGAAGAACAATAATAATTGTTGGCTGGGGACAATTATTGTCCCCAGCCTCGTCTTATCCTGAGTTAAAAAAAAATGTTATGAAATAACACATATATTTCAGTAGATCCTTAAGTTTCTTCTTAAAAATAGTTTATTATTTTTAACGTATTGATTTCGTTACAAATTTAATATTTTTGGCGAAATACACTTTTACTCAAAAGTGCTGTGTGCTCACATTATTAATTTGAAACTTAGGTACATTAGTGTATTATTTACCATAAAATCTGTAAAAAAAAACATTTTTATGATACATTACACCTAAATTTAGGATGCAGTTCTATTTTTCTCAACTACACCATTGTATGGGTCATTGAATTAATTAATTCAATGTATGGGTTATCGTTGAGTTGGTTGTTTATAAATATTGTGAGAGAAATAGTAGTAGATTGTTAACAAATGGCTGTATGACATCAATGGCATACGAGGTTTTATTTTAATTAGCCCGAGTATGCAATTGATGCTTACACCCGAGGTAAACACTCTGCTTTACATATCGATTGTGAGGTAAGTAAAAAAAACAAGAAAGTAGGTTTAATAGTTTAAACGAGGTTTTAAAACACGAAAAAAAATTACTTTCGCCCCTAGTTAGTCGACTGACTTTTTTACTCTTCACGATTTTATGGCACGCAAGCGCGTCAAATCGTGCTGGCCAGTTTGATTTTTAAATCGATTTCAATTAACATACGATGTGACTGCGAAACAAATAGTTCGATATTTAAAATAAATCGTCATAAATTCTAATATTTATAAATTGAATCGGCTATTTTGAAAGGGGCGCAAGTCCTAGGAGAGTGCGACAAGTGAGTCGTGGCTCAAGCTTTTGGCGGGAAATTTAAAAATATTTTAGTTGATAACCCTGCATATCGTCTGAATAAACCATCTTGATACTTTTGCTTAACTTGATTATTTGTTTAATTAGTTTGAAGTCTCCAATGAATTTTGTCCAAACATAAATAAATATAAGCAAAACGAAAACATTAACTACATCAAAACCAACATTTCCACTCCACCAAAAACAGGGATAATAAAGATGCACCACATAAACTTATAAACATTTATTAATGCTGAACCATGATCAAAATCTGATTCATATCTTTTTTCTCAACATCTTTGAGTTCTTTGACTAAGTCTTCGATTTGACGTTTAACTATTTCGTCATCCGACAGACCTTACCACAAGAAATAATTCATGTTTGCTTTAAAACATTATTACTCCTATGTATACAGGGTGGTCCAAATATCATGGATCAAATGAAATGGGGAGTTAGCCAAGGTCACCTTCTACCAATAAAGTCCTATACAGGGTGGTAAAATTCTCAACGGTTTTGAACTTATGATTGATTTTCGGTTTTTTTCAAGAAAAGAGTTCCTACTACTTATTAAGAGCAATAAAAAAAAGTACTTACTTTTGGTGGTTGTTTTTTTTTTGAGAGTGACGGTCCATGATGAGAATGTTACAAAAAAAAATTCTTCTTCCCTGTCTTTGTGGATCATGAGAAATTAATTAATTTTTTACGGATCTCGTATCATAATTGTTTGATCCAACATTTTCGTCATTGATTTAAAAAAAAAGTGTACTGCGGAAACCTGCCCCAGTAGTAGAAAAACTGGACCATTTCATGAGGATTGTAAAAAGATACAACTCAAAGCCCTATCTCTCCTGAGTCTTTTATTATTGACCTTTATTCTCAGCAAAGTTGCATTTTTTAAATCAACTTTTGGTCCTAACTTTGTAGTTTTACTTTGTAACTCAAATTGAGTTACAAAGTACTGTTCTAGGACATAAAAATAAGTCGCAAAAGGATAAAAAAATTACATTAGATAATTAGTATAAACAGTTTAATAAAAAATAAAAAATAAACTTTTTCATAGAAGATGTTCAAAATTTCTACCTCTCACTCGGAGGCAGAGTCGACATCTTCTAATAAAATTTATTTTTAACAATCTAAAGGCCCGGTGATTATTTTTCACCTGGTGGGTGGCTGCTGATATTCGTCGTCGAAGCTCCTGCTCCGTGTTGCACTCCTTTTCGTATACCACTTCCTTGAAGTAACCCCAAAGAAAAAAATCTAAGGGGTTTAAATCGGGTGAGCGCGGTGGCCATTGAATAGTTCCACCGCGACCGATCCAGCGATTTGGAAATACTTCATTTAGGTGACTCCTCACGTCACGAAGTGCGGAGGTGCGCCGTCATGTTGCAGCCACATAGCGCTTCTTGTTTCTAATAATGGGTCGAGTTCCTCTTGTAAGAATGACAAATAAATTTGACCATTCACTCTTGCAGGCAGCTCGTGTGGTCCTATTAACTGTCCTTCGACGATCCCGGCCCACATGTTGACTCCGAATTTGTGTTGGAAGTGGTCTCGTCGAATAATGTGAGGATTCACATACTCGTAGTGGTGCAGGTTGTGAATATTAAAAACACCAGTGCGTTGAAAAATACTTTCGTCCGACCACATAATTTTATTTAGAAATTCGGGATCTTCTCTGTTGCGCCGGAGCATCTCTGTGCAAAAAAGTTGTCTTTTTTCGTAATCAGCCGGTAGCAGTGCTTGCAAGCGCTGGACATGATACGGATGCATCATGTTCCGTTTTAAAACGCGTTGCACAGTCGTTTTCGGGACACCTAATGTTCTTGAAATTCGCCGTTGACTCGTCGACGGGTTATTCGATATTTCTTGAAGAATTTGATCTTCCATTTCCAAATCATGTACCATAGGGCGCCCGGTTCTCGTCGCGCTACTTCCAGGAATATGGCCCTCCACGTAAGCGTTGTGTACACGCTGGAATACTCTGTAGTCGGGATAGCGATCACGATTCAGAAAACGTCGCCGATATTCTCTTGCTGCTTCACGAGCGTTTCCGTCACAAAAACCGTACACAAAATGCATGTTAGCATAGTCACGGGCTGAGTAAGCCATTTTTAATAGTCCAAATTCACTAATACACAACTGAGTCCAGTAAGAAATGCCAAGTTCGTAGGCGAAAATCAAAAACAGAGTCCAGTAAGAAATGCCAAGTTTGTAGGTGAAAATCCAAAACAGAGTCCAGGGAGAATGCAAAGTTCTAGCGATAAAAAAAGAGCAGCGCAAAAAGTGACAACCGAATAACCGTGTTAAGTAGCGAACAGCAAGCAGAACACTAAGTAAAAGTTGCTGGAGGCGTGTAAAGGGTCACTAGTAGGTAGCTAGCACAGGTAGTAAACCTCTCTTTGTTCCTGGGACCCCATGTCCAACCGGTAAATTCTCAGAATACTAACAAAGCTTTTGTTTAGTGTTATTTTATTAACTGGTGGTACCACAAGAAAAGTGACACCGACGGGACAAGAGCTACGAAAAAAGATCGTAACGACCTGTCCGTTGTTAGAACTTAATCTTTAAATCCATTTTTTACTTATTTTTATGTCCTAGAACAGTGCTTTGTAACTCAAATTAGTTAGAACCAAAAGTTGATTTAAAAAAATGCAACGTTGCTGAGAATAAAGGTCAATAATAAAATACTCAGGAGAGATAGGGCTTTGAGTTGTATCTTTTTACAATCCTCATGAAATGGTCCAGTTTTTCTACTTCTGGGGCAGGTTTCCGCAGTACACTTTTTTTTTTTAAATCAATGACGAAAATGTTGGATCAAACAATTATGATACGAGATCCGTAAAAAATTAATTAATTTCTCATGATCCATAAAGACAGGGACGATGATTTTTTTTGTTACATTCTCATCATGGACCGTCACTCTCAAAAAAAAAAACAACCATCAAAAGTAAGTACTTTTTTTTTATTGCTCTTAATAAGTAGTAGGAACTCTTTTCTTGAAAAAAAAAACCGAAAATCAATCATAAGTTCAAAACCGTTGAGAATTTTACCACCCTGTATAGGACCTTATTGGTAGAAGAAGACCTTGGCTAACTCCCCATTTCCTTTGATCCATGATATTTGGACCACCCTGTATACTAAAACATAGGCAAAATTATGTTGACTAGAAACAAAAGTTTTTTTCTTGTTTAAATCTGGGACGAGTATCAAACTGTTTGGGCTGTACTACTCGCAGCTGAAATACCTAAGTTTGACAGTCTGAGTGTGGCCATATGAAGAATTCGAAATAAATCGCGTCCCAGGACTCGCTTGTCAGACTCTAGTAGAAATTTTCAGGAGCAATAAAAAACTGTCTATTGAAAAATGTTGTAGGGTTGTATATATTTTTGTTAGTTCAATATTTGCATTATATAGATACACAATACATACCAAACTTTTCATTGATGTCACATGAGCAGGTACAACAAAAATTAAAATTAAAGTTGATACACTTGTGCCCTTTTCGAAATATATTAGTAATTTGGGAAAAGAAATACAAAAATTTATGAATTTATGTAAGATATTTATTAGAAAATTACAAATTTGTTATCGTACAATAAAAAGGCATTATTATAACTACTATTCACCATCATCTTCGTCAGTTTCTACAGTTATTGTTGCCGATTTCTGAAAGCCATCTCATATTGTTTGTAGGTGTTCTTATAGTCCTCAGAAAGTGGTCATTTTAAATTCTTTCATGTATTTCTTCTAATAACGGCAAACGAAAATTTACTTTTCAAATAAGCTGTCGAAACCATGGACTAACGCCGTTTTGAGATATAATATGCGGAGGCCATAGACAAACTACAACTACAATCATAACTCAGTTTGAAAAAAAAAAGACTTGCGCCCCTTTCAAAATAACCGATTCAATTGTCTCGATTCCGATTCGAGTAAATAATCGATACCAAGAAAAAAAATATTAACTTTAAAAAAATATTCTTCTTGCAGTATGAGTATGACAGTTCTTTTTTCAAATTCCAAAACCTATGCTGTAATGATATCCATACACCCCGGCATTCAGGGAAGTAAGTGACTACTTACAGAGCAAGAGATATGTAAAATACAGTATCGCATAGTAGGACTGTGCAATGAACCGTTATAGTTGATACGTATAGATGATGATGATGTATTTCTGTTGCTGCTATAGCAACAAATACTAAATAAAATTACCGTGATTTTTTTGCCACTTTTTGCGCGATATTGGCACTGACTGAAAATCAGCGCTGAAGGCTTGCTTGTCCATCAGCATAAAGCTGAGTCAGCTGCCATTTATAACAGCAGCGACACGCCGTGACCTTTATTTTCCTTCTGTTTTCTTCTGATTTTTTGTTTAAACATAACATAACATAGCTCGCCCTTGTACAGAACACTATTTATTGTGCAATAAATAATTTTTCATTTATTCATAAACATAAACATTCACATACTGGCTTACATTGCTTCTGGCCTCACACTAGGATACCCTGTGTCATGGGAACCAGAAACAGCGACGTCACGAACATGTAAACATCCAACACCTGGAGTTTTTTTTCTCCCCAGCCGGGGATCGAGCCCGGGACCTCTCGCATGGTAAGCTGCGCTGACCGCTACGCTACAGTCAACGAGGTCTTGGTTTTGTACTATTTTTTGTTTTATTTTTGGGTTTGTTTTGTTATTGTGACGTGTGTTCTTTACGTTGAAATAAATTTTTGAATTTGAATTTACGTTTTTTTTTAATAAATGTTTCTTTTTCTTCTTCTTCATATTAATAACTAGTACATGGGTGACCTTGACTTTTTTTGTAATATAAAACATGTAATATAAAAGTAAAATAATCCTTTTTCAACAAAAAAAAGAACTTGGAAAAAAAATCATGTTTCGAACCGGGCCTCTTGAAATCGTCCCGAAACGGGTCGCCCGTTTTCCCGTCAGAACTATCCCAACCTTGCAGATAGACGCGAAATTTACGTCTTTAAATTATCATAGCAAATTTCAATTGGCTTAAAACACGCATAAAACAACGTTTTCTAAAAATGTAACCTAGTTAGATCAATTAAACGCCCCCGAAAGCATTTGCCTACAAAATTTCGTGAAAATCGTTGGAGCCGTTTCCGAGATTCTGATTATATATAAATATATATACAAGAATTGTTCGTTTAAAGAGATTAGATAGATAGATAGACGCTTGAAATATTCTAATGATGTAAAGCTAATACTACTTCGGGAGGGGTTCCCCCTCGTGCACGAGTCCAAATCGCATTTGACCGGTTTTTTTAAATTACATTCTTTTTTATTTACCACCTGTCAGTGTCAAAGTTGTCTCGTGTATTGTCCGTGGAAATGGTCTACTACTCCCATATACAGTGCCACCATCTTATCTGTTCAGTTGATAGCGGCGCTAGTGGAGAATTTGGTAGTAACATTTAAGAAATTTACCTAGAAAAATGAGAATATTTTAACCCGTCTTTCAATTTTGATGAAAATATATCTATCAATCTTAGTAAGTGAATAAATAAAACAAAATATGGAAAACAGGATTTAAAATTCATTAGTTAGTTTCAATTTTGCCCACCTGAACAGATAACTTGGTGGCGCTGTAGCCATAATCTCAGCTACTCTGATTTTTTATTCCGTAGAATTCTGACATTTAGATAGATAGATAAAAGATTTCATAAGTGTTGCTACTGAAAAAGGTCTCCACCGAAAAAGGGACAAATTTGACCCATTTGAGGACAATAAAAAATAAAATGCTACGTATTTTTTATGTTTTATCTACAAAAAGGTGAATCTAAATATTTACTTACTCAAGTGACCTAATACAAAAATAAAAAATATTTCAATATCACGAACAATATATCAAATTAACTTTAATTACTTTATTTCATTCTTTAGCTGGCATCACTGCCTACGAATTCAAGGTTTCGTAAACCTTTTTAGAAAAGTGAAGTATGTCGCTGTTAGCTCTCTTAATAATTCATGTCAGCGATGATGATGATGATGAAGATAGTGATATTACAATCTATTTACTGAAGCGAACGACTAAAGGTAAACAAAGACACAGCATCTCTCAAACTTACATGTCACTCAAAATAGCTCATGCACGCAGCTTTGCTTGCATCGTATACCCACATAGATTTAGATAGGTACTGTTTAAGGAAAACAGACAGACAACCAAAAAAGACAAGACAAACACTAAGAAAATAAAATAGTTTAGAGAAGTTGCACTCGCATCAACAACGTCAATCGTTAAATATGGCGTGGGGGTGGCTATCTTACTTTTTTTGCCTTTAATTAAAAAAGAGGTTCGTAGTCAGCTCTCCATACTTCTTCCTACACTTCGCGTAGCGCATTAGCATAAAATAATCGATCATAATTGGCCTTTAAACCAAAATCCTACATCTTTGCTAGTTGCAAACATATTTGGCAGCAGCAGGATCGCTTTTATTTGAGAACCACTGAAATTTTAGGTATTTTTTGGGGCATAGATCTCTTAAACAAATGGTATTTTCGTGATAAAATAAAATATTTAGTTAAATAAACTACGAGTGAGGGATAAATCAGGTAATAACAGAGTTTTTGTGTCTATTGCTTATTGGCATTTATTTGCCATATCGTTTTGTATAACTGTCCTAAATATTATGCAGTGTTATAAATGTGGCATATTGAAAAACCAAATTTTTGACATGTTGACACTTACTCGTTCGCTTCAGTAAATAGGGTATAGTATTAATGATGATTAGATAGTTTATTAAAAGTATGTTTTCTTTACTTGTACTTTTTTACTGTTTGTGTGGTGAAAAGGGACACAATTGACACTCGCCTTAAATTCTCTTTTAATTTGGAGCTCCACATTTTTTAAAATGGATACATTCACTAACATATTAAATGTGTAGACTCAGATGTTCACACTCGTATTGATATTGAAAAATGTGCCCGGCCAAAAAGGTTTCTAATCTGTGACATGTCAAAAACTGTCAGAATTCTGCGGAATTAAAAATCAGACTTTAAATTAATAATTTACAGGAAAATAATATGTGACTACGTGCGGTGTCAATTAATCACTTTCCTCACGATGTTTTCTTTTACAGTGTCAGCGAGCGGTATTCCACTAAATTACTAATTACTGGTGCTATCATTGAACAGAGGTTGACCGAGGAACATCATTGTTTGTTTTAAAAAGTACGTAAGTATTTAAGCGCTCTACAAATCCCGTAAACATAACGAATTAGTGGAGTGTGCACCCCCGCGCAGTGGGCCGAGCGCTCGAGCGATGAAGACGTCATAAAATAATGACGTCATTACTGCGAGCGAGACCATCGCTCTTCTGCGACAACCCTTAGGAAATGTGACTTTAAACTGTCCCTCAGCTGTACGACTTTAAACCTTGCACCTAGGTCTCAAGCTGGAGTTTGTTTTGGCGAAGGGCGGCGGGGGCGCCGGACAGGGTTGTCAAAGCGTGCGGCAATAAATATAGTGGCGCTTTCACTTACAAGAGAAGCATGCAGTTTAATGAGCTGTGCGTAACGCGCTCCAACATAACTTCCGCACTCTTTTAGCAGTCGTAAAAAGCGTGACCCTCCCTCCGCCCGCTACAAAAAACGATTGAAATGATACTGACTTCCGTCCGGTCGCTGCCCCCGCTCGGAACTTGGCGCAGTTTGGCTGAAAATCTGAAAAGTTATTTACTGGCATGAAGTTATTTTCCTTTTACAGCTTACGAATTATTTATTACACATATCGATGCATTTTAATTATACCTTGATGAAAGTATGATAACATAAAATTATAAAGCCATATCTATCGTTTTGTTTCGTATTCAATTGTCATAAACATTCCAGATTTTTGGTTTCAGAAAGTGAGAAGATACGAAAAAAGTCTTTGGTTCAATTACTGCTCGTACACAATAGACTTGAGAACGGCAGCATTAATTTGGGGACACCGGTACCGGAAGTGCTGGTCGTTTGTCTCCGCCGGAAGCTGCGTCACGTGTTTCCCCCCCCCCCCCCCCCCTGCGCCCGCCGGCGCGCGCGCAACTGAAGCGGACATTGATTGTGCTTTTTAGCAAATGACGCGCAATTACGCTAATGCCACTGTAACGTGATTTATGGGATAAAAAATATTACATGAAATAACTTCTAGATAAATGTATCTCAGCCATGATAGTGAGGGCAACGTTGAACTTGTTTAGCTTGGTTTAGCGCAAGTTTTCTGGTGTACCCTGTGTTTTGCAATTATTTAAAATCAGGCCTGCATTCGATTGTAATTGTTGTGTTAGATCGAATTACATAATGACATACTCATATATATTTTATATAGGTATGTCATTATCTATATATATAAAAGGAGAAGCTGACTGACTGACTGACTGACTGACTGACTGACTGACTGACTGACTGACTGACTGACTGACTGACTGACTGACTGACTGACTGACTGACTGACTGACTGACTGACTGACTGACTGACTGACTGACTGACTGACTGACTGACTGACTGACTGACTGACATATCAACGCAGGGCCTAAACTATAAGGGTTAGAAACTTGAAATTTTGCACATAGGTTCCTTTTGTAACGTAAAGGAGCACTAAGAAAGGATTTTTGAAAATTCATCCCCTAAGGGGGTAAAATAGGGGTTCAAAGTCAGTAAGAAACTTTGCTGTTTTTGAAGTTATTCGAATGAAATTTGGTACAAAGGTTCTTCATTTAAAATTATGAAATATGTGAAAAATAGTTTTTTAAAAATCATCCCCTTAAGGGGGAAGAAGGGGGTGCAAACTTAGTATGAAACTTTGCCGTTTTAGAAGTTATTCAAATGAGATTCAATATAAAGGTCCTTCATTAAAAGTTATGAAAAACATGTAAAATAGTTTTTCGAAAATCATCCCTTAAGGGAGTTAAAAGGGGGTGCAAAGTTAGTATGAAACTTTGCCGTTTATGAAGTTATTCGTATGAAATTCGGAATGAAGGTCCTTCATGGAATGTCTTGAAACACATGTAAAATAGTTTTTTGAAAATCATCTCTTAAGGGGATAAAAGGGGGTTGCAATGTTAGTATAAAACTTTGTCATTTTTGAAGTTATTCGAATGAAATTCACCATGAAAGTCCTTCACTAAAAGTTATGAAAGATGTGTAAAATAGTTTTTTGAAAATCATCCCTTAAAGGGCTAAGAGGGGGTTGCGAAGTTAGTATGAAAGCTCTTTCGCATGCGCTAAAAGTATCCCTATCTTATTTGCAAACACTTTACTCAACTAAAGCCCACGCGTAGTCGCGGGCAACAGCTAGTTATCAATAAATTGTTATTAATACAGATAATTATGTACCAACATTGAAGATAAAAGCAATGTTGAAGCAGTAATGAAGTATCTAGAAGACAATCACTTGTTATCTGAGAGCCAATACGGATTTCGCCGAGCTCGATCAACAGATGACGCTGTCTCTAATCTTGTGAACTACATAACTACTAACTTGGATAAGGGAAATAAGTGTGTGTCAATTTTCTTAGACCTAGCCAAAGCCTTTGACACGGTCTCTGTCCCTATTCTTTTGAGCAAGCTGGAGCATACTGGTGTTAGAGATTACAGTTAAAATTAATGAGAGACTACTTGACGGACAGATATCAGCGTGTTAAGCTTGGTCCTTATGTAAGTGAAGATCTGCAAATAACATACGGCGTCCCGCAAGGCAGTATCCTCGGGCCCACCCTTTTTTAAATTTATTTAGACGATTTACTGTCTATAAAGTCATTCCATGGCAAAATACTGTCATATGCAGATGACACAGCCCTAATTTTCTCTGCTTCGATATGGGAAAGTACTTTTCAACTGGCTCAAAAAGGTCTCGACGAAGTAACGGTTTGGATACAGAATAATATACTTACTTTAAACGCTGATAAAACCAAATATATGGCTTTTTCGATTCGTGAAACTTTCGATCTAAATTATCATTTAACTGCCCATAATTGTTCTCATCCATCCAAAAATAAAGATATATCAAAAAAATGCTCATGTAAATGTTTGGAACGTGCTAAAACTATAAAGTACCGAGGTATTCTCGTAGATGAACAAGTTAGTTTTACAGAACATACGTTAAGTACGTATGTTCTGTAAAACTAACCGTAAGAGAATCCGTAAACTAATATACTTCTTTAAAACATTGCGAAATGTGGTTGAACCGTATTTACTCAAGCAAATATACTACGCTATTTGCCAATCGCTGATAACTTATCGCATCACATCCTGGGGTGGCGCCCCAAAAACAACAATAAAAAAACTTGAAGTTGCTCAAAGAGCGGTACTTAAAGTATGCACAAAAAAACCTTTTTACTTCCCAACAAAATTACTTTATGAGACATGTGAGGTATTAACCGTACGTCAACTTTTTATTTCACAAACAATAATGAAGCATCACTCTACAATTCACTTCGACAAGGCTTTACGAGAAAGGCGGCGAGGCTATGCAGTTGGTGATAGATCGATGCAAATCAAAACCTCCTTTGCTCGCAGATTTTCCTCCTTCTTGGGTCCCTTTTTGTATAAAAAAATTAATAATATCTCGGAAATATATAACCTAAATAAATTTCAATGTAGAAAACAAATTAGATTTTGGCTTATGGAGTTATCATATGATGAACAAGAATCCCTGTTACGTGTTACTAGTTAGTGAACACACATACACACACACGCACACACACCCGCACACACACACACACACACACACACACACACACACACACACACACACACGCACACACACACACACACACACACACACACGGACACGCACACGCACACTCACAGGCACATACACACACACACACACACACGAACTTTTAATCACACTCGTACGGCGCTTTGGTGATATTATTATTTACTGTTCTTCTCTATATTTAGATTGCATGCTTTTTTGTTTATTTCTTATTTTTAAAAGAGCTTACTATGCTTGCTATGGCTTAAAAACCTGTACGAAATATTTAGACACCATGTAAGGGAAACTGAATGCTGAAACACAGACTATTCGTCTAGTTCAGCAGCAGTCGCTCATTAATTGGACAAACAACCTACTCTTGTACCACTTAGCGTAAGCCAATTTACATGTAAATTCTTTTTTCTGAATAAAGTATTATTATTATTATTATTAATAAAAGCAATAAAATACCAAGACAAATCTATACACAACATAGAGTCAACTAAGTTTCTTGGGTTAATAATTGACAATAAATTATCGTAGAAATCACACGTAGAAAATACATGTAAAAGGATTTGTAAAACGGCATTCTTACTCTACAAAGTTTCAACGATAGTTAACTTAAATACTTTACAGCATATTACAGTCTTGTGCAATCTGTCTTAAGATATGGCGTTATATTCTGGGGCAATGGCACTGACCGTGAACAAGTCCTCATAGCACAGAAAAAAGGTATTCGAGCAATGTTTAGATTAAAACCCACTGAATCATGTCAACCCTACTTTAAGAAATATGATATACTTACATTTCCGTCGCTTTATGTATTAGAAGTATTAATGTTCGTCAGAAAAAATCCTGCTTTGTTTCCACGCATCTCAGAAGCAAATGGTGTGCGACTCCGTAGAGACCCTACCCGCCTGAGTACAAGAATGTCCAATACTGCTTTCATGAAGAAAAGTATTTTATGCATGGGTCCAAAAATATATAATAAACTGCCAAAGAGCATTAGGGAATTGGACAACGATAATATGTTTAAAAGAGAGGTTAAACTTATACTCATCAAGAAATATTGCTACAATTTGAATGATTATTTTAATTTGACATTCCATTAATCTCAATCAATTTTATTAAGTTATTTTAAATATTTTAATGTAATAAAAGGATGCTACTATTTAAAGAATTACTTGAATTTATTATAATATGACATGCCAATTAATTGCCAATCAATTCATAAATTTTTATTATTTTATTTTAATATTTCAATAGAATTTTACTTACAAAAATCATTACCTTGTAAATTTTCATTATTTTAAGATGTCAACATTTGTACGCCTTTACGGCAAAATAGGCTGAAACTTATTTTATGATAAGAACTTTTATGTATACGCATATTTCACGAATAAATAAATTTGAATTTGAATGATTAATATTTAATCCCATCAAAAACATAAATGTGAATGATATGAGAGCCAAGTTCAATAGGTATTAAGAACAGACGTCGTTATCGATTTCGCCGATAAAATAATTGAGATCTATATGGGTGCTGCAAAGTTCTCTGAAGAAAATCATGAAATTTTGGTTACAAGATCACTGAGATGTAAATTGTAATTAAAGCTCAAGATTTGACTGCTAGTTTTTACCAACAACCAAATTTCAGAAAAGTCACATAGGTATGATATCAACCTAACAGCATAGTTAAGTACAAACAGAAAGTACACTAACCTCCGTATGACTTACCGAAGTAGAGTTCATTAAATAAATATTATTTATCCTGTACGTGAAAACTAGCCAAGTCAAATCTTAAGCTTGAATAACAATTTACATCTCTAGTGATCTTGTAACTAAAATTTCATGATTTTCTTCAGAGAACTTTGCAGCACCCATATAGATCTCAATTATTTTATCGGCGAAATCGATAACGACATCTGTTCTTAATACCTATTGAACTTGGCTCTCATATCATTCACATTTATGTTTTTGATGGGATATCACTGCTTTTTGTACAGAGATTATTGGTATTGATCACTAATAAATACATCATTATTTATTGCCAAGGAACCGATAACCGATGGGTTAGAAATCGCCTACGAACATACGACTTTTCAGACACTCATTTACTATTTAGAGAAACGAGCATGCATACGAAGTCGTTTACAGATATTATATAGAATCGGTTGAGACAAAACCAAACCGCGATATAGCATTAAAAAGCGCCTTCTATTGGCAGAATTAGGAACTAAATACTATGAGGATATTAATATCAATAATTTTCAGTTTTTAGATTTTGTCCTTTGTATATGCCTAATAGTCTACCTTGATACCAAATATCAAGTTTCTAGGCCTTCTAGAAGTGAATTAGGTTTTTGATCTATAAGTGAGTCAGTCATAAAAATGCCGGTTTTTAAACGTTAATATATCTGTAACTGTTTGAGCAACATTGATGAAACTTTGGATTCTAGGCAAACTAATGAATTTTAAGAAATATGCCAAATTTCATATACGTAGGTTAAATAGTTGTAGAGTTGTGAAGGGGTCAAAAGTAGCTCGAAGTGATTCCTGTAATATTACACATGGCTGCTGCGTCGCCAGTTCCTTTTTTCTCGAACTTGGTTGGACTCGCTGTCGCGAGTCTAGATTATGTGAAATGTAAATACCAACCTAGAGTGCGACAAGTGAGTCCTGGCACAAGCCTTTGGCGGGAAATTTAAAAATCTTTTAGTTGATAACCCTGCATAACGTCTGAATAAACCATCTTGATACTTTTGCTTAACTTGATTATTTGTTTAATTAGTTTGGAGTCTCCAATGAATTTTGTCCAAACAAAAATAAATATAAGCAAAACGAAAACACTAACTACATCAAAACCAACATTTCCACTCCACCAAAAACAGTGATACTAAAGATGCACCACATAAACTTATAAACATTTATTCTTTCTGGGACGGCTCGGCCAAATATCAGTTAGCTGCTTTGGACTCCGTAGAGCGTCGAGCGCGCAAGCTAATTGGTGATGCTCCCTTGGTTGAGGCCAAACTGCGAAGCCTCGAACACCGACGGAAGGTGGCCTGTTTGGCGGTATTCTACAGGATACATTTTGGAGAGTGCGCACGGGAATTACACGATCTTATCCCGCCATCTCCTTTCCATCACCGGACATCCAGGAGAGGGGAGCGACTTCATCCGTATGTTGTGCAGACACCTTTTGTGCGCACGAAGCGTTTCGCCTCGTCGTTTCTAATGCGCACCGCTAAGGAATGGAATTCGCTCCCTTCCTCTGTTTTTCCGGAAAGGTACAATTTGGGTGCCTTTAAGGCTAGAGTGAATAGGCTCTTACTGAACCAACGAGGAACATCGTCGGCTCCATCTTCACTTACCATCAGGTGAGATCGGGGTCAATCGTTGGTCAGTTTTTAATAAAAAAAAAAAAAAAAAAAAAACATTTATTAATGCTGAACCATGATCAAAATCTGATTCATATCTTTTTTCTTAACATCTTTGAGTTCTTTGACTAAGTCTTCGATCTGACGTTTAAAATTTTCGTCATCTGACAGACCTTACAACAAGAAATAATTCATGTTTGTTTTAAAACATTATTACTCGTATGTACATACTAAAACATAGGTAAAATTATGTTGAATAGAAAGAAAAGGTTTTTTCTTGTTTAACTCTAGGACGAGTATCAAACTGTTTGGGCTGTACTACTTGCAGCTGAAATACCTAAGTTTGACAGTCAGAGTGTGGCCATATGAAGAATTGGAAATAAATCACGTCCCAGGACTCGCTTGTCAGACGCTACCATAGAAATATTTAAAATGATAACATTATAATCGTAAACTTGTTCTGAAATAAAAACATTGAGCTTATAACAAACTTTTTTATCAATACGGATTAGTAAAAACGGGATAAATCAGGTAAAATTCGAGAATTACATTTAGGATTCCAAGCAAACATTTAACACACACAAAAAAATTCAATTTAACACTACAATTCTTTTTTACTAATAAACTCGGCAAAACGTGGGCTCAGTTATAGTTATTGGTGCCTCTGCCTACCCCCTCGGGGATAACGCACGTGAGATTTTTTTTAAATTGTTTTTTTATGGACCACCGCAGAACCTGTTTACGAAATTAAACAATGTTTTGTTTCTCCCATAAAGTAGGTAAAAGATCGACAGCTGTGCAGTTTGCCAAGAGATATTATAATCATGAATATTGGTAACTATCAAAGTATCCAAACATAGGTACAAATAATCACTTCATAAAATTAGACGGCTTACCTTCGATTTCTCGTGCGCTAACAATCTGTCGACTGTTACACAGCTGTCAAACGTTTTTTTCGTATGCACTTTTGCCACCTGACAGCTATAAAATAGTAGATTGCTTAGCTTGATAGTTTACAAAAAACTGGGGGTAAGAGATAGCTTAGCCCATGTTGAGATGTAGAGAAGTATGTGGTAAGTTTAATTGCAATTAAATTAGATTTAAGACTACATAAAAAGCTCCAACCGCTCAAACCGTCCGTATTTGTCCGCTCAGCTCTAACCAAAGACCTATTGCTGAATTTTGGACATAGTAGATTTAGTAAATGGAAGAGCTATAAAAACGCGATCCATAATGCATGTGCCCCAGCGTCGCCCGTGTTCTGGCTTAATTAAATCAATTGAATTATACATTAGAGTGGTTTCGGGACTCGCTCTTGACAGCCGAAAAACATCAAGACAAATAAAACGCTTCACTTACATGCGACACTAACTGTTGCCAGCTACTCTCCTTGTATTAAATTCAGCTTTCCGTTTTTTCGAGAGACCAGCCAATCTAACTTGGTCCGTGCGTCCTGCGGGTTCTACGTAGCTGCGCGAGTATTATAACAAGCCGATTCAAGATTACTAAACTTGAATTTCATTATGTTTAATATGGGACGTGACTCGACTGGAGTGTTATCTAGCACTTAACAATAAACACTAAGTTACAATATTTTGAATATTTGTGAGGTGGTCCGATGTAGTTTATACTAACAATTTCGTACGGTAAACTCGAACAGGAATCCCTATAAAACGTATGCGTAGATACTACATACCGACCTACATCGTTGCTAGATAATAGAGTGCGGTATGGACAGACGGCACGGCGACTAGCCATCGCGCGCGGCTGCTCCCGCGAGCGATGCGCGATATGCTAATGGCGGTCGGCGGGTGCGCTGCGCATGCGCCCGCGCTGCACTTTTGTATTGTTTGTCCGGAGGCAGCGCGCCGGCCATTTGTTGATGCTGCTTATCCCGCGGCGGATCATCACAGGCGGTGGCCGAAAGCACTCGTGAACTCTGCCTCGGTAGCGCTCCGCATTGTTAGCCGCAGACCCGGTAGATGGTCGCCGCTGGCACCGATTGATCACCATCGCTGGTTAAATAGCTCGCAACGTTGACTCACGCGTCACGCACGGACCGGGGGTTTGGGAAGCTTTTGTGAAAATCGTCGTAAGATACCCGTTGATGTCTTTTCTATGGAAACGCGTTCGCAGCTACAAAGGCAGGTTCATCTTCCAGAATGAGAGTAAAAAACTCGCCGCTTTTTTCTCTGTCAGTGATGAGAACGGTGAGACAGTTCATGAAACGCTTTGTATTGGATCTGCTACAAAATGGCTACGCACAGAAAGTCATATGTATGTTGTTATCGCCGTGTCCTACGTGAGGTACGAGTTTCAATAAGGGTCGTAGAACTTGGCCCACAGCCTAGTAAGGCTAGAAATAAAAAAAAAAACATCTTACATAGTTATGTCACATTTTTTTTATTTATTTCTGAGGGATTCAGAGCTTCTGTCCCTATCGTTTTGTGACACCGCGGAGACAATACTTGCCATATATCACGCTGCACCCGGAGTATAAAAAAGTGGAAAAAATCGCGCCTTATCGTCAGCGGCTGCCGCGGCGTATGTGTGTGTGTGTGTGTGTGTATATATGTGTGGCTTGTCCGTGCGTGTGTGCGTGTGCCGCGGCTGTTTCGCCATTGTCCCGCACTCTTTGAGCCGCCGCCGCGCTGCTACTACTTTCAAATATTATAATACTCGTGACATATTAATAACCAAAGGTCAGTTTTCATTGTAGTTATTTAAGTAGTCGTCTCTACATGCAAAGAAATAAATTGGAAAGAATTACGCGAATAAATTGGAAACACAAAGGCTATAACTGTGAAGACCTATGCCCAACAGTGTATGTATATCTTATCTGGGCTGCACCATAGTTTAAATAAGTTCATTATACTGTGACTATACAGATACGCAGATGATTAAAGTGATTGATTTATTACAGGGAACCCCGTTTTTTTTACATTTATTTCTATGTGATACATTGTATAAATACGACAGTTTTAAAGGTAATACTTCACATTTATAAAGTGGTTGTTAGCCATTCGTCACCAGATCAACAAGATAAGCTTGTTACAGGTACGGTAACGGGATCCGGTTTTTGCCAGGCAGCCGCACCGCACCGCCCCGCGCCGTTCGCGGAAGGGCCGCGCGTGCTCCGGCGAACATCGCTTCTCTCTTTTAAGAGAGTTAACTGAGTGATATTTTTCTAGGAGCTCTGGGTGCTTACTAGTCTTTATTTCATGTCGAATATCGTGGCTTTTCTTAAAGAAGTGGACTTCTTACATCGTCGGAACGAGACATTATATCCAAAATTCTAAATTTGAGAAATTAATGACCTTAGTTGGATTGTAGGATATTATGTATGATTATTAGCAACTTTTTATGAATGAGACTGAGATGACGCAGTGCAGAGTCATGGATTTGCGAAAGCGGTCTCGTAGTTTGATTGGCTAACATGACGTGACAGTCAACTCATAAACTTGTTTAACTCGGTACTTTAATGCCGTATGGAATATCTTTGTATAAAATAGAAAATAGGTGTGAGATAGAAACTTAGAATAGAATAGAATAGAAAAAGTTTTATTCACAAATTTGATTACACAGTACAATGGTACTTGAAGAGTGTAAAGAGAAATCATAGATTTAAAATATATAACATACAAATAGTGTAGGGGGAAACTACACTAGATATGACGACAGGCTAAATCTCTCATCAATATTTGCAAAAGGCCTGTCAGCCATGTTATGGTGCTTCGATATAGGCATAAAGATACGATATTGTTTCTGCAACTCCACTCAATCTGGATCGTAACTTACAGTAATAGTAATCAGCATATCTCCGGTCTTCATGGAGGTAGTTGCCTACTAAGATTTCGGTACTCTCCAGCCGCGGTGAGGCCGACAGGGGACGAGGCGTGTGACAGCGAGTGATTTGACAAACACGACTGTCGATGAGGCATTTGCAACTCTAATGCTGTCATCACATATGGATGAGTTCTCGAAATATCCCGAGCAGTTGCTTATATGTGCATATTAACGGCTCCCGTCCGATCAGCGGCAATGAGATGCGCCGGCGCGGCCGCTGCTGACGTCAACGTCTTCACTACCTACAAGGCAGAGACTCAATTACATAAATACATATACAATAAATAACATCCAAACACGACAATAATTTGGTTTTGTGGATTTATTTCTTGATAACGGTTTGTCACACGACCAATCTGTTTTAAGAAGTCCTCTACCAATTGCACCTGTATCTGCGCAGACCATAGAAACTGTCTTGAAGAGAATACGTGGCCCGAGCGTGTTAAGTTGATAAACATTAACATTTACATACATTGCTTTTGGTCCCACAGTAGGGTACCCTGTGTCATGGAAAACAACATCAGGGGCATTACAAATATGTAAATATCCAAGAGCTGGGTTTTGTTTTGCCCTAGTCGGTATTTGAACCCGGGACCTCTCGCATGGTAGGCACATGCACTAACAGCTGCGCTACAGAGGTCGTCAAAACGATTTTTTTCTAGTTAACTTTCAGCTCTATAGCCAAATGATAATACGATAGCAGGTACCCAGTTGGGGTGAAGTGACCCAACTGTCACGTATAAATCACAGGCTATTGAGGCCGCGCGTGGGACGCTATGCGCAGGCGCGGAAAGGGTTCGCTGATGATTTAAAGCATTTCTTTTAATGTTTTCTAGCAAAAAAGTGAACCTCGCAGGTGCACACCGGGTCGGGGCTGCGGCATCAACATGCCCGTGGGAGTAAAGTCAGAATTTGAACCGTTTCTTGTTCATTCAATGTCTTGCAAACATCTACTGAACCTTTAAGTCAGTAATTCAGAATTCTTCATATACAAGGTGTAACAAAATTCCTGTACGCAACCGAAAATACGGATTCTATTTACTCGTCAATACGAATAAAATCAGAAATCAATAATTTATTTCAATATAAAAAACTCACATTCTGTTTGTTAAATGTACTAAGTACTATGTAAGTCACTGCCTTCAAGGCGTATTTGTAGTGGCGAAACAGGCAGCGGGAAAGAAAACTCCACTCCAACTAACTTTTCTAAAACAAGTTTAAACTTAGTACATCAGAGCATAAATTAGAGTTCGACAAGTGAGTCGTGGCACAAGCCTTTGGCGGGAAATTTAAAAATCTTTTAGTTGGTAACCCTAAATAAATAAATAAATAAATAAAAAACCCTGCATATAGTGTGAGTAAACCATCTTGATACTTTTGCTTAACTTGATTATTTGTTTAATTAGTTTGGAGTCTCCAATGAATTTTGTCCAAACATAAATAAATATAAGCAAAACGAAAACATTAACTACATCAAAACCAACATTTCCACTCCACCAAAAACAGGGATAATAAACATGCACCACATTAACTTATAAACATTTATTATGCTGAACCATAATCAAAATCTGATTCACATCTTTTTTCTCAACATCTCTGAGTTCTTTGACTAAGTCTTCGATCTGACGTTTAACATTTTCGTCATCCGACAGACCTTACAACAAGAAATAATTCATGTTTGCTTTAAAACATTATTTTTCGTACGTACATACTAAAACATAGGTAAAATTATGTTGAATAGAAACAAAGGTTTTTTTTCTTGATTAAATCTAGGACGATTATCAAACTGTTTGGGCTGTACTACTTGCAGCTGAAATACCTAAGTTTGACAGTCAGAGTGTGGCCATATGAAGAATTCGAAATAAATCGCGTCCCAGGACTCGCTTGTCAGACTCTAGCGATAGCTTCAAAAGTCAAAACAGATAAATTTTTTTACAAAAGTAGGAGAAAAATGGTGAATGCTGCGGTCTGACATACGAACAGCACCCGTACACGAGCATAACGCAGTCATCACAACGCATCACCAGTCTCAACCATTTTAGAGGGAAATGGGTGGGTGACCCGGTAGAATAATATGCTGTTCCATACAAAAGATGCCACTTTAAAGTATGGTATGGCTTATATTTTTTTTTGCAATTTCGAATTTTCTATAGTGACAGTGGTTTCTATGGATTTGCAGAAGCACTAGTTTACGGATGTGTGAGAGATTCTTTTCATCCTGTATAATTTAAATTGATAATTTAAGCCTATACAATCCCAAACCCAAGAAGTTACCCAAAGTACCCACACAGTCTAGTCTAGCTTAAACTTTTAGTAAAACCAGTCTAGTTATAAAAACCGGCCAAGTGCGTGCGCAGTGTTGGGTTCCGTAGAAAGAAGAGTGCTTTGTTGTGCTGCGTGCTGCTGTTTATGCTTTACGAAACTAACAACTTCAAAGTAATTTTGGATTAATCTTGTACGAGGTTTTTCTTTTCAAAGTTGGTCGCCTGTTACTTGTTAACTTTGTGGTTTTGTCGACGTGATTAATATGATGTACGTCTATGCCAAATTTCAGCTTTTTAGTACTATTCGTTTCTGAGATAGGACGCAAGCAGAGAGACAGACGGACATGCTGACACTAGACGGATTCTTTGTCGACTACTAAACTCTAAAAAAATAAGGTAAGTGTGAGTCGGACTTGCCTACCGCGAATTTGTAGGTAATTACATAATGATTTCATTACCAATATATTGTTGTAAAATATTTCCTGCATTTGTAGATAAGACTTACCAAATTTCATAGTCCCGGGTCAACGGAAAGTACCCTATTAAATTTGATTTCTGTATGTGTCGAAATAAAATGTTTTTGTCGGCATAACCGGTTGTATCTGTTTTTATGTTAACTTTGTAGAACACCCTTGTAGTTAAGCGGATAGTCTATATGGGGCTAATGAAATGAAAACCGATGATAACTATTTTTATACTACTATATTATAAAAAGACAAATAAACCGCGTGTGGGAGCGGCAAAGCACGAACTCTACTTACAATATCGACAACGTTACCACGTAAACCAATGTAGGCACAATAATAGTAAAATAAAATAATCTATGTCGCGAACAAACTTTGAGGATTGATTTTTTCAAAGGCGTTAATTTGGCTTTAATTCCAACTCGATAACTCAACGAGTTCTCGAGATAAAGAGTCTTGACAGACAGACGGACGGACCTACGGACGGACGAACAACAAAGTGATCCGATACGGGTTTCATTTTTCCTTTTGTTTTCCACTGTAAGAATTCGACTATTATTAGAACCTCGCTTTTGCCTTTCCTGACCCATACATGATAGTCATGTGCAGTAATTGCTTTTGATCAGTAAGAATATTTTCTCAAACATGCTTGGAAATTTGAACATTATTTCGATTACACGCGAGCAGCAACCGGAAAAAGTTCTATGAAAATTCTTAACTGTCGTGTTTTGCGGCCAAATAAATTACATAGGTACTAAACTCATATGTTATTTAAAAATGGAACGATCTTTTACTCCGACCGAACAATGATAATCAAGGAGGTAACTTATCAGAGTATCAGAGGTTTTATTTAAATTTCGAACTGGCTTGCGATAGAAAGCTGGATACACCTATTGAAAAAAAAAGAACACTTTGACGCGGCAAAAACAAAGTTGTTTGTTTGTGGTTAGTCCGATTTTGAAAGTTTATTTAATTTAACAGAATGAGTTCATAGTTTTATTTGAGAAAAATCATATACAAGTCTTGGCCACAACTAGCCATTGATAGACTCACGTACGAGTATGTGTGCCTCAATGCCTATTTTGCTGGCCGCTGCAGTAATGTACTATTTATTACAGTTTATTGTGCATACAAGAGCAGATGCAGTGCGATAACGACCAGATAATCAACAAAACCTTGCCCATATTTGTTTTCGCTTTGATTTTAATTCGATAACGGAAGCTATTGAGTGCAATCAAAGAGCCACCGATACCGATAGGCTTTGTCCGCGTCACGCAAGTCGCCGCCCGCTGCGAGTGCGAGCTGTTTTGTTGCGGTACAAGCAGTGTAATAGCCCAACACAAAGTGTTCAGTGGAGCTCTTAATACGTTCGTTGTAGAAGCGAGAATGGGTAATATAATTTTGGAAGCTGTTGACTGTTCAACGAAGAACAAAGCAGTGTTTGTGTTTATTGAGAAATCGCTCATTAGATCGACACGCGGCGATTGATTGACACTTCATTAATGTCGGCCGCGCTGGGGGTGCTAGGGGCTGGGGGCTGGGGGCTGGGGGCTGTCGTGTGAGCTGTTTATTGCGTCAACACTACACCGGATTTCAATTGTCCAATTGACAAATACTGCGACACAGCGCGTGTGTTTGATTACGTTTGTTACTTTTGTCTAATTAGAAGAACGAACGGGGGTAATATAGCGTTTTAACAGCTATAGAAGCTAACTGCAATCAATCACTCGCACTAGATTGCAACAACTTTTGATCATTTACACTTGAACCATCCCGTTAAGTAAAAATTGATGTAAGATAGTACTTTATTGAATAACCAAAACCATTTCTTATTCAAATATTATATGAAGCACCACTTCATTCCGATTGAAAGTCTTCTTCAGTAACATTTAATTATTTGGTGTTATTTCGTGTGTAATGCAAATGCAGCGCTCGACGCACTCCAGCCACGCGCTAACGAACAATATCGCGCTGCCGGAGAGTATCTTCAGACTCCTCTTTATATTTTGAGCAACAACAGCCAGGAAAATTAACCTTCGGTGTACAGAATAAGGACGAGCAGCTCAGCAAGAGTGTATCCGAGATGGTAGAGATGCGCCGCGACACTTAGACAAAAAATTTGCATGACAGAAGGGATCCTATTGAGTGAATGGCCTAAACGAGTGGAACATTACTTGGTGTTTAAAAAACAAACGAATATCTTCTTTGTGTAATTAATATGGAGGGGTGGCTCTATACCTAGGTGTACTAGGTTACTAAAACATCTCGCATGACAGCTCATTCGTTCTCATGAGCTGACAACCAAATGATTGTGTGACTTCTGTTTGACGTAGTTCCTATGATGCGTAGAAAACCCGCGCACTGAGTGCACTCGCCGGAACACGGAGGGCTGAGGGCCGGAGGGAGGTTTTTGTTTACCCTTCAACTCATCCGCACGCCAAAGAGTGCAACTTTTGCAATATCAATCCCCTTATTTGTCTAGAAGGCGGAGTTTTTCAGTTGTTATTGCATCGTCGCCCTCCACAATAGTTTTTTGTCGGGCTCTCAATATGGAGTGCATTTACATAGTATAAAAATGTCATGGTTCTCATTGACTCCTTGTTGTTACAATAGGTAAAAATAGGTAAAATATCTATAACCGGGAAAATGTAAATTGTATTCAGAGGTAAGATTGTCTAGTGGAGTTAATAGGTCTTTTAGTGAAGACAATGATGGATGTGGTATTGTAAATAATAAGATGTCCTAGAGTCATCGCTGTCTATGGAGAGACTCCACCAAGTCAGCGGAGTTGCTATCGACATCTAAATGCGATCGTAGTCGCGATAGTGGCGCTAGGCCCAGTAATAGTAGCGAGGTATCGCGATGGGATCGCCGCGTGGTGGGTAACGTGAGAGTCCGTGAGAGGACCGAGAGCGGTCGTGCGACGCCTCGCCTCACGACGCGGGGCCCGCGCGCCGGCCGCGGCTCGCCTTCCCACAGCTCCGAGCTCCTAAACTACCATGTAGGTAAAAGTAAACAGCTGGCTGGCAAAAATTTTAATATTTTGACCAGACCTGACAGACCTGAATGAGCGTGTCGAATTTTCACAATTTTATAACCAGTTTCTCGTATAGTAACAAGCTGTTAATCTGCTGTTAACGGCTGTCAGTTTGTCAAAGTGCTTACGAAAAAATCTTTGACAGTGGTTAGCAGTAGATAAACAAATTGTTAGCTGATAAATTGGCGGTATGTCCCGTACGTATGTTAATTTTCTCCCACCTCTTTAGGTTGAAATTTGGAAACACTCATCTAGATCTCATTCACGAATCTTCTTCTTTCACGATTCACGAAATTTCCATTATTTGCTTAGTCGAGTAATGCCGGACCATCTCTTCTGAGTAGAAGTTGTCATTATAAAATACTTTCCTTGTTTTTGACTTTTTAGTTTATTTACTACTAAAGTCGGGTTTTGTGTTTGTTTATGTGTATTTTTTTAATAGTCGGAAGTAATGGTATATTATACAAAATTACTTAAACATCACTAAGAGGACATATATGCCAGCAACACCTCCCTTACCTTTACTAATACAGAAACTGAGATATGATAAGTTGGCGTCAGTGATTTCATTTGTTCGCAAACTCCATGAAGTCGAGAGAAACAGCGTTGTCAAAACCTTTAATTTCATTTGAAACAAGTTTAAAAAATTTGGTTAATCCATAGAGATTATCTCAGAAAAAAATACGGTCTTCGTGCGAAAAACACATCCCTTCTTTGTTTCACAGTCGTGTATACAGAAGAAAAGAAGAAGGTAAAAAAATATTTAAAAACACCACAAAGCCATACATAATAACATGTCATAAAACAAGTGATTTTTCGACTAAATATTATGTGAAAACGAATAGGAGTAAATTTTCCGTGAATCGCATGCATGTCAGTTAGGGGGCGCCATGATGTACCTGTAGCACACATTAGTGTACAGTACCTGGGTGACCGAGCTTTGCTCGGTACTTTTTTGTAATATAAAATATGTAATATAAAATTAAAATAATCCTTTTTCAACAAAAAAAGAACTTGGAAAGAAAACAACATGACTTGAACAGGGTTTCTTGAAACCGGCCCGAAACGGGTCGCCCGTTTTCCCGTCAGAACTATCACAACCTTGCATGTAGACGCGAAATTTAACTCTGTCTGTTATTATAGCAAATTTCAATTGCCTTAAAACACGGATAAAACAACGTTTTCTAAAAATGTAACCTAGTTAGATCAATTAAACGCCCCCGAAAGCATCTGCCTACAAAATTTCGTGAAAATCGTTGGATAGATTAGATAGATAGATAGCGTTGTATCTTAGTCAAACGTTCTTGATATGAACAAGAGTGTTACGAAAAAGGCACAATTATTAGTTATAATAATAACGTAATATTAGTTTATATGTCAGGTTCTGTTATCTGCTTACCAATATGCAATATATTGCAGCAGACATAGTTGAATGAAAATGTAATGAATGATTGGAATGAAGCGTATATGGAGTGAAACCATTTATCACACGATCCAGTCCATTTAATTGCTAATACGAAGAGTAACGCCCGGCTGATTGTCACGAGGCGATGCTGCGGTTAATGTATAATGAATGACAGTAGGGGCAAAGAATGCTGTGCCTGATTATTCACAATAATTAATTGAAGTGTGAACAGTACCTACCTGCCTGTGCATTGATTAACAGCTACAGATAGGTTGGTTAGAAGTTGGTGCTTGGAAAGGAGGAATGTAGAAGAAGAATCTATACCTATTATAAGGCCTAGATACTGCCTTGCCTTAAGTGAAGCTCGGCTGGCGTAGCTCCTTTATGATCATGAACCTTTATACAGACTGTAATACGGTACTTTTTACTCATTTAGTTGTCGTCACAGTTCCGAACTAGACATTCTTTTACCTACAAGTTGATCTATCCTTTATTATATTTATAATGAACTAAATAATAATAAACAACCCTTGGCTCGGCTCTTCGACTAGTGCTGTTCTTCCATTCAACATTTGTGTACCAGTATACCTACAATTGTGTAATTGTACAATATACATAGTAGCTATAACTACTTACCACACGCTGTAACGAGGTGCATTTGCCTCGTTGCCTTTTTATTATTTTCGGCCACCTACTATTCCAAATTTAATTAGTATTTGACTTTTGCTGCAGTGTTTGGACGTATCTGGCTCAGATTATCCTCAGATTCCATCCAAGCTGCACCTTCATTCTTTTTCTGTTTTTCATGACCCGGAGTATCTTATTCACAATGTTATTATACAAATCATCATAAAATATTTTAAAAAGGCACGTATTTATTATGTAAGTGTTCTTTTTATATTTCTACTGTATTTTTATATTTATCTTTTATACCTTAGCTAAGACCTTTATTTTTGTATTGTTCCCAGGTGCCTTTCCTTTACATTATAAATAAAACTTAATTTTGCCGTGCCACTGGATACCCCTGGATCGCACCCCTACAAACCTTCTTAATGCGACAACGCTAACTCTCGCTAACTCGCGAACAAAGAAAAACATCGCTTAGAAACATTGATAAAGTAAGTTTAAATATGACTATGTAGTCAATTGACTGTCTTGTAGGTTTAGCGGTAACACGCTACCAAAAAGAGGGTTGTGGGTTTGATAATGGATGCCATGCTTGATTTGTATAAATGGTCTCAGTCTGGGTGTATTTCCATGTTAGTGATGCGTACTCGCCCAGCGCACAGCTCCGGATTGGGACCAGGACAAGTTCGTGCGTTGTGTGGAAGATATTTATTTGATGGATTGCTGGATTCATTCACAACGATTTAAGAAGATAAACCCACCTCTTTTCTGTTTCTGGAATTTGATACTGTATAGGTACGAGCAGAGGAGAACGTGTGCCACTCAACTCTGTCGCACAGCAGATTTTGTGGGTTGTAGGGCGCTGGGGGATGAAGAAAGCAGATTGTTGATGTTAGGTCTTCATGAAGCTTATTTGTTATTGTGCACAGTTAAATGTTTGAAGACGTACGATGTTAATGAGAGGCAAAAGCCAACTGTCTGGCGCAGGCAACGAGGCCCGTAAGCTCGACTGTGCGCGGTGCACTGGCAGTCAGCAATGATACTGCGAGCTAGAAAGGTGTAGCCCGTACAGATACTATTGAATGGAGTTATTTGTTAATTTTTTCTTCATATCAATCTAGATCTTGTTGAAATGGGCACATTGTGCAATCCGGTGAAGGTATTAGGTATCTGGAGCGCAGCGTAGGTGCTACAACGAAGCTGTAGAGTGGCGGGTGGGCAGCGCCGGCGGCTCGGCGGTCAGCGCGCGGTTTTCAGCTGAATGCGCCGGAAAAGCGCGCGCTGTCCGGTGGCCCCGCCCCCGCGCGCCTTCCAATCAGCGCCGCGGGCCTCGCGCATGCGCGCCATTGGCCGCCGCGCTCGCGCCAGAACAATGGCCCTCACTTGCGCGAGCAGTACTCGCCGCTATTGTGCTCCCACCAGCTACATCTGACCCTCTAACTCACCTCACCACCATCACAAACCAGCTCACGCGCCACTGGTCTTTAGGAGGCTATCTTCCGTGTACTTGTTGACGTATCTGCGAGCTACGTGTCATCAGAGATTTGCTTGTGTGGGTATGAACACGACAGTTCCATTTTGGCGTTCTTGTAGGTAGACTTCTCCGATTACAACTCCATGTCGCAACATAAATTATTGCTTACATAATATCGCTAACTGAATCGCCCCGCGAACAAAACCAACTTTTGACGTTTTGACGTTTCGAGTTCCGTTTGTTCTGTCTATTTAATTGTACCATTGATTATCAAAAGATAGTTCTTTTCTGATAGTTAACTTAGGTAGACCTACCTATGTATGTATATCTGCTACAAACTCATTAGCTACCTAGTCGGAAAACCAAAAGGTGATTATGACAAAGAGAAAGTGATAAACTTGTGACAAAGACAAATGCATGACCAAAATCAACTCTCTGTAAACTACCACCTGTGGACGACTACGCTAAACGACTCACGGCTACGGAGCTATGCACCATATTTCAGGTTAGGATTAAATTTCATTCACTTGCTCTACAAAAATATACTACCTCCGATGGAACGGTTCGAGGCAAACACTAGTATTTGCCTGCCCTTTCGATATGCAAGCGTGAGTCTATGTAACGTAACAAGTCCGGTGCTCCAGCCGCGGCCGCGGCGAGCGCGTTGTCCGGCAACAATGGCCGTCACACTCTCGTTACGCAACATGCTAATGAGTCGCGCGTCACTGCTGGCTGCGCTGCCGCCGACTGGCTGTTTAACTGTTCTATTAAACTTTACTGAAACTACAGAATCATTGCTCCTATTGTACCGAGTTACATAGAAACATTCCAATTCACAATGACAATTTGCCTTATACGTATTAGATTTAACCTGCAGTATTTTTGGTGGGCAAATCGACTCACTATAACAATAGTTTTCAATTGTTTTTTTCAAAGTCAGACCGCAACTGACTTTGAAAAACATAAAAACTTTAAAAAAAAAATCTCAGAAACTAATTACTGTCAATTGGAATGGTTCTGCGTAGCATGGTGGTGCTGTTCTTGATTTGTTCCTAGAATAATAATTTATTATTATCAAGTAAGAGTATCCGGAATAAGGTTTTTAAAGTTTTGTAAGGCCGATCGTTATTGCAGGTTATATGTTGGGCTTTGTGAGTATTTGAATAAACAACACCAGGAATAAAATAAAAAATATAATGTTAACATAGAAGTGAAATCATCGAATGTTTTAGTAGGTAGCTAAGCATAGGCTTATCACTAAGTTCAAACCTACTGCCAACGGCTTGTAAACTCCCTCTGTATGTCATATCTGCACTAATTAAATTTGACAGAGTCAAAACAATATAAACAGAGTTGTAATGTTATGCCAGCCACATTTGGAAGGACAAGAGCAAGCATTACAATAAATATTAATAAAATTAATAAATTTGTTACGACTGTCACTGCTTTCCATAACATGTTGCCATAAAAAGACGACAATTCGCGAGCAGCAGGTGCCGACCACGCGGGCGCTAGCAGCTGGATGTAAAACTTGCAACAAGAAAATATTCTAACAGAAATTAGGTATCTACAGAAGGTTTATATATTCCTAAGTAAGCACCCTATATACGTCCCACTATAGGGCACAGGTCTTCTCTCAGAGAGAGAGTATGGGGTTAACCACCACGTGTGCCCACCACGTATTGGTAATTTCAAGTGCTAAGGTATGTGAATAGCTCAGACACTCAGGTTTCCTCACGATGTTTTCCTTTATAGTTAACGAGTGGTATTGCTACTATAGTAATACCACTCGTTATACTACTTCACATACTACTACATACTTCACAAAGTACGTAAGTTAGAAAACAAAGTCATAGGTACCTATATGTCCGCACCGGAAATCGAATCTGGGTCTTCAGATTAGATTAGAACTCTTTATTGAGTCCATTTATACCCTTTACCTAGTAGTTATTATGTAAATCCTAAGAGATTCATTAATGATAAAGAAGTGAACACCTTGAATATGGCACGGATTGCGAGATGGGCGCAGCTATATAGGCAGAAAACCAAAAGGAATGTATGAAAAAAGCACTCACATAAATATTTAAAAAGGTAATTAATACCAAATTATTTCATTAATTTTGTTTAGTTAATTTCATTACAAAGTAAAAGTGAATATTAATTCATAATAGAGAACACCTATAGAGTTTGTTTGTTTGGGGTTTGATGGGGTCTTCTTGGCCATAAATAGTTATTCATTCACAACGTCAGGGAATCACAGACAGACGTATTCACTGTTTTAGATGAGTTTTAGATAACCTAAAGTTCTATTTGAACAGAAGTTCATAAAATATTTATACGTATTAACTTTGCGTTATATTTAATTCTAGCTATGCCCCGTAGTTGTCTTATTTTTTTTTATTTGTTGCATATTTTCAACATATGATAACATAATAAGAATTAGGTATGATGCGGAATAAAGATAATATACCCTATTCCCTGAACCTTACAGTAAGTCTAGGTATGTATGTAAAAAAGGATGACTTGTAGGTATATTCATTTTGTGTGTAATTAAAATTTACATTGCTGTTACTCTGAGCAAAGCTTCTGTGTCTCGTAGGGCAGAGCCGTCAGCAGTGGCGTGTAGCGTAGCGGTCTCGCGCGACATGTGACAGGGCGCGACTCGTTACGGGCCATTTGTATTGTATTAGTGCGCTCGCAGCGATTATGATTATGAATATAATTACAGGTGAAATTGTCGCAGCAGCGCATTGAGCGCCCTGACCGGCGGCGGCGGCGGCGCGGCACGCGGCAGCGCGTGGACGGGGTACACGCGCTGGTTACACGCTTCTTGTTCTGTTGACCTTACTAATTTGTGTTTAGAGGTATACTTCATTCCATTTCACTGGGTATGAACATACCTAGGTTTTTTAAATACTATAAAAGTTAATTGTAGTGAATGATGATAAGAGACCGGATTATATGAATGCGTTGCAGAATGAATACCTATGCTTGTGCATATTTAGCCATTGTTGCACCTTTTAGCAAATGTTTTGAAATATTTACGCTGTATTTCGATCGCGTTCTAAAGAAATGAGGAAAGTAAAAAGAAAAGTTAATTGTTTCCAGAGTAATCTCCGTGTAAACTCAAAGAAAAGTGGATCTCTAAAAATAGTGAACAATTAATCAATAACCCAGGGTTTGAATCCATGTCACTAAACTTTAACTATGTGCACTCATCTCTGTGGACGTAGAATGGTCCTTTTCCAGTAACAAAAAGGTATTAAGAGATCGTAGACACAATTTGTCTAGGGGATATTTAGAACAGTACTAGTCGTATACGATATAATTATATATACATTTGTAAAGGTAAGTTATACATTTCGTTGACGAATATATTTTGTAATAAAATTATTAATATTTTATAGAATTTTTTATGGGGCGATCGCTTGCCATAACAATGGGTTTTAATTGTTGTTCTTTTAAAAGTCATAACCAACTGATTAACACAGCAATAAGACGTTACAGCTGCCCAAACCACCCCGATTGCTATAATAATTGCAATCTTAACTCGAACACTAATTTGTTACTACAGTCAACTTAAAGATCGATATGTTGGACCTCTGTAAGAAATCCGTTGAGAAGATCAAGGGACCTAGGCGTCCGCGCGTTCTTTGCTCTATCTACCTAGCTGTTTTATGAGGCTCTATCCATGGCTCAATGATCGCGGCTGGCTGTCCTATTACAATACCTATCACACGTTTTTACCCGACTCAGAATGCAAAGGAGTGTTAAAATTTTCACGCGTACGTAAGTATGTATTTTCTTTCAGACCACTCAGCGGCCCGCGAGTCATGCGAGACGGCAATTGTCACTGGCTGCATTATGATGTCACGGAAAAACAAATTGACAGACGCCAGTTGTTACATTGTTTGGTAAAAGTATCAAGTAAAAAAACTGCTTCCTAAAAAACCTAATTAAGGAATGTTTATCAGTCGGATTTTTTATTTAGAAAGTTTTTTTTTATATTTGTGTTTATTTGTGTGTGTTAGGATGTCGGCGTGTGGCATCAGGGTGTCGCGCATGCGCTTTGCATGGCGATGAGCTGACGCTGGCCGACACACTCCAGTTTAGCTTGTTATTTTTTATTATTTTATACTGTTTATTTCTTACTATTCTTACTACGATTTGTATTACGTATCTATCGAATTATCTGTTATGATAGTGTTTTTTGAATAATAAATTAATTTTTTGATGATTATTACCAAATTATTCGACAGGAGAGTCACACCATTTAGTCTATATGCAACTACTACGGACCTTTTACTTTGACGTATATTTTGGTCCGCATGATTTCCAAGTATGGATAGGTACTGTAAAAGACACAGATAAGAGAATCTAACTCAGTTCGGAGGAGGTCCTGACCGTAGACAATTGTCTAAAAAAATCAAAATACTCTTGACTGAGACGATTAGCAAGCCATCCTGAAGCCCGAATTAGTTTTAGTCTTCGTACTTGCTAAATCGTTTAAGTAATTTACATCGTATCGTATCGGCCTTAGGCGGTTTCTGAATTGAGAATTTGGCTAATCAATTGCTTAAGTAATGTTCTGTCAAACTCTTTTCTGAGAAATTTGACAAGACAGCAGTACAGTTAAGTAGTTACTCAGCGAAATTATTAATTCAGAGACTGGTCCATAGTCATATCACAAATTGAAGTTAAAAAATTAAAAATATTATCCAGATCCACTTATGATACTTTCCGTTACAAATCAAGTAAGTGGATCCGGATAATATTTTAAAATGTGAAGTGCTTACGAAAGTTTTAGTTCAATAATTGTAGTTCTATGAAATATGGCGGCGCTGGCGACTGGCGGTCACGTCGCCGCGTCCATCGGCAGCGCAAAACATCAGCCGACGGCAGCGCAGCGCATGCGCAGATCGCCAGATAACGCGAGGGCTCGCTTCAACAACCCGCTGATAAAGAAATCACCGGCCAGCGCGATGCCTATCAGCGAATTCATAACGAGCCTAATGATAACTAGACTCTTCTGTTGCAGTAATGTCTGCTCTCGCTGCAAGTCATCTGAGTTCAAATCAAGTCGGTGACATTTAGTGCCTCTTCTTCGGTTCAACGGTTAATAATGATTTAGCGATGTAATTCAACTGTTACAAAATATATTCTATGCCTCATGTAATAAAGGTGAGTATGGCATGACTAATTTCCAGCTGGAATGCCGCCATCGCTGGCCGCGCAAAAAGACAATGAGTGCGATCCGAACGTCTCCAAGCGTTCCATCAACGTATTGATATGACGCGCGTGTCGCCGCTCGGGCTCCGCTTACATTTTAAAAGTTTTTTAGAACTCGAAATGTTGCGTCCAAAAATATCTTATCACGCTCCCACAGTATCAATTTATTATCAACATCACTTGAGATCAGACTCTTTGAGACAAACAATGGAGACAAAAAATACCTGGCACAAAGGAAAATTAACTCCAGAAAAAAGTAAACTTGTTTGTCGTTTGTGGTAACATAAAAGTCTCATGGGAGCAGATTGCAATCTTCAAATTTGGGCAATGTTTAGAGTACAAACGCTGGTTGTTCGCCTCATCACGTCTGTCGCGGGCTACCGTTACCGGCCTTACGGCGCCGGCGCCGGCGGCACAGCGCGAGGTTCACGATAACAAACATCACGAAAACCAGGGCACTTTTGTGACTAGCTGATTGCCAACAGACTATCATAATAATAGACGAAAAACATTTTATATGAATACCCGCGACTAGTGATAATGAAAACATGATGCCTGATGCTTAAATGACCCCAAGTTCAACTGTGGGAATTCCGCTCATTTCATTGATAAAGACTGATCGAGAGACTGGGGCCGTTTTCGAGTGTGAATTTTGTAGAGAGTAATAGTTTTATGCTGTTTTTATTCGTAGCCCGTAACCCATTCACCAAGAAGCATGAACTTACATTAACCTTTACATATTAGTTGCAAATTCACCAGTTACCTACTAAACTGTGTATGGTGTAAAGTTAGATATTTTGTTGTATGTATCTCGCTACATTTTATGATTTTTGCGTAAATAACGTTGTAATTGCAATACTCACTTTTTGTGGGAAGGTAGATATGATTTCGATAGATAGATACATAACACTTTATTGCTCAACCATAATACAGAGTTATTGTAATTTCCTTATGTCTAAATGGTATACAATTGGCGGTCTTATCACTTATAGCGATCTTTTCCAGACAACCTTTGGATGGAGAGAATTGCAGGAAGAACATAGTCAGTAGGTGTGGATTTTCGGATGTACATAAAGAAAAAAATCGAAAATATATTGATTATTTATCGTAACGTTAAGTTCGCGATAGGCGTACAGTAAAGTTACGGAGACGTGATTGTAAGCCTGAGGACGTGGTCTAGCCCCAGCTAGCTAATCACTGGCTACGCCAACCATTGGAGTAGGAAAACCAAGTAGGAAAATACAAGGGTTTCCCCACGGTGATCGCCCGCTTAGGTCTTCAATGAAGTTTTCCTTCACCGTCAGTGAGTGGTATCGCTACAACAACGCATGTTTATTCTCAAAAGTGCGATGATATTTTGAATATATTTTGTTACTGAACCAGGCGGACTTCGAACCGTAGCTTACCCACAGTATAGACAGATACGTGCTGTATGAGCGAACGTACAATGTATTGAAGTTGCTTAGTTCACATTATATTAAACCATTACTTTACAATAAACTAGTTACGCTAAGTTATTCGCTGGAATCGGCCATTTCATTCTTACGCCATTCCCCGATCAATATAAATATCAAAATAGTACCTATCAATATCAGCACTGTGTAGTCCGCTACACGCGTGCACTCTAATCAGTTGCGTTAAGGATGCCAACAAAAATGTAAAGCTTGACCTGTGGTCGACTGTAAGATAAGATAAGAATATTCTTAATCACTACTGCAACAGCAGCGGCGGCCGGCGGCCGGCGGCCGGCAGCCGGCAGATGGAGCGGAGCCGGCGCCGGCGTCAGATCACAAGCGGCGCGCGCGCTGCATCACAAGTGCTCCGGAGCCATTTGCATGGGAACCCGCCGGCTAGATGCTATCGCTAATTCGGCGTCAACGCAGCGTGGCTTAGGAAATAATGAGATAATCTTGAAGTTGTTGACTTGTTTGTTGTAGCGGGGAAGCCTTATTACAATTCTATTCATCGATCTTGTCACCAACATTTTGCTTAACTGACAAAGATTATTTAAATGTCGATATCTCTTTTAAAGTTTCGTTCTAGGACAGAGATTATTCGATGAAGTCCTACGAGTCCGATCCGCGCTCTGAGGGTCCGTATTATAAATGATTTGTATTATGTATTTAGCAAAAATATGTTTACTTTAATTCAGTTCAGTACCATTAGCAGTCAGACTGATGGGTCGGTTTTTATTATTCATTGTTATGTTAACCCTTGGGCCGCACTTATCGCGATAACCCGAAGATTCGGGCCTTCGTGATGTGTGTAGCCAAGTATTCGCGTATACTTCGGAGCTTCGTCAGGACTTCGCGTACCTGTCGGTAAACTTTCACAGATCAAAGAGTTTTATTGCGATGAACTTCGCTTGAGCGGCCAAACTTCAGTCAGCGTGCACCTGTCAAACGTGGCGGACGTGTTATTTCACAGAGTAGGTGCATAAGCTGAAGCGTAACTAGGATTGGAGTAATGATACAATTTTAGAATTTATTGCAAACTACGAATAAATAAATAATAACTACGACATGAATGTAAAAAATCATTATTTGCTGCCATAAAATACAGAGCAACCGCGGCGTCCATTTTGTTTTTTGCATTTGACGTCGCTTGCACATCGCGATAAACTGTACATCGCGCATTGTGTGGCCGCGAGGATTCGCCGTAGACCGAAGATCAAGTTTATCGCCCGAATGTTATCGCGATGAGTGCGGCCCAGGCATCAGATCAGAGCAAAAGATCATACCACGAACCTTAATTATTGTGGTATCTCAAGAACTGCGCATCACCCCGTCGGTCAATCAGACAGACAAATGTTATAGGCACATTATTAGGACCCCGTTTGCTGGCTTCGGGTAGAGAACCCTAACAATTGAGGTCTTTTTCATGGATTTGAGAGAGTATCGCGCGATCTCGGGCGCGTCGCTTTGATCCGCGCATGCGCAGTCACAGGTACACTTGTCCTTATAGCGTTCATCGGGCCATTTCGTACGACCCGTCCCCGTCCCTGTCCCCGGCCCTGTCTAGCCCAAATTAGTTTTATCTTGGATTCCCACGGGCGCTTCTGCTATAGGTGGGACAAACTGTTCTTCTCAGATTCTACTGAACAATTTGTCTGGATCTCTTCTTTCGCTGGTGCATGCAAATTGAAACACAGCGCTGTTTTCAGTCATTTTTCATCAGTATGTCGATGAATAAGCCCACTCACAGCTGATTCAATTGTATAGAAAAAATATAATTTTCACTGAAAATATGGTTGTCTATCGAGGGATAGGTGTTAGAAGAGTCGCTTTTGTATAAAACAAGTGCGAGGTTGGAGAGAGAGAAGGCTTCGGGAGTAACTTTTGCCCGACTAAGAAGCAATGTTGGGTGGTCCTAGTCGAGACGACCTTTTGTAAGTTCCTCCATCAGTAGCTATATTTGAATGTTCTTTGCAAGGGGGGTGTTTGCGCTCCTTTTATGGAGCATTGAACTCCGCTTGCGTCACAAATCGGGCTTAGCTTGAACGAAGACATTGGACCTTGGACACAGGCCAATTCAAAGCTTTGGGCCGCGGCTCCTGGCAACAGTGTCCTCGATCGGCGCGGTCACGCGGCGGCGACGCGCCGCGCATGCGCACAGCGTGGGACTCGCGCGCGTGAACGCTTGCCTCGGCCGCAACACCTCGCCCGCGCCCGCGCCCGCGCCCTGCCCACCGCACACGATTAAACGCCTTAATGACAGGCTCACTGGACCGCTTTTCCAGCGCTACCTAAAACAAAGAAGCAGCACCATCAATCGGCAGTAAAGTGGAACGGTAAAGTTATTTATCGTCTCGCGCGTGTGATGGACATTTTCGCGGGCGCAGCGCGCAGGCGCGAGACAAAGGCGGTTTACAATACAATGCGCGCGCGCAGCCTGCCCGCGCCCGCTCGCCCGCACATTCCCGTCACGACGCGGGGTTTACCTTTTTCGTGTGTTTTGTTCGTGTCGTGAGGCGCGGGGCGAGGGGTGGGGGGTGCGGGCTGGGGGCCCTTCCTCCTCGTTAATGACGTGTTCAGAATGGAAATGTCGCGGCAGACGCGTCCTTCCGCTCCTCACTTTGCCTGACTCCCACGCAGCCGATAATCTTACTGATCTTCACATTTATCAGGCTTGCATCTCTTTTCCAAGTCAGATGGGAGAAGCGATCTTTCAATAGACGAGAAATGACATTAAATTAACTGTGAATGAATTAAGTAGGTAAAGGTGTTATACATACTCTGCCTTGCGTCAATCATTTAGTCCTGTCCAACATGGTTTTTTAAAGGGTCGTTCCACCGTAACTAACCTTTTGTTGCTAAATGACACTATCACCAGTAATATGGAGAAAGGTCTTCAAACTGACGTAATCTATACGGATTACAGCAAAGCCTTCGATAGAGTGGACCATTCTCAGCTCTTGCACAAATTAAGCACTATAGACATAAGAGGTGATCTTTTCAGATGGTTCTCATCATATATTGATAACCGATCTCAAGCAGTAGTTATCAGTAACCACATCTCAAGCTGGACTAAAGTTCCCAGCGGCGTTCCTCAGGGCTCCTTGCTCGGCCCCTTATTATTCGCTATTCTAATTAACGACATTGATAAATGCTTCTTAAACTCCGATATTCTTATTTTTGCGGACGATATGAAAGTTTTCAAATCCATTGCAGTCACCGCTGATGCAACTGATCTTCAGGAGGACCTAAACAGGCTTGACGCTTTCTGTAACGTAAACAAATTGGACCTCAACCCCTTAAAGTGTCACTCTATAACGTTTACAAGGAAGAATAAAGTTGTATCACATTGTTATTCACTAAAAGGGCATAATCTCAATCAGGTAGGTGAAGTACGTGACTTGGGCATCATACATGATTCGAAGCTTATTTTTGATTGCCACATCGACAATATATGCAAAAAAGCCTTCAGAGCATTAGGATTTGTAATGCGCACCTCACGTGACTTTAAAAAAGTTAAAACATTAAAGTTATTATACTGCACGTACGTAAGAAGTATACTTGACTATGGTTCACAAGTATGGAACCCCCAATACGATGTATATGTTGATCGAATAGAGAGGCTGCAAAAGAAATTTATCAAATTTATTAATCGCCGTATAAGATCCGAAATGGATTACCTGCCATCCTGTCGCTCAATGCATCTTCTCCCACTCGTTGAACGACGTCGAATAGCCGACATCACAACGCTAATAAAAATTGTCAATGGAATTATTGATTGTCCTGATTTGCTCTCCAGGTTAAATTTTCACATTCCTGCTAGATCCCTTAGGCATAAACAAGCATTTCATACACCAATTTCTTCAAAAAATTATAGAATTAATTCTTTCCTATTTCGAGCTTGCACAACATTTAACGGTCTAAGCGATAACCCGGACACTGATGTCGATGTCATTCACGACAGCGTTGCTTCAGTTAGGCGTAGGTTTGCTGCGAACTTCTTTGGTAGCGAGTTGTCTACTGTGTGATGGGCTTGGTTGCTTTGATTTGCTTATTATATATTTAGTTGATGTTAAGATTCGGCAGTCTAGGTTAATATAATTATTTGTTTTTGATGTTGTAAACACACGAACCCGTTACTTTGTATGCAACTATAATGTAGCTATAAGTGAAAACCTTTAAATGACTTTTCGCTGCTATATTGTACATTGTACCCTCCATTTTGCTGTAATAGTCGATGGTTTTCCTAAAATCCAATAAATAAATAAATAAAAATAAAACATACAGTTATTTCTTTAAAATACGTGAGGTCCTCAGTTCAAATTTTGTTGAAATAATGTTCAAATTTCTTCAGACATGATTTAGTTGTGTAACTTACGTTCATTTGTGAATCCAATAGCAGCAATAGCGGTCGCCAAACGTTACAAAACCTGAAGTGTTCATATATTTCAGAGCTTGAACTTGACAATCTACGGTGAGCTCTTGTAATAAGCCCACATTCTTTCTCTAACAGGAAGCCTGTGCGCTGCACATATGAATATACAGGCAGCTTGTGATTATGCTATCAGAGTTACGAATACCGATAAAGCACAGATATGCCTAGCCCCCAAGCGGCGCGGCGTGATGGTAGACGCACGATGTGGGTCGGCCTCGGCGCGCAGTTAATCGGCGGCTAATTGTTGCGGTGCGGCCGCTTAGCATGCATTACAATACTGATCCGCCGCGACAAGACGTCTTAGCTTCCACCGCGGAGCTTACGACACGCCGCCAAGGGAAACTATACCCTACAGCTTTAAGATAACCGTGAGATTGCTGTAAAAGTTAGGTTTGGACTTGGAAGGCAAATGCGTAATGGAAACGCAAATTGTTTAATTAACGCGGTCAGCCAAAGGCAATAAGAAGTCAATGCAAATGTAGAGCGCTTGCCTCACTGTCGCCCGGTCAGCTAACAACCGATATGTATGTGTGGCGGGTACTCCCTGTCAGGAACTGCGAGCTGCTATGTATATTTAATTGCCTTATAAAACACTGACGCGATTTGCTGGCTGTTACACGTATTGGGTTACTGGGTGGCAATGGTTTTGAAATCGGTGAAAAATTTGAGCTTTTCTTGACCTTGAAAATGAGTAGGGTGCACGACGGCGGAACTTGCACACAATACAATCGCTTGACCTGGTCCCAAACTAAGAAACCTTGTGCTATGGTAACCAGGCAAGGACATTACAAACATCGAAAAACACCCAGACTGAGGCCAGTAGTATTTAGTAGTATACTTCTTGTTGCTTCATGCTGAATTACATACACAGTGATACGAACTCTGTATGCACCTACAAGTACAAGTGGAAATAAAGAATTTATCTATTTACCTTAAGTGATGTAGAAAATGTTGTGGCCTACGCAAGGTAGAAGGTATTCACTAATTGTATGAAACCTCACATGGCTTAACTTTTGCAATCATACCGTACCAATTATCGCAAAGAAATCTTGTATCGACTGCCGCAGATTTATAGAAGTTACTAGTAGCAAATGCGGATCGCTGCAGGAGCCCTTATCGGCCGGAAGTGCGGCCATCTTGCGCAACGTGCGTGCGTGACGTCACGTCCATAAAGCCTTTCTCAGGACAGTTTTTACAAACAGTTTTTATTTACCCTTACACAAGACGCCTACGAGCTAGCGCCGTGGCTGAATATTAATAGGAAACTGAGTGGTACAAGAAGAAAGCTGTATTTGGTCATGGATGATCAGAGCACCGCCGAGCAAGGAAGCAGCTGTATCTGTGCCCATCATTGATGCCATCGTGCTATGCGCTCTGAATCTTCAATGACAATTTCTTACTTAACTACAGCCTAGAGGTATCATTCAACGAGAGCGTTGATTTACTATAAAGTTAATACGTCGTTCATAAGGGCTTCACATGTAGTTTGAAACTAACTAGATACCTTAACTTTGATGTAGACTAGGTAGACTAAGCGGAGAGGATAGTATGTACTAGACAAGATAGATATCACTTTATTGCTAAACCAGGATACAGAATTGCTGCTGCAAGCTGCTGTATTCATGTCGATGACTATCTTCTATAGAAGTAAACATATTTAAATTATTTTTCACGTCTGTGGCTTTCATCATCAACCCATTATGTCCCCACCGAGGGGCACGGGTCTCTTCCCTGAGGAAGGTATAGGCCATATTCCACCACGGGGGCCAAGTCCGGATTGGTGGAGGCTTGTAAGACTAGTGGCTGGTTTTACTGTCAGAAGTTTTCAAGCCGCCCCTAAAGGCCTCTGACTTGGCTTAACGACTGCTATCTATCGACGGCAGCCGGCACCAACTGCTTAACGTACCTTGCGAAGCACGGAATCGCTCGGAAAAAATGCCACTAGCGTTAGTCATAAACGGTGACCTGTGGCGGTCTGTGGCTTATACGTACGTAATCATCCCTAACTCAAAATAATAAACTTGGTGTAGGATATTCTGCCTACTGAGGACAGAACCACTGTCATCTCACCTCCCCCCTACTACCCTTGTAACAGTGCTACGTGCAAAACAGATTGTCTAATAAAAGGAGACGGGGATCTCTGGGCCCAATTGTATAAGCTGAAATATGGTTTAAAAGAAGCGGTATTTTTTTCTGTTTCAAAATATAAAAAATCAGCAATTCACAATCTGGGAGACGAAAAATCTTAAAAACAAGTTTATTGCACTGATGAAATAAAGTATCGATTACTATAATCGATTATTGTGAATGATTTCAACAATATATAAAATTCAAAGTCCTGACTGACTGATTCATTCACTCATCAACGCCCAGCCCAAGCCGTTCGACCTAGGAAGCTGAAATTCAACCCTTAAGGAGGCGAAATGGGTTGCCAAAATTTGTATGGGAGGCATAAAAAATGTTGTCTGATTTTCTTGCAACTTAAAATAAATACTCTTCAATACAATTGATTAAACACGTGTTTCACCGTTTTTCTAAATTTAACCCTTAACGGGAGCTACGGGAGTGAACAGGGTTGCAAAATTTTGAACTAAAGTCCACGCGGATGGAGTCGCGGGCGATAGCTTGTCTATCTATCTATCTATATTCTATCTATATATATAAAATTCAAAGTCCTGACCGACTGACTCACTCATCAACGCCCAGCCCAAGCCGTTTAACGTAGGAAGCTGAAATTTTGCACAGAGGATCTATATATAATGTAGGCAAGGAATAAGAACGGATGTTTTGAAATTCAACCCCTAAGGGGGCGAAAAGGGTTGCCGAAATTTGTATGGGAGGTATAAAAAATGTTGTCTGATTTTCTTGAAACTTAATATAAATACTCTTCAACACAATTGATTGAACACGTGTTTCACCGTTTTTCGAAATTTAACCCTTAAGGGAGTGAACGGGGTTGCAAAATTTTGAACTAAAGTCCACGGGCGAAAGCTAGTTGAACATAAAAACACTCGCATCGGACGATGGATTCAATCAAAGTGAACAAAATCTACGGAATAAATTATTGTATTGTCAATAGTTTACAATAAAAAATAATAATATCAACTTTAAAATCGATTCTCGTAGATTCTCGTTTAGACATCGATTTATTACTTATGTTTGTCAAATGTATTTAATCTGTGCTGACAGTGACAGCTCCCGGACTTTCAATCTATGATCATGATCACCGGATTACCTACTCGTCTTGTATCCGTTATCGTTTGTGTATTTCAATTATATTCCTCGACCAGTGCTTTCTCTCTACGGACTTCTAGTATATTGTTTAACTTGTACGACTGTGGCATACCGACGAATCGATGTAATACACTGGACCAACGAGTTTTAGAGGATGAAATGACACAAATCCTTGTCTTCCCTATCTTTTAGTCTATTTGTGAGTTTCGTTACATTCTCCCACTCAATACAATAAGAACTACAATTAATGTAATAAATAACTGTCTATCATATGATCATAGTTATAAAATCTGCTGTTAAGTATAGCTTATTGTCAATTTGTTGCATAGCCTCACTTTTACTAAATCTCTTTTAACTTTGTTCTCAGATTGCCAAAATCAGCAAAATTTTCAAAGATGATTTGACAATATATAAGCTGTTTATTGACACCACTCTCATCTTTTTACATCTGGGCCCAAGAATATCCGTCTCCTTTATCTTCTATTCTATATCTATACTTATATTATAAAGAGGAAAGATTTGTATTTTTGTGTGTATGTTTGTAATGAATAGGCTCAGAAACTACTAAGCCGATTTCAAAAAATCTTTCACCATTAGAAAGCTACATTCTTCGTGAGTAACAAAGGCTGTATTGGATTTTCAAAAAGTTTCCCTACGAAATCGCGAATAATGTAATCCAAGGTGTAAAAAAATACTACACCGGGAATTTTCCATGGAACTAATATAGCTATTTCCACGCAAACGTTTTTGCCATAGGTGCAAAGCCGGGGCGGGTCACTAATATTAAATAAAAGTGCTTGCTGTTATTATGGGAGTATTAATAAAATATTCCCTCAACAACCTAAGGCCAGGCTATCGTGAGGCGTTGTGGGTGGTGACACTTGGCCCTTGGTGTAAAAGTCAGGTATTATTGCTTTGGGCCTCTGCGTGGTTATGAAGGAAAATCATACTTAATCGGAAAACACACAAACCTCCTTTGTGTTAGCAGTCGTTTAATAGATGTTGGTGAACATTGGACCAGAAGGCGAGCGTTATAGATACGCTGAGCAGTTGACAGCACGTAGCGCGAGGACGTGGCTTCCTGCCGCTGCCGTGAGCCTCACGTCTACCGCACTAGACGATGTTACAGGTAGATACGATATTATATAAATTTGTTACTATATACTCAAGATAACTACATAAGCTCACGCCTGTATCCCAGAGGAGTGGAGGGACTGTCACTTGCCACGATCCAGATTACTTTTTATCTTGCTCTTTACTGATACATCCCCTATTTGGTCGAAGTATGTCCGTCTGGGGCGTCCCTTACTGGCTGTTCCACTTACATTCGCTCGATATATTTGTTTCGTCAGCCTTTCCTCCTTTATCCTCTCCACATTTTTATTTTTTTATTTGTAACTCCACTTAACATCTATCTTTACAGTTGTTGTACCTAATTCAATAGAGTAAGATAAAATTAAAGTACCTAAGCTTGAACAAATTAACACAACATCTTACATTATACACTTAACAAACATTATACACTTAACATTATTACATTTATGTACATTATAATAAGTTCTCAACTTAAAATCCGAATAATGGCCCTCTTGAACTCATTCAGACTACAGTAGAATAGATCTACATGATCGGCCACCATGTTGACCATTTTTTTTTTTTTTTTTTTTGACCCTAGAGAAACCACTTTACGGGTACCGCCGGCTCGGGGGAGCACGGCGGTTATGTCAGACTCCCCGCCCTGAAAAGGGCAGTATACCGACTAAAACTCCTGGGGTGTTCCATCCCACTCGCAAGGGACGGGGCCACGGGAACGCTTGCGCACACTACCGCAACCCCGTCAGCGGGCGCCCTCGCGGGCACTTCTTCAGGGGGGAAGTGTTTTCTCCCCCCACTCCGCTAAAGGCACTCCGGAACACATGGAGCGCCTTCCAGCACGGGACCTCTGAATCGAGCGGTGAGTCCCCCGACCCACCGCCCGAAGGCCCCCGTTAAGGCGGCAGACGGTCGGCATACGCCCGCCGTCTGCGGCCGGTCCTCCGACGGCGAAGAGGGAGCGAAAGGGGATCATTCTCTCGCGCCCTCTCCGCCGCCTCTTTCTCCACCATGACGGCCTCGCTGAAGGCGAGGACCGCCGACCAAGCCTCTTCGCTGCCGACCATCGCACTGACGATGGCCGGCAGCGAGAGGTCCGCCCCAATAGCCGCGGCCAATTCGGCACGCGGCTCCGCCCACGCGAGGCATACGGTGCGCGTGTGCTGCGCCGTGTCCTCCGTCGCGTCGCAGTGGTGGCACGCCGTCGACGGCTCCCGACCCACAATCCGGCACAGGTACACACCGAAGCAGCCGTGCCCGGTGAGGACCTGCGCCAGGCGATAGGTCAGTGCGCCGTGCCTGCGTTCGGCCCACTCTCGAAGAACGGGTCGAACGGCGGCCACCACCTCGAGGGGCCACCATGTTGACCATGTCCAACCCAACGCAACATTTCTTTCTCAATTCTAGTCACTACATCCTCTTTCAGTCCATATTGTGCGTCTCAAGGTAAAATCAGACCAAGAAGTATGTAATATTAACAATTGAAATACCTGATATCGTAGAAGAGTAGTACCGTAGAACGATTTAGAATAGAAAAAATGGTTGATTATGTTAGAAGCAGAGTGATCTAGGCACAGAACACAATTACTAAAGAGAAGAAGTTCAACTACAAACAAAAAAAAAAAAATGTGCGCTAGTGCGCCACCTGCCGGATGCCCACAGCAACTTCTGAGTGGCGGCAAAATTTGAATGTTCCAATAAGGTGCCAGGCACATAAAAACAAAAAGTATTTTGGATGAATAAGCAATTTCATTAATTGCAAACTCAGAAACTTTTTACAATACTACAAGACTTTTAAAACGATTCTGAGTTTGCAAATGAAATTGCTTATTCATCCAAAATACTTTTTGTTACTTACAACTAAAATACTTCAACGCCTTTTAGAAAACAATAAAATATTAAAGTGAAATATTTAATCCATACTTTAATGTAAACAAACCAATAAAATGATACAAGATTATTCATAATAAAACAACATTACAAAGACGGAGAAGCACAAGCTCAACTCGACGTCGTATGTTGAATAAGAGTCACTTTCTCAAAACGAACTAGGTAAAAAACACAGACGGAGAATCACAAACAAGCTCAGCTCGACGTCGTATCCAAGCAATTACACAAGAAATATTTCAGAAACAAACCGAATCCGTTACCGAACTAGGTATACAACATACGCAAATAAAATTCGCCATCTTGTAAGTAAGCATGACGTTTGGCGTCGCCAGTTGCCACACTCAAAGTAAGTTTCTACTAAGTTTTTTTCGACCAAAAACAAAAATAAATTTCAATAACGCACAAAAATTGATATACTATTTCACAATTATTTACAAATCTTTTGGTCTAAAAAATTGTGCATTTGTTTTTTTTTACAATAAGTCTAGGCCTGACTGAAATTCTACAAATCTTACCCAGGATTTTTTAATTTCAAAATGGCAATGAGGAAATCTAGCCCACGAAGGTATTCTCGGTCGCCCATACAAAGTCGACACCCCCTGGATCTAGGACACAATAGTGATCTAAGCGCATTACAATACTTAGATCGGTCTGGCATGGCTTCGCTTAGCAGACCGCACCAATTCTATAGTGAGATGTGATCTCTCAATGGAGGTAGCACTGAGGAGTGCTTAAATTAGTGTGCCATGAAATATTTATGACTTTTATGTGCCATTGTGTAACAATCTCATTATTCTAAAAAATGACACTTGAATATCACTCTGGTCCTAATGCCGTCAGTTTACTTGTAATACAGTGTAATCAAAAACAGTGTAATAATCGACAGCAGCGTTTTTGTTGTAAAAAAATATCGCCCTTGTCGAAACTTAGTAGAGCGCATGCATGTAAAGGTTGACGTGCTGTCGATTGTACATTGATAACGGCAGTCGGTCCAATGTATGCACCTTCTCCATACATACTTATGAGGGACGACCAACAGATTGAAGAGCCACGTGCCGCGGCCCAGCGGCTTGTGCACACCTGGTCTCGTATGCAGCATATATAACCGAAAATAATGAATTATTTAGCAAAGCGCAAACCACAACGATACGCCACGAAAATATAAAAGCCATACGTCACCAAACATTTGGCGAAAACGTAAAAGAGGCGCTCATAAAGTAATGTCAACGACACAGTAAAGTGTACCCACACAAACTTATATTATCCGCTCGCACTAATTAATAAATAAATAACGTATGTGAATGCCCGAAAAACAATGCGAACATTATTTATCTACGCTGTACACTGAAACACTGTATATGATACTAATCTAATAATAACTCAACCAATCACACGACGCAATCACTTGACCTAGTCCCAAACTGGGTAAACATTGTGCTATGGTATAACCAGGCAAGGACTTTACAAACATGATTAATATTTTTTAAATAATACATACCAGTGTAAACTTGAAAACAGTGTTTACCAATAGTTCAGATGTCATCATTTCTCCTTGAATGTACATAATTATGTATGCATTACAAACATCAATACTTTAGCATAAGGAATGTAATTTTTAATAATGTATAAATTACTGAATTACATTAAGAAACACCCAGCTGAGGCCATTTGTACAAATGTACGGCGACCCCAGTAGGAATCGAACCCATAACTAAAGATCTAAATATTTAAGTTCTAAAGATATATTTAAATTACCCATCCATATGAATAAACGATACTTTGTTTTACTTTACTTTGCTGTTTAGCAATTCTAGATTAGATATACCGTGATAAATCTTTTTGTTTTTGAGAGCCAAGGTAGCACCCGAAATCAAAATACAATTTAAATAATTTTCAATAAATCCATCACCAACTATCGGCGTGACGATCGGTCTCATCACTATGTAGTGATCTATTTCAATATCGTCATGTTTTCTAACAGTTCCCAAATATTTCCATTCGCCGGTAGAATACACTTTTCACCGTGTTTATTTAGAAATAGAGTTCACAATTCAGTGACAGGGCAGCCGCTGGGTTCAGGCGGTTGGCTCCAATGATTGACGCGTCCGATCGAAACCTGAATATATTTCGGTCGATAAAATTCATGATTATATGAATAAAAACGTTAGTTTTTGTGGGGTCAAGAAATATCGAACGTGAGATCAACCATTGAATAGATCAACTAAAGCGTGTCACGGCAAACATAGAGAATAACATACGAAGTTTGCTGGAAATTCTTTTAGAACAAAACAAGACCACGTAATATAATATGAAGGTCTCAAATTGGCTCATGTATTTTTTCCTGTTCTTCAGCGTTTATTTCTATAATAACAGTATACACTTGGACATGTTGAATCAATAATCAGAAATCAGAAATCAAAAATTTATTTCAACGCAAAGAATTTACATTCTGCTTGTTGAATGTCAATGTACATACAGTTATGTATAATGTTAGCCGTTGGCTTGGGGCCGTCTGTAGTGGAGAAAAAGGCAGAAAAAAAAACTCCACTCTGGCCATCTTGACTCAAATCACCTTAAAGCTAATACAAATTAGGTATGAGTGTTCGTATACCAAAAATCTCAAGATCCATGATAACACAACTAATTTATCTTTTTTGTCACCGTCAGTTTGTAATCGAAAATATTAAATCTCAATAACTCTGAAGTGAAGTATGTGTTGACACGGAAACAACCAGGGTGAGGGTCACTGTCGATCACTTTTTCCTGATACATGGTGTTGCAGAACTCCGGTAGAGCTTTAGGGAGTTAACCTACTCATTAACTTTTATTATACATAGGACCAGCTCTGAAATCAGTCACCAATATCACCCTTCAACATACATACATACATACATAAGCTCACGCCTGTATCCCAGAGGGGTAGGCTGAGACTAGGGACTGCCACCTGCCACGACCCTGACAAATCACCCTGCGAGACCCTATAAATATAAAAAATATTTTTATAACAGTCGTCACTTCAACAGATACAAATCAAATATCCAGTATCAGTGTAATCTATCTATCTATATAAATAAAAGGAGAAGCTGACTGACTGACTGACTGACTGACATATCAACGCAGGGCCTACACTATAAAGGTTAGAAACTTGAAATTTTGCACAGGGGTTCCTTTTGTAACGTAAGCGAGCACTAAGAAAGGATTTTTGAAAATTCATCCCCTAAGGGGGTAAAATGGGGGTTAAAAGTTACTATGAAACTTTGCCGTTTTTGAAGTTATTCGAATGAAATTTGGTACGAAGGTTTTTCATTTAAAGTTATGAAACACGTGTAAAATATTTTCTTAAAAATCGTCCCTGAAGGGGGATAAAGGGGGGGTGCAAACTTAGTATGAAACTTTGATGTTTTTTAAGTTATTCGAATGAGATTCAATACGAAGGTCCTTCATTAAAAGTCATGAATCACATGTAAAATAGTTTTTTGAAAATCATCCCGTAAGAGGGGGTTGAGAAGTTAATATGAAAGCTTTTTCGCATGCGCTAAAAGTATCCCTATCTTATTTGCAAACACTTTACTCAACTAAAGACGTAGTCGCGGGCAACAGCTAGTTAGGCTATATTTAGATAGTGACGAAGAAGAAATACGTTCATCATACCAACAAGATAGGTACATAACAGAAACACGATAAACAGACGCGATGAGTCTCTCTCCAGTTTAATATTTAAATCGACTTAATTGTGATTTTTCGCCAACTTGTAGGTATGTGTCAATTTAAGAAACTAAGCTTAATGTTTGTACACCCAATGGGTATAACATAGAGAAACAAAATACTTCTTTCTCGTCTCCGTCTATGGTTGCCAGGAAGAAAACGCTTATAGTAATAAGGCCGCCAATTCTACTTCGATTTATAAAAAAACTGTAAATGTAATTTATACGTGAAATAAATAATGTTCTGTGTATCAAAGTAAATACGTAATAGTGCGCAGGAGCAGCTAGTGTAGCAGCCATAATAACATTATTATAGAGACATGCGTCCGCGCAGCGCGTTGTGAGTCCGCGCACATCCGCTGTGGGTTTTACTGCGCAGACGCGAGACATTCCTTCGACATAATAATACGCCTCTATCCATACGCTTGCTAAATACCAAACATACCTAGTAACCAAAACATTCTTGTTATGTATGAGTCTATGACTATTTACATTAATTAAAATCACTGAAATACTACCTGGGCTCGCAGCGAATGCGACTCTCGTATGCTATCAAGGTTTATTAATTATGTGTGTGAGTGTGGCAAAAATATTAATAAGCGATTTTTATTTTTTATTAGTGCAAAAAAGCAAAGCCAAGTGAGGTAGACACCATACATTTCAATACTAACTGCTTGGATACGGTCGCTGGCGACGTGGCCATGGCGTCCCAGTGAGGCAGGGCCCTTATTGTATCTGTGTTATCGACAAAAAATTGGGTGGATTTTGTGCATGTGTGTGTAGTAAAAACTTTCATTAAAGCCACTGAAGCAATGTCGGATTACCAAGCATGAAGCAAAAGTAGTCGCTGCGTCGCCCGCCGCCGCGCGCCGCTCCCACGCGTGCCGCCACGCAGCGGCGGCGGCGGCGGCGGCGGCGGCGGCGGCGCGGCAGCACGACCCGGGCGGCACGACCGCATCGCCATGCAGCCATTCGCACGGCGAACTGCTAATTGCCTTATTCATCACAACTTTCTGGGTCGGAGGTTTCTCAAGGACATGTAGGGGATATACCTGCAATCAGAAATCAGAAATTTATTTCAATGTAAACAGTTTACATTCTGCTTGTTGAATGACAATGTACATAAAATTATAATGTTAGCCGCTGCCTTAGGGCCAAATGTAGTGGAGAAAAAGGCAGCAAAGAAAACTCCACTCCATCTTGTTGATGTTCAATATGTGATGATATGTGTACGTGTGTGTGTCTTATGGAAATAAATGTTTTATCTATCTATCTATCTATCTTTTCTCAAATCATCTTAAATCACAGAGTTTGGTACGAATGTCCTTTAAAAATGTCAAAATTCAAGACCCATGAGTGCAATCAATACTTGCAATGTCAAATATTATTCGATACCTATTCTTAAACAAGTATGAAAACACCAATGCTGCGGCCAGACACACGGACGGTCAGACACAAAAATATAAATCTTTCCTCTTTAGAATATTAGTAAGTATAGATATAGTATTGGATTAACTGATATTTTTTTATGCCTGAGTTGAACATAGGTAGATAGAATAGAATATTCTTTATTGTATGTACACCAGAAGTTTCACGTGAGATTTGACAGTAACATAAGTCGCTCTACGAGTCCATCGAGCCTTGGCGATTTCAGGCGCCACTAAGGTGTGTGACCATCATAGTGATGAAGGTTTCCTCACCATGCTTTGCTTAATAGCTTGTGGTATTGCTACTACACACTCACAAACATTTGTCAATTCACAGAAATCACCAGTGACGTTGTTTTCTATGTAACTTAGGAAAGTAGTCGACAACTGATCAGTCTTTACAATATTTGAAAGTGAAGTAATTCATAACGTCTTTCAATAAAGTGCTTGCAAGTAAAGATTGATGTCCAGCCAACTGCACAGTACACACAAGCTATCCGTAGTCGGTGGTGAGTTTCTGCCCTCCCTGTTTGTTGATGAACCCTGCAATCTGTGGGATATCCTACATATCGTTGAGTTCATCACTCGATTACGGGTATTTGACCTCTAATAAGGCTAGGTTAAACCTCACATCGTTGTTTCTACAAGAGAGATATATAATTCAAATAAGACTGGGTTGAAATCGGCTGTAAGAAACCTCTTTAATTCCATCTATGACTGTTAGTTGCTATGTACGCGAACGCCACTTAAAGTTACTCTTACATTTCTCACATTTTTATTTCATCTGAATTACTTTACATAATTTTCCCAGACTCAGTGATAATATATAAATAGACATATTAATAGCCGGTTATCCACACATTACTACCGTTTCACCATGAATCTAGGGTTCTATCTTTGTTGACTAGTTTAAACTCACACAAACTTAGTTGCGAATGAACCTGTGCCGTGTACAGCTGAATAACTAAACAATAACACTAAATAAAGTATTGGCTCCTGCATCCCGCTTGAATTCAATTACTACGTCGCTCCGTATCGTTATAAAGCCTGCACCGACATTGTTTCGTTTAGTTATCAACAGCGAGAGGTTACTCCGTGGTAGCTTGTACTGAATACGACATAAGATCGAGTATTCGAGATAGCAAACAGAGAATCGGAACGGTACTGCCTGGAGCGGTTGATGAGTATCGTGTACAATATTGCCTTCCTTATTTTATGCTCTTGCGCAAGACACAATACATTCTAAATAAAGAAAATCCTATAGAACAATTAAGAAGTACTTAAAAATACTTTGCATCGATTCAAAATCTTTTATATTATTTGTTATACACAATATTCGTAAGTACGCCGACTTAATTATTCTTGGGACAGACTAGGTGTAAGCAATTTCTTCCTCGGTAGTCCAGTTGAGTATTTTAGAAGAAAATACATGTGTTAGATTTGATTCAAGTATAAATATTGACTTGTTGATACGATGGTAACCACCAAGACTATGTTTTCGTTTATTAAAATCGCTGAGAGTATGATTTTATTTGTTTGTTTGTTACGTTTTATACAACAAAAATTTAAATAAATACATAAAAACTTAAATAATAGGCAAGTGTCTATGTACAAAGGCGGACTTATTTCAAAAGAAATTTCCTTGCAGCCAGCCTAAGAAATGTTGTACACAAGATCTTAAAACACATATACAGCGTACCTATACCTGCAGTGGGGAGCGCCATCAGGTTGATGAACAAAAAAATGTCTTAAAACCATTCAGCGATCTCAACTATTTACCTATCGCAACCTTCGCAAAGCTTCTGTCACCTGTGTCGCAAGAGCCCCAAGTGAACAGGTAGGGTAGGTATGCTTCTGCTAGGCAAATTCTACGAATTCTTACCCTTAGCAGCAAAGCAACTGGTGCGTCAGCACATGCTTCGACGCAAATGAATACTTGTAACGCACTGCCGATGCCGCCGTGCCGATGCCTCGCTCTGTACTCAACCGCTAATTAAGACCATAAATAATAAAAAGCGCCGCCGCCGGCCGCGACGTAAAACAAAGAAGAAATATTATTTTTTTAATAACGTAATCACCGTTTTGCGACGGCCGCGGCCGCGGGCTGTGGGCTGTGGGCTGTGGGCTGTGGGCCGACCTGCAGCCACCCACACGCGGTTCATGAGCCTCTAGATCACTATAATGTGACGACAAAATTTGCCAAAATCTGGGAACATTAATATATTCTTTATTGTACACAAGCTACAAGAGATATAAATAAGTTACAAATTAAAAAAGTACAATGGGTGGCCATATTGCTAACGGACATCCATTCGGGTTTCTTTCCTTTGGTGTATACGAAAAGGAAGCTAACCAAGATAGCATTACGTTCTTAGTTTTTACTTCAGTTGAGTTTTTCATTCATAATTTTCGTTTTGAAAACTTTCTCATTCTAAAAGGGCGTATTTAATAAGCAAACCACAACGGAATCATCGTATATACCTACCTAATTGAAGTATTTATTTCCTAAAGGCAACAGATTAATCACTTTTGGATTCGAATGAATGATAGTTTCTGACTGACTGACTGTTTTAATCTGTGATGGCGCAATGACCTGTATCAGTGAGCGAAATTAATAATAATAATAATTTATTTCTTATTTCAGACACAATGTATCCATATTTATAATGTTATATTAGTAAAAGGAAGAACTTAAGACTATGTTAGTAGCTTAGCTATATACTATACTAACGCTTACGCTAACCCTTATTATTTACACTGACATTTACATTTATTTATTTCGTTCAAGTAAACATAAACCTTTACATACAGGCACATACATTGCTTTTGGCTCCACACTAGGATACCGTATCGTGGGAGCCAGAAATAGCGAGGTTACAAACATATAAACATCCAAGACCTGGAGTTTTTTTTCTCCCCAACCGGGGTTTGAACCCGGGGCCTCTTGCATTGTAAGCAGATGCGCTGACCGCTACGCCACAGAGGTCGTCAAATAAAGATATTTTATTCTCGGAAACTACATCACCTTAAAATAAACAACAACTATATTCTTATTTTAGTGACCGCTCATATCCATATCCGTGAAGAAACTTAGCCGATTCGTGACCCTAGAAATTTAATAATGTCTATTTGCAAACAAGATACTAACTTTTTATTTTGTGTGGTAGAAAGGGGGATATTTTTTCATTACTTTAAAATAATGTGTATATTAACTCAGAACGAGATAGTGCATCTGCGATTGTTAAAAACTGCTTGCTTGCAGCAATGCTTGTAGTATACCTAGTGCATAATCGGCACGGCGAACACACCTCGCTTTTCTCGGCCATTTACGTTGAAGCTTCAGTTATTTGCTACAATTTTCGATTAAACTTTCAAGTCAATTATAGGAACAAGCTGCAAAAGAGGCATGTTTAGGGGTTTTGCTCTGAATAATAAGGCGTTTAGGCGAGCGGCAGATGCCGGCCGCGGCTGTAATTGCCGGTGGCTGTCGAGACGGCCGGCGATCATTTTTATAATTTCTATCAATTTCCGCAGAAAATCACCGACGAGCTTCGTCATCCGACGGGGCTCGGGACAGGCCGCTAGAAAAGTTATTTGGGTAGTTATAGAGATCCCTCTGAGGTACTTTTAAACATAAACAGTTACCCGCAATGGCCATCTTTTAAAACTAGTATTGAACTTCTCGGTTTTGTGCGCATTATTATTAGTACCTGGGTGACCGAGCTTTGCTCGGTACTTTTTTTGTAATATAAATTAAAATTAATAAAATAAAATTAATCCTTTTTAAAAAAAAAAAGAACTTGGAAAAAACATCATGACTCGAACCGGGTCTCTTGAAATCGGCCCGAAACGGGTCGCCCGTTTTCCCGTCAGAACTATCCCAACCTTGCAGATTGACGCGAAATTTATCTCTGTATGTTACCATAGCAAATTTCAATTGGCTTAAAACACGGATAAAACAACGTTTTCTAAAAATGTAACCTAGTTAGATCAATTAAACGCCCCCGAAAGCATCTACCTACAAAACTTCGTGAAAATCGTTGGAGCCGTTTCCGAGATTCTGATTATACATAAATATATATACAAGAATTGCTCGTTTAAAGAGATTACATTGTGTAGTCTGCTGTCATACCCAGGCAGAGAAAACAGCAATTACCTATGCTGAACCTCTGTCCTTTTCATCACAAATATCTATTGTAAGCGTATTTATGTACCTGTCTATATAAAAACTGTGCCTATTTTATTTTATTTATTTATTTACATACAGACACATACATGGCTTCTGGCCCGACTAGGATACCCTGTGTCGTGGGAATCAGAAACAGTGACATTACAAACATGCAAACATCCATACATCATAATCAGAGGGACAGTAAGAGCGGTGGTAGCGGAGTGGTAGAACGCTTGCTTCTCATTCCGGAGATTGTGGGTTTGAATCGTGGCATATATCAATGACTTGTTTTCTAAGTTACATACATTGTAGTAACAAAACCACTCGCTAACCGTGAAGGTATACATCGCATCGTAAGGAAACCCTAGTGCCGCTAGCAACTAAGAGGCTAAGTGCTGAAATCTCAGGTCTAACCAGAGCTAAAACTAGAGGGACACTATGAGTGTGAGTACCCATTTTTTTGGTTCTTGTGTATAGAAAAATACAGTTTTTTTTTTATAACATTTACATACAGGCACATACATTGCTTCTGGCAATACAATACTTTTTTTGTTGTATACTTTTTATGTTTCTGTAGTTTATCTTTAAGCCATCTTCGGCGCACCAGCGCCACATCTCTGATTAGGGGTCAAAGTGGTCGCCATGGCCAAAATCAGTCGGAACCATCATCATCAATTTATCTGTTGTCTAAAGTATGTTCCATACTTTGTTGCCCTAGTTTTTGGGAGGCCTGGCATCCTAAGATACATAACTTTGATCCAGCCATATTGCAGGTATCACATCTATTGTACTTGTGAATTGAGAAATAAAGCGAGTGGATCCCTATGGCTAGGGACCGTGAGTTTATAGATCGATAGATAGAAAAATAAATAATAATCGAAAACATCCACACGCGTATACAAAACCAAGCAAAACTAATCACATCATTAAAATTGCATGTAAAAAATGTGGCTAAAAACCTATACCAGCAGTGGGCCGCAGTGGGCTGACGATGGAGATAAGGTTATGTAAATATCTGAAATCTGAGTTGACAGATATAGAGCCGGTTTCTAGGTTGAGAATGTTCACTAAATTAATACTTAACTGTAGTGCTGCTCGTTAAATTTCTCAGAAAAGAGTGTTTACTTAGGGAAAATTCTCAACTCGGAAACTTTCAGTTCCTTTTCTCATCCACGGTACTCTCTATAATCGGCAGGTATAGGTGGCCGCGCTCAAAGCTTGTGTCAAGTCGACCGCAGCTGGAATTATATAATGTTTAAACACTAAAAATCAATTTGAAATTTAAATAAAAAAAATTAAAAATGTATTCTTTACTAATAAGCATAATAAAAGTACAATGTAACTGGTACTACTAATAAATTGTACTGTTGTGGGTGGCGACTAAGTTCGGCTGCGCCTCGTGATACGCCGTGTCAAAACATTCGACCAGACAGAAGTGTTTTGATTTTTTTTCTAAATTCTTGCGGAACCCCTACAGGGGTATTGCGGAACCCTAGGGTTCCGCGGAACACACTTAGTGAATGGCTGCGCTGACCAATCGATGTGTCGTCGAGTGTACAGCAGCAGCGCCGTAACACCGGTAGCGGCGGTATGCGGCGCGCATGCGCATGCGCACGACGCGGCGGCGGGAATGCGCGCGCACCGCAATGGCGACGCTTGACACTGCGGGATCAGCCTCCGGAAGCCATTGTTGTACGTTTAGTGTATAAATGCTCGAGTCCAATTCCACAATTCGAAGTCACGGTTTGGCTGAAAGCTTAGTCCCGAACTCCATAAGCCGTCTGGGTACCTTGATACTTTCGTAGGAAATTCATACTGAAAAGGATTTGTGTTAAACGGAGTTCTAGTTCAATGGATAAATTAGATACGAGTATCAATGGTGGCATTGTTTCAGAGACTAACCACCGGTTGTTCTAACGCTAATTTATTGTTAATAGCTGTCTGTCTATTGTCAAAAGTTCATAGAAAAAACGACTGACAGTCGTTAATAGTAGTTTAATAGACTGTAAGCGTTCGGGGGTATAAGAAGCCCCTAAAAATGTGAAACGTTTGCCTATTTCGACTTTGCAAAAACATACCTAGGGTAAACCATAGTATTGCTGGCACCCCCCTAGTCATTGGCACAGTGAGTTTTAAACACAAATATTAAGAATTAAAATTTCTTAAAGGGCATTTTGGTAGTTTTTTATAATTAGCATTGTTAAGTACAAAACATACATACAAATTATAAGTGCCAATGACTGATATTATTAGTGACAATGTTTATACCTGTAATGACAATGACTGTAGTTTTGGAGATATTTTCAAATTATTATTATTTTTCTTAAATAAAACTATGACAACAAGCAAGAATTATTTTTTATTTCCAACCTATACTCATATTCTAACAAATAAAAATGGTTAATAGTGATTGAATATGAAATTGAATGCTTAGGAAGCAAATTAAGTCAAGGTTTTGCTTAAGGTGCCAATCGATGTATAGTTTACCCTAGCTTAGGCAACAGAACTTTTTAGGATTTGTTGGATGGGTTTAGATTTTTGTTATATTTTTAGTAACTATGAACTGGTTAGTTGTGAAAATCTGTTATTGGCCTTGTGAACTGTACCACTGACTGCCTCGTTGGTCTAGCCGTTTAGACGCTTACCTACTGGACAGAGGTCGTGGGTTCGATTCCCACAGAAGGCCGCCGTACATTTGTACAAATGACGTCTGGGTGTTTTTCCAAGTTTATAATGGCCTTGTCTGGTTACCACAGCACAGGGTATTAGTTTAGGACCAGGTCAAGTGATTGTGTGAATGGATCACTGAGCCCCAAGATACAATTTAATTTAGTTGGCGCTTCAGAGTTATTTCATAAGTATACCTGTCGCACGAGGGTTAAGATAAGGTGCGATCCGTAGAATAAAAGAGGGTATCCAGGGGCACGGAACTTTATATATTTATTTATATGGTAAAAGAAAGGCATATAATAATTGTGCCTTTCGTATATTTATAAAATGATTGATCGTAATAATATGAAGAATAGGAATCCGGGTCTTGAAAAAAACAGAAAATAATAAACATAACATAACATAACATTTACATACAGGTACATACATAATGACTGTTTAGTGCACCTTGGATGGAAGCTGAGGATGATCTGGCTGAGCTACGTCCGTCCACGGTGGCGAATGTCAAGAACTAATTAAATTTAGAATAGTAGATGGCCGAAAATAATAATAAGCAACGAGGCAAATGCACCCCGTTACAATACCCCGTCTGCCCCGAAAAAAAAAAATCATGAGGGACCTTAAGTCCTGATGGTTTTTTTTTTAAGTATAAGAACCGTACTGTTTTGTCTGCTCAATAAACATTTTTGATTTTGATTGAGGTTGTCTGGGAGCTATGACTATTATTATTATTGTGAGCAAATTATTTGTTGTATGTGTTAATACCCAAAATTAAAATGATAATTAATACCCATTATAGAACTTAAAATTAAAACTTGGGTCGAGACAAATCTCCTGATGATAAGACTTTAGAGGGAACATGTGATCGTGCGCTTGTATGGACAATGTCTAGCCGGCTGGGCCGGGGCCGAGCCCACCGGCGCCCCAACCGGCGATTAGCCGAGCGGCCATCAGCCGCGCGTGTAGCGCGGGAGCCGCAATTTGCCGCGACAAGCGCGCGCCGACATAATTCGTATAATACAGCGGCATTAGTGCTATATGTCTACGGCCCACACGACGGGAACGAACATTGCCTTTAATATCCGGCGATAAGGACCTTGAGTAGATGACCCTTCAGAATATTGAGATGCATTTAAAATGTATCTATGAACATCTGTTTTACAAATAATGAATAATCTATTTATGATTTTATTAACTATAATACGCAAATGAATACACTCCCTGAGAGCTAAAGAAATAAAAGTATTGCTTCAATGAAATTCAGAAACTTTCAACGTAAACAATTCATATAATATTTGCTATGCTATCATGTAAACTCTGGCGCCGTATTGTTACAATAAATGTATTTTTTTCTTTTCTTTGTGCATAGCTTTTTTTTCTCAGAAAATACAAAAAACATTCATAACCTCAAAATGAAAAAGAGATTTGTCAGGATGACGATACGTGGCCAGCTCTAGTCACTGCCTCCCCTCTGAAACAGTTAGGCATAAGGTCGCATTACATAAACTCGCACTTGTATAGCGGAGCAGTGGGCAGAAATCAAGGTATGCCACTTAACATGATCCTGACAGACTTTTGCTTGATCAACATGCATTAGTCGGTATATGTACGCACCTTGGTTTCTGGTACTTATTATCTTGCCATTTGCCTCCTATTTAGGTGAAATATGTCTGCTTAGGACGTTCCAGTAAGCTAGGCTGTATGTACAAAAATAATGAATAGTCTTTCAGATATTTCAGATTTTGCAATGAGAAAACAAGATTTAGGTAAATGGTAACATCGTAAGGTTGTCTGGGAGAAATTGCTTTTAACTACAAGAGCGCCAATTATCTATGCAACTTTGTTAATATTTTGTGTTTCCTCTTTTTTCCGGTGTACAATAAAAAATATTCTTATCTTATCTTACTATCAATAGTCAATACAGTAGCGCAGCATCACACCAGTCAGCCGACATCCCGCTCGGGCCGCATTCCAGCGAAACTAAAAGTAAAACATCCCGCATGAGGCATGATACCGGAGATACCTCGGCTGCGGGGCAGGGGGCTGCTTGATTGAACTCCACCCACTAATTATACTCTTATGAAATAAACTCTGCATTTAACTCACGAGTACGGCGAGCTACAACGCCTCAAGCGCAGCGACTTACCACGCGTCTTTGGGTCGTAAGTCCCAGTGTTATAAAGTTGATATTAGCACGGCAAGTGCAGTAACAATTTGGGCAGTAACAGGATGAAGGACGATTCGGTAGCCGCTCGCCGGACGCTGCGGAATGCGCTCCCGCCGGTCACAGTAAGGGCACGTCCTCACTATGGCTAAACAATTTCGCATTAACGCGATAAATCGCTGGCTACGCTACGGGTCTGCGACACTTAACAGTAGCCGAGCGCAGTGTGGGTCCGGCCTAATGGATCGCAGTAATGGAGGCTCTAGCGCGTCTAACCCGTCCCAGCGGGCGCGCCTCGTAAGTGCGCACTTTATGATGGCTATTTGCGACGTAGAAGTCTAATCGCCGTAATACGCCATCTTACGCTGACATATGTTTACGTATTAGGAGAATTGCACTAAGTTGCTGCGCATTTATCCCAAGGCACAACAGGCGTGTATTTTTTCTGTGTATGGGAAGTAATGTCAATGTCATTGTAAAAAAAATCCAATGAAAACTTATCGGATTTAGTTGTTCAAATACGTTCTATACATTTCTAATAAGAATTTAGAAACATGAAAACATTTTATTTTGGAGATAACTTGAATATTGATAAATGCTTGCACCATATAAAGCGTTACTAGCAACTTGTGACGTAACAGTTTGTGCCCGATAGATAGATAGATAACATGTACATATAAAGGAATTTCTTGTACATATGAAGGTACATATGAAGGAAAGAGTCATAACCATAATACCTTTCCTTCGCTTTTGCAGTCGGGTAAATTTGGAGGAAGCAGATTTCCTGAAGCTCCTGAAGACCAAAGATGGCCATTGATCGAAAGCCAGATGGTCTGCGCAAACCGGCATCGCAACAGTTATTGATGTGGCAATATGTTGTGAATTAGCGCAGCGCGCGCGCAAGCCGTGATCGAGAGCCCCATCTCTGCCGATGTTATCCGTGATATTGGGTACTCTACTAAAGGCAACAAGTTACATGAGCCGGAATTAAACTTGTCTCTGAGCTTGATGGATACCTCTTGGCAGAGGTAGATGGTCAGGCAATATCTCGTTGTTTTTACTCTTCCTTTTAATAAATTACGGTATGCGCTGAAAAACAGCGATGATAGAATAGGCATGACTTTCCTGCAGCATCAGTTAAACGTACCACCAATTATCAGGTAGACTAAACTTACAATTTTAGTACATCTTAGCTGGTAGGTACTTAAGTGCGTAAAATACTTCTATCTGACAAAACCTAAATAACTTTAATATTTTTTTCATCTCTATTGAGGGATTGACGAGCAAACTTTAAGGCGGTCGAGGCCTTTTTTTATATACATATTCCAATAGTGGCAAGCATTTGATAGCAATGGTGGTAGTTCTCCCAAGATGGGGGTGGAATGGATGTTGTCAACGCGTCAGTTCTTCTCCTACAGTCCTGTGGTGGTTTTTATGATTTCGGGATTAATAGATTACGTGCAGAAGAAACTGACGAACAGAACTAGTATTATAAAATATAATTGAGTTTTTAGGTGGATGTCTGAGCTATTCACATACCTGAGCGCTTGAAATCTCCAATCCGCAGTGGGCACACGTGGCGTTTAAAGCCCACACTCTATCTCTTAGAGAAAGCCAGTGACCTACAGTGGGACTAATCGGTTGATTGAAAAACCGTAAGTAAATCCAAACTTAAAAGGAATACATTCACGGCTAATTAGACTTAACAAGTTAACAACAATTAGGCGATCAACTTATAAACATAAAAATATATACATAAGCATTTACATTCAGGCACATACATTGCTTCTGGCCCCACACTAGTACGAGTATACCCTGTGTCATGAGAACCACAAACAGAAAAAAAAGAAATAATAAAAAGTAATCTTTTTACAAATTCCATTTAAAATTACTTTGATACAAGGTGAGCCCTGTACTCGTAAAACAGATAGAAAACGCTTCTTTTGCGAAACGTTTTTTTAATGTGCATTGTCATTTTTGTTACAGAAATCCTGCAACGAGGCACGCTTGTAAATAAATCACATCGCTCTAATCACTTTTAGTTTACCGCTATATTTGTTATGCAAAATCGCTAATGTGACCACTCGTAGCGGACAAAAATGACGAGGTTTGACCAGGTTTTGTTATCGATTATAAAAACGGCTCCGCCCACTCGGCCAGCAAACCCAGACCCGAATTGTTGAATATTGCAGCAGAAACGCAACATGCGTTGCGTCGCGCGCAAAAAGTGCGCGCAGCCACGCGGCACTGAACCCGTGGCTACTGTTGCATGTGCCGGTGCTGCAACCAGTTCTCGGTGTTGGCAACAGCCTGGACATTGTTAAGGGGCCCTTCCACTAACCTGAGGGACACTGTGATACGTTGCAGATTTCTGATGGCTAGTAGACCTTTGCATAAACATAAACATTTACGTACAGACATACATTTCTTCTGGCCCCACACTAGAATACCTTGTGCCGTGGGAACCAGAAATAGCGACATCATAAACTGTAAACATCCAAGACCTAAGGTTTTTTGTTTCTAAAACATTTGAAATCGCTGTCTTTTGTAGGTATTTTCTAGTCGTAATGCATTTCATGCGGAGTAGGAGTCGTAAGGTTCAAACAAATAAAGATTCTCAATGAAAAGTATTACTTTAAAAGGGGTTTTTCCAAGAACAATTTAGTTAACATAATACAGAACTACTGAAGAATCTACTGTTGAACGTATGCGACTTCATGGGCCCTCCATCAAAATCGAAATCAAAAATTTATTTCAACGTAAAGAATTTACATTCTGCTTGTTGAATGTCAATGTACATACAGTTATGTATAATGTTAGCCGCTGCCTTGGGGCCGTCTGTAGTGGAGAAAAAGGCAGCGATAAAAAAACTCCACTCTGACCATCTTTTCTCAAATCACCTTAAAGCTAATACAAATCAAACTTACAAAATAATATCTTGGATGTGTTGAACACTAGACACATTTATCCTCTGATTAAATTTAATATTAAACTACTATTTAATGCCATACGTCCTAGTCTTCTAAATAATCGTTGATTTTATAATAAGATTTTTTGCAAAGAGTGTGCTTAACACAGTTCTTAAATCGCGTTGGAGGTAACTCTAATATATCTTGGGGTATCTTGTTGTAGAACCTTATACAGTGCCCCATAAAGGAAGTATTAACTTTTGCAAGTCTAAATCATGGAAATGACAATTTATGTTTATTCCTAGTATCAATGTTATGATGGCTACCAAGTGTTTCGAAGTCTGTAATATTTTTCCTAACGTACATAATATTTTCATATATATATTGGCTAGCAACTGTTAAGATGTTAGTTTCTTTGAAAAAGTCTCTTAGCGAGTCCCTGCTTTTTTTTTCTTTTTTTGCTTTAATTATTATTTTATTATTATTGTTATTGCCTTGACATTCTTTTAATTTTATTCTTTTTGACGAAGCTTTATGTGAATTTTGATTATGTTTGTAATGATTTTTTTTTTAATATCTATGTAAATAATTTAGGTATGTCTATTGTGTTTTAATTTTGTGATTGATTATATAATAAACTACCTAGCTTGTAAATAAAGTGCTCGTAGCCCTGATGTCATCAGACCATCGTGCAGGTGGTGTGCCGACATGTTGTGCTCCTGTGCGGTCTCAATAACCGGAGTTTGCGGCTCCACCTTCTATCCTCCCGACAATATAGTAGGTGTCCTGCCCACTACCATTTCAGTTGCGGTATCAGTTTCCTGATATCGGTAGCATTGGTGCGATTGCGAAAGGTTTCGTTCCTTACTCTGTCGCGAAGGGATGTTCTGAGCATCGACCTCTCCATTCACCATCTCTTTGGGCGACTTTGAGCCTGTTGACGGTCTCGACAGTGATCTTTTAAAGCGTTATAAAAATAAAATTCAAATATAATTCTTAATGCAATGTGGCACTAATATAGACTAATGTCTTCATAAGCATGCATTTCTAATTTCTACGAAGTTCTGCTACCAGGAAAGCGCTGGAGCGCAGTGAGAGCAGCAGTGTACCGGTCGACGTGATAATTTATCGTCTCCCGTGTAGTTGGTAACGTTATCCGTCTGCTCCACGCTTCATCTGGTATGAGCGAGACGAAGAAAAACCTATTGTAATGTACGTGGTCATATCATAAGTTTAACGTTACGAAGTGTCGATATGTTCTGTTAGTTTAAATATACAAAGGTAATTAATGGTAAAAATATACAAATTTCGAGTACGTAGAAAAATAGAAAAGAAGGGAAAGAGAGAAAACGAAACATGATACATACACTTAATATTAAATGAGATTTGAATTTAAAATAAAAAAGAAAAAAATGTTCTCTACTCTACGATACAGTCAGACAGCCAGAGAGAGAGATAGTATGGCCTTAATAACCTCGAGTGCGCACCGTGAATTGGTAATTTCAATCGCTGAGGTATTTGAACATCACAGAGACACTCAGATTTACTTCATAGCCAGCGAGTGGTGTTGCTTCACAAGCTCGTAACTAAAAAAACAAAGTCATTGGGAACATGCCGGGAATCAAACCCACGAAATGCCGAATGAGAAACCGGCTTTCTGTCTCTACGCCTCTCCTTTTTTCATACATTTACGACATTGGTACTATGTTAGGCTTAGTCGTAACCAACTTAGAGTCAGGTAAATCAAACAAGATTTTTAACCCCTCAGACCTAGAACATTTTTCTTTCACAGGTAAATTAGTTATTCACAGAGTAATATTTAATATTTACCAGTTTTCAAAGCATAAAAGATGCTCATACATACTGTGGTATGTTTCATCTTCAAAATTGGATTCAAAGTGCCGTTGCAAGACCGACCCGCCGGGTGGGGGGTACGGGGCCTGACGGAATGCGCCGTAGTTTACATTGGACCCGCCAGCGGGTCTTCAGGGCTTAAGGGGTTACAAATTGTGGCTCTGACGTGTGTATTTCAAACGTATTTCCAAGTAAAGTTAGTTTAAATCTCCAGTTTTTCTGAACTAAAATTTTCTAAAATTTAGATTTAAATTTATAAACTTTATTCCAGATACGCTTATAATCTTAGTTTGTAATCTCTAGTTTTTCGATCATAATAGTAATAGTGATCGGATTGTATAGTTTCTGATATGATCACTGAATATTATTAGAGACGCATTGACAAGAATGTATCGCAGAGGGGTGTTACAGAGTTAAATTACTGGAAATGAATGAGTTATTAATTCGATTATGGTATTGTTAGTTTTTTTGTCAGTTACGGTATGATACCTTATTAGGTATTGCCTCGATAATTACGAGCGATATTTTTATTGAATATATATATTTTTTTATTTAGCGGAAAAAGTGACCTTAACATTTATGCTAATTTTTTTGAACAAATAGGATGTCCTCGTAAAACATTGCATTTTAATTGACAAAACCGGCTGTAACACAATCAGCACTTGCGGTACTACGATAAGGCGGCCGTGTGCTTTGTTGTGAAATAGTATGTGTCCATTTTAAACGGGGCATTATAATAGTAATAAAAAATTCCACACAACACAATCGCTTGACCTGGTCCCAAACTAGAATACCCTGTGCTATGGTAACCAAGAAAGGACATTACAAACATGGAAAAGTACCCAGGCTAAAGCCATTTGTACAAATGTACGGCGGCCTCCAGTGAGAATCGAACCCAGTCAATGACTGCTCTGACAGTTTGGTTCGGATAAGCCGCAACAGCTGAAGTGTGGTGCTCGCCATTGGCATACGAAAGAGCTTGGAGGCCTAAATCCATACCAACTCAACAATAAACTTTTTTTTGTGTGTAATATATGCAGTAGAATCGACCGCTCTCGAATAGATATTGGAGCAATCCAAAAAATGAAAATGTAGGTACTGCTTGAATCGTCCCAAGCGAACGGCCTACGATTATGATATAATTAAGTTGTCCCCAAGTAAAACTTGTTCAGTTCGACGTAGAATCTCTTTTCAAGAAGATATGGGGATAATATCAGATCCTGTATAACAGTTATTAAGTGGAAAGCCGAACCTACACCAAAGCCCGTGTCCGGTCAGCGCGGGGTCAGCGCTGCGTGTGTTCATGTTCGGTAAATTGATTTTGCGCGCCGAGCCGCCGCCGCCGCCGCCGCCGGCGCCGGCGCACGCGGCCGCGCTGGGATGGTCCAGAAATGGAGAGGAAACATTTTGTGCTGAGAGGATACCTTCCAAATGTGGCCACAGCAGAAAATTAAATACCAAATGGAATACAAATATGTGAGTGGTTGACCAAAAAGGGACCTCAAGGGAAAATAATTGATTTCTAGATAATCGCGTTTGAAGTTTCGTGTATAAACAGGTTTCGACTCGGCTCGGCTCACAAAAAAAATCATAAAAAATAACTACGGCACCTAAAAATATTCTGGTTAGACCAAAACAAAGCTAAAATACCAGAGATTAAAAAAATCAAATAAAAAAAATAACGGTTTCCAATCCCTCCAGGTCCCTTTTTGGTCAACCACTCACATCATCATCATCATCATCAGGCTATATTAGTCCACTGCTGGACATAGCCCTCCCCTAATGAGCGCCATAGCGCCCTGTCTTCAGCTTGCCTCATCCAGCATCTGCCTGCAGTCCACTCACATATGATCTACAAAATAAAACGCCTCAGATTGATTGTTTTTCTTATCCTTGAACTATTTTCGTATTTTTTTAAATGTTTTAATAGATATTCTGAAATTTCAGCCCAAGCAAATCCGACAAATAAAAAAATTTCTAGTCGTTCTCGGTTCATAATGTGTGGACCGTTTGTATAGTATAGACCACCACATACGAATGTCACATGCAAGTCAAGAATGTGAAGTTAGAGATAATAAGATCAGGGAATGTCTTGAAACAAAGCTAGCTCACGACTAAGCGGACGTAGCAAGTCGTATCTACGACAGTAAAGAATGGTCTATCTATGTGGAATAATAATAGGTAATAGCAACATGACAGACAAATTGCGCGGAGGTGACTACCAGGTAACGCCACTGGTAATACCCGGCAGATACAGCGTCCGCCATTGGCTTGCACACGCCAACAATATTCGTAACCAAGCCACGCACCGCAGTTACAAAGTCAAACGACGGTTATGCGTCGGACCCCAAAATATAAAGGCACAAAATAACAACGCGCCTCTTACTAAGCTTATTTTAATATTCGCTTAATCGGCGACGGCTGTGGCCAAGCGGTTAGCGCATCTGCCTACTATGCGAAAGGTTCCGGGTTCGAACCCCGTCAACGGACAAAAAAGCACCCCAGGTCTTGGATGTTTGTGATGCCACTGTTTCTGGTCCCCACGACAGGGGGTATCTCAGTGTGGGCTCAGGAGCAACGTATGTGCCTGCATGTAAATATTTCTGTTTAGTGTTTGATAGAAGTTTTTTGTCTTATAAGATTGCGAATATAATTATCTAATAGACAATTATCATCCTCATTTTGTAATGAATGAAATTTAGGATGGTATATCGAGTTTTCGTAAAAAAGGCAAGAGGCAGCGACAAAACATAAATCCGAAATGCGTGCGTGCTTGGAGCAACTAATATGTTTTTAAATCGAAATAGGTTTGTCTGGATCTCGGCAAGTTTTAAGCCCTGGTCCCTGTCTACCCTCCCGGAACACAGGTGATGGTCTATTTTTGTATTTATATCTAAGAACCAACCCATAGAACAAAAGTGGTTGTAAAAACAATGTCATACTTTTGAGGTGCTTTAAAAATATTACAGGTACCTACAAGCTACTCTACAAAAGTAGGTCTTCGGTGCAGTATCAGGCGTGGGGCGAGCGCGGAACGGATCGGGACCGCCCCGCCGTGGGCTCGCCGTGTGCCTGCCGTGGGCGCCCTGTGGGCCCGGTGGGCCCGCGCCGATTGAAAACAACCGAGATGTGATCCGCCGATACTCGCCGCTTTCAATTGCACCGCCAGATACGGTCACACTTGATTACGCCGTGGCCACAAGTCTAGTTGGAAATTATTAACTCGTAAATGCCTAACAAGCTATTTTGACCTACAAATATTGAACTAAACTCTGATTTTTAACGCCGTAGAATTCTGACAGTTATCTTTTTTTGACATGTCAGAGATCAGAAACCTTTTTTGGCCGGGCATATTTTTCAATTTCAATACGAGTGTGAACATCTGAATCTACACATTTAATTTGTTAGTTAATGTATTCATTTTATAAAGTGTGGACCTCCAAATTAAAAGAGAATTTAAGGCGAGTGACAATTGTGCCCCTTTTCACCACAAAAACAGTAAAAAAGTACAAGTAAAGAAAACATATTTTTATTAAAATATCTAATCATCATTAATACCATTAATCATAATAATAATATCACTATCTTCATCATCATCATCATCGCTGACATGAGTTATTAAGATAGCTAACAGCGGCAGAATTCGTAGGCAGTGATGCCAGTTAAAGAATAAAATAAAGTAATTAAAGTTAATTCTATATATTGTTCATGATATTGAAATATTTGTTATTTTTGTATTAGGTCACTTGAGAAAGTAAATATTTAGATTAACCTTTTTGTTGGTAAAACATAAAAAATAAGTAGCATTTCATTTTTGATTGCCCTCAAATGGGTCAAATTTGTCCCTTTTTCGGTGGAGAACTTTTTCAGTAGCAACACTTATGAAATGTCAGAATTCTACGGAATAAAAAATCAGAGTATAGATAACTAACATTATAGCACAAAAAAGTAATGAATAATCAATAAAGTGGTCTCAGTCTAAGTGTAATAACATGGTTGTAATGTCTTTCCCTTGTTATCATAGCACCGGTAACGTAGTTTGTAACCAGGGCAAGTGTGGTTTGGAAATAATTACAAACGATTTTCTCGCTAAGTCACTATCAAGATTATGTGTTTGGCAAACGCTGTTTCTGGGTCCCACGAAACAGGGTATCCTAGTGTGGGTCCAGAAGCAATGTATATGCCTGTATGTAAATGTTACGTTATCTAAAATAATTTTTAGACTAAGACCAGGCTTTGCCTAAATTTTTCGCTCCATTAATATGCGAAAACTTAATGAATAATTGCAAACATGCACTTTTTATCTTGTTCTTTACTAATAGATTCCCGATTTGGTCAAAGTAGCTCCGCCTGGGCGCCCCTTACTTTCCCTTCCACCTACATTCACTCAATATATTTTTTTCGTTCTTTATTCTTCCTTCATTGTCTCTATAATATTATGATATTCAAACCAACGCAACATTTCTTTCACGATTTTAGTCTACTAAAAGTAGACATTCTTGTAATATTCAGGTATAACCTCTTAATCAATCTTATTTTGTCAGTATAGTATATTTTGTTGTACTTTTATTTATGCCTCTTGTTTCTTATGTGCAATAAAAACTATTCTTATCTTACCTTAACTTCTGGGACACATAGGAAAACAGATATACATGCATATAATTATGTTCAATGCAATCAATCAGTCAATCAGCATAAATTCGTCCACACACGATGCATCGCCCTCCGCCGTCTCGCACACTCCAAATTATGTAAATTAACTAATCCCATCAAAAACATAAATGTGAATGATATGAGAGCCAAGTTCAATAGGTATTAAGAACAGACGTCTATGGGTGCTGCCAAGTTCTCTGAAGAAAATCATGAAATTTTAGTTACAAGATCGTCATCGTCATCAACCCATCATGTCCCCACCGAGGGGCACGGGTCTCTTCCCTGAGGAAGGTATAGGCCATACTCCACCACGGGGGCCAAGTCCGGATTGGTGGAGGCTCGTAAGACTAGTGGCTGGTCTTACTGTCAGAAGTTTTCAAGCCGCCCTAAGGCCTCTGACTTGGCTTAACTACTGCCATCTATTGACGGCAGCCGGCACCAACTGCTTAACGTGCCTTGCGAAGCACGGAACCGCTCGGAAAAATGCCACTAGCGTTAGTCGTAGACGGTGACCCATCCTTGGACTGAACGCGCCGTATGTTGCTTAACCTTAGTGATCGTTTAAGATCACTCAGGCAGCCCAGGCTACGAGCGAGTTACAAGATCACTGAGATGTAAATTGTAATTCAAGCTCAAGATTTGACTGCTAGTTTTTACCAACAACCAAATTTCAGAAAAGTCACATAGGTATGATATCAACCTAACAGCATAGTTAAGTACAAACAGAAAATACACTAACCTCTTTATGACTAAACGAAGAAGAGTTCATTAAATAAATATTATTTACCCTGTACGTGAAAACTAGCCAAGTCAAATCTTAACCTTGAATAACAATTTACATCTCTAGTGATCTTGTTACTAAAATTTCATGATTTTCTTCAGAGAACTTGGCAGCACCCATATAAATCTCAATTCTTTTGTCGGCGAAGTCGATAACGACGTCTGTTCTTAATACCTATTGAACTTGGCTCTCTTACATTCACATTTATGTTTTTGATGGGATATCATCACTGCTTTTTGTACAGACAGAGATTTTATTATTGGTATTGATCACTAATAAATACATCGTAATTTATTGCCAAGGAACCGATAAGCGATGGGTTAGAAATCGGCTACGAACATACGATTTTTCAGAAACTCATTTACAATTCAGAGAAACGTACATAGGAAGTCGTTTACAGATATTATAGAATCGGTTGAGACAAAACATACCGCGATATAGAATTAAAAAGCGCCATCTATTGGCAGAATTTGGAACTAAATACTATGAGGATATTAATATCAATAATTTTCAGTTTTTAGATTTTTTCCTTTGTATATGCCTGATAGTCTACCTTGATGCCAAATATCAAGTTTCTAGGTCATCTAGAAGTGGGTTAGTTTTTTTATCTATGAGTGAGTCAGTCAGTCAGTCATAAAAATGCCGCTTTTTAAACGTTAATATATCTATAACTGTTTGAGCAATATTGATGAAACTTTGAATTCTAGGCAAGCTAATAATTGATTTTAAGAAATGTGCCAAATTTCATATACGTAGGTAAAATAGTTGTAGAGTTGTGAAGGGGTCAAAAGTAGCTCGAAGTGATTCCTGTAACACACGGATGCTGCGTCGCCAGTTCCTTTTTTCTCGAACTTGGCTGGACTCGCTGTCGCGAGTCTAGATAACGTCCCTGTGAACCTATTGGGTAATTTCTAAGCAAAGCTACCTTTATTATAAAAATATATAAAACTGGTACCAAAGTCAAAAGAGAGATAAATATAGACTACATCGATATTATTAATAAAATAAATATAAAAGAAAATTAAAAATTAAGTTCCACGCACTACAATCACTGTCCTCGTCCCAAACTAGGATACCCTGTGCCATAGTCAATAGGCAAGGACATCACAAATCCACACAGACTGCCACCATCTTTCAAAAAGCTTGATATAAACAAATATAAATCACCCATATTTTAGACGAAATAAGAAAAGGCTTTTATGAGCTTTTAATTTTAAATTAAACTTTATCTGTGGAAATCTAAATGGCCCTAAATAAAATATTAAAAATATGTGTTCTAATGAAACTTTATGACTGGCCAAATGTAAATAGCCCTCGCGCACCGAGGATTCACTTCCTATGTCAGACAGATAAATTAGATAGATATTAAAATGGTCCCGTTGGACCCTTTCGTGTACGGAACCCCAAAAACAAAGCAAACAGAGGCACATTAATCAGCGGCGCGACTGCAGCAGGGGCGGCGGCGGCGGCGGTGGCGGCGGCGACGGCGGGAGCGACGCAATATCGCTAGAACGCAAGTCACTCGCCAAAGAGTTGTGCAAACGGAAGCGCCCAGAGTACGCTCTTTCTAGCAGCGGGTCCTAAACTGTGTACACACATTGTTATTGATTCATGGACCCAAGGAGCGATACAAAGGGTGACAATATATGTAGATTCTGCCTGCAAAGATGACAACTTATACGAAGGAATCTAGCTTTCCTAAAAAAACCAAATGAAAAGAAACGAAACACACGAAATGACTCGATTGGTCATGAAACTAAATAAAATAAAATTGTTTATTTGTACGAAAAATGGTTTATAGCAACCTTATACAGAGAGGCATACTATGAAGGTATATTTGTTAATGTAGCAGTATGGGAATATAGTCAATAGAAATATAGATATAAGGCTACAACAATAAATGATTGAAATAAAAATATTCATCAAAAGAAAAAATACTACTTAGCTTACAAACACAAAGTACTGGAGTTCCTAGAATAATCTTTACCTTTTTTTTTACTCAAGTATCATCCTAAACAATACGTAAATAAATATATAGCTCTAAATTATGATTGAGATAGATAATGCTCTTTTAGCTGCTTCTTAAATGTACCAATTGTGTTATCGCATATTTTCTGATATAGCTACAGTTATTCTTTTGGTGGACCGGTGTTAAAAAAAGTTATTTGTAAATCTCACGTGTGAAAGTTTGGGAAGCATTGTTACTGGGGCACTAATATGTTTGCTCGCCGTCCCCTGTTTGCGGAGACCTGGATAAGCCCCGGACTAGTGTCATTTTAGCGCCCCGCTAGATGCGATGATGATTGCCCTTTACATTACACTATTTATTTGGGATTGATACCTTCTTACCTCTTATTGTGCTGTATACCTTTAAGAAGATTCTTATAAAAGTTGAATTTATGAAGAAGCCATAGGTATTTGGCTCGTCTTAAACAGAACGAAAAGATTTGAACTTCAAATAAATGAAGCTATGATAATGCTACGTCTACGACACGTAGCACCGCTACGCCGTAGCACGCTTGTAACTTGCTACGAGAGTGAACGTCTCAATGTTGCTATTGGACGCTAGATGGCACAAGGCAAGAGTTTACTCGCAGTCTGTTAACAGTAGTCTAAAGTTCCAATAATTTGTAATAAAATTCATATGTTAATATAATTTTTAAGACTTGTCAGTGTCATACAATTATGGAAAGTCATTGTAATACATTAAAAATGATATAATTGGTAACTACAAAGTGTTAATGCAAATGAAATTCAACAACTGTTTTGTTAACGAGTTTTTTCATAATTAATTCGGAATCATAATCGCAAAACCGTAAACGGTTTAAAGGATTCAATTACAGATCACAACAAATAGTATTTTACATAACATTAGCATTTCATTACCATCTAAAGTTGAGTTTAGTTGTTCTATTGAATAACAGATGGCGCTGCCTACCTCATCGCGATCACTGTATGCAAAATTGAATAAAAACGAAGCTAAAAACTAATAACAAAAAAGCTTAAACTAATCATCTGGAATGGAAAATATATGAAAAATAAACTAAAACTTATCTATCCGCTATAATTGTCTACTTTGAGTCGTGTTAATATGTTTAGTACGGTAAATTAATTAAAGTTGAACAGCTATTTGTCTCGACTCTAAACAATTATGTAGTGTAAGCAAGAAGTAAGTAGTTTTTCAAATACCTTCTTTAAGTAATCATGTCATACGAGTGTTAAGGCTAGCTTCCGCGGCAGCGACGGCATCTCGAGCTGTGTGTGCGGGCATGAATATGAATGGTGCGTTACGCGGCTCGCAATAGGATTTCTGAATCAGTTAATTATATCGTTATTGGACACGACTTTTACTTTCAGTGTCCACTTTGCGTTGATGGCGGTTGCATTGCGTTTTACAATAGTTTTATGTAATCTTGTGGATTTCGCGGAGAGTTCGCGAAAGATTTGTAACTTTTTCATTATGAGGAGATACGAGCATTGAAAATAAACACACTTATTCTTTTATCATTGTAACCCGGTTTTATAATAGGAAAGCCTTTTATTTCATTATCCTCCAACCTATACCTCTACTTTTTAGGATCGCTCTGTAACTCTGCAAGTTAAGAAATAAATAAATGAATAAAGTACCTACTATGATTTACATTATAATTAGGTTTTTGCATCGTCAATCTCAATAACGATGTTAGGTATTTTTAGAACCTGCATACCCTAGTCAATATGACTTATGATTAAAACTGCTGTTTTTGATTAAAATGCTTGAAGGCCTCGATTCTTGGCTGCGGTGTAGACATTTATGATTTTAACTTTTCGAAAAAACACATTAGCTACACACATTGATGTTAAAATGTAACTACCATTGAACAGTAGATAGTACCTATCTATATTTTTTGATATATGGAAGTTGGTCTCAACGCCCAACCTTTCTACAATCGCGAAAAAGAATGCAAAAATAAAAAGGGTACCCCAAATGTATTAGTAGGTGCATAGAGTTAGGTAGGTACGTAATTAGTAAAATTAACAGTGTACTGGGGAGGTGCAACGACCATTTTTAGGTAGGCAGCTACCTGTTTCTGGTTTTGTAGTAAAGGACGAACCAACCCAAATAATATAACATAGGTACATTATTAATCTAAGTTTTTCTAATAACAGGATCAAAAAAAGGGTTAGTCGTTAGGACGACACAAAAGAAACCAACTCGGAAAATAAGACAATAATGTTCTTATAAGAAAATTGTAACATTCTATCAAAGTAACACAGACGGTGTAGGTAACACCTATCAACCTATTTAAATATACATATCAAAGTATGAAACACAGAATAAAAAGCTCCGAGACAAAAATATTATGTTGTGAGTATGTCGTATGTACGTCGTGAGTTGTGAGCGCGTGTGCTCAGTGTGTGGAGTGTACACACGCTGCACACTGAGCGGGGCGCCACACATACATAGGCATAATGGCGAGATTTTTGTACACTCTGTGTAAGTCACTCTAGGATACAGAATTTTCTTTTTGGACATAGGTATAATTGAACCTTTTCAATGTTAGTAAGAATAAAAAACTTATTAGGTAAATGACATAGAAAAACTAAGAAAAAATCTGAGAAACTTTACGGCGCGATTTAGTTTAGTTTCGATTACAATAAATACTCGTATAATAAGTATTTTTATAACAGCACAGTAGTATTATTTAGCTGGTCCGCGCAGTTGTCACTGCGAGTCCGTCGGCGGCGCGGGGGGCGCGGGGCGGCGCGCGGGGCGCGGGGCGGCGGGCGGGGCGCAGTAATTACATCGTCATTAGCGGCGCGGTGCGGGGCGCGCGGCGCGGGGCGCGGGGCGCGCGCGGTGGGCGGGGCGTCGCGCGGGCGCGGCTGCGCGGCGCGCCAGCCCGCAGTCCGCTGCTCGCTGCCGCCGCGCGCACACGCGCATGTCGCTCCGCGCTCCGACTGTCGGTGATGTGAGGTGGCCCCCGCCGCTACGGCTGTGCAGCGCGATATCCGCGCAGTTTTCGCGAACAGTAGCGCCAGGTGAAGGCTTGACGGCCTTCTCACCGGCAAGACGCCGTCCACCGTGGACCTGAGGTACGGCGCCATGGCGGCGACCACGTACATGCCGGGCGAGCTCGACTTGGGCAACCTGGGCGGGTACCACGCAGCGTCGCCGCGCTCGGCCGAGCCCGCCGACATGAAGTACCAGCAGCACCTGCAGTCGGGCGGGTCGCCGTCCCCGGGCGCGCCGCTGGGCAACCCGTGGGCCGCGCTGCCGCCCGCGCCCGACCCCTGGGCGCACCACCACCACCACGGCGGCGACGTGAAGCCGCACGACCCGCGCCTGCACGCGCACGGCTGGCACGCGCCCGTGGTCAGCCCGCACTCGCACTACGCGGCCGCCAGCCCCGTGCCGCTGCACTCCTACCCGCAGCTGCACCAGCACCACATGCTGCGCGAGATGCAGCCCAGCCCGCACCACCTGCACCACCACCACGCGCTCGAGCGCGACCAGCCCGAGGAGGACACGCCCACCAGCGACGACCTGGAGGCCTTCGCCAAGCAGTTCAAGCAGCGCCGGATCAAGCTCGGCTTCACGCAGGCCGACGTGGGCCTGGCGCTCGGCACGCTCTACGGCAATGTGTTTTCACAGACTACGATTTGCCGCTTTGAGGCGTTACAACTCAGTTTCAAAAACATGTGCAAGCTCAAACCGCTGCTGCAAAAGTGGCTCGAAGAGGCGGACTCCACGACCGGCTCGCCCACCAGCATCGACAAGATAGCGGCGCAGGGTCGCAAGCGCAAGAAGCGCACCTCCATCGAGGTGTCGGTGAAGGGCGCCCTGGAGCAGCACTTCCACAAGCAGCCGAAGCCGTCGGCGCAGGAGATCACGTCGCTGGCCGACAGCCTGCAGCTAGAGAAGGAGGTGGTCCGCGTGTGGTTCTGCAACAGGCGGCAGAAGGAGAAGCGCATGACGCCGCCCAACACGCTGGGCGGCGAGATGATGGAGGGCATGCACGCGCACTACGGGCACGACGTGCACTCGCCGCTGCAGCACTCGCCGCCCGGGCTGTCGCCGCAGCACCACCACGCCGGCGCGCACCTGCCGCCCGGCGCGCACTCGCTGGCCGCGCACTAACAGTTCGCCGGGTGGGCGCCGCCGCCGCCGCCGCCGCGCTACTGCGACCCGCACTAGCCGCGCCGCGCCCGCCCAGTGTGTGTGAGGACGCTCAGCGCCACCCCAGATACTGTTCTTGAGTTCTACCGCCGCCCGCGAGGCCCCAGTGAAGTCATTAATTAATTATGTGAGTAATGTTAAGATCGAAGCCAGTAATCGTTTTATTCGCGCGGCCAGTGGTTCCGAGTGATAGTTCGCGCCGGGACACGGACCTGTCGTTAGCTAGATAGTCTAATTGGTAATAAGAGCTTATGGAGCGGCGGCGGCGGCGGCGGCGGCGGGCTGCGGTAAGTACCCACACACCTCGCGGCCCGCGCGCCGACCGCGCCCGCGCCGCTAAACACGCGTAAAGGACGATTTCATCGAATTTATTTATAGATATTGTAAATTAACGATGTTCATAAATGCCTACCTGTCAGTAGGGAGTCATTGTGGTGTGGAATTACATTTAAATTGTTGCTATTACTGTAAATTTATGATTAATGAAGACGAGAGTAAAAAACTATGAATCGGGTCGAAGCTTCGTTTTGTAAGGATACGAGTGAGTCAATAGGTGCAATTTTTATTTTAATAAGTGTTTAACGACTCCGAGCGCCCCGAGGCGCGCGGGCCGTGCTCGGACGGTAGGCCTCGCCCGGCCTCGCGCCCAGTCGGTCAGCCTCGCGGCCTCGCGGCCTCGCTAGCTCTGCCCGAGCGCGGCCCGAGCGCCTCCGCTCACTCTTTTTTTCTCACTCTGCCCGCCACGTCAAACAAACGTAGGTCCGACACATAATTTATTAAAAAATATTATTAAAAGAATGCAGACACGATGCCAAAATGGTTTTATTCCTGTTTTTTACTTGTTTTGTTGTTTTTTCGTTTGTATGTATTTGTGGCCAACCTTGGTACTTAAAACTTGTAAAAATAGGTATTTTTTCTATATAAAGTAATGTACCTACGACGTATATGATGGTATATATTAAAAAAGTTCTTTATAGAAATTGAAATATGGAAATGACTTTTATTGATGTCCCGTTCAGCATTGCCTTGAATTAGATTCGCGTTGTCAGCCAATCGTTTCGCGGCCATCTTGTAGTGTTCTGACCCACTGTCCACCTGTGCATACCGCGTCACTCGCGCTTGGCTCATCTCCATACCTGCTGTACTGTCGCACTGGCTCGTCGCACAGTATTGTTACCGCAGTGCACAATATGGGTATGCTTTATTTCCGATGTATTAAACCCAAAACGCTTGTAAATCGTGTAAACAAGTGCTTTATAAATTTATCGCGTAAAAAACGACCAAATAACCTGTAAAACAGCTCTGTATAAAATTATAATACTTAACGGCATTTTAGAATGCGATTACCGAATGTTATAGTAAAACCACGGTCAATAGGTCAGAGTGGGGACAAAAAACTTCTTTTGATGGTGTATGGTTTTTTGTTGCATTATTTGTTTAATTTATGAGAGCCGGAGCAGGTAGATGCTCGCTTGATCCGATCTCAGCCAAGCGTGTGCGTGCGACGGCTCCGGGAGCTTTACGCAGAACTGTGCTGATGTCAAAGATGCATTTTTTGTCAGTTTTTTTAATGTTGTGTTGAGCCATTTGGATCGCAAAGTATCGTTGCTCAGTCAGTGCTCGGGCGAGGCGGTGTCGCGGCGGCGCGCGTAGGCCTACACGCCGCCGCCGCCGCCGCTACGCACTCGCTCCCTGAAAATGTATTTAAGATAAGAGCAATTTCATTCCGAATATTATGTTCGTCAAGGCTGCCTAGCCTATTCAATGTAAATGAACAATAGATTTTTGATGCATGTCTGATGTATTTGTGGTATAGTTTGCGGATTCGAATAATGTCTCGGATAGTTATATTTAAAGATAAAGTGAGATATTTTTTTATAAAGTGTAGATAATACCTACTGATAATGATTGTAAATATGTGTAGTCAGAGTTAGTAAAACATAGGATTAGGTCTAGGTATTTAGTTGAAATGTTACATAAACTATGTGAACTATTGGTAATTAAAGACTGTTGCAGTTGTTAATATATATTCGTATTTTTTAACTTCATGTTCACCTTGGATCCCACACTTTTAAAACTTTCTTAAAAGACTACACAAAGTTTTATCTGAAACTTGTGCAAAAGAAAACTGAAACACTCTAACAACATCTCTTGTTCAAATTGTGACTTGGTATCTATGAAAATATACTTGCGCTTGTCTACATCACAAATAGAATAGTTACGAACCCGTTACGGGAATATATTTCACATGACCTATAACCGCCCAGAGGTTCTAAACGATAAATATTTTTAACGGAAAATATATCAGCAATTTCTTGCAAACGGTGCATGCAAACACTTTTTGTGAATTGTGTGATTAAACGAAAATTATTTATTTCTAATACAATCTAGTGACGGTGTCACGGAGAGAGACGTTTTCTGTGTACGTTGTATTTGAGGAGAATTAGTCAACAATCAACTGCAAATCCTCCTGAAAGATAAAGTACCCACTCTCCCTACAGTTAGTAAATTTTACTACATTTAGTAGATATAATTAATTAAATTAAGTTTATTTATTATATTTTACGTAAAACCATACAAAATTCCTCAAAAAACCTCGTTATTTGAGCATAGGATCAGAAGATTCTAAAAGACCAAATACCTACACCAATTTGCAGAACGATTCAACATTTATTATAGTATTGAAACGGTTATGTAATGTAACTAGGTGTAATTGAAGAGAAGTCGAGTTCTTGATGGAGCCTCATGATCTTCAGCCGAGGTGTTAATGAGTGCCACGGTTGCACAACCCGCATTAGCGGCAATCGCTTCGCCCGCGCATCGCACTGCCAGCAAACCATTAAGTACAATTAACCAATTACGCAGCTATTACAAACAATGATTCTATACGCAACACATAAAACTACCGATATCCGAATCTCTTGTGTATGTCGCTATTAAATAACCGCGGGGATTGATTCGGACAGTGACGGCGGCGAGCGGGCTCGCGTGTCGGCCGCGCCATTAGCAGCCGATGAGGCTTACCTAATCACGACTTGACACAGCAAGAACATAACTTCGGCCAGTATTCCTTTTTTCGGCTTCAAAGTATATTAGTCGTTGAACACGTATAATGTCCTGTTACTTTCTCTAGAGTAAGAAGCTCCGGTGCAGTTTTTGCGGGCGCTGCGAACACGCTGCGCCGCGCCGCGCGTCGCAAAAACTTTTCGTGCGCCTCCTGCTCGTCAGCGCGCCGCGGCGGCCGGTGACATTCCGCCTGTCTAATGGAGCGTTGCAGTGAAACGTACCCTGTACTGTAAATTGTAGTAAAAATTGACATTTACTGGCCATCTCGCCGGCGCAGCGCGGCCCGGCGCGGTATCGCGCTCCGATCGGCCCGACACCCGTTTCTTTTTTGGTTTTATTAGTCTCTTTCGGTTGTAATTTATACATTTGTGCAACAAGCCCGCGACTCGACAACGGTATAACTAAATTAAAATATTAACTGAATTATATTTAATTGCCTACTTAAGCTGCAATCGTAAATTGTCGGTGTAAATAAAAACTTTATCACTCATTCAGCAGCGGTTAATATGAAATTGTAGCAGCTAAACGATTTGAGGGAAACAAAAGGTACAGGTGGTAGTCGCGGTGGCTAGTAGTGAAGGCTGCGGCGTAGCCTCGCGGCCGTCGCCGGTTTCTGGGCGGTGATATATGCCTGCGTCACTGCAGCCAAGTCGCTCATATCGACGATCTCACCAAATCCACCTCGCTAACAAATGGTCGTGTGTTTTTCTGCGTTTTGGCTGTAAAATATGTCGGCGGTCGGTCGGCAGGTCGGCAGGTGCGTCGCGGCCGCTTTATCGGTGTGCGCATGTTGGATTAAATTTATAGGCTCGTCGCAGCGCCGCGAGCGGTCCCGCGCCAACAAACTAGCTTTTTCTTCGGTTAATTTTTCTTTTACGACATATTTTTTGTGAGATACACGGAACTATGAAGTGTGAAATTTAACTAATGTTCGGTCACTTCGTTATTATTTTTTCATTGCGGCTAAAATTACCTATTGTCAGCCAGTTAAATAGTTGACGGTTCTTAAATTGTTACTTGGGCGTAAGTTTATTTTGCAGTGGTGAACTGAAATTCATTAAATGTGCATTCGTGTTAGTATATTAAACGGGTCTAATTGCGATTATTAAGAAAACACTACGTGTTAGTTTCATTTCGGAAGTAACAAAAACAGTGCATGAATAAATGCAAACAGTTTTAGAATTACTCATGTTTTTCAAACAATGAAAAACGTTTTAGTTTTTTAAATTAAGTACGTTCCTTGTCTTCATGATAGCGATACGAAGCAAGACAGTATCCGTTCTTAGCACAATCAAGTGAAACTGCTGTGCAGTAAACATGATATAACTTATTTAAAACTCAGATCAAAATGTCTAAAGTAGAAAATGCAAGGAAACACTGTGCAGTGTCAGTCAGGCTAGTGAGGCTAGCACGGCATCGCGCGGCTATTTTAGACAATCGCGCGGATCCGCCGTTTTTGCGCGTCAATTAAGCCTCGCGCCGCGACTGGGCGGCCTCGGCTGCGATTCTCATTAGTACCTTCGATTGTCACCGATAATTCGATAATGACGTTCGTTTATTTTTTGCCGAAACGATTTTTCTAGCATTGTCAACTGGTCGTTGATAAACCAAAGTGACATCAAGGACTCAATGTAAAATTGGACGACTTCATTAGTGACAGTAAACTTGGTTATCCTGACTGTCAGGAAATTTTGGTTCAAACAATAAACCAAGCGATTAAGAATAAAGAGAGAAATAGTAAAATATGTAAATAAGACAGAATAAGGTAGTTAAATAGGTAGATAAATAATTTTGATTTAGGGTATAGAAAACTCTAAAAAATTACATGGATTAATGGAAATTACCTACATAATACATCCAAGTATCTAATTGGAATAGAAAATGTACCTATAAAGGAATGAAATTATGTCAATGTCACGTGACAAAGTAAGTGGAGCATTGAGGTCAATTGACACCTATTGGCGGCGATTATAGGCCAGGAGTCGAACCGATTGACCCCGGCGCAGATACATGCACTGGGAATTTCGCTGGCCATAACTGCTAAATTATATTAAAAATAGGCCCCTACTACAGGGTACCCTTGAATTCGTTCATTATTTTTAATATGAAAAAAGCGTATAAATGATTATGTATTAAAAATTATGACTATGTTCGAGGCCGAACAACTCATCTAAAACAAACGTAAAAAAAATCAACGTTATGGCACTTTCGACCACTGTAAATTTGGATCAAAGTGTGAAGTAAAGGTCGGAAATTAATAAACAGTTATAGTATTTAAAAAAACTCACGCCCGTTATCCCCGAGGGTGTAGGCAGAGGCACCAATCACTACTGGGCCCACGTTTACGTTATAGTATTACTGTCAAATAATAATACTGTTTAACAAAATGATAAGAACATTTTCTTAAAAAGGAGGTTTAATGGAGGTTCATGTTAACTTCTTTTTAGTTATCTCTACCAATTATGCAGCCCGAATTCTGTTTTCAAATTGATAATATATTCTGAAACGACGAAGCAGCTACTGGGCAGTATTGTTCAAGTTCTCATGCAGGTAGCTCCCGATCAATATGACAATAGTTTCTTAGCGCGTTTCGTGCGGATAGTTGCTGCTAATTACCGAGATCCGAGCCACTGTGCCGCCAGCTCTAGTACCAAGCTAATGCCACTCTTTTTGCCTAGGCTGTAGGGTGCAAAGGGCTGGTGGGTCACGTTGGTAGTGCCTTGACCTGCGTGGGACCCAGCCTCTGGAGCTCAATCGCGAATCAACTAGTGTTTAATTTGATGACGATAGTTAGTCTCACATACAAAACGTGCGTTAGCTTCGCGAAGCGGTTCATGTAAGAGCATTCATTGATCCATCTCGTCGTGTCCGAATTCATTTAAGTCATAAGTTATGTTATATTCCGAACTTGTATGTAAGAGTTTTTAGGTGATTATTCTGTAGAATAGTTAAGTCTTTGCATGTCACTCTATTTCACTTTATTCGCATGTAGAGTCCTGTCTAGACGCTAAATCACATCCTAGCTACAGATGTACGACAAACGAACGTTTATCTCTATACCTTCAGTGCCTGTGTAGATGCTTGCCTCCCCCGCCCCCCGAAGCCCGCGCCGCCCGCCGCCCGCCCCCGCCGCTAGATGGCGCGATGCGTACCGCTCCTCACCCCACGATACTACAGGTTACTACAAGCTACCTACATACATATACATGTTGTTATGATGCTCTGATTGTATCCAATAGCGTTGTAAGGCGTTGCAGTGCCCGTTGCGAAGATATTTTCACCTATTGTTATAATTGTAGGTCTTGATATATTCACTGTTTTGAAGCTTAACTTTTGTGCTTGTGCTAGACAGGTACAAATGAAATAGAAAACGTATAAAACGTTTGGTTCTTTGTAGCATTTTCCGGTAATCTCGTTATGTATTTTCGGTTACTTCGACTTAAAGTATTTTTTACACAGGGTGTACTTTTTACTTGTCAGTATAAACAACTATTAATATGGTGACAACTTCACAATATACTTCAGAATCATGAATGAAATAGTGATATTTTTTCGAGCTTTTATAGTTAGTAATTCGTATTGTGGGATAATAAACTCTCCATTTTGTGATAGATATGGCGTACATATTGCATAGAGTTGAAAACCGATTAAATTTTACATATTCAAGCTGTTGCGCGTGAAATGGCAAAGGACGTACCTACACAGACAGGTGCCATGTCTTAACAGCTTGGCCGCGTGCATCAAGCACTGTATCAAGTATTGTTAGTAACGGCGCTCTGACAGGAGCCTTGTTGCTTCCCGTCCGCTGCTGCCTCGGCTGACTGTCATGTCTATTACTGGAGGTTGCGGCCACGAGGAGTCTGTGACAAGGTAGATACTCGGTCACCCCGTGTTTCAGTAAATACTCGTGTAAATTAATATCGTTTAAAACTTTGGTACACCTTTAGAAATAATTTACCTAGACACAATTTCTTCTAAAATATACCTTTATTTATTACGACCTCTGTGGCGAAGTGGTGAGCTCATCTGCCTACCATGCGAGAGGTCCCGGGTTGAACCACGGCTGGGGACAAAAAAAACCCAGATATTGGATGTTTACAATGTTTGTCATGTCGCTGTTTCTCGTTCCCACGACACAGAGTATCCTAATGTGGAACCAGAAGCAATGTGCCTATATGTTTTTTTTTAATTAGCCCTTTCTGTGTCCCACTGCTAGGCAAAGGCCTCCCCTTTAGATATCCACTCCTCCCTGTTCTCAACCAGCAGTTCCCACCCCGGTAAATATTTTGTAAGGTCGTCGCACCATCTCCGCCTCGGTCTATATGTAAATGTTTATTTTTTATTCTAGAGTATTACAACTATTGTTTGATTTTATGTTTAATAAAGTATACGTCTGTCTCTAAAGAGCTAGACAGAACGTAACAATATAATGCATCGCATCCATGTTTCGCTGGGCAGATGCAAGTGGCAAATCTAATACGATTATGGTGATTGAGACCATTTCTCAGAGTTATTGTGATCGAGTCGATAGGTTGATAACATGAGAATTGATATGCATGCGAGCGCTAGAGGGCTAGAAGGCTGATTGACGATTGAGAGCGTCTGGTGCACGGCGTGGCTGAGTGATCGCTTCCTGCGATTGTCGTCTAGACGCTGCATTACTGCGGACATGTGCCGGATTGCTGCTGTGTTCCCCTTGTGAGACTAGGGACGATAGCCCCTTCCGTGTCTGGACTCATGTCCTAAGCGATTTTCGAAAATGTACATTGTTCGATGATGAAATCAGCGGAATGCGAAAGTGAGGAATCGAGAAGTTTTTAGACGATGAAAGGAATTTACATGCAATGTTTCTCCATCCATGTTAAAGCGTAGAAATTATATTATGGAACTAAGGAGTACGAGATAAAATCATTTGAATACTATAAAGAATCTACACTGGATTTCCAGATGATTTGAGAAAATATGGTCCAAGTCAAGTATTTTTACCGTTGCTTTTTTTACATTCAACAAACAGAATGTAGATGGTTTACGTGAAATAGATATTTTTAATTTAATTAGATTTTTAGACAAGTCTAAAAATCTGTCTATACAATATTATTTTTGTAATTTACAAGGTTCAAAACGCCTTTCGGCACCTCCTACGCTGGTATAGGAAGAGGAACACAACCGACGGAACTCAAGAACTTCCAAAACAATGTCTAAAATTAGAATCTAAAATGATAAGCCTGTAACGCGGCAACAATTTGAAAGGTGTAATTACTAGAGGTGTAGAGCACGTATCTAAATAATATATCACACGCTAATTGAGCTGATTAACATATAAATCGCAACGGGCGCGCAGCCACTCGCTACCGTTTGTGTGATCGCCGTGTAGACGCTAAGGAAACAGCCGCTTTGGACAAGCGGACATAGCGAAAGAAAAAGTTCGTTATATAAAAGAAAATAGTATCGTGGTTCACAAAGTCCCTATACTTGAATGCTGTGGGGTTGGCGAAACCCACTAATATTATTAGCATTTCTTAGCCATAAGTTCATGACAGGGGAGAGGTTTTACTATTTCCTGGATTAAAATGGGCTACATACCTATTGGGTTATTTTTGAAAATGCGGAATACCTGACACATACTAGGTAATTTATACGTTATTTTCAACAACAACATTTATTCTATTTTTTTTATTTCTTATGCTTTATAGTGTCGCCATATTGAATAGAATACACGTTGATCTATGAAGGTAGAGACCAGGACACCAAAATATCTCAACCCAAAAAATATCAATTTGGGAAAGTCTCATGGAACAAAAGTTGTACAACCCAATTATAATCGACATGGTTTCAGAAAATAACCCTGTACAACAATTTTAAGTGACCAAAAGTAGCGCCAAAAAAGGTCGCGTAACACTTTTGTCTGTGTCTGTGTGAGAATTTGACAAAAAGGTAATTTGAGAAAAAATGGTCACAATAAAAAGTGGAGAGTATTTTTTCTCTATTATAAAACAGCCCGAGGGCAGCGGCCAATATAGTAACTATGGATAATTGGACATTCGTAATACAGAATGCAAATTTTTTACTTTAATTTTTGATTCTTGAATTCAGTAAAGAGTGAGTAGAGTTTTGAAAGCTGTTGCTGTGTTTGTTTTTTCTTTTGGGGCCATCTCAGCTGCATGGCTTTTGAGACCAATTTAGTTACTAGTGAATTGTGTTACTAGCTTATAGAAACTCCACTGTAGAATCTTGTTCGACCAAAGTGAAACTTCTGTAAGCAGCAGAGCTGTGCAGAGATGCTTACATTACAACGGTGTGGTAGCTATTCGACAAAAATCGATTAAAGTTAAATGTTTCGATTATAATTAACCGATCATGCGTCGAACGGGATTCACTCTCGATCTCGATTGATTGAATCGTAAGTCGGAGAGATTTACATAATGATATTGTTAGTGGATGCAAATAAACGAGTTATGAACATTATGCTCGGCTGAGCGTGGTTCCTCTGCGCGCCCTGAACCTTTGCGGTCAATCTAGCAGGGACTAAGTTTCTAATAATTCATAAATAGATAGATAGATAAATAGAGAACTCACAATAGTATATTTTATTTAAATTATTATTCTGAAATTAATTGGTATAGGTATGTACATATTTTTTTCCATTGCTTCGAAAGTAAATAAATTTTACAAAATGTATACTAAGCTATTAAATAGATGTTTTGTCTGTAAGAGGTGATTATGGGTCTTATATGGAAGTAAAAGTTACGCAAAACAAATAAATTGGTTGTCTTGAAGAAATTGCTGTTAGCAATAAGGCCGCTCATTTTAGTTTTTTTAATTGAAACTTTTATTTCTATTTCTTGTTTCTTGTGTGCAATAAACTTTATTCTTATTTTATCTAAACTATTTTCATTTCATTTTCATTATCTTATATTAGGTACCGTATATTACTGTAAACCAGAGGCACCCATAGCATAACATTACTAGCTATTAGTTTGATGTGTATATTTAGTTTTAGTTTGTTTATTAGTTCAATTTTCATCAATCATTCAAGTTAGCCCGTACTCGCCCGTTGCTGGACAGCTGTTACTGAGGCACATCACGTTCATCTGTCTTCTGGCATCCTCATCCAGATACAATATCGTCACAATTCAGTTTATTTCGCTTAATTTTCCCCCTGACCGATACCGACATTCCTAAATCTTCATATTTTTACTACTCTAAGAGTAATTCAAGGCAATTTACAACTATCACAAATATATTAAAATTAGAGAACAATGAATCAAAAGCAAAACACGCCGTGGTGGCCTACCAGTTAATTAAAATCAATCAACTTAATTGTCATTTTCAATTCAGCTTGACAGCGAGTAGGAGTGCAGTGATTTGTTGACGATACGTGCGCGTGCGCGAGTGCTGCGCCGCCTTACACAACGACGGCTACAATGGAAAACTTGCACTAGAAAATGTTTTAATTCATAATTCATTTATTGATTTGTGAGACACAAGTACATCAAGTGTAATGGTTGTAAAATATAGCTTCTTTTGTGCTCTACCTAAATAGGCATACAAATTAATTATAACATAAACATTTACATAAAGGCACCTAGGTGGCTTCTGGCACTACACTAGGATAACGTGTGTCGTCAGTAGCAACGAAATCACAAACATGTAAACGTCCAAGACCTTGGGTGAACATCATCGAAGAAGCCAGGTTAAACGATAAATAATAATGGTTTTGATTTCAATCGAGAATAATCGTTTCTTAATGTCCAAAAGTAATAGGTGCCAGTAATAATGTACAAAAACGCACCGTGGAAATCGGATTCAGACTATGACGTCACAACTTGCAATAATTTGTAACAGTTTATCAATATTAATAATAATAAAAAATTATTTCGGATAAAACAGTGATCCATGGAGCCTTAAAAACTACTAAAGGTAAAAACGATGTTAGTAGTCTTAACACTAGAAAGACCGACATTTGTGTCCTATCTATAAAGACCAAGATCGTCTTATTGACGTTAGTATACCCATTGACGTTGGTGTCAAATTATTGTTAGGTATATTAATAGGTATTTTAATTCTACGTTCTTTTAAAAATAAAAAAACTTTTAATATTAAAATGGCCTTGTTAAATTGTTTTAGTGCATCTAACGTAGGTACACCCTTTTTAAAAAACGCTTAGAATTCAATGAACAAACGAAATCCAAAATGTTATTATCATTAGAGTAACTAGTTTTCTTGCAGTTATAGGCACCCCGAAAAATATATTTTTACTATTCTCTTGAGTGTTTATATGTTTTCTATGATATAAAAAGAATGACATTACAATCATTTTGACGCAAGTTCCCCATTCTTTTGTTGATGTGGTATCGTGATGATGATGTTTATTAAACCTTGCTCATCATGATACTATTATTGTGATAAGCTGTCTATAATATATACAACATTACGCTAGACCTCATGATGGCCTCATCCTTTGAACTTAGAAGTACATATAATAGTTGTGGACATCTTGGAACTTTTTCCACAGAAGGTAAGTGAAAAATTATTATATAAATACCCGCAAATCCTATCGCCGCCTAAGAATGTCCGATACTATATTGTTCCGTAATTTTAGGTTTTAATTCCTAACCTGTCACATTAGCAGAGAAGAAAATTCAATAGTTAAGATTTACAAGTTAAGAACGAAATTAGATAATAATGAAGTTGCTACTGTGTGGCCTGGGTAGAGCAGGGAACACTTAATTGCACAACAAAAACTTGTACTAGAAGTGGCCCGTTAGTTTTTATCGTTGTGTAGAATGTTATTATTCCATGTCGGCAGCCACTATGTAGGCTTCGCAATCTACATAGCAGTTGGTGACATGGCGTAGGCATGATAAGCCTCCTTAAGGGGCTCCAGGTAGTTCACTAGCGCCATCGAGAAAAAAAATTTAACCAAGGAAGTTAAATAATTATAATAAACTCACGCCCGTTATCCCCGAGGAGGTAGGCAGAGGCACCAATCACTAGAACTGGGCCCACGTTTTGCCGAATTTGTTAGCTAACGAGGTTGATCGGGCCATATTGGACAATTTGAAAAAAAGTGTCTATACCTACTTTCTTTGAACTAAAACTTTTGTAGGTAAGCACTTAAGTAAACTTAAGTAAGTAAATATATCCGGATAATAGATTACAGAGCGTCTAGACTATCTCTCAATCATGAATTAGTTATTTTTAGGAATCTGAGGCAACGCCAAAAACGGCCGTTTAGTGATGTTAGTTGTCTTGTCGTGGGTGCTAAATATTACTGTTAATATAATTGAGAGATTGACACACACTTTTTGCAGATTTAATCTATAAAAATGGTATATTTTTCGTCGTCAGTGGTACTCCCTGGAGCCCCTTAAGATAAGGTGTAGGCATGATAAGCGGGGCCAGTGGTGGCGGCGCGCGGCGTCGCAGGCAGCCGCGGCCTTCATTAAGCTGGCGGAAGGCGAGACCGGTTCTTTAATTGACACCCACGCCCGAGAGATACGCAAAAATAACGATCTGATACAAATACTCCCTTGTATCTTTGTTTTATTTGTCCAATACCGTGTTATTCTTCTACTGTAAGGAGGCCAAAAGTATATGCGTTATTCAAATAATTCTTAATTCATATATCATACCCGCTCTAAATCTATCGGAGTCCTGATGTGTGAGATAGTAATTAGTATGAAAGACAGACGATTAAAATAGTTCTTCAGTTGGTTTGCGTTACCACCTCCTTTGCGTACGTTGCGTGAGGTGTGTACCGTCGCGTCGGCTTAGCGTGGAGAAGATCACCACACATAACTTAGTCACCCACATCTCTGCCTCCTTGATGGTCTCCCGATGACACGCCTGACTACTAAAACAGAGGTAAAGGGTTAGATTCCTGTCGTGCTTGATTTGTACATCTCGATAACTTGACAATCGTCAGTAATGTCGCCAAAGTAGCCGAATCTATTGGATCGATTCATTATGATTTTAATAATAATAAGTTTCACACACACAATGACATGACCTGGTCCCAAACTAGGATACCCTGTGCTTTGGCAACCAGGCAAGAACATCACAAACATGGAAAAACACCCAGTCGATTCGTCAGTCAGGAGAAAATAAATAATAGACAGTTGTAATTTTATTAGATAGACATTATTTTATTGTTTTTATTTGTTTTTTAATGGTACTCTCTTTCTCTCTTACGCAATTTGGTTTTGTAAGAGACAATAACATAGTGACTAACACGATGTTGGAAAGATCATCTGACTCATCTGTCTACACGAAAGGATACGAGTCTTCAGAATGTTCAGCCCAAGAAAACCTGACAGTTTCGTAGTGCATACCTTATTTCCTATAGTAGGTACCTAGTGAATGTGTTTCACGTTTGTCAAAAGTTGATAATTCTTTTAATATCAATACAGAGTAAAGAGAGGGAAAGCCTTCACTATGAACAATATAAAGTAGTTTTAATAATACGTTATGTTATTAACTTTATTTCAGATAGGTACACTTACTTGGCTTTTTGTCGGAAGAGTCCGACCAGAGATAGGGACGAGCAACCGACGACGCGAGCTCCGAGTCTCGTCTCACCATGATTAAGTTCTGCGGACAGAGGGCGACTTCATCGGACTCTTCCGACCACAAGTCAAGTAAGTGTATCCGGAATTAATATAATGTAATGTCTAGTGCATACGAAAGTTTAAGTTCAAAAATACGATATATTATATTAGGTACTAATTCACAACAATCAGGATTGAGTTCCATACAGCGGCAATCTTTGGTCTATTATGAGAATTCGTGGTACATTGCTTATCACAGTTCACTTACAAATCTGTGGGTTAATGGACATTGCAATGTACATCAAATTGTCAAAGTAATACATGAATTGGAGTTCTTTATTAATCATCATCATCATCAACTCATTATGCCCCCACCGAAGGGCACGGGCCTCTTCACTGAGGAAGGCATAGGCCGTATTCCACGGCAATCACACGCCAAATCCGCCAAGTCCGGATTGGTGGAGGAGTTCTATATAATAATAAACTCACAGCCTTTAACCCTTATCACCGAGGGGGTAGGCAGGTAGGTTTATTATATTAATAATAAATGATAAATTAATTGTTAACTGTAGTTGACGACCTCTATGCCGCATCGGTTAGAGCATCAGCCTACCATGCGAGAGGTCCCGGTTTTGAATCCCGGCTGGAGACAAAAAGGAGTCCCATATCTTGGATGTTTACATGTTTGTGACGTCGCTGTTTCAGGTTTCCACGACACAGGGTATCTTAGTGTGGGCCAGAAGCAACGTATGTGCCTGTAGGTACCTATGTAAATGTTTAAGAGCCATGCCCCAGACGGTACATTTTGTATTAGTTTTCAGTTTCAAATCCCAATTTTTTGAAATGGCAATTTAAAGAAGGCTCCATTGACTCTACAGATTTTTTTTTGTTTAATTTCTTTTTTTTTTAAACCTCTATCGGAGATAGAGTCCGTTTTAGCACAAAGAATAATTAATTTCAAGAAACATTTTTAGAAATTCGCGACATGATTTGTCAGATATTCTCTATTTGTTTTCTATACCTAAAAAAAGTAGAGTCAAAATTTAAAAATAATATTGTAAAAGTTGTAAATGCGGGACAATACAAAATCACTAAACACAAAACACTAAACGCAGAAAAATATCGCAGACAAAGTACCTACTCTAGTTGTTTATCACAGATTTGATCACTTTTTGACCTTTAGCAGATTGAATCGGTCATCCATTCCTACTGAAATTTATGAACAGATCTTAGCGTAGCCGAGTCCAGCAGCGGCAGCAGTATGGTCGGCCTCTTAATTGTCGCGCTGGCATGTGTAATTTGTCGCAGAGGTAAATGGGTCACGTGATACTTGCGGCATTACCTTGCCCCACCGGAGTCGGAGCTACTTTGACACTAACTATACATATTGGTTCAGAAACCCCATTTCAACCTAATTTTGTCCACGTTGAGGTCTTCGCCTGCAACATTGAATCTAAATTCAATGCCTGCAAGTTCGTTCAGTTTCCTTGTGACTGCGTGTGTAAATGCACCTATTAACCAATAGGTAAGTAAGACCTCACACTGTCTTGCGTCTTATACAGGGTATAAGAAGTTTTATTATATTCCCATAGAATAAACTACCAGCGGATTCGAAATACGATAGAATGTAAAAATTGAATGAATTATATTTTTGTTGTTATATTTCGCTTACCTATCTATATTTTAAATTTTTTGTATAAATTTTTTTAAAGGTATTTGGGATTTTGGGGATGTCTTATGAAATAGTCGTATTAGTAAGATTCAGCCAAGATGAAGTCAGAATCGGGAGTCCAAATTAATAATAAGTGAACACTTTACGAACTGAATGATAGGAAACACAGTTTTGTTTAATAAATACATTACATAATAATATTGTGCTACGGAACCTTCGGTGCGTAAGTCCGACTTGTACTTAACCAGAATTTTGAATAGTAATGTAGAAAACAAGGCATCCCTAAAAATAATAATTAGTACAGTTCAAAACCGTGAGTAGATTGTGTTGAGTCACGTTATTTTTGTATTGTTTACGTAGATTTTTTATTCATTTCTTAACGTTTGTTTTCTAAGTTACGTACATTTGTGAAGTTATAATAACAATAGCACTCGTTAACCGTGAAGTAAAACATCGTGAGGAAACCCGAGTGTAAGAGCTGCTTACATAGCTTAGCGCGTCAAATGGCCAATCCGCGATGGGCTCTCTCTTTGGGAGAAAGCCTGTACCCTATAGTGGGATGTGTATGCTTTTGCTTACATTACATTGCATGTAGCTCAGCATTACTGGTTATAAGCCTGTGCTTTTGATGGGATGTATTAGCGCAGAGCAAGATAAAAAGTACCCGAAAAAGACGTGCGTGCATTCAACGACTAATGAATGTCAATAAAGTGAAAGTGATTTGTCAGGTTCGTGGCAGGTGTCCGTCCCTGGTCTCTGCTTACCCCTCTGGGACACAGGCGTGAATGTATGTGTAAAAACTAATTTACCTACTCAATAAAAATTACGTGAACTTTGCTAAAGCTTCCGTGGCTAACGTTTACTACGGTGGCTTAGTGTTTTATATGTCGCGGATTAATTGCTGGGGTTTTTAATCGCGCTTCATTAAGGGGGCTACACACTTGCCGATCCAAGCCGGGTAAGGTAGGTACCAGTATGTTACGCCACCGGGTATATTGGCGTGATTACAGGCTTTCCTCAGCTCTGCTGAGGCTTGGCCTACTAACCTATTTGGAGGAATTCTAGTAAGAGAACTCGTCATAATGTTGCGGTCAACTGGAATTAATCAAGAATATAATTTTTCTAAAATACTTTTATTGATCTTACATAAAAAAAGTACAAAACGGCAGTTTTAATGCCAGAAGCTTTTTCTACCAGTAAACCGTCTAATTTCAGTTTAGCATCAGTGTTATTTACCTACAACATAAGAAAACATACTTATATCAGTGTCGGCAGCGCTACTCATAACCACATACATGACTCAGATTGTAGGTACAGTCGGCAGGACATCATCCTATACACCCATGCACTCTACCCCGATGCATTACACCTTCACATTAAAATGTGAAGGTTGACGTGCTGTCGTCTGTACACCAGAAGATTTAATTATAATTTGTATGGAGTTTAATACTATCTACATTATAAGTACTGAATCTGAGAGTATTATCACCATATTGCATCATTGTTTAAGCATTACCTACTCTAAGGCGGTGTCCTGTAACGATGTTAAAATTTTTACAACATTTTTTCGTATTTCTTTTATTGTGTCTATCATTTTCAATTCAATTGCATGTTACAAAATATCTTTCCTCACTTATTAGCATGCAAACATGTATTCGTATAGCACTTCTTCTTCTTGTATTCTAATTGAAGGGTGTTTTGGAGGAGCAACCGGGGTCGCATTTTTGTAATTTTTTTTTTCTCTATGGACTATTTTGTACCTAATACTATATTTTTGGTAACTAAACAAAAAAAAAACACGAAAATGCGACCTTGGTTGTTTTTCCGAAACACCCTTCAATTCAATTCAATTAATTATTCAGCACAGACCTATGTAAAATTATGTTTCTCTGGCGAAAAAGTTTTTGCCGTTCTTTAATCTCGTCAAAGTATTCTGTGGATAATGTTGTGGGTTATACTCTTACCTATTCGACTTTACAACTATATTTGTTAATAATTTTATGTTGTGTAGTTAGCTGTTTATTGCCCCAAATAAAATAAAATAAAATAAAAATTTTATAAATCAAAATTTAAAATTACGTCACCCATTTAAATATTTCATTTGACATTCAATCCGACTTCACCTTTTGACCAGATCACAAGGTGTCAACTTTCTACTTGCTGATTATATTTTATTCTGTTTCTTTCTATTTTATCACTTATCATTAAAAAAAATCCGAGTTCTTCGAAAAGGTAAACATTTCATTGAGCTCTAGAATCCTACAAGTCTGCTGAGCCCAAATCGTTATTTACAGGGTGCACTATCTGTAGGTGAGGTAGATCCCGCATTGTATGTGAAAAATGCGTATATTGCCCTGAAATTACATAAAGCAGCACTAATGCGTGCCAGTAATCGCCCTAATGAGCGGCGAGTGAGTCGTGTACGCAAAGTTACGGCTTCGGTGATTCGCTATTAGTACCGGGGTCGTACGACAAGTAGGTATTGTACGGTAAGTACAGCTCCGCACACAAGTAACGTGAGTTATGGCGGCCGGTCTGAGGTCGCGCCATTGTGTACACTGAGCTGCACCGGGGAACACCCCTTTTGCTGGACTACCATACTTGTGTTGGACGCTTGCACGCGATCAAAGTCACTCGCGGTGCCAGCAACTGTCGTAGACTGTACCAACGTGGAAAATACGGTTATACCACACGTGTAATTATTGGACTAGGGTAAAATTAAAGAAATTCTACAAATTGTACTAGAGCTGTGGGCTACTAAGAAAGCCTTTGCTGGAGATCGCTTTTGAGAATTGCGGTATTGAATGAGCATGGTAAACATAAGGGGCCTTTAAATTGTACGAAAATAGAAAACTATGTAGGTAGGTTCTCAGTGTTATTTAAGACTTTGTTTACATTATGGTGCAATAAATATTATATCTGTTTTTTTTTTGTAAAACGTTCTCACAGGACTGTACCTCATAAATTATAATTTGTGTACAAATATTGTAAATGAATTATCGTATGATTTTTATGATTGGTTATGCTCAATAAACACTGAAAAGGATAATAAATGTATTTAATAAAAAGTACCTACAACGGTGTTATTTCTAAAAAGACGATTCCCTTTAAACTCTACTGTATAATTAATAGTCCTTCCCTTTTAAAGTCTCTGCCATACACAATTTATGCGACTTTTATAGTGTTTTAGAGAATTGCATCTTTATAAATAATACCGCAAGACTACTTTAAAGGTAAGGAATTATAGCTAGATTTAAAAATAACATGGTTTAACATAGATTTAGAAAGGAAAATACTTATTTTTTGCGATAAATGCTTTGTTTTTAAACTAAGGTAATGATATAAGACGAGGGGTTAGGCTCCGCTTGTCGCCGATCATCTGGCAGCGACACCTCGTCGCCCCGCAGCGGCGACGCGGCGGACACGGCTCGGGTGCCAAAACACGATTAATTAATCACGCGTGGAGATAAGCTAAACTGCAGGTTCATTAGCGTATTGGTCGACTATACAGGGTGCTACTTAAAATAAACAAAAAATAATACCGGCTCCGTTAGTTGGCAGTAGGCACTGAATGCCTACACGAAATATAATGTAATTGTCATCATTATTGTGTAATTCGGTATCTGACACTATCAAAAATAAATTATTTGATATGCTCGATTAAAACAAAAATTAGAAAATGTTTCGGAAAATGTGTCTCTTTTAATCATTACTAGTTATTACAATTTTTAAATAGATGAAACATTAAAAGAGTGCTCTGAAATGTGACGTCATAAGCAAGTATTTTCATGCAAAATTCCGTTTTAAAAGTAACTCATTTGACATCCTGTCAAATACCCAATTGTTTGTGCGTGCCTTATTATACGTCATTAACACCCACGTGCGTTGTAAACTTACGTTTTAAGAAAATCTGTCTATATGATTGATTTCCGGTGAAAAATTAAGAGTTATCATTTAGGTACATGTTAATTTAAAATTATGACCGGCCCTTTTGAAGTACCCTGTAGTTAGGTTGCTAAAGGCAGGTGCATACTGCGCGCTGACCGATAGCCGCCGGTCGGCGGTCGGCGGTGTGCGATAGCCCATCGCTTCACGGCCCATGATCGTAATTACAGGTTTCGGGTGACGATTTTGTTTTATGTGGCGTACGTAAGAGCTATTTGGAGGCGATGGATCCTTCCATGGGAAGGGTTATTTCTTAAAAGACTATCGAAGGTTTTTCCGTCCAGTGTCTGTGCCTATGATCATAAAAAAATGATTACTTTGTAATTACCCAACCAACCTTCAAACTGTTAAAGGCCTATCCGTGTAAACATCTTTTAAATTATCAGTATACAGTATCATTAACTGCACTAGGTTTTTAACCGATAAAAAATGTAGCCATTCAGTAATCGGAATATACCAATAAGGGTCTTTTATTTAGTGATATAATTCAATATGGCCGTTACACATTTATTGAAGCTTTGTGACGTTTTTAAAAAAAATTCGAGAAGTTTGTTTCTGCCTTAATCGGTAAGCTAATTATACGCACTAAATTCAGACAGATTCTTTGACATTTTAGTTCTAGTGGCCTGCATTTTTTTACCAGTAAAAAGTAACAAGCGTCTGGAACTGAAATGGCATTGGTTCACTTTATTTAGATAAGAATTCTATCAATATTAGGTATTTTAGCTTGGATCACGTGATGTCGGTGCTGAGGATATGTCGCGGCGGCCGGCTCGGCAGTCGCAGAACTGGATCACCGTGATACCGCGACACTGCGCCTCGTCTACACTCAGCTTTAACAATCTTTGGGGTAAGTCTTATTGTTTTATTATAATTCTTATAATTTATATCATTTACATCATTTACAAGAACAACTAGCCCTCAATCAGGTCCAAACCAACAAAATTAATTGAATAAGCGTATGGAGCTCGAGCAAAAGGAAAGTAGAAGAAATAACTCTATTTTTTTAAAGGTGACTTACATTCGCTCCTATTCATAGGGCCATTTTCTGAAGCTTCGCTAAGTAGATTTAACTACTCAACTGTACCTACTGCTGTCTCGTCATATTTCTTAGAAAAGAGCGTAACAGAACGTTACTTAAGTATTTACTTAGTGAAATTCTCAATTCAGAAACCGGCCTATAGAAAAGTAAAATAAAGGAGTATTGGCTTAGAAACCACACAAGAGATAAAAATATTGTGTTCACATGCCGCAAAATTTATAATATCTATGTTCACATAGTAATATTGGAAAGTGTATAAAAACATTACCTACGGCGTATTCCACGCTAGACTACAGTCTGTGTTGTTGTAATCCAGGAACGACTAATTAATGCAATTTAATATTCTTTGTTTAACAATGATCATTGAAATAATTGGAATAACAATTTAATCAAACACGTCCAAGTATAAATTTACACATTCATCTCTTCTGAGACCGTCTATTGACCGTAAATTATATATTATTGTCTGTAATGCAATAAATAATTTAATGATTACTAATTTCCCTATCAGTGGGGACATTATTTTACGTAGCTATTTCCGACGTATATCAATAAAAAAAATGCTATCTGTTAAAGGTAACATATAATTATAGCCTTTACTTATTCTACATGACGTTTTGTCGGCGACTGTTCACGGCAGATGTACTCAACCGTGACAGTTTAACGATGACAACGTTTAATTTGTTTGATGACATCCGCGTATTCAGGCGCGAGTGATAAGGATGCCTTCACTAAAGGAGTCATCACCAGCTACATGACGCCCACTGCGGGACATAAGGCTTTGGTTCATGGATCATGGTTTTCCAAGTTCTCGGTTTGATGCCGTCCGCATCCAGCGACTCCCTGCTACTGTAATCAGGTCATCAGACTATCTGGTGAGGGGTCTGCCCACGCTGCGTCGTCCGGCCCACGGTCGTCAGGTCAGAACTTTTTTGGAACGGCCATCAGTTCTACGAGCTATGTGCTCCGCCCACTGCTACTTTGACCGTTTTCTCGTGGTCCTACTGATTTGTCCTACAAGGGAGGAAGGGACCATGAGGGAGACCTATTTGTGTCTGTCCTACTATGTGCCTTACTAGTTATTGTAAATTATTTAAACCGCCTTTATACCACATTTTTTAAATAAATATATTCAAAATTAGGTACCTCATGTTTTTTTGTATCCCTCTTATGTTTAGTTTTAGTGTAAAAACCATTGCAAATCGGAACTATTGAATATACAGGTGGTTTAAATAATTGACAACAGCTACTAAGGCACATAGTAGGATTGACAGAAATAGGTCTCCCTCGTGGTCCTAATAGTAGGACAAATCAGTAGGACCACGAGAAAACGGCCGTCACTTTAACTAAGCAATTCTTCGAGCTATATTCGTAAATCGGATTCTTCTGCAGATCTCCTCATTCCTGACATAGTTCTCTCTCTTGCTCGTTGGGTGACCTTGAGCCTTCTTATTACACCCATAGTCAGCGACCAGACCTCACATCCATAAGTTATCACTAGCAACACACATGGTTATACACCTGTGTCTTGTATTTTGGACGCGAAAACTGTTACAGTTTCCCGAACGCTGCTCATCCGAGTTGGATTCGATGAATGACCTCTTTCTCGAAGTAACCTAACCTAACTAGACTGTTCGTCCCAGGTATAAAGGGGTGTGGAAACATAATGTTAACAACACGATGATGACCAATTTGTGACCATCGAATGGCGCTTAATGACAAGCTATTTGTTTTCTACTACCATCGAGTCATCACCATAATTTGTAGATCAATTTGGTACTTCCTTGTTTGTTCGTATAGAAACATTAATTAGATACATAGAAAACACTTTCTTGTTCTCAGGTAAGAAATGTACAAAAATAAAATTAGTTTATTGAATGCAGTCAAAGTTATGATCAGATGGTAGGTAAACTGGGCACAATGGGTGTATCGGAATAACCTCTATACGCATAGAACTCTAGAAATGGCTAAACTCAAATGATCTCCTTGCTTTATTACGTATATCTTACTTTGTAGCTACTTCGTGTTACAGGTATAAATATAGAGGGTGTCAAAAACGACAACTTCTGTGGTACGCCACAATGGTTAGCGCTTCTGCTTACCATGCGAGAGGTCCCGGGTTTGATCCCGGCTGGGTAGAAAAAAAAACCCCAGGTCTTGGATGTTTACATGTTTGTGACGTCGCTGTTTCGGTTCCCACGACACAGGGTATCCTAGTGTGGGGCCAGAAGCAATGTATGTGCCTGTATGTAAATGTTATGTTATGTTAATATAGGACATAAAAGCTACCTGTAATAGACACTAAAATGAAGTGCTATAAAAAAAACTTGAAAATTAATAATAATTCATTAATGTTTCGCCCAAAGAGTTCAGGCTCAATCATCATGCGTGCCCACCGAGTATTGGCGCTGCAACATGCAATCACCTCAGGAACTCAGGTCTCCTCACGATGTTTTTCTTCAAGTTTGTGGATTTAAAAGAAATATAGCACGCCGTGGGCCAGTATCTTTCAGAGTTCTCATGACATGGAGCGTAAGAATAAACCACCGCTACCTACGCTTGTTTGAGATCCCGATATTTTGAATACAATGCGCGGTGGAATTTCGAAGTAGTTTCCTAAAGAAAAACTTTAGAAGACCCATAAGGTTACTTGGTAAGAAATGTTTTCAATTCAAACAACAAGTGCTACTGTTTAGCTATATATCTCCAAAGCAGTTGATTTCCTAGGTATGATTCTTTTAGAAAAAGTATTCTTTATTGATTGGATAAAAATACACAGGCTCGAAGAAATATGGCAGTTGCCATGCTCCTGACATCATGATATCTCTTTCGTTTCACGCACATTGCCTGATTCATCCAACAACATCCTAACCAATGGCTTACAAACTTGTGTAGGTTTGGTTATTGTTAGCAGATATTTAGCTAGTCAATCAAAGTCACATAAATCATCACTAAGGCAGAGTAATCGAGACAGTTGAATCTGCTGGCGTAAGCCAATCTATATTGTCGAGATAATGCCAAGTTTGCTGTAGATAGGCATCTGCTATTTCGCCAATCATCATCATCAGCAATTTGATGGCCACTGCAGGACATATGCTTCCCTCATGGTTTTCCAAGTTTTCCCCATTTTAACAATGGTTACCACAAATAAGAGCGTTGTTCAGGGTATTGAAATGGCCAATGGAAAAGTTTGTGATTAGGCCTCATAGTCTGTCGGCCACGCAGTCCACAGTCCACAGTACAGTCGACAGCACATCATCCTATAGACCTATAGACTCTACTCCGTTGCATTACGGGCGACTTTGCAACTAAACTGTGAAGGTTGACGTGCTGTCAAGCAAGCTAATTTGCCGGGTATTTAGAAACGCACAGATGGCTGCAGAATGCGATGATGTCAACAGTTGGTTTGTGTCACAGAGATCACAAAAGGAGAGAGGTGTTCACAATGGTTATGTCAGAGGGTAGAGAGTAGCAATTTGTTTTTTAAATATTTGTTATATTCATGCCTGGTCACTTTAGCATAGGGTATCCTAGACATGCTAATTTTTGAACTAAAACTTTTCACAAGACATTGTAAACTTTTAGTCCGTATCCACTTACGGGTGTTGTTTTATCGGACGAGTCCGACCAGGTTTCGCTCCCACTCATGGTGAGAAAAGACGGAGCTCGTGTCGTCGGTTGCGTCGGATTCGTCCGATAAAACAACACCAGTAAGTGGATCCGGACTAAAAGTTTACGACATGCTAATTGTCAAATTAGTATGGATTTTGATAGTTCGACTTTCAAATTAGTATGGAATTTGACAGAGACAATTGAAATCACTCTGGATTTGTGCACATAATTAGGCCCGAGGACCAGTGATTGTTTTGCAAAGAAGTTGTTATTTTATTGTACATTGAACCCAAAATACGAACTAAATTCAGTGCAATTATATTGTAATGGCGTAGTCTAAACTCCAGTGGCACACCGCAACTTCATAGGAAAATATTTTGAACAGAATATGTAGAGTGTGCGTTATTCTATTAACACCAACCAAGGCGTTGCATAATTATAACCTCTCTGTCTACATGGAAATTGATTCATCTTTATTAACCCATTATGTCCCCCACCGAGAGCACGGGTCTCTTCCCTGAGGAAGGTATAGGCCATACTCCACCAAGGGGGCCAAGTCCGGATTGGTCGATTGGATGATGATGAAGAAATCGATTATGGTTTTCATTTGCGCGGTCAACCTTGCTATCGCTTTATAATTGTATTAATTACTGAAAAAAATGCTGATTTAAGCTTTCTCTATTCGAGAGAAGGTCTGCTGTCCTTTATTGTGGGACGTAGGTATATAGGCTGCTTATACTAAAAGAAAAAAATCTTCAAAAAAAATACCTGAGGTTGTAGTTTTGACACACCTGTGGTTAAACATCACAACAAAAAGCTTTCGTCACACCGACACTGGCAAGTCTAAATGAAAACGTTTCCACTGCAGTTATTACCGATGATTTGTGCAAATGAGGTGTTTAACCCGTCCGGCGCCCTGTCAGTCATTCGGTCACAGTCTTACCATGAAATGAGGGAAGGATACACGTGCGCTTGCGAGCCCAGAGCGACGCCTTCAGCGACTCAATTTTGAAAGCACGCACCAATTCTGTTCACACGCAACGGCTGCGATCGGGTCGGAGACAGTGCAGAAACGTTATGGCACACAGGAATGCAAAATGAAGACCACTAGCTAGGTGTATTTGGGTGTATTTCCATGCAGGTTTCCTTCCCTGGTTAACATAGCACGGGGTATCTATTCTGATTTGGAACCAAGTGTCTAATTATGCACACCAAATCTAAGGCAACCAACCATCTAGCAGTCAAATTCTATACTAATTGCACAGTTAGACGATTCAAATCGTTCAGGATTTGATGGAGGAGCAGGACGAGTGACTATGTTGAGCGCAAGTTATACACTGAATTCGAACTTTAATTCATCACCGTCTTTAGTTACCATCTATGTTGTCATCCTGGCCGAGCTGGCAGTGCAGCTAGCAAGGCGTAAGTAGGCTGTACGGTGTACGGCCGAGGTCCTTGCGCGCGAGTGACGCCGCGGCCGCACCTGCCCGCGCATCTGCCCGCCGCCGGCGCGCGGCCAACCTGCTGGCTATGGTCGCTGTACGCTTGGCTACACAAGTGTTATCCTTTATACCTACTTCCTACAATAAACATAAACATTTACATACAGGCACAACATTGCTTCTGGTCCCTGACAAAGACACCCTGTGTCGTGGGAACCAGAAACAGCGATATAAAAAAAAACATGTATACTCCCAAGACCTGGGGTATTTTTGTCCCCAGCCTTGGTACGATCCCGGCACCTCTCGCATGGTAAGCTGATGCGCTAACCACTGCGGCACAGAGGTCGTCAATAGTTTACAATAGTTTTGAGGCCTCAGTGCCTTGAAACTATTGTAAATTATTGATGACAATGAAGAACAATGCGCAATACTGATAATATTGTAAATAATATAACGCAAATAGCCTATATATACGTCCCTCTATAGGGTGTAAGTATTCTTATAGAGAGAGAGAGAGAGAGAGATAGTATTTCCGTATATAGCTCAGGCACTCAGGTTTCCTCACGACGTTTTCCCTCACGGTAAGCGAGTGGTATTGCTGCTATGACTACAAATGTAGGTACATAGCTATTGATAATAATATTTAATTATTATAAGTAAGTAACACAATTCTCCTTGGTAACACTATTTTTAGGAAGTAAGCTTCAGTTTCAATTTCAGTTTTAATTAGTCTATGCTGTAGATTTTACACGAAAACCGTGCTGTAGCCACAGATGAAATAAACAGAGGTTTAGATTGGTTTTACAGGAATCGTGTTGTTATGCCTGAGGCAAAATTAATAATATTTACTAAAGGAACGTTATATCTATCTATCTATCTATCTATCTATCTATAGTTGAATATTTAACATAAGACGTTCGGGCAAAATTATAAAAATCTATGCAGGCTTGTATCAATCACAGAAAAAAGAGAAACTGAAAATTTCAGAAAAAGTGGTCGCTTTATGCATAAAGTAATTTAACGTTTTGACGACGATAGTACATACAGTCGCGTGGTGCGTGCAGACTGTCTCCAGTTACATAAAAGGGCCGTGACGCGAACAAAGCAACCGAATCGTAAATTACCGCGTCGGCGCAGCGGCCAGCGACACCGCGGCCGACGGCGATGCTCGCTGAGTACCAGCTATCTTTACTTCGATATCTTTATTAGGGGTGGTAAGTAGACTAAGAGTCAGTTTTTGAATTGAGAATTTCGCTAAGTAAGAACTTAACTGTAGAGCTATCTCGTCAAATTTCTCAGAAAAGAGTGTGACAGAACGTTACTCAAGTATTAACTTAGTGTAATTCTCAATTCAGAAATCGGCAATACATACATTAAATCTTGCCTATATCCTGGAGGGTAAGGCAGAGACCAGGGTTTGCCACATAACATAACATTAACATTTACATACAGGCACCTACAATGCTTCTGCCCCCACACTGGGATTCCCTGTGTCGCGGGAACTAGAAACCGCGACGTCACAAACATGTAAACATCCAAGACCTGGTTTTTTTTTTACCTCTCGCATCGTAGGCAGATGCGCTAACCATTGCGCCACAGAGGTCGTCAAACATACAAACAAAAGTCACATGCCATGATGCTGACTCTCTTTTCCTTCATCAACATTAATTAGTGACTGCATATTGTAGCGATTCCTATTTATACGATAGTATCTGGCCGGCGCGGCACAGCCGTATAAGTAGATTTTGAATTTGGAAGGGAATCGCTACATTTTGTTGAAGTGTCATTCGATCCTTAGCTAGGCTAGGCGATGCACGACCAACGAAAATATAAAATAAAAAGGAAGAATCAGCGTTCGATGGTGTCTTCTCAGTTTTTGTTGGGTTTTGCCGAGAAGGGCTTTGTCCGTTCTGTCATAGACCAAATTAATTTTGAGTTTTATTTGCAAATAACTTGGAGAGTTTTTACAAATGTCAGTCGATCTTTAGCTAGGCTAGACTATGCACGACCAATAACAATATAGAGTAAAAAGTATTATTGCCTAATAAGCATTTAATAGCTTGTAGCCTGGGCTGCCTGAGTGATCTTAAACGATCACCACGGTAAAGCAACATACGGCGCGTTCAGTCCATGGATGGGTCACCGTCTATGACTAACGATAGAGGCATTTTTCCGAGCGGTTCCGTGCTTCGCAAGGCACGTTAAGCAGTTGGTGCCGGCTGCCGTCGATAGATGGCAGTCGTTAAGCCAAGTCAGAGGCCTTAGGGTGGCTTGAAAACTTCCGACAGTAAGACCAGCCACTAGTCTTACAAGCCTCCACCAATCCGGACTTGGCCCCCGTGGCCTATACGTTCCTCAGGGAAGAGACCCGTGCCCCTCGGTGAGGACATAATGGGTTGATGATGAACCATTTAGGATTCAAATGAAATCATGACAATACGCTCGCCAGGTAGGTATTATTTATCGTAATAGTAAACTCTACAATTTACACGCTTACTAAGTTTACTACTTAAACTGTTTGTAATTATGCAAATATAATTTAGCTAGGCTTTCATTTGAAGAAACGTCGAGAGCGGAAAACCATTATTAACTTTGTCAACTAGCAACTCTGAAAACTACATGTTACGAGTACTTGTGTGAAATCAAAATAGCCAAAAAATATCAGCTGCTAAATTTTTTCGTACAATTGCCTTTTTTCGCGATTTCAGAATTGTCGCCATAGTATTCCTAAGTTGTTAGTATTATTCTGTTATGACGTGGGACACCCTATGGAATATTAGCTAGTCTTAGACTTACATGTGTAGTTATATAAAATCACGCTTTTATCTCGGAGGGGTAGGCAGAGACCAGACCTTGGTCCTTGCCACGATTGTGATAAGCCATTCATTAGTCGCTGTAAGCACTTAGCCAGAACTTCCGTGGTTACATACAGATGTAATTGTAAATAAACGGTACTTACCTGCGATGTTTGGTAATAACTTCTCTACAATTATACTCTACAATTAGACCTACTAAAGAATCGTGATTCCACACGGCCCCCTACCAAGAAGATTCTTACTAAGCTCGATATGTCTCAGCTAGTCGCATCTAGATGGTGGGATAGAGCGCTACACTACGTGCTAGGAGGGCTAGTCCGTCTAGCTGTCAGTCACGGCCGCGACAGGCATCGCGGGCGCGCGGGGGGAGGGGCAGGGGCGCGGGGCGTGCGCGGGCGGCGCCGGGAGCGCGCTATTTATACCGACCAATCACGCGCGGCCGCACCCGCCGCGGACGCCGCGCGGACTCTTCAGTTACTGAGAGGGCGCCCCACTGAAATTGTGCGTCGGGACGTCGCTTCCCCGAATACCCCGAGAAAACACCCGTTTTCACAATGACCGTATGAGTAGGTACCTTTTACTGACTTACATCTGAGTACCTACAGAATTTGCATAAATTTTTTGGTGATGATGACTAAGCATCACGCTTTTGATTGTTAATGGGCTGAAAAAGTCTAATAATCTAAGTTATTTTCAAAAAGCTTGGGTTTGCTTTGTCTAAACCCAGTGGCACTATTAACCCGAAACTAATTGATACAAAATTAGTCACTGAACGTGCATATTTTTTACTTTTTTGTCAACCAACTTTATAACAAAGAAACTCAGGTCTTGGATGTTTGTATGTTTGCGACGTCGCTGTTTCTGGTTCCCGCGACACAGGGTATCCTAGTATGGGGCTAGAAGCAATGTATGTGCCTGTATGTAAATGTTATGTTATGTTATATTATATTTGTGACAAATTAGATAGTTGCATACAAGTATAATTAATAAAACCAGGTTTAAATGTGATAATATCTTATCGAGAGATTATGAACATACTTATAACAGTACCTATACCTAAAATCCAGAAGTGTTAAGATTCCTCAACCAGTCGGCTGACGTCACCGATTTTTGTTTTTTTTAAAAAGGTTAGATCTAAACTAGAATATTTTGATTCTGACTTCTCTAAATAAATACGAAAGTTTTGGAAGACGGAAAGTATATTTTGTCAAGACTTTTTTCATATTTATTTATGCATAATAAAACATGCTAGCTAAATCAGAATAACATTGTTTTGCCAAACTGCTAAAGCAGTTTATTATTATTATTAACTCTTTATTGCACAAACGACACTGTACAAAAGGTGGACTTAATGCTGATGGCATTTTCTACCAGTCAACCCACAGGAGCTCCAGGAGAGGCAAAAAATGAGGTAGGCGTGCAAAAAAGAAAGATAAAATAGATACTTGTTTCTCGGCAAACTCTCAGTAACAATCCTTATTCACTCAGATAATTTACACTATCGACAATACTTTATGAGTCTAATGGGCCTTTTACACGAGGCCAATAGCTGAGACAATCCAGTAAGCCAGTCCAATATTGTCTTCGTGTGAATAGAGCCAGGACAATGCATTGGATTGGCCCAAGCCAATGGATGAAGACAATCCAATGAAATAGAACGATTTCGAATTTACTGGCGCCAATGCTTCCCCCACTACTTTCCCATTGGATTGGCTTCATGTAAATGTGTTTTCCGGGCCAGTAAGCCAATCCAATACATGTCATAGCGTGTTGTTTATTTATTTTATTTTAAATGGTTTTTGGTTATAGTGTGATAAGCCATGGGTAACATTTTTTAAATTAATAAAAAAAAATTGTTAAAATTTAAATTACAAATATTTAAGTTTTAACAATTTTTTTTAAATTAGAAATTAGTTTGATTAAACTTACTGGCCTACTCGACTGGCTTGTGTGTAAACGACAGAAACGAATTTTGCGTTTTTCATTGGATTGGCCTATTGTCCTGTCTTACTGGATTGTCTCAGCTATTGGCCTCGTGTAAAAGGGCCATAAGGCATAGGCTGAGTTTTGTTGAATTCAAATTAAGTTTGTAGAAACTTAAACATCGAGTGCGGTTCGAATTCTAATACATACCTATTATTAAATCTCTTAAACGTGGATAGGTATGCGGGCATGTTTCCACGACGCGCAATAAACAAGGTGTTTGAATGTAGCAGTTGTAGGTTGAGTATTTGCATTTGCAGACCGCGGGCATTGTGACGCAACTCGCAACAAACACCAACAGAATGTCTCAATAACAAATCCTAACTACAGAAGCACATCATCTCCTCTGTTTCTTAGGGATTTGGGATGAATATGTTCTTCTGCAGGTTGCATTTGGTTTTGGCCTTGGTTTTGTTGAGGAATTCATAGTTTTGTGCGTACCTGTTTTAAAACAAAAGAATGTACATTGTTACACTGACTTCCACCAGTATGTTTACTCTCGTTTGCACAACGTTGGTGTAGGTATTTACATTTAAAAAAACCCGCAATAATCTACTGGATATGAGAATTTCTAACGGTATTATAGTAAAGAAGATGACACTTGTTAGTGTTCGATGACCCAATGTCACATTCCCCTCGGTGAGAGGGTCACATAGGTCACTAGACTAGGGTCAATGAAGGGAAAAAATCAGAACACAATGCTTACCGTTGCGAGTTCCTACTAGCCAAGAATAAGATAACCAACATGTGTTCCACAATGATGAACCTATTAACTTTGGATCTACATCATTAGGAGAAGGACGGCTCGAGATTGAAGGTAAAAACAAATATGTGACGCGTCATAAGTCAACAAACTATAAGGTTTGAAAAATAGTATTAATTTGACAGATACCGCTCATCTATAGGAACAGCAGGTGTTCCCAAATTGTGTATGATAAATGCGCACCATCAATATGTAGCGGCCGGCCGAGGGTCGGCCGGCTCATTGGAGCCCGCCACTCGGGCACACAAAACGCACCAAATTAAATTCCCGATTGGAGCCGCTCTAGCACCTAGCGACCGCCGCGAATGGAAACTTTATGTAACCTTGCTATTAGCACTTAAGCAAATTTTACTGCATTCAGTGCAATAAAGTAGAGATGTCACACATTAAGAAAAAAATAATAGCGATCGAGCGTGGCCGACGCATTAATTCTAGTGAAAGGCGCCGAGGATCCTAAGTTACTTGACAGTTATGCGAGCCATCCGAAACTCAGCCAAGCAGGCACCGTTAGCAGCAAACAGTATATGTTCCAGAAGGATGTCTTTCAATACTAGCTAATATCAGCCAATATTGTCCTAGAGACAGTTGAATGATTGGCGATGCTCACGCATAGTTATCAAGCATAGTTTACACGTAGTTTTTCAACCGAAAGTTCTCTTAACCGATATATATTACCTACTATCGAAGGACCAGACTGAGGTCATTTGTACATATGTGCGACGGCCGCTAGTGGGAAAGGAACCCACGACCTCTGACTTGGTAGTTAGCGCCTTAACGACTAGACCGACTAGGCAGTCAAACTGTACTCACCACTTCAGTCTACCCGAGACCATGATATGAGCTGTAACTTTGCCAAACGTCGGGAATTCAAAATAATTTAATTTGACCTAATAAAAATCGCGATTAGACCCGTTTAATATATATGTAATCTTGTCTGTCTTCAAGCTATTCAATACCTACATTTCCTCTGCTTTTTTACTTTTTATGCCGTGTTGCATATTTCTAGCCGAAAGAATCCAGTAAATCTTCAAGTTTGATAGAGTCCTTCAGATGCGTCAGATGCTTTGGTTGAGCCATACTTTTGTGATACAACGTTTGGTGTAGACTCAATAAAAATGTCAAAGACGCGAGTATCTCACACAGCTCGCGAATTAAGCAGAGTCGACTCGATATCCTATCGATGAAACTAGTTAGAAAGCCGATGGACCTTTGGCAATAAATAAGGCACGACTTTTGAAAGGAAACATAGTAATGTGTCATTTGTGCGTTACGTCGTAAAACTGATGCCTTACATGCCCACTTTCTCTCCGATTGTACCGGCATTTTGAGTAATTCTTTTCTTTTTGGCTTTTCGGATCCAAGTTGAACCATAGCTAGCTTTTAGGCTAACATTGAATTGTAAAATAAATTTATAAAAGTAGCTGTCTGTTGTATCCAACAAATGTGACAATAACATAAACATTTACATACAGGCACACACATTGCTTCTGGCCTAACACTATAGGATACCCCGTGTTGAGGGAACCAGAAACAGCGACATTGCAGACATGTAAACATGCAAGAATAGGTTTTTTACCCCAGCCGGGATTCGAATCCAGGACCTCTCGCGACCTGGGATGTGCTAGCTGCTGCGCCACAGAAGTCATGATATGATCGGGAGTCATGATCATAAAAGTATCTCAAACTGTCGTTTGTCGCACAAGCGGTCAAATCCACAAGTATTTGTATACGAGTATATCCTGCGCAATAACAAATCACGCAGTCTGAGTTGGTATCTGCGGCTCAGGTTAGCCATATTTTAAGTGCTGTACCGGTAGTAATTTATGTCAACAAGATTCTTAATCCAAGTCGCTGTAGTGACAGCCTGACAGGAAAGGGCGTATGTGCTAAGGAAATTGGTTCAAAACTAGGCGTTTTGTATACCAGTTCTAAAATAGAGTAGGATATCGTCGAGGACTTTGGATGAATCTTAATTCTTATAGTAATCAAGAAATAATTCAATGGCTACCAACGTAGCCTATCGTAGCTGATCCTATTTTCATGAAATAAATTTTAGCTAAAAAGCAGTGGAAGTGCAGCGGCAGAGTTCCGGCCTCACACTCGAGAGATCGTGGGCTTGAATCCCTGCATGTGCCGATGAATGTGTTTTTAAGTTATGTAGGTACATTTGTTAAATATAGTAGCAATACTACTCGCTAACGTCGAGGACGTTACTTAAGTGTCAGCGCTTAAAATTGCTAATCCGCGTTGGGCACTGTATGGTAATGAAGTCCATACTCGATGAGAAGGCATGTACCTTGCAGCGGGACGTTTATAAGCTAGACCAAAATAATAATAAAAAAAAAATATTGTAGCTGCCTTAAGTCCTGAGGTCTAAGGCCCTTACAGACCCCTCGTGGCCACACCTGCCGGCCGCGGATCCCACGCGCCGCGCCAAACTGGTACCGCGGCTTGCGCAACGCCACCACACATCGGTTTCCAACTTTATGTTGACCGGTCCGAGCGGCTTCTAATTTCGGCCATTTAGATTGGAAATCTCCTCACCCGGCCCATTACCGGCCGTGGCGAAAGACGGGCTGATAGCGACGCCAGAATGCTATCGACTTGACGACGGCTTGAAGCTTTTGAGCCATTCACACGGTTCTTAATGCACCGGTCAGCGATAGCATCTCACTCTTGCCCTTCATCTGATGTTATCTAGTACCTATAACTCCGGTTATCTTAGTTTAGTGTAAGAGTCTAGGCAGATAAGTGCCCTCTTGCAGGCGCTCAACTCTTGATGATACCTGACTCAAGCATGACGTGAATGGCTTTGCAATGTAAGTCATGCCAAGTCGATCCTGAGCAATAATGAATTATCGATGTAAGGCCAAGCGATCGTGTTGTCCGAGTACTGCCGTGAAGCGAGGTGTTTACACGGCACGCCAGCCTGCCCCGCCGCGAGCAGCTCCGCGGACGTCGCTGGCGGTGTCGCTTCCCTCCAGGAGGCACCGGCGCCCCCCGCGCACCCTGCCCCGCGGACCCCGCGGCCCACGCACTACAAATACTGTCGGCAGGAGTCCGCGCACAAATCACACGCGGCTGGACCCCCGGAGGTTGTAAAGGCCAGGGGTGACACTCACGATTATACGGGAAAATTGAAGGTACACGCTGCGTCTGGACCGTTCGATTCTACGAAAAAGGTTGATAAGGAGACCATGTTAGGTACGCTAAGAAAAAGTGGTTTGATCTTGAGCTTAAGACTAAATAGGTTTGGTGAGCTATTCGATCACATTAGCAAAAGTGACAGTTTGATTGATCATAGAAGTTTTGAGGGTCGAATTTGATCGGTTTGAAATATGGCCAGTCATCGATCGGCTAGGTGCCGCGGCGCGGCGACCCGCTGCGTCGACGTGTTAAAATAATGACGGCAATATAATGTGTGTTGGCGCAGCCCTGTCGCGCGCCCCCCGCCGCGCCCCGCGCCCCCCGCGCCCTGCTTCTCTCACCTCCAGCCAGCACTCATCAAGTATAAACTCCAAGGTACGTGCAGCGCTCCAGTTAAAGTATTATTTGTTCGGACTGGTGACTTATCCGGAGCTCGGGCAATATAATGCGGCGTACGATCCACGCATGCGCGCTGCGCTGGCGCCGCGAATCTTTTTGCCGGTCTAGCGCAAACCAGTCGCGATACTCAGCGACAAGCAAAACTGTCGCGGACAAAAAGTTACCGCGACCACGTTATGCGACGACGCCCTTATTAGGCACTTCCTCCATAAAGCTAAGCGCGCTCACAAAATAAAAAGCCTGAGGATTTAACCACCCAGCGATCAAATAATAAACGGCCGTAAAATGGAACGAACGACAAAAATAAATTAAACTATCAAAATTTCGTAAACGACTGCCAAATTTCCTGGCCTATTAAATCGTCCCTAAAATTGTCGCTGGAACCCTTCCCCGGGCAGGCGACAGCACTATTATATTATTAAGAGCGTTTTAGGTAATGATAGGGCCGAGCGGCGCGGGCGCAGCGCCGCGGGGACTGCGGCCGCGCCCGGACACTTCATTATGTGCCGACATCACCGACCCTCGCCTCCTGCATTCCTGACCGCTGACTGCGGCCGCCAGGCTACGTCGGAATTGGGTTAAACCCTGGACGTATCGCAGATATTTGATAACAAAATGACGACGAGGAGTCGCTGCAAAGGACACATCTCCGACAAAGCGGTGCAAAACGCGAGACACAAATCCCGTGCGCAGACAATAGTCGCGACAAAAACCAGCACAGTCCGAGCCTCGAGGAATTTGGAAACGAAATTCGCGGATCGCATTTTGCGAATACTCTCGCGTGTTACTGCATTATTATTTAAGTTGGGCCTTTTAAAAGATGGCTGGGATGGCGGGCGGTTGGTGGTTTTTTTGGCGGCGCGTGCGCGGTGCATAATTGGCGCGCGAACGCGCAGGCGCGCCTCATCCCGCTCATCGCGTGCAAAGGACTTAACTGCGGACATCCTCACCAAACTTTCACTTTTGAGATCCAAAAGGTTAAGGATTTGAAGAATCCCTTTGAAATCGAGACAACCGAGAAATTCTAAATTTAAATAAGTATACCCTTAAATCTCGTTCTGTCTCTTCCGACAGCTAAGTCTACACTTTGTACGTTGAAAGTTCAGATAAATGCTAAGGGACAAAATAATTTCAGATAAAAAACCTCAACGACGCGGTTAACGTACTCGAAAATGAAAAGGATCCCAAAATGATCAGTGGCCCCTTTCAAAGGTCGCTTATGATGTCGGCAGGTACGCGCGGGGTGGGCAGAGCAGCGGGCAGACGTAGCTCGGAGCGATGTGGCGATGCTAACTCACGGATGACAGGCGTGGCGTGCGATCGCTATCTGGCTAATTAAGTTTTATGGAAACCTGGTACATATTGTGTCTGACGGTAGAAAGTAGGAGCCGACGAAACACTGACACTTCGATAAACGTACAAGTATAAGAACAGATTTTACTGTGACTGTTTTGACTGTTGTGACAGTTCTGTTTTGATAGTTTATAGCGGAAAGAGCAGCTAGTCGATACACTAAAATGTGGGCCAGGAGACAAAGAAGTCTCTGCAAAATTAGGTACAAAAAGTAACTTAGCACAACAAAGTAGAATATTTATTATTGTTACTGACATAGTTTTTAAGTCACCATTGTTACTTACATTGTATGGGTAATGCCTGAAATAAAGAATTTTACTTTTTAGTTTTATTTATTTACTTTTGAATAAACAGATAATTTCGCATTCAATACCAAATTTTAAATATAATTAGGTACTGCTCAGTAGGATTCATTCCATTTTGACAATAAATGAGTGTCTGGTGGTGTTCAGAGGACTACCTGGTTTGAACTGGAGGCTGATCGCCTGAGGCCTGGCCCGTCACATGTCACTGTCAGAGACACAATGCGGCCGCGTGCGGCTGCGACAGCGCCAAAAAACAACAAACAAACAATGTCACATAGAAAATGAAAACGCAGCTTCTTGTGCGCAATACCAAACGGGACAGAAAACCAACTCCGTGGGTAGTTAGCATCATTGAATTGGTTAGATCGATGTCATTCGTCCAGTGCCACAGCGTATTCATTCATTCTTATGTCACTCCTTTGGTGAAGGGACTACTCGGACTCTGCAGTGCCAAGGACATTGTTTAAAAAAAACATGAAAAAATGAATGAAAAGAGGTTTTTCTTCTTCTTCTTCTTCTTAGATGTAGTAGCATCTATACCATCCATCTATGTAGAGTACAATAGTACATGAATGTACTTATAAAAGCAGCAGCAGAAGTCTATTTATACACAGCCCACTGAAAGGCCTTCTCTCAAAGAGAATATGGGCTTATGTACCAGTTGTACCCACTGCGAATCGACGTATGTGAACTCCACAGACACTCGGGTTTCCTCATGATGTTTCGCTTTACTGTTGGCGAGTACTACTGTAAAATGTGCGCATCCGAAAAAACCAAGTCCATGGTACATGACGGGATTGGAACTCATGACCTCTCGAATGTGAGACGTTCAACACTACACTACGACAAATATGCGTTAGAGTATCAAGCCAAATTTAAGCGGCATTACAGTATGTGTACTAACTGAGGATACTGTGATAAAATGAAGTAACTCTGTTGTGAAAATAAATAGCACCAAGTCCAACCAAAATTACGTATTTTTTGCTGACGTGAAGTCTTCTGCGCGCTCCTGATGTGTGACCGGAGCAACGGGATTTTGGAAATCCTGTTTTCGCATTCTGTTTGCGCCATTGTCACCTCGTCACTGTCAATTGCGGATTATTCAATACCGTTTGACACACACAAACCATTTGAAGTTTGTTAGGCTGATATTTGGCTTTCGACAAAAAATACGGAAAATACATAAAATAATATTTTGAGTGGCGTGAAATAGGGCATCATATAGAACTCTGTATCATATTTTCAGTTCTTTTTCTGTGACTTTGGCCTTTGATAAAGATGCGTATACAACGTTCAAAGGCACCTTCACTCACTCTCGATGGGTAAAGGGACCAATCGGACGCTGCATTGCCTGGAACGTTGTTTTAGATGGAGTAGGCTTATAGGTTACAGGTTATTGTGAAAAAAATATTCCACGACAGCCGTAGTGGATTAGTAGTTTGATGTTTTTTTATCAAAATGGGGCAGAAGTAGGTACAAGCTTAGTGTTCGCAGTCAGACACAACACAATGCGCGGAGCAAAGGTGCGGGTCAGCGTGTCCGGTGCCGGCGTCGTCATCGTATTGTTTCAGCGCTGACACTGCTGCCGAGGGTGATAGTCACGTGGCTCTACAGAAAAATATAGTAGCGTATTTGTTTCATAAAATAAAGGAGTTGCTCATATTGTAGTAATTAGCGACGCACAAATGTAATAAAGGACACTTAAGCTACGCGTCCACCGCATCGGAATCGGAGCGTCCGCACCGTACGGGCCGTCGGCATTTACAAAATGCCGAAAGGGTGCGTCTACTGCATTCGGATTTGCCGTCGGCAGTAACAGTATTTTCAATGCAATCGAGTTCGCTTGTGCACGAGTGTTCGCAATGGAGGATAGTGACGAGGATATTGTTGTCATTAGTTGTTTGTTATCAGCTGAGGAGGAGAAAAGCAAAAGGAAACGCAAGATGTGGGTTCATAAAATAATCTCAAAAAGACTTATGTTTGGAGAATTTCATACATTATATTATGATTTATTAGAAGATGAAAATAGATTTTTTGTGTACATTCATATGTCTCGAACCAAATTCTTTGAACTTCACTATATTCTCGAACGAAATTGATACACAATACGAAATCAATATTACTGTGTAAAATTCTGTAGTCAAATCAATAATACCAAAGTATACTTTATTTTTTAGCTCACCTTGTGCTGACCCTAAATTGCTTTGTTTACATTTATTGCTTATCGAATTTGGCCCCAGTATAGTCATTCATGCACAAGCGTCGCCAACACGTCAGAACTCGAAGCGTTCGGAATCCGAATGGCGCGTCGGCTGCGGATGACGTCATCGGCAGTAATATCGCACTCCGAAGCAGAAATGCCGATCCAGTGCACGCAGTACCATAGAAATCAATACAAAGCAACAAATCCGTCCGCTCCGTACGGAGCGGTTCCGATGCAGTGGACGCTTAGCTTAAAAGATAAACTTTTTTGATGCGCAGGAATTTTTAACATGTCCAGTTTAAAACCCATTCTTTTAGTCGCTGGTTAAATCGTATAAAATGAAGTCAAGCTGATTGAATGTCTAACCGTTTTTTAGTCAAAACAATTTGCCATCGATACTATTACCTATAATGTTCTCGAGAAACTTTTAGTTCGAGGATCGCAATCGATATGATGAGAATGCTAAAAGTATTACTTGGAGTACCCTGCACAAAAAATATCATGACATGTGTTAAATATTGAAGAAGCAAAAAAGTGGCTCAAAAACTGCATGTTGAGATTTTTACTTCCTACAAACAAAAAATCAATGTGAACCATTAAATGTACCAAAAAAGGTCTTTGTCGAAAGGTGAGAAAATCCGTTAATTAGCAGTTCGCCCGAGGTGGCAAAACTGTTTCAATCGGCTGCTCATTGTTGGCTCACCTTATGAAAGTATAATTAGCTTTTGTTCAGCCGTTTCGTTATTTTTTCACGGCGGCCCCCACCGGTGCAGGCAGCCTGTGTTTACGTCTCGCTGAACTGCACCTATAATTACAGACAAAAAATCCGTGGTCACAGGAAACAAATAGTTTTGTCACCCCAAGGTGAGAGACAGGGCGAGTCATGGCTTTTAATTGCTATGATGTGGTGTGAGGCAAGCGTGTTGAAGAAACGGAAAGTGACGGTAGAGCACCGGGCGGTTAAGATGCAAATGCGGATGACACTGAAGGCAAAAAAAGTGCGAAACCGCTGCAAGGTCCCTCCAGTGGCTCGTGCCCGCTGCGTCTCATAATGCAGTGTAATTAATTCGTAGAAGCTGTCCGTACCTGCGCCGGCGCATGCGTCGCTCAGGTGCTTAATCTTTATTTGGATTTTTTGCTTCCTCTTCCCCTTTGCATAAATTAACAATTTTGCAATTGTTACGTCGGAAAGGATTTAGCGTTGCATTGTGTTACCGACACCGCTAACAGGATTAGCAGGTTGCGGTTGTAACATAAGCGATTGATTTAATTTAGTACATTTCTTATACTCAATTTATTACCACTAAGGCATTTGCCGCCAAATTGTGTGTTCCAGACGAGACCGGTGTGGTATTTACTATTCTTTTTCCGTTTGAAAATCCACGATCTAGTTACAGATCAGCGATCGTTTTGTTATCTCCTTGTCTTCTAATAATCAGCTTTACCCAAACGAAATTCGTACCTGTTCCTTTAAAACAGAGTTCAAAATCAAGTTTGTTGATTGAAAACTTGTACAGCATCTTCATCTCCACCACTTGCTATAGTAACATCGACCTTAATTGTATCTATATCAGAGTTTTTAATGTTTTGTCAAGATTATCCGGGAGCATCACCTGGTGGCCGGGTGCACGAGGGTCGTCACTTGACTCACATGAAAGAGATGCGACCCTGTGAACTGTCTAACGGCTCGACCCACCGACAGACAATATCAAAAACTCGGACTGATCTACTTTGTACGGATTTAAGAATCAAATCTTTGATGGACCATAAAACATATAAAGTTTTATTAGCACTTGCTACTGTTATGTTTGCTATAAAATATGCATAGATATTAAGATTATTCAAAGTGCCTGATCCATAACATATTGATAGCTACCAGATTGGTTCTAACCAAGTAATTTAGTTTCTTTTCTTCGAGATCAGAAATTATCTGGAATATTCTATTGAATTTAAATGAAATAGGCGAATACAGTACAAGTTTGAGGTATAACTGAAAAATGTAACCAAAGAATTTAAATGGTCCATTTCCATATCTATGGAATAATAATTTAAAAAGTGGACGCAAAAAGATCCTCAAGAGTATCTGTTTCTTGTGAACGTGTGGATTTCTAATAGATCACGCATTAGCATGCGAGGGACCGGTTCCTTCGAGATCCGTTAGTGGTTTATGTAAATGCGCGGCTTCTAGATTACATTAAAAAGCTTCACCAAAAAAACTATTCGGCCAAATGTCGGCAGATACACGATGTTCACTTTTGACTTGCGACATTATGTCGATGAGCAAAATTGATTTCGGAATGTTTTAGAAAGTAGAGAGTTTATGGATTTCGCCTGTTAGGTAAAATTTCCTTTTGGCTCGTGACTTTGAGATAGTCTTCTTGATAACGCGCAGTGATTTACTATCTGTCCTGTATCTTCATTTTCATTAGTAGTGATTTAGAATCGTTTGGTTAAATACGATCTACTGCAATGATTTATAGTTTTGTTTTCATCAGAAAACAAACACACGCAACTCAATTTACTTTTAATGACCTTCTAGTCTATGGGCCCGTCATAAAATTTGTGAATTCCGCACAACTTTCTCATCTCGCTTGATCTAAATTTACTAATTTGCCATCTCAATCCTATTAGTTTTAAGTTTATTTCTATTCGCAGTTACACACACGGTGAGCCTGAAAAAATATAGCATTATTGCCACCGCACCCCAGCTGTAAGGATGACTTTAAATCTCTAAGAAAGAAAGACTTGCTGTCTGTGAGGGCCGTATTAATAAAGCGCTTTTAACACTAAAATCGCACTTGTATGAACTTGCTGTTTGACGCACAGTAGCACTGACAGTGCATTTGAGAGCGATCTCCGAAGTAATGAGCATTTATTATATGGTCATTGATATGGTGGTACATACATACAGTAATACAAATAATAATTTTGTTATTGTAGATACTTTGTTGTATTTGAATAAATCATATAAATTGACAGCATATCCTCATATATCAATTGACCAAGATAAGGAGTCTGTTTCTTAGAATTAAAAAATATCCATTGTTTTTAATTGTCAATTTATCATAGAACAATTTGATGTGCATTGCAAATAGCATGATGTCGACTAACCCACAGTGAGCAAGAAAGAAGACTCGGCTACGCAATGCATCAAATTGTCATAATACGAGTACCTACACAATTAATAATTATAGTTGTATAAAAAGTGGCCCATTAAGAAAATAAATAAAAATTGAAATACTGAACTTGCAGTGTTCACAAGGCACAAGCGACACAACGACCTAAAAGCTTTAGAAGTATCTAGAAGTCTCAAAATATTCTCAAGAGAACAGATAAACTAACCACATTTAGATGAGTTTGGTTAGGTGCGAACAAATAAGATTAATACAATCAAATAGATTCGTTGTTTGTCAAGTTTGTGGGTAACCCTATTTTGTGAGCTGCTATGGGAAGATTCGACCGCGCTTGTATCTCGTGTAGGTATGTAGTGATATGCATTAGACAAGCGAGCCGCGCCGTGAGATCTCGCGGGACGTTAAACTCGTTCCGATCACATAGAGCAGCATTGTCGCGCCAATGCAAGAACCGGATGCTGCCGGGAACCAGCCCTCGACTACTTTTTGTACATCTCTAGCGCTCGCCCTCGGCCATTCATCACGCATGAAAGAAATCAGCTGATAGCGGCTAACGGTCCAGCTTTGATCAATTATCCGATCGACCAGCATCCTCGGGAGCATCTAACGTATTTTTCGGGGTCTCATAGAAATGGAAAGCTAACCTGTTTCGATTATAATAGCGCAATATGCAGATGCCTCGCGACGGTTGGAATTTGAAGATCTCGCGAGCACAATACAGCCGGATAGAGGAGTCGATAATATCGAGTTTCGTGAACTCCGCCGATGTCTAATTTCCAATACAATGGGTGCTGTAAAAAACTCGTCCAAAAATAAATGTGTCACAGTGCCACCCCCGGCCGCCGCAGACAATGGACAAAGGAGCCCTGGTACAATGCTGCGCCCAGGCCGCTGTATCGCGGGGAGATCGATCTCGGCCGATGTCGCGCCCTCTCACACGTGTTCGAGCGCACAAAAACATGTAAATCGCCTTATTCTTGAGGTGAAAGTTGAAGACGACACCAAAAGTAAAAGTCTGTAATAAGAGCATCTGTGTGTACACCGCGGGCGGGGCGAGGGGGCGGCTCAACCCTTATCGCGTATGTGCTACACAATGGTGCAGCGATTATACCCACACAAAGAGTCAAGAGATAAAAAACTCCATCCTATTTCCATTCAACGTTTTCGAAAACTCATCTCGACATCGCAGCCAATCTCTTTATGACGTTAACAATAATCTCACAAACGATAAAAAATATGAATAAGTTTGTCACGTTCACTTTTCTTTGTGAATTGTGTGTTTGTGGGTCACGTCTATTTTAACAATTTTGAAAAACTCTGTCGGATAAGAATCGTCATTGTTACGACAAACTATTCAATGTTGTCTGGAAATTGAATGTCGATAATAGTCTTTGCCCGCAAGGTGCAGTAGCTCTTGCACTATTGACACCAGCTAGCCAGCCATTCACTAAGAAGGATTTTGATGAGCCTTCAGCTTCTAAAGGACTGACTTTCGTTTCAGACTTGTTGAGAATGCCTTTGTTGCACGTATGCAACGCACTTCTCTTTTCGAAGTCGAAGGCTCTTGGGAAACTTCTGTGCGCTTCCACTTGGATCCCGTCGCTGACATGCAATAACACTCATCCAGTAAAAACTCTCTAGACTCAGGCATGAGTTAAGCTGCACTAAATCGTTGTTAATCACATTTTTGATTGAATCACGGGTGATAATGATCTTCGATTAGCGCGGCCAGAGCGACGCGCGGACGCTACGGACTCGCGCGCGACCCGCGCCATTTGTCCGTAATGGATTGGACAGTTTGTACCTCGCGATGCCAATCTTTTAAAGAGTAATTTGTCGCGAGAGGGTGGCCTGCCATATGTTGCGCGTACGGAATAGTGCGCCCGCCATTCACCAATGACTACAGAAGAACCTACACTCATTACAGAGGAGTCTGGTGGAGTCACACACACCTAAAAACGGGTGATTTTAGTAAAAGTACAGTACCTAAAAGATACAATGCGTTTATTGCAACTAAGAAATACGGCAGATTTGGCAAAAAAACTAAATTAATTACAGTCAGCAACAAAAGGTGTGTGCTCAGCATGTGCCGCCAGAGACATGACATGTCTTTCGATGGCGCTATTTTTTAGCACTCACCTGAACCACTAACTATGAACAAGTTCATTATCCTTTCTAATAAGTCTGACATAATTGAGTTGTGCAGTGATTTACAATATCACCCTGCATTTTCAGCAGTCATCTGAAGGATTCTAATTTTATTTTCATTTAGGTAACCGAAGACTATTTATTTAAGCGTGTGTGCACGGATTGGTGTGTGTGGTTCGTTTGTGTGAGTGGTGGTGAGTGTGATGTATGGCTGTATTGTGTACGCACGTTGTGCGTGTGATGGACGGTACTCAAGAGCTGGTTAACACGCCACGGGAAGGAAACAAAATTACTGAAGCGAACGAGTAAGTATCAACATGTCAAAAATTTGGTTTTTCAAAATGTCACATTTATAACACTGCATAATATTTAGCAAAGTTATACATAACGATATGGCTAATAAATAGCAATAAACACATTAACCCTGTTATTACCTGTCCCTCACTCGCAGTTTATTTAAATAAATATTTTTTTTAATCATGAAAATACCATGTGCATAATGAGATCTATGCCCCAAAAAATACCTAAAATTTCAGTGGTCCTCAAATAAAAGCGATCCTACTGCTGCCAAATATGTTCGCAATAGCAAAGATGTAGGACTTGTATGTAGCAAAGAAATGATCGATATTATTTTATGCTAATGCGCTACGCGAAGTGTAGGAAGAAGTATGGAGAGCTGACTACGAACCTCTTTTTTAAATTAAAGCAAAAAAAGTAAGATAGCCACCCCGACGCCATATTTACTCACGATTGACGTTGTTGATGCGAGTGCAACTTCTCTAAAGTATTTTATTTTCTTTAGTGTTTGTCTTGTCTTGTTTGGTTGTCCGTCTGTTTTCATTAAACAGTACCTACCTAAACCTATGTGGGTATACGATGCAAGTAAAGCTGCGTGCATGAGCTATTTTGAGTGACATGTAAGTTTGAGAGATGCTGTGTCTTTGTTTACCTTTAGTCGTTCGCTTCAGTAAATAGATTGTAGATATTTTCTGTGCAGAGCACTACATGCAAGAATTATTTATGTAATCGCTCTCTATCTATCATTCTCTATCTTTACTGAAATTCTATCAGCTGCAGGATCATTAAGGTGACTGTTATCTCAAAGATGTGTCCCATGATAGGCCCAAATCAACGTGAAACTGTCCTTTTGTTCGAAGTGCGTGCCAGAAGCAGCTCCGGTGCGGTTAATTTGCGCTGTTGAGTCGTCAAGTGCATATTTATGTGCGCATTTAGCGGTCGGCCGCTCCGCGCCGCGCACTTCCACAATGGACAGATTTATCTTCATTTTTGATTAATTCGGGATGCGCTCTGGCATATGGACACTATGCGGTAAGCTGGTGGGTGGGGTTGGTGTTAGTATCTGCTACTATGTTTCTAACATTGTGTTCTTACGGTCAATTTTCAATGAAATGAAATGAAAAATATTCAATGCTATCAATCTCGAGTATACGTATAAAAATGGATGAGTTATTACTGATATTGAATAATTTACAATCTTTGCATTGAACTCTACTGTTGTGAGTTGTGAGTGTTGTGAGAAAAGAGTATGGGGTTAATCACTACCATGCCCACGGCGGATTGACGATTTAAACCGCTGAGGTAGGTATGTGAATACCTTAGGTTTCCTCACGATATTCTCCTTCGCAGTTAGTGAGTGACATTGCTAATACAACTTCACAAATGTACATAACTTACAAAATTAAGTTATTGAAACATAAAGGGCTTACCACGACCTACCGAATGAAAAGCCGAAAAGACCTACCGTTGTGAGTATATCTTGGATTTAACGTTTTGGAAACGTTCAAAAATATTGGTTCAATATTGGTTCAAATTGGTCCAATGGTCCAAAAATATTGTCCTGTTCTCAATAAAAGAGCTGAAAGGTCAGTAGTAAGTAGCCCTCCATACGTACACGGCGGGCCGCGGCCGGCTCCCTCCGTCCCGTCCTATTGTAAACTCGGTCCGATTCGGCGCGCCCATTGTGCCGCGATTTCGAGCCAAAACGTAAATAAAGGCAGATGTTACCACATTACTAAATTTCACCCTCAAGTGTGACCTTAGCCTAACTCCGACTCAGCTACACTGAAACTTGAACTTAAATCTTTAGAAGCCTGAGGTGGAATTGCAATGGTGGCAAAGGCAACTTGGGTTGATCGTGTCGGTGGAAGGAGCACATATCTAAGCGGTGGAAGCTGCGGTCGTGTGGGTAGTCAAACTGTTGTAGGTGCGTTTAATAAAACTCATATTAAAGGCGCGGATGTCATTGACAGGTCGCGGCGCTATCTGATCGAACGGCTTAGACGTGAATTGTGTTTGTTTGGGTGTTTATTTTGAGCGTTAGATTAGGTGGAAGAGATTAGGAGGCCAGCAACAGCACGTGTTGTGAGTTCCAACTAAATCCATATAGACTTAGACCAAATTGGAAAGTTCATCTTTATTATGCCATTGTCATTGATTTGACATAGCAAGTGTTTATTGCACTTATGGGTCACGAGCTTCTTAGATATATAGATTTTCGTACCAACTTATGTATTAGATTTATGGTGATTTGAAAAAAGATGGTCAGAGTGGAGGTTTTCCGCTGCATTTTTCTCCACTACATTCGGCCCCAAGGCAGCGCCTAATATTATAAGTATGTACGTACATACATTCAACAAACTGAATGGAAATTCTTTAGGGTGAAATAAATTTCTGATTAGTCAAATTGAACATTCAGAGGTATTATGCCAGAGGTGTAGAAATCTTTTTGAGCGTGGTGTGAAAATTTTGAACGAATTTTGATATTGGTCAGTGGCAGTACCAATGGAAATCTGCCGATTGTTCCGAATAGCAAGGTCATTTTATTAATGACGTCATCACATCAGCCCTGGGCCCTCATAGTCGCAATATTCCACATGACTTGGCTCGATCGCAGTATTGTTCGCTATAAATATCCCTACCATCGATGCTTAATTTCGTATGCAGAAAAACACAGAAAGCCAACTCTATCATGTTTGACATTCAGTCTAAGAAAATAAATCCGAAAAGCACTATGGGAAATGTGATGTGTGTGTTAGACTCGTCTCATCATCATCAACCCATTATGTCCCTACCACGGGGCACGGTTAGAGACCCGTGCCTCTTGGAGAGAGCCCCTGAGGAAGGTATAGGCCATACTCCACCACAGGGGCCAAGTCCGGATTGGTGGAGGCTTGTAAGACTAGTGGCTGATCTAACATCAGGGCTGATCAGGGTTCAATTTTAGGGCCGTTCCTTTTCTTAGTGTATGTTAATGATCTGCCGTACCTAGTTGAGAAATTGTCACAAATAGTATTGTTTGCGGATGACACTTCTCTAATTTTTAAAATCAAGAGAGCTCAATCTAATTTAGACGATGTAAACAATGCTCTTTCTAAAATTCTGAACTGGTTTAACGTAAACAATCTTATGTTAAATGCCAAAAAAACAAAATGTAGTAAGTTTTCATTGCCCAATGTCAAAAAAGTGGACACAAGTTTAACAATAGCTGGTGACAGACTAGACTTAGTTGAGACAACGGTGTTTTTAGGCATTACAATAGACTCAAAACTACAATGGGATCAACACATAGAAAAGTTAGCGGGTAGGTTGAGTTCAGCTGCATTTGCAGTTAGAAAAATTAGACAATTAACAGATGTAGAAACTGCGAGGCTAGTTTATTTCAGTTATTTCCACAGCATTATGTCATATGGTCTGCTACTATGGGGGCGGGCGGCAAATATAGAAACAATTTTTATTCTCCAAAAAAAGGGCTATTAGAGGTATTTACAATTTACCTGCCAGACACTCACTACGTGAGTTTTTTAAGGAAATAGGAATTCTTACGCTAGCTTCCCAATATATATTCGATAACATAATGTATGTACGTAAAAACATAACTACATTTAAGCTAAACAGGGATATACATAACGTTAACACCAGAAATCGAAACAAAATTGCCTCATCTAGATTCAGATTAGCCAAGGTAAATACATCATTTGTAGGATATAGTGTACGTTTTTATAACAAAATTCCTGAAAGTATTCTATCCCTGCCAGGAAATAAATTTAAATTTGTTATTAAAACTGCGCTGTGTAAAAAGGCATACTACAGAATAGATGACTTTATAGATGATAAAAACCCTTGGCAGTAAACCAATTCCACAACGAGCTAGTTATTGGTATTCTAATAATATATAGGGTTTAATAAATTTCATACATATGTACAGACGCTGTGATTGCATATCAAAACTATGCTATTATTATAGATAACTGACAAGAACTTTATCACACAAGTTTGCCAAAGGCCATGCGAATGGTGGCGCGGTGGCCGGGTCGCCTATCTCCCTCTAATATGGTTGAGACTGGTGATGGCTGACCTCTGCGTTACGCTCGTGAACGGGTGCCGTCCGTGTGTCTGGCCGCAGCATTGGTGTTTTATTACCTTTTAAGAATATTAAATGATGTTTGACTTTGCAAGTATTTATTGCACTCATGGATCTTGAGATTCTTGGTATACGAACACTCATACCTAATTTGTATTAGCTTTAAGTTGATTTGAGAAAAGATGGTCAGAGTGGAGTTTTTTTTCGCTGCCTTTTTCTCCACTACAGACGGCCCTAAGGCAGCGGCTAACATTATACATAACTGTATGTACATTGACATTCAACAAGCAGAATGTAAATTCTTTACGTTGAAATAAAAATTTTTGAATTTTGAATTTTGAATTTTAACTGTTAGAAGTTTTCAAACCGCCCTCAGGCCTCTGACTTGGCTTAACGACTACCATCTATCGACGGCAGCCGGCACCAACTTAACGTGCCTTGCGAATCACGGAATCGCTCGGGAAAATGCCACTAGCGTTAGTCATAGACGGTCACCTATCCATGCATTGAACGCGCCCTATGTTGCTTAAGCTTCGTGATCGCTTAAGATCACTCAGGTGACCGGGGGTACGAGCAATTCGAGACCCATCTCATCAATTGCTTTTTAAAATTGTGTGTTTTGCAAATAAACTTATTCTATTCTATTCTGATGTAACTGAGATCTTAGTACCGAGGTATATTTGGAATTTGGATATTTAAGCAGTAGAAAGTTATAGAAGGAGACGCCTATCCAGTATTGCGCTTAATAATTTGTCCTCAGTAATGATTATTCTTAATATGCCGAGATTCTGAGTAATTATTGACCTAGTACGTATGGCAGTCTTGCATTGCTCTTCGAATATTACACTCAAAGGGGAACTTCGTGTGTTTTTATTCCTTGCTTGGTCCAAGTTTCACTTTGGGGGACCAGTCAGTGATATGTCGTCACGAGAGCATCCACAAATTAATGCGATGCGGAACGCAATTATCGATATATTTATCGTTATTGTATTCAACTGACTGGTCAAGCAATACGTATGTATTGCCGCGTACGCGCATAGTTATGAAATCAACGAAACTTGAGGTCAGATGTAGGAAAGAAAAAAATATCAAAGATTATTCGAAACAAATGACAGCTGGTGCTAATGAAAATTAACAAATTGGCGCATCTTGGTCGACTGCGGGTGAGCCGTGATTGCGTCAATGCGCGAAGCCCGCGAGACGTGTACACTTGCGACCGTATTCGTATAGCCAGGCAATTTTATTGTAGCTACCATGAACCTTTGTAAATATTTTGTGTTTTTTTCATTGTAAAGAATAAAGAAAGTGTATAAAGAATATTCTTCTCTTATCAGTTTCATTAAACTCGTGCCATCTGCTGTCGGACAAACGCTATTTGGCGGACTCGTAGTGATGTTAAAAAAAATCGTGAAATACAAGTATTTTTAAAATAAATTAAAAAAAAACCAAAAACTGATCTTTAAATTCGATGTAGACATTGTAGAAATATGTTTTGGAATGTACCTATTTGATATAAACAGTATTTGAAGGTCTTGTAACTTGGCTCCGGCTCCTACATAGATATATTTCTACAATACGTACCTACATTGAATTTAAAGGTAATATTTAATTATTTCTCTGTTACAAGTGCCGCACTGAAGTTTTGAAGAAGATTTTTATTCTCATCAGAAATAATAAATGGTACAATAATGAAATGTCAATTTCCCTTTTCCTAAAAAGATTTATTATAGATGATTTCAAAGGTTCTACTAATAATTACTAGTATGTCTATTACAAGGAGTAAGGAGTAGGAAGATTGAGTAGAACTCGGCGAAACAGTTTTGCAACTGATTGTACACAGGCCTAGCAGCAGGGGCCGGCGCTGCTAACCGAATCTCAGCTGACAGTGACGATTGAGGGTCTCTGATTTGCACGCACAAATAATTCAATTTGTTATTTGAAAGTACTCTTGTACATTTTGGCGGTACTTCATTAAGTTAAGTTTGCGAGTTTTGGTCTTCTAGGTTCTTCCTTTTTGTGTTTACATTACGTCGGGTTCGGTGCTTTACTATCGCTGCTAATTTTTGCTATTTATTTGTTTATAAAAAAAAAACTTTGCTCTAAAGTCATACTAATAAAATAGTCTTTTCTATTAGCACAGATACTTTAAGATACATTTGAAGAGATTTTTAAAGAATACTGTGTTTATAAATTGACAAGACTGAAGACTTGTTTATTTTTGATGATTCTCAACTATCTAAAAAGGTCAGTAGATTCAGAATTTTCTTGGTAGACATAAAAAGAGAGAAACTTTTGGGTAGAATAAAAAAATAATTTGCTTTTCCATTGCTCTATAATTTTATATTTAGATTAGATTATTACACTTTATTGCACACCTTTATAATAATACATAAAAATATTCAATATAATATATTGAAGATTTTCATGTAGCCGTCTGTCGTATCGCTAAAAGCGATCTCCTTCAGACAATTTAGGACGGAGAGGACTGAAAGATGAAGATGATGTTTTGTTTGAATCTGTTGGTTTCATCATGTCAGCTACTGAGTGGCAAGTCCTTAAGTCTCACGTATCAATAACGAAAGCCACAATAAAACACCTAAAGTCCTTGCAGCTCTGCACCGCAGTTGCGGCGAGTCGCGGTGCCAATCGAGTTAGGTGTAACTAGATTACGGCCCCGTGTTCTCTCTGATGAGCTATTCTCTGGTGGGGTGTCCTGGATTAATGTGACACCCTCTTTATTGTCCTGAGGTTTTTGATTTGTTAATCAAATATTTGTCGAGCCATTTCATGTTTTTTTACGGAAAGTGGTCTTACGACATGATTCTGGCTGTTTACAGCTCAGATTGGATTAAGCAATGCAGATATAGATTTCAGAAGTGACGTAGACTGCGTAGTACAAAACTAATTTTGACCTAATGTAATGAAATAATGTCTTAATTATTAGCTTTATATAATATTTTCATCTTGTTAATTATTATTGTCAAGTTCTATCAGAACTTTTTATGAAACAGCAATTATCAATATACTATTATTCCAGACACCAATTTATCCTAGAGGGCGCTGACACCTGTATCACAGATCCTCATCTACCACAGGTGTCAGAGTCAATTTATGATTGTATCAACTTTGTACTCCAAAATTGAAATACTTAGGTTATAACAATTGTAACTTGGCATATTATCAGCAATAAATGAAATTCTATTCTAATTTTTTGTGATAAGCCTTTTGTGTGATGTGTCTTTTTTAAGGTAGTCAACTTACTGTGAATATGTGCGTGTGTATGGTATTGCGATAATATTGTTTGGAACAACCACGTTTCTACTTGATGGCAGCAAAGAACAAAGTTGTTCACTTCAATAAAGAACGCGTGATCAAATAAAAGTTATTGAAGTTATAATTTGTGCTTTATAGGCTCAGATGGAAACAAGTTGCATTATTACCTTAAACAAAATCTTGTTTGTTCTTAACACTTTTTTTCAGTATCTAGTTAAACGTAGAACTTTACCTATGGAACCTCTTCAAGGTACATGCTCTGCTTGCTTGCACGTGGGTAAGGACCTACTTATTTTATAACTAGCTGAAGAATTTTATTATTGCGATGAAGTTAGCACCATCGCCATTGGCAGCGCTAACGTCGAGTAAATGCAGCTCAGTAGATATCATCGCTCGCTCGTTACTGCCGTGTTTGCGACTGATTTAGTTAATTCGAGTGTGTTGTATGCTGCGACACCATTTAGGTACGAGAGTACCTAACAGCACTAAATAGACTCAACACAGAAGCATTAGTTACCTGTTTCGGGTAGAGACGTGCACGAAGATTCGTTGCGTGTAGTGTAGCCCATGATTCCATATCGTCTCAAAGCAGTGACGCGAAGCAGCTTTCTGTGCCATTCTATCTGTAGAGCAAAATGAAATAGGTAGCAATATTAGCATACGTTATAGTCGTTAAACAACAAGTATGTAGGTGTTGTGTCGAATCGCAGGAATTTGCTTCGCCAAATGAGGCGTCAATAGTCGTCTCGCAGTTGTGCAAATGTCACTCAAACTCACTCGAAATACTCGTACATACGAGGCACCTTGTTACCCACGTCACCTATTACATAATACAGGAGATGATTGGATGTAGGTGAAGAGATCGATATAAATCTCCGTTTGTTTATTTTCCAACATTAGCATGACAATGCTTGTAGCGACACCTAACGTGTAAAAACTGCGGTCACTGACCACGCGCTACAATGAGCAATAAAAATATAATTTGTTTATCAATGAACGATTTGCATGTGTTAAATGCAGCCGAGTCAAGTATTTAGTAAGCCCAGTGTCATAATGCGGGATTAGCATTTGAAAGCGGTGGCGCGAGCGCGGGAGGACAAAGATGGCGGCGCTCGAGAACCGCTGATAGGGATTTTGATTGACGCTATAGATCTCCCCGAACGTTTTGATAATCTCGTTTGTCGATCACTAAACTGTGCATTTATTAGCGCACAAATTACACTCGTCGCGGCCTCGTAAGTGGATTAAAAAGTACATTTATCTAGAGCTTAACGGAGCAATCATCGCACGCGCCGTGTTCGCGCGTTTTCACGGCGCGCTGATCGAGATCAACGTGAGCCCGCAGCGGTCATCGCTTTGTTCATACTCCAGTCTGTTGGCGCGAGCAGTGGCCGGCGCAGCCATACCAGGAATTCCGAATTTGTAGCAGGAAGAATGGTAACACAGCGCCGCCTGCGGTGAGGTCGGATGGACATTGAATATGCAATCAGAGGTCAATGCAAATTAGCCAAAGAAAACTTTATATTTGAATAGGTAGAACAGCAAGCACCTGTTGAAGCGTCTGTTTTATTTCATACTAGACGAAAACCCGGCTTCGCTCGGGTAAAATGTAGACGCAAAATAATATTCCACTATTTTTTTTTATATGGTGACGCCTCTGTATTTATCAACGACCAGTAGATATATATCTCTTAATACATTCAGATACATAAGCTCACACCTGTATCCCAGAGGGGTAGGCAGAGACCACGGACTGTCACCTGCCACTATCCTGACAAATCACTTTCGCTTCATCGACATCCATTAGTCGTTGCATGTACCCACATCGGTTTCGGGTACTTTTAATCTTGCCCTTTGCTAATACATCCCCTATTTGGTCGAAGTATGTCCAACTGGGGCGTCCCTTACCGGCCCTTCCACTCACATTCGCCCGATATATTTGCTTTGTCAGTCTTTCTTCGTTCATCCTCTCCACATCTCCAAACCAACGCAACATTCCTTTTTTCAATTCTAGTCACTCACTACATCCTCTTTCTCTACATCCTCGGTCTCTGATCACTATTGCGTATTCTGTCATTCAAAGTAACACCACACATATTTCTTAAGGATCTCATTTGTACTGCACTAATCCTACTTTCATGATTCTTCTGCCATACCCAAATCTCGCTACCATGCTTACATCAGTATTGGAACCAGCACACTATTACGGATAGCCAATCTTGCTCTTTTGGACATGTTCTGGCTACTCACGAAGGAATGCAAGGCGAAAATCGGATACTTATCATAACTTTGTCATGGGTACCTCATCACAAATTACTAACTAAATGAGCTTCCTTCATAAACTTAACAGCTAGTGAATCTAATGACGTATTCAATGAGACGTAGAATCCACTTGGCTAATCAACTAAAAACAGCTCCCTCTCTTTGGCTTTACAGCTTTTAGTTTTGTATTGACCACATGTTTTTCTTCATCATTTTAATTTTTGGTATTTTTCTTATCTAGTGGCTTCTTCATTTCAAAAAGTTTATTCGTACCTATAACTAAGCAAAACAATAAAGATTTTATTTATGACTTTGATTTCCTTTTTAAATTATTTTTCAGACCCTTCCAAAACTCAATGTCAATTATTGTCTTCCCGCCAATGAAAAACACCACAGATTACTTACTACACCTTCTCAGTTGGCACAGATTATAATAACCTTCTTGGATGCCACGGTATTCCACACACCATGGAGTTAACAAATTAGATCAAAGGGCCGGTTTAGATTATCTTAGTGTTTAGGAGAGTGCTTTACTTTACACTCTGTTGCAACATTATGCTGAATCGGGCCCATTTTGGGGGCTCAACCTTTAATGTATTTTATTATTATTTTCATCTTGTACAGTTTATTTATTTTTACGCTTTTTATGCTTTCTGTGTTATTTTTTTTATTATTGTACGAACTCTGTGTGTGTGTGTTTTTTTGTTTTGTTTTGAGTATCAAATAAATAAATTTTCTTTTTTTCTTTCTTTTTTTCTTTCTTTCTTTCTTTCTTTATTTCTTTCTTTCTTAAGGAGAGTGCTTTTGTAGAAACGTGTAAGCGCCACTTGCTTACGGTTCTAGTTGCCTTTCAATTAGAATCAAAATAGAATTGGTTTCTATTGTTCTATCCAGTAACACCTGAGCGCGTTACTATCCTGGTTACTTATCTGTGTATAAACTAAAAATTTAGTGAGAACTTTAGGAGAGTGCGCAAGTGACCTGTGACGGGTGCGTGTTGTTTTCAATAACTCGAATTATCAAACTTACTTATGTGTTCCATTAAAACTCATAGTATTTTGAGTAGGATAGCGCATATTTCGCGACGTTGACGAAGTGACACTCTACTGGAAGAAATATAAACGTTCACTCGAACGTCTAGTAATGTACTAATGCACTTGCCTCTCTAATTGTATTATAGCACTCTCCTAAACACTAAAATAATGTAAACCGGCCATAACAGTTCACAACGAAAACTTGTGACACTAACACAACAATGATGACATTGACTTGACATGTCTACTTAGCAACGCCATTGTTGTATTTAATAATTTTTATACTGATGCTGCTCGATAATACGAATTTTCCGCCCATATGTTGTCGACTCAGATCAACTATTTTTTTACGCTCTTTCATTTGGTGTGCATATCGTTCGAGTCTACCGTAGACCCGAACGAAATTATTAATATAGATACCTAACTAACTTAGACTTGATTTCCGCCAGCAGGATGCTTAGGCAGTGCACTGGTGGACAGGTGGACTGGTTGGTCGAGCTCGTTGACTTGTGATTCTGAAGAGAGAGGTATGAAGACTAAGAACCCGCCGCGAGCATATTCAAATGAATTACGCGTCAACATGGCGGCCGCGCCAAGGACGATCTTTGCATATGTAACGGAATATTTTACGATTGTGCGATATATTTGGTGCTATATGTTTATTTTATTTTAGTCCCGTCGTTTTCTACAACGTCGTTTATCAACTTAATTGACTATTAGTTTTAGAAACGTTAAAGGTATTTATTAAAATACTTGCAAAGTGGTTTTAATTGCTAACAGACAAACTAGATTCAGATGTTTGTGATTTGACCGAGTTGATTTATTTTTGTACTTCATAAATGTTGATTTCAACTCAGTTGTTTGGCGTGGCATCACGCGGGTGCGCTGGGAGGCTGGCAGGACAATAGCGATAAAAAGGGGAGCTATCAAAATCACCCCAAAATACCAAAACAGGTTTAGGGCAAGTACACTCAGATTTGAATAATTTCTCATGGTTAACTATGCGATCACGTTAGAACTTGAATAATTTAAAGTAAATCTACATTCTGATGCTATGACATTTCCCAGTTATTTTGAAGCTTTTGTTGGGATTATTTGCATAACAAGCAACCTAATTTATGCAATATCGATATACTTTGACCACTATACCTGTGTAGTGATTTTCTCACGTTCGATGTACTTTTTATTGAATTCATTCACACTATGAAAAAAAAGTTTCGAGGACCAATATTGAGAAAGAATCTTCCAGATTAACAGTCAATAAAATTGAGGTATTATTATTCAAATATTTTGATCAACATTTTTCTCAAGCCAACTGTATCAGTTCGCGAGGGTCAAATCAGACATTTCAAAAGGATAAAACGTTATTATTAAATCTTTATGCAACTATAGATCTTATCAACATGGACATGGGTGATGATTTGATCCAATATCGATTGCGCTGTTTTGTGGCAATAATGAAGGTGTCCATCACAAACACAGAAAGCGTTTGCAACTGTTGTGTAGCAAAGCAATGCAACTGTTGATGATATGCGCGTCCCGCGCGCGAGTCCATTAGTCAGACGCGTCTGTGCGTCGCGTCGGCCCGCATTTGTTTAACATTGCCGCGTGTAAGTGGCGTTTTGTCGCTTGTCCCGCCAGGACGATGATAAATATGATGCAGATATGTTCAAAATGAATGCGTCCTATGGCCCATAAACTTTTTCCATGTTCACAGGTTGCGTGTAGCACTAATGTAGTGAGTAGGTACAACAAGAAGTTACGTAGGATAGCATGCAATCAAATATTGTTTCTCCAACCAAATCTTTAAAAGCTTGCTGGATATTTATTTGATTTGGTATGAATCTAACCTTTTTTTGAATATGTAAAAACCTAAAATTGTCTATGTTTCGGTACAACAATTTTTTTCAACATACTCGTAACCACAACCTTGAAATGTATCTGAGACTGGATCAATCAGATGATGAGCTCGCCTAGTATGGTTATTGATATGAAAACATAATAATACAATTTACACGCCTACCTTCTAAGTTCAATCTGTATAATATAAATAAAAGGAGAAGCTGACTGACTGACTGACTGACTGACATATCAACGCAGGGCCTAAACTATAAGGGTTAGAAACTTGAAATTTTGCACATGGGTTCCTTTTGTAACGTAGGGGAGCACTAAGAAAAGATTTTTCTAAATTCATCCCCTAAAGGGGTAAAATGGGGGTTCTAAGTTAGTATGAAACTTTGCCGTTTTTAAAGTTATTCGAATGAAATTTGGTACGAAGGTTCTTCATTTAAAATTATGAAACACGTGTAAAATAGTTTTTTAAAAATCATCCCTTAAGAGTGAAAAAGGGGGTGCAAACTTAGTATGAAACTGTGCCGTTTTTGAAGTTATTCAAATGAGATTCAATATGAAGGTCCTTCATTAAAAGTTATGAAAAATGTGTAAAATAGTTTTTTGAAAATCATCCCTTAACGGGGTAAAAAGGGGGGTGTAAAGTTAGTATGAAACTTTGCCGTTTTTGAAGTTATTCGAATGAAATTCAGAATAAAAATCATTCATTAAAAGTCATGAAATACATGTAAAATAGTTTTTTAAAAATAATCCCTTAAGGGGGTAAAAGGGGGGTGCAAAGTTAGTATGAAACTTTGCCGTTTCTGAAGTTATTCGAATGAAATTCAACATGAAGGACAATGAAAGAAATGAATGACGTGTAAAGTAGTTTTTCGAAAACAATCCCTTAAGGGGGTAAGAGGTGGTTGCGAAGTTAGTATGAAAGCTCTTTCGCATGCGCTAAAAGTATCCCTATCTTATTTTCAACTAAACTTTGCTCAACTAAAGCCCACGCGGACGTAGTCGCGGGCAACAGCTAGTATATTTATGACATAGGTATATCATTTGTTGCTTGTTACGCAATAAAATTTCATAATTCTCATACTTCAAATTAAGTTTCAAAAATAGAATGTGGATTAATACCCGCTGGTTTTCTCGTAACACACAATAGAAAAATGACTAGTATTTTGTCGCAGCGACGACGGATAATTTTTATTGATTGACACGAACACCCCCAACGAATCCCAGCGATCAGCGTAAAATCGCAGCTCAAACTTGGAAATCTCGTGACGCGTGGATGAAAAATGATCGCGAGTCGAAATCGCGCGACACGGTGCGTTACGCGTTACGCGGCATTGTGCGGGCAGCGGCGGACGGCCGCGATCCGCGACGTTTGCGGCACGGAACGTACGCGTCTGAACGCGCTGCTGCAAGACCGTACGATGCCTTTGTAAACCACAAGTAGACGCACATAATATGACTGTTAAGGGGCCGTCCATTAATCACGTGAGGCTTGAAAGGGGGGGGAGAGGTTAGACAAAAATCACGAAATGTCACAAGGGGGGAGGGGGGGTGTAGTAAGATATCACGTGTATTTATTTTTTCATTATTTTTTTGAAACGCGCACGCGTTCAACACGCCCGCAAGACAATTCTATTTAAAAAAAAAAATTAAGATTTTTTGTAGATACGAAAAATACACGTGATGTTGGGTGGGGGGTGGGGTAGTCTTAAACCTCACCATGTATCACCAAGGGGGAGGGGGGTTAAAAATGCTTAAAAAAAGATCACGTGATTAATGGACGGCCCCTAATGTGCCAATAGATAAGCGTAACAACAGTTTTTTTTTTTATCTAATAGTCTGACATTATTTCTCGACGTTACAAGCATTTGGTCGTATTTGTAAATTTTATACTTTACAAGTTACTATAAGCATAAATACGACATTATGCACCTGAGTTATCTCAGCAATAGAATGGGATAGAAATATTTTTCTCATATTAGAAAGAACTCAACGAGCTGAAGTAATTTTTGTCGGAATCGGACATGCGATCATATTTCTTCTGATGTCGAGATTTTATATAGTTATTATTAATTAGTTATGGTTTTATTGTATTGACGTGTAATTTATAATTATTAATAAACATGTAGGTATGTCTTTGTCTATGTCGCCATAAATTGTATCAAAGGAATGCAAAATTCCAACTTCTAACTCTAATATAAAAAATCTCTTGAGAGTGTTTGTTACCGAACTACTCCGAAACGGCATTTTATTATTTTTAGGCTAATTAATGTAGCAAAACAATGTTTGCTGGGTCAGCTAGTAGATTTAAACATGGATGGCTTATGGAGAAAAGCCATAGTCGTTCTGTGTGATAACATGATGCCCATATTTAGTACCTTTGTTAATAAATTTCAACATAATTTTCAGCATAATGAAACAAAAAAATCTACATAAAATCGTACCAATGCGTCGCTGATTTAGCTAGCAGTAATACATATCATTAAAAGAAGGCTTGGTCGTGGATTCAATTCTCGCTGGGGGCCACCACACAACATTGTACAAGTATACTTGTACAGTACAATGCTGTGTGGTGAAAAGACACCAAGACTGAGGCTATAGCCTCAGTCTTGGTGTCTTTTCACGTGTGTGAAGTATGTACTTGTTTGGTTCCTATGGACCGGTTTCTGAATTGACAATTTCACTAAGTAAATACTTAAGGTTCTGTCACGTTCTTTTCTGAGAAATTTGACGAGACATCACTAGAGTTGAGTAGTTACTTAGCGAAATTCTCAATTCAGAAACTGGCCCACTTTACTGGTCATTTCACTATCACCTTAGGGATGCTATGTGGATGTAGGGGTATCATACTTTTTATGTTACGAAATGTATCATCCTACCAAATAAATAGACTTGGTCTGTACGTGGATAAATCGTACGAATGAGACGTCATCGCGATTCGCCGCGGTCGCGGTCCGCGAGGGGGCTTACTGCCGATACACGCTAGCTCATTAACCACGTCTGCTTAGTTTGGCTCGCGGTTCGAGGAAAGCTTCGACGGGACTCATTTGTCTCGTGACTGTGATTTGGGTTTCCTTCATGGGGATACAAAGAGCTTTCCTGTCTCCCCATATATCGGTATTGTAATAAATGATCGTTGATTTAGATGATAGCAATAGGCAGTTTTTGTTGAAGGCCGCTTTGTACTTTCCTGTCCGAATTAAATACACAAGTGCTAGATGTGGTATATACAGCGTATAATTCTTCTTTTCTAATTTTTCCTTACATACGGTCAACGTTTCGGTTTTATAATGTATAGCTTGCCCTGTGAATTTTTCGTCCAAACATAAAAAGCCTACATTGTCCTAGCTAAAGATGCTACTAACATAAATTTAAGTTTAAAATGTACTAACCAAATATGAATCTTTTTTTTGAAGTAAATAAATTATTACTATTATTATTATTACGTTTCCAGGAAGCTATACATTACAGTTTCACAGCGTGACTCTTTCTTATATAGAAAAAAGGGAAAGGCACTTGCTGAGCCTTTTGTTGCCAACCGTAATTAAAAAATGTTTTTCTCAAATTTGAGGTATTTTTGGTCGCAATAAACGCAGTTTCAGTGTAAATAAATACTTCAGACTTTTTAGGAGACTCTCCTTCTACCAGCTTAGACCGAGGCCAATTGCCTATTTTTTTCACTCAATCTGCTCAAAATGATGCATTTTGATGCCCAAATTTAGGACCCAATACACGCTATTGTGTTCAAGCTAAGATGCATCAAAAATAAATAGACTCAAAATTGGGTTTGGCATCTATTTACCTTTAGGTACCTTCAAGTAAATAGACTCAAAATCCAATTTTGAATTTATATACTAATGCACTTATTTATTAAGAAGTGGGACTTCTCTTTCACTCTCGAGGACTCGTCCTATATCTATTTCGCTCCAATCTAAGCAATAAGTTCTAAAAACGAGTTTGGAACTACTTCCTGAACTTCCGAACTCTTTGCTGCAAAACTTTTAAGTACCTAATTTTCAAAAATTTTTTTTTTTTCAAAGTTATTTTTTTCTATGCAAAAATCAATAACATTGGCGCACCTTTGTTGTCTAATTTCACCTATTTTCTTGGAAAAATGTCGTCAAGCGATGATGATAGTGTCTTCTTAACACCAGAATATTATATAAAACGACAGTTATATTTGAGTGGTATGTAAGTGTTATCTTTATTTCATTCCTCTCAGATGGTAGTGAAAAGTGTTACCATGTACCGTAGACGGGCGCAAATCATTTTTGGTCTCGGTAGTGTTGAATCCCTCACTCTTTCAGCGATTCTTAGTTAAAGCTTTCGCTTCGCTCGGGCTTTAATGCAAGAATCGCCTCAGTTCGCTCTTGATTCAATTTCGCAACCTCGTCGCAAAAATTTTGTTTGCGCCCTTGGTGAACAATCTACTACGATTACTGCAAGGAGTCCGCTTCAAGGTAGCTTTTAGTCTGTAAGTATGTAATTTATCTTTTTTTTTTCTTAGGTATAACTTCTCTAGCTAAGTAGAGACTACCTCTTACTTTTTCCACATCACCCATGGTTAGCTGGAAGAAAATACTTTTTTATATACTATTAAGCTCGCCTTTGTGCAGATCTTTTTCTTGCACAATAAAGAATTTTCCAATCAAATCAAACTTTGAGTAAATGGTCGCCTGGTGTCCTCAGGGAACGCACCAATCTAGAGTCGCTTTTTACGCAAATTTCCAAATCAACAGGGGCTATTAGATCAATTATTCTAATTTCAATAACTTTGAGAAAGACTGAGAAAAGCAAGGTCATAGTACTTGGGGTCCGCACCAGCCGGCGCACAGTGGTTCGTCTCCTTACAAGCGGTTGGACGTAGGATCCTTAAAAAACGAAATGCGTTATTTTGGAAAAAAAAAACTACCAACGTATTCTATAATCAAAGAAAAATAACAAATACAGATTGGCTTTTTTTGATATGAGCCATAATTTAGGAGTAAATAATTAAAAACCATTTCTTTAGGATGGAGAGTGGCATAAAAATATTGATATCTCATGATTCCCTCCTGTTTTCGGATTACGGTTTTCAAAAATAGTATTAACATATTATTTACTACATTTCATCCTTTGACACATGGTATGCTGTTAATTCATACTTGTACATGTCTTTGTTGACTGGCTTGGCTCTAACCTCTTGTAAATCGTTAATTTCAACTGGATGAGCTTTGCAAAAATCACAAAGTGCAGCCGAAGTCTCAGAAATATCGAATGTATTTTACCGTCTATTATTGTCTACATTAGATTGTGGTTGATCGTGGTGTTTCCGTAAATAGTTGGAGTGAGTGGAGTAATATCTGCTTCAAAAGCGGCCATTTTGTTATTCACATTGGATTCTGTATCTCGTATGAACTTGAAAGGCCAAGGCCGATAGTGTGCAGTGGATGATGGCCGTTCATTCTACCAAACGGTCCCTGGTCTCTGCCTACCCTTCTGGGATACAGGCGTGAACTTATGTATGTACCTACCTACATCTACCGCTAACGTGGTGTTATTTTTCCTTTATCATCTGTATCTCTTAAGGGGCACGTTAAGGGCACCATGTGTCAAAGGATGAAATGTAGTAAATAATATGTTAATACTATTTTTGAAAACCGTAATCCGAAAACAGGAGGGAATCATGAGATATAAATATTTTTATGCCACTCTCCATACTAAAGACATGGTTTTTAATTATTTACTCCTAAATTATGGCTCATATAAAAAAAAGCCAATCTGTATTTGTTATTTCTCTTTGATTATAAAATGCGTTGGTAGTTTTGTTTTTCCAAAATAACGCATTTTGTTTTTTAAGGATCCTATGTCCAACCGCTTGTATGGAGACGACCCACTGTGCAGCGTCGAGAAACGATGTGAAAGGAGACAGACTCACTGTTATTCTTCATTTTGAACCCAAATATATTCGTTAAACAATCACGCTGATTCAGAGACCACAGCCGTTTTGAAAATTGAATAGATTTCCAACACCATGATTCGATACACCACAATCTGCTGCAAGGACTCTGTCCAATGCGTGATTGTTCTTGTGTGGTGCGTTAATTTGCTTGGCGAAATGGCAACCCACCGAACGAACGCAAACAAGCGAAGCTATCGAACGTCATTATATAGGCTTGTATTAATTACTACGCAGATATTTTTTTTCTTTATTATGGACAACAAACAGAAAGACAATGTATTTTGAACAGACAACGTTAAACAATAGAATAGTCAATCGTACATCCAGCTCCGTTATCCACGTTTTGTAATAATGTTATCATTAAACTAAAAAATGAAACAAACGCCACACGCTTAGACCAAGGATTATTCAATAAATATGCATTCACAACAAAACATTTACCCTAAACATTTTATATTTAGTTTAGTTTTAGTGTAATAATTAATTTTAAGATATTTATTTGTAAGATTTTATGATTGTAAATTAAACAGCTTATTTACCCTTAACCTTAAATGAAACATCCTTAATAATTTTAAGAGCCAGTGACTTAAATCAGTCAAATATGAGCGGGGGCCGATTGGTAACATTGTAGAGTGATTTCATACAATTTGTTCGTTTGCCTGCCTGTACGTAGCATTAGTTGCGGCGAGTCCTCCGTGAGTTATGTATGTCTCCGTGTGTCTGGTCTCCGCGGCGCGGGCGTATCTAATGCGGACAAATGCTACTCGCGCGCACAATGCGACGCCGCCGACGCCGCCGCCGCGCCGGTGCGCGGGCGCAGGGTTGCGCGCGACACGGAAAACAGGCAGGTTTTTGGTGCTGGAGGAGGAAAATTGGAATTTGAGACATGCCAATATAATGCGTTTTTGATGAATTAAGAGTAAAAAGCCCTTTATTACACACTATTAAGCAACTTTGTCATTTAAACGTTATAAGTCGCATTACGTCCGCCATATAGTAATATTTCTAAAGGCCTATATTTGTGGCTGTAGGTTCTGGGTCCTAGAATCTAGAGCTAACAACTTAGTACAAATTTGCCGCCAAAAATGGCAGTTTCTGGCGATAATTTTGTGTTTTTTTTTTTGAGAGACTAATTAATTATTACAGTACATAAATGTAGCAACCACGAGTACCAAGACACATTTTGCGGAACACTGTTCTAGGGGAAGCTTTACGTTTTTCGAATTAGTAGTAACAAATGCAGTTGCAGATAAGCAGCTAACAGTGAAAGAAATCATCTTGAGGAAACCTTAGTGACTGACATGTTTATATACCTCAGCTCTTTAAATTGCCTATCCGCGGTGGGATGGTGATTAAGCCCATAAGCTCTCTCTCTCTGAGAGAAGAAGTCCTACAGTGGGACGTATTTTTTTCCTAAGCCTCTATTATTGTGTCCCACTGATGGGCAAAGGCCTCCCCCAATTCAGTTCAGAGTATTCGGTCCTGGGCCACCCCAGTCGACATATTACGTATTACTGGGACGTATTTAGGCTTCATTATATGCAGTGTAAAGGTCAATGTGCTGTCGACGGTGCCTGGTCCGGCCAGCAGTGTAGCGGAGCCGAGGCCGGGCGCCCGCTATTCGTCTCACAGGCGCGCGCCGGCTAATGAATACAAATACACCACTATTTAACTTCCTTTACCGGAGATGAACCGAATATTAATGCCCTGGAGCCTCTCAGTTTCAAGGACAGCCCTCCGGGATCACGTGGTGCCACCATATCAGAAACGCTACAGGTACGTGTTGTTGTCAAGTAAGTTGACGCTTTTTGAACTAAACCTTTCTTAAGCACTACACATTATAGATTGTTCTACGGATACACTTGAATATACGGATACTTGAATTTTGTCGGAATTGTCGCAAGCTTAGGTACTGAATTTTCGTAAGTAACACAATGGATTTTATACCAAAATAAAAATAAAAATTATTAATTGTTTTTTGTAACTAACTGTGTTTGTAACTAACATTTTAATTTTGTGTCTTTTTGTTTGTAATATGGATTTGATTTAAAGTCTAAAATAAACTTTATATTATTATTATTAATTAAACTGAGCACGAAAATTGAAAAATGAGCTCAAATTTTTGTTGCCCGAATGTTACATACCTATGTGTATCCCAGGGGGACGTCAACGTTCATGGTATGCAACCTACTACCATTTCAAGGAAAAAATAAATTGAAATATATTAGGGAAAAATGACAATTATTATCAAAAATCCGAAAAGTGGTTGCAGACTGCTGAGAAAAGTAGAGTGTTTTATTTACCATAAAATTAATACTTACAACAAGACACAGTACCTACAACAAAAGATTGGCTTCATTTACGAAAATTACTTACGTTTAATTTTTATTTCGCCTTATTTTAGGAATTTCTCTTATTCAAACAATCTCGCAGCCATTCAGGTACCTTCAGTAAAATCATCTTATTTCTTAATTGTTTGCAAGACGTATGCTTAGACCACTAATACCGCATTGGTGTATTTCATCTTTAAATGAGGTTGTCGGTACCCTCTGGAATGTAGTCAGAGTTGTTACAGAAGCTACCTAAATGGCTGGCAGGTAGAAACTAGGTGTTTTACCTTGACATGGTCCTTCAGCTGTGTAGTCGGGAGCCGGCAGTCGGTAGGCGAGTACTGCAGGCGGTTCTCGGCGTATCTGGCGCATGACGCAACGCGCGGCCGCGTGGCGGCGTTGCGTTGGCTCGGCGCGGGCCTACGCGGCACAGGGAGATAGCACCAACTGTTGGAACCGCCAGGCTCTAGCTCTGAGCAGACAGTTCTTGCCACAACTGCGTTTTTGGATAATTGTTGCTATAGGTAAAATGGTAATACCGAGTGTGGGTAACGAAGAACTTGGGCCAAATTTGGACTGAAATTGTTTTTATATCGCAGAAGACAAAGAAAAACGAAAAAAAAAAACGTCGTGATATCTCAAACCTGTAGCTTACAAAGAGATAAATAAAATAACATGAGTGTAAATAGGTTTCAATTGAACTCGTCTCGGTCCTGTCATGCATGATCTGTCCACCATTGTCGTCCCCGGTTAATAAGAATACGCTACTTGACTCGTATCAAATTTGACGCGATAAATGGCTCTGAAATATATTGACTTTGCTAAGTAAATATGCAGGATGGCTGCAAAATTTGCAAATAAAAAAATATTTTTCGCTTTTAAATCGGAACGGTGAAAACACTATCCACCATCTTGAAAGCACCTTTGGTTGTAAACAAACATCTGTCAGTCGTGCGTGCGTAGGTTCTATTGTGACTTGGATTGGATTTAGTGTTTTTGCAAAAACTCTTCTTGTGCAGTTAGTGTCTTATCATTTTATTGATAAGCGCAATCATGGACGCTGGATTCGTGGAAGCTGATAGTACCGATTTGCCAAATCAAACCAAATCAAACCAAGCATTATTACACCTGAAAACAGTTTATGTGTACATTGATATTACAGGACTTACATTAAAGTGATCTTCACATAAATACACCCAAGTTTAATAATGATAATTGATATATTTTGCATGTAAACTCGATGAAATCATGAATGCGTTGTTGTTATTTCACTATGCTCACAGATCACTAACAGATTTTAGGAATAGGTAAAGATCGTTTCACCAAACAAGTCCACGGTAAAATCCTTAAGGCCATAACAATAAAAGCCAAAATGCATTAACTCATACTTCTTTGGTGGCACGAACTCTACCTATGTTGAATGTCAAACTTAGTTTACAAAAATAAAGGACTTCAAACCATAGACAAAAATGGCGGATCGCGTTTTTGGCTGTTTAGCAAAGCAACGTTTTAAAATAAGGTTTTTGTTGCTTTTAGGTCCTCAAAAAATATACTAAAATATTTTTTGGTCTAATGGAAGAGATATTTAGCATTTAAGACATACTTGAAAAAAGAGTCAAGTCACGGATTGTAACTTCACATGAAAAAATAATAACGGTTAACATGTAAGATAAGATTAGTCAAACATTATACATCACACGGAATTGCAACTCCTACACTAGATATAGGCAAAATGTCGATTAATACGAACGTACAAGATACCTGGTCTACGATTGAAAGATTTATGTCAAAATTGTAGCAAGTGCCAAAACTTTGTCTCTGCCTTCCCTTCCAAGACCGAGGCGTAAATTTATATGTGAATGTCCTTAAAGCAAAAGAAAGCTCTGTCTGCACATAAACCTTAAATACCCGGATCCCATGCACAAAGGTAGCCAGGACAAGAAGTTTCCCTTCTCAGTTAGTGAGGGTTTTCTGTATTGGCTCTATGTAGAGACACTAAACAAACCAGCTGCTACAGATACACCGGCCATTATCCCGCTTGTAGAGCAAAGGTGTGAAAGTCACTAATACAATTTGTCCGAGCCACACGGGCCGTATTGTCCTCTGAGTGATGTGTGTCGCAGACACGCATGGGAATCTGGCGGCTACCACCGTCGCCACCGGCTGCGTGACGTGCATGCATACTAGTCCGAGTGCCTTCTACGTGACACCTAGTGGCTGGGAATAGGGTTGAGAATGCGGAGACGTTGACGTCGCTACGGCGGTCGCCGCCATCATTGTTGGCCAGTGGAAGGTTTTCTCAGACAGAAGACTTCGTGCATTGTGGAAATTGTCATCGGCGGCGTGTTCTATTCAACCCACTGGCCGTTGGTAACGGTCCTAGGTTGGGCCGCACGCGTGACGCGCAGCCTAAGTGAGAGGACTCTTTTGTAGAGAAACAATGTAAATACACCTTTACTCCCTGTAAGGTAGTCGGAGGCGCCAAGCGTCTGAATGAAAGTCTCGTCGTCGAGGGCACAATTATTTGAAGTTTCAATACATTGACAACTATATGGCGCCAGGGTGTGAAAAAATGTATTTACAGACATGTGGAAGTATGTATTTCATCAATGTGTCATTAAGTGTCACGGTGGGTAATTCTAAGCCTTTTTTGTTTTTAAATAGACCTATTAAATGATAGAGGGTTCTTTATTACACAATAAAAATTACATAATATAACTTGAATAACTTTACAAAAAAACTTAATTATCTTAAGCCTTTTTAAATTTCCCACAAGTGAAATTGTGCATTCTTAATATTCAAACGCAATAAATAAGTAACGTAACGTAACGACATTATTTAACATCCTATTTGTATCTAATGCCTGGCACACACATACCAGTTGAGAGAGCGCAAAATGCTTTAAACTTTTAGTTTATTAGTTGTATTCCTACTTTTCTCTATGTATTAATTCCTAACAGAATGTAAATTCTTTACTTCAAATAAATTTACTGATTTCTGTGTAGGCGATCACAAACCAACAGTAAAACTCCAATCCTAGTAGGCTTCAGTATTGTCATGTCGGTACGTACTGAAAGAAAGAAGTGAGGCTCACGAGCGCAGACAAGGTGCACGGCTGCTGCATCCGTAACTATTAGAAGACTTTCGCTCAACCCGAGCAAAGGCGCATGAAAGATAAACACAAGCCCTTTTGTAGAACACATGCTTTCTCTCATAGAGAGTATGTACGGCTTTTATTCGGTACTTTAGTGTAAAAGTGCCACGAAGTACTCAAATCGCAGATACGTTTTTTTCTCTCACAACTTCGCAAAACTTCTTAAAGTACTCCCTCCATCCTCTTGTTCACCAAAAAAAACCCCAAATTACGTTCTTTCTATTTGTTCAAAAACAACCTTGCATAAATATGTACAGTTAAGTTCAGAAATCGATAGTGTTATGTTTCTTTAAACAACTTTTGTTTTCTTTTAAATAATTTCTTTAAAAATATATTGACAATACAATCAAACCATTTTGAAAAACAAAACTTTACATTATGTACTGCAACACTACATAACACCTGACTTCACTAACTCATTGTGGGCACGCGCAGTGTGATCTAAGCTCTAACAGTCTTATCAAATACGATTTATCTAAAACACTAATGAAATGCAGTTTAAATAATTTGTCGCAACCTTTTTCCCTTTACCATGAATTATGTGAACAGTCTCTGATGAGCATTTTAAGGGATGGAGTTTTATAAATATGACTGTTATGCCAACTTTGACAAATTCCTTAAATGTGGCTTAGCCAGCATTTAATTGAAATTCATCTTACAAAAGTCAATTTAAATGGCGAAGAGCGTAGATAAAACTAGGTATCCTACTTTGTTACCAGGTCAAGTGATCGTCTTGTGTGGAGTAATTATTATTATTACTTACGCGTGCCCACATCGAATTAGTAAGGGAAGGTGCTTACAAATAAATTAAAAGTAAAGTAAAAGTAAAAAAGATTTTATTGTCACCAACAATACATTAACATTATGTACTCGTAGGTACATATTTTTACAGGCTTATCTTAGCGAGGTAACAATTCTAAATAAAGTACCTACATGCACAAGCTTACGCTTACATACCAGGGGGGCAGTCAGAGACCAGGGACTGCCACCTGCCACATAAAGTACATATTCAGTGCAAAATGAATCTCACGGCTCTAAAAAGTTGAAGTGGTCCTATACTACTCGATTCGGTTCGGTCAGTGAGGAAATATGGAGCAAACCAGAAAAGTTCGGTAAACTGCGAGGACAGCAAAAAATAGTTCCTTTAAAAGCTGGATGGTTGGTAAAATGGCCGTGCCACGGTGCATGTCGCGGTCAATTACCCGAATTCGGCAGCTCGGCCCGCCACTGCACGAGGAGACAGAAAGTTCACTTTTCTTACACGTTTACACAATTTTTGACAGTCTTCTTGAGTTGAATCGCTCGTAACCCCGGCTGCCTGAGTGATCTTAAACGATCACGTAGGTTAAGCAACATAGGGCGCGTTCAGTACATGCATGGGTGACCCTCTATGACTAACGCTAGTGGAACTTTTCTGAGTGGTTCTGTGCTTCGCAAGGCGCGTTAAGCAGTTGGTGCCGGCTGCCGTCGATAGATGGGAGTCGTTAAGCCAAGCCAAGAGGCCTTCACCCGTAACCCCACACTGAGTGCGGCCGGGGGCCTTCGGGCCGCGAGGAGACAACCTCTATAAAAACACACACGGTGTGGGCCCTCCGTGCAGAGGGCATAGAGGAGGTTGAGGGAGGGTCACAGACGGCAGGTTGGGGGACCTGCAGTCCGACATCGTGACGGGAGAAGGGGGTGGGGGGCCCATGCCCCTTCTCCAGTGAGGGTGGGCCCGACTCCTTGCGAGTCGGGTCGACGTCGCCGGGGCGCCGCTATCGCATTCGCGTTGTGGTTTCACACCACTTGCGAGAACCGGCGGCGCCCCATTGCACGAGCGACAGGACGGCCCCCGGGGTGTTTTAGGAGGTATGTCTCTCCTATTATTAGGAGAGGAGAGTCCGACACACGGCCGTCGCCCTCCCCCAAGGGTGGCGGTTATGGTGCACAAAGCATTTCACCCCGTTAACAAAAAAAAAAAAAGCCAATAGGCCTTAGGGCGGCTTGAAAACTTATGACACAGTAAGACCAACCACTAGTCTTAGCCTCCACCAATCCGGACTTGGCCCCCGTGGTGGAGTTTGGCCTATACCTTCCTCAGGGAAGAGACCCATGCGCCTTGGTGGGGGCATAATGGGATAATGATGACAGAAGTCATGTTTGTTTGTTCTCTTTCGGGCTCCGAATATTCTTCTTAAACCACTTTAAATTCAAAAAGACTTATTTACTGTAAAGTTCAATGAAGAACAGCGTAAACCGATTAAAGCGATTCCATTTGTCTATCAGTCAAATTCTACGAGTATACTTATTTGACGGTGCGCTCATTACAGGGTTGATTATTTGGAATAACTTACAGTGCCTAGGAAAACTAACATTTACCTACTCAGTTATTGTCAAGAACAGTCAGTTTTTGTACACATATTTAAGTATACTCCAGTAATTTTTCTCTATGTTTCATATCTTCTCCGCAGTAAAACTACATGTGTCAGTTTGTAATGCTACAAATAACGTACAGTTTGTACGCTAAGGTCGATTTACACCACTGAAACGTCACTTCAGTCGCCCATTATATCGGCTTTTCTTTGAACAATTTTAGAAAATACTGTTTAAGCTTCGTTTAAAAAGTGATGTAAGGCGGCCTAACAATCTGTCAATCTACTGATCATGGGTATTAGTCAGATAAAGAGTATAAAAATTAACTGAGGGCTCTGCTGTTAACAGGATAGTTCCATCGGTACCGATCGGCGGGCAAAGTAGACATTCTGTATACATCTTTAGTCCTATCGAAGCAGTATGTTTGAAACACTCGAGATAAGCTCATGCCCACTTTGCTACTAGTATTGGCCGGCCCTCTACACGTCTCACGCGTCCGCGGCAGGGAGCGGAACAAAACGGCCGCAAGACAAAGAAAGTGCATTTTCCTTCACTGTAATCGTATATTATTTGGAGCGCGATCCATTATTCATGAGCGTATGATACGTGGAGTAAGGTTCACCGCGTAGCGTCCGCAAAAACGGCGCGGCGATGCGCGCCGGGGAAAGTCTGTCCGTTTGTGTATTGTCCGCGGAATCACTCTACATAAACTACGAGTACATAACGCTGCTTTGTGGGGATCCATTCAAATGTTTTACTTACGTCATGTAAGAAATTATTAAAAAAGTAGCTGACGTTGTTTTGCCAAATTGGTTACCCTTATCACTTAGAGCCCCCGCAGACTGCAGACTTTTAGTCGGCCGATAGTTTGGTCGGGCTCTTAATCAGTATGGAGTGTAATGTGCGGACTACCATACATCTCCATACTGATTAAGAGCCCAACCAAACTATCGGCGGACTAAAAGTCTGCAGTCTGCGGGGGCTCTTAGGCGTATTAAAAATAGATAACAACCTATTCTCAGTCCTACCAATTATATTTATAAAATTTCGTCGAAATGGGTCAAGCCGTTTCGGACTGCCTGACTGAAAGCCAGTATGACTTGCCTTTTCACCCGATTCCGGCTTGACGTCGAGTTTTGGGACACCCTGTATACGATAAAGTGATAGTATAGATACATGAAAAAAAATTAAATTGCATTCATTTGTATAAAATAAATGCTAATAAGATGCAGAGCAATGAACGCTCTTTTGTTCAATGTATGTGTTGATGTTTTTTAGTTAATTGTTTTGAGCTGAGGGTGGGCGGGTGGAGTCGTGGTGCGGCCACTAGTTCGCTGAAATGTCTTCGCAGAAAGATAACCGTAGCGTGACGTAGCGGATGTTAAATGATCATCATTATTTGTGCTCCGAGACTAATTATAAAGCTATTCGTACTTAACAATCACCTCAACACTAATAAGTACTATAGAAAGACTGTTTTGAATTTGCCAAACCGCTGTTATTTCGTCTAGAATTAATTTCCATACGACACAATAACTTGTCCTGGTCCCAAACTAAGATACAATAAAAAAAAAACACTAAAATTGAAGCCATGCACAACTTGTACGTTCCGCAGCCCCTACTAGGCATCGAACCAACGATCTTAGGCCTGGTAATTAGACGTGATACCGCTAGTTCAACGAGGCAGTCAGGGAGAAAAGATAAAGAACAGTAAAATTAAATTGAAAGTCTGTAGCATAGTACAAACTGTTATTAAAACATAACAAAACTAACGCTTTTGCGGACAATAAATTACACAGAGTTCTGGCTAGATTAATACGGAATTATCTTTGATTAACGAAATTATATTAAAATTTGTACATTTTTGAACTAAAACATTCGTAAGCAGTACACATTATAAACGGATAAGCTTACTTGACTTTTTGCCGGGAGAGTCCGACCAGGTTTCGCTCTGATTCGCAGAGCTTAGGGCCTCGCCCACGGCGGCTTCTTGTAGCGCTGCCGTCGCGCAACCGTAGCGCGGCTGTAGCGCTGCTAACGCGCCACCGTAGCGATGCAAGCGCGCGGCTGTAGCGCTGCTAACGCGCCACCGTAGCGATGCAAGCGCGCGGCTGTAGCGCTGCTAACGCGCCACCGTCACGCGGCCGTAGCGCTACAAAAAGCCGCCGTGGGCGAGGGCCCTTAGGATTACTCAGGCAGCCGGGGCTACGTGACGTCGCTGTCGTTGTCGGCGCTTCGGCTGCTTACGTAAAAGCAGCACCAAAGACAACGTGACTAATGTTGCCTCAACGGAGTCCATCTTGCAACTGTGGCGATTGGAAGCGCGACGGTAGCGCGTTTGCATCGCGACAGAAGCGCTACGGCCGCGCGACGGTGGCGCGTTCGAAGCGCTACGGCCGCGCGCCGGTGGCGCGTTCGCATCGCGACAGAAGCGTGGTTACGTGGGCGAGGGCACACAGCTAGCGACCGCATCGCGGCTGTAGCGCGGCAAACGCGCCACCGTAGCGATGCAAGCGCGCGGCTGTAGCGCTGCTAACGCGCCGCCAAAAAGCCGCCGTGGGCGAGGGCCCTTTAATCATGATGAGCAGAGACGGAGCTCGCGTCGTCAGTTCTCTCTGTCTCCGACGACTATTCCGAAAAAAAGTCAAGTAAGTATATCCGGAAAACAGATCATAATTTGTACATTAGCAATAAGGGTATTAAGGGCACGTGATACCGACAGTAAGTGGTACTTCTGTGGTGCATCCCAGAGACCGCGGTGTGAGTTACACAGGAATGGCAAGCAGCTCATTATGTCTCACTTTTTGAGCAGCATACGTCCGGACGGCGGCCGGCGCGGGCCTGCTAGGTAAACTCCTCATAGGTACGCAGGCCTAATAAATTGCCCTGCTTGTTTTATCTGTTTCTTTCGTACGTGTTTAAGCGGCCGCGGAGATGCAAAGAGTATTTTTGCGTTCGGTTCACGTTTATGATTTGCGGAGTGATACGATCTTGTAATTAAAAACAACCTACTTAGGAGTTGAAATGGCTAAGCCGTTATGGCAGGTTAGCGCCCAGTAGTGTGGTACTTTTAAGTGCCACATGTAAATGTGGTTAAGGCTTACAATAGGACTTTGTAAATGGTTATCGTTCACGGGACTTTTCTTCCTTTCCTTTTTTTGTTCGTGGTTGTTCAGGTTCGGGTCAGATTGGGCAGGTTTGACCCTATATTATGCGTACCAAATCCTGGGCCTTAATTCTGCTAGTGCATTATAGTTCAATGACAGATACAAGGCCGGGTCACGTGACAGGTTTTTTTATACCGTTGACGCCTAGAAGGTTTGGTACGTGTGCGCGCGTAGATTGAAAGCGGCAATGAAATTAAATCGACGTGTTCATGGAGTTGTCATTGTACTACAGTGTATTAACAGAATCTAGGCCCTGAACGATTTCAATCGTGTAACTGTCAAATTAGAATAGAATAACACAGTTAGACTATTTAAATCGCTCAGGACTTGGCGCACATAAGTGCAGTTGGTTGTTAAGGATGTGTGCGCTGGCACTTTTATTGAGATTTCATACTATAAATACATTTCATATCCTGGTTGAGCAATAAAGTGTTATCTATCTATCTTTGGCTGCCGTTGATAGATGGCAGTCGGTAAGCCAGCCAGAGGCCTTAGGGCGGCTTGAAAACTTCTGACAGTAAGACCAGCCACTAGTCTTACAAGCCTCTACCAATCCGGACTTGGCCCCCGTGGTGGAGTATGGCCTATACCTTCCTCAGGGAAGAGAACCGTGCCCCTCGGTGGGGACATAATGGGTTGATGATGATATCTATCTTTGTGAACATCGTGCTAGGCCCAAAAACTAGTGCCTTTCTTGATCAATAGTACATTTTAGCTGTATCCCAGAGCAGCCAGTAGGTTACGATGTGATCATGCCAACATGTTTACGCTGGCTGGAAGAAATTTCTTTAGAAATAAGTGCACCTTTGCACCAAATTTGTATCACAAACATGTTATTTATGTTTTATTTTATATGTGCAATCAAGTATAACGAAGATGTATATTAGCACATCTTATTTCTAATCCTTCATTAACCATTTACCTTACTAGGCTTTAGCTAACGATACGATAAAGGCCACAATTCCTTAACGCGCTTCACGTACACGTTCCAATGTCACTAACATAAAAAAAAGTAATTGGTAATCTGTTTAAAGCCCATACTCTCTCTTAGAGAGAAAGCCTGTAACCTGAAATGGGACATGTATTGGGCGATTATGCAATTTTTTTAATGGTTATACAAAACAGATCACAAACATTCATCATCATCATCATTCAGCCACAAGAACTCCTCGACACAGGTTATCCTAGTGTGGGGCCAGAAGCAATGTATGTGCCTGTATGTAAATGTTATGTTATGTTATGTTGCTGCTGGACAAAGGCTTCCTCCATAGATTTTCAAAAGCCTTGTGGCTGGGTGTCCTACGTTGTGCTTGCCGATATGTGGTCTCCATTCGAGAACTCTTCGGCCCCATTGGCCATCAGTTTACATTCGCTAAATAACATTAAATAAGTAAGAATTATGATATTATAAGAACTTAATTGTGATCTAAATCAACAAGGGTGACTACAAAAGTCCTGTCAGCATTGCTGTCGCTACTTGAGACCAGTGTTTACCTACCCGCCGAGGTTTCAGCGGGGTAGAGAGGGGCGTACTTATCGCGGTTCTAGTGGCTAAGTGTTTATTCAAATATCGCTCGGCGCGCATTCGCATTTGCTCGTCTATCTGCTCATCTGCGGAATAAAAAGCTTTATTCAAGACGTTGTATTGAACAAAAGGTTCGCTTGTAGGTTTTTCTTTCCGCCCTTTTCTTTTTACATAATATTTGGTAGACTTTTGCTTTGTTGTAATGCATTGATATAATAGAGCGTTGTTTCTTATTTACCTGAACTTATACAACAATCAAACCAAAGGTATTTATATAAATATATTTATATTTATTCATTTACAAAGTTCTTGTAGCTTAACAGTAGAGTTCGTTTTTATTATGCATACAAAACAGTCATTACCTTGTATATTTTCAAGATAAGATTAATTATAATTCATCAATCAATCAATATATCTATGATTACAGGGATGTTATTATAACACAATAGGTTCCAATTCAAATTTGCCGTTTAGGCGTGCCAAAACATGGTCAGCTAAATATAACTTCTTACATTTGAATAACACATATAAAATCAATAGGTGTGAACTTTACAAGTAAAATGTAGACTTATGTACAAAACGCAGCTTGACATAAAGTGAAAAGTAATTTTTTACCCTCAAAGTTTGCAATTAAATTAATACATTGCGTATCTCACACTAGACGTGTCTGTGTTGTGAGATAAGAATGTTAAGGTTTAACTCATCAATAAAAATAATGGTCGATAATGATTTCATAATTTTTTTCTGACCTCTTTCACAACAACTTACTTGTGACTCACACGACCCTCTATTTTTGCTGGCAGCGCTCTAGGCGACCTGTTATTTCGGGCCCACGGAATAGGATTTTGTTCATATTTGCGAACCTTCTGACAATTTTTGCTACGTGCCTCCTATCCGAGGACAATGTGCCTTTGTTCCCAGCCTTATTTGCCGGCACACGGCGGGCGGGCTGGCCGGGCCCGGCCGGTGGCGGCGGCCAGCCGCGCCCTGCGCTTATTAAATTTTCCCGAAAGAAAATTTAATTAAGAGAGTTTTTCTTTTTTATTTCACACCCCGGATTTCATTATTGGCCGGTGAAGGGTTCAGGGCAGACTTCAGCCGCAGATAGAGTTGGCGGCCGTAATGTTTAGCGATGCTTTAGTTTAGTGGAGGTCACAGCATATCAGTCTCTACATGCGTGAACTCTACTAAATTGTGTTACGGGTGATTTTGAAGGTATAGGCCATACTCACCACGGGGGCCAAGTCCAGATTGGTGGAGGCTTGTAAGACTAGGGTCTGGTTTTACTGTCAGAAGTTTTCAAGCCGCCCTAAGGCCTCTGACTTGGCTTAACGACTGCCATCTATCGACGGCAGCGCACCAACTGCTTAGCTTGCCTTGCGAAGCACGGAACCGCTCGGAAAAATGGAACCAGCGTTAGTCGTAGAACGGTCACCCATCCATGCACTGAACGCGCCCTATGTTGCTTAACCTTCGTGATCGTTTAAGAGAGGCAGCCGGAGCTACGAGCGATATTCCTGCAGATGTTATAACATTACCACAAAGGGCCTCAGTCTGGTTGGTTTTCAATGTTAGTAAAGTCCTCGCCTGGTTGCCATAGAACAGGGTATCCTAGTATGGGACCAGGTCATGTGATTGTGTTGTGTGGTATTATTAAAAAAAAAAGTTTTTCTCGTATATTGCTTGGGAATAGGTACGGTAAGAGTCGGTTTTCGTTCTCGATTTGACTGGAGCAGAGAGCGAGCTTTAGAACTCGCGTCTGAATCCATCGTGTCTGAAGTTTGTAACTCTCTCGCAGTTGGCCGCCCAGCTACGTGCAAAATATCGCCTAGTAAGGAACAGAAGATGTTTCTTGTATGTAAACATTTCTAAAGTAAATAAACTATTTTCTGGATTATTATTATTTAACGGGAAAAGCGTCGATTATATTATATGGTTAAGACTGGCGATGGCTGACCCCTGCGTTATGCTCGTGAACGGGTGCCGTCCGTGTGTCTGCCCGCAGCATTGGCGTTAAGAGTATCAAATAATGTTTGACATTGCAAGTATTGATTGCACTCATGGGTCTTGATTTTTGACCTTCTTAGGTAGATGGACATTCGTACCTACCAAACGCTGTATTAGATTTAAGATGAGTTGAGAAAAGATGGTCAGAGTGGAATTTTTTTGTTGCCTTTTTCTCCACTACATTCGGCCCTAAGGCAGCGGCTAACATTATAATTTTATGTACATTGACATTCAACAAGCAGAATGTAAATTCTTTACGTTGAAATACATTTTAGATTTCTGATTTCTGATTTTGATACTTCACGGAACATCTTTTAAAACGAATTTGTTACATTATTGCAATTTTGAGTAAATTAATTTTTTCGTATAACGTGTGAAACTATGTACCAAACAGGGAGTGAGTGCAAAGGTAGACATGTGATATCTAACTATTTCCTAGGAATCACACAAACTCACGCCTGTATGCAGAGACTAGGGACGGCCACCTGCCACGATCCTGACAAATCACTTTCGCTTCGTCGTCATTCGTTAGACGTTGCACGCACGTCGGTTTCGGGTGCTTTTTATCCTGCCCTTTGCTAATACATCTCTGTCTGGTCGAAGTATGTCAGTCTGGGGCGTCTTTTACCGGCTCTTCCACTCTCATGCACTCAATATAGTTTTTTCGTCAGTCCTTCTTCCTTCACCGTGGACACCTGGGCCGTCCCTTACCAGCTCTTCTACTTAAATTCGCTCGATATATTTGCTTCGTCATAGATATATTAAAAGTAGTCGGATAGCAAGTGAGGTTTCCTTTATCCAAGGTAAGTATAGTTTTACTATAACTTTCACAGTTATATGCACTGTGATGTTCTACAATTTAAATAAATAAATAATAATAATAATTCACTTCATCAATGATTTTGCATTTTCAAATTAACCTTAAATTAAATTGACAATTCTATTAGAAAAAAAATAGTATGGTCAGTTACGTTATGGCTGACTACTGTACATGAGTGATTTATTAGTTACCTACTGAATGAGATTTGGAAAGTAAAATAAAATGAAGCTTTTGGTCATTTAGAACCTATTGTTTTCTGTCGAGTGCGTCTTCTGTGCGCTCTTATTTGCGTAAACAGCTCGAAGTGAAATAATAAAAACTTGTAAGTGCGGCAGTTAGGCGCTACGCGGAATCTGCTCCGGCGATTTACGATCCGAGTTATTAAACACTCGCAAAAATCACAACAACTCACCCCTTCCTCTGACTCTCAAGAAAGCTTAATTAGTTACCGTTTTTTTCTGTTTGTATTGCTACAAACATAAACATTGACATACAGGCACGTACATTGCTTCTGGCCTCACTCTAAGATATATACCCTGTAACGTAGGTACCAGAAACAGCGACGTCACAAACAATTAATTAAGCATCCAAGACCTGTGGATTTTTTAGTCCCCAGCCAGGATTCGAACCCAGGACCTCTCGCATAGTAGGCAGATGCGCCACAGAGGTCGTCAAGTTTTGCCAACGTGTTAACTAGAAATTCTGAAACATATTTGCTTCTCTTTTTCGCTTTGTGTCTTTAGCTCTGTCTGAAGTTATTGAAAAACAGTACTGGTTTTAGACGATGTTCTTCGTTTTTTCATATTCTGACAATATTTTTTTACTCGTATGTACCCTGTATGCATCCCAGTGCAGGGCACAGACCTCTCAACAAACAACCGATATAACTATGACGTAAATAAACATCCAGCATTGAATAGTTCCACTACGCGTTTACAGACTCATGTCTAGTTGCGGCGAAGGATTAAACATAAACATTTATATTCAGGCACGCACATTGCTTCTGGTCCCACAGTAGGATACCCTTTATCGTGGGAACCAGAAACAGCGACATCACAAACATGAGTAAACATCCAAGACCTGGAGACCTTTTTTTTGTCCCCAGCCGGGATTCGAACCCTCACGGTAGACAGTCGTGCTAACCGCTAAGAAGTCAAGTAGGAATAAAGTTAATAACATTTAAAGTAGATGTAAGTCAAAGTGAGATTTTTGTATCTCTTTGTTCACAGCTCAGTGGAACACAGCCTTCGCACAGCAGATGTTTACAGCTATATTGTTATTGAGTGTTAATGAGAAAGCCACTCCAATGTCGACCTTACTGCCGATTATGAAACTAAATGCATTTGAATTGGGCGATTAAGGAGGTGGAGGCAAGATGATTCGGAAAACAAGCAGCTTCGATATCAGGGTCAATTGTACTAGCTAGAAGGTACCCTGTGTGTAGCAACGAACTACGTGCCCGAGGTCGTGAGTTCGATTCTGGGGGTTGTCGTAGAAAAAGTGAATGTGTTGAGACTTACATGCTTTCGGTCAAATTACAATGTACCTAGGTAGCAGGGCAGTGCACCACAGTGATAGGAGCAGAAGATTAAAGTCTCGTTTGTCTAGAAGTGTGGAATTTGCTGTGTGGTGTCGGCCTAGAGAATAGCACCAACCCAACTCTTCCCGCGGGTGTCGTAAAAGGCGACTAAGAGACACAAAACCGGGGGGTGGGCAGCAGCGCCTCCTGCAGTACAACTCTACCGCACTGCGATCCCCAACCCGCATGCCCAGCGTGGGGATTATGGGCATTACCCCATGATGGCACAACACAGGAAACGGCCCCCAGTTCCCGGCCGCCTCGCTATTCCTGGCCATCGTGGCAGCGGCCATGGTAACGGCGGGGTAGGGGGTGCTAAGAATCACCGGGCTACCTCAGGCTGCCACAAACATCTGACCCTGGCAACGTTCAACGGACGCACTCTGAGGCTTGACCATCATCTAGCGCAGTTGGAAGTAGAGTTAGAGAACAATAAATGGCATGTTCTGGGGTTATGTGAAGTCCGTAGAGAGGGGGAGGACACCGTAACCCTAGACTCGGGCCATCTTCTCTACTTTCGCGAGGGTGATAAAACATCCCAGGGTGGCGTAGGTTTCCTCGTCAATAAGGCCCTCTCTAACAACGTTGAAGAAATCTCTAGTGTGTCGACCAGGGTAGCGTACCTGATCCTTCGGCTGTCCAAGCGTTACAGCATGAAGGTCATTCAGGTTTACGCACCGACCTCGGCACACTCGGATGATGAAGTTGAGGATATGTACGAAGACATATCCAAAGCCTTACATAACACCACGAAGGCTCACTTCAACGTTGTTATGGGGGACTTTAACGGCAAGGTGGGAACCCAGAGTGGCAACGAGTCCAGAATAGGCCCGCATGGTTATGGAGTCAGGAATCACAGGGGGCAAATGCTTGTCAACTTCCTTGAGAAAGAGGAACTATTCTTGATGAACTCTTTCTTCAAGAAACAGCCTCAAAGGAAGTGGACATGGCAAAGCCCCGACACTGTGACCAAAAATGAGATCGACTTCATCATGACGGATAGCAAGCATATATTCAGAGATGTCTCAGTGATCAACAGGTTTAATACCGGATCTGATCACCGACTTCTCCGAGGCTCTCTGAATATCAACTTGAAGCTTGAGAGAAACCGTCTGATGAAGTCCACGCTCCGACCAAACCCAATCAAAATCATGGCGGGCACCGAGAAGTTCCAGCAGCTTCTCGGGAATAGATTTGTTGCCTTGGAGCCCACCGACGACGCTGACGAGACCCTACACAATCTGGTCGTAACTCTTAGGGACGAGGGCATCAAGTTCTGCAAAACGCAGCGGACAGGCAAGAAATCCAAACTCTCGGCTGAGACTCTCCGGTTGCTGATAAAAAGACGGGAAACCACCCAAGCGACTTCGTCAGAGAGGTCAAACCTGAACAAGCAAATTGCGAAGATGGTACGGCGCGACCTTCGGAGCTCCAACACACGCCTCATTGAAGAGGCAATAGAGCAAAACCGAGGGTCCAAAGTATTCACTCAGCAGCTTGGCAGGAGCCACCTGACGAAGCTTACAACGCACGACGGGAGGACCGTATTGTCGAAGCCGGAGATCTCCGCCGAGATAGAGGATTTCTATGGCCGATTATACGCTGCACATGCCCCTTATTCCCAACGAGACGACCAAGATTCCAGAGCCACCCTGACGCGCCACTACACCGACGAACTGCCTGACATCAGTCAAGACGAGATCGTGCTAGCTCTGAGGCAGCTTAAAAATGGAAAAGCCCCCGGTGAGGACGGAATAACATCAGAGCTCTTGAAAGCTGGAGGAGCCCCTGTTATACAGGAATTACAAAAGCTCTTCAACGCCGTCCTTCACAGTGGGAGAACTCCAAAGGCATGGAGCGGGAGTTTGGTGGTGCTCTTTTTTAAGAAGGGTGACAAAACTCTTCTTAAAAATTACAGACCCATCTCGCTCCTGAGCCATGTCTATAAGCTGTTTTCACGAGTGATCACGAATCGTCTCGCCAGAAGACTCGACGAGTTCCAGCCGCCGGAACAGGCCGGGTTTCGCGGAGGCTATGGCACCATAGACCACATTCACACAGTGAGGCAGATTATACAGAAGACCGAGGAGTATAATCAGCCCCTGTGTCTTGCTTTTGTGGACTACGAGAAGGCCTTTGACTCTGTCGAAACCTGGGCTGTTCTGGAATCCTTACAGCGATGCCAAGTAGACTATCGTTATATCGAGGTGTTGAGATGTCTGTACGAAGCCGCCACCATGAGTGTCCAAGTACAGGGCCAGCAGTCTAAACCTATCCAACTGTGCAGAGGAGTAAGACAGGGGGATGTTATATCCCCGAAACTGTTTACAAGCGCGTTGGAAGACATGTTTAAGACGCTGGACTGGAAAGAAAAGGGCATTAACATAAACGGCGACTACATCTCACACCTGCGATTCGCAGATGACATAGTCTTAATGGCGGAGTCGCTAGAGGAGCTGAACCACATGCTGGCCAGCCTAGCATCAGCCTCGCGACGCATCGGTCTTGGTATGAATTTGGATAAAACCAAAGTCATGATCAATGGTCACATTGATCCAATACCGGTCGTCGTACATGGTCACCTACTCGAAATCGTTTCCGAATACACTTACCTCGGGCAGATTCTGCAGTTAGGTAAAAACAATTTCGAGAAGGAGGCCAAGAGGAGGATCCAGCTGGGCTGGGCAGCGTTTGGGAAACTACGCCGGGTCTTCTCGTCATCCATACCGCAATGCTTGAAAACGAAAGTTTTCAATCAGTGTGTCCTACCTGTTATGACCTACGGAGCCGAGACATGGACACTCACGAAAGGGTTGGTCCACCAGTTTAATGTCGCTCAGCGAGCTATGGAGAGAGCTATGCTCGGAGTTTCTCTGTAGGATAGGATTCGTAACGAGTACATCCGACAGAGAACCAAAGTTATCGACATAGCTCAGAGAATTAGCAAGCTGAAGTGGCAGTGGGCTGGCCATATTTCGCGAAGAACCGACAACCGCTGGGGTAAACGTGTTCTTGAGTGGAGACCGCGACTCGGCAAACGTAGTGTAGGACGCCCTCTAACCAGGTGGGATGACGATCTGCGAAGGACTGCAGGCAGATGCTGGATGAGGCAAGCTGAAGACAGGGCGCTATGGCGCTCATTAGGGGAGGGCTATGTCCAGCAGTGGACTAATATAGCCTGATGATGATGATGATGTGGAATTTGGCAAGAATCAAGGTTTTTGGCACAATTGACCAAAAAATCCGAAAATGATTAGCTTGATTTCAAAATCTTTATCGATACATTAAAAGATAAACTGGTTTGTGGGTTTGACTCAAATAGTATAGTAATATCTTTAATGTTGTTGACTTACTTATACCTAAGCTCTAAGCTTCAGAATGACCTTTAGCATTTGATATTTTTTTTCAATTTGATGAAGATATCCTGTTCCTGAGAAAAATTCCATATGATTCTATAAGAGTTCCTTTTTTATTTTTGACGTATCGTGCCATATTCCTGGTGTACATGCAATAAACAATATACCATCTATCTACATAACTTACCATAAAGTAATTTTCTTTATATATTCTTAATTCTAGTTTGTTCTAGTTAGACCTGAGATTTTCACACCTAGCCTCATAGTTGGGCCATTGTACGTAGCAAGCGGTAACTTAGGTAAATACCTCAGACACTAGGGTTTCCTTACTATGTTTTCCTTCACAGTTAGCGAGTGGTATCGCTACTATAACTTCACAAACGTACGTAACTTAGAAAATAAAAGTCATTGGTACATACCGGTATTCGAACCTACGACATCCCGAATGAAAAGCCGGTGTTCTACCGCTCTGCTACCACCTCTTCAAGAAGTGCCTTTTTCGTGGAACACGGAAACATTGTTCCACGTAAAATGCGCTATTACACCTACAATTCCGCCACGCAATAGCTAGATACCAAGATTGAATTACAAACCAATATCGATCGAGCATAACCAAGCCAATGAATAACACTCAGCTGTTGTGGGACGTCATCTCTGCGGCTCGTAAATACAGATTAGAGCACCGGGAGTCGAACCCGGGCCATCAAATATTGAGTCGCGGGCCGCGGGGGGGCATAACTCGGCGCGATGCTTTACTGCCGCGACTATGGCGGCACCCCACTCATAAACTATGGATCTAGTCAATTGTAGGGTTACAGGTGAACCTGGAGAAAGTTTGCTCGGCATTCGAGGGTTTCCACTTCTATTGCAGGTGGACTTTCTTTGGTGGTTATTAACTTCTTTTTTTACAAACATTTAAATTCAGGCATGTAGATTGCTTCTAACCCCACCTTGTATCACGGGAACCAGTAACAGGGACAACATAAACATGTAAACATCCAAGACCTGTATTTTTTTATCTCCAGTCGGGATTCGAACCCAGGACCTTTCGCATGATATGCAGATGCGCTAACCGCTGCGAAACAGAGGTCGTTTTCGGATTCCGGATACACTTACTTGATTTTTCGTCAGAGACGAGCAACCGACGTCGCGAGCTACGTCTCGACACACCAGAGCGAAACATGGTCGGACTCTTCCGACGAAGAATCAAGTGCACTTACTTGTCAAGTCCAGAATGAAGGAACGGATTTTATTTAACGGATTTTTTTGGTGATTGAGGTTTCGTGAGAAAATCTTAGTGTCTAAGGTGTTAATGTCTGTGTGGTTGAAATTGCTAATTTGTATGGTTATTAAGCGGCTCGTACGCTATCACTATGTTTTTTTAAGATTGAATTTTCAATCATGTCTCAATTTTTCACGGATTTCGAAATAGGAGAAGGTTTTCAATTCGATACTATACTCTTGTTTTTTGGCCTTCGTATCGCATAACTTCGTAAAATCTTAACCAATTTCGAAAATTCCTTTTTAATTCGATTCGACACAGCTTTCTGCCATAGGCGGGATCTTGTGACGTTTGTGCCACGAGATAAATTCTGTGACGACTTCAACTGTCTAGCTATCACAGTTCATGAGATACAGCCTGGTGACAGACAGGCGGACAGTGGAGTCTCAGTAATAGGGTCCCTTACCCTTCGAGTACGGAACCCCAAACAGAACTAAAAGTGAACTTTCTGAACGAACCCTCCCCGCAGACGCAGTCAGGTGCGAGTGCGTACAGCCGCGATTTATTATCGACAAGTAAGATTTCCGCTTACCCCATCCTATTATTTTTATTGGCAACTATATCATTGAATTATTCACTCTATGACACTTGCGCTGTGGTTGTGTGTGTGTGGAGACCACCAATAACCAGAAGTAGACTACTCTTTGGCGGGTAAGCATTTCCAGAGGACCTAGAGTGCCTAGTGTTCAGCACATCCATGATTAAATATTGCTTTGAAATAAATGTGGAGATTCTTTGTTAGCTTCTTCTCCAGATAATCTATTAATTGTGAAAGTGACAACTTTGACGTTTTGTTTTTATCGTGAATAAAAATTATTTCATCTTCTTCTTATTACAATAAATAGGTTAATAATTTAACATTTTAAATAATAATTTATTCAAAAAAAAAAAAACGATACTTGAGAAATGGGACTTTTGACGATTTTTGTTTTTTAGCTCTACATTTATTGATCTTAGTACCAATGTACCTACCAGATAGCATTTCGAAAAACAATATTAGAAATACAAAGACTCTTTGAATATAATTTAAATTAAAATCAATATTTTTTTTACTAAAATCATTACACCATTCGCTGATAAATTGTGCCCGGATAACGGCTTGCCACTTGTCACGTTTGGGACCTAATAAACTCGGCAAAACGTGGGTCCAGTTCTAGAGACTGGTGCCTATGCCCAGGGTATCCTAGTGTGAGGCCAGAAGCAATGTATGTGCCTGTATGTAAATGTTTATGTTATGTTATGTTAGCCTGGTTTTTAAAAAAATATTTTAGTTACTCTGTATCTGTCACACAAACATTGTTTATTTGACCCAAATAGTCAAAAGTCAACGTATGACTTTGTACAGTATTCTAATTTGTATTTTAAAATAACATGATGCTAGAAACACGAAGATTTCGTAAGCCTTCTAAGGAAAAACTATATTTTTAAAATCCTAACTTAAATTATTCGTGTGTGGGGGTCGTGTCAAAGTGCGTGTAATTTATCGGGTCACTGTGTGCTATAAATTTGCTTAAATTCACAAGTTTTATTGCATCTTTCAAAATCACAATGTCTACATTTAAATTATTTTGTCGTAACATGGCCAATATATTTATCATTTAAATGTCAATAGATTCTTTTGTTGATTTTGCAAAAATGAAATAGTCGAAATTAAGTCACATTAGTTTCGATAAGCTGCAAATGTGTAACCACCATCAAGTTCCGTTTGTCTACAATGCCATAGAATGCAGGTTCGATACCTAAGAGCGCCGACGTACTATAAATTATACAAATGGCATCAGTATTTTTTGTTTCTTTATGTTTGTCATATCCTATTTTGGTTATCGTATCACATGGTATCCTAGTTTAGAGTAATTATTGTAATGTGCGCCATGTACAGTCCAAGTGACTAATTCTAGGGCACACAACTGAGTAGGAAAGGATCTCATAAGTTCCTGTTATCTATCTTGTAAATATCTAGTTATAAATTAAACAGGCCTAAACGTCAGGAATACAAGCCAATTTAATTTTACCTAATAAATAATAACGATTATACCCGTTTCCTTTATAAATAGGTGTATCACCCTCTAGAGCTGAGACCACAAAAAGCATCTCTACGCAGTTCATAAAGTATGGATTCCCGCGGTTGGGCTGCGGACCCCAAGACATTCATTCGCATGAGCGTCTGCAGCGACGTGACGCCTGATTCAGGAGCCACGCACTTCCTACATTGCACATAACACGAAATATTTAGAGATACCCTCAGCGAGGGGAATCGATCACTTTAATGGTTTGAACAGCTTCACCGTATAGCTTGTTTTAGTTTCAGTAAGCTTCGCTACTAAGTTTCTTTTCTGAATATATTTGTGAATTAACTGGTTAACGCAATTGGGAAATGAACTTTTCACGAGTACCCTAATAATAATAATTTATGTAATTGTTAGTTAGTTGTACTTTCTACAACATATAACATGTACTTTGCCAATCCATAAATGATTGATATTTTTGTCTATTAAAAATTACCTGTTAATTAACAACCCACTACTTCTTAAGTTTTTTTAATACTCATAACAAAGCACTTTGTGTTTTTGGATGCATGCTTAGTGCATCCAAAAACACCTAGTGTTTCCTTGTAAGGACTGAACAGACTAAGGGCCAGTTTCTGAATTGAAAATCTCGCTAAGTAACTACTTATTCTCGTCAAATTTCTCAGAAAGAGTGTGACAGAACGTTACTTAAGTATTTACTTATTGATTCAGAAACGGGCCTTAAATGCCAGTTTCTGATTTGAGAATTTTGCTAAGTAACTACGTAAGTGTACTGCTGTCTCGTTAATTTAAAAGAATAGCATTCCAGAACGTTACTTAAGATATTTAGTGAAATTCTCAATTCAGAAACCGACCCTAACATTTATTAAGATCCCACATTAGCTTAATTAACGAAGGACCCATCGCCATGGCGCATTCCCGCGCGAGCAGGCAGCCGCAGCCCGAGCTCGATGCGGCGAGCGAGACGTATTACAGCTCCGAAACAATTGGACGCGCAGACGGACGGCCAGAATGCCACTAGTGCCACTAACGACACACAATCGCCGCAATTAGCTCTGAGCTGAATTATCACGATCTGCTCAGGGTGTGAGCACTTCTGAAAATACAGAAGATCCACATCATTGATGTTTTTATGTGCATGACAGTCAACTGTGTGCCTGTCAACTTCCAATGATGAAGAGGTACTTTGAGAAGTGTCTTTAAAAGTGCTCCATTGCCAATGAACTATTGGAAGCATTGGAGCTGGAAATCAATAGCCCTCAATCGAATTACAGGATATCAACATTGAGGATATCAACATTGGTACAGCAATTCTCTGTAAAATTTGCCTAAAATATTCTGCAAGTAAATGATTTCCTTAACAAAATCTGATCGATGAGAAGTAGTTAGATGTAGTGGGCATATTCTTTTCTCTGAATTCTCGAAATACTCTCGAAAGTCCCGAATCGCTTGATGACAATCAATCGAATAACATCAAAAGATTCGGGAATTTTAGATTATTGAAATGATTGATGGTGACCCATACCTAGAACCATTGGAGATCTACGAGTAGAAGTGTTTATTCTGTTTGCGTCTCTGTGCCTCAGCAATCAGCGTGCCTTCTCCGGTGGCTGACACCACACCACGCTGTCGTATCCATAGGAGAGGTGCTTTATTAAAATACTTCCTTTGTCATTAAGTTTTTACAAAACTAACGAGGAGTTTGCTTGACCGGCCACCTACGACCCTTATTCTGGAAACCGTTCGCGCGAAATCGGTCAGGAAGTTGTAATCGCGCACTGAATAGTAGTGAATGCGTCGTGTTACTTTCTGGAGTAGGCGTTCAAGAATAGCACCCGGCTGTAAGGTTTATGGCAGCACGCCGCATGCTCCGCTGACTCTTTAAGCCATTTTTCATAAACAATCCCGGGAAAGAAAAGCTGGTTTGGCTCGCGTTTTTTCTGTCACAAAAACCGATACGAAGAAACTGATGATGCGAAAAACATTATAATTTCGTAACTGTAATCTTAGTTTGAATATTCAATGTGCGATACAGTAACATTGAGGTGCTAATGAGGATTTTTTATGACACCGAGAGCGTCCGAGGGTCCCTGTTAGCAACAGCGCCGCGGACAGCCGGACAGCCGCAGCACCCAGTTGCTCATTAGCCGCGCCGCGAATGGCCGGACAATTTTACAGCTTCACTGACCACCCGCAACGTGTTGCCATTGCTCGCTCACTCATTAAGTCATCAGAGCATTGAGTCGACTCAATAATTTAAATCATTATCATTTCGTAATTCCAAAGATTATCTCCACCGGTAATTGAATAACTTATCAGTAGGAGGCTCGGCCACGCCGGTAATTGCGCCGCCGGTGTCCCTCCGGTAATAACAGAGTAAAGCTCCTCCGCGATTAAAACCTCAAATCTCCATCGGCTAATAACACGCTATAAATTACCAGATCTTATCGGCTGATCGCGCACCAAGAGTAGCGATATGTCACGCTTTCAGTCATTATCAGTCACATTTCGCTGTTGGAGCCAATCCGTGACCTTAACAAACGCGGAGTACACCGAAGCCCAGTTTCCAAGCCGAGAGTTCTGTCGCCCACCGCGAGCCATCTCCTCCACCCACACCGCGCCATAAGTCCGCATTGCGTTCGACCACATTTTCCACGATTTTATTCGACAGCCACTCGGACTGGTTTCGTGTATTTTTTTATTAGTAGAATAGTTTCGCCTCGATACCGGTCTCCTACTTGAAGGTTGTTAATAGATAACAGTAAAGCGTATATTTATCGGCGTCTGCGCAACACTAAGGCCGTTTGTCGTAGAACGGCGAGGCGACTGGGAATATCATAGAGTTTCGTGTTTCATAAATGAGTGGAACAAGTTTTTGTGACTTGGGGATCCATGGAGCGGCCGCGCCGTAGGTTCGCGTGAGGTTCATTCGTGAGCACTTGATGGGGGAAAAACGTTAAGTGTAGTGGGATCGGGCTCGGGTGGGTAGACAGTGGTAACGGTCAATTATCGACTTGCTTCTTGTTCAAAACAATCGCCTGGCCTATTGGACCGCGACGCGCCGACACTTGGTTTAGACATTCACACTAATTATTTCATCAGCTGTAATTACAGGTGTAAGGAGCCAATTTCTTGGAATATTCTCGCAAAAACTGCGGTGTGGCTAAATACTTGACGGCTTATGAACTAGAGACCAGAAAAAACTTAACTAAAATATCTGGACAGACTGGAAAGTACGCATAAGTATGTTATAAGATTGCTAAACATTAACGCCCTAATCATCTAAATAATTCGACTCCAGCGACGCCGCTGGGCTCACATTAGAGTTCTCATTGAATCGCGTTTGTCCGAAACACGGATGAGCGGTGATATACTGATATTGCTTTTTTTAGTGGTCGACTCGTTAGCGATAGAGTCGCCAGCCGCACTCCGCTATATCTACGATAGTGGTGGAATAACGACCTGTATGTTTGTCGACCTCGCAATTGGGAAATCACGATACATACCGACACAAAATTCTGTTACCCGAAGAGTTAAGCAGAGACTAGGGCTTGCCACAAGTAGCGCCGAAATAAGTTACTGTTGTGGGAGAAGGGAATCTGGTTATGGTTAAAGACCGTTATAGTGCTGGCGATTTCTGTGACAAGGTATATGTGTTTGATGGGAGCTTAATGACTAGACTGAATACTGGAACAGCTCGTTCTGGATACGGCGTAGTCACACTCGTAAAATTATCTTCAGCGAAAAAGGTGATTAAGGGACAAAATCTCTTGGCAATAATTTTCAATAATAGAGAGATGCAATGCAGTACTGTCCTTTCTGCTGTCTGAAATGGCAATAAAATTCTGTCAGGTATGCGTTAGAGCGGTTGGGCTCGAAGGTGAGAGAAAATCCAAACAGGGCAGATTGGTCCAGTGTATTTTTTTTATAAAGACAGGATTTTAGTTAGTTCGAGAAATATGGAAAAATGAACTTCCTGCACCAGTAGAAAATAAAAAACCAAATTATGTTAGTTAAATTATCACATAAAAACATTTACAAGTTCAAAAATATGGCAAAATGATAAATAATAATAACTCAATCACCCTAGTAGATATGGCCGAAAAGATATAACTGTTATTTAATACAATGCCCCCTATGATATCTACTTTCGTTATTTAGTCAACTAAAAAGAAGCAAGACATTGTTGTTGAAATAAAATCATAAAATATACTATTATACTAGTACTTACTACTGAAGCATTATTATCTCGCACTCCCGCAGTCAGAGACGAGCAACCGACGACGCGAGCTCCATCTCTGCTCACCATAATTAAGCTCTGCGAATCAGAGCGAAACCTGGTCGGACTCTTCCGACATAAAGTCGAGTAAGTGTATGTACCTATCCGGAATAAAGTTAATAATGTCTAGTGCTTACGAAAGTTTTACCTCAAAAATAGATATTACTGAATTTCTCACTGAGAAGGGTCATCATAAGCAGTGGTACTATCTACTGAATAGTATCAGTGTTGTCGTTGTTGTCTGTTGTTGATTGTCAGAATGAAAGCGAGCCCAGCCGCAGCCGAACGCTAGTCTCGGCCACAGGTGACATCGGTCCTACCGCGCAGAATACATAATTTTTCAACATTTTCGCTCGTGACATATGCAAAGTGGTTGGTATTATGTATGTGTGTTATTGGCCAATAATATCTGTTCGGTTTCGCAAAATTAATGCTCCTAAGCCTCGACTTAATGGGTCATCGGATAATTTAACGAGCTGCGCGCCCCGCTAATGACCCCGCCGATTTATCTACGCTCCAACCAGCTAATAGTGGTTTTTTATTTTCCTGCAAAACACCCGATTTCGAAAATTGAGAAAATGACGCAAAGTCGTATGGTTTCATACTCCGACCGTTTATTTAGGTTTTCTTGAAGTTCCGTACAAAATGGTATGAGATCTATATCTGATGCGATGAAATGATGAAACTCTGCATCATCATCATCAGCCCACCGCAGCCCACTGTTGGGTATAGGCCTTTTTGCCATCACCCCACACCTCGCGGTCTCTCGCCATCCGCATCCACGGGGCCCCGCCAACCTGGCCACATCGTCCGACCATCGGGCTTTTGGTCTACCGACTGACCGCCCCGCACTTCTCGGTCGCCACTCCGTCACTGCCCGTTATTTATTTATTAATTATTAATTTTATAACAAACTGTGACAAGTTATTTTTTTATTTTAAATTACACCTTTTTTGTAAGAACAAACCCCATTCAGCTGTGACTAATAATAGCTGTGTGGAGTTACCACGCACTAGACGACGATGCCAATCCTATTGTGAGTGCGGCGATGCAAGCACTGAAACTCACCTGTATCCATAACAGATTCACTTGTGTGCGCTGAAACGTTCCGAGCTAGTAGGCTGTCACCTTGGAATAACCCGCATCGCAGTTAAAATAGCTTTGTACGACGCTTGTACCGTTTGTTGCCTCGAATGACGACGTGGATTTAACTACCTACCTAATTCATTGAATTTATCGGTTGACTGACTTCACAAAATCTACATACTTGACGACCTCTGTGGCGCAGCGGTTAGCGCATCTGCCTACCATGCAAGAGGTCCCGGGTTCGAATCCCGGCTGGGGAAAAAAACCCCAGGTCTTGAATGTTTACATGTGACATTGTGATGTCGCTATTTCTGGCTCTCACGACACAGGATATCCTAGTGTGAGGCCAGCAGCAGTGTATGTGCCTGTATGTAAATGTTTATGTTATGTTTACTTTCCGAAACTTTCTAAACTTCTTCGTATAAAATAATGAGATATTTTCTTAAAAACTTGGGAATGATAACACAAAAGGTACACAAAGATAAAGGTAATAAGGTAACGCATTTAGATATGAAAAAAAAAACCTTCAAAAAATTCTCTAGGGAAAGTTGTTCTAAACGAAAACCGTTCTGAAACTTTGAGATTGTAATCAAAAAACAACAAACTGCATGTAAGATGGTGCTAACAGGTCCAATAATACTATAAAATCTAATAAGTTATGTCATTAGAGGACCTCCAAAATATCAGCTCCATTCTCGAAACTAAGATATTTGCTCTCCTAATGTATAAAATATCTGATATCATCATCATCGGCCCACCTCCGATGCATATCTGATGTCAAAACATCTAAAAACATTTAAATATCTAAAAAGACATTTAGCTGCTCTCGTAACAAAAGTTAGTATTCATGAGTAGAATAACTCCCTAATATTTCGCCTGACTTTTAATTTTGCAATACTCTGTGAGACCACACACGGGGGTGAAACCTGCAAAGTAAGAACAAAGCCTACAAATACTGCAGTACAGAGTCGATAAGCTCATATTATTTAACGCGGACAGATGTTTTCAAAAACGTAAGTTACTTGAGACATTAGTTAAAGGTTATCAGCGACGGAGTCACTAGTGGGAATTAACATTACCAGGTAATAAATGGGCCTCTGATAGAAGCGTCACCGATTGCAATAGTCTGACTGTAGAAGGTCCACCGATGTAGGTAGGAAAATTGTAAAACGTAAACATTGTACCTATATAGTCATATTGGGTGCCGTATATTATTGCACGGAATCCGGGCTGCCTTCGATTCTATATTTCATTGTTCTCTCATTCATTTCCTCTGTGTTTCAATGATAATTTAAATTAATGCCTTCCTTCGTTGCTTTTAGACGACGTCTGTGGCGCTGCGGTTAGCTCATCTGCCAACCATGCGAGAGGTCCTGGGTCGAATCTCGGCTGGGGACAAAAATAAAATCCCCATGTCTTGGATGTTTTCATGTTTGTGACGTCGCTGTTTCTGGTTCCCACGCCACAGGGTATCCTAGCGTGATGCCAGAAGCAATGTATGTGCCTCAATGTAAATGTTTAGGTATGTTTTCACTTTCTAGTCAACATTTTAATATCATCTGGGTTTTTCTGTTCTAACTGAATGGTTGAACTCGATGTTATTACTTCTAATTGTAAACATTACTTTGCAATTTTTTTTTATAGGAAATGAATTTCAGAGTCTAGGCTAGTGGCAAATACATCCTGAATGTGTTTGTGAGCTGGTTTAATTTGCGGTATTGGAATCACTATTTGTTCATAGATAGGTAGAAAGAATATTCTTTAATGAACACTTTCCATGGAATTACGTTCCATGGAAAGTGTTCATTTCTGTGTTGAATGTATGTACCGCAGATTTATTCTAAAAATAGTGTAAGATTATTTTAGATGCGGCACGCGTGTGATTAAGCCCTCTCCGAAAGAAGAGAAAAAGCCTGTAGCCTTCATTTATTACGTTTCCCACTTGCCGCGATCCTGAAGATACTCCTTCGCTAGAGTAGTGTGTGACGGGCATTCACTTAGTAGACCTTCTTGTCTACAAACAAAATGCCCGTCACCTCAGTCCCGCATGGAGCCGGCGCCTGCAGAAATAACTCGAATATTTTTCTAGCAATTAGCGCCGAGGCAGATGCGAGCGCTTATTTGAATAAAGGCCCGATTTACCGCGTAAATGCGCCGTTTGGTCAACCGTCTTACCATGGGGGTCCTTCCGTCTGTCTACCCTCGCTATGCGGGCGCGTGATGGTAGCAATACAAAAAGTGTTATCGCAGTCGTCTATTTAGAGGTTCTTTGGCCTTATTAGATTTTTCTTTCATTTAGTTACATCTGTTTTACATAGTATAATAAACTCACGCCCGTTATCCCCGAGGGGGTAGGTAGTTAATTGCAAAGACAATATTTGTTATGTGCTCTATAGGGTATGATTAGGGTATAGTATACTTTTTTTTCTCGTCGGTGAGGACATAGTGGATTGATGATGATGATACTTTTTATTTTTTGTTGCAAAGTAAGCTGATGTACAAATTATATCGATTAAAAATTGATATTGCTTAAGTGTTATAGCTGTACCGCAAAGGCAGGCTTTCAGAATGCATTTCACTAAAATAAAATACCTATTCGCTTACAAAACTGATTTGGAATTTATTTAAGGAAAATGATCAAGAGATTCTTAGCTGGGACTTTGATAGTCTATAAGCATTATCTGAGCAGATAATGACAGCAAATGTTAATTGAATATTATTGGAGCAGGATATAATATTGCCATTATGGAAGCTGTACGGGTGATCTGTGGTCGCGGCTGCTGATTGCATTGTGGAGGTATCAAAATGACAGTTTTGAAACATATTTTTAATAACAAAAACACCGGAGAGCTAGAAAGTCCTGAACAAGACTTATATGCGTGAATTTTAGGTTTTTATTTAGAAACTAGATGAAAACCCAGCTTCGCTCGGGTAAACTCATAATAATCTTATCTGATCAGCCCGCAAACTGAACCTGCCCAACGGCATAGGAATCACGCCAACCCATCTAATCCGTGCGTATACCATATTTTATTAGAAAATAAAATTGCCAAAATATATACTTAAGATGAGAATTACAGCTTTAAGTATTGTATTTTGTAGGTAGATGGACATTCGTACCTACCAAACATTGTATTAGATTTAAGATGTTTTGAGAAAAGATGGTCAGAGTGGAGTTTTTTTTGCTGCCTTTTTCTCCACTACATTCGGCCCTAAGGCAGCGGCTAACATTATAATTTTATGTACATTGACATTCAACAAGTAGAATGTAAATTCTTTACGTTGAAATAAATTTCTGATTCTGATTCTGATTCTATTGACCAAATATTTTTATACAACATTATTTTTTTTGTATTTTTCACATGCATTTTCTCTTTCGTTTCAACAAATTAGACCTTACACTAGAGTTCTCAATGACACCTGTGACACGTGGTGACGTGACACCAACACAACAATGGTGACATTGACATGTTTACTATGCAACGACATAGTTCAGAAATTTATTCATTTATAGATTGAAAATACTCGATAGGTAATCAGAATTTTCCGCCTATAACTTGTTGACTCGGATCGGCTATTTTTACGCTCTTCAATTTGATATGAAATTCGTTGAATGAAACCCGTCCGTAATTATTAATATAGATATGTAAAACACATTACACTCCTATTGTTTTCCGCCGCAGTCGGCTAAAAAAATAAATGACTGCACGCGACTAATGAATTTTGATGAAGTGAAACCTATATGTCAGGATCGTTGCAAGTAGAAGATACAATCACTCGTAGCCTGGGCTGCCTGAGTGATCTTAAACGATCACTAAGGTTAAGCAACATACGGTGCGTTCAATCCATGGATGAGTCACCGTCTATGACTAACGCTAGTGGCATTTTTCCGAGCGATTCCGTGCTTCGCAAGGCACGTTAAGTAGTTGGTGTCGGCTGCCGTCGATAGATGGCAGTCGATAAGCAAAGTCAGAGGCCTTAGGGCGGCTTGAAAACTTCTGACAGTAAAACCAGCCACTAGTCTTACAAGCCTCCACCAATCCGGACTTGGCCCCCATGGTGGAGTATGGTCTATACCTTCCTCAGGGAAGAGACCCGTGCCCCTCGGTGGGGACATGATGGGTTGATGATGAAGAAGTATCTGTTTACTCCTCCAGGATGGAGGCGTGAGTATGTATTTATTGCATACCTACGTATGTATTTAAGAAAAGGCAAAACAGGTAAGTTTTTCGAAAAATACTGTTTCTCCTCGTAAAATATTGTCCCAATTTTATTTCAAGTATTTCTTGGCACTTCAGCTGTGTACCTATATGCTTTGGAAATTAATTAAAAAGTAATTTGTATGCAATATTGCTCTACAGTGAAAGATAGTCAAATAGATACATTATTTATTTGAACTCCTTGACACACAGTGCGCTTTTCAGTAGCCTTTAAGTCAAGGCATAAAAGGTTTGTTAACAAACAAACTGCTAAAGAGGAGTGAAGAAGAGTGCTTAGAATCGAGTATCCAAAAAAAGTAACTATGGTTTCTTTTCTAAAAAAAGTAACTACCTACATCCATTTCCCCTTTTTGTTTCGTTCGCCACAAATTAAGACCCTTTGTTCCCGATGTCCCCCACTATTTGTCCACCACTGGCGGTCATCGGGAAAAAAGATGCGATGTCCACCATACCAAATAAAAGAAATATATTTGATTTGAATTGAAAAATACATTGTTTTTTATTTTAGTAAATTGTCAATATTTATACACTTTATATAAAGAAAATGCTTTAGTAATACAAACATGTATAATTAGGCAGTGAGGGACAATGAGACATGTTCATTTTCGATATCCACCACTGTAGGACAAACATAAACATAAGCATTTACATACAGGCGCACACACCGCCTCCGGCCCCTCACCAGGATACCCTGCGCCGTGGAACCAGAAACAGTGACGTCACAAACATGCAAACAAAGCAACTAAGTTGTTCCCAATGTCCACCAGTGGTGGTCAACGGGAGGATTTTGGTTGCGTTGGCCCCCACTGGTGGACATCGCATCTTTTTTTCCCGTTGACCGCGAGTGGTGGACCGTGCGCTAGTCACGCAGGTCATCTAGTAGCCATCAGCAAAACCTACAAAAACTGTCACACTAAAACTTAATTATTGCATTTGTACCTAGTTGTTGCTAGAGCGGGTAAACCCGAGCGGTGGAGTTTCCGGTGACTACTCGCAAGATAATGTCACCGTTGTAGGTATAATGTTAACCAGCATCATATCTATGCCTACATTCAATCGTCACGTTCATAATACTAGATCTTCAGGTCGAAAACAAGTGATACTCTGCTCCCGTTAAGAATATTGAGATCAAAATTTAACGTAATTTTTTTTTCACTTTATTCTCTACGTAATTTGCTGACGATTTATAATAGATCCAGTTTTTGGACAAGTATAGCTAGATAATTGTCAGAAAACAAGGCAATCTATGTTTGCGCGATTGTCCAAGTGAGTGCCGGCGGCGTAAGGTACATTGAATAACAACTTTCAACTTCAATGTTTGTATCAAAGACGAATATTTTACATTCCGAATGCCTACACTTGTATCCTATCGTTTGGGTGCGTCGACCAGAACATGCTCTACAAGAAAGGCAGTTGATTGAAGTGCGATATATTTATCGGCCTGCAGCTGGTACAAAAGGGAGAGACAAGTAAGGCGTTAAAGAGTCGCGTAAGGAATGCGCTTGCATTGTCTCAATGCCATCGGTGACATCACTATCTGTACAAATCAGAAAACTGTCCAAATCGAGCGACTTGCAGGACGTCTCATGGACAGTAAATCGGGCTCTTCCTAAGAAGTACAAGTGACTATATCAATAGTAGTTAGAGCGCCGTCGATTCATTATAGCAGCATTCGCAGTAAGTAAGTGGATAAGATAAAGTTAATATCGTTTATTGCCATATAAAATTATTGCACGTGTACCACTAGGTTATGCCTGTACCAAGACCAAGGGGGATAGAAATAATATATTACCATTTTGAATACGGCTAGTCTTTATTAACCCCCTGGACCTCAACCTGCGGATTACACGTATACGTGCATAATAAATATAAAATAGAAATACGAAGGAATAAAAACGTTATTGAATAAGAGAAAACTTATGTTGACAAATAACCGTTATGAGAAATTGTGTTAAATTCGAAAAATACGTAAAAATAAGTACAAATCACCAAAAATTCTAGTCTTGTTACACCGCCCGGCGTCTAAAATTTCATTAACCTGTAGAATTTTTGGTGGGCTGATCGGCTCGCGATGGCAATGGTTTTTACTTGTTATTTTTCAGATCATACCGCAACTGATGAAGTAATACTTAAATATCAGCCTGGTACTTAATATTGCTTAAAAGGATTACGGACACAAGTTTTTACAATTTTAACTACAACTTTTTCCTTAATAATCAAATAAACCAACCAAGACACCAGTTAGGAGTGTACCGTTGGATGCGTCAGTCGAACGTCCGGCGCGCAAATAAGGGCCGTCCCCAAGTGGAGCGTCTTGCGCGCGGCATACCAACGCGCTACTGGGGAAGCGGCCGCTTTGTAAACTCTTGTAAACAAAATCGAGGGTATTCTTTCAACCTTTACATCCATCCAGTTCCTCTTTGATTACATCATGATACATTTTTCAACATGAACGGAAATCTGAAAACCATTTCGAGAACTATGCTTTCAGTACAATTTTAATTTATAAGATATTATATGTAAGTAACCTATAATAAACAATAATTATATTCGATTTAAAGCCATGGCCTTGAATGACTTTTCTATGACGTCTGCAAACATAGCCTTACTTACAAAACTAAATTAGATTTTTTTATTTTTGTTTTTAGGCAAATACTATTTCTTTAATCATGTTCTGATGGCGTCACAAACACCATCATTTTAGAAAAATATTTAAAAAAGATGAATAATGAATAAAACTCAAAAATACCGAAATTAGTTTCTTAAAATGGTCAATATTTTCAAAAATCAATTTAAAACACTTATATAAAAAATAAGTAACTTGGCCAATTCTTCGATGAACAAACACCTTTGTTCATCTGACCTAGCCTTTAACAAATTGAAGTGGGAGCGTCATTTTATGCCGAGGAAATGATGGTAGATGGGATGCGTAGGCGCTCGAGTGGGGACCACGAATTCGCACACGCAGCTGAGCATAGGACGGACACCAGGGTAGACCTTGGGGTAGGCCTATGACCGATAGTGGACGCATATGGGCTGATTGATACAATGGATGAATGATTTATTGCCACAAACATGCTTAGGTACAGAATAAAAATATTAATTATTATATTACATTTTGCTATTTCATAATAAAAAGAGACTATGCGGGTAGAATAGAATAGAATATTCTTTATTGTATGTAGGGTTTATGGCAAAAAAAAATTAAAACTACAATTAAAATTAATTAATCATACATTTGTTCCAATTAAGAATATTATAGAATTAAAACGAACGAACGAACCAATTTACACACAGGCACATTTATTGCTTCTGGCTCCATACTAGGATAGGGGTCGTCAGTCACAAATAACAGTGTATGTCATATTGGGAGAATATTTCATTTTTCTATTAAGTGCAATAGTCCAATAGTCGATTGATTCATCCATACAGTTTATTTGGTTGCATTACAGGAAATTCTGCAATTAAAATATAAAGTTTGTGCGTCATCTGAACTTCATTAAGAGTCGGTAGGACATCAACCTTTTAATTATTTTCTTGCAAAGTTACCCGTGAAGTAAGTTTATAGGCCACGCATATTTACAAAGATCTGTGTGATATCGAGGGCATGACTGGAGAATAAAGTCTGGTCATTAAAGAAGGGCGGGAGCATCCTGCCCCGAGACACTGAGCTGGGGCATGTCTTAAATTTGTCTATTTAAAAAAAATAACCGGCCAAGTGCGAGTTGGACTGACGCATAAAGGGTTCCGTACAATTTTGTAAAAGTTACTAACATTTGTTTTAAATATTTATTTTATTCCGCTTTTAATACTTGTTGCTATAGCAGCAACAGAAATACTTAGGTAATCTTTGAAAATGTCAATGGAGAATGTTACTAGGTATGCCAAATCGCTTGAAATGTTGTCTCAGTAAAGCCTGTGTGTATAAAAATACACTAGTTTTTGTTTTAGTCAAAAACACATAGTAGGTTTGATTTTATAGGCATTCAAAGTTTCGAAAAATATCGCGTCCCGCTAACAGTCACGAGACCGCTTGTGACGTCATGTTACAACGCGCCGCGAGGGCCGCCCGCCTAATATCAAGTCGCCAGCGGTTATAGTAGTAGGTGTAATAGCTTGCGCAGTACTTTGTTGTGTTTTCTTTCGCGGATTAAGTTAATAGTCTAATAATAGTAAATATTATTCGGTTAACAAAATGGATTAAGGATTCGAAAAAGGGCAATCGGATAATCTATTTGAAATAGATGGATTAATGGTTGCGCATTATTTATCAACAAATAGTGATTTCGTTGCCGCCGAAATACAAGGAATAAAAATGCAAAGGCGAGTGAACTTACCGTGCTACTAGTTATGCTTAATAGTTTATCTGTTCTAAATTGTTTTATCAAAACAAAATACCCAACTAATGTCATAATGGAAGAATGTAGCTCAAATAGTAGAAGCACCTAGTTATCTACCATTAATTTTTTACGTAAATGACAACAAAATACGTATTATAGTTTTGTAGCTATTGGTAGGTACGTGTGTATATATAGGTAGGTACCGCTCTTCTTAGTAAATTTAAATTAATACATACATTGATTTATTGCAAACTAGCTTCCGCCAGCAGCTCCGCCCCGTTTCCCTCGGGAACTGCACATTTTCCCATAATTAAAAGTAGCCTATGTGTTATTCCAGACTTCGTCCAGATCCGTTCAGTAGTTTTTTGTGAAAGATAACAAACACACACACACACACTCACAAACTTTATAATATTTTATAATATTAGTAGGAAGTAGATTAGTACTTAGTATAAAACTTTTTTTATTTGTATTTTTTTTACTTAAAAAATACGTAAGGTCATTTATTTTTATGTGAAACTTATTTCATGTCGGCAAGAGACAGCTATGGCGATGATGCTATTGGTTTTGTTCAAGTAAAAAGAGTAGGTAGTGGATGTATGTACGGTTAAATGTAGAATCATGCCAGAACACCGCGTACGTACCACACCTTATCATTGCAGCTTAGAATGCAATGAAAAGGATCAAGAAGTTTTAAACGTAACCTGCGAAGATTGAGACACAGGGTATCCTAGTGTGGGGCCAGAAGCAATGTATGTGCCTGTATGTAAATGTTGTGTTATGTTATTGTGCCGCCAGCAGAGGTGGCTGTAAACATACTAGGTATAGCATTTTTAATTTGGCTACATCGTCGAAGCAAGGAGCCTTCAACTACTGCTACCTATTATTGGAAAAAATCTAAGCTTTCAGGTATCGGTACTAAACTGAAAATTATTAAAGCTAAAGATTTAGGTACAAGTTGTATAACACTTCTATCTAATCTATCTATCTAATCTAACCTTTTCATAGCTTTTATCAATTTTTTTCGCATTTTAACGTCTTTTGGAACTATAAAAAACAACTTTTCCGGCGAATTGGTAGTTGTATTTTTACATTTAGGTACAACACATGATTTCCTAGTATTTGGATTGGACATTTTTAAAAGTATTTAGGTATAATTTCGACGGCACGGGCGACTGAGCGACGGAGCCCGACTGAGCGTGTTGTGCGATGACGTCACACCGTAACCGGCGGACCGCGTCGTACGGTTACAACTTGATTTACTTCTAAATCGGAAACTAATTGACGTATCGAAGTAATTCTTTCACTAGTATTTTTTATTTTTGACAGAGAATATGGAGTGCTAATAATCAAAATTAGTTAACATTCTTCATTGTCAGAATCACAGTTCATGAGATACAGCCTGGTGACAGACAGACGGACAGAGGAGTCTTAACAATAGAGCTTTTGGCTTTTGGGCTACGGAACCCTAAAAATATAACAGTCCCGTAAAGAACAAGACAAAAATATAATTAAGCGTTATCTAGCGAAGCATCCCCGGCAGGAGAGAAAAATAAAAGACTCCAGGTCTTGGATGTTTACATGTTTGTGACGTCGCTGTTTCTGGTTCCCACGACACAGGGTATCCTAGTGTGGGGCCAGAAGCAATGTATGTGCCTGTATGTAAATGTTTATGTTTATCAATGGGAAAAAGGCTCGTGTATCTAAAAGGTTTCCTAAAAGTTCAAAATGTTTAGCTGTCGCTTTCTGAATTGAGAATTTCACTGAGTAGGTAAGGATAGTTTGACCAGAAAGAGTAAAAATTAAAGAGTGCGAATTTGCTAATACTCATATTTTCCATACCCAAACTTTTAGTACTAAAAGACATAGTCTCAGCAACGAGAATTAACCTTGGTCTCAATTACAATAATTGTGCTTATATTAGAATAGAAGATGGCCTGAAAAGTTCGTACAATATTTAGTTACACTTCACTTCCGTTTTCTAGACTTTATGGACAGTTTACAACTAACTTACTTACTAAGCTCACGCTTGTATCCCAGAAGGGTGAGCAAAGACCAGGGACAGCCACTTCCCGCCATCCTAAGGCTCAATTCACACTGGCGCAGAGTCGAAGCGAAGCGTCGCGTTTTTTAACTGTTCTAAATTCATCTCTATTTCTCTATCAATACGGTGCGTTGTGTTGCGAAAATTTGAAAATTTGCAGGTGAAGACGCGCGAATTCGCGCGCAGATGCGCGTCGCTGAGGGTTTTCAAATTTTGGCATCACGAATTCGTACCGTATTGATATAGAAATAGAGATGAATTTAGAACAGTTAAAAACGTGACGCTTCGCTTCTACTCTGCGTCAGTGTGAATGGACCTAACAGATCACTTTCGCTCCTCGACATTCATTAGAGGTCAACTTCGGGTACTTTTTTAAGTAAAGTACCATCAGATTGTCTAGAAACAATAAAGATCCAAACTGCCATCGGCTAGCGATCCGCGGACAGTATTCAGCGCGCATCAGAGCTCCGACATTTGCGGAATGTGATAAGAGCCGTCACGCAGTGGACGTGAGCGCTGGATTGGGTTCGTGGAACCCTCGCGAGCTTCTGTACGACTGATTCTTTAGTCACGTGATTAACTACTGAGTACTCTTCACGGAATGTTGCGTTGGCTTGAACATGAGGAGAGGATGAAGCAAGAAAGACTGACGAAAAAACTATATTGTGCGAATGTGAGTGGAAGGGCCGGTAAGGGACGCCCTAGGTGGACATAAAAATAAAAATCAAAAATTTTATTTCAACGTAAAGAATTTACATTCTGCTTGTTGAATGTCAATGTACATACAGTTATGTATAATGTTAGCCACTGCCTTGGGGCTGTCTGTAGTGGAGAAAAAGGCAGCGAAAAAAACCATCTTTTCTCAAATCACCTTAAAGCTAATACAAATCAAACTTACAAAATAATATCTTGGATGTGTTGAACACTAGACACATTTATCCTCTGATTAAATTTAATATTAAACTACTATTTAATGCCATACGTCCTTGTCTTCTAAATAATCGTTGAGTTTATAATAAGCTTTTTTGCAAAGAGTGTGCTTAACACAATTCTTAAATCGCGTTGGAGGTCACTCTAATATAATCTTGGGGTATCTTGTTGTAGAACCTTATGCAGTGCCCCATAAAGGAAGTATTAACTTTTGCAAGTCTAAATCGTGGAAAGTAATAAGTAATTCGACTAAATAAGGTATATATTAGAAAAAGGCAAAATAAAAAGTATCCTGAACTGGCATGCGTGTATGCAAAAACTAATGAATGTCGATGAAGCGAAATTGATCTGTCAGGATCGTAGCAAGTAGCCCTGGTGTCTGCGTACCCCTCTGAGATACAGGCGTGAGCTTATATGTGTATGTATGTATACTTTACGATAAAGTAATGTTTTGACAAAAAAATCCACTTTATGGTTGCTCGCATATATTCGAAAGACACCACGCTATGATAATTTACAATACGATGCAACTCTTAGTGCGGATATAGATCTAGACAATTGTACCGAATCTAGGTACGAGTAAAAGTTCTTCAGGCTAAATCAGCTACATATTTGGAAACAGTAGGAGACTATATGGTAAGTTCCATAAGACAAAGGGTCTTCTTTCAGATTCATTGGCGATTTCGTAAACCCATCAGGTTTTCTCACGATGTCTTTGGCAAAGTTTGCGGATGGTGTTAATACTGAAAATTTTACAGAATATTATGATACGTAACTTAAATTAAATCAAAATTGTTTATTTCATTACACTTCTAGACAAGGTGCCAAATCGCTACATAAGAGGAACTTTCAAAGTTAGACCGATTGAAGACAAACTAGCAGAAGCACGATTGCAATGGCATGGCCACGTCATGAGCAGACCACATAACTAGTAAAGTCCTTGAGCTCGAGCCAGCGCCGAGAAAACGTGGGAGACCCCACTCATGTGGACGGACGTAGTAGAAAGTGACCTGAAAAAAACCAGCATTGACCCAAGGACGACCCAGAATTGGCAGAAATGCGAAGATGGCCGGTAGAAAAAGAAGTGTATTTCATTACAACTGAAATAAGGCGTTGTAGTAAAGTCCTAGTAAGTGTAGAAAAACCTGTGTCCCAGGGCTCATTCTTCCACAAATATCATCATCATCATCAACCCATTATGTCCCCAGCGAGGGGCACGGGCCTCTTCCCTGAGAAAGGGATAGCATACTCCACCACGCGGGCTAAGTCCGGTCGATAGATGCCAGTCGTTAAGCCAAGTTAGAGGCCTTAGTGCGGTTTGAAAACTTCTGACAGTAAGACCAGCCACTACTTTTACAAGCCTCCACAAAAATACATGTTCTAAAATAAACGTAGGCTATATGAGTGTGTGTCCTTGTGTGTGTGTGTGTGTTGTGTATGTGTTTGTGTGTGTTGTGTGTGAGTGTGTTAGAACTTAGGAAACAAAGTCAATGGTACTTGCCGGGATATACCACAGGACCATTTGATTCAGAGGAGGTGTAAGGCAAGCACTGCCTAAATGACAATTATAAGCACTCATTATCATAATCATTACTTATAACTAAATTCTACGTCCAACTGAATTTTCAGTGAAGGTGATTTAATTCTAAGGAATGTGATAAAAAATAAGCTTCTTGAATGTAATCAAAAACAAAAAATTAACACTTCATTATCCGAGATTCATTAATGCGTTCGCTGTACGAAATTCACTTATACACAAGTAATGTTGAGGACGGCGAGGTTGATAAATAACCCGACTAATCATCGCATTATAAAAACATGCATTTTAACGAGAACACAGTAGTCCTGTTGAATATTCATTTTGTCGAATTGTGGATAATTTAGTGCGCGGCGGTGTCGCGTCACCCGGTGGACCGCGGCATCGGACGACTACTGAGGTGCCATAGATACACTATTAACATACAAGCACATACATTGCTTCTGGTTCTACACTAGGATACCCTGTGTCGTGGGAGCCAGAAACAGCGACATCACAAACATCGATTCAGGACCAGTTTCAGAATTGAGAATTTAATAATTAAGTAAATAATTAAGTAACGTTTTGTCACGCTCTTTTCTAAGCGATTTCGCGAGACAGCACTACAGATAAGTACTTAACTAGTGAAATTCTCAATTCAGAAATCGGCCATCAGAGACATCTATTTAAGTAATAAGTTTAATATTTAAGTAGGGGATGTATTAGCAAAGGGCAATATAAAAAGTACCTGAAACTGGGGTGCATGCACGTGACGACTAATGAATGCCAATGAAACAAAAGTGAGCCAGGATCGTGGCAGGTGGTAGTCCCTGGTATCTTCCTCCCCTCTAGGATACAGGCGTGAGTTTATGTATGTATGTTTAAGATTCACTGTAACTAAGAAAATACATAGGCCTAACCTCAGCTGCTTTGCATGTTAAGCGTAAAAAAAAAAAGTTTATACACGTACACTCTGAAAAGGAAGAAAATGGAGATCTAGATGTATGCACCTACGATCGCTAACCAATGTTATCGACACAATAAATTAATTAATTCGTTCATTCGGAGGAGTAGATGGAGATCAGGGTTCGCTACACGCCACGAACCTCGATCCATCACTGAAAGCTCAATAGTCGGACGATGTCAGCAAGTCGTCATAGGGCCCGTGGATACGAATGGCAACAGACAGAAAAAAGGTCTAGACCCAGCAGTGAGCAGAGGTAGGCTGATAATGATGATGATGGTGATGACGATCCTGACAGACCGCTTTCGATTCATCAACATGCACTAGATTGAACAACCTGATGCGCCAAATTCATAATAACACACGTTCAATATTAACTTTATTCCGGATACACTTAAACTTCTTGATTTCTTGTCGGATGAATCCGACCAGGTTTCTCTCTGATTCGCAGAGCTTAATCATGGTGAGCAGAGACGGAGCTCGCGTCGTCGGTTGCTCGTCTCTGACGATATGTAGTGCTTACATAAGTTTTAGTTCAATCACACGTTCACTAGTCTGCTCAAAATAAGTGTTCGAGATGTCAAGTTGTCTTAAAATTAGATTATTATTAGTGTTAGTAGCAAAAGTAGGCTTTCTGTGCCTTATTATTCGCGGCGTCGTGACTGAGTATTCATCTGCTGAATAAACCATTGGAATCTTGAGGTTTGTGGACCTAGGGCACTGTGTCTTTAAAGATCTTTCAATCTGAGTTTAGGAATTTACTAGTTTAAGATATGTCAAATACCGACATTGGAATGTAGAGTCGATTATTAAATTATTTTAACTACTTCACATACTAAGTAGATAGATTTGTCCACAATGAAAAAAATTTAAGACAATTTTTGTTGATACTATTTTATAAGTCAACCAAGATTTCTTTTGAATAAACAGCAACCTATAAGAAAAACATTCCATCGACTAATTCCCAATACAAACACCACCCTCCTAAATCGATTGGCGTAGACTTTGATTTCATCCCACATTCATTGTCATACCCACAGTCAAAAGAAGGTTAACCTGATTTTTTTTGTGGCAACGTCGTCCGTAATGTAGCTACACAGAGTGCATTGTCCAAAGGTCGATGAGGAGTTGTATTTGCCGGCTGGAATATTTGCGTGCGGTATCGGCAGGCAGGTCACGTCGCGCCGCGATACAAGTAGCGACCACTACATCCAGCTACCGGACTTGCGCACCACGCACACTACCCTGTATATACGTACACACGAGTTGTGTGTGTGTGTGTGTAGTCCCAATCTCCCACACACGTGAGATTGTTGCAAAATAGAACCAGAAGGTGTGTTCTAGGAAAAGCGCCAAAACGACACAAAATTTTGATCCAATGTGAATCACCAATCCGGACTTGGCCTCCGTGGTGGAGTATGGCCTATACCTTCCTCAGGGTAGAGGCCCGTGGCCCTCGGTAGGGACATAATGGGTTGATGATGATGTATTGTGAAGTCTAACTTTTGTTCTTATCCACGGAATAATTGCTGTATCGTTTACTTTCCCCGGAAATCTTTTAAAATCTGGTGATTGGTTACACTGGAAGCCGTTGCAATTTCAGTGTCTTGTCTTCAGTGATCACTTTTTGAACTTCTAAATACAGTGTCTATAACATATTTTCGTGACTTCGCTTTCATTCATTAACGACATTTAGTATCTCATTGACTATGAAGTCAGTGAAATCTTTGGATATTTAAGTCGATCCGATAACCAAACTGCCGTCTTTCTGTATCGGTTTAGAGAAATTGACTCAGTGAGTTTATGGAATTAATCGCGGAATCTAAACTGTCTCTGAAATGCGACGTCACAGATAAAATTCAAATAACTGTCATAGAAAGTTCAAGATGTAATTTTTTTTAAGTCTTAGGGACTCCACACACGACAGCTATAAGGTAAAGATGTATATTATAGCACGATATATCTCATTACATCTTTCCATAGAAATCGTCAGGAGACCACACACGACAGCTATAATATACATCTTTACATCTTCGTACCTTAAAGGTACTGAGCGATATATTTACCTGTCGATACATCTTAATATATCTCAATACCTTTTCGTATATTACGATCATCTTTCTTCCAACAGGGTGTTCAAAAAGTTTCTTGGTGATTCAAAAACTCCACTAGGAGTCTTATGTCGCTAAACGACATAGGTATTCGGAGTCCTGTCTCAAAAAATTAATTTGCTCCACATCACTTGTAGTCCTATCTGTAATCACTAAATGGTCTCGCTAAAGGCCGGTTTCCGAATTGAGAATTTCACTTAAGTAAATATTTAAATAACGTTCTGTCACGCTCTTTTCTGAGAAATTTGACGAGACAACACTAGAATTAAGTAGTTACTTAGCGAAATTCTCAATTCAGAAATCGGCCGTAAGCTACATTTCCTAAGCGAAGGTATAGGCCATACTCCGCCACGGGGGGCCAAGTCCGGATTGCTGGAGGCTTGTAAGAGTAGTGGCTGGTCTTACTCTATGGCCTCTGACTTAGCTTAACGACTGCCATCTATCGACGGCAGCCAGCACCAACTGCTTAACATGCCTTGCGAAGCATGGAACCGCTCGGAAAAATGCCATTAGCGTTAATCATAAACGGTCACCTAACCGCGCACTGAACGCGCCTATGTTGCTTAACCTTCGTGATCGCTTAAGATCACTCAGGCGGTCAGGGCTGCGAGCAATTCTTCGATTCAGTCGAGTGACGACCTATGATTTTATAGATATAACATAGGAAGTTAAAAATTATACATAGTGATGGAATATAACATTAAAGTTGCCTTTAACATGAAGGATAGTAGGTAACAAAAATCAATCTACCTCAAGAAAAGAAAAAAAAGTGTAGCAACACAGTGGTCATCAATTTTGTAATAATATCATGCCTGTCGACTAGGTGACGAAGTCTGATAATTCCGCATATAATTTAAACTCTTCGGAATTTTCCTTACTTTACTTTACCTATTATTTTTCCTTACTTACGTTCTATTTTTGGCACATGTGCCAACGCATACGCTCATCAAAATCTCAATCATCTTCTGATGAACTACCTATCTATTAAATCTAGTAGTAAGTAAGTCGACAGATCCGTAACAACATCCTGTATAACACCTTAGCAGCCGGAACGTGTGTCGGTCGAGACGTATATGTCAACGAAATGAAGCGAAATATACATTACGTTACCTGTTGCGAGTGTGATACTTTAATATAATGTAAAGCTATACATCCCGGGATGTAATGTATATTATAGCCGTCGTGTGTGAAGTCCCTTATTCTCGAAGGAATCGACTTCACAGTACTATAATCAGTTGGGACTCATGCGACGATCAAATTGAATTTGAATTACTCTCGAAACTACCAGCGCCTATTTATTGGTCAAACGAAGTCGAAAGTGAACAATTTATGAGGACTGTTGAATGTAGTTTGTTTTAAATTACAACAAAATCATATAAAAGTTGGAGTTAGAAAGGAGGCATCCGGACACGATCGCCGTAGAAAGTGTCGCCGTCACCGCTGACGTGACAGCATTTTCTCATTCTCTACAGTTTCTCTAGCCACCTGTCTAGCGAAACCTTCAATCCAGTTATGAATTGAAGAATTTGGCGCAAAAACTTGTTGCTATGCTGTTGAAAGTACGTATTCGTGCTCCGTGTAGGTGTCACAATTATTTTAAATAAATAAAAATTAATAAACTCACGCCTGATATCCCCGAAGGGGTAGGCAGAGGCACCAGTCACTGGAACTGGGCCCACGTTTTGCCGAGTTTAATTATTTTAATTTTGCTAAAAATAAAGGTCGGACGGTGAGGGACATTCCAGGCATATTTCGACCAAATAGGAGATGTATTAGCAAAGGGCAAAAAAAAAGTACACGAAACCTGCATGCAACGACTAATGATTATCGATGAAGCGAAAGTGATCTGTCAGGATCGTGACAAGTGGCAGTCCCTGGTCTCTGCCTACCACTCTGGGATACAGGCGTGAGCTTACGAGTATGTATGTTTGTGTTTAATATAACTATTAATTAGTTGAGTATAACTATTAGCTAACTGTGACGGAAAATATTGTGCGGTAACTCAAGAGTATGAAGTGTTCACATACCCTGGGGGGCATGGATGGTGACTAAGCCCATCCTCTCTGAGAGAAGGCTCGTGCAATTGAGATGTACGAGTATATACGCTGGGCTTAACACTTCACGCAGTTGAGTTCATTACCAATTGCAAATAGAATTAGTGTACGCTTTTTATTTCGAGATTTGATGAAATGTCAACATTAAAACAGAAACTAGGTATGCATTTATCACTGTGTTTTCCGATTTGCGAAACATTTGTATGTAAAAAGCCTTCCAGTGGAAGTCAGCTTGTGCTAACCGAAATCAAACGCAGAAAACCATTAACAATATTAATGTCGTCGTCGAATTGTAAAAAGTCTAAAGTTATTCCGCTCACATCCGCGCAGCTGAATCGATTCCTGATCGAACCACCGAATAAATAAGCCCCGTTACCCCGACGTAATAAGAATGAAACATTGGAATCTTATAAAACAACTCTCCATGTCAAAAAGCGAAACCCTTGGCTCATCACGGCACAAATAAACGACATAGGCTGAAAAAGTTGATTTTTAAATTCAAGCGACATCGCTTGCAAGGACTTCAACTAACCGAACCTAAATACTCTACCTTCATTTGCACCCTATCCCTTTAGATTTAGAGTCGGCTTTCCTGACAGTTCTGGCATAGATTTTGTCGGAGCTGCCAGTGTGTAGGTACAGTGGGTGATAAGTCAAACTCCGAGCCAGTGGGACGGTAGGTAAGTTACACTGGAGTTTTTACAGCGCCTGTCACTCGTCAACCGTCGACAGGCTCGCGACGAGCTGCCTTCCACTCGCCTCCGACAACCTTCTTGCTTTGACGAAATCATTACTTAGCAGTGCTAAGCTCGACCTAAAATTGTGATTCTTAAGTTGCAATATCGCCTGGAGAGTTTGCGTCGCTTGTGCCGTTTACAGCTCTGTAGGTAGAGCGGTGGTAATGTTTTTTTGCCCCCGACGACCTGGCGGGCGCGACGGAACTGCCTGGCCCATTGTATGGTAATAGTGGGCCGGATTTCGTTCGGACTCAATTACATTATGATGCTTAAGCTGAGGAAAGTCAAGAGTCACCGGCGCGGGCGGGGCGGCGGCGGCGGCGGCAGCGGCGGCGCGGGCCCCGCCAGCCTACGCGGCACTGGATGCAACTCATGCAGCTACGCCTATACGCACCGCATCCAAGATGGATGGCCACAACAATACATACGGAGCCGTTGGTAATATATTTCTAAGACTATGTAAAAGTTCACGCCCAGAAGTGATACTAAGAAGAGGACTGACTATGAAGAACATACATGGGATGTTGAAATCCTCACATCTGTCCGAAATTTATCTTATTATATCTATCATCATAACATAACGCACGACGTAATTTATCTTCTCTAGCACTACTCCTTACTCTTTCCATATCACCCATGGTTAGCTAGAAAAAAATGCTTTTTAGTATTAATCTTTTCTTGTAATTTTTTTTAAAATCGAATCAAACTTTTTCTTTACATGGCGAAATTAGCCATCTCCTGGAAATATCAGCTGTACACATACAGCATTTCTAGCTGTTTCAAAAACTAGCAATTAATTTGAGATTTCGTAAACATTGTTGTTGTTGTTGTTGTTACACTTTATTGCACAAAGAAAAAATACATGAAATGACTTAAATAACAGGTGATTTCGATGAGATTTCAGGTAGGTTTTTTTGGCATTTTTAAAACCAAACCATATTACTGCTGACTATTCCAATACAAAACTAAAGTAACGATTTATGATCTTTTTGTGATTCGTCAGGCTCGTGACAAGAGGCGGTCCCTGGTCTCTGCCTACTCCTCTTTGATAGAAACATGAGCTTATGTATGTATGTATATAGTGCAACTGCCATATACCAACATTAACATACTTCGGCGCTTGAAATCGCCAATCCACGGTGGGCACGCTTGGTGATTAAACCAACACTCTCTCTCTGACAGAAGTGGCCTGTGCCCCAAGGGACATTATAGGTTGCTTACATAACAGTGCAACTTCTATTACGCATTTCTCTACATTACACGGCGGATGACCACTCTGGCGAATGACCAAACGGAGTAAGCCAGTAATAATTGGATAACATTTGAACAGCTCGACCGTTTAGGAATTCAATTCACACGCGAACCGACGGACCGGCTGTAAAAAAAAAAACGTAGTACGGGAGAAAAGGCCCAAATAACTTACCTCCTACCGGCCGGCATTAGAGCCGCGACCGCGAGGTCCTGGGTTCAAAGCCCGCCGCCGCACTAACATACGATATTTATCGCTCGGCCCGTAAGGCCAGATAACACTAAAATGCTCAAAGGGAAATTTCGATGACACTAAATAGAGGCGAGTAGAAGGAACAGCAGTGTGGGATTTGGAACCTGCCGTCCTCCAAAATTAATTTTAGGAAATAGCTAATGGACTTTGTTTTTATTGTTTTAAAATTTACCTTTTTACATTTTGTAATGTACGAAAAAGCTAATTTAATTATGGTTTCTTAATTGACATAACATTTAACATCATACACATAAATTGACAATTGACATAAAAACGTAAAGTAAACGCCAGAAACTTAATTTGCCATATCACAATTGTCAAATTGACAAGCACCCATGCGCAGAGTAACACCTACAAACAACTTAAGCTTCTTTGTAATCGCGCAAGTCCAGCGGGATCCCGCAAAATTTTCGACCGAGATTAGTCCCGCTAAATGTATGCGAAATTCCGGTGGTTTAGGATCCCGGTATACCAAGCATTTCCTAATAGTGGGTTGTTGTGACTCTAGAATGTTCATCACCCAGCCGTTGCCAGCTGGCCGTTCTGCATCTTCACGATGTTCACAAAGAAGTCTTGCCCGGAAAAGTTGGTGTTATTGAAATTACTTCCAAACTCTAAAGCGATTTGACACGCATAAGTCCGTACATTTGGCTACTGGATCCGTTCATCCCAATTTATTGGCCGTTTGCCCGTGTCCGATCGAAACAGTTATGAATTTTTATATTTTAAAACGAATTACTTCCGTTTTCGGTTTGGTTGGGTCGGATTAAGGTTGCGTCACGTGCCGGCGGCCGAACTCGTCTCAGCTTAGAACCTGTACGGCCGAGTATTTTAAAATGTACTTAGCGAAGTACCAGAAATGATCTCTAAGTGGAAAAGTTCTTATTAACTTTATTCCGGATACATTTCTATGAGTTTATTTTATTTAACAAACAGTTTGCTTTTATGTTAATCTTTCTGATATATACAATTCTCGTGTCACCGTTTTGGTGTGCATACTCCTCCCAAACGGCTTGACCGATTTTGATGAAATTTTGTACGTATAATCTATTTTTCATACGCCTATCTGGCAAAACAACGTTTGCGGGGTAAGCGAAAAATCAAGCGTAGTGCTTACGGAAGTTTTATTTCAAAAACTGAAGTTTATGTTAGTAAACACCTATTGCAAAACGAAGACACGTTTTGTGACGTAAGTAAACTCTTTTGATGTCAAAGGATAGGATTAAAATAATTACGATAACTTGTCTTGGACCTAAATTAGGATACCTGTGCTCAGGTGATCAGACAAAGATATCACAAACGTGGAAATACAGGGGGAATACATAGGAATACATAGGAGCCATCTCTGAAATCTGAATCGAAATCTTTGAGACTATGTTCTATTCTATTCTTATCTTATATTCTGAAGTCCTGTTCTATTCTATTCTTATCTTATATTATGAAGTCTTATATTCTGGAATCGCTCGTAGCCTGGGCTGCCTGAGTGATCTTAAACGATCACTAAGGTTAAGCAACATACGGCGCGTTCAGTCCATGGATGGGTCACCGTCTATGACTAACGCTAGTGGCATTTTTCCGAGCGATTCCGTGCTTGGCAAGGCACGTTAAGCAGTTGGTGCCGGCTGCCGTCGATAGATAGCAGTCGTTAAGCCAAGTCAGAGGCCTTAGGGCGGCTTGAAAACTTCTGACAGTAAGACCGGCCACTAGTCTTACAAGCCTCCACCAATCCGGACTTGGCCCCCGTGGTGGAGTATGGCCTATACCTTCCTCAGGGAAGAGATCCGTGCCCCTCGGTGGGGACATGATGGGTTGATGATGATGATGATGATGATGATTCTGAAGTCATTTTGAGGTGAATGGCCTCTTCTAGAAATACATCCGCGACCTAGATCAGCGTCTCTTACCTGTTTTTTTCTTTTTTTTTAATTATCTAGCATCCAAACATTTTTCCGTACTTCACAGGACTTCAAACTCCGTGTCACATGATAGGTCAATGGGTTTTTTACTGGTAAAATTCGGGAATAACAATAAGAATGGATGACAATGGCACAATCGTTCTGAAGGAAGTGTAACAACAAACAATGCCAGGGTCTGGTGACCCCCGAGTGACCCCCCCTTCCTCTTCCCCCCTCAAGCTACGATCGCTATGCAAATTAATTCCGTTCACATATCGTAGCACATCATATTGAGTTTTTTTTAACATAATCGCATACTCACGACGAAACAATTATATGCTACCTTATAACTTACCTTTGAGTATAGTTGCATATGTGTAATTAAGATACATGCTGATAAAGTTCGGTTTTTTGCCTAGTTAGCATATTCTAGGTTATTTGACACGTTCGATAGCCATGACGAATATCGTAATGCGTTCGATTCCCATTAAAGGCCACCGTTTATTTGTGCACATGGACATCAGTCCTAGCTTGGTTACCATAGCACAGGGTATCAGAGTTTGGAACAGGATATTGGATAGTGTAGGTATACTGAATAGGATATGCTGTGCTGTGGTAACTCTTGTTTGGTATAGCACAATACGAGTATATCCTAGTCAGTATGTAGCTTGGCAAAGTTATTATTATGAAAGTTATTCTATAAGTATAGCGTTATTTCAATAACGAAACTGTTGTTTCAGGTACACCCAACTTTTTTACAAAGTCACATCCGAAGTGTTCAAGCAAACAAAGCGTAATTGAAACGATTTTTCTGATGCAATCCTATTTTGCTTGTAACCGATTTCACACCATAACTGAATCGTAGCTTGCCAGTCCCCTTTCATCAATCGCATTCTTTACCGCGTTACTTCCTTACAAGCTTCGCCTCCATCGATAAATTCCCGCGGCCGGTAACGTGACACCGCTGACCAATCGACCATCCACTGACTGGCGGTCAGCTCACCTGCTCTCGACAAGCCGTTGGTCACTTCAAGACACCTCTCCGGGCTTTATGAGAAAAACTCGAGGGTACCGCTAGAACCGTCTCTTATTGTTCTCGATATAAAACCGATAATCGAACGAGGGGATGCGAAGGGTGGAACTAAAGGTGGACTATGGTCACCCAAAGAGTTGCAGCACGCATGTAACTTGATAGTCCGCTAGGCTGACCGCTCAATTACAGCCGTTTGTCGCCTCGACGGAAGCGATAAATATTTTCCGGCCGATAGGTCAAGTGTCATTCGGGTATTTGTTTACGGCTGATTTACAGTGGGAATGCCGTTTGGTCGGTAAAAGTTTTGATGTCTGCTGCGTATGCGATGCCTCTATCTTGATACCATCGTTTTGCCTAAAACTTTTTAAATAAGTGTAAGGTCGTAACGGTGGCAACGCATCGGTGGAACCAGTGCCTCACATGCGTGAGATTGTGGGTTCTAACCCTAGGATATTATATTATGTTATTGTTATTTGGGAATTTGTAGTAGCAGAACCACACGTTATACATGAAAAAAGACATCATATCAAATGCTGAGATATGTCATGAATGAATATAAATTACGTTAGCGTCAGTGAGCCGACGGCGCTCTCCAAAAGTACTGTGTCCTATTGTGGGACGTCATTTGTTTAGTCAAGATAAATGTATGTCGTGTGAGCAGCCTATATACGGACAGGTGGTCGAGTATGGCCTATACCTTCCTCAGGGAAGTGCCCCGTACCCCTCGGTGGGGACAAAATGGGTTGATGATGATAGGGCACAGGCCTTCTCTCAGAGAGAGAGAGTATGGGCTTTCATCACCACGCTTGCTCACAGCGGAATGGCGATTTCAAGCGTTGAGGTATTGAATAGCTCAGACACTCAGGTTTTACCACGATGTTTTCCATCACCGTTATGCTGGCGCCACACTTGGCCACTCGCATTTGCGTGTTTGGCAAATATTATCACTCCATTGCAGGTATCATTGCCATTGATATAGCATTGTTAGGCAATGATTTTTGTTAAAGCTGCAATATATGTATTGTTAATCACGGCGAATACACGAATATGAATAACCAAGTATGGTGCCAGCTTTAGCAAGTGGTATTGCTACTATAACTTTACACATGTCCATAACTTACAATACAAAGTCATAGGTATGCCCGCACTGGGAATCGAATCTAGGTCTCCCGTTTCCAAGCCCATTGTTCTACCCAATAGGCTACCACCGCTCTCTGATGTATGTCTGTAGTGTAGAGAATAAATCGTTACTGCTAATATGAAAAGTATTGTCTTCAATTGCAAAAACTCAATCGTGTCAAGTAAGACAATGAGAGATGATTATCATGATATTGTCAAACCGAACATCTTGGTGCCAGAAAAACTCGCACGCACTCGCCGTTCGCAGTGTAATCAAGAGACAAAGTTATCCAGTTATCTCTGGCCGATCGCCATCAAACGGGCACCTCGCACCTACCGAGCTAAGTATGCCGAGTGGATTGCCCTTGGAGCGTCACATGTTATGCTTTCTTTAAACCAGTTTCCCGGTATCGAATATTTGGTAACACGTTCAAACAGCGGCGAGCGCGACGCGCGGGGGCAAACATACTGTTTTGTCTTTGAGCCGCTGCGTGTCCCGACTGCGACAATCCAGACACAGGTTAAGGACAGCAGATGTGACGTAATGTCTGTAATTTGTTTTTTTTTTTACTGTGAACTAGAAACTAATGCGTCTCGATCCCAAACACACATAGGTGCTGCAGATATGACACGTATTGGGTGGAAAAATTTGTTTTGTCAATTTTTGAAAATGTCTGCGTCTATTAAATCGAATATTTTATACTTTTAAAACTACGTGAAATTACCTTCGTAGCTATGTTTGCCAAGACGTAGGTTGTAGGTTTTATTATCATTAGGGCCTGCTGAATGATTTGTCAAATTGTTATTTTATAAATGTCGAAGAAAAAAAGTCTGACTAAACCTCTAAACAGTATATTGTTCAAGTTTACGCTATATCGTAAGCCGACACGTGCGTTACGCTCGTGAACGGGTACCGTCCGTGTGTCTGGCCGCAGCATTGGTGTTTTAAGTACATTGGCATTCAACAAACAGAATGTAAATTCTTTACGATGAAATTAATTTCTGATTTTGAAGTGTTTAAAAAAAATGATTAGATTAGATTAGATTAGAACTCTTTATTGTACACACCAGAAAAACAAACAAATACATTATAAGACTTATATAACTAAGTTTTGCCGTATACAATTGGCGGTCTTATCGCTAAAAGCGATCTCTTCCAGACAACCTTGGGATGGATAGAAAAGATGTAGAGAGAAGGTAGGTAAGTGTACAAAAAGTATAATGAGGGGATATGCACATAAACAAACTGACTTACAGATTTTATTCGGTCCATTAGATTAGGTATTTAATAATTACATAAAATTATGTATAATATTCAATATAATACTTAAACTTACCATAAAATACACATATAATTTTTATATTAATACATACGTTAGGTGTATATATATATATATATATATATAGGAAGTGCGGAAAGCAAAGTCCCTTCCTATTTTCAAAATCCACACTATCCAATAGTCATATCTGTTCGTAGGATTGGTCTTGGAGCGCGGAGATCGAAATAACAAAAGTGTTTAATTAGCCCGCGAGTCCACACGCTTGTTGACTCAGGCGCGGGCGCACCGCCACTAATTCCCCGAACACTTGCAGCTTACACCACGGTAGTGAGCCTCGGTGCTGGCCCGGGAAACTGGGAGACAGAAGAACAATTAAAAAAATCATTTTCAACGTGAACAGTTTACAAATCAATAACTTTAAATGACGACATGACGAATCGCTCGTAGCCCTGGCTGCCTGAGTGATCTTAAGCGATCACGAATGTTAAGCAACATAGGGCGCGTTCAGTCCATGGATGGGTGACCGTCTATGACTAACGCTAGTGGCATCTTTCCGAGCGGTTCCGTTCTTTGCAAGGCACGTTAAGCAGTTGGTGCCGGCTCTCATCGATAGATGGCAGTCGTTAAGTCAAGTCAGAGGCCTTAGGGCGGCTTGAAAACATCTGACAGTAAGACCAGCTACTAGTCTTACAAGCCTCCACCAATCCGGACTCGGCCCCCGTGGTGGAGTATGGCCTATACCTCCCTCAGGGAAGAGACCCGTGCCCCTCGGTGGGGACATATTGGGTTGATGATAAAATGACTAAACATGTGTTTTTTTTAAAGCAGGAAAAACATGACATGCTGCGGCCAGACACGCGAACTGCACCCGTTTGCAATAAGAAGTTCCATACAAGCATTATGTCTATAAGTTCATGAAAAGCTCTTAATGGTACAAACAACATAGTTTAACTGAAAGTTAGAAAAAGTACAGTCAAAAGAAGACTTCACAAACTTTCGTCGTCGTTGACGTTGCTGCTGAGTCAGCAATATTGCGAGTGGATGCCATTTGATTTTTAGTCAATACTATCGATTTTTGGTGCCTGATATTTTTGTAAGATGAATTAAGCATCCTAAGCCCAAATTAAACATTCCCTATACTATTTACTCCATACCCATGAGTATTAAAAATTTCAAAAAGATGTCTCGAGAACTGTGAGTTTTGTAGAAACTAAAGTTATTGCAGTGAGACGCACCGCGTAGAGTTCATGCCAAAATCATTCTTGAGATATCAGTTTTCAAGTAATTTTGTTACCGCATGGATCCTGCCGAGGTGTTTCTTCTGTATACGCTTCATGATCGGAGTTTTTAGTCAAAGTATGATTTGTGGCGATTGGGTGCGATGTTTGCGGGAACAATGTATCGATGATCGGCGCGACTACGGCGGCACAGTACTGTTTATATTTCACTTTAGAGACAGTGTGTGCACTGTGTACTCAGTGCTTTGAAGTCAGCGTACCGCGGGTGACGTTTGGACATCGCATAGTCAACCAACGTTGTGTTTTTGTGTACAGGACCAAAGTGCAAGAATGAGCTTGGAAGTTAAATGCCGTCTTTATTGTCAGTGACAAATCACAAAATAAATGTCACAGAAGATCTGCTGAAACTTTCTTTCCTCTTCATGTTTAGATAGCTCTTCAATAATGTGTACGTTCTGTGCCGTAGTTTTATTCTGATTGTTTTGTGGAATAATACTGTTAGAAATATCCTCGTATGTTATATATATAATAATCTCGACGAAGAGGTCGTGCTGAGGTGTGCGCCAGTTCTAGTTGAGTTTCACCTCTAAAACACTTAAACCTTTTTTTGACAACAAAAGCCCATGTTCGGTTTGTACAGTAAAGACGAATTGTCATCTTGTCGCCTCCTACGCGTTTCCTCGGACCGACATGTCGGTGTTTCACAACGGTACAGTTAATGGTCAATAATCGGGCGTGTTTTGTTGTCTCGTGTTCTCCATTCTACGTCGATTATCTCTCGGCGATCCTGGCACACCTTTATTGGCTACAACACCAATAAACTACATACGAGTTGTCTAATTTAAGACACACCTTGAGATTGATAGTTTTCTGACTAAAATTTCTCTATATTTTGCCGGCAAAAAACCCACTGTTGGATTAACAGCTTTAGGTTGACGATCGATACTTTGACGACGATATTTTGGCAACTATAATATGATACACTAACGTACAGTCGTTCTGTACAGACGACTATCCCAGAGAGATAGGCTGATTCCAGAATAGGCCTCAATTCTGTCACATCTTTTTCGCTTCATTAATATTAGTTAATCAGACGACTTTAACATTTTCTGTAAATATGAACCCCGTATTTTTCTGATCTGAACCCGAAACTGTGAGGGTAGAAGTAGTGACAAATTAATATTGATGAAGCCTAAGCCTAAGGCTTTTGAGTATCGTGGCAAGTGGTACACCTTTAAACTACTTTCTTATTTTTCTTCATCCTACAGTCTTTGAATAATTTCGGATGTGAGTTTATTTATGCATTTAATTACTGTATTACAGTAAGATAAGAATATTCTTTATTGCACACAAGAAACAAGAGACAAATAAAAGTTACAATTAAAAAACACACAATAGGCGGTCTTATTGGTAACAACAATTTCTAACATTAATACCAGAGTCCCAAACTAACACCCTTGAGGTAGCCCTTTAGAAAACAAGCTTTTAACCTTTACCTGCACGTGGTGGTGGGTCATCGGCCGTTGATCTGTTTGCTTGTCGACGCGCGTTGGAAGGCACGCTTCGCGCATGTGCGCTGCGCGCCCGGCGCTGGCGATGCTGGCAATAGCCACTTGAGTGTGTGCAAATATTGGCGCTGGCTGACTGCGCGCAGCTACCAAGGTCGGAGAGTACTGTCAGTTATGTGGCGAGGGGAACAGGAAATATTTGTCAAAATGAAAGAAAAAAACTAAATGATGGTTTGCTCAAAAATAATTTAAACTAACTAGATAGGTAGACGGCACGAAATAGTATAATCAACTCGAAAAGTGTGATTATAATTTCTGCAAATGTTTTCTGACAATCGTGTAGGCCGCGCAAATTGCTCAATAGATTATTTTAGTTCTGCGCGGGCTTATAATGACAGCTGCGTTGCCGTGACTAACTTAACCGCCACTAAAAGATTTACGGGCACTTTATCTTCACTCCCTGTGGAAAGTGACGGGATCAATAAGTAAGGTACGGTTTCGAATGTGTCTAAAATTAAAAATGTAGTAGCACGAATATTATGGGTACCTTGAAGATTGTAGCATAAATTTGGCAAACAACTAGAGACGCCATTCCTTGATTGCGAAGTCCAACATATTATTATAAAGCCACATAGAGAGAGACGCGGCTTAATGGACAATAAACATAAATATTCCATTATGAAAGAATTTAGCTGGCTGGCCGTGACATCGTTAAAACGACACAGAATCTAATCGGCTTTGCTTTTTTTATTGGTCATCAACAACCTCTGTCACCGGCCAATTATAACTTCAATGATGCGATGTCTTCTGCTGGGGCGTACCGTTGCGGGCAGTCACAGTGTGGGAACCGATTGAGGACCGTAATGCGATATAGTGATAAAGAATATGACATATGGAGTATCAGAATAATACTGAGTCAACAAGTAAACTACAAAACGGATAAGGAATTTTATGAGCGTTTATTAGGGGTAGGTGTGTGTAGGTACAAAAGCTAAAAACACTTTGATTTATATAGTTTACGAATTAAATAAAAAACAAGCATGCGATGTTGTTGAATGCAATAGCATATTGTTTCAAACGCCCACTCGGCCCTAGCTTCCTACGGCGAGAACACGCTCGAATAAAACCTGTCAGATGTCATGATAGAGTAAAGAATGACCCCTATATACCCTAATGTTAATAATAATGTCCACATGATGCAATGCTTGAACTGGTGCTAAATCAGGCTAAAATGTGTACTGGTTACAAGACATACATCCGGACTGAGGCCAATTGTACAAAACAATATCTATACAGCAGGTAGGTCCCAGTAGAGATCGAACCTACAATCGCCCAACAATGGATCTGGAATATTGACAATAGAAGCAGAGAGCGTAGCAGCAGCCACCGTTATACAGGGTGTCCGGTTGGCCACGGCGCTGACTGTGGAGGTTTTAGCGGAGTGTGAGCAAATACTCGTAACTGGTCCTCAATGAACGAACAAACAACATTCAGCCGCGCCCGCGCAGGACTCAGGCGGGCTGCTAGGGCGACGCAGAACGCTCATTTCGGAAACTTAGATGATGATGATTTTCGTCACCTAAAGCCGCGTTTTCACCGAGTGCGCCATCCGAGTAAACTGATGCTTCTGATTAGCCATTTTAGTGTCGTGACGAAAAACCGTCCAATCAGAAGCATTAATTTACTCGGATGGTGCACTCGGTCCGAGCGCAATAAGACCGTGAAAACCCGGCTTAAGTCTTGGTGTATTTAGTTCTTGTAGTTAAACCAACGAATTAAACTAAAACATAATCTAATATTTTATTCATAATAAAAACCAAATCAAAGTAACGACTTTGACGTCATAAAGTTTCGTTGTCGAACATGTGGAGAAGAAACTGACATTCTTTTCAAAACAGTTTTAACTTCATTAACAAAGTTTAACTTAAAAAATGTGTTGAAGAATAATAATATGTTGAACATTAGACATAATTATTATTGTTCTCTGAACACCCCTAATATAAACTACTGTTTAGCACCAAACATTTTTGTCTCTTAAATAAGCATAGATTTTAAAATAAGCTTTTTTGCACAGAGTGTACTTAAGACATTTTTTAAACCGCGTCGAAGGTGTAACTCTTATAATATATCTTGGGAATCTTGTAGAATCTTATACAGTGCCCCATAAAGGACATATTAACTTTTGCAAGTCTACATTGTGGAAATAACAAATAAAGTTTTTCTCGAATAAACATTATGATGGCTAATAATATTTACGACGTCTTTAATATTTTTTCGAACGTAAATAATATCTAATGTAATATTTTTATTAATGTATTGGCTTTCACTAACACCACTAGGTATCACACCCACCCCTCGCCATTTCTTACGTAAGGGATTAGAATCCATAAACTGACCCTTCATCTTGCAAAATAAATTCTTCTAGTCAGCATGGAATGCATGGAAAGGAGCGACGTTATTTTATTTCTTAGCAACATTTGTCTCATAGTTAGTAGGTATTGGTTTCAAAAGTATTGCAGAGCTACTCTGTTTCTCTTTGGCAATCGTTAGCGCTTGTAATTTGACTAGCGACATATTATGTTGTGTATAAGTATTTTCTATAAGTCTCTTTTCAGCGACCTTCTGTATCGTTCTAAATGTTTTGTGAGACCGTGTTGACAATCTTTACTATATTTATATGAACATGTGCGTGACCACCTGTCTGTAGTAACGTCGAAGTGAGACTGTGTTTGTAGCTGTGTTATACCAGCCTAGCTTCAATTATTCGACTCAATATGGGTAGCTAATCAAAGAGTCTAATTAATAAAACGCGTATCAAATGTATATTTAAAGTTAGCAGTAATAAACACATTCTAGCACCATATAAATTAACCCAACGTCAAAGTAGTAAATAATATAAACTGGTCCACTGGGAGCAATACTGTCAGGCTGACGTCAATCGATCGAATTAACATTTTAAAGTCACGTGTAAATATTTCTTGGTTCATTATCAAGTAATGCGGGCTCGCGGGCGCGGCGCAGTCTCGCTTCGACTCTATTGTCACTCGTCACTTACCTATTGCTAATTTAAGTAACATACATTCATCATCATCATCATCAACCCATTATGCCCCCACCGAGGGGCACGGGTTTCTTCCATGAGGAAGGTATAATATGCCATACTCCACCACAGGGGCCAAGATTGGGCCGGTCCGACTGACCGATTGGTCCGGATTGAACTAACATACATAATTATGACAAATACGTCACTGTATAAAAGTTATAAAGTCGACTTTTTTAACCCTTCGCGTAGAGACGCGTACTGAGTAGTAGTAAGAGACGTATACGTCGTCTTTGAAACTGCCAATCTGAAATTAAAATGTATCGAAGGAAAGAAAATGTCTGTTTGCCTGTCGTGCATCTGTTCATTATATGAAACACAACCAACCGCAAGTGCATCTGTGCTGAAGCGGCACTAGTCCTGCAGTTGACAGAAGCCGGACCAGTTGTGTGACGAAATCGGCGCGCGGGCATCTGTGTCCCCCGTACAGGTTTCTCGTGCCTCTTTTTACATGCACCACACCACACCGATTGAGTACTCAGAGAAGACTCAGTCATTGTAAAGACTAATTTACTTAAAGCCGGTCAGCCAAGGTCTGGACTTTGGACAGTTTTCATTGCAACAGAAATTAAGTTAATTATTTTTTTACGTAGCCTCTCGTGTGTCCCACTGCTGGGCAAAGACCTCCCCTTCTCATTTCCAAATTCCTTTAAAAAAATAAATCATCAAAATCGGTTTACACAGTCAAAAGATCTGGAACAAACATAAAAAAACAGTCGAATTGAGGACCTCCTCCTTTTCTGAAGTCGGTTAAGAACTGCATGCTACTCGAAAGTTTTTGTGCCCTAAGTGTCTGTCCTGAGTATGACCAACACTGACTGTACATGGTTGCAATAAGGTTATGTATGAATAAAAGTCGAGGTTTTATCACGTGCACCTTTGAAATGTGTGACAACTAAGGCATGAAGATTGTAAATATAATGTACTGAAATACGATAGTGTTTATGTATTTCACATACAACAAAAAATACATACAAATTAGGTGATTTTAGTGTATTTCGTTTTTTTTTTTTCATAGCCTCTTTTTGTTTTCCACTGTTGGGCCTTTGCCCAGCAGTGGGACACTCTCCCCTCCTGCTTTCCATCTCTCTCTGTCTCCAGCCACCTCGCACCATATCACCATCCTGGCAAGAATGCATTTAGGTCGTCCCACCATTGTCCACCATTATTCGACCCTAAACTTACATTTCACGAGCACATGCAAGTCCTAGCCGCTGATTGTCTGAAACGGTTAGGCTTCGTACTTCGCAACGCTAAAGAGTTTAACAACCCAAAAGCTACACAGATTCTGTATACAGCTCTGGTAAGAAGCAAGATTGAGGCCGGTGCCATAGTCTGGAATCCCCACGAAGCGAAGTATATTCTTATGTTGGAAAAGATACAAAAAGCTTTTCTTCGGTTCTTATATAAGAAAAAATATGGGTACTACCCTTTCCTGTACCCTACTCAATTCCTTTGCGGAATGCTTGGGTTTAACACCCTCAAAGTCCGCCGCAATTGTGAGCAGCTGGTGACAGTCTGCCGTATGATCCGAGGAGACGGTGACTGCTCGGAGCTTACTCAACGGGTGTGCAGATTGTCCGTACCAGACAACTACTTGCGCGCTCGTAGCCACGCATTACTCTCAGTGCCCGCGGCGCGCACAATCCCCCGCAGCCACTCTCCACTTGTGCGCGCGCTCTCATCTCTCAACGCTCTCCTGAGGTCAGCTCCGGTGTGTGATTTGTTTGCTGACCGGCTTACAGGTGCAGCGGAAGAATGCTTGAAGTACTGCGAGCGTGATGAATGAAAGGGTGTTTGTGATCATTTGTTTTTAATTCTATTACTGAGTGTAATCTAACTTCAAATTTATTTATATGTTTGATTATGTTTACTAATGAATGAATTGTCTAACGCAATGGTTTTACTGTAATGTTATGCAATTTAAATAAATAAATAATAATAATAATAATTGTCGCCTTGGTCTGCCGCGAAGTCGGTGTCCATTTTGCGGAACCCACTCGGTCGCAATTTAACTCGGTCTTAACTAATAAAGTTTGAATACTAAAAATGCTAAACAGTAACATTGCAGTCCAATCTTCTGTATCTTCACATTTTTAAACAGCAACTCAATGGATACTAGTCAACAAGTGATTTCTTTTAAACGCCTTTGCATCAAACGACTTATATTAAAGAGAAGATCACGATAGAAGTCAATGAATGGTCACTGTCGTGCTGTCGTAGTTAAATTCGAGTGGCCTCTGGCGATTGGTTCGAGTTTAATTGTAATTTAAAGATATTTAACTTCATATGGGTTACATTGATATTCAAGTGATACCTGCTTACTCCAAATAGCCAAATGATGATCATGAACATTTACATACAGGCACATACATTGCTCCTGGCCCCACACTAGGATACCCTGTGTCGTGGTAACCAGAAACAGCGACATCACAAACATGTAAACATCCAAGACAATAGGTTTTTTTTTTGCCCCAGCCGGGCTTTGAACCTTGGACCTTTACCATGGTAGACAGATGTGCTAACCGCTGCGCCACAGAGGTCGTCATAATAATTTATTTTATTTATTAACAAAGTTCTAGTAGCTTAACAGTATAGGTACCTACACCAAATAGTTACAAAACTAAGAACAACCACTCATAATAATCTCTCTAACATTATCCTATCTTGTAATAATGAATGTTGAATGAACAAATAATGACTGTTGATGAAACTAGAGGAATATGTCAGACTCTGATCTCTACCCTCCGGAATACAGGCGTGAGTTTTTTATGTGTATATACGTACGTTATTTGTTTAAAACACAATTTATAGTAGCTGGTAGAGATATATTTTAATGACAAAAAATGGTCTGACTGCCTCGTTGGTCAAGCCGTTAAGGCGTTTAGCTACCAAGAAATGTCATGGGTTCGATTCCCACTGGGTGCTGCCGTACATTAATTTGTACAAATGGCCTCAGTCTGGGTGTTTTTCGGTGTTTGTAGTGTCCTGGTTGCCATAGCACAGGGTATCCTAGTTTGGGACCAGGTCAATTGATTATGTTGTATGGGAGTTATTATTATTAATAGTGCTCTCTCTAAAATATATTGTAAGTCCCGATGGGCGAACATGTGCAGGACGTTTTTCAATGTAACAACCTTGTGTCTAATTTTGACAAATAAATAATCTTTATAACGACCTCTGTGGCGTAGCGGTCAGCGCATTTGCTTACTAAGCGAGAGGTCCCGGGTTCGACCCCCGGTTGGGGAGCAAAAAAAAACCCCAGGTCTTGGATGTTTACATGTTTGCGATGTCGCTGTTTCTGGTTCCCACGACACAGGTATCCTAGTGTGGGGCCAGAAGTAATGTATGTGCCTGTATGTAAATGTTTATGTTTGTTTATCTTTATCTTGGTTCAGTATAAACTCATCATTGGAAAAAAGTTGAATCTGACCTTCTGCCTTATTTGTGCGCGGTAAGCAAGCATTATTAGTGATTACCATCTTGCGCAGCTCTTAATAACGTCGGCAACAAATGCCTGTTGACTGTTCTGCCGTCTCTACTTGATCTCTATCAGAGAGATAAATAATTACAAGTTTATCAAGCTGTAATCAATAGACTGCTGAACGCAGCTCTATTGAGCGTAATTACATGCTCTAGGGGCCTGTCTCAACGTTTCAGCTGTACACCAAAATATTAGCTAGTTTTTCCTCCATGTAATCTATTAATTGTGAAACTAACAGCTTTGACGTTCATAAAGTAAAAATTTTGTTTTTTATTAGGAGTAAAACGTTTGAATTTGAATTTGTAAACATCCAATACCTTAGGCTTTTTTTTGTACATAGCCGGAATTCGAACTCGGGACCTCACGCATGGTAGGCAGATGCGCTAACCGCTGCGCCACAGAGGTCGTCAGTCATTTCTTTTGTCACTTCTTTCTTTATCTTTCTTTCTTTATCTATCTTTCTTTCTTCCTTCATCCTCTCCATTGCTCTAAGCAACATAACATTCCTTTCGCAATCCCGGTTACTACAAACTTATGACATACGTGTCTTATCTTTAATAAGTACCTGGATGACCGAACTTTGCTCAGTATTTTTTTGGTAAATATAATAGAGCTCCTTATAGACCGAAACACTTGGTAGCCATCATAACGTTAATACTAGGAATAAACATAAATTGTCATTTCCACGATTTAGACTTGCAAAAGTTAATACTTCCTTTATGGGGCACTGTATAAGGTTCTACAACAAGATACCCCAAGATATATTAGAGTTTCCTCCAACGCGATTTAAGAATTGTGTTAAGCACACTCTTTGCAAAAAAGCTTATTATAAAATCAACGATTATTTAGAAGACAAGGACGTATGGCTTTAAATAGAAGTTTAATATTAAATTTAATCAGAGGATAAATGTGTCTAGTGTTCAACACATCCAAGATATTGTTTTTTAAGTTTTATTTGTATTAGCTTTAAGTTGATTTGAGAAAAGATGGTCAGAGTGGATTTTTTTTTCGCTGCCTTTTTCTCCGCTACAGACGGCCCCAAGGCAGCGGCTAACATTATACATAACTGTATGTACATTGACATTCAACAAGCAGAATGTAAATTCTTTACGTTGAAATAAATTTCTGATTATGATTCTGATTCTGATTCTATAGTAGTTTTTCACATAATAGAAGGAACTTGAAAAAAATGTGAAACTTCATGCTCAAGTCTCAGACCAGGGTCTTCTGTTTACGGTATCGTCCAATCTCCCACCTGGGCTACTACAACCTTACAGATTAATGCGAAATTTACGTTCTTATAGGCTAGTAGTTATTTCTTTGCCCAAAAACACGGTTAAAACGACGTTTTCTTAAAATGAAACCTAGCTGGATCATTTAATGGTCCTCTGTTTACAAAATCTCATGAAAATCGTTGGAGCCGTTCCCGTGATTCTGATTATATATGTATATACAAGAATTGCTCGTTTGAAGAGATTAGATATAGATTCGATATACCCAAGTTGCCCGGCCCGAGTACCCGTGGCTGAGCGGGTCTGCGAGGTCGCTGCCCGGCGCCGAACCTGCGCCCAGCCGGCCAGCAAGCCACTTAATTACGATTTCGCCTGTCACGCCCGCTGCCTTGCTTAATGCTCTCCTAACTTTATTAGACGCATAAAAAGCACATCTCAAAGGTGCCTGCAGATTACACAGCTACGCGCTTGCTAGCTAGCGGTACTGTTAGGGAGCGCTACAGCCAATAAAACATATGGTCAAGCTGATGGTAGCCATCATTTTAGCCTATATGTACAAAAATTAATATATTTTTATCGTTACGTTTTATTTTATTAATTAGTTAGCAGCAGGCCTCTGCACTCTGGAGTGTTTAGAGCTATTGGCACAGACCAATACTCAGCGCTAAGCATTCGCGCCCTCAGCACTATGCTGAGTCAGCTGTCATTTGCAGCAGCAAAGGCACACCGCGACAATGTTTGTAAAGTGTTTTTATTGTTTCGTTTTATGTTTTGAATAAAGTGTAGTGTCTGTTATTGCCTATTGCAATAAACGGTTATCTTTCTTTCTATCGTTTTTGTTATAGAAATCTTATACAGCTTGCATATAACATTGTTTAAGTTAATAAAATAGTATTTAGGCTTGCAAAGTAAAGGCCTGTGCCCAGTGGTTAATAGGTGCATCCAATATTATGAAGAAATCAATAAACGTAAACATTTACAAACAGTCATACATTGCTTCTGGCCCCAGACTAGGATACCCTTGTGGCGAGCACATTGTCATCTCCGCACGCGTACTATAAACTTCAACATTTCTGCATCGCGCAAGCAAAGTATTACACGTGACTTACGATAAATACAACGCCCAACAAACAACAGTCGGACCGGCGGCCGTTCAAAATTCAAATTCAAAATTCAAAAATTTTTATTTCAACGTAAAGAATTTACATTCTGCTTGTTGAATGTCAATGTACATACAGTTATGTATAATGTTAGCCGCTGCCTTAGGGCCGTCTGTAGTGGAGAAAAAGGCAGCGAAAAAAAACTCCACTCTGACCATCTTTTCTCAAATCAACTTAAAGCTAATACAAATTAGGTATGAGTGTTCGTATACCAAGAATCTCAAGATCCATGAGTGCAATAAATACTTTCCCGTTCCCCAGGCATACGATCTGCCTGGCGCGAAAATTCCCTGTACTAATCACCCACTCTTCCCTATACCTTATATCATGTGAAAATATAGTTCATTGGAAAGGAAACATATTATTAAACTTTAAAATAGTTACCAACCTGTATTAATGATATTTCTCTACCTGTAAGAAAGCGAAACCAAATATCAATCAGCCGATGGTAAGTAGTGTCCAAGTGTACGCACACCTTTAGGCGATTCAAATGCTGCTTTCAGCAGTTTTTTCTATCTCCTACGGTTTTTGGTCAACAGGTTCAAGACACTTTCTTATTCTAAGTACTGTTTACTAGTTTTAGTGTAGAGTATGGAACTTGTTTCGGTGAAAGTGCCGCATTAGAAGTGCGTACGCGCACGGCTGGCATGGGTACCTAGCAACACTATTAGTAGTGTTTATGACTGCTGAACATAACCAGTGCACAGCTAAAATTAGACGTTGAGTTTCAAAAAAACCGCTAAGTGCGAGTTGGACTCGCGCACGAAGGGTTTCGTTATTTCGTACTGTTATCTACACGAAAATCTAATATTTCAAGCGCCTACCTACATATCTACTGTTATTAATATGGAGCGAAAAACGACAAAAAAGTCATGTTTTTTGTATGGGTGCCCCACTTTAATACTTATTTTATTCTGTTTAAGTATTTGTTGTTATGCCGGCAACAGAAATACATGATCTGTGAAAATGTCAACAGTGTAGCTATGGCTGTTCGTAAGATACGGCCTAGTGACATACGGACAGACAGAAAAACGGACGGATGTCCGTTTGAGCACGGAACCCTAAAAGCAGTGGTTTTGTAATAGGTAAACCAAATTAGTGACAAGTTGCTATATTTAACACTAATAGTAATAACATTATGAAAGAGAAGAGTGGGAAAAAGCAGAATGTCAAGGTTGTTCATTATCATGCAAAGGACCGACGCTTTAAGAAAAAGAACAATAATCATATTTATTTACTTATGCCTATAGTTAAATCGCTCGTAGCCCCGGCTGCCTGAGTGATCTTAAACTATCACGAAGGTTAAGCCACATAGGGCGAGTTCAGTGCATGGATGGTTGACCGTCTATGACTAACGCTAGTGTCCGTTTCCCGGCTGCCGTCGATATATGGCAGTCGTTAAGCCAAGTTCAGAGGCCTTAGGGCGGCTTGATAACTTCTGACAGTAAGACAGCCGCTACTCTGAGTGGAGAGAAATCTCTTTCTCTTTCGGAGTAATTAGTAGAGCGTTTTTATGCAGTCATAGAATAGTCCAATGTAAAACGGGCCATTGTCGTGTCGTTACCGTTACCGTCCAATGTAAAAGCACCTGGTGCTGGAGAAACGGCCACTGTAGTCACTGTACTATTGGTTGCTCGACTCTTCCGACAAAAAGTCAAGTAAGTGTATCCAGAATAAAGTTAATACTACGTAATAATTCTCTTGTATTAATGCTGTGTTCATTACGCTGAGTGGTCGCAGTCGGGCCCCGCGGCGTGCCAATTAGCTGGCAAGCACTCCTGCGTAGCCTAGCTGCTATAAAGCATGTCTGAGAGCGTTTTCACATTGTCCGATCCGATATCGGTGTCTATAAAATGTGTAAAAATATCGTATCACAATATGTACCGATATTATAGTATTTACGACCTCTGTGGCGGAGCGGTTAGCGCTTCAGACTACCATGCGAGAGGTCCCGGGTTCGAATCCCGGCTGGGGACAAAAAAAAAACCCAGGTCTTGGATGTTTAAATGTTAGTGACGTCGCAGTTTCTGGTTCCCACGACACAGGGTATCCTAGTGTGGGGCTAGAAGCAATGTAATGCCTGTATGAAAATTTGATGTTATGTTATGTTATTTTTGTCGTGTATATTTTGTAGGTCTGAGAGTAGAATAGAACAAGACCCCGGAGACAGTTATTACCCCTATACTTTCATGTCTTGCAAACTTGCAACTATCCGTCAAATCCAATAGATAATTCAATGACTGTAAAACAACATCATTAATCTGTTGCAGATTTAAGACCCTTTAGGGCAGGCACTAAATACAAGGAGCAGTGCCAGTCGATTGAAGACAACCGCGGGCTTGATTGAGGACGCTGCGTGCGATCTGCTCAGCTCAAAACATGTACAGGATGCTTCGGACCCGTTCCAGTACTCATAACCGTACCATACTGAAACGGGTCTGAAAAAACTTACTTTAGTTGGTGACACTATCATCATAACAGCTCTGAAATCGGGAAACCAAAGCTGTTTAATTGGACTATACAATTTGCAGGAAAAAATACATACTCTATTGAGATATCAAGATAAAATGATTTCAAGAAAACATATCGGTAGCAGATTTTTTAACTCTTAATTTGGAATCACACTATATACTAATGGCCCAAACTATTAGTGAGTAAGCTATCGACAGAACAATTCAGGGTGTAACTAGAAATATAAAAATAGAAAAACGTTTCTTTGCAAAAGAGAGTACACATACAAAAATTACATTGGTCTTGAAGCGAAATAGTCTAAAGGTAATTAGCATAGAATGTTTTACAAGCGTGTGAGAGCGATTGATAGGGTTTTACAAATAAAACTTATTTTAACATCTATATTTAAACACTACCAAGACTAGGATGAAGTTAACACTTACTGTGAATTATCAATAACATTAAACTCCAACTTCAACTAAACCTGAGAAACTTTTCAGTTTTAAAATTATGGCAGCGGAAAGTTGAAAAGGAGGCCTGTGTTCAGGAGTGGGATAGAAACCTGCGAACAAAAGAAATATTTCCCCTATTGTATGACTTATCATCAATTCTTCAATGGACGTTTCATATTTGGCAAAAACGCCAATAGAAGGGAGCCAAGTGTGGTGATACCTTTATGAGTCTCCCTGTAGGTGGAGCTAGCTGCTGGGCCTGCGTGTTGCCAACACGCTTCGGGTGCTAATGTTAATGGCGCCAATAAACCAGCAGCTGCCGTAAAGCCTTTAACGCGGTGTGCCCACGCGACGGCACGGGAGCTTCACTGGTATAAATACTGCTCACCCCCTACGGTGATGTGCTGAAACATGTGCTTTTTGCTGTTATATCTCAGAGGCCCAGAGAAGACAAAGAAAACAGAGGTCAAGGGGACTACAGACTGAAAGAGTAGAAAACAGAATGGGAGGTATTAGCAAAAGATAAGATAAAGAGAACTTTAAGCCGGCGAGCGTGCTTGAAACGTCAAATGAAGGTTGGAAATGAAAATAAAAAAAAACTTTATTGTAAAACAGTTACAAAAAATGGTTACTGGCTCCCAAACTAGAATTCTCTGTGCTATGGGTAGCCAGGCTACTTCCAAAATGAATAAATGAATGGTTGATGATGCAAATGAGATCTGTCAAGATTGTGGCAAGCAGACCTTGGGCTCTGCTTATCCCTCTGGGATACAGGCGTGAGATGGTGATGATGATGATGATGAGGTAAAAGCCAAGGTCCTGACGAGGGACGCAACTAAGACGCATAAAAAATATGTAAGTTATCTGATTGCATTGATTGTCTCACAGCAGATAATATCTAGTGGTCCAAATACCAGCTAATCTCGAAGTGATTCTGGTATCTGACGGTATTCCACCTATTTATTTTTTACTTGTAACAGATTTTAAGTTGCGCGGAGCTAACATTATATTTTCGTCAATCAGATAGGGTGAACGCAAATAAGAAGCAACATTTTCCTATAGTCAGTTTTTGCAAGTGTGAAATAGAAAACTCTATTACTAGCAGCTATTTTTAGAACAACAAGCAATAAGCTGTCAAACAAGAAGCAAGAGCTACATTTTCAAACGGCTGTAATGCTATATTGTAAAGGTTTCTACTGCTACTGCTTTTATTTCTCTGTTTAAATGCAGTAACGGGTTGTTGGAAAGGTTTTGATGTTTTTAATAGCTTGTAACCTATTTTAGGAACTTTAAAGTTTCCAAAGTCTACTTGTTATTGTATTACTTGGAATAAAATTCCGGATACACTTACTTGATTTTTTTGTCGGAAGAGTCCGACCAGATTTCGCTCTGATTCGCAGAGGTTAATCATGGTGAGTAGAGACGGAGCTCGCCGGTTCCTCGTCTCTGACGCGTCGCTCGTCTGTGTAGTGCTCACGAAAGTTTTAAAAATTGTCATTTTATTCCTAATTCAAGGTTGAATTAGGCCCGATTTCTGAATTGAGAATTTCACTGAGTAAATACTTAAGTAACGTTCTGTCACTCTCTTTTTCGAGAAACGACGAGATAGCATTATAGTGGAGTAGTTACTTTGCGAAATCCTCAATTCAGAACTGGCATTTAGAGGGTTAATTACGCTGTGTTTGAATCTAAAGTATTTCGAAGCAATATATTTTTTTTCATAAGAAGAACAGATAGCTGGAACTAGACTCAGGTCCTAATAGTAATCTATGTTCAGGTTTTTGAACTAAAACTTTGAGAGGAGCACTGACGACGCGAGCTCCGTCTCTGCTAACCATGATTACGAGTAAGCTCTGCAACTCGGAGCGAAACTTGGTCGAACTCGTCCGATAAAACAACACCCGTAAGTGGATCCGGACTAAAAGTTTACTATGCTCAGGTCTTTACCAGTAGACCTGGGTACGACTGCGCAGCCGAGAAATCCTTTAGAGAGTCAGTCAATAAATCTCGGGGCAGAGTCACTCGGTCAGAATTAATTGAGTACTCCGCTAAGTGCCGCCATAAACCTGGCAGGCCGTGGCTAAAACGTACTGTATCACACACACAGATAGTCTCATTCAAGATTTTTCAACAGAAGTTTTGTCGAAACCCAAAAATCGAACAAAAGGCTTATAAAATATCAAGCATTCTATTTATTCCGTTTCATAATTTATGCTACTTAAGTCCTAAGTGAATGTGCAGGTAGCAAATCAATTATACGACATAGACATTTGATAAAGGATGAAACACAGTCATTTACTGCAGTAGTTATATTTATATGGACGTATGGGCCGCCACTGCCATCACCACCTTGTTGGTATGTTTCATTCTTAAGATGGTATTTTTCTAAGCCTCCTTCCTTGGAAAGAATGCAAAGAAACCAATGATAATACGTTTTTCCAGATTATTCCAATAGCCAAAGTCGGTAAGCTCTTAGATAGCCTATTTAACCATCCGGGATTTTAACTGACCTGTGACGTCATCGTGGATTCAGCCAATCCAGGCCGTTTTGGTTAAAATTAATACAGATACAAAATTAATGTACATTAGTAAAACATCATTTTTTTATTAATTAAATTCCTTCACGCGGTTTTAAAACTCATCATTTAGTGTATGGAAAAGTATTCAAACAAAACTTTTTTTCACATTGTCAAATAACCCATTATGAGAAGAATTTTACGACGTATTTTTACGACTAATGAATGTCGATGAAGGCAATAAATAATTTTTATCTAATCTTATCTTATCTTATGAAGTGAAAGTGATCTGTCAGGATCGGGTCAGGTGACAGTACGTGGTCTCTGCCTACCTCAATGGGATACAGGTGTGAGCTTATATATGAATGTATGTGTGAGAAGATTTGTAAGTGCATATATCGAGTGATACTTCTCTGTATTAAAGCCAGTGCTATGGCCGAAACACGCCTGACTTTGAGGAATTAATTGGCGTAACGGTTTAAACTTTTTTTGTGTTTAATTATTGTTGGTGAGGGTCCGCCAGGAAGTCGGTTTATGGTCACTGTGTGTGTTACACCGAGCAAACATCATACAAGAAACTATTAGATCTACTGAGTTTCCTCCAGAAAAAACCTGATTAAGTCCAAAGTGAAGCTTCCAGAAGATAAACTTGAGTACGTTTATACTCGTAGTATGTCGTGCTTCAAGCGAATGTTTATTGTCATGGAACTTATTGTTTTTAAGCATATCGCTTTTGTACCAAATTTGTGGCTTATTCCATCTAGTCATAAATTTAGTTCTACATGTATGATTACTTTGAACACGTAAAATGTTTTTTTTTTGTTCTGTATGTATAGTCCTACACCTACACGGTAGATTTAAATATACAAGTCAAAACAAAATAAGGGGTACTGATTCATTTCAACTATCGCGTCGTTTTTATAACTTGAAGGTATTCTTAAGTGGCTAATTCTTTTGTGTGGTTGTTACCCTAAGTGTTAACAAACATATCGAGAGTATTACAACAGCATAATTTGTGAAATGGGTAAACTTTGACATTTTATTTGTAACCACTTAAATTTACCCACATTTGAAGCTGCATTTTAATGTCATTCAAAGTGTGGATTTCTTTGTCTATACATTAACTTTTGCTAAATTAGTGCCTAAATAAACATTGGCTTACAAAATGCCGACAATTCGAAGACTATGGACCTGCAAACCACAACTAGAACAATAACATTGATCCAAGAGGGCCATTCACAGCGTACTGTGGCTTTGCAGCTAGGATATTCTCGTCGAGCCATCCAGAATGCTTGGAACCGTTTTCAAGAAACTGACAGTCTATCCAGAAGACGGGGATCTGGTAGAAATCGAGTAACTAGCTCACAGGAAGACCGTTACATACGTTTGACTGCGCGCAGAGAGCGATTTGTTACTGCACGCTCCCTACAAAACCGCTTGCGCCAGACCACTGGAACCCACGTTAGTGACCAAACTATCAGAAATCGGTTGCATGAAGACCAGCAGTTTTCTAGAAGATGTGTAGTGCGGATTCCATTAGCAAGTGCGCAACGTGCAAACCGATTATCATTCGCAAGGCAGCACCAGGACTGGAACATAAATGATTGTAGCAGTGCATTGTTCACTGATGAGAGCAAAGTGAATTTTTTTAGTGATGATCGTCGCATAAGGGTTTGGAGACGAGAAGGTGAGCGATTTTCCGATGCCTGCATCCACGAAAGTGATAGATTTGGGGGTCTCAAGTAATGGTGTGGGTAGGAATTTCTCTAACTGGTCAAACGGAGATCGCTATTATCAACAAAGGCACGATAACGGCTCAACGATATACTGAGGAGGTCATAAGACCCCATGTGATGCCGTATGCAAAAAGATTTGGTGCAAGTTTTAAGTTAATGCACGACAACGCCCGTGCCCATACAGCTAGAGGCACCAAAGACGTTCTAAACGAGGCTGGTATACAGGTTTTGCCATGGCCTGCCAACAGTCCGGACCTCAAACCAATCGAACACATGTGGGATTTGTTAAAGAGAAGCGTCTGCGATACAAACCAACCGGTGCATATTGAAAGACAGCTCATCAGCGTGCTTAAATCAAGCAGGGAACAAATTCCACAAGAGACAGTGCGACACCTGGTGGAGAGTATGCCTTCCAGGCTTCAAAAATGTGTTGGGAAACGGGGAGGACACACACGATACTGAAAAAAGATAAAAGCAAAAAAATATATATCGTTTTATTTTAATTTTAACCTATCGTACCAATAACGATATTTTAACTAACAATCAATATTTCGCAAAAAACATTAACAAATGTTATTTTTCCAATAAGATGTTCCTTAATTAGAATTTTTAATTACCGATTGATCAACCCCTTAAAATAAATCATTTATTAACCATTAAACGACATACATCTTTTATAATATTAAAAGTACATGGTGGCCCTTATTTTGTTTCACTAGTATAGATTCGATTTAGATTTTTTTTTTAGATTTGTATAGCTAGACAAAAAAAAACATTTTACGTGTTCCAAGTAGTCATACATGAATGTAGAACAAAGCGGTTTTTTTTTCTTAGTAGTCATACATGTAGAACTAAATGTATGACTAGATGGAATAAGCCTTTGTTTCATTATTATTAAATCCTATTTATTTTTGTACGTTTTTTTTACATAGCCTCCTTTGTGTCCCACTGCTGGGTCGAGGCCTCCCCTCCTTTCTTCCGAGTCTCTCTGTTTCATCGTTATTAAATCCTATTGATTTTTGTAAGTAATAAATAATAATAACTTCCACATTAGTGGCTAACAGCCTAGCTAGCTCGTTAGCTCCTAGCTAACAAACTAGGACACCCTGTACTGTAAGTATTATAGTATATATGTATATATATATATATATATATATACATATATATATAACAACCAGACTGAGCCTATTTGTACAAATGTATAGCGGCCCCCAGAGGGAATCGAACCCACGACCTCTTTGTGTGTTTTCAAATTACATTTCCTTTTTTTTTCTTCGCAGACACGAATCAAGAAAAGCAGTGGTTTAGTTGACAGACAATGCAGCAAAAAAGAAATTGCTGGCGGGTCCAGCTCGTGGCCCGAGGTCGCGGTTTGGCAACTCGGCCACGCTTGCCACCTGACAGCTGTCAACCTGTTTGACAGGTCGCGTACTCGTGACAAAGAACTAATGCGACAACGCGCATGCGCCGTAATCTCTCGACAAAACCTTATCAAGATCAAACTCGTTTGGAAACGTTAAGCTAGTAAATTGTGTGTTCCAAATTGAAATAAGACCTTGAGAGTTCTATTGAATTGATGGTTTGTTTCAATTTGTCTTGTTAACATAATCAGCTTTTGATGCAAAAGCTTTGTATGGCAATCCAACTTACAGTGCCACAAAAAGTCAGTTAAAAAGTTCTTAGTACCTCATTGTAATTTGCATGTTTAGTTCGGCAATTTCGTGGTGCGCGTGAACTTATGACAAATTTATGTCGGTGGGTTGTTTATTGACTGCGATTGATAGCGGAATATTAGGAAGAGCTGAAAGACTTACCAGGTTCGATAGCGAAGGGGGTTAAAGGTCAGCGTACCTCGGGTGGGAGCCGCTTCCAGCTCCTCGATCTACCTTCTACAACCGCCTACTGTGAGTTGGGTAACCTGACCTGAAGAAAATTGAGCTGGATCCATTGGATTGACCTTCAGCTCCCTTCAGCACTTCAGGTCGTAATTAGTGTTGGCACACGCACGATACAAGACGAAAGACGATAGACGACGAGAACGCTGTTTGTCGAAAATGGCCGCAAACAGCAGCAAAACGAGAAAGCTGTTGCCTCGACAGTAGTTTGAAAACAACAGGTAAAAACGAAAAAAATAACAAAAAAATCTAGTTTTGCGATGCCAGTGCCACCAACGAAAATTAACATTTAATTTAGATGGGAGGACTGAACATAGTGAACATTGCATCTTTAACGAGTTAAAACCTTTCGTGTATAAATATTCCGGAAAGACACTACAAATCAAATCAACAAATTAATTACCCAGGGAGCATTATATATTGGAAAAACGTTCAAATGGCGATAAATATTGAACCACGTTCCGTACATAATGTATGACTGCATCGCACACGGCGATGATCTCAGACAGGCGCCGTATACTAGTTTATTATTGACGGCGACGCCTGTACATGGCCAATTAATATAGGAAAAGGAAAAGATAATGGACTCGATCGAGCGTAGATTTTCGCTGAGCTACTTGGCTCTACAATACAATTTATTGTACTAAAGCCTTTGAACCTAGTATACATACAACAGTTCATGCATTAGAAGTGACTTCACTTCAAGATAAGAATAGGTGATCAGTTACCTAGCCTCTAAGAAGTTGTTTCGTAGGATAGCATATTGTTATATTAAAGGCGTTTATTCTGTCTTAGTTATATTTACTTTCTCGGACTAATACATACTCAGTACCTACCATATCTAGTCTATCAGTTTAATCTACGGAACTAAAGGATACCTACCTTGACAATCTGCTACACACATCCTCATGATCTCTTGATGCTACAGGTAGTGGGAGTAATTAAGAAGATAGGCGAACGTAATAATGATGTACAAATAGATTGCAATCAAGAAATTGATCTTAAACAATGATCAGCACAAGTATTTACAAATGCTAATGCGTTTAATTCATGCATAGTCAAGATCTCGCTCTAAACACGTCTTGGAAGTGGAATGTAAGAATACAGCACAGTTACTAGCAGAAGTACAGAATACCACTACGTACTGTGTACCTTTGAAATCGTTTTTAAGAAGACAATCAACTAGCTTTTTTGTTTCAAATAGTACATACTCTTAAAATAAGCACTTTGAAGGGATCTCAAAGGTAAGATCGCTTTGTTATTTCGGCGATGTCTAGTGACGAATCTGTCTAATCGTACCCTTGCAAAGTGCTGTAGTATATTGTCCCGTTTACATAATAAAGAACCCTATCCAGCTTACACATAATACTTCTTATGTGTAAGCTGGATTGATCTGGCTGATCAACTGTTATTGTAAAGGCCCATAACCTGTGACATTTAAAACGTACCACGTGTACATTACCATATACCATACCATAAATACATATTACATATACTATACATATAATATACAAAATAATCAAAGCACCTTAGAGAATGTGTGCCCAAAAATTTACAGTTCCAATTGCAGAAGATCATATAAGATATTATGACAATAGGCTGCAGACTTCAATAAAATATCATCAATAAAAGTTATTTGGTACAAGAGCATACAGCGAGAACCTCCTCGAATCCCGTGGTTCTCTAACGTAACGTTAAAATGGCGGCAAATTGTAAAATCGCACAGATTCAAATACGGACACATTCCATTGAACAAGTTTTCATACTTGATGAAGTAAAGTATCACCACCTTAAACTGTGAACAGTTTGGAATCATAAAAGATGTGTACATGTTGTTGGCGGAATGTGTTAGAAATAAATGAAAGTGGTATAGTCTGATAGAAACTGTAGATTTAAGCAAATTAGTCGTTGGAATATTTCATGGCATCGTGGTGACGCCAGCCTCAAGCCTAGTCAGATACCTTTTTTTTTTAACGGGTTGAAATGCGGGGTTTTTTTTTTTTTTTTAACAGGTTGAAACGAGGGTGGCGGCCGTGTGTCAGGCTCACCCACCGAGTGTGGGCATACTGACTAAAACACCGCGGGAGCCGTCCTGTCGCTTGTGCAATGGGGCGCCGCTGGATCTCGCAAGTGATGTGACCACAACGCGAATGCGACAGCGGCGCCCCGGCGACGTCGGCCCGACCGAAGCCGGGCCCCTTCCCTGGAGGAGGGGTGCCCCCCCCCTCCCGCTACGGAGTCGGACAGCAGGTCCCTCAACCTGCTGTCTGTGGCCCTCACTACACCGGCGGCATGAGGTGCGCGTAGCGCCTCCTACGCGCGCCGGCGCGGACCGAGGATCATCCTCCCGCAGCCGCTCCTCAGCCCCATGACTTGGTGGCAGAAGTGGGCCATCGCCTTCCACGCTCTCTCCCTGCGGAGCATAATAGGAATCATACTCGGCAGGGAGAGACCGTCCTCGAAGTGTTGCGCCAGAATATGGTGCTGTGGACCCCAGGCCGCACACTCCTCGAGGGTGTGCTCCGCCGTGTCCGCTGGAGCGTCGCATTCGCGGAACTCCGGCGTCTCCTCCCTCCCTATGCGGTGCAGGTACTTACCGAAGCACCCATGCCCGGTCAGCACCTGCACCATCCGGAAGGTGAGGGTCCTGCGTTTGCGATGCATCCAGCGCTCGAGGACCGGCTTCACGACCCGTATGGTCCACCTGCCCTATTGGGCCACCTCGAGGTCTTCGGCCCACCTCTCCACCAAGTCATCCTTTGCGTCGCCGCGCTCGCGGCGCACCTCCCTTGGGGCCGGGTTCTCGCCCTGTGCCCTCTTGTCCGCGACAAACTGATACACCAGGGCGAGAACCTCGGCCTCGCGCTCCCAGGGAGGGTCCCCGGCCAGGAGCGTGGCTGCCGCCCATGACACCGTACGGTATCCTCTGATGGCCCTATGTGCTATTACCCTCCGGAGGAAGGCCTTGTTGGCGGCACAGAGGGCATCCGCCCACACCGGGGCACCGTACAGTGCCATGCTGTGGACAATTCCCGACATAAGCCTTCGGCTCCTGGCGTTGGGCCCTCCCTTGTTCGGGAGGAGCTGCCCGAGGGCCGCGGCCGTTCTGACCAGTCTCGGCCCCAACTCCTTGAAGTGGGGGCCGAAAACCCAGCGCCCGTCCAAAATGAGGCCCAAATATTTCATCTGGGCCCCGATCCTCACCACCGTTCCGCCGCCGAGGACGATATTCGCACCCGGCGGCGGTCCGGCTCGGGGCCCATGAAATAGAAGGGCCTCCGTCTTCTCCAGGGCCACCTCGAGGCCCAGCCGCCTGATCCTCCCGACCACCAGGTCCACCCCTACTGTGGCGAGTCGGGAGGCCTCCTTGAAGTCTCCTCCCCGGGCGGTGACAAAAGTGTCGTCTTCATAGCATATGACACTCATCCCGGGGAGGAGTCTCCCGCGGAGCACCCAGTCATAGCCGACGCTCCACAGGATCGGCCCCAGCACCAAACTCTGCGGGACACCGGCCTCCACCGAGTGCTCCACCACGCGGCCGCCCCTTCCGACGGCCACCACCGTCCTACCCTCCAAGTATGCCCCCAACAGCGTCCCCATGTACCGAGGCACCCCTTGGAACCGGAGTGCCTCGATAATGGTGGCATGGGGGATGCTGTTGAAGGCATTCCTGATGTCCAGGGACACAGCCAGGACCCTGGACCCCCGCCCAGTCGCCTCCACCGTGAGGCGCTTCAGAGCCAGGACGGCGTCCACCGTCGACCGCAGTGCCCGGAACCCGTATTGGGCCTCAGAGAGGCCGGGCCCCGGTCCGAGCAGATGCCGGTTGAGTCGGGCCGCCAGAATGCGTTCCAGCAGTTTCCCGACCTCATCCAGCAGGACGATTGGCCTATATGCCGAAGGAGAGTCGGCAGAACGACCCGCCTTCGGCAACAGGACCAACCGCCCCACCCTCTACAGCTCCGGAAATCCTCCAGCATGGCCTCCCTGGCCCTCTCCTTCGCCCTGCTGATGGCCAGCTGCACCGCCTTTCTGGCCTCTAGTCAGATACCTGTACTACCTACATCTTTTCTGAATTTAATAAGTACATAGTTAGGTTAGTAAAAGAAACGATGGGATCGTCACTAAAAGTGTAAAAAAATCCTTAATATTAAAACAGATAATACAAAATAACTCAGATACTCAGAGATTTTAAGTATGTAGTTCTAGAGTCAGTTTATTCAATGGAGGCAGAACGCGCCAAGGCGACCGGCTGTCCACACCCACGAGGAAACGTCACGCTATCGGTAATTATGATGGATCACTGTGGCACACTGGTAGGGTTCATTATTTAATCCCTGCCATACATGACCATATATCAAATAGTCATTAAGAGCTTCCTAACGTACGGAAATTTCATCACGACTTCATCCAGAATTTCCACCTACAAGTTTTCGTCCATGCTTCTGTATTTTTTTTTGTTTCCATGTGCACTATTGACAGAATTGCTTTGATTCCCTAAAAAAATCAAGATAAATGTAAACATTTACATACAGGCACATACATTCTGCCCCCACACTAGGATACCCTGTGTCGTGGGAACCAGAAACAGTACCATCACTAACATGTAATGTAATTATTCAGGATCTGGAGTTTTTTTCTATCCCCAGCATACAAACATACAAACCCGAAACCCGCCGGCATACAAACCCGAGACATCTCGAATAGTACGCAGATACGCTACCGCTGCGTCACAGAAGTCACAAATGGTGCTACGCGATAGCGATATCAAACCGAGTGCGTATCGTATTGTGGGGGCTGATGTAGTTCATCCAAAGAATCACAAACACTCTTGCGGTCCGTCAGCAACCACCTGCAAGATCATTAAACCGAAGTTATGAGGAGATAATTCGGGCACTAGACGCGCGGGTATGCTAAGTGGAGTCAGTACGCACGAGCCGATATGAGCCAAATATCCGGTGAGCATGATTTTTTGCCGGTGCACACGCCGCGAGTGCGAATTAGTATTGTAATGTATGCAAATATTCGACAAGATCCGGCGCTCTCCGCTCTCAACTCATTCTAGGGCCACACTGCGAATTATCATAATGGTGAAAAAGTTAAATAATATTCATGACATGTTAATTTGTCGGTTTATAAGTGTTAAAGGCGTATAATTGAATGATCTGCTCTTGCCCACGCCCCGTCACTTATTGTGGTTTTACTTTTTACGGCTCCGTTTGTGTTTGTGCTCCGATTTAAGACGTATGCGCATCTCATTCACGCGCCTGCTCGGTCCGGCGTGATTTACTGCCCGCATTATGCCACATTTGCATTTCTTGTCCGACCTCGTCGTTCCACAAAACGGTAGTTCCCATTAACACCATATTAGAATGAGGGAGGGTCTACTTTTTCAACGGGCTACTTTTGTAGTCCATTTTTTGCACCATATTTCAAGACAAGAACTTATTAATCGTTTAGTTTATTTTACGTTGACATTGCTCCTAAAGTTTTCCTTCGTCGCGTAGCGCGAAGCCGTGGATTTTTAAATTGTCTGCAAGTATCTCAGTTTTTAAGAAAACTCGGCTAGAACAACACACTGTCGGCCAAACTGAATTCGAATTCACTCCTCCGTCGCCGCGCGCGTTTTTCGCCCATACGCACACGACGCGTTGCGAATGTGAAAATCCTCATAAATTCATGACTTCGGCTCACCATTAAGTTATCTATGTATTTATTTTTATTATCTTTATATTTATTAGCCCCATTATCTTAAAAAAGTAACTGTAGCGCAAGGTTACATCGGATGCTGTAGAAAGGAATAAAATACTTATTTTGCATTTGTTTTATTTTATGCTAGTTATAAACTACAGTGAATCTGAGTCTAGGCGATAGCCCGGCGCCCAGGGCTACGCGTCGTTCTCGGCTCCCGTATTACGTGACGGGAGCCACTCCTGCGCATTAGCACTGCATTGTAGAGGCAATACACGATGATAGTCCCTCGGAGATTTTTCTGAACTTCTTTGTTTTCGATTAAGTAAGTTTTATTTTTTAGTAGACTGCCCAGTTGTTGTTGATATTGATATTGTTCCATGGGTTTGATTTACGCCAACCCGTCTTGATTTCTATATTGGCCCCAATCTCAGTGATTGTGGTAGCTATCTGTTTTTCATATTTCGTGGTTCGACCAGAATAGGTGAGTATATTTATAAGATTTTATGGCATGCTTAACTTGCGTAGTTGACACTTATTACACTGAAAGATTTCACGCTTAGCTAGCATAGATTGGAAAGCTGCAAAATTTATTCCAGAAGGTCCTTAAATTCAGTAGACCCATAAGACGGGCTCATGCAGCTTTAGTAGTCGCAAATATGCTGTATAACGTGTCATAGAACTTAGAATAGGTCTAAAGGCATCTATCGGCTGCCTTACTTACCTAATAAATATAATAAATGTTGAGTTTCTTTCTTAGTTTCTTCTCAGCGTAATTTATTAATTGTAAAAATATTTGATTTTCACTTACTAAGCCGCCTTTTTAAAGCGGAGTCGATACTAGTCGAAGTCCACCAATCCGGACTTGGGCCCCGTGGTAGAGTATGGCCTATACCTTCCTCACGGAAGAGACCCGTGCCCCCGGGGGGAACATAATGGGTTGGTGATGATACTAGACAAAATGTCGTAGAGTCTGAAAGTATTCTCTCCGCTTTGTAGTTGTCATTTCTATAATAGGAAGGTCACTAGGTCACGAGTTTCCTCTCCCATAAATTACGCTACTTTAGATATTATAGGCTTTAGAGTCTACTGTAACACCGTGTGCATCAGGCTATGCCATTTGAGCCGAGCCGTCATCGCGAGGTGGCGGCGGCGACGGCGGCGGCGGGAAGCGCGGGAGCTCGCCCCGTGACGTTTATGGCTCGAGGATCATGCGCTGGCGCAACTTTATCTAAAGGTAGGACGAATACTACGAGTATTTTTACCCGCCTAAAGTACTGCGCCTGAAATAGGCACAGTATAAACATTTTTTCGCGGCATGCTAGCGCTGGCACGGAATGGAACACACGCGAATTTTTTGGCGCCTGTGACCTAAGGTAATTTTACTGCAAAACCGATCTTCTAATTAGCATGCTGAAAGATTCAAATTTCAAAAAAACTTGCGATGCAAGTGGTACGACTGAAGTTGATAGATTGTAGACGCATTATTTTTTGCAGGCGAGCAGTGGGACATACACTACATTTACGATCATGTCAGTTTTAATTACTGTTTACAAATGTTCAGTAAAAATTGTCAAATTGACAGCAAATAACAAACGTCCAAAGGATATTATTAACTTTATTCCGGATACACTTACTTGACTTTTTGTCGGTAGAGTCCGACCAGGTATCGCTCTGATCCGCAGAGCTTAATCGTGGTGAGCAGAGACTGAGCTCGCGTCGTCGGTTGATCCACTCTCAAGTCAAGTAAGTGTATCCGGTATAATGTTAGTAATGTCTAGTGGTTACGAAAGTTTTAGAGTTTTCTATACTAATTGAATTTACAATTTACGGTTTACAACAGGAGCTGATAAAATTCAAACGAAATTAAACTTTTACTTTATGACATCAGTTAACTACCATTTACTAAATAGTTATTAATTTTTAAATACTAATTATATGATCCTTATCTACGTTTATCATCGCCTGATTGTCGTATTAATAGGCGTTAAAGTTTAATGATAATTTAAATCAAATTCAGTAATAAAGGACCTAATCATAGAGCTCTTACACCAGGCTATATTCACCCCAACTGATTTTTATAGCTGCTCGTATAAAACTTAGTGATCTAGTAAGATACCTTGAGATTCACTCAGTATTTGCTATTAATTGTGTATTGTAGAGTAAATATCATATTTTAGTAGGTTTGTGTTAAGTTAATATTTTATTTTCTGACCCACAGTCTTTATAATACACAAAGCAAGACTTCATTTTCAGATTTCAGTTGAGATACATTCCTACTTCACCTTGTGACAAAACACAACTACTGACAAATTCACTTATGAACCTAATTTTTGTTGATCGTCACTTTGCTACAATTTTTTATCACTTACGTATCATCGAAATGAAACCACATTTCTTCGAAGTGGTATAGGTACATATTATAGATAGAAATCAAGAACCGTAGAACTTTACTATTCATAACGTCACCAATTTACATAAACTGTGGATAGGTGTATTTAGATTTCATGGGAACATATTCGTTGATTGGTAAAAGTGTTGTATCTTTGATACCTGTTGTAGTCCCTCTGAAGCTGGGTTAGCTCGCAGTTATTTGTTTAGCTGGTGCAGCCCGCAGCGCGTAGGCATGATTGCACTTAGCCTCGTAAACGTTTAACAGTCTATTCGAATGCGCTAAACTAGTGATATGTGGCACCGTTTTATTATAATTTCAGCGTTTGTTGCTGCCTTTATATCTCGTAAAAATTATCATCCGTCGAATAAGTCTCGGATTCTATCAGGGTGCGCGTTAAACCAGGGTTTTTACGAGGAGCGCGGATTGCATCGAGTGGAATAGATCCTTACGAGGTGGAAGAAAAGTGCACTTGTGTCTGTGATCATTCGGGAGAGGAGGGTCTGGAAGCCAGACGCTTTATGGCGATGCCAATTCTCGCGGTTTTATGACGAGTGCAGCTGGTTTGTTTTAAGCGGGAGGTGAATACAGCTTCGCGGAATCGTGCAACGGACAGACTGCTGCAAAAAGTGTTGAGCAGCGGTGCTGGTGGCGAGTGGAGCAGCCGCGTCGAGGGTGTCCCGGCAACACCGCAATTACGGGCGGTGCGCGGTGCCCGTCACGCCGGCAGGGCACAGTTATTTTCTCGTTGCGCCGAACGTCAGTCCCGCGGGCCCCCGACTCGCCTCTCTTTACGGTTGTACAATAATTGGTGGGCATTTTTGTTTAGTGTTGTTTTTCCCCGGCCGCCATTATCACGCGGCCGCGCGGGCGCACCTCGGGCTAAATAATTTATTGCCGATTTGAAGGAAAATGGGAATTTTGTGATAAAATATATTCTCGGAGGCTCGCTGGCTTTTAATTTCGCGTCAGCCGACCGGGCTCGGCTTAATTCGCGCAATAGCAAATTGTGCGCGGTTTTTATTTATCGCCGCGGGGGCAGAGATAATCGATCGTACGTACGTAACACACTCTAGCCGCCGCGCCGGGTTTCATTCGAAACGTCCAGTTATTAAACGATATTAGGTTTCACTACTTTTTGCTATCTCCGATCTGATCACTCTACACTATAAATTACTTACTGGCAAGAATAATGTCTTCGACTCGATCACAGAAATCTTATGCAGCCTAAATTGTTAGGCAGGTCTTTAAATGTTACAAAATCTATCGCAGTAGTTTTGTGACTAGAAAGTTACAGGGGAGGCTTGTGTAACTTTCCATTAAGTGAATGTTCACCCTGAACCCTGATGGTTAAATCGAAAAAGAAAAATCATCTAGTAAGAAATTATATTAGCTGAGAAAGTACGGCTTAGCAGGCTAGACAGTAGTCGGCTAACTGTGCCCGGAGCCAGAGTTATTATTTCGAAGTTCAGCCAACGTAAACGATCGTTGGCTCGCGGCCACCGGCCATGTATGGCGGGAAAAACATCGATAACCGGCAAAAAGCACCTAATTACACATCTTCATTTGAGCGTGGTGGCGCGCGTTTTTGCGCGCCCGTGTATGGCCAGTTCCGGACCGATGCGCGCGCGCTGGGAACGCCACTAAATATTAGCTGCTTTTTATTGCCTTAGGACCTTTTAAGGGTGTTAAAAATAGAATTTAATTAAGGGTCGACTTGTAAGGCGCGGTTAATGTTGGGTGAAATTCTCGCGCGCCGCGGTTTGTCTGGGAAGTGCTGTCCGAGCCTCGGGGTTGTAATTGTAATACATAGTTGCATTATAAACTGTCTGTAATAATTATTTTTAAAATGTAGGCGTAGTGGATAGCGGAGGATGGGTCCGGACAGTAAGGCGGATGAATGTGATATTATTTATCTTTTTTAAGCTTAACATTTTGTGTAGCGCATTAGACAAGAAACGTATCAGCTTAAATTGCTATAATATCTATTGTAATATTATAAAAGCCGATAATTGATAATATAACACGTTTGTGTTTGAAATGACCTAGTTTAGACACTAAATCTAAGTTCTAGGTTACGAAATTGGTCAACGAATTAGTATGAATAAATTTTTATGAAACAAGAGCTATAATCAAGTCTTCAATCATAACTAACGTAGCTACAATTTTAGTGCCTTCATATGCTAATTCAATGCATTGACAGTGCCAGGTTTCGGAAGAATAATATGTATACTCTGTTAATTAAGTATCTAACATACAATAACATATAATATTTAGAACTAAGTTTGTTTTTTGTCAGTTTTTTCCTGAAAATTATCTAGATGTTGAAACAGACATCTAGTTATACTTGTATTATTCAAAATTTTCACTACTATCTTTGTATATATTTTTTAATATCAGTCTGACTGAAATTTCTGATTGAGAACGACAAATCGTAAATATGGTTTCACGTACACTGTACAGGATATTCTTTCCAACTCATTATACAAATTAAAAGAGATTATTATCTTTCATACTTGACTGAGTTAATATGTATTTGCAAATATGGTATGTCATATTGATATACATTGAATCCTTCCTACTTCTATCCGAAATCACCGTGTAGGTACTAAGATTGACTGCAAGAGATCTCTCTTAAATAAGTCCACCTTTGCTACTACTAGGTGTCATTTTATACACTGTGTGTAATAAATAATTATGTTCAACCTTGCCGAATTCCTAAGGTCTGATAATGGACACTACCATATAATAACTTTTGAAATCTTCAAGCAAAGCTAATCCTGAATACTCCATAGTACTCTTGATTTACTATTTCAATGAAATCTAAATTTCTCTGGTACTATGACTCCAAGCAAGTCCGCAGCAAGCAGCGACTACAAACGAACCCGCAGCAAGCAGCATACAAACCCGCGTGACAAACGAGGCGCGACCGCCAAACCGCTTGCCCAACGGAGTGTCGCACGAAGTTTCACAATTTGTGCTTTTATGGCCGATCAGGTGGCAATAAACATATCTCGGAGCCGATCCTACGGTTCCTACGCACCAGATACTGAGCGTGCGGTATTGGCTTTATAGACGGGTGAGATACGCGGGCGTTTAAAACGCGGCGGTTGATAATCGGCTATCTACAATTAAACGAAATTCTTGAGTTTTTTTTTCTGTTATTAAGATATGGCAATGTTTCTCTATGACCGTTCATCACATAAAGCCTACTACACGGTAAAAGTGTGTTCGCATGGGACGTCTCGTACTGGCCCTTTTCACCTATTCTTTCTTCTTCCTCTTCAAATGAGTTTAAGGTCTATAAGGTACTCTTTTTTTTCAAACTGTTTTACGCAGCGTCCCAAACGCCCGTATGCCGCGCCGTGGACACTGTTACGGACGAAAACCGCCGCCGTAAATATGTCAAAATTATGAGAGAAGACGCCCGCGACCAGCCGCAGCCGTCCGCGCATAATTACCGCTCCGTCCGATAGCGCGTTTTTGTGCGCGCTGCTCTATCTAGCCGTGACACGGTGAAACTATTATGTTGTGCTATTCAACACTAGAATTGCTCTTGTTTTCAGTCGATTAACTCTTCTAGATTACTTTTCTCTGAAAGTACTTTGAGGTCTTTCGTCTAGGACCAAAAATATGAAGAGCTTAGTCGGAGATGAAAGACGAGACACTTTGACCTGATGTAATTGTCCGGTATAAATTGAAAAGGAAATTGCTGGGCGCTAATGAGTCAAATCGAATGAAGAAGAATATAAGCCAAATCACCCAACAGAGAACACTAGATAGTCTAGAAAAGCTGTTGAAACTGAAATATAGACTTTTTGATTTGTGTTAGTCGTCTTTTTAAAGGCTCCGAATGTTTGTCACTCTCTGTCGGTCGTAGAACAAACGCGTTGTTTTGCATGCAGGCACATAATCTGTAGATGTCAAAGCCATCCTGGTTTCATCATCAACCCATTATGTCCCCACGAAGAGGCACGGGTCTCTTCCCTGAGGAAGGTATAGGCCATACTCCACCACGGGGGCCAAGTCCGGATTGGTAAAGCAAGTCCATCCTGGTTTATTTGTTCGTAATTCATTAAATTTAGTAATGGGATGGGAGAGGCAAGAAGTACCTGAAATCGGCGTGCGTGCATGCAACTACTAATATTAATGTCAATGAAGTGAATATGATCTGTCCGGATCGTGGCAAGTGGCAGTCCCTGGTCTCTGCCTACCCTTTTAAGATACAGACATGAGCTTATGTATGAAAAATTAAAAAAAGGACAGTTTGTTGAGAATTTTATTGCTTTATGCTTTAGTTTAGTAATTAACATATATTTATGAACACTGTCTGATATAAATGTATTATTCTTATTATATTAATCAGCGTTGTAGCCGATTTCTGAACAGGTCGAAATCATTTAAAAAACAGCTGACAAGGTAACGGCAGATACGAGCCTTCAAAAGGAAATACCAAAACAGGGCAAGAGGCTCTAATAAGGTCAACGTTTCTGAACGGACTTGCTAAAAAAGAATACTCATTAACGCCTATGAACGTAATGAAGAAAAACAAACTTAAGACAAAAAAAGCTGTTTTTTTTCCTTCTAGTCCCGCGGCGTAGCAAGTGCGTTTGTTAGTTGTCCGCTATTAATGGCCGTTCGTTTGACAGGCAGTGCCACCGAGCCAGACTCTTTTTCCGGTGACACCGCCAGTCAGTGTCAAATTACGGTATAAGAGGTCACTAGAGTCAGCAGCGACCGCAGTTTATTTGTATTGCCTTAGTACCCGTTTAACGCAAGATAGATGGAGCAGAACGGCAGCTCGGTTATGCTGCTAAACGCCCTAAATTAAATATCGATTAGATAAATGTTCGCTAAACATAGCTACGCTTTAATTAAACGTTTGTGACGTCGCTGTTTCTGGTTCCTACGACACAGGGTATCCTAGTGTGGGGCCAGAAGCATTGTATGCGCCTGTATGTTATAAAAAAAAGCATTACCCGTGAAAAAAATAGTAATAAGAAATCAGTGAATAGGGGCGCGACCGCTTTAAGTTGATTAAAAATTGATATTGGAGAACCTATTTTCTGCTTAAATACTAAAATATCTATGTATACATACGTCCCAATACTGATTACAGGCCTTCCTTGAGAATCTTATATATTATTATTATCTATATATATAAAATTCAAAGTCCTGACTGACTGATTCATTCACTCATCAACGCCCAGCCCAAGCCGTTGGACCTAGGAAGCTGAAATTTTGCACAAAGGTTCTATATATAATTTAGGCAAGAAATAAGACGGGATTTTTTGAAATTCAACCCCGAAGGGGGCGAAAAGGGTTGCCGAAATTTGTATGGGAGGTATAAAAAATGTAGTCTAATTTTCTTGAAACTTAAAATAAATACTCTTCAACACAATTGATTGAACACGTGTTTCGCCGTTTTTTCTAAATTTAAAACTTAAGAGAGTGAACGGGGTTGCAAAATTTTGAACTAAAGTCCACGCGGACGGAGTCGCGGGCGAAAGCTAGTCAGAAATATATTTCAATATAAAGAATTTATTATTTTACATTCTATTTGTTGAATGTCAATGTAGGTACTTATAATGTTAGCCGCTGCCTTGGGCCGAATGTAGTGGAGAAAAAAGCAGCGAACCAAAAACTCCACTCTGACCTTGATCCTCTGATCTTTGCTCAACTCCACTTAAATCTAATACATAAGTTGGTTTGAATGCCCATCTACCTAAGAAACTCAAGACCCATGACTGCAATTAACACTTGATGTTTTGAGAGATAGAGTAAGACGAAAATATTTGATATGGTCTTATACATCATCGCCACGTGTACCTACCGTGGATTTGCGATCAGAAACCAAATTTATCTATACTTATATTATAAAGAGAGGAAAGATTTGTATTCTTGTGTGTATGATGGTAATGAATAGGCTCAGAAACTACTGGGCCGATTTTAAAAATTCTTTCACCATAACAATGCTACATTCCTCTCGAGTAACATTAGCTATATTGGATTTTCAAAAAGTTTAGGGTTCCGTACAAAATCTCGAATAATGTAACCCAAGGTGTAAAAAATATAGCCATTTCCACGGAAACGTTTTTGCCACCCGTGCGAAGCCCGGATGGATGGGATACCGCCGTTTAGCCAAAGTATTTTTCGCCAAATTTTACTTCCCAATAAACTTATGGCATCAGTTTCATTTCCCAAATGAAACTTTAGCAAGTTTTCATTTCGCATTTTATTCATTTGGTCAAATTATCATTTCGCATAATTTTACTGCGTCAAGTTTTATTAAGACAAACGTTTATTATGCTAACGTTTTATTTTGGCAAGTGTTATTTTCAAATAATGGAACGGGGGGTCGGCGATGTAAAGAATACGTGACAACAGAAATATAGGTGCGACGACGCGCGTAGCGAAGCGGAGCGCGTCGGAGCGTTAGGTTCTCTATGTAAGATCGAAAACAGACTCGACTTTGATGCGTTCTTACCTTGCCTCTTGTTGCCTCTTTGGTAAAATGAATTTTGACCAAGTATTTATTTGGTAAACAATAACTTGCCATAATTACTTTTGCTAACTGTTCATTTGCTTTAAGTTGTTTTGAGAAATGTTTTTTTGCCAAGTGATAATTTGCGGAAAATAGTTTGGGAAGTAATACTTTGGGAAACGATTTTTGGCAATACATTAGTAAACCCGGATGGATCGCTAGTAAATGATAAAACGGAGTCGAGTTGTCTTTCTACCATATTAGACATCATGAGAGTAGTGTGTACTTTGTGCTATGTTCCCACGTACACGGCTTCTACAACATACTTGAGAATTGCTCAAATATAATGGCACTTTGCGCTGCTATTAGGAGCTGGTTGCTTGGCTCCGGACTTCCGATACTACACCTACTTTGAGCTACTTCATGCCTCGGTCAATACTCATACAAATTAGTCGTCATTCCTATAAATCGACTAAGTGTGCAGCTGAGATCCTGTTCCTGCTCGTAAAAGTTGGACAAAAGTAAACTAACCTATATTTTATTTTATACTGCTTTGGTCTCCACTCCATGTAAAAAAAAAACTCACACCCGTTACCCCCGAGGGGGTAGGCAGAGGTACGAAACACTAGAACTGGGCCCACTTGGGTCCATGTAGACAAAGCTTTGATGATAATAATAGTTTCCACACAACACATATATCTCGACCTGTTCCTAAACCAGGATACTCTGTGCTATCGTAAGCAGGTAAAGCCATTACAAACATCAATAAGCACCCAGAATGAGGCCACTTGTGCAAATGTACGGCGGCCTACAGTGGGAATCGAACCCATGACCTCTCTTTTGGTAGCTAAACGCCTTAATAGCTCGACCAACGAGGCAGTCAAAGCAGATGGAAATAGTGCTGCTGCTGTTTCAGTTTTTATAACAACTAAAAAGTCATTTAAGCTGAGTCAGAGGCTTTAGGGCAGCTTGAAAACTTTTGACAGTAAGACCAGCCACTAGTCTTACAAGCATCCACCAATCCGGATTTGGCCCCTCCGTGGTAGAGTAAGGCCTATACCTTTCTCAGGGAAGAGACCCGTGCCCCTCGGTGGGGACAAAGGGTTGATGATGAAAAGTATCTATACTGCTCTATCTTTATAGCCGTGACTCGTGAAGTTCAAAACTCAAACTCAAATATTTTATTCATAGTACAAATAAAATATTTACTTTATGAACGTCAAAGTTGTTAGTTTCACAATTAATAGATTACATGGAGAAGAAACTAAGAAAGAAACTCCACATTTATTCTTTTCAAAACAGGAGGTTGTTAGAAGAGAAGTCCTTTTTTGCGGTATTTTCAGAAAAAGGTGTTAACCCAAGTGAATCGGTAGTTTCAGAAAGAACATTAGTCACAATCTGCTTTCTTTTCAGGAGACATAAAAAACTGACCCCTCAGTGGGACTAATGTTGTTTCTGCGTCTACTGAGACGTAGTACGTACACGTGGTTCAACTGATATTCATTAGACTTATGTTCTTTCTATACGGATCTGTAGATCTACCCTCAAGGATACCATAGACAACAATAAGTCAATCACACAAAATTTGGACTAATGTTCTTTCTGAAACTACCGATTCAAGTATGGATCGAGTCCAACGACGAGTAGAGTGCTCACGGATGGTAAGTAATGATTGAGCGGACGCTCTGTCTTATAATTGTATAAGACGAGTAAGTACCTTATATATAGGTAGGTACTTACGTGGTTGTTAGTGTGTCTAGCTATCGCGGTTATCAGAGTTTTTGCGCGTCGCGGCGCGCGGCGGGCGGGTTTAATTGGCGCGAGGAAGTACGCCTGAACGATTTGGGAACGCAAAGCCACGAAAACCACGTGTCTGTGTGCACGCAACCAAACCTTGTTAAACGCTTTATATTATATGTGTGGGGGTAATGCATACAGTCAAATCGACGAGAGGATTTACTGTTGACAAAAAAAAACAGGTGCGTCTAACCTGTGCCTGTCAGCAAGCTACGATTGCTCCCTGAACGAACCTCAGTGCCCACCGCAATCACATCAACAACCCATAAATTACGTTAAATAAACGAAAAACGCGACCTACCGCACCATGGCAAGCTATGAATGAATATGCAAAGCGATGGCGCTTTGGCCCCGCGCGGTTACGTCTTCATCTCATCAACATTACAAATGCCGAGCACTTAACTAATAATGACGATATCAGCGCGCATGCTAATTGCTCGCCGCCGCCGCTGCCGCCGCCGCCGCCGCCACCGCCCCGCTCCGCGCATCCATTATTCAATCCAAATGCTCAGAAAAAATCTGCAGCAGCTTCAATGACGGACGAGACACTCGAACGATCTGTAAAGAATTTATTTGAATTACAAATTGAACGCACAGCAGACGGTTTTAGTGCGAGGCGAATAAATAATTTGATATTATGCAAAGCGCCGCGCGCGACCTTGACATAGACCTATAAATGAGAATATCTCGACACTCATACATATGGACGCGCACACTCAGATATGGTAAGTGCCGACTTATGAATAAATTTTATTATTTAAAACTCGAAATGTTCATTACTAAAACAAATACTCGTGCGCGCGTAGTAATACAGGGTGTTGCTTCGCCACACCCCCGCGGCAGCGGCGGCGGCGGGGTAGGCGCAGGAGCCTCCGACATTTTTGGTCCGATTACGTGCACATGTTAATTAGGTTTCGTGTCGCGAGACTATTTAGCTGCGGATAAAATCATCACTTTATTTCATGAATTATTAATGAGCGGAGTGGATGTGTTCATTCCAGATTTGATTGTGTCTCCGAGAACAGTCGTGTTGTCTGTTTGTAGGAATCTAACTCGCCCAAGGTGATCGGGCCGCGCGCCCACGCGCGTGACGTTACCGCCCGCGCGCGCCGTGTTGGTACTTGGTACACTCCGGGAACAGACACCTCGAACAATGCCTCTCTTATCGACACATACATCGACATCGCGCTGCTCAACCGCAAGTAGACACCTTAGATTTAGACGTAGGCACCTACCTAATACACCTCATCGCTACAAATAGTTTTATAATATTCGCTTTTGTCTGTCTATTTAGTTAGTTGTATTTAGCCAAATTACATTCTTAACTTCCACACCACGGAATTACTTATCCTGATTCTTAACCAGTTACCGTTAGTATTGAGGTTACCAGGGAAGGACATCACAAACATGGAAATACAGACTAAGGATAATTTATATAAATCAAGTACAAGTACCAAACGGGAGTAGTAATCAACTTTCAATACTGCACAGTACCTACTTCTTTTATTTCCTGTCTACTTTTGTTCGTACTGTTACTGTTAAAAACCACACCCTGTACCAGCGAATTCACATGGCTCGAGGCTCGATAATAAAAGGCGAAACAAAACAAAAAAATAACAATCTTGTATTTTCATAACAACAAATTGTTGAATACGTAATGGCGGGCTCAATGGACGGCGTTATTAATATTTATACAAATACATTATAATAGTGATCCCATTTGAATAGATCGGCGATAGCACTCGTTAGCGGCGCGGTAAGTGTGCGACGTGGAGAAGGTTCACTCTGACTCTACGCCACAACGATATTTCTATTAGGCTACATCGAAATTCGTAGAGCAAGTTAAAACCGAAATGTTTTTATTCAAAGTAGCTCAGAAGCTGCGTAGCAATGAACGTTTCAAGTTAGTCGTATGCCAATGTATATTGCTTCTGGCCACACACTAGGATACCCTAAGTCGCGGGAACCAGAAACGGCGACATCACAAACATGTAAACATCCAACAACTCAGGTTTGTTCCCAGCCGGGATTCGAACTCGGGACTTCTCGCATGGAAGGAAGATGCACTTAGCGATAAGTGCATCTTCCTTCCATGCTCCACAGAGGTCCTCTGTAGCAACTAAACACTAAACTTGTTTTTTCGATTTCAATCCTTCTCTATCTTTTTTTCTCTTAATGTTATTTTGTCTGGTGACCAAGCTAATGAACTCGAAACCGACCTTCTGTGCCAGCGACTTGTTATTGAGGCGATCGTATCGAGACTTTCTTCGAGATCTGTTGAAATTTTGTTGCAATTAGCTTATCATGCGCACGCGCTGTAAACACCTTAGACTCTCATACAGTAGCCTACAAAATGTAATCTTATTTATACGTTGGGAAAAGAGTTCTTTCAATTTATACATGTTTCATTCTGCGACCAAATAAGGGATTTAACAGCAAAGAGCAAGATAAACAGTACCCGAAACCGTTATGCGTGGATGCAACGACTAATCAATGTCGATGAAGACAAAATGATGTCAGGATCGTGGCAAGTGGCAGTTCCTGGTCTCTGCCTACCCCTCTGGGATACAGGCGTGAGTTTATGTATGTATGTGTGTTTCAGAAAGGTCCGGTGAAACTTATTTACTATAGAAACAAATTATTTACGTAATGAAAATCAAAGCTGTTAGTTTCAATCAATCAATAATGATAAGTATCATGGTCCCAAACTAGGATACCCAGATCAATAAAAATACACCAAGGCTGAGGCAATTCGATAGATCAAGATTTCTATTCTGATAGAAATCTTGATCTTGATAAACTTGTTAACCGCTAGACCTTCCAGTCAGTCTTATTACAGCGCTCTTACATCTAAGATATAATTGTTTTCTGTCTCTGTCAGTACTTTTCAGTACGCCGTATTTTGAGGGTAAATGAAAAACTTTATTAACTTTATTCCGGATACACTTACTTGACTTTTTGTCGGAAGAGTCCGACCAGGTCTCGCTCTGATTCGCAGAGCTTAATCATGGTGAGCAGAGACGGAACTCGCGTCGTCGGTTGCTCGACTCGTCTCGTCGTGTAAAACCTAATCGGTCTGTCTATTTCCTTGCGTACTCTCTTTCTGTATGATTTGGAAAAACAGATTGGAATTTCAGCAGTACGACGTGAGCAGGTCAGCTATCACAGAATTAAAATGTAGGCCACTAGTTGTCGTATAATACAACTACTCAAACTCCTACATCAGTCACGTGGGGGTACATGACCGACGCTCTGCCCAGTTATCTTATAACAGTTGCCGTGGCCAAATCCGGTGGGAAAGAATCATCGTCTTCCATAACACCTTTTGAATCTGAGCCTTATCTTTATATTTTTTAAAGTTTATGCCTCAAGGTTTCGCCAGCTGACGACTCGGGACAGGCAGACAGGCGAATGACTTTGTGATTAGTTAATTGGTATGAAAAGACGTGAGACGAATTTGGGAATTCATTTCTGGACATGCGATGACCTATGGCTACGCGCGCATAAATCTGTTTCAAAATTTATCGCTCATCTCCACGCGTCGCCATGGTGTACGTTAGTGGCTCAAACTACCATATTATTTTGTGGCGATACATTGAATCAAGGTCTAGATTCTGCTTATGAATTGTAGTACTATGACAGTTGCATGAACGCGGCGATTTAATTTCATTGCCGCCTCAAGTCAATGCGAGCACGCATACCAATAATTCAAGGGTCAGTAGAATAAAATAAAAAACATGTAACGTGACCCGACCATGTAACTGTAATTTAACTATAATGCACTAACAGAATTGAAGCCCAGGCTTCAACGATAAGATGATCTCAAGCACTTTGAACTTTGAATAGTCGCAATACAAATTGAAATAGTGAAACGGAAACAGTTGTAGCCATGGTGGGCCACTACTATGTGCTTATAAATTGCTGATCATCCTCATGGTCAGGTCATGGCTGTATAATACGTATATTTGTTGTAAATTCTTCATTGTTTCGGTAGAGTTTTTTCCCAAGGAAAATAGATACCGAGTTAGGGTGTTAGATTTAGCTGTGTTTTGTTTTACGCATGGCTCACTCCTTGGCTGGTCAACTTTAACATTTTTGTTACAATCTCCCCTGTCGTTACAGCGCGTTCTTCTGACTGTTAGTTACGTTAACTGACAGTATACACAACAAAGATCAACGTCCTGTCGACTGAACCTCGATAAAACATCAAACTTTACATCCGTGCACTCTGCTCACCGTGCTGGTCCTCGATTCTGTTAGTGCATTATAGTACGATGACAGATACAAGGTCGGGTCACGCGACGAGTTTTTTCATACCGTTGACGCGTAGAAATTGTAAATACCTACATGCTTGACTTGAAGCGGCCATGAAACTAAACAGCCGGTTGTCATTGTACTACAAAGTATTAACAGAATCTAAGCACTGTTCACTTTAGATAGATAGATAGAATATTCTTTATTGTACAGTCTGTTAGCTTTTAGAATATACCTCGGCTGCTATGGGATAGAGTCGGATATATTCGTGTTATAGAAATATGGATACTAATATGACACTAAATTATGACCTACAGAGCAGGAAGTAGTATTACACTCGTGTGCTTTCGGCGAAAACCGAAGCCTACTCTTGAGCCCGAGGTATGTTCTAAAAGCTAACAGAGAGTACTCATAAACATTTAAATTAAATCACTGTAGCTAACGAATGTTTGAAAACAATTACAGTATAAAATATAAGTGACACGGTTCCTAGCTCTAGCCAGCGATTCGCGTGTATTTTGCAGCCTCAAGGCGTTTCCTTATGGGTGCTGTTTACGAGGTGCAGAGAGGAAGGAAGGCTTCCTCGTTAGATTGTGGTTAATTTTTAATGCTTATTGTCGTCCTATCGCATTATATTTCCTTTCTAATTTCAAAGCTAACAAGGAGCCTTTATTTAAAGTTAAAATCGTACATAAGGACAATTAAAGTTTATATTACATTTAGGCAGTACAGAAAAATTAAAGTAAAAGAGAATAAAAAGACTGTTCTTCTAATTTGATGTGTACACTTAACACCAAGGTATTTTTCTGTGTTTGTAATGTCCTAGCCTGGTTACCATAGTACAGGGTATCCTAGTTTGGGACCAGGTCAAATGATTGTGTTGTATTGAAGTTATTATTATAAGAAGAGACTCTTGTGAAAATTTGAGTCGAGTATATACTGGCCAACCTAGACAAATAGCTGTCATAAACATTATCAGAAACATTGGTCTCTTTTATCCGAATGCCTTATTCTGACAAGCATCTAGTCGTTTTATTGCGACAAAAGGAGCGATGAGGAAACAGGTGGCATTTGCCAAGCCTTGACCTTCACTTGCCGACGGGGCTCCGATACGCATTAGACTGGGAGTCCTCGGCAGAAGTGATGACCCATCAATGTCATTGAAACTAAGCAGATTTTGTATGAAAAGGTATGTATTTTTGAACTAAAACTTTCGTAAGCACTACACATTGTAACATTTATAGTCCGTTTTTATCGGAAGAGTCCGACCAGGTTTCGTCCCGATTCGCAGTAGAGACGAAGCTCGCGTCGTCGGTTACTCGTCCTGAACTCCTGACTGAGAGACGACAGTCAGAGAGGAGCAACCGGGACGCGAGGTCTGTCTCTACTTACCATGATTACCTAAGCTCTGCAAATGGGAGCGAAATCTGGTCGGACTCTTCCGATAAAAATCGATCCGGACCATAATGGGCTAGTTGCCTTAAAAAATGTAATTAGTCCGTCTATTAGATTATTCAAAAATAAGGGACACGTATTTTTTTATTTGTAAATTAGACCAAAAATGACAAAGATATAGCCCATTAAAGTTACGTATGACGTCACGCCGTGCTGCATTTTTTAGCACGGAGTGACGTCACACGTAAGTTTAATGGGCTATATCTTTGTTATTTTTTGTTTAATCGAAAAAAGAAAAAATACGTGTCCAATATATTTTTATAATCTAAAATACGGACTAAATAGAATTTAATTAATTTTGACCTTGGAAACTACCCTATTATGTTACAACGAAAAAAGATGTTGTAGACCGTGGCAATTGGTTGTCGTTAACATCACTGCTTTCTTGACGACCTCTTTGGCGCAGCGGTTATTGCATCTGCCTACCAAGCGAGAGGTCCCGGGTTCGAATCCCTGCTGGGGACAAAAAAAAGAAACCCAGGTCTTGGATGTTTACATGTTTGTGACGTCGCTGTTTCTGGGTCCTACGACACAGGGTATCCTAGTGTGGGGCCAAACACAATGTATGTGCCTGTATGTACCTAAATGTTATTTTATGTTCTGCTTTTGGTGGTACCGCTATTTTTAAATTAACAGGACCTGCATTGAAGTTGCTAAGTCTAAGTAATTTACTAGACTATATTGATGTAAAAGTTTATGATCAGTCTACTGTACTCCAGGAAGAAAATACGTATAAAGTCAAATGGTGACAATTAGTGACAATAGTTTCAATGCCACATAACGAAATGTTAATCAACCACACAGTGACACTACGGTGACGATTGAATGATCGTCTTGGAGGTCAATGCTACCAAGTTCCACATGTTAGAATTGTGGGAAAGATGGCCGGAACAATGACGCTCCCAGATGGCGCGGCGTGAAGATATCATCGCTCCGATACTGTGGCCACGACCAGGATTAGCTGCCCTCCCAATTCGTACATCTCTGTTGTATGGCTAGTCCACCAGTCGTTCTTTGGTGACTACTATAGTGAGGTTACGCTGATAAAGCATTGTTAATGGCGCTTTGAGCTGTTAGAGACCTCTTTCGGTAATTAATTTAACTTATCTGTTATTGCCAAGGATGCGATTGGTGTTTCCGTAAAGTTGCTCGGTTAGTTTTCATTGTTGTTGTTAAGTATACTGTAACCAAATTTACAGTCGAAAGAATGTTTTGGATTAATTTTTTAGACCAGTTTGCACCTATTGGGAAGAGGACAGCGAAATTTGTTGGACCATTACCTGGTTGTGGTGCTAAAAGTTGGGTTGCGGTGAGCAGAGCTGTTTAGATGCCCTTGAGGCGTAAGATAGTTTTTGTAACTTTAGATACATCTGAATACGAATGAGCAATGCAAGAAAATCTTCATAGCAAATTAAATTAATAGATATGCTCTTGTTGTGTTTTAATGCTGTAACTAATACTGCTTATTGCTGAAGGCAGGGAGGCGCACAGCTTACCATGGACGAATTGACTCGATTTTGACACGAGACTAGCCAATCAGACCTCGTAAGAAAATCTTGTATAGTTTGTTAACACAGGCTCGCAGAGTAGGATAGTTTAAGTAGCGGGGAATTTGTTCACACTATGCTATATTATTGCTTGGAAGTAATCGCCACTCTCGTGTGGGAAATTCTCCTTTTGTAAGAGCTCCTTGATACTGCTCTTGAGTACTCAGAGTTTAGTTAATACGGCCCTTAAAGTTAGTTTTCTTGGGAAAATCTACCTAATAGGAACATAAAAAATTCAAGATAATACCCCAACATCCTACAGCTCACTGTGAAGTTTTAACTGCCGCCATTACGTAAGTGATCTATCGCGGGCGCCATTGTTGCAGGCCCGCTTGTCCCACGGTTTGGGGCTAGTGTTGCCACATACATTTTTCCAAATATCAGGGTTTATACCCGATGACTAAAACAAATTAACTACGATCAAAACTTGTAATGAGCAATGGAACCTTAAAATTTACATAATTTCTTACAGAAAGGTTCTCCATATACGAAATCATGCATGGAATCTTGGTGAGTTAGGCAAAGACCATGGCTTGGTATTGGGAGTGGACACCATGTTAAAAAATCTCTTTTGCATCCGATTTGACGCTTTCATGAATCGTCGTTACATTTGGGGATTCGCCAAAAGTATCGTTTCAAAAGGCCCAGATGAAGAACGCGTGAGTTGAAAAGTGGGAAATCTCGGCAAAAGCGGAACCACTGGTAATACCTTTTGAGACAGTCGTGTTACGCAGTTATCAGGGCGATCTCTCACCACTGGGGTCGTGACCTTGTATCGGGGCCTGAACTTGGCCGGGGTTCCACTTGTAACACTGTGTGTTCATTTGGTAAATTATTAATTACAATTACTCATGCTAGAAACAATCACATCTACGTTTGGTACACTAGGATAGTCTGTGACATAAGAAGGAAGGAAGTAAATATCCAGGTGAAATATCTCCAAGTCTACGATATGTTAAGATAACTTATTTATACAATTATGAATCGAGATAGCATAATATCACGGCATGTGAGCAGAACAACGTTTTTCTGCAAATCGATACAGCCGGACAATCGAATCCTTAAATTTAACACAAAACCAAATGATCCAACATTCTTTTCATTTTCCATAAATTCAAACTGCTTTCAATCACTTCAAAAGTTATACAAGATAAAATTACTGGGAACACATTTGTACGTGCCAAATGCCACGTACAAATGTATCGTATTGAACGATACATTTGTACGTACCAAAATCCATAAAGCAATCAGCGTTCATTTATTTACAACTAAACGCGGCTAACAAAACCTTCTGTCACATTTTAGCACCATCTACGCGGTTCACCTAACTCGTACCTTATTGTAGAGAGTGCAAGGTAGATTTTGTCCAATTGACATGTGTAAAATAAGTTTGTCTATCAAGATCCGATTAGTGGAGGGCCGATAATGCGCGTCGCAGCGGATTCCGTCGTGACAATAGTAACGCGGGCGACCACTAAAACAAAAAGCTTGAGAATTTGTTATATTGTAGCGACAACACCCCAAAACGTATTTTATTCTTCTGAAAAATGTGAATGTCCTTAAGAAATATTTTTTTTCCAAGTTACTGCAGTGTTTGTTACTGTCGTTAAATGCAGTAATGACACTTTTTACGTCGCGCGCTGGTGAAGGCCCTACACTACGGTAATCTGGTTTAAATCGGGAATCCTGCTGTAAGGTACTTCCCTGGTATGGATAGGATGACGCATCATGTCGCCTAGGTGAAGACGCTGTAGGCCGACTACGATCCCTCCGGGAAGCCGCAGGAAACAGTGGAAAGAAGGTTAGGATGGGGATAGGTGGGGATGGTACCACCAGTCGGAAGGGTGGAAATAGTAGTCGTTGTAGTATTCCGGAAGAAGTCAGCTTGGACTCTTAAGTTCTTAGTCCGGAATTCGATAATTTATAATCCGGACTTTGGAATCTTGGAAAACATATCGAACATTAATCTCAATACGTCAAAGAAGACGCCCGCTGTGCATCATCAAGATATTAAACCTCCAGATATTGACACAAATATTTGCAGGAAATAGATATTGTAGCACTTGGCAGAATTTGCTTTGTTATAATTTGGTTATAATATTCATTAGCCTACGACCTATTCTCAACCCTATAAAATATACACAGAAAACTTCATAAAAATTGGTGAAGGCAATTTTCAAGGAATTTGATAACGAACACTGTGACTCGAGATTTTCATATATTAGATATAAAAATATATCATTAAAATAGAGGCATCCACGCCGCCCATTTCTACAACACAGATAAAGTATTGCAGCAACGGTTAATATTGTATTTGCTCCTTCATTGAAACATCAGCCGGGTCCTTCGTCTTTGTGGTTCGAGCCAGCTCCTGGTATCATGGTGTAAGATCTGGCCCACAATGTGACTGTAAATAGCCGGGTTTATTGTCAGGGTGACGAGATGACGCGATACAAGGATCTGTGGTGAGGCACAACGCTGATTGTTACCATTCATACCAGCAGGCTCTACCCAAGCCACATACTATTTAGAATGGTTATTATTTCGATTTCAAAACGTTCCTATGAAACATAAACATTTACATACAGGCACATACATTGCTTCTAGCCTCACACTGGGATACCTTGTGTAGTGAGGACTTGTAACAGCTATACCACAAACTTTGTGGTATAGTAACCCCACAAGTGGGGTTCGGACCCGGGATCTCTCGCACGATAGGCAGACGCCCTAACAGCTGCGCCACAGAAGTCGTCATTCAAAGTAATATCTTCTTCTTTCGTTTCGGTGGTGGCGTGATCACTGAAGGACGGCACTGTTGGATAGCTTTCATCCGTCAAAGTATACAATATAGTGTTTCTAATTACTTGCTATCAGAAGCAGACCAAGAATCTTCTGAAGATGTTTTTAGATAGATAGATAGATAAAACATTTATTTGCATTTACACACACATTCAATAAAAACAATATAAAGCAGACTATGCAGTGGTAGAAAAACAAATAACACACACAAAACACAATGAAGCAATATAACAAAACAAAAAACATTTAAATTGAGACAAACAGCGGTGCTTTAAGTACTTTAGGTGTGGCAAATGCAAAAGGGCTCTGACTCAGCATAAGCTGGAGATATAGTACTCCAGCGCTGATCTTCCGTCAGTACCCGTACGGCAGCGTGCAGAGCTCGGAGAGTTGGTACGAATTACGACCCAGTTCAAAATAAAATTAAATAAATAAAATATGATATAAAAATCAATTACGATAATATGTATTAGTCATAAATTATAGCACGATTCAAACTTCAGGTTAACGAAGTAGACGGCTGAATTGTTATTAGTGGTATGTCAGTAAAAGTAATTGCATAAATTGTAAAAAGATTATTTAAAATATCATATTAATAAGGTAATGTCAGTTAATTACATAGATTGTGAAAATATTGATAAAATGTAAAATTATAAAATTATTTATTGATGTCAACTAATTAAATCTAAATGAATTTATGTAATTATATAATTATAAGAACACATGTACATAATATTTTAAATATGACTTGATTTAGTTAGGTTTGGTTTTATCCAATAACAGATATTAAGGAAGCACCTTTTGTAAGTCGAGCAGAACTTTATAATAAATCTTTAAAAAATCTTTACAATAATCCTGGCTATCATAAACGGCCCGTATCAAGCGGGATATAGGTAGGAGTACCGAATGAATAGGAGTACATCCAGTAGACGTTAACTGTAAAACGCTCACCCTTTTTAAGAGATTCCGTTGAGGGCATTGTTTTTTTTAAGCATACCCTGCAGACAGCTTGCTCTCCTATATGGATCTATTTCCTCCTGCTCAATCATAGGCTGATCCACTCAACTGCAACCGCCCGCCACGGCTGATTATGTAACATTTTGGTAAACTTCTATAGCCAATAAGCAGAATGAAACTAGATGTCACCAAAGTATTATCATTTGGCGAGACAAATATGACTACAGTAAAATGGTAGAGGCGCATTCGGTATAATATCACGTGGCGCTTTGTGAGGCACGTACGGTCGCATCCTTCCTTTTGTCGTTACTACACTGTATCCTCCGCTCCATCTTTTAGTCTTTACGTCCCTCGATATAGAGGATAAGTTGCAGTGCCTAGGAGAAGTCAACGGTGACAGGGTAAAGAAAAAACTTCCAAGTTATGATACGCCGAGCTACTGGCTGGATTCTATCGGAGACACACGTATGCATGGGTTATGACGTCTGCACGTCGGGCTATAGATAAAGGAAGAAATAATGCGCGATACTAATATTATTCACCCGAATTGATAAATTATGCAAGTTTATATGCACAAAAGCAAGTCTAGAATAAAGTGAGCCGTTTTAGGCTTATGACACTCTTTACAGGATCACTGGGTTGGGAAACAAAACGACAACCGTAGTTTTCACTCATGAATCTAGGGCTAATATGTAGATATATATTCGTACCAATTTATGTATTCGATTTAAGGTGAGTCGAGTAAAGATGGTCTAAGGAGCTTTTTTTTTTGCTGTGTTTTTCTCCACTACATTCGGCCCCAACATTAAGCTCTTAATATTAAGTACATTGATATTCAAGAAAAATATAATGTAAATTCTTGACGTTGAAATATATTTCTGATGGCCCCTCTTTTCACTGTATGAAATATTTGGAAAATTGATTGCAAGAAACTTAAAGTTGATTGGAAAACAACAACCAAATGATATTCTCAAGAAAAAAAAACCATCACTTAGTCGATTTTAACAATAGTTTTTGTTGTCAGTAGTTTTTTTAATCTTTCTCGTCTATAACACCTCATACGAAAGCAGTCAAATGTCAAATTCATGTTTACTAAATAGGCAATATTGAATCACGACGACCTCTGTGGCGTAGCGGTTTGGCGCATCTGCTTACCATATGAGAGGTCCCGGGTTCGATCCCCGGCTGGGGAGAAATAAAACACCAGGTCTTGAATGTTTACATGTTTGTGACGTCGCTGTTTCTGGTTCCCACGACACAGGGTATCCTATTGTTGGGCCAGAATCAATGTATGTGCCTGTATGTAAATGTTAATGTTAATGAAATGATATATTATAAAATGCTAAATTGCAATACTTGAAATTGTAATAGTTAGTTGCAACAAGGAACACCTAATTGCTTAGAAAAATGCGGTTCCACAGTAATTACCACGAGGTTCCTGTACATTAAAAGGAACGATATCTCGCTCAGAGGTTTTTGATTCCCGAGTCGACTGAGAGTATTATGTTTCATTACGTGCGCGCATCTGATGAATGAACTCGTGAAGCAAAAGGCGAGTCCATTCACTCGCTTGATTGGTGCCCTCAATGGGAACTGCAGTACAGAAAGCTGTATCACGCAGGAAAAGTCAAGCTTAAGGAGGGCATGTTGACTATTTATATGAGGTAGCCTATCAGACAGAGGTGATGGGTATGATTTCGTCGTCCTTTGAATACAAGGTGTCTCCGCATTTGATTGGATAATGGCCTTTGATTAGGTATTTTTATTTTATTTTTATTTACTTATTGCAAGAAAACAAACAATTGTACATGATTCTAAAATATTCTCCAGATCCCACTTAATCAAAACGAAACAAACAAGTAAGTCTCAAGTTTTAAATAATCAAGTTTTTTAATGTTTTATAATGTGTAGTAATCACGAAAGTTTCAGTTCGAAAATTGTAAAATATGCTTGAAAGTTAGAATAACTTACACTTATATACGAGTATATGTAATCGTACAACCAGAGGCGCTGTCTATGGATTAGAACAAAGACACATATCTTTTTCTTGCTCATAGAATAGTAAAGCCCATAAATATACTGATAACAACCTTCAAAGAGAAAATTTATAAAACCTACAACAACACAAAAAAATTAAAAAGATTTTTTATAGATCTAACAATGTCGTTAATATTAAAATTACAATTACCGACCACAATCAATCGATTTAAAAGATTAAGAAATAATCAATAATCAACTTGAAACATATGTAGACAAGGATTGAAGAAGGCAACAGTTTACTTTAAAACAAACAGCGTTCTAGTAACTGGACACGAGGAAAGAAAGTTAACAAGTATATTTGGTATAATAACCCGTATCATGAGGAGCAGTCAAAACAAAACATTACAATACCAGTGACAATTATACGCTATTAATGCGTCATCGTGCGAAACATAACAAAACATTACATGTCATAGTACATTGCGTGACAATTGAGTGTCTTTATGAGTCTTCCGTTGGTCGCCCGGTCCATTGAACCAATGTATCCACTCTAAAGGTTACCAAAATTTCAGTTTTTGGTCAAATTAAGTACATTATACTTGTCATTACTTGTTAAATTAAGTGAAATAAAGACTAACTAGGGAACAATAGCAATTTAAGCGTAGCCAAGTACCGAGTGAATCTGTGTGGGTAATAAAGACATTGTGCTACAAAAATCCCGGCCCGTATTTACTGACATTTCACATGTACCCAAAACACAACCTGTTGGTACTATTTTGTTTAACATCCAAGACATTTTTGGATTTTAAGCAAAATACTATCATGATAATATCATATAGTATCGTGATGTCTTAAGGAAGGACAAAATAAAAGTACCCGAAACCGGTGTGCGTACATGCAACGACTAATGAATGTTGATGATACGAAAGAGATCTGCCAGGACCGTGGCAGGTGACAGATCACAGTCTCTGCCTACCTCTCCGGATCACAGGCGTGAGTTTACGTAATATTTTTGTAACTGTATTATAATGAGCCGTTTTCAGAAGAACTAAAAAAAAATATATTACGGCTGTCAAAGGAATGCAGTTTTGGACCTCAGCCCAATAGCCATGTGTGATACATCATAAAATAGGTCTCAGCGAGCTAAACAGAAGTTACTATGACGCCAACAGCCAAATGTTTGTCGTTTCGGAGTTATATTTTATTGAAAATGTTAGTTTTTTTTTAATACCATATAACTACGAAAGGACAAACATTTGGCTGTTGGCGTCATAGTAACTTTTGTTCAGCTCGCTGAAACCTATTCTAAGATGTATCGCACATGGCTATTGGGCTGAGGTCCAAAATTGCATTACTTTGACAGCCGTAATATAGGTATATATTTTTTTTAGTTCTTCTGAAAACGGCTCATTGATGGCCTCTTTGGTGTAGCCGTTAAGGCACTTAGCTACCAAAGCAGAGGTAGTGGGTTCGATTCCCACTGGTGGCCGCCGTACATTTGTACAAAGAGCCTCAGTCTGGGTGTGTTTAGATGTTTGTGATGGCCTTGCATGATTACCATAGCACAGGGTATCCTAGTTTGGGATCAGGGGTGCAATTACGTTAGTCCTCTACTGTATTGTGTCGTGTGATTTAGCCTACTCCGAACCTTCATTTGACACTTTGGAGTAGTCTAAATGCTTGACCCGATAGAGTGAATAGTTACGTAATACAAGGGCAGGTCAAGTGATTGTGTTGTGTGATATTGTTGTTGTTTCCTACATGTACGATCAAAAATCCTATAATTGTATTGCTGTAAGTTCGCAAATATTTCCAGAGTGACATCAGTACCCGCATTAGCGCACGATGTAGCAAGTTAGGCGAGTACAAGGAAAACACGGCGCTGTACGTGGAGCTATCAGTTTTTTTTGTCATTTTGCGTCGCGTATGATAGCGTCCTCATAAAAATGTGCCGATTTATGGCATTTTAACTTTACCTCGTAACTGGAGACATGATGTGGATATGACTTAGAGACGAACATGATTAGTTGGGACTTTGGGAGTACATACCGATACGTAAATTGTAATAGAGTAGCTACTATGTTAGTACTGCTATTATGTAGATAGGAGAACATTTTCCAGACTCCGTGGTTTTCAACACAAAATAATTTATTACAAAGTAAAAAATTTACATTCTGTTTGCTCAATGTCAATGTGCTATTTTAGCCGCTGCCTTTGGACTGCATTTGTAGTAGAGAAAAAGGTAGTGCAAAATAAATTCTTTATTAACCAATTTTTTTTATTATTTTAGACTTAATACATAGTTAGGAACCTAAGTACACATCGTATAATATTTACTTTACCTAGTAAGCATTTTATGTTTTTGTTTGTTTTGCTCGTGTACAAGATATAGTAAAAGATAAAGTAAAAAAAATATGTAATTTTATTACAACGTTGGTACGAATATGACTGTGTCTACGTAAGAAGCGCAAGACCCATGAGTGCAATCAACAATTTGCAATGTCAATATCAATATTACTATTTTTACAGAATTAAAAAAACACCAATGCTGCGGCCACAGACACGAACAATATCCGTTCAAGAGCATAACGCGGCGATCAACCCTCACCGTCTCAACAAAGAATTGTTGATTCCCTCTGCAAAGAGGAAAATCGGTGACTCGGCCACCACGTGACTATTCGAATGACTAATTTTAATTTCGATGGTGAGGCGTCTCATCCACACCGGCCAACCTCCCCCGTACAATTTCACGTAGAATTGTTTCGTGGAAGCGGTTCCCACATTTAGATATGCATCGGCGATGCTGCGCCCGCGACGCGCCGATTAGGACTTCTCCCACTCCGGGCTTCCACTCTTGCTATCTGCGGGTTGCTATACGACGAAAATGTATAGCTTAGAGAATAAATATAGTTAGTGACAGGCACACAAAGATACAATTAAATAAAATTAACATCATCATCATCAACCCATTATGTCCCCTCCTAGGGGCACGGGTCTTTTCACGGAGGAAGGTATAGGCCATACTCCACCTCGGGGGCCAAGTCCGGATTGGTGGAGGCTTGTAAGACTAGTGGTTGGTATTACCGTCAGAAGTTTTCAAGCCGCCCCCTAAGGTCTCTGACTTGGCATAACGACTGCCATCTATCGACGGCAGTCGGGACCAACTGCTTAACGTGCCTTGCGAAGCGTTGGGCACCAGACGATGCCCATGGTGAGTTATATTCATTTTTAGATTTATTAGTTTATATTCATGACAAGTATTTTTTTTCTTATTGGAATATTATATACTGCGAAGGTCAATTTCACGCCTCATCAGCTCTCCGTTCACCCTTTCCCTTAGCGTTGGTATGAAAGTGAAATTCGGCGTGTTATCAGTAATCCGAGTCATCAATCGTGTGATGAAGCTGTCTGCGCACAATGCCTCTGCCCTACCCTCTCCACCCTTATCCGCTTTATATTGTACACGGTCGGTGCAATGAACTACGAAGGGCAATAGGAGGAGGTATAATGACATAGGAAAGAAAATAAAAATTAAAGATAAATAATTATTAGATACTTTGATAAACGATACATTTTTGTATGACACACTCGCCCCTCAGTGGGGACATAATGGGTTGATGATGAAGATGATTATTTCAAACCGTGAACCAAAACAGTACTTTAAGTTAGGATTCCTTTCAGACCAGAGGCTCTCCAAACGAGAGTACGTTATGAAAAGCGTCTGTTTATAATTCGTTACGCAATTCTTTTATTCAAACAATCATAATAAAACACGAGAGCTGATATCTTCATAAAAGGACATTAAGGCGCTACCTACTTGTTACACAACTGCTAATAAAGAGCGAGATAGTTGAAATAAACGTGAGTTGCTTGTTGTTTACCGAGAGTTTTTGGTGACCCTCGGGTTCCCACTATCTGGCAGTCGTACAAGGTGACCACAGAGTTATCATAGGATGTAGTATAATGATTCATAACCAGTGAGTGATTTAACCTTTGCTTTGTTATGGTACTTGACATAGAGATCTTATCTCAATGGTAAGTAATCAGTAACTTAGAGACTTAAGTAAACTAATATATATAATAGGTATATAAATAACTTCCAAGTAAAATGTTGTTGCTTCTAAGCCATTTGAGATTCCGACGTATCTGCAAATCAAGGAGTGGTTCTGTCTAGAGCGAATAAGTATAGGATTGATTACACCTACTTTTGGTATTAATGCAGTAATATTTTTTTTTTGGTATTGGAGAGTTGATCCACCTTAACATTGGACCATTAAAGCTATTTATGGTGCAACTCATAGAACAACCCTTTTTTAAGACAAAGTTTTAAATTCTATATATTCTTCATTTTTTCGGAAGTTTAAAAAATAAAATGTTGTATTTACGCTTCAGCTATTGCCAATAAAAATAATAATAATTCAATGATATTAAAAAAATATTTTGAAATTGTTATTTCAAACCGTTATTTCAATAATTCGTTAAAAGCAAGTTTTTAAGGAGTTTAATTCATCAATATTAAAAAAATATTAAGTTTTTAAGGAATGCCGCATCCAAAATCCCTAAGTCCTCTCTATATGTCATCCGGTGACCAATATTGCGATCACCCTTATAAAACCTCCCAACAATGCGTAATGACCGCTCCGTGATCACACGTGATCGTGTGTCATAACATGATCGATCAGCATCTGACAGCCGCGTCCATACCCAGCGTCACGGTTAGTGTGGAAAAGTTGGGTATTCTTCTCTGAATTGACATTAAAGCTTTACTCTGGCAAAATTTTGTAATAATTTTATGAGAAAAAAAATTTAAAAAACCAATTTTTACCCTGTAAATTTACCCTGAGATACCGACTTGATTTTGTAGTGGAAACATAAATTAACATTTTCATAAACATTGTAGGTTTTTACATACAGGCACAAACATTGCTTCTAACCCCGCACTTGAATACCCTATATCGTGGGAACCAGAAACAGCGACATCACAAACATGTAAGCATCTAAGACCTGGGGTATTTGTTTGCTCTCAACCGGGATTTGACCCCGGGACCTCTTTCGTAGGTGCTTTTCGGTTAATCGCTGCACCACTGAAGTCGTCAATATGTACTCCAATACAACCCAACTGCAAATTTAAGTATGTAATCTGTTTTTGTTAGGCATTGTCACTTCTACAAAACCAACATGTTTTTCCAGTTTGTGTCTCCATAACAGAGATATTGGTCTCCATTCTCAATAGAGGTGCGGACGAACGTTATCAGTCTTAAAACGCATTAAAAAAAAACACGGTTCAAAGTACATACAAGCACAAAAGGTAGCCATGCTCATTATTATAGTGGGTCCCTGTTGTGTGGAATCTATAGTGTCTATCTCGCAATAGAATACCACGTTTTTCTCCACCGCGTACTGGGCCTATGTCGCTTCTATCTCACTGCCGAGTAGGTATCATTAAACTGTAATTATTCTTCCGGAGCCATTGTGCCGGTGGGTGGAGTCGAGACGTTATTGATGCGGTTTTGACGATTTAATTTCATTTAGGGTCGTGTCGGAGTCATCGCTTGCTGTCGATTATCTGCCGTCAATTGTATTCAGACTAGAATAGTACTAGCAATGTCATTGATTAGATATTTAGCTGAGACTGTGTCACTGTATGTACGTGTGGAATTCGGATAGTTTGTAGGTTATGAGCGATTATCTGTTGGTTGGTTGATGCTTGAAATAAGGATAATCGTGAAGAGTTTTTTTATTTTATTTTAGTAGTCCATGTGCCAATATAACAATGTGTTTTAAGAAAAATAAAACGAGATTACTTGTCAAATTTCATTCAATTACTTAAAAAGAAAGTACCCTACATTTTGATATCCTAAGTGTCGAAATATTTGCATAAGCAGCCGTATCTCTTATTTACTTCAATTTAGAAGTTTGAATTTTTCACATCCTCAAGAGACTGTAGTTCTAAGTATACTAAATATCATATCCATCTGGGTCTTAGACAAAATGTTAACAACATTTCAGTACACTTTAGACTATTTTCGTGGTCAAAAAATTTTATTTCGGTTTTTACACTAAGAAATAAGTAAAATAGATTTGACAGCATCTAATTTACTTTAAAAATTAGTGTTGAAACCGAAATAACATTTTTTGACAATGAAAATAGTATAAAGAGTACTAAAATGCTGTTTACATTTTGTCTAAGACCCAAATGAATTGGTGTAGTTTCATTTAAGCTCGATACCTCAACGCGTTACCGAGATAAAGGTTCCACTGACAGACGGACGGACGGGAAACAAAATAGTCCTTATATTGTTCCATTTCCCTTTTCACGTACGGAACCCTAAAAAAAATATTGCTAAAACAAGAGGCGTCATCAGCGGTAATGGAATCCATTTTCCCCGTGCTGATATTCCAGCGTGTGCCCACAAGACCATCTCGACAGTCGACACCAAGAATCACTGCTGCTATCAGCGATCGCGGGCGAGAGTGCCGCGTGATCCGTCGCCTGCGCAAGGTCGACGGGTTGCGATTTAACATCTAATTTATCGTCTATTAAGGTTTTATTTAGCTCGATGGCATCTTTTATGAGCTGGTCAGGCTTTTGCATATGTTGCAGGTGATTTGTGTTTGTTTTCTGACATAATTTTCCTTAGTTAGATTAGATTAGATCAATACTTGCTCACCATACATTATCTAAGCACATGAAAATTGTTAAAAATCTATTTTTATTAGTAATCAACTGGCGGTCTTATCGGTAAAAACGATTTCTAACAGATGAAAAGGAAAAAATAAAAGAGAGAAAGAAAAGTTTCGGTGGCACGAACAACTATAAAAATATTTTGTATAAAAATTACGTGTACTAATTGCAAAGCAAATACCCTTTATACATCCTTGTTACAATGGATGTATGAAACGAGAAACAAAGAACCACTATAATTTTTATGAATTGCATGACAAATATTCGACTAGATAAAGTCAACAGCACATCACCCTATACAGCCATGCACTCTAATCCGTTGCATTATCTGCGACTTTGCAACTAAAATATGAAGGATGACTTGCTGTCGACTGTACCATCAACTTCAAAACACTTGTTTGACAGTTAAATATCTTTACTAACTCTAATACCCATACAGACTGATCGGATAGTATCCGTATTCAGATCGTAGGGTACTTTCCGTTGAAAAATAGTAAATAAATGTGATCCCATAAGTTAACGTCCCAAATTTGTTGAGAAGGTTAATTATATGTCGAAATCATAATCCCACTTAAATGGGCTGTAAAGCAGATTTTAAGTCGCCATAAATCTCGGGTAGTGTCGAAATGATTCTTTATTGCAGTTCTAAAGACGTGGTGTGAAACCATTTTAGAACCTTTGAACTATTTGGAGTATTTTATTAATGGCTCGAGCAACGGTCAACAGCCCAATCTGCTCTAAGCCGGATATGACGGTATGTTTGTCCCAAATGAACTATTGAACATCTAGATTCTTGAAGTACAGTCAACAGAAAATATACATTTACATTGTAGTTGCAAAGTTACCCACAATGTAATGGAATAAAGTATGCGCCTGTTAAATTTGATGTGCTGTTGTATTGACCTTTCCCATTCTATAATAACAACAATAGGCACACAAGTAATCACTCGACCTGGTCCCAAACTAGGATACCTAGGTAACCAGGCAAGGCCATTTGAAACATGGAAAAACACGCAGAATGAGGCCATTTGTACGGCAGCCTCCAGTGGGAAATCGAATCTACGACCTCTGTCGGTCTTAGTATAAAGCGTTTTAACGGCTACACTAACGAGGCAGTCAATGACACCAAAATTTATGTAAATTGATATTCAACTAACAGAATGTAATTTTTTTACGTTGAAATAAATTTCTGATTTCTGAATAATTTTAGATTAATAGTATCTATATTCTATTTACTGAAGCGAACGACTAAAGGTAAACAAAGACACAGCATCTCTCAAACTTACATCTCACTCAAAATAGCTCATGCACGCAGCTTTGCTTGCATCGTACTATTATGTATTCTGTGGCATCGTATACATCGGTTTGGCAGTATCAGCGTTGGGTCCGGCTCGCTCGCCCATATTTTCCGTTTCGTAATAACAAACACAAGAGTATAAAACAACTGGACGGTGGACCAAAAAACTTTACCAATACCTTATTTACAATGATGAACAGACTAAAGATAAGTTACCTATTTTATTTTCTTTAGTCGCACTCCCATCAACAAGAACGTCAATCTTACTTTTTTTTGTCTTTAATTAAAAAAGAGGTTCGTAGTCAGCTCTCCATACTTCTTCCTACACTTCGCGTAGCCCATTAGCATAAAATAGTCGATCATAATCGGCCTTTAAACAAAAGTCCGTCATCTTTCCTAGTTGCGAACATATTTGGCAGCAGTAGGATCGCTTTTATTTGAGGACCACTGAAATTTTAGGTATTTTTTGGGGTATAAGCAAATGGTATTTTCATGATAAAATAAAATATTAGTTAAATAAACTGCAAGTGGGGGATGAATCAGGTAATAACAGTGTTATTGTGTTAATTGCTTAATGGTATTTATTAGGCATATCGTTCTGTATAACTTTGCTAAATATTATGCAGTGTTATAAATGTGGCATATTGAAAAACCAAATTTTTGACATGTTGACACTTAGTCGTTCGCTTCAAAAAATAGACTGTAGAGCATCAAAAGAGTTCAGTAAACGGCATAGACCTCTTTTGCCACACGCCAATCAGGACTCAGATTCTGTTAATTCTGTTGTCTTTTTGGAGATAAATAAATCACTTACTAATGTATCGTAGTAAAATGGTACAATGGAATCGCTCGTAGCCTGGGCTGCCTGAGTGATCTTAAACGGTCACTAAGGTTAAGCAACATACGGCGCGTTCAGTCCATGGATGGGTTTCTGTCTATGACTAACGCTAGTGGCATTTTTCCGAGCGATTCCGTGCTTCGCAAGGCACGTTAAGCAGTTGGTGCCGGCTGCCGTCGATAGATGGCAGTCGTTAAGCCAAGTCAGAGGCCTCAGGGCGGCTTGAAAACTTCTGACAGTAAGACCAGCCACTAGTCTTACAAGCCTCCACCAATCCGGACTTGGCCCCCGTGGTGGAGTATGGCCTATACCTTCCTCAGGGAAGAGACCCGTGCCCCTCGGTGGGGACATAATGGGTTGATGATGTACAATGGTAACTGCACGAACATGGCGATTTAATTTCACTGCCGTGTCAAGTCTACGCGCGATATCAAGCAATCTACGCGTCAATGGAATGAAAAAACACGTCACGTGACTCGACCGTGTAGCAACAAAATCAAGGCCCAGTTTGATTGATCCTTTGCTGATCTCCACTACTGTTGCCGGTTGTCTTCATAATGTCGTCGGTGAGACACAACTCGCAGTCGTATCAGCGACAAGCCGGACAATCCGCGTCGCCAACGCATGACAGCCGCTACACTGCTGCATTGCGCAACCCGTCCAGAACAATGGACGAGTTCGCAAAAGCCTTGTTTCAGCGATGTAGCAACAGATTGAAGACAGGCTGGGTAACAGATAAATTGTGCTGCGGAATCTAGTTCGTGACAGCTGTAGAATGCTATGATAATAATGACTTCCACACAATACCATACTTTGAGCTGGTCCCAAACTTGGATACCCTGTGCTACGGTAACCAGGCAAAGACTTTTTTTTTATTAGATCCACCAACAAGATAGTACATTATACACTATATAATTTGGCTTACATGCTATACGATTTTTATGTACATCCCGATTACAGGTAGATACGGCGTTCTTATTGGTTGAGTTATTATTTATTTTTTTATTATTTTATTTATGGAAGCGTGCAATGATTAAATATTATTCAAAATATTACAAGAAGTGCAATATGAACAGGCAATGTATTAATTAATTAGAATAGATTGAAATCCATTAGATTTTATACATTAAATTAGATTAAACTACAAAAAGATTGAATTGTGCAATATTACATAAAGATAATTGATTCAATTATTGGTGTAGATTGGATTCTGTTGTATGTTTATTTGATGTGTTTGAGCCGAAATAGTCTGTAATATCTTTTTTCTAAATGCTGGTAATGAGTCATGAAAAATATCAAGCTGGATTTAATTATATGTAGATAGCATTCTGGGCAAAGGAGACGATCTTCCGACATTGGTCCGAGACACTGGTATATCAAAGGTTCGCCGATGTTCGCTTCTACTGTTTAATCTAGGGACCACGAGAGACACACGCTCGAGCAAGTCAGTTCAGTTGACGCGACCATGTAATAGTTGACTTTACAAACATGGAAAAACACCATGTACAAATGTAGGGCGGGCCCCAGTGGGAATCGACGCCACCTCCTGGTAGTTAAGCACCTTAACTTAATTAAGGCAGTCAATTATGTTTCTATCTATATTTGCAGCTGTCAAACTATACGTGCCTTTTAGGGTTCAGGGTAAAAAGCCTATTACTGAGACTCCGCTGTCCGTCCGTCATCATCAACCCATTATGTCCCCACCGAGGGGCACGGGTCTCTTCCCTGAGGAAGGTATAGGCCATACTCCACCACGAGGGCCAAGTCCGGATTAGTGGAGGCTTGTGAGACTAGTGGCTGGTCTTACCTCCTTGTACCTCTTATCATCCTTGTACTTATAAGAACCTTAAACCTTTACATTTTCTGGCCCCACACTAGGATACTCTGTGTCGTAAGAACCAGAAACAGCGATAACACAAACTTGTAAAATCCAAGACCTGAGGATTTTTTATGTCCCCAGCTGGGATTCGAGCCCGGGACCTCTCGCATGGTAGCCAGATTCGCTAACCACCACAGATCAAAAAGCAAGATCTTATTTTGAAGCTTGACCCCTCCATTTCATTATCAACCAATAGGAGCACGGATCTAAGCACGTGACAGCGCGCGTGCGTGAAACACAACTGCTAAGAATAGTATAACATAGCGTTAGCAAGGTAACTGCAGGACTCGAACAAATGAGGCTGCGCCCGCGCCGCCCACATTCCTCTGTCGAGCGCCTGCACTCGCGGGCACGCCGCGAAATCTACGATGCAGGGTCTCAATTCTATTAGTGCCTTGTAGTACGATGCCAGATAAACCGTCGGGTCACGTGACTTTTTTTGAAACCATTGACGCCTAGATTGTTTAATGTGTGCTCGCGTAGACTTGAAGCGGCAATGAAACTAAATCGCGACTTTCTTGTAGTTGTCATTGTACTACAATGCATTAACAGAATCTAGGACCGATTAACGATCGTGATCCCAAAGTACCAGGTTCGATTCCCATTACAGACATGTCAAAGGGCAGAAGGCAGGCAAAAAAACTTCAGGTTTGTGATGTCGCTGTTTCTGGTTCCCTCGACACAGGGTATCCTAGTATTAGGACAGAAGCAATGTATGTGCCTGTATGTAAATATTGTTATGTTATGTACCTACGACTTTTTTTCTAAGTTATGTAGGTAGGTACATTTGTGAAATTGGGTATTTAACAGGATGTCGAATGAGTTACTTTTAAAACGGAATTTTGTATGAAAATATTTACGCTCTTTTTATGTTTCATCTATTTAAAATTTGTAATAACTAGTAAATGATTAAAAGAAATACATTTTCCGAATCATTTTGTAATTTTCGTTTTAATCGGGCATCTCAAATAATTTATTGTTGATAGTGTCAAATACCGTATTTATAACATCTATTCCTGTCGCTTACAGTGTCGCAAACATCGTGAGGAAACGAATACTTACGAGTACTATAGGTTCAAATACATTCTAAGTGAGTTTCTTAGCTATTCGCAAGCAACCTATAAATATGTCCCACTATAAAATACAGGCCTTCTCTCAAAGAGAAAGAGAGAATATGGGCTTAATCACCGCGCGTGCCCACCGCGGATTGGTGATTTCAAGTGCCGAGGTATGTGAATAGCTCAGACACTCAGATTTGCTCGCGATGTTTTCTTGCACAGCACTGCTACTATAACTTCACAAATGTACTTGGGTCTACTTGGGCTACCACCGCACCCATAGCGTACATCATCATCATCATCATCATCGGCCTACGTTTGTCCACTGCTGGACATAGGCCTCTCCCATTACACGCCACTGAGCACGGTCCTCGGCTACTCTCATCCAGCTCTTGCCAGCCGCCCTGCGAAGATCATCGCTCCACCGAGTCTGAGGACGTCCTACACTACGTTTACCGACCCGCTATCTCCACTCAAGAACTCTTCTACCCCGTCGGTTATCAGTTCTTCGGGTGATATGGCCGGCCCACTACCACTTCAGCATGCTGATTCGGTGGGCTATGTCGGTGACTTTGGTTCTCTGTCGGATGACTTCGTTTCGAATTCGATCTTTCAGAGAAACCCCGAGCATAGCCCTTTCCATAGCACGCTGAGCGACTTTAAATTTGTGGATCAGCCCCACCGTGAGTGTCCACCATAGCGTACAACATAATATATTTATGGGAACTAATAATAATATATTCCCGGGAACAAAACAATGACAATTACACCCATTGACGAACAGTAACGGAAAGCACAATTTTTGGTTTACATCGCGCTTGCGCACCCCGTTGATGTCTAAGATATCACTGAAACATCGCTACTTCGCGCGTGGATTGTAGATTGATATCGCCAAAAGAGATGTATCCACAATCCGTTTTTATTATCTATCTGCATCCATGTATCCCCTTTGATAAAATATCTCCCAAAGTTGAAAAAAGTGACATAAACAACGACAGAGAAAAATAGAACTTTTTCAGTAGAAAATTTTTCGCGTCAGGCGTCAGTGAAGAGTTTTGTCTGATCCAAGATTTTGTTTTTGATTGGTTTCTCAATCTATCCTAAAATTGCATTTAATAAACTCTAATCTATACACTAAGGGCCAGTTTCTGAATTGAGAATTTCTTTATCTAAATACCTACTTACGTAACGTTCTGTCGCGCTCTTTTCTGAGAAATTTGACGAGACAGCACTCCAGTTAAGAAGTTACTTATAAAAATTCTCAATTCAGGAACTGGCCCTCAATAGATACGGTGAAAACCAAGATCGTAGTATGATACTAAGTTTCTTTTAGTATCATGCCGAGAGATGTTTGTATACGTAGGACGAAAACTATATGTCATAGATATTCAAAAATACAAACGTATAGGCAAAAATATTGGCATTATGGAGAAAGACATCAATACCGCAGAACAGCTTATTGTGAGGCCTTCCTATTTCACCGCTCGGTTGTATGTAGCTGTAGTTGCGCGAGCGCAATGTGCGCAGTTCGGTAGCGCGCCCGCAGCCGTTAGCATTGAGCCTTCAACGCGCATGAAATATCGCGCCCGGGCCTTGGCGCTGGCTTTCGCAGAGACTAGAAGTGGCTACACTACCTAATGTTATAAACATAATATATAATATATAACATAATATAAATATTCATAAATCGGCATATACATTGCTTCTGGCCCCACACTAGAATACCCTGTGTCGTAGGAACCAGAAACAGCGACATCACAAACTTGTAAACATCGAATACCGGGGGCTTTTTTGTTAATAATAATAACTCCCACGCAACACAATCACTTGACCTGGTCCCAAACTAGGATAATCAGTGCTATAGTAACCAGACAAGGACGTTACATACATCGAGACACCCCCAGACTGGGGCTAATTGTACAAATGAATACCCAGCGGGATTTGAACCCACGACTTTTGTCTTGGTAAGTAAGCGCCTTGATGGCTAGACCAACGAGGCAGCCGATTTTTTCTTCATTATCCTAATATTTTGTTTTTCATAATTATAAGAAGAACGTTATAAGAAAATGTTACCAGAAAAATGTTATTTAACTGTAATGGATAATTGTAGATAAAAGATGTATTTCCATAGGACACACACAGATACACATAGCATCACGTATTGAATCACAAAGTAACAGCACGTGCAAAACAAAAAAAATGCAACGTATATATAGGTATATCCTCTCTGTGTCTGAGTGTAGTCTATGGTCGTCCTAGGCGAGCTGGATGCGCGGCGAGTGATAAACTGGCGCACGCGCCTCCAGCGGCCGCGGCCGCACTATCTGTCTCGGACTAGCACCAAAAGGTGTAACAGTAGGTCAGGACCGTTATTTTCTAGTATTATTGATACTAAATATCAAGTCAGATAATATTAGGTACAATCTATAACTAATATTAGTAATATCCATATACCAACCCGTATCAAAGGAACTTTGTATTCATTATTGACGATCATGTGGGGTGAGAAACAATTGTGCCTGTATGTAAATGTTTATGTTTGTTTGTTTTTTGTTTGTTTTATGAGATGTAGATTACATACCTACATAAACTCGCCTCTGTATGCGCAGAGACCAGAGCCTGCCACTTGCTACTCGTATGATATCGGGATACCTATCTCTATCGATACATTAACATGTAGATATTTAAACTCGTATATATTTGAAGATGGAGAGAAACGGAAGGAGATGAAGGAGGAGTTTACCTTTTAAATAAAATAACATTTTAAATAAATTTAATATTTTAAATATTTATAACACCTTCTTATAAAAAACTGCATGATAATTTATATTATATTTTTTAAATGTTTTAATAGATTTTTAATGCAATGTAAATGCAATAACAGGTAAATCAATGTAATTTTTCTAAACCAAATATGAAATAAAAAGATTTATTATTATTATCTTCCTTCTTCTAATACATACAATTCTCGCATACTCCTCCAAAAGGCCTTGCCCAATTTTGATTAAATTTTATATGTGTATTCGGTAGGTCTGAGAATAGGTTGTTATCTATTTTGCATAATCCCAAATGCTAAGGGCGGTCCAATATAAATATTTTATCTGGTAAAAACACGTTTACCAGGTCAGCTAGTGTTCTAGAAATTTTCCTCATCATTATCATTCAGCCACTGCTGTCCACTCCAGTCCACCGCTGGACATAAGCCTCCTCCATGGATTCCCAAAAATACCGGTTGGAAGCGGCTTGTATCCAGCGTCTTCCTGCCACTTGAATGAGATCTTCTGTCCATCTTATGGCTGGTTGTCCTACGCTGTGCTTGCCGATATGTGGTCTCCACTCAAGAACTTTGCGGCCCCATCGGCCGTCAGTTCTGCCTGCCACTTCAACTTACTAATCCTCTGGGCTATGTCAACGACTTTCGTCTGTCTATGTCTACGTATAAATTTTAATGCAATGTATTTTTTACATCAAATAGAAACTAAAGGTTTTCTTATTATTTATTTATAAGTTGTTTGCAGTCGAAATCTTATTGGCTCTATATAAAAGGTGTACATCTGCTGCGATGCTGTACTACGGCAGGTACCGGTACAGTACAAGTAATTTCTCTATTTTTTCGTACAAATGAGCTAGTTCCACTCCTAGGTGTTTCACCTGCGCGACCCGCTTGCGCAGCGACGCGCCGCAATCACATGAACATAACTTTTACACGCTCGCCGCACACCGCTCTGCTATCTCTGATATCCTAGTACACGCGCGGACCCCCTCCTTCAAACTGCCTTGAATCCACCCACAAAACGTTAAGACTTTTCGTTAAAAGACTAACATACTGAGCATGAAAAATAGACAGGGCAAGATAAAAAGTACCCGAAACTGACTGATGAATCACTTTAGCTGGTCACAAACTAGGATCCCCTGTGTTATGGTAACCATGGATAGACGTTGTCTTGGCCTAAGGACCCATGATTCTGTCTTTAGTCTTTGGCCATCTCCATTCAGAAGCCAGCCTCTGCCTCAGATTCATTTCACTTGAGTGTCTACGAGGTATAAAGTGAGTCAAATTAATATTTTTTAAATTTTTGAATAAAATTATATGTTTTTTTACATAGCCTCTTTTGTGTCCCACTGTTGAGCAAAGGTCTCCCCTCCTAATTTTCATCTCTCTTTGTCTCCAGCCATAAAAAAATTAATAGACATTATGTTCTTATTTAACTTATTAGACCATCTGTGGTTTTTTTTTCGCTGCCTTTTTCTCCACTACATTTGGCCCCAAGACATTAAAACTACATTGACATTCAATAAACAGAATGTAACTTCTTTGTGTTGAAATAAATTTGTGATTTCTGCCATCTAGGTACATAATAAACTTGAAGGTGTCATATTATGACACCTACAAGTTTAGAGAAAATGTGTTTTGCACATTAAATAAAGCTGCCAATAATTGAAGAATAAGAAGTAATACATTTTATTATCCCGAGACACATCACAGAGACAAAATAAACAGACAAGTAAGAAAATATTTATATTGGTAGTATTTCTCCTGCTTGGCATTTTCATGGAACTTAGAGTGATCCACGATATAGCCGGCGTAGTAAATCCTTTGGTCATTTCGGTAATTACAGTCTTACTAAAGCACTGTTTTTGGCTGCCCGCGTCTACCTAACGGTGCTGTGGGCACATGCCCGTGAAGACGTTGTCATGTTACTTTCTTGTGGACGGCAGTTTAATTACGTTAAATGGTGTTTTGAAACTCTGGCCCGTTGGATGGCCGCTTCATTCATAGTTTCACCAGGAACTAAGGTAGCAGCGTCTCAATAAATGAAATTATAACAATAAACATTTACTTAAAGGCAATCTGCCAATCTGGACTTGGCTCCCGTGTAGGAGTATGGCCTATACTTTCTTTAGGGCAGAGACCCGTGCCCCGCGGTGGGGACATAATGGGTTGATGATGATGCCATTGCTTCTGGCTCCGCAATAACATAACATAACATTTACATACAGGCACATACATTGCTTCTGGGCTCACACTAGGATGCCCTGTGTCGTGGGAACCATAAGCTGCGATATCACAAACATGTAAACATCTCAGATCTGGGGATTTTCAAGTTAATATGTATCACTGTGTCGTTACTGAATTGAAAATTTCGCTAAGTGACTGCTTAGCCTCTATGGCGCAGTGGTTATTACATCTGTCTACCATGCGAGACGTCCCGGGTTCGAACCCCGGCTGGGGACAAAAAAAAAACCTGTCACTTAAGTAGTCACTTAACTGTAGTGCTGTCAAGTCAATATTCTCAGAAAAGAGCATGACAGAACGATACTAAGTATATAGGTACCTACTTAATGAAATTCTCAATTCAGAAACCGGCCCTTAATCACTTAATTTGTTGCGGTATGACCTTGAAAATAATAATTAATAACCATTGTTATGGTAAGCCGCTTGGCCTACCAAAAATTCTACAGGGTGAATTTGGAATTAAGTAAACTAAAAATGGAATGACATCCTTTGACCAAATACCCCTATTTGGTCGAAGTATATCATTACCTTATTTAAATATTTTTTTGCATTAGCAACCGGCAAGATACATAGCAGGTACCTATCTGAAATTGGCGTGCGTGCAAGCAACGACTAATGAATGTCAGTGAAGCGAAAGTGATCTGTAAGTATCGTGGAAAATGCCAGTCCCTGGTCTCCACTTACCCTTTTGGTATACATGCGTGAATTTTTATTGTGTTTTTATTGTGTCTATTATATAATAGACATGTTTTAAGTAATCGGCATTTCGAAAATGATGGACTTAATTAAATTGGTAACGCTGTCATAGACCCTCCGGTCATTGCCTGACTCTAACATGATTCTAACATGAACAAAATGGCTCGACAAATGGCCAGGTTGATCGTTGGTCCTTTAGCACAGGAAACCTTTATTAGATAACTGTCAATCAGGCAGCAGTTAAACAGCTAACTGATACGACTTCCGGTCGCGAGATAGTTCGATTGAACGTGACCAAAGATAGCTAACGATAGATACAAGCAGCTATGCGTTCGTTCAATAGAAGCGTAGATTGACGTAGATACGGTGGCGCATTTTGTTATGCAATACTTGCTATGGTGAAATGTTTTCACATGAACCTATACTGTTTTTTTTTGTATAAATTTCTGTATTAGTTAAAAATTTCTGCGCCAAGCTCTGGCTCAGAAAGCATGACCAACGCCAACGTCATCCCACTACCGGCGAGCGGGGTGCGGGGTGCGGGAGCGGGGCAGAAGCTACCACCTCATCATCCCACTACCAGTGAGCCGGGTGCGGTGTTGGGAACGGGGCAGACTGGCATAGGATACAACGTCATTATCCCACTACCGGCAAACGGGGAACGGTTTCTGGAGCAGGGCAGAGGCTGCAACGTCATCATGCCACTACCGGTGAGAGGGGTGAAGTTACGGATGCGGGGCAGAGGCTACCACGTCATCATCCCTCTACAGGCGAGTGGGGTGCGGTTGCGAGAGCGGTGCACAGGCTACAACGTCATCATGCCACTACCGGTAAGCGGGGTGAAGTTACGGAAGCGGGGTAGAGGATACAACGTCATCATCCCACTACCGGCGAGTGAGGTGCGGTTGCGGGAGCCAAGTAGAGGCTACAACGTCATCAACCCACTACCGGCAAACGGGGAACGGTTGCGGGAGCAGGGCAGAGGCTACAACGTCATCATCCCACTACCGGCGAGCGGGGTGCGGGTTGCAGGAGTGAGGAGAGAGGCTATAACGGTGACGTATATGTAGAGCGCGCGGCTTTCCCTCTTGGGCTTACTCCACAGCGCAGGGAAGACATTTGCTGACCTCATTGTAAATTGTGTGACAATTTGACTGTGTAATTTTTTGTTATTAAAATTGTGAAATTCAGTGTAACATTTAAATGTTTTATTTGATAGAATATTTGACCAATCCGGACTTGGCCCTCGTGGTAGAGTATGGCCTATATCTTCCTCAGGGAAGAGACCCGTGCCCCTCGGTGGGGAAATAATGGGTTGATGATGATTTGATAGAAATTGAGGCTAGTTTCTTACAATGCCGTATCTATATATTTTTGCCTTAAATACGACTGAATGACTGTTTCTTGTAATTGATCCGCAGATACGTAGATAAGCCTACTGGCCAGAGCAACATTTTATATTACTTAGTTAATTATGTAACTTTGATGTAAGGTTCCTTATGTTTTTTTTCTGGTGTGTATAATAAAGGGTAGTAATCTAATTTAATTTAACATTTGACATAAATTGTTGTTCAGAAAATCTGTCAATTTTTTTGTATACTTATCTATACCGCTTACAGAAAATATCGTAGGGAGGCTTACGTATTCAAAGTTTGCAAAGATTGTCATCTTTGTTACATTACACCATTGTTACATTATTACATTAATCATGCTTTGTGTTATTTGTACTGAGGTACTTTCGGGGAAAAATCGAACAATTACAAATAGAACACGCACTCTTAGTTTTCCGAACAAATGATTACAAACTTAAGTTTTCAGCAAAAATAAATAGTTTTTTATACAAATTAACTCCAAAGATAACTTTATAATCATCTAAGCTAGTGTCACCAGTACGCCATAACAACATCGTCATGAGAACAACTGGCCCTTTGCCCTTTACGAACTGCTTTTTTGCCTGATTATCGCCGTTTACTCGATAATGACCGATGTCTAATTAATAACTGATAATTGTTATTGACACTGCGTCATTACCCGCTGCCGGCAAGGCTCCGGCACAACACAAGGAGAGACAGAGGATTCTTTGAATAGGTATTGAAGTTGTTTCTGATTTGAGATACTATTATTGGACTATTAAAAAGTGCAACAAACAAACTCCTTCTAATCATCTATACTCCGTTCGATGAGTCGATCTAATAGGGAACCAAATCTTTGTATCTCATTGGTCAATAGGCATAGAGACAAGCGATGTCAGTCCGCTTCAACAATTGGGCACATGGACGACTTTCTTTGAGGAATGTGGCTTGTTTCGGGAAATGGAGTTTAGGGCAAGTTCTCTGTAGGCTTGCAATATTCATATATGTATTTCCCCGAACGGATCCGAGCCCCTCTCAGTTCCATTATATTTTAGAAGCCAGCTTCAAGAGCGATTTAGTTAGATAACAGGTTGTCTTTACCCGATAAATAAGAAAAAAAATTAATGATATCAGATTCAGATAAGTTAAAGTGGCATTGGACTGGTAAGATCTACCAAAGAATCGATAGTTGATGGGGTATTTTAGGAAAAATATTCAGAGTAGAGTGTCTTTCCGATGCCTTTTTATCCACTACAAATACGGCCTCGAAGGTATTGGATACCATAGTGCAGTCATAGTATAGTACAATTCATGTTCATCATATTCATGTGTAATTCCTGGTGTACATACAATAAAGAATATTCTATTCTATTCTATTCTACAATCTACAAAACATCATCCTATACACCCATGCACTCTACTCCTTTGCATTACGGGCGACCTTGCAACTAAAATGTGAAAGTTGACGTGCTGTCGACTGTACATTGATATTCAGCAAACAGAATATAAAACCATCATCATCAACCCATTATGTCCCCACCGAGGGGCAGGGGTCTCTTCCCTGAGGAAGGTATAGGCCATACTCCACCACGGGGGCCAAGTCCGGATTGGTGGTCCGGATTGGTGATTTGTTTTGCTGGCTGGACCGAAGATATAGGTAAGGCAGATTTGGCAGTGGATGAGCAGGGCCCAGGATGGCCAAGAACTTATGGGCAAATCATGTCTGCAGTAGATGAGTAGGAAATTTATTGATCATCATCATCATCATTCAGCCACAATAAGTTCACTGCTGGGTATAGACCTCTTCCATGGATTTCCCAAAAGACCGGTCAGAAGCGGCTTGCACCCAGCGTCTTCCTGCCACTTGGATGAGATCGTCTGTCCATCTTGTGGCTGGTTGTCCTACGCTGCGCTTGATGATATGTGTCTCCATTCGAGCACTTTCCGGCCCCATCGGCCATCATGTATTGGTGTCACCTTTTATTTAATTTTCAATCCATACCACACGTATCAGGCACCTTTGTCTACAGCTGGACTTTAGCCCCCCTAAGGTAATCCACGTCATTCATCCTTGTGCAGTAAAATCAGTGTGTGTAAGCCTTTTGTCCCTGCTACGTTTTGCTCAAGGCGACAGCTTTCTAAATGCCGTAAGTATCTCGTCATTATGAATCAGCGGTGACAGTTGACGAGCAGCACACAAAAAGTGACACAGAACGCTTGCTTTGTCGCGCCTTGTCCTCGGTGGCTTGTTCTAAAGAGCCCAAGGGTAGGGCAGAACGAAGGTGAGATGGGGAACTCTGAATTGCTGAGCTGAGTCCTTTTCAGAAACGCAGTACATTGGCACGGCGTTGTATTTAATTTGTGTAAAATATTCGAAGTTACTATTGTTTTTGAGCTCTAAGTGGTTATTGTACTGTGTAATTTAATCTGTGAATAAAGTTTTTAAATATTGAATTTTTTTTAAAGTTGAAAGGCATTTATTTATAACAATTATAGATAAAATATTAAAACTAAACTAAATATTAAAACTAAACTAAATATTAAACTAAAAACTAGTTACATAAAAACTAAATATAAAAAATGTCAGTTATTGACGTTCATAATTTGTAGTTAATGATGACCTCTGTGGCGCAGCGGTAACCGCATCTGTCTACCATACGAGAGGTCCCGGGTTCGAATCCCGGCTGGAGAAAAAACCCCAGTTTTTATGTTTACATGTTTGTGATGTCGCTGTTTCTAGTTTTTACGACACAGGGTTTCCTAGTGTGGAGCCAGAAGTAATGTGTTAGGTTTATTTCAATTAAATCAATTTTTGTTATTCGATTCGAAGCGAACGATTCAATTAATTTATTAATACTGGCAACACTGAGAATGAGCTGTCACTGAGTTGATATAAAACTGCTGCCAAACGGTTTGACGGGCCTATTTTGTTGGAGCACGCACTGATTACGGATGTTTTTACGTATTTTGTAAAAAGAGTGTGATTTCGGAAAATAAAATCACCGTTGTACCACGTTCCTGTTTTTCACTGGTTCTACGTAGGCTGATGCTGGGTTTCGCCACAAATGTATGTGCTTGTATGAAAATGTTTATGTTTAATCGTAGAATACAATGACGTCGCGAGTACGCAGTATTTTGATTTATGATTGGAATCATTGTATTATGTAAACACGTTGACGTTGGTGTTTCCAATTTTACTGAACTAAAAAAAACTCATAAAACCATTACCCCGTCACCAAGTGAAGCAAACCTTCCTTCTATTTCGCGACAGTGCCAGTGCACGCGTGCCCAACACAATCACTAGGCCGGCGACAAAAAATCATCTGAAGAAAAACAAACGCCTGAAATCTTGAGACACGCACAGCAACACGCGTTTCTGTGGAAAAAATCAGCGCTGAATTCGAATGGAGGCGGAGGAAACCACACATTATCACATATTTATCGTCGACATGGATTTCCTGACAGATTAATACGTTTCGACTATTAACGTTTAAGTACTGGCATGGTAGGTACCTAGAAACGTAATTGTTGAAGTTATCGTAGCTGTGCTAGTAGTAGTTATAGTTTCAGAGTGCTTGATAAGGTCACATATCGTAGCTCTTGAAATTGCCAATCCGCGGTATGCACGCGCTGTATTTTAGTCCAATCGCTCGTAACCCCCTCCGCCTGTGTGATCTTAAACGAGGTTAAGCAACATAGGGCACGTTCAGTGCATGGATGGGTCACCGTCTATGACTAACGCTAGTGAATTTTTTCCGAGCGGTTCCGTGCTTCGCAAGGCCCGTCAAGCAGTTGGTGCCGGCTGCCGTCGATAGATGACTGTCGTTAAGCCAAGTCAGAGACCTTAGGGCGGTTTGAAAACTTCGGACAGTAAGACCAGCCACTAGTCTTACAAGCTTCCACCAATCCGAACTAGGCCCCCGTGGTGGAGTATGGCCAATACGCTCCTCAAGGAGGAGACCCGTGCCCCTCGGTGGGTTGATGATAACTCTATCTCTGAGAGAAGGTACCTGTACCATGCTCTTGGACTAGGCTACACTTTAGGCTACTTAAAAAAATGGAGCTACTTTATCGGAGAAATGATAGCCTAGTGAGTAGATCAATGGTTCGGATTAGGGAGCCCCGGGTACGATTCCCAGTGCGGGCATGCACCTATGACTTTGTTTTCTAAGTAATGTACATTTTTGAAGTTAATAGCAATACTTACTTCTTGCTAACGGTGAAAGAATACCTCAGCACTCGGCGCCAATCCGCGGTGGGCATCCGTGGTGATAAAAGTGCAAACTCTCTCTCTGAGAGAAGACCTGTGCCCTGCGAACATTTTACTCAGACTCTTTACGAGTGTCTTTACAATAGAAATGTAATTGTTGACTTAAATTCATATGCAACTCATAACTTTGTTTTTCTATAAGGAACCATATCCTGATTTCATTACGATTCAATTTTATTCACACAAAAACTCGCTCTCGCTAAGTTGAAAAGAAAAATAACTTCAGCACCTTTTAAACTTAATTCTTCATCTTCATCTATCGTATTCTTTTTTAATCGTTATTTCTCAACTTAGAAATTCCAGAGAAACTACTGGTATTTTGTTTAAGTGAAAAGTGTTCCCGGGTCGAGCTCAAATGCAAGAGCTCCAGGTAACTTAGTCATCAGAGCTACAGAGCCGCCCCTATATGGAAATGTGTCGTCTAGACGTATAGATCATCGACGACAGATAAAGACCGATACTTGTACTGTTTCAAAAGTAGTGTCATCAGCCCGCGGTCCTTATGACGTCACGGCATTGTCCCGCCATAAGGCAGGGGTCGTCAACCGAACGCCTGATGGATGGCCGCGACGTGGTCAGGGGTAGGGAGGTGTGAAAGGTCTGCTTTGCTTATACTTTGGTTTGCTTGTGATCTATTGATGCACATCACAATCACTTTTCAGTACTCCTGTACATTACGCGTATAGTACAAATAAATTAGGTCAAATGGAAGGAACTAGCGTTTAAGATGCAGGTTCGGCCTATTTCAAGCGCTAGCGGTCATAACGTTTCTTTGCGTTACTTTTCTTGTAACCAAGTTGTGTCCCGGATTAGCTAACCCTACAGAGTAAGTACTTGCGATTATAATCTAAGATACGTAAGTGTACCTAAACTCCGTGAGTTCAAATATCCGTTTTTATTATTTATACTTATTTTGGTCCCCGCGCTCCTCATACAAGGGCATTACAATCTTTGAACTAAAACTTTTGTAAGCACTACACATTATTAACTTTATTCCGAATATACTTACTTTACTTTACTTAACTACTTCACAATCCGTTTAGAAGTGTTAACTTATGAATTCAAATTGTCTTGCTGAATCTACGCTTTTCATTTTAAGTCTAGATAGTTTGTAATTATTTAAGTCGTTTGTCGAAAGAAGTCCAACTCCTAAGATACAGGTAAATCCTAGTTTAGGAGTTGGAAATCGCATTAATATGTGTATCACTTGCTACTAGACTAGACTATAACATTTAATAATTTTTATAAGACTTAAGAGTGTATGGTTTTTAATCAAATAAAAACTTTTTACTTTTACTTTACTTTACTTACTTGCGCGCTGCACGCAATCAGTGTATCCGGAAAAAACTTAATATTCACATTACAATCATGGAAAGATACTCTGATCGGTGATGTTATTATAAAGAAAGCTACAGTGGTTACTTATTAGAGTCAAAAATAAAGTACTGTCTAATCTCTATTTATCTAGAGTTCTCTATTTATCTATCTTTCTACTAAATTAGTAATTGAATAACGTTGTCTTGTCGTTGGGGATTGTCGTAGATAGTAACAGTTTAGAAAAACAAACATGAAACAATGCCTGCCTAATCATTCTTCTCTTTCTTTGTAGTCCTTACAGCGAAAGTGACTTTTAATGACGAAAGTTAGCATTGCAAACAAGTAACTGACTCTAATTGGTTTTCTATACATTCCAGTCTGTGGCAGCGCGTGTCTCGGGCTTCGCTAAAAAGGATATTCGCGCACCATTGTCGCGGTTGGCAACGCTGGAAACGAGTTCGCTGCTGGCTGGCTAATGGGGCTGTGCATGGTGTCCGAATATGGGCTAGATACTACAGCACCTGAGTGGCCACTTAAAAGAAGAAGAAGAAAAATATGTATTATACCAACAAGACACATCACAAAAACAAAATAAACGGACAAGTAATCAATATAATCCATTTATCTATGCTTGGCATTTTTTTCAGACTTTAAACGACTCTAAATCAAAAACGTTTAGAGGTAGAAAACTCGAAACAGTTTACAAATTTAGTGCTAGCTAGTGCTTAAGTATAGATAAATGGATTATATGTAACGCAACAAAGAAAAAAAAAACAAAACGATAGATAACCAATGCCGTTTCATCAGGCAGCTGTGATGACAAGCAAACGGCGCGTGCTCCCTGATACACTCAGCGGCTTGAGCACTTGGATTTCCAGAGCCTTGAGTACAGAAGACGTTCAGCTGACCCTATGCTGCTGCATAAGCTCATCAATGGGTCCCTTGATATTAATGGGATATCACTCCTTAGTCTCAGGGCCAGCAACCGCCTCCAAAAATTTTTCAATAATGTATCATACAACGGACCTATCTCTCGAATGTGTCGTTCCTACAATGATTTGAGCAATGATTTTGACATTACCCATCAACCATTCCGTGATTTTAAGAAATTGGTTTATACAAAGGCAGTATAGTCAATTCATTATTTAGTTTAGTTGTCTATTGTCTACTCAGTTATCATCAACTAATTTACGATGTAAGCTTAATTCATGTAAACGCTGTGCTTACCTAGAAGTGGTGTACATACACGTAACTTTATCTTCATGTAACACTATTGTACTATGTTTTGTATGTATGCTGTTGGTGTGGCTAATAAAATAAAATAAAATATAGTCTTTGGTATCTCTATGCTGCCACAAATGGCAACTGACTCAGCGTTGTGCTGAGGGTGTAAACTTGACCTATTTGCTCGGAGCTATATTATAAGACTAATTTTTTTTCTTGCTGTACATAAGAATTAAATGTCTTTTGTAAAAGTATCAGACAAGAAACCTGGTAGGGCGCTGCAAATAGGCTTAATAAGTTGCTATTAAGCAGCGAATGAGGGCGCAGTATGGACCTTATGGCCGCTTTTACAGCGTACTTATTTGGCTGATAGTAGCTTGTTCATTCTGTGTATGGTGACCCCGAATACATCCAAAGCACTACGTACGGGTGGGTGGCCACTTCACTCATCTATCGTGAATAGGAGATGATAGCTAAGCAATTTATTTACAAAGCTAAAATTAGATCATCACTGCCGCTTTTGCGGTGTTTATTTGCCTAATATTGTTTGAGAACTGGTTGGATTTTGACAAAATTAAATGAAAAGTACTTGTTACATCTGCACGATAGGGTATATAGGGTATTTTTATCGTTAAACTTGGAGTAACATGCAAATGTTACAGGGCTCCACATTTCACTGTTTAGATTTTTGGACATTTAATTAAAATTAAATAGCGGTTAGTCTAAATCATGGTAAGTGGCAAGTGTAGCCGATAAACCCATTTTTGGTATTTCTTTTGTTCTATCCCAACATTTGTGTACTGAAAATTTAATATTACGTTACTCACCCACGATTTTTTATATTTTCATTGCTACTTTAACTTTTGACAAAGCACTACCAAATACCACCTGCGAAATTATCTTTCCTTCTGTTACTGACTTTATTCCGGATACACTTACTTGACTTTTTGTCGGAAGAGTCCGACCATGTTTCGCTCCGATTCGCACACAGCTTAATCATGGTGAGCAGAGACGGAGCTCGCGCCGTCGGTTGCTCGTCCTGATCTTTTATTCTGTTTTTATGTTTTATAGAGTATATTGTAGTTTATTATGTCCTATTATTTACCCAAACCCCTCACAGGTTCGTGCCTCCAGACTTCTTCTCCACGAAATAATCACACAAACTCAGTATGCAACCTAGTTTCCCTAGTTTGGAATAGAAAGGTGTTAGTGGTGTAACATTAGTGCAATGTATGTGCCTGTATGGAAATGTTTATGTTTATGTTTATGTAAAAGCATAATGTAATAAAATTATTTAGTTCCAACAAGCGTCAACGAAAACATGAGCAAGTTAAAAATTAATTAAAGCAGTGCGACCACAAAAAGTGCCTTGATTAAAACTGCAACATACACACAATGATTTCTTTGCAGGAATGCCATTCCAGTTTGACAGTGCAGTATGACAGAGCCAGTAAATCTGTCAGACCAATCAAATTGGCTGTCATGTTCTCCATTCAATGAAGCGTAAAGAATGACGCATGGCTGCCAACGTCGGGGTTTTTCGCCATTCAGTGTTTTTCGCCAATTGCAGCCACTTAGTCCATTCGTAAAGGACACGCTCAACCCTCGACAACAATGTTATGTGGGACAAAAACTCCCTGCTTGAGCAAAAACCAATGACAGTTCTCAACACAAAGGTGTAGAAAGACAGTTCAATAGATAGAATAAAATAGGGTGTGTGTTTGTGCCTATGGACACAAGATAAAATGTCTCTGGTCGTCTGCCTACGTTATAAACTGCGCTCAAGGTAATGTAGGTATTTCAGAACCGTACCAGAATGTGAATATGCTTAGGTGAAAAATAGTGCATCGACAAGATTCTACAGATAAATAATGATAACTATGATGAGTAAATAAATGCACTCATGATTAGTACACTTGGATAAAAGATACTCCAACTGTGATGAGACTTGATACTTAAATCTCAGCTGTGGTTCAGATATCAGAAATTTATTAGAACGTAAAGAACTTACATCCTGTTTGAGGAATGTCAATTTAATTGTAATGTGATATATAATGTATGTTCATAATACCGCCGCCTTGTACGTAGAATGAAATTACAAGCAGAATGTAAATTCTTTACGTTGAAATAAATTTCTGATTTCTGAAATTTCAGATTTCTTGGGGCCGAATGTTTAGTGGAGAAAGGCGGCGGGAAAATAAAACTCCCATCTGACCATCTTTTCTCAAATCACCTTAATCCAATACATAATTTGGTGCGAATATCTATCTACCTAAGAAGATCAAGACCCATGAGTGTGAGTGCAATTAACAACTTGCAATGTCAAAACATTCTTTACAATTTTTATAGAAGTAGAAAACCACCAATTCTGGGGCCAGACATACGGACAGCATTCACGAGCATAACGCAGGGGTCAGCTATCGCCAGTCTCAACTATATTAAGGGGACATAGGCGACGCGGTCACCACGCCATCATTTGCATGGCCTTTGACAAACTTACGTGATCAAACTCTTATCAGTTATCTGTATTAATAGCACAGTTTTTTTGTGCGGCCACAGCGTCTGTAAATTTAAGAAAAACTCATTAAATCTTATATAATAAATATCGGTTCTTCTATCTCCCTCTAACTGGCGTCGACAGCATAGCGTGACGCCGTACAAGGCTTTTTCACGGGATCCGCCCGAGAAAAACGACTCGCCTGTCGACTCACACTTTTCAGACAGAGACGCCGATATGCGGACACCTGGGGTCCAGACAGAGATGGCTTTTCGTCAGTGATGGCCTTTGGTGGAGAGATTATGTCATCGCCGGTCGAGCTGTATCGGATTGAACTGAAATATTACTGCGGTTGATTCAGTATTGCGTACGTTATTAGACAAAGGCAAAGATATTTATTTGTAGAGTACATTGCTAGGAGTGAAAATAATTTAAATTAGTTTTGTATATTCTCTGCCACATGAGGCGTATAAATTGTGGAAAAGGGCACCACCAATTAAAACTATAATATGTAAAAATTTATTTAAAAAAAATAAACTCACGCCCGTCATCCCCGAGAGGGTAGGCAGAGGCAACAATCACTAGAACTGGGCCCACGTTTTGCCGAGTTTATTAGGTCCCAACGTGACAAGTGATAACCCTGTCGCAATTAATAATATCGTACTAAAATTAAGTAGAATGACAGTTTAAAACAAAGATAATGAATAAATAATAAAAGTAAAGGTCCTGGTCTCTGCCTACCCCTCTGGGATACAGGCGTGAGCTTATGTATGTATGTGTGTATGTATGTAATAAAAATAAGGATATTTAAGGTAAGTACAACATTATAATGTCAAATTGTGTTGACAGTATCTGCAAAAATACAAAATATATTAAAATATCATTCAACTGAGAGTTAATAACGGTCCTGAAAATCAATCTCAAATTATTCACTAAGGGCCGGTTTCAGAGTTGAGAATTTTCACTAAGTAAATACTTAATTTTAGTTCTGTCTCGTCAAATTTCTCAGAAAAGAGCGTGACAGAACGTGTTTCCTTAAAAGTATTTACTTAGTGAAAATTCTTAACTCTGAGTGCTTATACTGAGTTTTTTCATTTCACTTTCGATACCGAGAGCGTTTGCAATTTGTATAGGAGTGACAAAGAGACAACTAGGTGGCGCGCTTAGTCACTCTTATACAAATTGCAAACTCAGAAATCGGCCGTAAGTAAACTAAATGTTTACTGAAAGAACATCAAATCTGTTAGTTTCGGTTACGCCGAAAAGCTAATCACAGATAATGGTTCTTTTAAATAAAGAAAATTAATTGAGTTCTCACTATTAAGTTAAGAATGTGTTATCTTCAACAATTTAGTCACAATAAAGACTTTACCCGCAGATGATGTTTGAATCAAGAAAGTATAAGGGTCAATATACGCTATTTGAATTTCTATGGTCCATGGACAAATGTTATGTTAAACTTATTATATTATTGCGTTAAAGAATATGGTCTTTTATTTGGCCCACATAGTCTATTCACGATCATTGTTTAATTTAAGACATTAATCGTTAAAAATAGTTGTAAATGTATACTCCTCTGGCCTCCCCATTTCTAGATTATAATGATTTTATGGCGAGATATTTTTAAATACGTATGCCATTATGTTTTTTTAAATATGATCATATGCTTTTATAAACATCGAAACATATTTCATCAAAAAATACAGTATTTTTTTTTATTAATATAAAGAAAAACTTTCATGTCACGTTACAATAATGTCACTTCATCTGGCGAAACTCAAAGAGGTAAAATTTGACTTATAACCGCAAAGGTATGTTTTTTTCCATGAACTACGCGCATACAATAGTGTTAAGTTAGAAAAAAGCTAATGACGTTGAGCAAAATTCCTATAATATAGCGTCAATTTGCGATTCACTGTAGGCAAGCGTGTTTCTGCCAGTCGTTGGAATATTTCCTCTGGCAAGTCTATGTTTTTGTATTTTATAGTTACGAAATTGTATATTTGCACAATGCAACGTTTATTGTGTGTAGATGTCATGTATTACGTTAAACGGTGATCAGAAAAGCGAGTGATATGTTTTTATAGGTTTTGTGCGATTTCACTCCTCTGGCGTCACTCCTCTGGCATATTTCATGTTTTATTTAATACGTGTCCCCTTTCTTAGCTATAATCAATGGCCTGTTACTTCCCTGCTTTAATTTGTGACTACTCTGCCAGTAGTGTCAGTCCTCTGGTAACACATTTTCCTCTGGTGCTTATGAAATTCAAAAAAATGGAAAAATCTTCTGGCCCTCATCATTAAACATTTAAAAATTGTGTCAAATAGAGAAATTATCAATATTGAATGGAACAGATTAATTTTCCTTCTGGGACACAAAAAAATCAAATACCGTATATTCTCACCCATAACTTAATCAATATTGGTATACAACCAAGTCAAACATCAAATTTGGGAGACCACTACAAGTGTAAGTATATTTATACTTTTAAAATGAATATAAAAACTGTTTAATTAAAATAATCAAACGTGTTTTCAATGTAAATACTTTCTTATCTCTCCATTTACCAGTGATTAATACAGTCTATCTAGCTAAGTAGACTTGCAGAAAATTGTTTTAATCGTATGCATTTATTACCGTCAAGTTTTACACACTCACCCGCGTGCGCTCCTCATGATCATTGATGATGATGATCGATGATTAGACGAGTGTTCTGAACACGTTAATTACGATAAGCAGATAGCGTCACAGAATAAACAAGAGCGCGGAGCCTCGTCTTAATTAGCGCAATTAAAAATAAAACATACCGCGTGTTCTGTCTGACACAGACAATTAAGTTAGGCCTTTCGGCGTATCTTATCGTTGCACACAAAAAAAACAAAGTGCTAGGGAAACTTGGCGGTATTTCAGTTGGCAATGTAATAACCAGGTAAAAAAACTAGTACTCATTTCGTACGCTTTGGTGGCCCTCAATATTCTGCTATTAACTTTTGAGGTTGGTGCCCAGAGTCGACATGACTTGTTGGTGAACTAATTGCCGTTTTCACTATATACCTATTCGATAAAAGTGGTTACCTACGACTAACTCCTTGTTGGAATCTTTGGTATTAAAGATAAGTAACGATCGCTGCGCCTAGTACCAACAAGATAACCTTACGAGCGTTTTACGGTCTTCAATTAACATTTATTATAACTATATGAAAAGCTAAGGTTACGAATAGAATGAGAAAATAATAAAAATAACTGCCACACAACACAATCATTTGACCCAATGTCAAACTAGGATACCCTGTGGTATGGTAACCATTGAAAAGGACATTGAAAAACACCCAGACTGAGGCCACTGTACAAACGTACGCCGTCCTCCAATGGGCATCGAATTCGCGACCCCTGACTCGGTAGGGACGCGCCTTAACCGGTAGACCAACGAGGCAGTCCCTTAACGGCTAGGCCAAATGAGCAATTATTAAATTTAAATTTAATCAATCTAAATATAGAGCTCCTTTGTATCTTACAAACTCTATCTCTGATTGTAAGGAAAGAGTAAAAAACTGCAAATAAATGCTAGCAACTACATAGCTATAAATATTAATGAGTCACTCGACATGACACCACACCGATAAATTAAACACCGATTTCTATAAAAATAAGCTACAGATTTTTTGGAGAAAGCGGAGGACTCAGCGCGTTATTTTCTTGATCGCAACAAAATAACAACTTGGATAAACCGAAGTACTGCACAGTCGGATTTTTATTTGACTGCCTTGCTGTCTTATAACCAGTTGCGTTATAAACCTCTGCTATGGTGAGCTTGTGATGTGCCCTACCAAAAATACTATAAGTTAATAAAACTTCTTAGAAATCACACGGACATATTTTAGATTTAATTCGCAGTGAATAAGCAACCATTAGGATATATACGTTCCAATGCGGGGAACACGCCTTCTTTTCAAATTAACAACCACCTAAGTAAGCCTGATGATTGGAAGATGAGATCAAGTCAAGAGGTTGCAAAAGATGGCGTACTGGGGAAAACGCCCAGCATTGGGCAGAGGTGGGCCCATTATGATGGTGAAGTGTTATTATAGCAGTTAGCCCAACAAATAATATAACATACAAAAAACAATAAGATGAAGATAAAAATTAAACACATCATATAAAAATGAATCGCTAATGCCCGGTTCCAATATCCACAAAACGCTTCGTTTTTGCTTACGATCGGTTACAATTCCTACGAAATTCCTACGAACCGTCAATAAATTGTATGGAAAACGGATCGTAGCCGGTAGGCGTATATTATAGGAACCGGGCATGAATGTGTTGCTAAGCGCAAATCTCGGGAGCAGCTGAACCGATTTCGCTAATTCTTTTTTTAGAATATTCCTTGAAGTAGAGGATGGTTCTTAACCTTCTAAGTCCTGACCTTGAAAATAATAATGGTTTTGGTACTTTTTAAAGTACTCGGGGACTTAAGAGATTAAATTTTAAAAATTGCCTAAAAAAGTCTAAAACCACACTTTTCTATACTCCCATACTGGCAAAACAACGTTTGCGGGGTCAGCTAGTATAATATAGATAATATACAGCCTGATTTTTTCACTGGTACAATAAATTTTACCATATCATTGGTATCGATAATAGATTACATTTATCGAATAAAATTACCATTTTTTTTTTTTCATTAATTTATCATTCATCCAATTTGTAACTCATGGACACCCATTACAAGGTGTCATCGTGGTGCGAGGCAGAGGGCTTCGGGGTGGGGTGCGTGAGCGGGCGGCGGGCTGGCCGGCGCACGATTTGGCCGGCCGGTCATTCAGTCCGCGCGCATTGACCTTGGTGAGTGCACGTGCGCCGTTTCCGCACTTCCTGCAGTCGAAAATTACGCGCGCACGATATTTACAAACCGCGAGTATTACGAAATGGTTCGTAGTTACTTTCTCAGTGGGGAAAATACAGTGCAGCTCGGCGGGTATACGCTGAAGAAAGTTTGCCCCGCCTGATAAATGCCGGTTTTATTTAACCTCAAATACTCAACACCAGGACATTCATGAGAGTGACGCAGCATTTGCTAGACTACGGACAGTTCACTGCACCAGCGCACGCTCAAGGCCAAGGAGGGAGACCTCCCTTGGCCGTGGAGATCGAGGAACAGATATTCGCGTTCTTCGAGGAAGAATCAAGAATCAAGAATTTATTTTCTGCTTGTTGAATGTCAATGTACATACAGCTATGTATAATGTTAGCTGCCTCCCAGAAGACCCCAGAAGGAGCACCAACGACGCAGTACGCACGGCGCACTTCAGCGTTAACCAGTACGTGGTGTGGAAATTCATACCACTACCAACCAGTGCAAGCATTCTACGTCGGTGACGGTCCTAAGCCCATGCAAGTATGAAGGAAGAATTGGTATCAAGTAAGATCTTTTTTGCTACGTCATACATAAGTCATACCTACTGGCTGCACCACCGCCGCCGCTTCTTTTCCTTCTCGCAAGCTGCGCGCAGTTGCCAGTTCGTGTGTTTAGTTGTGCTCATGCGTAATGGAGTCCACATTTCTTTAAGATTTGCGGATAAGTTCAGACATTGGTATTTTTGTTTTTTTGTACCAACGGGCTAGTAACAAAAAATGTTGGTATTTGTATTTTGTACTTAGTATTACGTATGTTGATTTATTGTACCGGTGAAAATATCACCCTGTATATATAATAAACATATAGGTAATAAAAATTAAGGCCCCTCAGAAAATTATTCTTTTTGTAATTTTCTTTCTAGGGTTGGCACACATTTTCCTTGCAATAACATACATAGAGTTTATTATAAGAATGAGAACACTTGAAGCAGTATCCTAATGAAGGTGTTTGTATACAAGCAATGTCTCGACTGAACGTTCTGTGATTATCACTCATGGCCATTTGCAGTGAAAGTGACATATGTTTCAAAATTAATTAAGGAGTGTTCACATTACTCGCCCAAGAGATTTATTTTCGGCGAGATGTCAAAGTTCACTGACAGAACAACTAGGCCTAATGTAAAATATACTTTTATTTTTTTGGCACAAGCTCTCAGACCCCGAGGTCTTGTTAATCAATTATACTTTAGCCATTATTTTATTATCATAACTCATCGCCTGCTGTCCTATTTCGTACTGATACATTCGCCGTTCTGAAACTGAGCCTACCTTTAACCTTTAAACCCACAATTGTATGGCAGCACAAAAAAACTACTATTAAATTAAAAAATCTTTAGTAGGAAACAATACGAGATCGCCTCTACGTGCCGGCTTCACCTTTTCATTAGTCGCTCGTTCGTTTGACGGATCACACTTGACATTTTACGAACACTCCTTTGTCACACACGACCAGCGTACTTTGACCCCCTTACCCCTTTGGAGAAATTGACTTCGCATATATTAGCTGAGGTGTCTAGGAGGCGCGAGGGGTCAGCTCGAGTGGTCGCGGTGCAGGCGCGATACAATGCCTGCCTGAGACAATACCCGCGATGAATATGCATGGTGGCATCGCTGCAATTTGGCCGGCCGCCATCTTGTAATGACAATGTGACAAAAATAACATTCCGAACGGTGCGTGCGCGCGCGCTGCCTTTTATACGCGCGACTTGGCTGAGCGTTCATAGTATTTTCACTATTACGCGTTCAGTTGCGCAACCGAACCAGCTGCTCAGCTGAAAAGATCAACTTTAACTATGAAATTGTCGCCAATGGTAAGAAAACACGCTTTCCCAGAGATTATCTACTCACATACAGCCATGATGAGACAGCCATTACTTCAAAATAAAGTCAGTGTGACTTAATTATTTAACTAAAGTTAGGTGTTCAATTGTGAAAACCTGTGTGGTGAAAATGGTGTGAAATCCTGGATAGGCCACACAAGACGATCATCATCGATCATCGGGGCAAGAGAAGGGTCAAGCCCTTACGTGTGGCCCCTCAGGCAACCGAAAGAGGGGGCGGCCAAGGTTCACCTGGAAAAGATCTACAGCCCAATAGGCCAAGTCGATCGGCACTAGTTGGCCTAAATTGGAAATTGTCGCAAACGACGGTCAGAAGTGAAAAGCTGTACTTGAGGCTCTATTCTCCCCTAGGGGTTAAAGGATCGAAGAAGAAGAAGGTGTACAATTATCGAAGCAGATAGGTTGTAAACACCCGACATACATCTGGAAATGGGGGATCTAATCGTCCATACAATAATGCTCGATACTACCTATGATAATAAAATGTATGCTGGTATTTTGGGGGTGCTAATGTTCTATACTAAAGTAATCACATTTGGCAAAACTGTATCGTGCAGCTGATAACTTTTCGCAAGTAAATGTTCGCGAGTATAAAGTTTCATTTTTTAATTAAGAATTTAAATTTCTTGAACTTTTTAATATAACTACTTACTTTTAATATTACTACTTACTTTTAGGTATTTATGATTTTGTTTGCAAACAACATTTTTTTTAAACATAAATTTATTAAGTGATTTAAAAAGTACGAGACATTTAAGTGTTTTCTTAGTGACATTGTAAATACCGAATCCAGAAGTAAGCCTACACCTCTCATTTATTGGTAAAATCTCTAGTTAAAAGATCTGTGAACTGCACAGTGGTCGGCATAAAGGACGCTTTGGCGTAGGTACCACACAGCCATCTGCGTGGTTACAAGGCGAAAACACAACTATAAAAAAAAAATTAAAAATCATCCATCGAACTGCGTTACCTATTCTTTGCTCCTGATTTACATTGCAAATGCGCCTAACATACTAAGTGAAACGCACAGAAGGACGGTTGCTTATAAAATAAATTCTAGCTTTATTCCAGATACCCTTATTTGACTTTTTGTCGGAATGGTCCGACCAGGTACGACAAAAAGTCAAGTATGTGTATCCTGAATGAAGTTAATAATGGCTAGTGCTTACAAAAGTTTTAGTTCAAAAATAAATTGTTATTAATTTTTTGTAGAGTGCTTTGTATTTTTCCTGCTGCTCACCTTTAAAATACACATATATATATATATATATATATATATATATATATATATGTATTTATTGTATATATGTAAAATATAAGATTTTCTAACTTGTAACTATATTGTACAATTGTTTGGTTTCTTTCAATAAAAAAAAAAATCAAGATATTTATTTAGTAGTTAGTTGCAAAAATGTCATTTTTATTACCCATGATTTAAACAATAAATAAGTTACCCAATAGAAAAAATAAAATAAAATACAATGAAATTATTGCCACGTCTTGGAAATTATTTTTTACATAGCGAAAAAGTTATTCACTGATGTTATGGGCCTGATTGAATACTATTTTGCCAAGTAGTGTTTCATAATTTTTTTTAATCCTTCTCATTTTTGTCCCCAGTCAAGCATTGGATCTGTCATGCCATTGGATGTGTCATGGATCTGTCATAAATGTAATAAATTAATAAACTATACAATTCAATCACTTGCCCTAAACAAAAAAAAACCCCGGTTACCCTATGCTATGGTAACCAGGCAAGGACCTCATAGATAAGGAAATGCATCCAATCTGAGACCATTTGAACAAGTCAAGTACAATGGCCACCAGTGAGTTTCGAACCAACGACCCCTGTTTGGTAGTCAAGTGTGTTACCTGCTGGCCAGTCTATGGTTTTATGGAGCCACGATATACTTCCACCTTAACCAGATATTTGCTTTCCACCTGCTCGTTATTATACTCGTACAACACTTTTGCCCAAGTTTTCCAATAATTCTTCACCCCTTTTCAAAGTCGAATAAAAGCGCATCGAAGCGCACCATCCGTGCGCCTCTACCCGTGTTCCCTAAATTCCTTCAATGTCACGACACGGCAGCGTAGAATAAAGATTAACATATAAATACCAAGTGATTTGAACCGGTGAACTGCGCGGATGCGTTGCTGGTTGTTTATGGCTTCCCGATACGTATTTGCATACGAGTGACGGCGGGTGATTGTGCTATTATTGTCGATCCGATGCAGCTGACGGGGTGAGGTGTCGGGTGTTCTACACAATTGCCATCGTTATTTTTCTGTTGGAATTGCAACGTTTTCTCTAAAAGCGGTGGTAGCCTAGTGGGTAGAACAATAGACTTGGAAGCGGGAGACCCAAGGTTCTATTCCCAGCGCGGGCATGTAGTATGACTTTGTTGTACACACTTGCTCTGTGAAGAAAATCGTCGGTAGGCTGTTTACCTACACTGTAAAAGTAATCTGCTAGTAATGTAATCTGCAGCAGCATTTTTTTCAAGTCTTAATTAACTTCGCATGTACTGCGACTTTGTTGTACACACTCGCTCTGTGAAGCAAAACGTCAAAAAAAAATAGCCTTGGCCTGCAAGATCACTCGGTCTGACTCACCTGTCCAAAATTCTTTCTTTGGGGTTATTTGAAATCTCTGGTGTATGTGAACAAGCCAAAGAATCTCGCAGCTGTAAAAGAAAACATTCATCAAGAAATAAGAAACATATCGCAGGAAGTATTACCGCTAGGTATGGAAAATATCATAAATATGGCTCAAACTCAAAAGTCAACATTTAAGAGAAATCATATTGAAATTGATTGAATGCAACGAAATTTCATGGCACAAAAATATGCATATTTAAAAACTAAATCTAGTTTTCTAATTTAGAAAAGAAGTTGTAGCTGAACTAAATGGGGTCATTACTTTTGCACCACCCAGTATAATTGAATTCCATTATTTTTATTCTTTTCGCAACTAACCGCAACATGGCCGCGACAGAATAGTATTACAACCGCGTTTCAGGAATTATCTCGGTGCTCCTGCAACACATGCTGAGTCGGGCCCATGTTAGGGGCTCAATACTTTAGCCCTGTCTTGAAAATGAAACTTAAAATGAAGTAAATGTGTAACTTTTGTTTTTGTGTTGTGGTAATATTTGAGAATCTGTATATTTTTTCATAATATGTTATGTTTTGTATGGTATAATGTAATTTTAGTAAATAAAAAAAAAAAAAAAAAAAAAAAACTCACGCCCGTTATCCCCGAAGGGGTAGGCAGAGGCACCAGTCTCTTGAACTGGACCCACGTTTTGCCGAGTTTATTAGGTCCCAAACGTGACAAGTGGCAAGCCTGTCGCCGTTATCCGGGCACAATTTATCAGCGAATGGTGTTGCGTACAAACAAATGTACGTAACTAAAAGTCATTGGTACATGCGTGGTTCGAACCCAGACCCTCATGATCGAGAAGCAAGGGTCAACCCCACTACGCCACCACCGCTTTTTGATTTTAGTACTGTACCATTAAATAATAATGTATTATTTGACAATTTATCTATCATTATCCACTAGAAAACCTCATCAAACACCATCGAAATGTTCCGAGCCACCTCGTCATGGATGGCAGTAGCAACATTGATGACTAATATTCGATTCGGGATGGCATCTTAGGAAGAAGACAGCCCATAATATCATTTTTAAAGTTCAGTAGTCGCTTTCCTATTACAAGACGTATTGGTAAAACATAATGAGTGGTTACAATAACTACAAACAAACAAACGTAAACATTTACATAAAGGCACATACATTGCTTCTGGCCCTACACTAGGATACCCTGTATTGTGGGAACCAGAAACAGCGACATCACAAACATGTAAACGTCCAAGACCTGGGATTTTTTAACCATGAAGCAATTCTTCTCGTCAATACAAGTAACTTCCATACTAAAGTCATCTGCGGAACTAAGATATCTGGAACAACAAATTTATTTTCGTAATTTCAAAGTTTGCCCTTTGTAGAAGTTTTTAGTATCAACAGATAGAACCCCCATTTCCATACGTATACATGCGATGGGGATTTAGTTGCATACTCTGTGTAAGTTTTATTGTTATGTATTTTCAAATATATATTTGAACTTTATATGAGTTATAAGATACATAAGTCATACTTATTATAATGTTATTTAATTTGAAAGTTTAAGCAAATTATTAAACTGACTTTTAAATAATTATTTTGAGAAATGTTATTTTAAAACATGTAAATTAATCTGACTTCATAATTTTCTTGTTTTAATAATATAATGATTTATTAGTTCGTTATCAAAAATGTTTTAATATAAATTACTTGATTTAATGCATGACTTCTGTATTGATTGGATTATTTTAATTACCTACATACATTAAAAAATTTATGTGTTTGGAAAATAATGGCTTATATTATATTATTTCATTCTCTCGTTGGTCTAGCCGTTAAGACGCACACCTACCAAGACCGAGATCGTGGGATTGATTCCCACTGGCGACCATTTACATTTATACAAATGACCTATGTTTGTAATGTCTTTGCCTGGTTACTATAGCACAGAGTATCCTAGTTTGGGACCAGGTTAAGTTGTGTGGAAGTTTTTATCAACATTATTCTTTGGCAATCTTTCCAATATAAGGCACCTAGTAGAGATTTCTATTTACAATGGAGCAGCCAATCGGCAATCGTGCCTTTCTTTTAACTGCTGTCTCTGTAATTATTTTCTGGTGTAGAACAAAGAATATTCTTGTCATAATTAATCATAATGTTGATAACCTCCAGTGAAATGCAGTACCTACTCTCTTTGTGCTTAAAATAATGCGAAACCACAACGTGTCAGTGATCCAAGCGCGTGTCATTCAATAATGAGACATTCGAAATGAGGATCAACTTGCATGCGCTACAATGAACACACACTCATTTACTGTCCTTACTAACCACTTTAAGTGTGTCAGTTTGATGAGCAATTATAACTTGTATGTCTCGGTGATAAAGTCTCATAGATGTGCACAGGAGGTTTGGTATTAATGTCATTATTGAAACATCACTCTCAAATGTGGTTGCCATCTATATTGACTGATTCTCCACCCATTTCTCAACTGAAAACATACGCACCTAGTAAATACTTAGCTCCGTTTAATCGTGCACTATTTGTTATTTCACTGTTAACAGTTGCCACTTTTTTTTAAGTCATTTGAAAAAAACTAAGTGAGAGTTGTCAGAAGTAGTTTATTTAACAGACTCTTGGTGTTCGAGAAACCGGTAGTTAGCCTAGTCCGGTGGTACAACATTCGTGAGTTTTATTAAAATTTTATCGGAAACAGCAGATGTTGCCTTCGGAAATAAGGCCATTAACAAACAAGAGCCCGAATTCATTTGACAAACACCTTTCGTCATTCTCATGGTAATTGCGACGATCAGCAAAAAGCTGCGGAAAACAAATCAATGCGCCTGATCGGGACATTTGAATAATTCACCGATATATCACCTATGACGCGATAGCTATGCTAATGTTGCTATTGCAATAAGATAAATGACTCTTCCTGATATGTCGATGCTGTTAATTTAATATTTTTCCAAGAGATTTGCAATATTATTCTTATAACCTCCTAAGTATTGACCTTGAAAACAAATTATAGATTTTTACTGTTATTTTCAAGCTCATCAAAAATATTGCTAAGAAACTATAGTTTCGATCTTTCCATTTTCCTAAACCTGCTGTATTTTAGAGTTATCATATTTTTTATAAATAAATAAGTCTATAAATGGTGCCAATGCACAAACACACGCTTTCTTTCGGGTCGAGACAGTGTGGGTATAACTTTCACGCGTGCCCACTGCGGATTGGCAATTTTAAGCACTGAGTGTGCTTCAGACTATCACGATGTTTTCTCCTATTATGAATTCGTAAATGCGTGTAACAGTGCAAAAAAATAGGTATGTAAATGTCAGGATTTGAACTCAGAACCTCACGCATGTGATGTGTAACTCGGCGCTCGGCCACCGCTCGAAAAAAATCCAATAAGAAATTAATTCAACTGTCACAGATATCAATCTGATGATTTTAGTGCTGGCTCCCGAATCAATATCCGTGTACAAATTGCTGCCTTAAAATCGCTCGCGAGATAGCGATCTCTCATTAAAAACAATGGCAGCACGTCAATGCTCAATAAATCCGCTAAATAATAGTGTCGATCGAGAAATAAGAAGCGCTGCATTATTGTCATCCGGAAAGCATAAAAATATTTCAAATTGTGAAGACAATAGAGCGGAGACAATGGGTCGGCAAAAAAGGAGCAGTTTTCATGAAGAAAAAAACATTTTTTTTGCGAAAGCGACCCTCCGACAACAATCAGAGTCCGCCCCGCGCCGCGCCGCGGTTTTGGCGTTTTTTTCTTATAACGGATCTGGGGTTTGTTTATTTTGGCCACTGAGCGAACGATATAGGCGGATAATGGCACTCTTTACGAAAAAATGTAGCCGCATCAAGGCAGGGAAACATAAACCAAAACATATAAAATTGTACTACTTAAGATTTGCAATAAAAAGAAAGTAGAATATTTGAAACAAACATGTAAAATTGTGTATAACAAAAGGTATATTGTAAACTACACCTACAAAATATTTAGGTCGATTGTTTTCATTATATGCTAGCATTTACATACTGTCCATTTTCTAAATCATAAAGTACAGCAAAATTTGCGATCACTATTAGTTCCTGCTTTCCCGCACGTGACATACGACTCTCAAAATAGATTTCCATAGGGGTTGATTAAGGTTCATGTTACTCTCGATAGTAGTGGCATACTATTGGACTGAGTCTCTCCGACCATCTTAATATCAAAAGTAATTTCTTCTAGTCAATCGTTGGAAAAATACAACGAATCTAAATGACGAGTAGTCAGTACAACTAACACCAAATTTTGTACTTCTGTTCAAGTGCGATAAGCAATGTGAAAAAGTGTTGTTTCTCCCGGACACATTAAGTAACGTTTTATCTAACACAGCTACTAAACTACGCGGTAATTCCGCAATTCATATACAAATGTAAAGGGCGACGGAAGCGAGTCTAGCCGCGGTACAAAAAGCGGCCGCGACCGAGCTGCGACCGCCGAGCACCCGCGACCCGACACACTAACGGCCCAACTACCGTTTCCGAAAAACGTAAAGGAAATAATTACATATTCTAATCCGAACCCCGCTCTGGTTCAGATGTCACTTTTTGTACAATAAAAAAGGTAACACACATTCACGACCTCCGCGTAACGGTAACGCCGGGTCCTGAGAAAAAAACCTATCGAGAATCGAATTTCTAACAGACTATTGAAGAAAAAAATTGCATACTTACTCATAATCCTCAAACGTCTGCAAAAAACTGCGAGCTAAACCAAACCCTAAAGGAACCTCAAAAGGTACCTTTTCCAAAACTACGACCCCGTGTGTGTCCCAACAAAATTTATGCGCGCATTTGCATAATGTGCATGGCCCCTAAATTTTATTGAATAAAAAAATAGGATGGGTAGAACTTTTTTGCATAAATTCTTTCAAAGGAAACGGGTTAAACCGTTCAGGAAGTAAAATGTCACAGATCCGTATGCAGCCGCGATTTTGAAAACGGACATGATGTAGAAAACACGACTTTACCCCTCTAAACAGACATGCTAGTATGGCTAATCCACTGAATGGACCTTACCCCTTTACGCAAACGCACCCCTTGCACAATAGCAAAATGTACCTGACTATAATTTATGCGAGAATATTTAGCGAAATGTACCTGCCCTTTTTGAATATTAAGTGCAACCTAACCCCTGACATTATTCAATAGGGTTAAGATACTATTTGTAAAGGAATAATACAAAAAAAAATGCAAATAAACTGTCCCCACGTCTATGCTTGGTTACAGGTATAGATCCTCATAGAAAAAAACTGCTCACATGGTGCGCGAGCGCATAAAGTACGGCAACTATTTGTAAGGGCTGATCCCTCGGGTTACTGCAAACTTCATGGACAGCAACACTTGTCACCTTGGCGTATAATTTGGGTGTGTACGGGCTCTTTCTTATGCATATTTCTCGAGGGTCGCGCGATAGATAGCTCTTTTTTAATAGCGTGTTTTTTTCGTAGGGGCTGTATGCAAAGATTTATTGTAAGCAGCCGGGATGCTCGTGAGAATGCTGCTAGATAATCGAATTTGCCTATAGACCTCCACCCCTCGCAACCCTTTCCATGGGAAAGATGGGAATATTCAAACAAGGTGTCATCTCGGCGCATATCGATTGGGCTCGTCTTTATATTGAGGCCTGGGAACTGTGCGGATCAATGGGACGAGTCGGTGATTTTGCATAATCTATCAGTTAGGTCTCTTTTTGTTCGGCTCTAACGGTATTTCTCGATCAAAGGGTTGTTCGGTAAAAAGCGATCGTTAAAAACTGTAACTGTCGTATTTTTTTCTGCTTCGGTTTCTTGATGGCTACCGGCCGACAGTGACATTGTCTAGACTTTTTAGGGATCAATAAAAAAGGAGTAATTCTTAACCTTTCTTTGAGTAGTATAACGGTTTGGATGGCGACAACATTGGAATGGACAGTTTTTGTTTTTTTGCACATACGGTCTTTATTTTTTTGTGATGAAAGACGTATTGGTTTTTGACCGCCTTGGGCTAAGCAAAGTATCCAGTATCCCGTTCTCACAAGTGGTTGATTTTTCAGAAGATTGATGCTTATTAGGTTTTAATTTTACTTTAAATCCTGATCGTATTACTTAGTATTTCTGTAATATGAGCAGAATTGCTCTTCACTACGCGGTGGAGGAAAATGTCGTAAGGAAACCAGAGTGCCTGTTGTGTTCGTATACCTTGGCGCTTGAAATAATTTGTTGCCAGTACGCGGTGGGCACTCATGGTACATATGCCGATAATCTCTCTCTGAGAGAAGGTCTATGCACTATGACGTGACATATAAAGGCTACATAAAAAACACCAAGAGTTAAGTATTCCACTAATTAATAAAATGACAAAACTTTTCCAAAACATTAAGCAATGTTCTTTATCGTATTTTACCAAATATTTCGAGCATGAAGTCGAATATTTCTATTATCCGCGACCGTTACCTGTTTATGCAAATAACCCTTTCTTGCGCGGGCGCAGGGCGGCAGGGTTTTACAAGCGCCCATTACGCTTGCTCTACTTTTTGCCCCTTTTCGCTCCAGTTTTTGTCCTGTTTGTGTTCGAAATACGGACATTTGTCCCAATTCATTTGTGCGGACAATATTGTTCAAATATTGCGCAAGCCTTTTTTGGGCGTTGCTGGCAAAAAGTCGTGGTGTCGTAAACTGTTATATTCGGTTTGAAAGTGCCGCTTTTAGGGGATGATGCTTTTTTGCTTTCATCTCTTTTTGAGTAACACATGTACGTTTAAAAAAAAAATTACGCCTGTAATCTTTAGAGGCAGGCAGAGACAAGGAACTTTAAGTCTTAGAGTATAAACGTTTTTCGGGCAGCGGACAGCTGATCTGCTTGGTTATACAGTGTGTCCCTGGATAAAGTGCAATCCCGAAAGGGGATGAAACTAGACCATGAATCATTGACTAGAAAAATATTAAAAAAAAATATAAAAAATTATTGTAGGATTTATTGGTATTTTAAGATTTTCATGTTTCATTAAGGACTCTATGTACAAAAGTATTGATTTCTTCCAAAATAATGGGTCTATTTCTTTGAAATAAAAAAAAACAGTATGCCTAATACCTGGCGATGACCATAAAATAATAAATAGTCCGCAAAAAAGTAACTATCTTGGGTAAAAAAATGTATTTTTATGAAAAAAATGATTTTTTTAGACGTTTATTTTAAAAAACTTCAAATTACTAAAAAAATGTGCCCTATAACTATGTAATTTTATAGCTTACTTTTATTCTTTACCATTTTAGCTTCCAAATAAAAAAAAAACAATGTTCTAACTAAAAAAACACGCTATCTACGAACTTTTAAAGTGGAGCCTAATCGTGTTACCGTGCAGGTAGAGACCGTTTTTTCCATTGTTTCCGTCCTACTCTGTGCCCTTCGGCAGTCGCAGTCCTTTTGTTCTACACTCAGGTAGAGGGAAGGCGAGGGGAGGGGTGGCAGGGGGTTCGAAACAGGACTTACACAGTCGCTCCGAAATTATCGCCGCTGCTACTACTGTTCTCGTTCTCGCATTGTGTTCTCGTTGATTTGTTATTAAGTTTTTGTTACATTGTTGACTGTCACGTTTTCTACTGTTCGTTACGTTTGGACTGTTCCTGTTCTGCTGTTAAGTGTTGACGAAATGCCGCGATTGACAGAGTTCTCACCTCGAGAAATAGCCGACATGCATTATTATTATGGCATGTCACATGGTCGCACAACAGTCGCTCGGACTGCATACATAAATGCTTTCCCGGGCAGACTCATACCCTCAGCTCGAAATTTTCAAGAGATTCATAGGAGGCTCTCCAACATTGGACTTGGTTTGGCACGAGATCGCCGTGAGCAACCAGCTGTCGTTATTGACAATGCGATAGAAGAGGCCATTTTAAACGATCTGTTTGCTGACCCTACAACAAGCATAAGACGATTAGCGTTGAAAGGAGGGATTGCATCCTTTCCATTACCAACGAGTACAACATTTACACGAAAATGTAGATAATCGTCCAAGATGCGTAATGTCGACGTGGATTCTAAGAAAAATTAGAGCTGACCCAAATTTTCCCAAACGCATTTTTTGGATGGACGAAGCGACATTTACCCGAGACGGCATTACAAACTGCAGAAATTTGCACCAGTGGTCTCACGAAAATCCACGATTGAAGCGGGCATCTACTTTTCAAGTAAAATTTTCAATAAACGTATGGGCAGTCTTAATCGACGACATTTTAATTGGTCCAGTCATTTTACCCAGAACCCTAAATGCTGAACGTTTTTTAGAATTACTACAAAATTTACCCATGTTGATGGAAGATGTTCCCCTGGCTACGAGACGGCGTGGGCGTATGTATCTCCAAATGGATGGATGTCCTGCACATTATGGGCGGGAGGTGCGGCGATTTTTGAACGAAAATTACCCGAACCGGTGGATTGGCCGAGGAGGGCCAGTAGGCTGGCCAGCGCGTTTACCTGATCTGACACCCCTAGATTATTTTTTATGGGGTGTCATGAAGCAAAGAGTATACAGCACGCCAATAAATACCGAGGCACAGTTGCACGACCGAATAATTCAGTGCGCAAATGACATTAAAAATGATCCAGGATTGATTCGCAGAGCCACTAACCAAATTAATATTCGTGCAGTAATGTGCTTGCAAAATCGAGGAGGCCATTTTGAACATTTAATGCATTAAATAAAAATGCAAAATTGTAAATTACGGATAATTTTATTAATAAAGTTATTGTGATTAAAGTCTGACTTTTATTACCTACTAAAATGTAAATAACTCCTACCTAGCCAATTTTTTAGTTAGAACATTGTTTTTTTTTTATTTGGAAGCTAAAATGGTAAAGAATAAAAGTAAGCTATAAAATTACATAGTTATAGGGCACATTTTTTTTAGTAATTTGAAGTTTTTTAAAATAAACTTCTACAAAAATAATTTTTTTCATAAAAATACATTTTTTTACCCAAGATAGTTACTTTTTTGCGGACTATTTATTATTTCATGGTCATCGCCAGGTATTAGGCATACTGTTTTTTTTTATTTCAAAGAAATAGACCCATTATTTTGGAAGAAATCAATACTTTTGTACATAGAGTTTTTAATGAAACATGAAAATCTTAAAATACCAATAAATCCTACAATAATTTTTTATATTTTTTTTTTATATTTTTCTAGTCAATGATTCATGGTCTAGTTTCATCCCCTTTCGGGATTGCACTTTATCCAGGGACACACTGTATATTCAAAGTGAAAAATAGGCCTAGATTAATCGCATTTAACAGTCGACGTTCGGTCAACACAGCAATCTAATTATTTTAGTGACAAGACCGCTATGCGTAGTCTTAGGTTAGTAAATATCTGTCTAAATAAAGTGTTCTCTATTTGTATATCTAATGTGTATAATTATATTTTATAAATATCTTTATATTAGCGTCTTGGTCCCAAACCGTAACCCAAACTAAGATATTTGTACGGTGCCACCAACGAGAATCGAAGCAACGACCTCTGTTTTTATATTCAAGCGTATTTTAACTAGACCAACGGGGCAGTAAAAAATTGCTCTTTTTTTACAAATTTAAATGATCTGCCCATCAAGCTTTTATTATTATGCTGATTAATTGTTAGCTAGTAGTTACACTTTAATTTTTAAAAGCAGGGTCGTCAATGTAATTTGATATATCAAGGAGGATTAAAAATTTTATGAAACTTTGAACATTATTTGTATGGTTGACATTGCTGTTAGTCTGTACAAATGTACATGTTAAAATATCAGATTTTTATGTTAGTGACAAAGATTTCACTAGGGATCAGTCCCGGCTAGGAGTTCAATCCCGCAGGATGATTTTAATCCAGGTATTTCCGGGAATTAACAGTCTTAGTCCCGCTGCATCCAGGTATTTCCAGGATCCAGCTGATTCTCTGAAATTAATTGTAGCAAATAACGAATTGACGTTGTTTTCTTGGTTTTAACTTTAACCATAATTGAATAAGCGTTTTGGTACAGTAGAAATGGTTTATTAATATTTTGGCACCTACAGATTAAGACATAATTTAACATAGCATTATACATGACCTTGACTATCACAATAAGATCAGATTAGAATATTCTTTATTGTTCATCGGAAAAAAACTAAAACCCAAAATATTTAAAAAGGTGCATTAATTGGTGGCCTTATTGCTAAATTTTTTTTTCCAGACAACCAACGGAAAAATTTTTGTTGGGAAGAATTTCAAAGACATGATGGTAGCCGGTGCAAATTTTGTCAAGGACAAACCGACAAACGCAGCGTAACACGTATAATGTACGCTTCTTTATAATCCCGCGAGTCCTGTATGGGGGATCTCGGTATTTCGGTATTCAGACCAGGTATGAAATGAAATGAAATGAAATGTTTATTTCTCACCACACCATATTACTACGTTAAAAACAATGAAGTTACATCCGGAGTATACAATTACTGTGGTGGTTGTAAGATATTACAAAAATTGACTGTGTCTCCTAAACCAGGTGTAAACCTGTATTACGGGCAGTGTTCAACCATGTTATTATTATACATTTTTAACACCATATTGGGATTACCGGGATTACATTCCCTAGTCCCGGCGATCTGTACCGGTCTCACAACACGCTGTGTTTACGATGCGCTCTAATTTTTATCCGAAGCCTTTCACCCAAAGTCGTAAAGAAATCGTCAGCAAACATTTTAATGTTTTCGCATTTTTTGCTCCAATAAAACCTTACTGTTGCCTCGTCACAGAGGGGTTAAATTTATGCAAATTGTTCAATAAACAATAGACTTACTCTGCGGCAGACTTGTAATATTCAGAAGCACCAATACGTGGCACATGATTTGCACCAACTCACAGCAGAGTCATCTGAAATGTTTGATCCCCTCCAATCTCTGGACAACTAGAACGTTTGATACCTGTGCGCGAGTATACTTGAAGTAGCAATGAAAATTGACACATGACCGCTTCGATATCATTGTCCTTGCACTAAGGGTGATGGAGTAATACAAGCTACGCTTTATTCTTTGTAACTAACAGGATAATAAGTGTAGGTGGTGTGGTATTCTTCACTAAAATCAATTTTCGCGAAGTTAATTTTGGACAGAACATTCGGAGAAACATTCGGACAAACTATCAAACGATCACTCCCACATACACAACTAGCCTAAACTTAATAAAAAATTGTTTTATTTATAATATAAATATTACATTAAGCTCTCGTTTAGAAAAATTATAATTATTATTCAAATATTAATTTACTTGCTCAACCTATATAAGTTATGGAAGAGCGGGTTTCCCTGTCACAGGTATTTCATACTTAAATTGTATAACTAAACTCATTTATTAGTTATTTTAAGTATGTTTGTTGCCTCATAGCCTGTCATGCTGTATGTACAGGAATTTGGCGTTATAGCTAACTATAACGCCATACCATATCATATTATTGCATTGTGATGTTGTGTCTATAATGCTGTTCTGTACATCTTTTACCAATAAATAAATAAAATAAAAGGGCATCCCAGCAAAAGTTTATGTAAGATTTTGACCAGAATTTATCTAGGTATGTAATCTCTGATGAACAGTTAATGGATAGTGAGGATAATTTTTCACATAAATGTTAGCTAAGATACAATTAAAAAACAGTATTTGGCCTATCCTTCGGTACATTTTTATTTTGTGATTAGTATGTGCCAGCAGGCGATGTTCCTGCACCATGCGCAACGTACCAGTTGGTGGCCTACTTTTCAAACAAATTGTTGTGCATTTGAAGGGCTCCAGAATTTCATGATTAAGGGTGTATCCTTCTTCGAAATAAAATATTGAAGAACTTTCTCGCTGACAGTTCAAATTAAGTGTGAAATGTGTCCAAGAATGTCTGAATGGACTGAATTGGAGAAAAGAACTTTACTATCTGTTGAGGGTCAATAAATGCATATGAAAGGTATGGCGGCCACATGGTTGAAGATTCATCTCTGTAAGATTCACATAAGTAGATAATTGTAAAAATTCAATTGCCCTTTTGCTAGCTCTTTCCGTCATTGAATTCTTATGCTTTTTCAGGTCCAGTAGTCTATCACTTTTTCAAACAGAAAATACTAGCTTACTTGAATTGAAACTGTAAAGTAACTTTGTCTTTATTTTCACAATTATTATCTTGTTGAGCTGAATCGTATAGAAAGATAGATATCATATTCTTTATTTTACACAAACATTACATTTTAGAAATGTATACCGGGCAACCGTGATCTTAAACGATGACGAAGGTTAAGCAACATAGGGCGCGTTCAGTGCATGGATGGGTGACCGTTCTATGACTAACGCTAGTGGCTTTTTTTCAAACGATTTCGTCCTTCGCAAAGAACGTTAAGCAGTTGATGCCGGCTGCCGTCGATAGATGGCAGTCGTTAAGCCAAGTCAGAGGCCGTAGGGCGGCTTAAAAACTTCAGACAGTAAGACCAGCCACTAGTCTTACAAGTCTTCACCAATCTAGACTAGGCCCCCGTGGTGGGGTATGGCCTATACCTTCTTCAGGGAAGAGACCCGTGCCCCACGGTGGGGACATAATGGGTTGATGATGATGAACCAGAGACGTATAACTCTCTTCATAACGGAGACGTAATACTAGCGCTGTGACGATCGGTATGACCTTGATATTCCGTAGGGCACAAAATAACATTTGTGTTATCTTCTAAATAAGCTAAAGCAATTAAAAACAGAATAGACATGGAGCCGGTGTATTGAAGGCATCAGTCTCATAAGCACCGCCCTATTTGCATCGACAAACCGTGCAGGTGAGATAATCTGAGTAATTGTTGGAAAAACTGGATGTTCTCCTTCAAGAATACTGGCTAATTCTTTAAAGTATTTGTTTTCTTAAATATTTGTGTCTTATAATAGTTTAGCTATTTAACACTGGCAAAAAGGCAAACAAAACTATTGTCAGGCATTCACGTATAATACCTTGCCGTACCTTTCCGTCACAAGAATGTCTGGAAGAAATTCCTGATTGAAATTGCCTCCAATTGTACTTTATCTTGGTAACTTTTATTTTTGTCTATTGTTTCTTAAAATTAAAAAATTAATAAACTCACGCCCGATATCCCCGAAGGGGTAGGCAGAGGCACCAGTCACTGGAACTGGGCCCACGTTTTGCCGAGTTTATTAGGTCCCAAACGTGACAAGTGGCAAGCCTGTCGCCGTTATCCGGGCACAATTTATCAGCGAATGGTGTTGCTGTACAAACAAATGTACGTAACTAAAAGTCATTGGTACATGCGTGGTTCGAACCCAGACTCTCAAGATCGAGAAGCAAGGGTCAACCCCACTACGCCACCAATTCAATAAAGAATATTCATATATTCTTATCTTCTTATCTTATCCTATAAGCTACCAAATCAATGTATATGAAAATCAGTTTAAAAATAGGACACTTTTTTTACAACACAATCTCTCAATCTGTTCGTTTCCAAACTAGTAGGTATACCCTGGGCTTTTGTTCACAAATATGAAAATACACCCAGACTGTCGCCATTTGTGGGAATCAAACCCATGACGTCTATGTTGCTATGTCACACTTCTTAACAGTTAAATAACACCTGGACAAAGTAAGTAACTAACTAATAAAAAAGGCAGAAGTTGCGTTATGACATTGAAAAAAACTAATTAAAGACTTTTTCTACAACACTCCACATCATTTAATTTATTCCGAATACACTTACTAGATTTTTCGTCGAAAGAGTAAGACCAAAAAATCAAGTAAGTGTTTCCGAAATAAACAATTAAATACCATGGCTATGCCAATCGGCCCTCCAAAAATTATACAGATTAATATTATTTTTCGTCATTTTTATTTATTATTATTAACACTTGAACATTATGTATCTACCAAAATAATGTAGTTCAGTGTCACTTCTGGAAAACTGTACCTTGTTTACTACTACACCGATCGGTCTATAATGTCAGGCCGCGTACCGTATACATGTCAAATATTAATTGAATGTTGCGTTAAATATGTTCTTAACGCGGAGTCGCGCTATCGCTAGCCAAGTTATCGAGCCGACTCGATAACACTTGTAGAGCCTAAAGTGGCTCTGGCTAGTACACTTTGCAACTGATTAACCTTATGTTTTTACTAAGAACCATTTTCACGAATCCAAGTTAACAGCGTAAAAAAATATTTGCTGTCGAATGTACGACGAGTCCGTCAAAGTCAAATATTTTATTCATAGTACAAACAAAATGCTTACTTAATGAACGTCAAAGTTGTTAGTTTCACATTTAATAGAGTATGTGGAGAAGAAACTAACAAAGAAACTCCACATTTATTCTTTTTAAAACAGTCTTAGTTAAAATAACAAACTTTCAAACTTAAAAACTCATGGATGTGTTGAACACTAGACACAATTATTAATATTAGCTTAATATAGTAATCTTAATACTAGGAATCTTAACATTTTCGTCTTAAAACGTCTACTTGGCAGATTATTTCTTTATTTCGTTTGTTTGGAATACATAACAGGTTATAGACACATTGACCAATTTTTTTCATAATAGATCAGATCTCATCCAAAATTTGTGGATTATATAGCAGGCATTTAAACTAGATTACACTTTTAAAACATTTTTAACTAAACTAATAACTTATCGCACAGCAGGAAGATACGTGGTCCAGAACAAATAAAAGTTAAAAACACATGGGGGGAAAAAAAATAGTTTCTGTAGAAGTACAAATTACATTCTTATTAGATACAAAGTCTAGTTGATATCATCCATTATTTGAGTTCAGTTCAGCATTCACAGAAACTTAAGTGATGATACTTAAGAACAACCAAGTATTCCATATCTACATGCAAGGGCAATATTGTCTCTCATTGTAAAATGCAATTCGGCCGCGTCGTATACTTTTACAACATTCATTTTCGCAACAAAATGGAAATATCCATCACAGAGGCTCCGCGGCGCAGATGATAGGTGGCAGCGCGCGCGGCGAGCGGCTGGCAATCGATCGGTACATATAATCGATACTTATAAATCGATCCTGTTACGAGACGATAAAATCGCTCAGTGGAATCGCCCCTGGCTACTGGGCGTTGCCGCGCGGCGATTACTCCCGGCTCCTCTTATTTTGTTGCCCTCCCGATGCATCGAGATTATCGATAAAATAATTAAATGGTTACTTGCAAAATCGATTCCTGACTGTTGTTATCGAGTTCTTTGCGCTCGTTTTTTCGAAACCGAACCGGGGAGATTTGGGAACGCGTCCCAGAAATTATCGGGAGTATTTTTATGTTCATAATTTATGTAAACCTGCACCGGACTTTTTGTTCCAGTTTCGTTTTCGCAATGAAGGATTTATCGACGTCGCGTTGCGACTTTTCGCCTAAAATTTTAAGGCTCTCATTGTATCGGAGGTGTTTATTGGATTGCGCGTTGCGCTGCAAGGAACGTGTCAATTTATGGACCTCATTAGACATCTTTATGCGGCCACTAATAAAATATAATCTTTTTATCGGGCGGTGAGGTTTTTGAGATCCGAGTGGTCGTTTTTTCGGTGGTAAAAGCTCGGAATCGAACTGGGGACGTCTTAATTGTCCGCGTGTGATAAGTCGACCGGTGATTTATACGGAGGCAGTGCTTTGTCGGCGCCGCTATCAGCGCACGGCTTCCGCCTTACTTCGCCTTTTTGTACTTGTTTCAAATACTCCGCTCTGTTTTGAACTTTGATTAACTGAATGCCTTCACTTTTGGTTTTGTTGCACTGATCGTGGAATGTTCTCTCCGTTAGCTCTGCTGATTAATTCGAGCTTATAGTAGCCGTGGCAAGCATTTAAATTATTACACCGTGGGGTTATAGTCTTGCTATTATTTTTGCTGGCAATTATTGTGCCTGGTTATTACAGCATGTGTATCCTTTGGGACTGTGACAAGCGATTGTGTTGTAAAAATGTCAAAATAATGACTTAATTATTACCTAATCCCTAAGCCCTCGAAACAGAGGTACGTATACAATCTCTGATGGAATCGCCAAGCGGACGAGATTTGTCGGGATCTTGGAAAAACATTGTTTCTTCCTACTCCGGTGGAAGAGAGGCGTGAGTTTATACGCACGTGAATATAAATTAACGTTAGTATAGAAGAACTGTTATTATTTTCACTATTTCATAGCTGTCCCCATGGTAAAAGTCTTTAGAAAGCAGGTATCCATAGAACACCTCATTGGGAAGACAAGAGTTAGTAAGAATAATATAGAAAAATAGAAAAATACCTGTATACATTTCGTATTAGAAACTGCAGCCTTATAAGCATTCTGTCTCAACGCGATCTCTTAAAGCTGTCTTAAAACCCCGAGTGCGTATCTCCCATTAAGAAGATATCAACGCGCAGCTGACCCGTCCCGTCCCGTCCAAAAGAAGGAGTTCGTCTCACGCGAGTCGCTTGTGAGCGATTGTCAGCGAGGTGCCATTAGCGCGCAAGATATGGCGCGGCTCGTCGGAATTCACTTCCTAAGTCGTAGGGCACATGGAAAAGAGTGGAATGAGGGCCCGGATGAGACGCGGTACTTAGAAAGAGTCTGCGTCCTAGCAAGCCTTATCTGTGTGGGCTACGTCCCATCGCTTTAGTATATTTTGTGTCTGAAATGGAGAAACGCAGAGTCTTTTCTGCTCTTTCGTTCTACGTCTTTTCTATGTGCTCCACGCTTAAGCATAAGCACGTTTAAGCAACAGACTGTTCCAGAAGGTTCAGGTGATTAATTAGAGATTAAAATACTAATACAATAATAGTTTTTTTTAATGAGATAAATTTTAAAATGAAAAAAAAAACAAATTTGAAATCTTTAAATTTCGGTTTTTGGCATTAAGTGTTATAGATACATTAACTGTCTCGATTTATTATTAGAATATTATATTCGAGTATAGTCACAACTCAAACGTATCTAGTTCTAAAATGGGATCTATAAACGGGAAATATAACTGTAATTTCGGTTGGTACTTGTACGGGATTTTTTTCTATTTGGATTGTTTTACTCGTATAGTTCCCGGATCTAAACCAGGCCTCCTATTAAAACTAACGAATGACAATTCCCATTATAGTTTTTCACATGAGGGTGCGTCTTTAGCTGGATTGTATGGTAACTGTAACCAATTAACAGTCAATGTTGCTAGGCCATATAGCGCTAAATATGTTTACTACATGTTATAAAAAAATAAAATAATGGAAAATTCAAAATAAATAGGAAAAAATGGGTATAAGACAAAAATATAAAAAGCACCCGAAACCGACGCGCGTGCATGGAACGATTAATGAATGTCTATAAAGCGAAAGTGATCTATCAGGATCTTGGCAAGTGGCCGTCTCTAGTCTCTGCTCACTCCTCTGGGATACAGGCGTGAGTTTATGTCGTGTGGAAGAACTTACCAGATCACAGACACAGATAGCTATCAACCAGCCGTTGCTTGCTATGTGTGTGTAGGTACCTACCCTTAAACACACATATTTACATACAAGCTTACATAAATGCATATTTACAAACATTACTTCTGGCCCCACACTAGGATACTCTGTGTCGTAGGAACCAGTAACAGCGACATCACAAAAATGAAAACATCCAAGGCCTGGGTTTTTTCTGTCCCCAGCCGGGATTCGAAACCAAGACCTCTCACATGGTAGGCATCTGCCTACCATGCTACAGTGCTAACCGCTGTGCCACGGATGTCGTTAAAGGTTATCAAAAGTTAAATCTATCCGCCTTGACTAATTAAGGCTAATTAAGATTGTTTTATTTTTTAAGAAAAAATCCTAACTGCAATTGACGTAATGTAGAGAAAATCAGAGATTACGCCCACGTGAGTGAAGCGTGAAATTTCCCCCTATCTTGATCGAAAAAGAACGATAATTCCTCCCAGATTTCAATCTAAGTCGACTTCTTTAGCATTCTCACAATTAATGAAAACAATTTAGTACCCACTAAATTTAGAGAAGGTTGTTAACGAAAACCGCTGTACGGAAACCAATAAGTCGTGTTGCTCAATAAGTGAAGGTCTAAGAGGTCTGTGTTGTGATTTTATCAGATTCTTGTTAGTCTCCGTAGAAATTCTTCTGTTATAGTTCTGAGAATATTTGTAAAGTTTCACTGTGTTACCGCACTTTTGTCGATAAACTCACAAGACTTGTTACTAAATCTTCACGTTTTATAACTTACGCCTGTATCGCAAAAGAGTATAGATCGCTTAGATAGACGCACATTTTAAATGAGATTTTTTTCTTGCAGACTTTGCTTACTTCCTCCTATCCTGCATACATGCATGCAGGGTAAATAATTATTTTTTCTCTTTTATGTACAATAAAGTGTTCTCTATCTATCTATTTAAACAGCCTATATCCATCTCACTGGAGGGCCTAGGCCTTTTTCAGACAGGCTTAACCTTTTAGACCTGATCTTGAAAATAACAATAGAAAACCATTGTGGGTCCAGTTCTAGAGACTGGTGCCTCTGCTAACCCCTTCGGGGATAACGTGCGTGAGTTTAGTATTATTATTATTAAAACCATTGTTATTTTCAAGGTCAGGTCTGAAATGGTTAAGCACCACGCATGCCCACCGCAGTTTGGCGAGTTCTAACGCTAAGGTACCGAAAAAGCTCCAATACTCAGGTTTTCTCACGATGTTTTTCTTCAAACTTAGCAAGTGGAAAAGCTACAGTAACTTCACAAAATAATATACATAACTTAGAACACTAAGCTAACACCAACACCGTCTACTGCATGGCGCTTCTCACAAGCGTCAATCTCGCGTCAGAGATTGAAGTTCGTACCCTCCCGTGGGCCAGCCGCTAGCGTGACGCAGGCGCATTACCGGCGCCGATAAGCGCGGCACGACGCGACGCCGCGCGACACCGCGCCGCGTCTAATTAACCGCTTCATTAACGCGCGAGCGTCGCGCAGGATCTGCGTCCCGCGCCCCGGACCGCGATAAAAACTATAAATCTCATTAGAAACTTATCTGTGGTTGCGATTGAACTATCCCGGTGAGCTTGAGTGCTAGTTAGTAGCAAAGACTATATCATCATCAACCCATTATGTCCCCACCGAGGGGCACGGGTCTCTTCCCTGAGGAAGGTATAGGGCCACACTCCACCACGAGGGCCAAGTCCGGATTGGTGGAGGCTTGTAAGACTAGTGGCTGGTCTTACTGTCAGAAGTTTTCAAGCCGCCCCCCAAGGCCTCTTACTTGGCTTAACGACTGCCATCTATAGACGGCAGCCGGCACCAACTGCTTAACGTGCCTTGCGAAGCACCGCTCGGAAAAATGCCATTAGCGTCAGTCATAGAGCGGTCACTTATCCATGCACTGAAAGCGCCCTATGTTGCTTAACATTCGTGATCGTTTAAGATCACTCAGGCAGCCGGGGCTACAATAGATTTCTTTAGGTTTTGTTTTAATCTATTTGTTTTTTTCTTGTGTCTGTACAAATATTATGTTACTTGTCTATTTATTTGGTTTCTGTAATGTGTCTTGTTGGTTTAATAAAAGTTTTTCTTCTTCTTCTTCTTCAAAGACCAGAGGAAAGGTGGCTGGATAAGGACGGCCGAGGATGGAAAGAAGTGGCGTACTTTGGGGAGTAAAAAAAAGTAAGTAAAAATTTCCCAAATCGGGTCCAGCCGTTTTCGAGTTTTATTGCGACTAACGAACGGCAATTCATTTTTATGTATAAGATTTTGTCAGCTTTGGAACATAAACGGATTCTTATAAGCCTAGTCAACTTGGATTTAACTACTAATCTTATATCTAAACCACCAAGGGCTACCAATTGTCACGATCCTGAGAGGTCACTTTTGATTCCTCCACATTGGTTTGTCGTTGCATGCTTGCACGGGGGTTCGGGTACTTGTCATCTTGAACATTGCTAAAACATCCTCAGGTTGGTCGATATGTATTGCCCTTTTGCTCGATATAAACAGCAACAAGACAATTACAAAAATCCGCATGGCACTACATAAAGTTATCCCGTTCCTCCTTACAACGCATTACCGGCCGGGCAGCCTCGCCGATAAGTGTATTCATATGTGTGTCGCTTTTATTTCGTTTTTGTCCTTTTGGGACCGATTCCTCTCCGCCGCGACATGGAATAAATTAAGCTACCGGACTTTGATATGCTGATCCCGCGCCATGAAGCTAATACCACAGAAGTATAGATTTTTTAACTGTAATACTTTGTAAGGACTAGACTAGACGAGCAAGCGACGACGCGAGCTCTGTCTCTGCTCACCACGATTAAGCTCACGAATCGGAACGAAACCTGGTTGGATTTATCGGACAAAAAATTAGTAAGTGTATCCGGAATAAAGTACGACTAAGAGCTAATTATCACTTAACGCCATAGACTTTACACAGATTGGTTGGTTAAATGGACACTTGCAAACTTAATAAAATAATCAAAAATATTTGTTTACAGAAATTAAACTCAGTATACATTTTAATTTTGGTGGCTTAGTAAACCTAGACCATTATAATTATTCTGCCCTTATATTAATGCCCTAGTATACAATCAGAAATTTATTTCAAAGCAAAGAATTAACATTCTGTTTGTTGAATGTCATTGTATTTATAATGTTAGCCGTTGCCTTGGGGCCGAATGTAGTGGATAAAAAGGCATCGTATAAAAACACTCCACAATGCCTCACGCAGTGGACCTTCTGTAGTGGTATATACCATTTGAGGCGAGAGTAAGGATGCGTCCACGATATGTACGTATCTAGTTACTCCACGAGAGTTCGAATGATCCTCAAATGAAAAACCCTACTCAGATCTGGGTCAGTTGCTACAAGCTGCGTAATGGTTAGTGCGTAATAGTTCTTTCTAAAGCCGAATGTATTTTATTGCACTGGTGATAACGAGCCAAATTGAAAAAAATCACTCCAAAATAAGGTTAAAAAAAATATCTTTGTACAAAATAATGTCAATCGACACTATTTCTCTTGTGTGGTAAAGTGAAGTCTTGCACATTTTGGAGCAGAATTTTGGAATGAGGCTCAAAATCATGGGTGCAATAAAATACTTTCGGTTTTAAAGCTACTAAAATAACATGGAGTATAATGTCCAACTGCAGGGTATTAGTTCCCCCTTCTTCCCTCTTTCCTTAGATTATTTGAATTGGGAAAGCAAGGGATTGTCATTTTCAAGCTCTGAAGTAAATAACCGCTGGTACTCAGTTTTTCTCACAAAGTTTTGCTCACGTTGGCTCAACTCAGCAAATCATAAGTTGCCTTGATACAAGGGACTTTAGAACGACGGTTAATGAACATAAGGTTTAATTCCGCTTCCGAAACCCGCTACCAAATTTGGTAGTCGCTGAGACAAAGGGTTAAATTAAGCGAATTCTATTAGTTCAAGTTCACAAGTTGAAATGAATGCCAATTCGAAAACGAATACATTGATATAATCGAAAACATACTGGAATCAAGGATCTCTCGGACCTCGACCTTTACTAACGTCTCTTTATCAATCACGACAAGTTATTTTTGTTTTCGGCCCGGAAATTGATGGAATGCCTCTCTTGGTATTTCCCAATGACAACAAATCATATGTCCAAATGGCCCGTTTCAAATTGTGGCCCAAAAAAGCCGGCCATAAAGCGGCCGCTCTCTCCGGCTGGAGATTTAGCTTTTTAACTGTTGTACTAATAGTAATCCGCTGCTGGATCAATCGCACACGCAGCCGTGATTTATCGCCCCGATTACACGCTCCCTGAGGAGCCGCGTTTACACCTCGCGAGCGAACACTGAAAGCCGACCGAAGAAGATCACATTGATGGGCTGCACGTAGTTCTATTTTCCGCATGTCGTCGGTCGGAATTTTCACCAACCGGTCGACCGGAACATTTCCAAAAACACGATTTTTGAGTTAAGTATGCAGAATTTTGTTAAATTCAAAAAAGACAAAATGTATGAAATTTACCCTACCTAACGTAAAATTAGTTGAAAACAACATTGTAATTGAAAATGTTAAACTAGAATTTGTTGAATATACTGTATTTTTGGGCATCACAATCGATGCCAAACTACAATGGGGTCCACATATTATAAAATTGGCACATAGACTAAGCTCCGCAGCATATGTCGTGAAAAGAATTCGAGAACTTACTGACGTTGCAACTGCTAGGCTTGTTTATTTTAGTTACTTCCATAGTATTATGTCCTATGGTATAATACTATGGGGCCGGGCAGCAGACATTGAGACTATCTTCATCTTGCAGAAGAGAGCGATCCGATTTATTTACAAGCTAGGTAGTAGGGACTCGCTAAGAGATTTTTTCAAAGAAACTAACATCTTGCAAGCCAATACATTTATGAAAATATTATGTACGTTCGGAAAAATATTAAGGACTTCGAAACTCTTGGTAGCCATCATAACGTTAATACTAGGAATAAACATAAATTGTCATTTCCACGATTTAGACTTGCAAAAGTTAATACTTCCTTTATGGGGCACTGTATAAGGTTCTACAACAAGATACCCCAAGATATATTAGAGTTACCCCCAACGCGATTTAAGAATTGTGTTAAGCACACTCTTTGCAAAAAAGCTTATTATAAAATCAACGATTATTTAGAAGACAAGGACGTATGGCATTAAATAGTAGTTTAATATTAAATTAAATCAGAGGATAAATGTGTCTAGTGTTCAACACATCCAAGATATTATTTTGTATGTTTTATTTGTATTAGCTTTAAGGTGATTTGAGAAAAGATGGTCAGAGTGGAGTTTTTTTTTCGCTGCCTTTTTCTCCACTACAGACGGCCCCAAGGCAGCGGCTAACGTTATACATAACTGTATGTACATTGACATTCAACAAGCAGAATGTAAATTCTTTACGTTGAAATAAATTCTTGATTCTTGATTCTGATACTTGAATGGTGGAAGTTTAGAAGATATTTCCAAATCACCAACAAAAATGATCTTTGATACAAATCAAAGGTTTTTTTATCCGTCACAAAATGCAAATTCCAGTGGAGAAACAACGATTTTACTGTAACATATGAATATTTTGGAAATCATCAATCGTCAATTACTCAAAACAGAATATTTTGAAATGTACCTTATTGTAAACTTTTAGTCCGGATCTACTTACGGGTGTTGGTATATCGGAAGAGTCCGACCAGGTTTCGCTCCGATTCGCAGAAATTAATCATGGTGAGCAGAGACCAAAATGTACCTTATTGGTATGTTTTCGACCGACGATGCATTGTTTGAATAATAATTATGTTGGTATGGGTGTTTGCGCTGCTGTGATACTCGTGACCTTCACGCAAGAGGTTCTGGCTGAAAACGGATTCTTATCCGTAGCTCATGCTGAGTCCAGACACTTTTTTATATCCGAGACACACATTGCCGCACTTACTTGGCCCTGACATTTCTTTTCGTACATTTAATTAATAATTTTAAAGATTTTTCTACTTTTTTTTATGTTGTATGTTTTTTTCTTTTTAGAATAACTTAATGTATATGTATTTCTTTGTAACCATTACTTTTGAATAAACAATTTATTTGAATTTTTATTTTAATTTTATTATGTTTATTATAATTTATTTACATTTAATTTTGTCTTTTAAAGCTCAATTAACAGATTTAAGGTATTTTTTTATATTTTACAAAGTAAGTCGTATGTTCTTATTTGTTAACCTAATAAATTCAATTGCGATTAGACACGTTAAATGTGCATTTAAATGTGCTGATATCAGTGTGTACATTTGAAGCTCACCTTAATAAAATTGAACGCGTATCGTGTACTACAAAAATCGCCAAGACCTGTGGTATCTCTTTATTGTGCAGAAGACATAATTGCTTTCTCGGCGCATTATCCTGTAATTAGCTGGGCCGTCGTGCGCAGGCGCTGGCCTTAGATTGCTAGATAGCGCGAGTAAGCGCCAGTACTGCTCTATCGATAGGCTTGGACCTTAAATTCGTCTAAAGTATTGCCGATTTAAGGCCACTCACATATTTTCAAAATTTTAATCGGCGGCTACCAAGTATGGTAGAGGGTAGTCGAAAAAAATTCTTCTTCATTCATTATTCGTCGTTCTAAAGTCCCTTGTGTTAAGGAAACTTATCATTTGCAGAGTTGAGCCGAATGGTTAAAATAAAATAAAGTACGAGAGAGAAATATTCTTATAAGTATTTATTACGTAAAATTTGGCCCTTTTTTAATTGGATTTTTGTAAGTAAAAACTAAAGCATAACAACGAACAATAGTTACTTAATTACGTGATCTTATTTTTTCGCTTCGTCTTTTAGATTCCGGAATTAGTAAAAGATTCTCTAGGAGATATTAAAAAAATAGGTATATATTATTTTTTCCAAATACCGGTTAAATCTAGTTGGAACTATGGAATCAACCACAACAATAACATTTTATTGTTAATATTAAAAGCAAGAGTTATTGTAAGTTATTTGTTGTAAAGGTAAAGTATCCAGAGGACAGCTTTATTATAATTACTCGGCACAACAAACGTGTTACACAGAAGAACCACTTTGATATCTAAGCAAGCGGCTGAAAAATCTTGGCTTGGCTTGAAAAATCTACTTAGATAAGATTTAGCTTATAAGATAAATAGATAGATAGATGATTCTTTATTAGAAGTACACCAAAAATTACACATGTGATTTGGCAATAACAAGTAGCAAAAAAAATCAATCAATCTAGATACTAAGTGTATCTAGATTGATTGATTATTTTTATCTAATAGACAACGTAATGTTGTATTTAGTTTATTTAAGTCAAATGTAATTAACGTTGTATCTATATAATAGAATTAGTAATTGAAAATAAATAGGTCTCGTGTACGAAAGGTACGAAAGGTACAAAATAAAGTGTATTTATAATAAAGTTAATAATGTGTAGTACTTACGAAAGTTTTACTTCGAAAATAAGAGATATGCGGTTTTGTAACACTTTTTAGCTTTCTCACAAGTTGATTTTTTCTCCTATAAATATACAACTGATAAAATAAGCCTACTGACAGTTTAAGTTTTACCCATTTATGTACAATTCATACAGCTGCAATCCATAGTATGACCAATCCATTTTAGCAAACTCTGATAATACATACCAAAACTCACGGCTAAACCACAGATTGATAGGTAGAGACTAGGAACTGCCACTTGACAGCCTTGCCATGTAATAATACTACCTGTTTATCTATTCCGCCGGATTGTAAGGCTTGCCAATATTTTGCGATAGCATTTTCTTATGAATGGGTCACCGTCTATGACTAACGCCAGTGGCATTTTTTTCGAGCGATGTCGTGCTTCGCAAGGTACGTTAAGCAGTTGGTGCCGGCTACCGTCGATAGATGGCAGTCGTTAAGCCAACTCAGAGGCCTTTAGGCAAAAACTTCTGACAGTAAGACCAGCCACTAGTCTTACAAGCCTCCACCAATCCGGACTTGGCCCCCGTGGTGGAGTATGGCCTATACCTTCCTCAGGGAAGAGACCCGTGCCCCTCGGTGGGGACATAATGGGTTGATGATGATGATGATGATAATGATTTTCTTTTGAGTAGACCTTCTGCACTTCGCTACACCTTGGTGCAAAACTTGTCGTGCTAAAGATTTATTGCGGAAAATGAGAATGATTGCAGCTATGCTGATTAGTTGTGCATTAATTTATTTGATTGCATTATTCAATATCTCTGGACAGTTATTTGCACTGGCAATATGTCAAGTCCGCTCCCAAAGTCAAGGAGCGAGGTGGCCTCCACCGATGGAATAGATCAAGGTGATTACAAATTATTGAATGAGCGATCTAAAGTATAGAAAGTATTTATTATCATATAAAGGTAGTTCTAATTATAAGCTGACCCCCACACTAGGCAAGGCCTGCCATGTTGGGGATGAAAGAACATTAAATTTACTCGATTACCTAAAAATACGGCGGTACAGAATAGCTAAATTGAAAATAAATCATTGTGTAAATACAAATTTCAAAACATACAGAAATACGAAAGCACATCCCTAGAACATTCAAATCAAATACTATTCATACTTGTACTTCATTCATATTCATGCTAATCAAGCACTTTTGGTATTTTCTTCCAATGCGTTTGAAGTTAGTTATCGATCTATCTAATCAGCGCAATCAAAACTGCAATCTGCTGCAACTCATTCTGCAACGTGAAATAAGATAAAGATAAAAAAGTATTTATTGCCTCATCAAAATAACATTTTAACAAATTAAGTAGGTACTAAACTAGGTTTACAATAAGGCAAAAGGTAGTGGCTCAGCTGGTGCTACCCCGGACAGCCGCGGGTAGCGCTGGTTTTCAGCCATTGCCTTCTCCCTGTGGTGTTGTGCGGGAGTAAGGTAAAGAGGGCTTAAAACAGTCGACTAATAGTTGGTGATCGATTAAACATAAACGAAACAAAAATCAATTTAAATATGAGAAAAAAAAAAACAATTCTTCTTAATCCAAAAGAAATAGGTACTAAGCAGTTGCTTAATAAACAATTATTAAACTTTGAAAACATGAAAATGAACTCTGACATAATATCTTAATAACTATGAACATAAAAAAAAATCTAAGAGGTAGTAATGTAAGTATGTAACTTAGAAAGTGAAAGGCACTCTTATGAGAATTAGCATATGTGTGTGTGTGTGTGTGTGTGTGTGTGTGTGTGTGTGTGTGTGTGAGTGTGTGTGTGTGTGTGTGTGTGTGTGTGTGTGTGTGTGTGTGTATTTGTGTGTGTGTGTATGTGTGTGTGAGTGTACATGGAAGTCAGATACTACAGATAGGGTTTTAGAAGTAACATTAAAAATATTCTTTCAGGGACAAATTCCTGGACCAAGCATGCCTCAAATTTTCAGTGGCAAGCTGTCTTCGAAGCAGTGCTGATTTATATTTAGTTTTGAATAGCTGCACACTCATCTTGACTCTCATTGGTGGAGGAGGGATTTTAGCCGTCTTAAATTTGAAGCATCCTCGGTATCGTGCCGATTTGAAAATTGGTCCCTTCAGTAGATTCTGCGTGGCAGAGCGAAGGCTTTTTAGGACTATATTGCTTATCCATGTAAGTTTCTCAAATAAATAATCTGGTTTCTTATTCCAGATCACTCTTTGTAAAGTACAAGCATAATGTAGATCTCTTCTAGCACTCAGGGAGTCTTCATACAGAGACAAGGGCGACTTGTCCTTAAAAAATATCATGGCTTGAAAATCTTGCAGAGCAGTTCAACGCGAGAAATGCACAACTATTCAGAGCCGCAAGAGCCACGATGATAGCCGGCCTCCGATAGGAGATGGCACCAAAACACCTTATCAGCTCCTAAGCAGAGCCCATTCGGTCAGTCGCTAGTCTCAACCAATCCTCTCTTGCTTAATCTTAAATGAAGTTACAAGACAAGCAAGACTTACAAGCCTTCACCAATCCGGACTCGGCCCCCGTGGTGGAGTATGACCTATACATACCTTTCGCAGGGCAGAGACCCCAGCCCCTGGTGTTGACATAATTGGTTGATGATGATGATGATGATGATGATGATGATGATAATAATAATGTTAAGACAATAAAAGTAGGTAGCTTATATATTTTTTTGTTTCTTTAGTGCAACGACATCATAGTTAAATTTGTTGTTTTGTTTTGTATTTTTTTCCATATTTGTCCTTGCCTGGTGACCATAGCACAGGGTATCTAGTAATGCCCAGTCCCAATAACCTACCAACCAGCTGCCACCAGTTAAAATGTTAACTAGTGATAGGCCACTCAATAGAAAATAAAAACGGAACATTTCAATATCGCATTGACAGCTAACTGTCAGTTATCTGTAGATAAGTTATTGGGACTGGGCATTAGTCAGAGTACGAGTAACCAGTAGTTTGGGACCAGGGCGTCGATTCTGTCAGTGCAATTATAGTACTACTAGCTGTTGCCCGCGACTACGTCCGCGTGGGCTTTAGTTGAGTAAAGAGCTTGAAAATAAGATAGGGATACTTTTAGCGCATGCGAAAGAGCTTTCATACTAACTTCGCAACCCCCTCTTACACCCTTAAGGGATGATTTTTGAAAATATATTTTACCTGTGTTGCATGACTTTCAATGAAGGACCTTCATGCTGAATTTCATTCGAATAACTTCAAAAATGGCTAAGTTTCATACTAAGTTTGCACCTCCCTTTTTCCCCCTTAAGGGATGATTTTTAAAAAACTATTTTACACGTGCTTCATAATTTTAAATGAAGAACCTTCGTACCAAATTTCATTCGAATAACTTAAAAAACGGCAAAGTTTCATACTAACTTTGAACCCCCGTTCTACCCTTTTAGGGGATGAATTTTCAAAAATCCTTTCTTAGTGCTCCCCTAGGCTCCCTAAGGAACTCCCATGCCAAATTTCAACCCCCTAGGTTCAGTAGTTTGGGCTCTGCGTTGATTCTAAGTCAGTCAGTCAGTCAGCTTCTCGTTTTATATATATAGATAGATAGACAGCTGCACGGTCGGGTCACGTAACTTGTTTTTAATACTACTGAAGCCTATAATATGAAACATCATATTGGTGCGCGTACCCATATTTGAAGCGGCAATGAAACTAATTGGCCATGTCATGCATTAGTCATTGTTGTGCTACAATGCATTAACCGAATCTAGGTCCTGGTAAAGTAGAAGTTATTATTCTTATTACGTATGTGTGTTTTGTGTATCATCATCAACCCATTATGTCCCCACCGAGGGGCACGGGTCTCATCCCTGAGGAAGGTATAGGCCATACTCCACCACGGGGGCCAAGTTCGGATTGGTGGAGGCTTTGTAAGACTAGTGGCTGGTCTTACTGTCAGAAGTTTTCAAGCGCCCTAAGGCCTCTGACTTGGCTTCACGACGGCCATCTATCGACGACGGCAGCCGGCACCAACTGCTTAACGTGCCTTGCGAAGCACGGAACCGCTTGGAAAAATGCCACTAGCGTTGGTCATAGACGGTGACCCATCCATGGACTGAACGCGCCGTATGTTGCTTAACGTTAGTGATCGTTTAAGATCACTCAGGCAGCCCAGGCTACGAGCGATTCTTGTTGTTTTGTGTAAATAAATGAATTATCTACCTAAATAAGCAATGTAAACATAATTTTATCAATTAATATTAATCAAACATGTTTTGTACTTTCCTGTCCTTCGTCGAACACTATTTATCACAGTGACAATTCCGAAGACAGCGCTCTGAGCTATGACGCTTAGCGCACATTTCGCCTTATCAGTAAATTTAAAAATAAGTCCGCCTTTAAGGCGGGATTCCTGGCGGCGCTTATTAAGGCGTAACAAGAGAAACCCATTTGGTCCCCGGTAGCCGCTGTGTTGCGATAGCGGGTTCGATACTCGGCCGTGTATCGCGCGGCCTACACGCCAGATAACACCAGATAAACAGGTGTGTGTAGGAAGCCGATGGCCTTTTCCACAATCTCAACTAACTGTTGTTTTTCCGAGTGGTGGGTTGACGAAAATGTAATTTGTAAAAAGGCCGCCAATTGTACCATAGACCTTTGTAAATAAATTGTGTATTTTTTTATTTTTTCAGTACGCAAAAAAGAATATTCTTATCTACTTTTATCTATTTTCATGTTTTTAAAGCTATGAAATAGTTTACTAAGCAATGACTTACTATTTCTTCTGTATCAACCCGTTGGCTCATCTCTGAAAATGATAAGTTGCATTGACACAAGAGACTTTAGAACGACGGTTAATGAATATAAAGTTTAATTTCGCTTCACAGCGGGTTAAGAAGAAGAATTGTCTTTTTTTTAATTTTCAATGGATTTTTGTTTCGTTTATTTTCAATCGATATCTAGTATTCGTTGATTGTTTTACCCATCTTTACATTACTACCGCACAACATCTCAGGCAGAAGGCAGTGGCTAAAAACCAGCGCTACCCGCGACTATTCGGGTCAGCAACAGCTGAGCCACTACTTTTTACCTTATAATATCCTTACATAGTCGAAACTAAATTAATAATTAATAAATTTAATTTTTATGAGGCAATAAATACTTCTATATCTTTTACTTGTTTCTCTTGGCTGTGGTTTTTTTTTTATTTTGATTGTAGACTTTTGTGGAGAGTTAGAGATGCCCTTGCTTAGGAACTGAAACAAAAAGGTGGCTAAAGAATAAGAATTATAATAATAGTAATACTCAATTTAATTGTAGGTGTTTATTTTACTATTTTTTTATGAATCGCACATTATTATGATTGCATATAACTTAAATAAATAATCGTGAATAAACGTGTTAAATGTATAAATAGATATTTTTATACTTCTTATTTATTTAGGAGTCAGAAACAAAAATGCAGACGTTGAAAATGCACTTGTGTCTAAATTAAACCTAAAGCTATTCTAACAAAGTCACAATTCATCCTAAAACGTTGAGACAGCCACTCCCAACGACAGAAAAACTTATCGCCCACTCCGAGGTAAATGAGACATTTCAAGATTTATACAGAAATTAAAGATTCAGCTCACAAATCGGCCTAGAACGTAGACAGGTTGATACAGCAAAGCCGTGCACCAGTAAACACTGATACACCTCTAATATTCCAATAGAAACAAGACTTCTAGTGGAATGGAACGTTAAATATACGCCAGCAATATGCCATTTATAGAAACTAGGCGACATTCAGTAGGTAAAAAGCAATGTTTATCTACGATCGTAGCTAGCTCCTAGACAAGCGAAGGTACCAGGAGAGCAAGGCTCGCGAGGAGCTTCGAGATAAAAGTGTCGACGCTGCCCACTGGTAATAGTAATGGAAAAACGCGAAGTACGTAAGTACTCGGCCGATGTTCGATTTTAATAAGAGTGGACAAACTGGCTGACTGGCCGGTGGCAACGACGATTGCAGCATGTGGATAAGACAATGAAATGAAAAACCTGAAAATTAAAACGTGTAACTTTTGTTTGTGATTTTTTTTGTATATTTGAGGATCTGTATATTTTACAAATATTATCCGGATCCACACTTCCGGAGTCCAACCAGGTTTTGCTGGTCTGATTCGCCGAGCTTAATCATGGTAAGCAGAGACGGAGCTCTGGTCGCGGTCGTCGTAATGTAATAGTCCGTACGAAAGTTTTCAAGTAAAAAATCTGTGTATTTGTGAATATGTCATTCATAATCCATATTGTTTGTATTGTATAATTTGTTTTAAGTATTGTTTAATATACCTAGGTACTAATAAAAATAATGAAAGATGTATAAGTACTGAGCGATTTAATTTGGATCTAGTAAACTAAACAACAAAAAATATTTAATTTTTTTAGTTTTTGTTTTTTATATTAATTTTTCATAACTGAAAACGTGAGTGGATGAAGGTAATATGTCGTATTTTTGGCTTTCGGTGTTTTATGTGTGGAAAAAAATTGTAGAAATTTGTAGTAAAACTTTAACTTCAATTTCCTCAAAATCAAAAAAATTGCACTTATCACCTTACTAAGTTTAGCACGCGGAAGTAGCCAGGCTACCCATAGCACAGGGTATCCTAGTTCGGAAGCCAAGACACAAATTGTGACGCTTATATTTGCAATAAAAAAAATCTTATTTCTTATTATCTCTTCGAGAACCTTATCCATTCATTGCCGTCTGCGCATCATAACAGGGCCTTAAAAGGCAGTGGAGTCATTACGGCGACCGGTCAGCGGCGGCGGCGTCACCGCCTCGGCGGGCTGCGCGCCTGGTACCGGCTGACCGCGGCCGATGTTACACCACGGTGTGTACGCCTGTGATGAGGATACCTAAGGATGAAAAAACGTAAACATTTACATACAAGCACATACATTGCCTCTGGCCCCACACCCTGACAATAAGCCCAGCCGGGTTTATTGTCAGGGTGACGAGATGACGCGATACCAGGACCTGTGGTGACGGTGACGAAACAGCACTGATTGTTACCATTCATGTATACAAGCAGGCTCTACCCGAGCCACATAGAATGGTTAGTATTTCGATTCCAAAATATTCTTATAAAACAAACATTTACATACAGGCACATACATTCTGACCTCGCATTAGGATAATCTGTGTCGTCGGAACCAGAAACAGCGACATCACAAACATGTAAACATTCAAGTCCTCGGGTGTTTTTTGTCCCCAGCCGGGGTTCGAACTTAGGACCTCTCGCATGGTAGGCAGATTTGATGCACTAATCGCTGTGCGCCACAGAGGTCGTCTAATGGCATGGCAGCTCTGTATGAATTAGTGCAAATGGGCTCTACATGGTAACACTGCGCTAGCAAGGGCAAAAGTTTTTTTTAAAGATCTCTCAATCTTGTTTTTAGGATATTTATGGTCGAGGCCGAAAACCTAGATAGCATGAGCGTTTTTTGGCATAAATGCTAGTTACGATTTATTGCTCAAGAGATTAAAAAAAACAATAAAAATTTAAATAAAAGGCAGGCGTTGACGTACTGAGGCGGACTTATTTCAAAAGAAAGTTTATCCAGACCGCCTAAGAAAGGACAATAATGTCATCTAGTCTCACGTTCGTGAAACTAGGTTGTCAATTCCATGATTCTAACATAGATCCTAATATATATACTAACATGTTTGTTAGATTAATCCGTAACTGCAAAAAGTATCTGTAAAAAAATGAGCTCTTTAAGGATAACAGTAGGCTGGCTTGCGCGGACGCCATTTGACAGTATTATCAACTTGTTTATCTACTGATTAAGTATTAAAATGTCTTGCACCATGATGTTTGCAGAGTTATTCATTGATAAGTTGTATGATTGACAACCCTGTCAATTAGCTATTTATTAGTTTATCCTTGGATTTATTTACTAACTTGTTGGTGCATTTTGCTCCAGCTCCCGGTTTTCTCTGTTGTTAACAGCCCGGTTACCAGGCTGTTAACAACAGATTAACAGACTATTAGCGTACGAGAAACACAAGGGTGGGGGAGAGGTTTTGGTAAGAAACGTTTTATTTAATTTTGTAGATAGATAGATAAATCATTTATTTGCATTTACACTATAATCAATACACTTTTGGTTTACTAACGACTATCATGCAAACGGAAAAAGTAAATAAAGTTAAGTTAGTATTACAGTGTGTCGCCTTTTGAAACTAAAATTTTCATAGAACTAAGATATATGATACATTAAACGGATCTAGTTTAGGCTAAACTTGTTCTGTAATTTATTTTGATGATTTTATACATAAGTAAAACTTATTTGTAATTTTGAGGATGATATGTTCTCATCCTCAAAATTACAAATAAGTTCATAAGCTCACGTCTGTACCCTGTAGGGGTAGGTAGAGTCCAGGGACTGCCACCTACCACGATCCTGACAAACCACTTTCGCTTCATCGACATTCATTAGTCGATAAACACAAAACACGACTTGTAGTACAAAATCATAGTAAAAAGTCAAAGTTACCTATATTGTAAAATATCCTCAGATGACTGCTGAAAATGCAGTGTGATGTTTTAAATCACTGGTTTTAAACCCTTATTATGTCATACTTATTAGTTAGACTAAAGGACTAGTTTATAGTTATAAGGTATATTGTTTAAGCAGATGAGTGCTGAAAGACAGCGCCGTCGAAAGACATGTTTTGTTGCTAACTGTAAATTACTTTTTTTTGGTGTAATCTGTATTTGTTCAACAAACAACAACAAATTTTGTTGGTCGTAATAAACGCATTTTTACTTTTACTTCACTTTAGATATAACATACGATTCCCGACAAAGAGTTAATTTCAAACCTTCTTGATAACTTTCCTTAGAAGGCGAGGCGCACGAAGCCCGCACTGTTGAACCGCCAGCAGCAATTTTTCATGCACCGGCTCTTTGCTAAAGATAGCTATTGGACAATATCCCTCCGAAGCCCGGTAGCGCCTAGCCGTACGCTCAGCTATATCACGAGCTACCCTTTCTTATTCGAAACTATTTCTTACACTGCAGGTATAGGAGTCAATCCTGGCTGGCCAAGATGATTGTCTACAAGCAAGCGTGCAATCTCCTCGCCATTACACGGTAGCTCCCGCGCCGCCCGCCCCGCCCCCCGCGCCCGTAATAACACACCTCCTAGACCAGCCTTATTTATTACTAGATATTTAGCATTAAAGCGCAAACATCGCCTGCGTACAATATTAATCCGTTCCAGGGTTAAATATTGGCTTTAGGTTATAATGGCATGCAACCGGTACTGACCGGCCATATACGAATGGCTCTCAGCGATCGGACCACCCTATTGTTATTTAGTTTATTTCGAATAATGTACGGTTTCCTGCACGGCTATTTATACTGGGAAAGCGGTTGCTGGAGGTAGTAATTTCCCGGGCGTAGGTAGATAGGCCATATCGAGCTGTTGCGGTCAGTCTGCACTGCGTATACCGTTTATACTTCTGTGCAAAATGACTGAGCGATGCAGCCATTGTCAGCTTTTAAAGACATAACTACATTTCATTATACATATAAAGTAAAATAAAGTTTATTTTTCGCCATAAGACAACAAACAAATAGCGTAATACAAGCCTTGATGACTTTACAAAATCACTTACAGTGCCACCATCATAACTGTTCAGTTGATAGCGGCGCTAGTGGAGAATTTAGTAGTAACATTTAAGAAATTTGCCTAAAAAAATAAGAATATTTTAACCCGTCTTTCAATTTTAATGAAAATATAACTATAAATCCTAGTAAGTAAATAAATAAAACAAAAAATGGAGAACAAAATTTACAATTATTTAGTTAGTTACAATTTTGCCCACCCGAACAGATTACTTGGTGGCGCTGTAAAGGGTATTGGTGTGTATGGCATGGTATACAATTATCAATTGAGCTAACTGCCAAACTAGGTGATGCCGTATTTTGGCAATTCGTTAAACATGCCATTTGGTAGATATTTTTGGCTGTACGTAGTATTTTTAGGTGTTATGGATAACATAGCTGACACCTTCGATGAAAGATGGTCGATTCAATGAATTTTAATTAAATGCTTTCAAAGCTACATTTAATCATTTGTTGACCCGACCATATAATTGTAATTGAAATGTGATGCACTAACAGAATAGTTATTAATATGCCGTGCTATAGTACTTATATATTACATTAAGCTACCACAAACGGAGACGATGCTATAGGTAATATATATATTTTTGCTTTCAAGTTTTTGATGGTTGGCCTATATTACAATGCGATAATATAAATTAAGGTATAAGTTGGTGACGTCATAGAAATATAAATTAAAGCTACGCAGCAAGTTACGCCGCATACGCGTGCGGTCACCATCTTGGTCTTATATTTTGCCTTTAGAAGCCGCAACTAATTCCCGAGACCATTTCGAGAGAGTCTGAAACAAAGAAGCCGGGCCGTAGTCCGGCCGCTATAAAGTCGATACCATAAATAAAAATAATATCAGTTACAAAATACAAATTTGGGCGTTGGGGATGCGCGCGCGCACAATGGCGAGTCCAAATATAAAGTAACAAACAGTGGCCGGCACAATAGCGCCATATCGCATGCCGAGCGAGCGTATGAATGGGCTCCACTCACCATATTTTAACCCGATTTGTTGTCGGATTATAATGGCAACTATTTTGTTTTGTGCAGAAAACGATTCCGATAATAGTACCCGGCCTCTCGGCGCTTGCGCACTTGACCGCGGAAAAACAATTTATTGGTTCAATGTTTTAGGGTACCGTACCAGACTAGCTGTTAAAATGAAACACTTTTTTAATGACCCTAGCTAGCACTTTTGTTTATTATGCCTAGGATGTCTCTCGGTTCGGAAGTCTATCTTTCATTTTCTCTACTCGTCTGAGGTCTGAGTGCAATTTCTACCGGATTGCCCGGCCAACCATAAAAAAACAGGGGTCTTCATATGAAACGTGTTTCTTTAGGCCTTTTTTGCTCTATAGTCAAACTTGGTATAGTGAGTTTGTTGAATAACATTATAACAACAAATAAAAACCAGCAAAGTTTGAGTTCGACTCCCGCTAACGGTCCTGAACTGAATATTTTGCTAATAAAAACAAATTACTTCTGAAAACGTTTTGTTTTCCTTCGAAACAGAAAAGTGCGATCTTATGTTTGAGGCCGTTTACATTTGATTTATTTTCGTGCTTTTTAGCATGCTTTCCACAGAGGTTGAATAAAATAGAGACGGCAAAAACCTATACCGACTCATGGTTTTTATCACACACCATATTTTGTAAAAGTACTTTAAAAAAATCCTAAATACATAGTTTACAACCAACCATTAGTGATATAATATTATTAACTTATGTTCTTATAAAAAGAATTGGCGTCTGTATTCTATTCTAGCTCCATGAAAAACGTGATAAAAAAGTACGAAAATAAAGCAAATATAAACCGGCCTTTAGACTCGCATTAAGTATCAAAAGGAAAAAAATATATAATTTTACGATAAATCAAATTAATCCTCCGTCAAAAAATCAGACATTGTCCAAGTATCACTCTCACTCTTCAAGAACCGTTGCTCAACCTATGTTAAGTTGAAACCGCACTCTTTACAAGATAATGCGCTTGAAGCAATTACAATTTAATTTATTAATAAAATGCGTGCCATCAGTAATTCGGTAATTGAAAGCGCGTGACATTTCGCCGGCCATCCTTCACCGAATCTGTTACGTTGCGGCGCTTTCTTTACGCGAAACTGATTTTTCCGGCCGAAAGCCAATGGCTGATTGCGTATGCTAGTGGCGTGTCTTCGAATGATGACCGTTTTGTGAGTTGCGGTGAGAATGGTCTTAGCATGCTAAGGAGAGAAACAGTTGAGATAGGTGGGGCCTGGGAGGTACAGGGCAAGATTTTTGTTAAGGAATTGGGGTGGCAATTGAGGGCTTGATTACCGCTCAGGGGCATTTTTTGGTCAAAGGATTTCTTCGGCGGTGCAGCATGGCAATGTTGGCTGGGTTCTGGGGACCTTGGATTTGTAAAGTTCTTTATTTGTACATAAGATAAACAATTTGTTTACAATCATACATAGGTACCTACATGTGTTTAGCAGACTAAGGGCGTCTATATTAAACTTTATAAATGAACAGGCTTTATTTTTGAGCTAAAACTTTCGTAAGCACAACACATTGTAAACTTGCCCGCAGTGTGAGACGAGCAACCGACGACGCGAGCTCCGTCTCTGCTCACCATGATTAAGCTCTGCGAATCGGAGCGAAACCTGGTCGGACTCTTCCGATATAACAACACCCGTAAGTAAATTCGGACTACAAGTTTACAAGGCTTTATTTTATTAAATTTTGGATATATGAAGCTACAAGCTAACTTAATGTACTAAGATATGAGCCCTTTGTTCATTTACAATCAGCGCTATTTCCCGAGAGTATTGTTGGGATAGGTAGGGTTTTTTTTTGTGTGTGCCAGGAAACACTATAACCAATATAACCATTATTGTTTTAATTTTCGGTATGTGTTACCAATTAGGTATCAGCTTATCTCACTATACCCATACACCTCTTACATTACCTAGACGTGATTTCACTCATCCTAATACTTACAGTCGCAGGGTTAGGGAGCGACACTACTGTACTCGCGCATACACACACACACACACACACACACACACACACACACACACACACACACACACACTCACACACACACACACACACACACACACACACACACCACACACACACACCACACACACACACACACACACTCACTCACTCACTCGCTCGCTCACTCACTCACTCACTCACTCACTCACTCACTCACTCACTCACTCACTCACTCACTCACTCACTCACTCACACACTCACTAGCATGGATGCATGTAATAAATTTAAATTTAAACTTAGATTACCAATTTGTCAGTAATAACAGATCTTACTAGTATTGTATGTTAAGACCCAATGAAAGAGCGGTATCCACCAGACACAGGTTCTCTAACTTACTTGGTGGGTCTCTGCACCTCCTGTTGTGGTGACATTGCTGAACTGAATAAACCTTTTTGAATTTTGAATTTTTGAATTGAACACTAAACTTGGTGGAGGTTGTGCACGTGTTTAGGAATAACTTTGTGTCGTGAGACCGTTAAATGTATTTAACAGTTATTGAGTGTGTTAAGATAATGTTAATACCTAGAATTAATCATAAATTGTCATTTCCACAATAGACCTGCAAAAGTTAATACGTCCTTTGTGGAGCACTTGTAAGATATTGTATGGAATCAGGCGTTACTTTACTTAGAATGTGAAAATTACTTTGCTAAATTCCGCCAAAAATCCCACAAGCACCATGCAGTTAGTTAATGCACCGCACTCTCTCCCACTTTTTCAAGCATAAGCAAGACACGAACACACCACCATCGACACCAATACTTGTGTGAAAAAATGCGACGCGTTTCGTCTCTAACACGAGGCATTCTCAGGCTCACAAGTGACAATAATAATATATTATATTAGAGATGCGCCTTAAGAAATGTATTAAGCACACTCTGTACAAAAAACGGCCTAAGGCCTAAAACATGCAGTTTTTCGATGTTTGCAATGCCCTCGCTTGGTTACCATAGCACAGGGTATCCTAGTTTGGGACCAGGTCAAGTGATTGTATTGTGTGTGAATTATTAAATATTTATTATAAAAAAATCATAGAAATAGGTAAAGCCGTTTTAGAAAAGTTCAATAATATACCCTTAAACACGAGATATTTATTTCTGATTTGTGATTTTTATTAGGTATGTCTTCGCCTTTTGGTACTGACAGACGTGCTCATTAGTAGCACGAAAGCATGCTTTTATTGAGCAAGTGCTTTACTCCCAATCTGTTCTGTATTTTTGTATTCCATTTTTTAATCTATCCGTCTTCCTTTTTTTGATTGTTGTTAGTTGTCAGTGTTACTGTCCTATGAAAATCATAAACTTATTTCAACGTAAAGAATTTACAATCTGTTTGTTGAATGTCAATGTGCCTACATACAGAAAAGATTGGGAGTAAAGCACTTGCTTAATAAAACCATGCTTTCGTGCTACTAATGTGCACGTCTGTCAAGGTTCTTATGTAGCTATTACGATAAAATAAATTCTGTTTAGAGACTTAAAAAGAAGAAAAAGAAAGTACAGATGAAATTCCCATGATCTCTATCGAATGCAGCTTCGGTGTGTTTTGCAATGGATTCGCTCAGCTCAATTTTATTGATCGATATTTAATGGCGGAAAATACGCGTGAAACAGTGTCGGACCGCACGAGAAGCCTTCGTTGTACATTTTACATCGAATTTATCTTCATTACGTGCCGCCATCACTTTGGTAATTTTTTGCTTCGCATTGCCATACCCCGCAGCTGAAGAAAGACATCGTGGAGAAATACGAAAAAGAGCTGAAAGTTTTTCTTTGCAAATATACGTCCCACTGCAGAACACAGATTTTCTCTCAGAGAGAGAGAGAGAGAGAGAGAGAGAGAGAGAGAGAGAGTATGAGCTCAAATATTATGTTAATTGTCCGTTTATTTTTATTTATTTTATTTTATAAGGAAAAGCTTATTACTAACACATTAAATTTACACCCATAGAAACAGAAAGCTAACAAAAAGTTTTCACAGATAGCCATAATTTAAGGAAATAGTACAGGTAGGAGAAAAACGACACAAAACACCCGAGTCAGCTAATCCAAGAATAAACGAAGAAAGATCGCACCGTCAATAAGTTGCATTGGTAATAAAGCCGTCACCGATTTACAAAATCTGGTAGTTATTTATTTCTGTGATGTTTCTGGTTGTTATAAACGTTTTTCTTCTTTTTGAAAACCTGCGAACCCACCACGGATTGATAAGAGCTGTACTAAGATTACATTAGATTAGAACTATGTACATATCAGAAAATTAATACATTAGAAACCTCACATATCTATCTAAGGTATGTAAATTCTTCAGACACTCAGGTTTTCTCACCGTGTTTTCCTTCACACTTTGCGAACAACTCCAATAATTGTACGTAACTCCCGGAAAACTACCTAGTAAAAAAAAAAACATTAATTGGCATTTAGCGTCATCCGTGGTGAAAATTGTGCTATGAAAAGATGTAACTTAATATTTAATGTGGCTACATATAAGTAATATTGTACTTTGCTATCGCAATAGGGCCTCCTGAAAGGATAGCTTAGGTTTGTGGAAAAAAAAAATAAAAAAAAAAAATAAAAAAAAAACTATAGACTACGTAATGTGCCTCTGAAGAGTGTTTTAAGGAATCGTGTTTTGCATCAAACCATAAAATTATAAAGTAGTTTGGTCTGGTGTACTAAACGTAACTTTTGGAAAGGGCCATTTTATTGAAATTCTTAAACAATTTTAGCAACTGTTGCCATAATTATCTTGATTGATCTGACTGTCTCGTTGGTCTAGCCATTAAGGCGCTTACCTACCAAGACAGAGGTCGTGGGTTCGATTCCCACTGGGGGCCGCCATACATTTGTACAAATGGCCTTAGTCCAGTTGTTTTTCGATGTTTGTAATGACCTTGCCTGGTTACTGTAATACAGGGTATCCCAGTTTGGGACCAGGAGAAGTAATTTTGTTGTGTGGAAGTTAATAAAAAAATATTTAATTAATCAATTATGTACGATGAGATAAGATAGTCAAAAATATAATGAAAATACCGCTTGCGATGTAGACAGTCCCAGTAATTAACTAAAGTAAATCAACGTCATTCGGCTAATATATTTTATTATTACTGTGCTTTACCAATCACGCGGCCGCCAATTAAAAACATTAAAAGCAAATAACCAAAGATTAGAAAACTATATTTAATTAATATTGCATCAGGTCGGGGCGAAGCAACGTTTATCGCTCTCCAATCTTTAGACTACAAATTGTTTCTTTCAAATTATCTTCCATCTTTATTTTTTCGTCATCGATATTTTCCGCAAAATTATTGGGCAGACATCAAACTTCGTCTGTCAGTATCGAGGTGGTTAACCCTATTTAAATTCTGTAGCCGGTAATTGATATCTAAGAAATGATAATCCACACAACTGTAAGACTGCATCATAAATATTTAGCGATCCCCGAATTTTTATGCAGATTAGAGTGATGTTTACAAACAAACAGATCGTGTGTACGGCGAGCCTCCGACATACATTATGTATGGAGTTCCCACGTCCATTCCGGCTACTGTATGGTTTATTTGAATAATAATGAACATACATCGGCATACTACACTTCGTGTAAATGAATTAATTTTTAATGTATCAAAAGTTTCGGCCGCGTGTGGTCAATATTTAAATAATCCGTTCATTAAATTGAACCGCCTCAACTAACGAGTTAATAAAGGAAACTAATAATTAAAGACTAATTGGTCGTATTGCAAATCGTCATGAACTCATTTGGAGTTCGGCTACTGTGGGTAACACACAAGATAATAAAGAAGTGAAGAACCCTTCCACCAAAATAAACAAGGTCAAAGAGCCTATTGAAATCACAAAGAATAACAAATTGAAAACATTCAATAAGAGCTCAAAGCAAGTACGTACACTAAGAAAAGATCGTATTGATTCTCTAAGCCCGGTAGCCCGAGCTGTCTCCTTCGCCGACACGAGGGCTCGCAGACAAACAACAAAACATGAAAAAGATTTATTGTGTATCGATCTTGAGAAGAAATCGAATAGCACAATAATATCATCGCCTTTCCCTGTCGCACTCCCAGCAAACGACTCTCCGTCCCTTTCAACTTCATTCACTGAATGGTGCAGTTGGACAGGATACTTGGCCTCTGATCTTATTTTCGATTAAAGTATGATGAATGAAAGATTTACTATATTTACTGACGGATTGAATGATTGTTCCTAGAAATGCGTTTAGCCCTACGACGGGCGAGGTTGAGCAGCATTTTTAATAACTATTCCGAACAAAAAGTGTTGCTTCGAATGGAAAAAAAGAGCGTAGTGTATAAGAAATGCTACGCGCGCTATTAGTGGCCGCAGTTAATAAGTCCGATCGCGGCACGGGTCGGGTAACGCCATAAGCGATCAACGGTATTTAATAATGTCTACGTGTAATTGTTATTGCAAGTAATTAATTCTGTGGATAAAAGCTATAAGTTTTTGCTCTCAAATTGCTGGAGGGAAATCAATGCACTGAACGAATTTTTATTGGAAATTGATGGAGAGGCTAGTCAGAGCGTACAACTAACGTTTTATTGGATTTCTTGGCAAGGAATTTCATTAGATATTTTACGCCTGGTAAAGGCTGTTCGAAAGAGACGACAAAGTAAAGGAATATCATCGGGCATTATCGCGGCCATCCAATAACCGCTCGTCTATAAAGCGGCCTCCATATGAGCGGGAATTATTTTAAATCGACCGAGGAGATACGGAGGGACGACTATCGGACAAACCGCTTCGGACGATAGCACGCAATAGATGAGCGCAGAAAGCCGGCAATGGTTGGAATTCACTTGTTAGTTGCCAAACGACTAACAAGTGAATTAGTGCTTAATTGGTGAATTAGTTGCCAAACCACTATGAAGTCAATTTCAACCATTGCCAGCTTATTTTTATTCATTTTCCAAGGCCACCATCTTACAGGACTGTAAGATACTACTTAGAATGGCAAGGAAGCAGAATAATATATTTCTATCAGATTTAAGTCTAATATAATATTATGACAGTGTGCAAAGTGAGGTAGTGATAGAAGGATAACACATTTGGGCAATAACGCGGTAGTTGACTGAAAATTAGATCAAAGGTGAAATTATGCTTAAACTATAAAGGGCATACAAAAACTGGACGACTTAAGGTGAAAAAAAAAACTTCTACTCAATATCTGTGATATTCTTGCCTGGTTACCACAAGTTTCCTAGTTTTGGATCGGGACAGTCATCGTGTTTTTGTGCAGAACTTGTTAATAACTGAATGATAACAATTTGTGAAATATTTAGACGTACTCCAATGAATTCTGATCGTTTTTAGAGATTACTCGTAAACAGATAAATTGAAGATGTTTTTAAAAAAAAGTAAAAAGTAAAGTTAACTAAAAAGCATAGTAGTAGAAACATTTTTTTAATTCAATTTTTCTTGAACTTTTTTTTTACTTATCTTCCTAGCGCAGAAACAACTGGCCTAGTTGCTTCATTCTTTTGTATTTTATATTTATACTTATTTTTGTTGTAGAAATTGCCCCGTTTTGCGTGTTTATCCATGTTTATAATATCCTTGTCTGGTTACAGCACAGGGTATCCTAGTTTGGGACTAGGTCAAGTGACTGTGTTGTGTGAAAGTTATTATTATTTTACGACTTGTCCAATTGCATGTAGCTTAAAATAATATTTCTTTCTGAGAGGTGAGAGAGACGTTTCCATGCTGCTTACCCTGTTTGTAGGTCAAAGTCGAACTTCTATTCGTAATCTGTGAGACTAGTCGGAGAGGTCGTGCCAAATACGCGGCTCGGGCGATATTTTACTGGATTTAACAGTAATGTTACTGGTTCTGCGGACATTCCGCCGGTGGACTGTTGAAATCGACGACGCGGGCCAGATTGTTTACGTCTTTGATAGAGATAGCTGCGAGATGCGGCGCGACAAGTCGCTTGTGGATAGGCCTCGATTAAAAAGATCCTTCGTATTGTGTCAAATGTTTTATTCCTTTGCCACTTTCATTATAAACAGTAAACATTTAAGCACCTAAAGATTTCCGAGATATCACTCTACAAACATGGTCTCTTCAAATCTTTTTTTTATACACTTATGTTGTAAGTAGCTTATATACGTCCCATTATAAGGCACAGGCCTCTCAGAGATTGGCGGATTGGCGATTTCAAGCGTTGAGGTATTGAATAGCTCAGGCACTCAGGTTTTCTCACGAGGTTTTCCGTCAAAGTTAACGCGTTATACGTTTATTTATTGAAAATTAAAAACTTTTATTTTGTTCCGGATATACTTACTTGACTTTTTGTCGGAAGAGATGTCATTTAACCACGCAAGAACAGTCTCTTTAGAACCTTTAAAGTACTTCTAATAACAACGTTTGATACAAAATATATAATAATTTCCGCAACTAGTTTAATTTTTATGTCCGGTGTCTTTTCTTATAGGTCAATATTTTAATTATTTATACCTTAAGGTTATTCTTTTGTCGACTTGACAAAGGGGGCTTAAGATCGAAATGGTTTTATTCCAGTTGGTCTATTGTACAGAAAATGTATCATATTCAAAAATTTCACTTAACTACTTTCATTTCCTCCTCTACAATTAATATTTCCACACAAGTACAGCAAAATAACTATCAGATCTAGGTACCTACTTATCGGTGTTCTTTATTAATAGAAAACGGCCGCACAGACGATAGAATGGGTCGACTTTGAAATGTCAAACAGAACGGTGACAAAGTCGCCTCTAGCGACAGAATGTGGTCTCATCCACCGCGGCGCACCTCGGAGCGCGGCGCGGACTGGCCACCGGGCGACCTTCCGCGCGACAGGTCGCCCGGACTAATAGAGCGGCTTGTGATATGATACCCGCAGCCTGCTGCCTTGCGAAACTGCTACCTCGTTGTTTCAAGGGAAAAAAGAATACATTAAGACAATACTGTTAAGACTAGAGTCCCCTAGATTCTCAGAACTCCCTAATTTTTTTGGCGCATTTTTTTTTCATACTAACTCAATAAAAAGTAACATTATTGTAGTAATTGACACCAAAACCCACAAATAAGTTGCAATACAGTCTTCAGGGGCCAATAAACCTACAATATACTTTTTATTAAGTTAACATGAAAAAAAGTGCGCCAAGGAAATTATTCAATTTGACCGATTTTCTGAGAATCACCCCGCTAAGCTAGTTATTATAGCATAATTCGCCAGATTATCCTATTTCATAACATAAATAAATAATTGAATAGATACATTTGTGGTTTGCCAGAATTGTGGCAGGTGGCAGTCCATGAGCTCTGCCTACCCCTCTAGGATACAGGCGAGAGTTTATATTATGTTATCTTATTCTGTATTTTAAATGTTATTTAAGCCTGCTGCTTACTTTTGAAACTGCCTGTTCGTTGTTTGACGGGAGAAAAGGTATATTGAAACTCTTATTGTTAACACTAGTATCCCTTGAGCTCACTCATTTTAGTATAATTGGACAGATCTTGTCCCATATTATCCATTTATGCTATATCGAACTCGCTGCTCGCTTGCTTGCTAAACTGTCTGCTGGTTTTTTGATACCAAAAAGGATAAATATATTAATAACAAATAACAAAAAAGGATTAATTAACAGCGGCGGCTTATCACCGCTTTTGAATTCTGTTAATACCACGTAGATGAATATTTTGTTTTCTATTTTGTAATAAATGTGCACGAGCTCATGTCGTGCTGAAGATTTCGTGATTTTGGTTCATATGCCAATAAAATTAAGAACCCTAACGTGCCACGTTAGGACCATAAGATCTAGTGTTGATGGAAGTGCGCTAATGGCGACCGAGACAGCGTTTAGAGCGCGCTATGATCGCCCAAATCGCATAATTAAGCGCAGTTTCCGTTTTTTCCCAAAATCTCTAGTAAAATTGTACTTTTTAATTGGCATAGAATAGCTGTGGGTCAATTGAAAATAACTAGTTTTTATACACTTTGATTGGTGTACGTTTTCGTTTCCGAGCAATTAGGTCTGATCGATCTTTCACATCTTTTACTTTCGGCAATTACTTTGCAAAGTCAAAGCTAACCTCCTATTTATTTTATTGTGGCAAAATAATACAATAATTTACATACCTATTTAGGTGTTGGATGTTTACATGTTTATGATTCTCACGACACAGGGTATCCTAGTGTCCTATCCCATTGCCAGAAGCAATGTATGTGCCTGTATGTAAATGTTTATAATTGACGAATGTGGCGCAGTGGTTAGCACATCTGTAGCTATAGGTCCCGGGTTCTTATCCTGGATGGGGACAAAAAAAATCATTTAAATTAAACATTTTTATGTAAATGTTTATTGAAATATATTTTTGCGAACTAAAACTTATTGAATTGAATTATGTTTATGATTACTTAAGATGTCTCGGAAAACGTTGTTTTGCCATATTAATTAGCTCTATTAGCCATATTAAAGATCTGTCAAATATACACAATAAAATTCATAAAAACCGCTAAAGGCGTTGTTTCGGAGGAACCCGATAACCAACATTGTGATATGAGATTTTGATATTTTACATTGAGTGCCTAGTTTGTCGAGCCGTTAAGGTGCTTAGCTACCAACAAAGAGGATGTGGGTTCGAATCCCACAGGTGGCCGACATACGTTTGTACAAATGGCCTCATCGTGGGTGTTTTTCGATAAGATAAGATAAATATATTTTTATTTAAGAAAACAATTATATTATGTTGATGTTGTTTTTAATATCCTTGTCAGGTTACCATAACACAGGGTATCCTAGTTTGGGAGCAGGTCAAGTGATTGTGTTGTGTGGATACAACACAACTACTAGGTACTATTATTATTATTAGGTACTATTTTTTCGAGGTCCACTTTTGTTGAATGAAACTTTGGTTGTAAGCAATCGTCTTATAATGTTCAGTATAAATCCAAGTAATTGGGGACGTTAAATTCGTGTTAGCACCTCCTGGCGCAGTCGTAAAGGCGCCACTTTGTACATACACAGCGCATATTTAAGCATATATTACCGGCTATACCCGCCACTGAATATCTTGAGAAGTGATGCTTCTTTGATGGTCAACTTGATTTTCATCATTCGAATTGTAGAAGAGACTCGAATTGAAATTTTATAACTGGATGGTCTCGGTATTGGCACTGACTGAAAATAAGGGCTGAAGGCTTGTCCATCAGCACACTTCTGAGTCAGCTGCCATTTATAATAGCAGTGACATGCCGTGACCTTTATTCTCCTTCTATTTTCTTCTGTATAATTTTTATGTTGTTATTTTTGGTTTTGTTTTGTTACTGTGGTGAGTGTTCTGTTTTTATGATAATTGTTTCTTTTTCTTTTGTATACTAACTACAAAATAACTTCTACATAAGACCACTTTGTCTTCTATTAAGTAACCAGGCGAGGTGTTGTTTCCGTGCTTTTTCCAATACTTCAAAGACTAATTTTATTATGGTAGTATAAGACGCTACTACACGCGAACTTTCATAGTCCCAGGTCACAGGATCGATTGAGTGTCGATTATACATTATTTGGCAGTATGATCGGTTATGAACTGCTAAATCCAATTTTTGCTACCTACCTTTCGTAAACAAACATTCATATGTTAGTTATTAGCGTTATTTTTTTTTTTTATTACAACTAAATCTCGTTTTGTTTGAACCTGTTATAATATATTATAAGCAAAGTTGGATTTAATGTGGCGGTCAATTAAAGATTTTTTTTTATTTTTTATTTCATGTTTTTGTTTATAGTAAACACATAAGTTAGATTTACGGAACCATAGACTTGAGTATAATTACGCTTCCTGAGTAAAAGGGACTTGACAGACACATGGACAACAAAGTGATTCTTTAAGGATTCCGTTTTTTTCCTTTTGACGTAGGGAACCCTACAAATACAAACGTTCATAAGCTTGAGTTTTTTTAATTAAATTTGCTTATAAATTGTTTAACGGATACACTTCCTTGAACTTTGACGGAAGAATTCCACAAGGTTTCGCTCAGATTTATAGCAATGTTTATAGATTTATATAATGTCTTCAAGTGATCACAAAATCAATTGTTCTTTTCAAGGTCGGGCCTTACGAGGGTAGTGTTTACTAATTGTTTATTACGCATTGCTTAGTATTTCTTTTGGATTAAGAAGAATTGTTTTTTTTTCTCATATTTTAATTGATTTTTGTTTCGTTTATGTTTAATTAGTCAACTGTTTTAAGCACATTTTACCTTACTCCCGCACAACATCACAGGGGGAAAGCAGTGGCTGAAAACCAGCGCTACTTGCGGCTGTCCGGGGTAGCACCAGCTGAGTCACTCACTACCTTTTGCCTTATTGTAAACCTAGTTTACTCCTTAACTTGTTAAAATTATATTTTGATGAGTAAATACTTATTTGATCTTTTATCTTACGAAAGTTTTAGTTCCGTTTAGTTTTAGAAATTGGTTGTAGAACGAAATAGAAATTTTGATATAGAGTCTGACCCGAGGCGAGAAACTGCGTTCGGTCGCCAGATGAATCTAACGTGTTGGAAACGTCTCTGCCAATTTGCGTTTTGGTCACGGGCGTGGATCCCATTAGGTTCCCAGACTTGGACACGAGATTCTAGACAGTCACACGGTAGGCGAGTGAATGTTTAGCTCTCACACGAATCTAAGACTTACTTGTAACGGAGCTAGTCATCAGAACTGGTTAGTGACAGACGCGATGATCATAGTATCCTAAGGCCTTTCCGTTTTTTTTTAACTTAAAAATAATAATAACTCCCACACAACACAATCACATGGCCTGGTCCCAAACTAGGATACTCTGTGCCATGGTAACCAGGCAAAGACATTACACACATCGAAAAACAGAAACTGAGGCTAATTGTACAAATGTAGGTACTACGCCCCCCAGTGGGAGTCAAATCCACGACCCCTTTCTTGGTAGCTAAGCGCCTTAATGGCTCGACCAACGAGTCAGCCGTGGTAAAAGGTAAGCCGATGGCTTGACATAATATCACAACCTATATTTTTGGTTATGTTTTAATTTATTTGTTTTGTGTTTGTCTCTTTTGTTACTATATTGTGCTAATTGTCTGTTTATTTTGTTTCTGTGATGTGTATTGTTGCTACAATAAATATGTTTCTTTCTTTCTTTCCATTTAACTCCGCTTGGAATTTGTCCCGATGCACACTTATATTTTCTTTGTGTACGTTTGATATTAAATACGGCATAATCTCTATCCATTAAATAAGACTCAATATAAGTGTGTTTATGAGATCATACGGCATACGTCTTCGGGCTCACAACTTTCACCAAGTTATCTAATTTTTAAATAGTCTTTCACTATTAAAACAGATTTCGAATATCACGCACAAGTCAAATGGAAAGTCCGATATTACGAAGAATTTTAGTGTCTTTCTAAAGGTAACATTCAAGATAACGTGAACTTTACTTTCTCCTAAACAAATAAAAATCTAGCCGTGACGTCATTTTAAGAGGAACGGGAATATTCAGGCGATGTAAATTGGTGCAGGAATATACATTTTGTAACATAATATAACATAATATTTACATACAGGCACATACATTGCTTCTGACCCCACACTAGGATGTACTTGAATATTATAACAGAGATAAGAATGAATTTTCTTTTACATCTGTTTCTATGAACAACCACGATAGTTTCAAACGTGTATAAAATATAATGAAATTTTTATACATCGGCAAAGTCACAAAAAGTATGTGTGATGGTTGAACCAGTTGGTAGTTTTGTTGCCATTTCCCTATGTTCCCAGTATTTTATGTTTGTGTGGTTTTCCTTGTATACAATAAAGAATATTCTTATCTTATGACGACCGCTGTGGGGCAGCGGTTAGTGTATCTGCCTATCATGCGAGAGGTCCCGGGTTCGAACCCCGGCTGGGGACAAAAAACACGCAAGTCTTGGACGTTTGCATGTTTGTGATGTCGTTGTTTCTGGTTCCCACGACACAGGGTGTCCTAGTGTGGGGTCAGAGGCAATGTATGTGCCTGTATGTAAATCCTGTGTTTGTTATGTTTAATGAATTAAATAGACGAGCATCGGCGCAAACAAAGTCACAATAAAAGTATGTATGGACCAGTTGGAACGTTTTTGGCATTTTCTAAGTTCCGAAAGTTTTCCTAATTAAAATTTATATTTTATTGATAGGTGGTATTCCCGTCACCCGTCGAAAAATAACTATTGTTGAATTAGTCATACCTTGCTTAGAACACATAGGAGTTGCGTTCATAGGGCCTGTGTCTAGTAATGGTTGAATGTAGGGCGTTGGAAATTCGAAACGAAATACAAAATATTAAGGCTGGTAAACGGCAAATTAATTACTCAAGTACTATTTACCCGTAGATTTACTACAACTTGTTATGTGTCAATGGCCGTCGAAAGTTGATTTGCAACTTCTCACACATCTAGAGATCCTTTAGTTGCATATCACCACTTATATCATAGTCTGTCTCCATCTTATGATGCTCGAAGTTATCAAATCAAATCAATTACATTTATTTGTTCAAGCATACTTATTTTGCGTACAATATACTTAATATAGTGTAGCCAGATTTTAATTTTATACAATTTGTCCTCTATGCTTTGCGAATTGGCGTACAAAAACAGAAAACAGAACGTGATACGGTGGTACCTATTGAAAATTAAGCATGGCAAAAATAAAAAAATACAAAAAATGTCATAGTTGTGTAAAAAATTTGTCAAAAATTCTAATTAAATTATATAATATAATGTCAAAATGAGTGATATATTTTTTAAAGAAAGTTATCTTCAAGCTATATATTTATAAAATTAAGGTATTGTTTACTCTGCACTTTTATCAATTTTTACAGGTATTTAGTGTGTAGTGTATTTATTTTCTAAAAAATGTGGACAGATAGATAGAATATTCTTTAAAGTAGGTTTTTGTTAGGGATTTTTGCAGTCTTTATAGCCTATTATGTAGATACTTGTGTATAGACCAGTTTTTTACCACTGATTCGACTCTCCAATATTTGTTGCAAGAAATCTTTTACAGAGATAATAATCGCCTTTGTACAGTTATCTTTTATGTAATATTCTGTTCAATGTTTCGTGCGCTATCATCATCATCATCATCAACTCATTATGTCCCCACCGAGGGGCACGGGTCTCTTCCCTGGGGAAGGTGTAGGCCACACTCCACCACGGGGGCCAAATCCGTGCTATAAAATGTTATTATTATACCTGACAAAATAGAAGCTAATAAATACATAAAAGAACCCATAACCGACGTGCATTCATGCAACGTTTAATGAGTGTCGATAAAGCGAAAGTTGTTTATCAGGATCGTGGCAGGTGGCAGTCCCTGATCTCTGCCTACCCCTCTAAGATGAGCGTGAGCTTATGTATGTATGCATATAAAATATAAGCTTGTCAGGTAGCTACTTGCTAAACTGTACCTCTTTCCAAAACGGTTTCCAGATAGGAAATTGCATATCTCCCCTATATTGTCGGGGCTCCGTGATAGATGCTACTATTAGCTCTGCGGAGCCGTGTGACTGGAAACATTTGCCTCGTGAAATATGACCGATGTAGGACAGGGCAAGGCTCGTGCGATAACAATTAGACAACGCAGCGGGCGTGTACTGCCGGCCGGCCCGATGTGTGAAATATTAAGATATTCCGGGATGAATTACGGCCCCTGATAACGTTTTATCACCCACAAATGTTGTACAATCTCTCTGTTATAACGAAATAACCTTGAATTTATAGTCTTCTTTACGAAATATGTAAAATACGGTCAGCAGTGCGGGTCTCGGTTTAAATGTCACCTGTTTTGTTATTGTTGCGTTGCGTAAAACTAAACGGTATTTTTATAAAGTGACAATGAAATTGTATTTTTTTATAATATAGACATACAGTGGTCTCATTTATGTACAGTGAAGTAGGTAAAGTAATTCTCCTTTTTCCTATGCCTCATTTTATTTTAGAAAAGCTATTTATTTTAACAATTTATTGTGGTGTCCCGAATGTGTGCAGATCAGACGTAATTTTTTTTTCACGGCGTATTTGTTATTGAGTGTAATAGTTAAAATAAGTCTAGTTTTATGTGAAATCTACGTAGTTTATTAAGTTTCTATCAACTTTGTTCTAGCTGTTAACATACTAGACTACCAAAACAGAGGTCGTGCATTCAATAAAATCCACTAAATGTGGAAAAAAAGACAGAATCCAGAATATAAATTTATTAGATAGATAGATAGATAGATAGAGAACACTTTATTGTACATAAAAAAGGAAATTACACAGGTATTTCTTAAGAGTACAGACGGCGGCCTTATCACTAAAAGTGAAGTGATTAATGAATGAATAATAATTGAATGTGCTAATAACCACATAAACATAAACATTTACATACAGGCACATACCTACATTGCCTGTGGTCCCACACTAGGATACCCTGTGTCGTGTCGTGGGAATCAGAAACAGCGACATCACAAACATGTAAACATCCAAGACTTGGGTTTTTTGGGGCTGGAAGCTCTCAAATTTAATTTGCACAAATAACCTCATTAGTTTGTATCCATGCCTGGTAACATTAGCACAAGATATCTCAGCTTAGGAACTGTGATTGCATTGTGTGGTCACTGCCGTTCTCAGAAATCACATTAATGTTATTCTGTGAACTCGACCATCTTAGAAAACTTCTAATACACTTCCAAAGGCACTTACAGCGTGAAATAGTGCCGTTGCTATCGGTACAGGGCAGGCTAGAGTCGGCCGCAATGCTGCGCCACGGGGACGCAGCCCAAAGTTTTATTGGACCATAAACTTGTTCTAGCGACCCGCGGCACCGGCGATGCCGAATTTATCTCCACAGAAATTATTCCGTTTACTCTGCTTGAATTTCGGACGTGGTCCGTCCGAGTGGAAATTGTCGTAGGAAATAATCGTGCAATCGCGATACTCGGTCCTCGATACTTGCTAACGGTGAAGGCCTTAAGTCTCGGGTTCCATTCCCAATGGCCTAAGTCTGGGTGCTTATCCATGTTTCCATGTTTGTAATGTGCTTACCTGGTTACCATTACACAGATTATCCTAGACAAGTGATTGTGTTGCGTGAAAGTTATTATTATGAAAACTTTGTGAGGAAACCTAAGTGTCTGAGATCCACCATCCATGTCCACCTTAGCGCTTGAAATTGCCAACTCGCAGTGGACAAGCAGTAATAAAAACAATATTATATCTCTCTAAGAGGCCTGTGACTTGCAATGGAACGTACATAGGCCGCAATATTTAATATTAGTAGGTACTATTATAATAACGATAGCATGAGTGAGCTTTAGGAGGCAGCTCTTGAAAGACCCACAAAACAACTGTTTAATTTAATTCATTAATGTGACTCTGTAATGGTTTGCTTCGTAATATTTAGTACTGACGCGCTTACATTAAACGTTAGAAAATTATAGTGTTATTTGGGAATCATAAAAGCAATCAGGTCTTAAAAAATCATGCAAAACTGCAGTCGTACATACTAAAGTAAACACAGTTGAATCATCATAAACTAATGAAATCGATCGGTCTACATCTAATAGGGCAGCAACCGCACAACTATTGGTCAACTGACAGATTCGGCATGCCCAATCAATTCATTACTCGATGAATAATGAATACCTCAAACGTCTGATGGACATCACAGAATGAAGATGTCATAGTCTTGTTGAATCGCGTGGGTGTTCTATCAACGGATATATTTTTTCTCAAAAGTTGAAAATAACTTTGACCTTCATTCGGCTCACTCGCAACGAGTCGACGCTCATAATTGCCTTTAGTATCGTGTTAAAGTAACAATTATCGACGATCACGAAGAACGTTTCCAATCGGTAACCACTTCTAAAAGGATTTTAACTACTAGAGTTTTTATCCGTGAGCCGGTGGAGTATTAAAAATTGGCTTTATAGCCTAAATCATTGTCTTCACAGTGCTCATCGGGCGGCGGATTTCACTTCTGTGTTACAGAGCTGCTCCTCCGTTTGTTTGTATCTCTTAATTGGTTGATTTATGGCAGATCACTTTGTACTTTCTTGGCGTTTAATTTTTCATCTTTATGATGATCCGCGGCCTCGACTCGAGCAGGGACGAGTTTCTCAACAGAGACCTGTCAATTAATGCAAGCAATGCGATCAATTAGTGTGGATTTAAGACACTTGGAATTTAATTTGCTTGCCTCGGTATGGGCCCTTGCGGTTATCATTTGATTGCGTAACTCTAATCACGTTATAAAAAGAAAAAAACATCGACCGACCACATGACGTCCGCTGATTTATTGAGCACCGTCACAGCCTTGGCTCACTGCAAACGTTATTGTAAATAAAAAAACATATTATTAGTATGAATTTATTGCTTATTCAAATATTATATTTTTTTAGTAGTTCGATTCGAATAAGCACAACCTTAGAGGAAAATTGGAATGAATTCGATACCGAACACAATAAACTACTGTGAATTATTTCAAAAGTACAATACGCCAAGGAAATAAAGTAAACTTTACGATGGCCATTTAGCTAAACGGTTTTACCTATATTGGGACCAGTGATACTACAAATAGGCATCAAAAGTTGATCGTACCAAAAATCCAAGTATTCTATGCCTTATGATTTTCGAGGTCGGTACTATAGAATATAAAATATAGTATTGCTTTGATGTTGATAAAGCTTCACAAAAGTTAACGCTAATTCAAATACGGAAAGATTTCCAAAATCAATGATCTTACGGTAGCCACACTAAGTAGCGCAGATTGATCATAATTCTCGACTCAATCCTCAACATGAACTACTCTTTTGTGGTGAACACCACGAGTTTACTGAAGAAATAAACAAAATAAAACCGATGTCAAACAAAAAACTATTCCAAAACAAATTTATATGCATAAAATAGTTGAAAATAATTGCGTATTCTTACTTGTATTCTTACTAATTGTAACGTAAGTAACGTTACAATTATTGCTATAATGAAATTGGTTTCAAAATGATTTATTTTATTTTATATATTTATTAAGGAATACAAACAGTGCATAGTACATTTTTTATTAGTACATATGATTAGGTATAATGAAGTGTTTCCTTTGTCACAGACTCTACAACTAGCAATTATTGTAATGCAAGTAAGTGAGAATACGCATTTATTTTCAGTGCATATAAATTGTCTTGGAATAGATTTTTGTTTGAAGTCAACTTTTTTTGTTAAAATTTTGGTTTATTTTTAGTTTTAGTGAATTTAGAGCCTTAAAAATGCCTGCCATTTCGTTCTGCAAATCATGGGTCTCAGGTGACTTGTTGCGATGAAGAAAGTGAAAAGCGCCTGAACAGGCAAAGACTTATGCCCGGTTTCTGAGGTTCACAGTTAATGGTTCATTAGCTATAGAATCAATAAAGGTATCAGTTCCATAAACGTCTGTTAATTGTCAATGCGTTTCTGAGTACATGCAGGACGGTCGTATAGTTATCGAACCGATAAGTAGTTCACCATTTCGCCACTAGATGGAACTATTTTGAAGCCTACTATTAACATACACATTTCATCTGTATTCTACTGCAGATTCAGATTTTTCATACATAAAATAATTAAAATAATAGTTTTAAGTCACCTTACAGTAAGATTTATTTTTTTTTTTAAAAAGAGAATACTTTTTCACAACCTAAACCAAAAATGTATCTTAGCCACTGTCAAGAAAAAAAAGTCAGATGTTAGTTATGTTTTGTGCGGCAACTTTGTTTATCAGTTCCTACTTGTCCAAACTTTAATTGTGTGTTAATTATTATTATTAATTATTTATTCTACTCACAGTAGTCACATAAGTGCCGGACAGTATCCTTATTGAAACGATATCTTGCTTGGAAGTGGGTTCCGGATCGGCTCCGAGAACATTTCAAACGGATTTCTTCGAGACCTCAAGTTTCTCGGTACAGAAATATGTGCAACAAGCTCCATCACTTCCGAACCCGAATCTGATGAAGTGTACTCCATATTAACAAACTATTATTTATAGTGAAAATATAGTGCTAACAAGGTGAAAATAACAATGCTCTGGTTGTTATTCACAAGAGAAATACAATTTATGTATTATAATCTAAACTGTCTAATGTCACTTGAAACTTCAAATAAAGTTATAGATTCGATAACCGACCAAATTCGGGCGGTTAAGTTGAACGAAGTTTAAACCAAGTTTATATTTTGCATAGGTGTTCAGAAACGTAAAATATCAAGTTATTGAATCAATAGCGTTATGGAATAGATAAAATAGGTTTAAATGGACCTCAGAAACCGGTCATTAGTGATTTAAGAAAAGACTTTAAGTAAACCAATACTTATAATGGTTTACTCATGGATGCCATTGTGAGAACTGGACCAAATTGAAATAGAACCACACAGGAAGCAACAGTTTTTAAATTAAAAAATTAACATAAATACTGTTGGAGTATCTAATAAATAATAATAATAAAAATACAGTCGAATTGAGAACCTCCTTCTTTTTAGCAGTTGTTTAATAGAGCCGTTAGACATTGCACATTCCCTATGCCCCGGCCACATAAAAGAGACGTGGCGCGAAGGCGTTGTTGTAGATATAGAGTCACCCTATATTTCCTGGAGTGCTTTGTCCCGTCTCTTCAGTACCTTTTACAGTACAAATCACGCGTCTTTTCGTCTGTCTCAGACTTTAAAGTCCGTTTTTTAATGCGATGCAAAAAAAATATGCGGTGTTACCAGTATAAAAAATTTTATAGGTTTACTCGGTAGATTTTTTATTTACTCTGAATAGATGACCAAAATCCTTATCACATCAAAGACATCAAAATTTAATTACTCATAAGAGCAAAGTCTAAAAAAAAACACTCACGTAGTACGCACAATTTTAACTTGGAAGTAAAATTATTATTATTTTTAAAATTCTTTATTGCACCAATATTTGCACAAGGGCGTGCTTTATGCAGGAAGCATTCTCTAAAATTGTTTTTTTAAACTGGGGTTATTTTGGGTTTTCTAGCAACACTCGGACATTGACAGTCTTTGGATTATAGTGAGATTGAGTGAGGTTTTTTTTTTGCATTGAATCAAAAAACAGACTTTGGGCTACATCGGTCCTTCCAGTCTCCAAGGTGACCCACCCCCGGGTGCCGATGCCGGGGCGCGCTCGCGTGCTAAACGCGCATAAGCCGCCGAGACGTGCCGGGCCGTGCGCCCCAGGCACACCAGCTCAATTTAACCGCCTTACATGAACATTAGGGACGCTAGCATATGCTCCGAGTGTCTAATTCGCAGAATTAACTGTGCCCGAAACGGTGCAAACAAACAAAATTTGAAAGAAATTGCAGTGAGATTAGTCAGCTTCGCTTTGGCTCACATCTGCTGCATTTGGATCGTGCATTTTTCAGTATACTTTGGGAACTTTTTTTAAATAAAATCTAGACGTTGTTTAAATTTTAGACGTCTAACACGTCACGTGACCCGGCAGTGTATCACTGTCACCATCTATATATCTACATATCTATCTAATCTATCTATCTAATCTCTTTAAATGAGCAATTCTTGTATAAGTTTGTATATATATAATCAGAATCTCGGAAACTGTTCCAACGATTTTCATGAAATTTTGTAAACAGATGGTTTCGGGGGCGATTCATTGATCCAGCTAGGTTTCATTTTAAGAAAACGTCGTTTAAACCGTGTTTTTGGGCAAAGAAATAACTGCTACCCTATAAGAACGTAAATTTCGCAATAATTTGTAAGGTTGTTGTAGCCCAGGTGGGAAATACGACGATACCTTAATCAATAGACCCTGGTTCGAGACTTGTGCATGAAGTTTCTCTTTTTTTTTTCAAGCTCCTTTTTTGTGTGAAAAGCTATTATTAGGAGCCCTATTATCAACGCACCTAATTCGTATCCAAATATATTTTCTAAAAGAAATACAAAAAAAATCCAAATAACATGATTTACCATGATTTACCGAGCAAAGCTCGGTCATCCAGGTTCTAATAATAATATGGTAATGCACTAACAGAATCGGGGCCCCGGTGTATCATATTTGTGATACGGGAAGTATACCAGACTTCGGAATTATACTACTACTTACCACAAGTAAGTAACTATCCATGATATATAAATTGATGTCTTGATTTCTAGTAAAGATAAGTGACCGATGAGTTGTCATAGGTGAAGTGATATAAGATGAAACGCGGTTTGGAGTGGCGATGGCGTAGTGAACTCACAAACAGGACACAGCCACAGCAACAGGCACAGACCAACGTGCCATCGAAAATTGTAAAGTATTGTAGGTATACAAATATGCATATTTGGATCCTCTGTTATAAATTTACCAAAGTCCCAAGCGCAACTCAGCTGGGCTTAGAACGTAACAGTTATAAACATAAAAAAATATTTACAGGCACATACATTGCTTCTGCCCCCACACTAGGAACCCTGCTTCGTGGAAACCAGAAACAGCGACATCAGAAACATGTAAGCATCCAAGAACTGGGATTTTTTTTTGTCCCCAGCTGGCGTTGGAAACCGGGACCTCTCGTATGTTAGGCAGATACGCAAATTACTGCGCCACAGAAGTCGTCATTTATCTGTAAGCAGTGTGACATTTAAATGTCACACTGCTTACAGATATAAATGCACATTTACACACTTACACATTTAAATGACAATACCTTGCGCTAGGCAACTTATTAAGTGGTAAGTCTGAATCGGTCGCGTGCAAACACCTCAGGGCACTCAAGGATTTCTTGACAACGAACTTAGTTCTCTACTGATGATAGTAGAGAATTCGATGGAACAAAATTAAGAATTTTTCGTCGTCAGAAAACCTGAGTGCTTGAAATTACTTATCTACGGTGGGCACGCGTATACAAAAAGCAGTAGAAAGGAATAAAAGTATTGAAACTTAAAACCAAGCATAGAAATATCATGCTTTACCCCTCAACCCCCAAGGACCCGCCCGGCGGGTCCGATGGGTCTGTCTTTGAATCTAATTTAGAAGAAAATTATAGACCACAGTTGACCACAGGCATGTTTTATTCTTTGATAACTTTGATAAATTTCAAATATTACTCTGTGAATAACTAACTTAGCTGTGAAAGAAAAAGTCTTCTAGGCCTGAGGGGTCACGATTGATCACATCGCGGTCAGTAGATCTTACAGTTAACTTACAGTGATAAATATACGAGTTATTCATAGATTTAACGGTCTTAATTAAATAGCAAAATTATGGATTAAGAAAAATTTATTACCTTAAACCACCTTCCCACACACTTTGTACATAAATTACCATCCTGAGTCATCAAAATTACTAGTTATACACAGTTTTTATTTTATTCCTACTATAAATCGTGAAAACTACAATCGATTACTCAATCAATTAAGGAACTTCAAAGCCACCAATGGCGACGGAGCTGTCGACAATCTAATAGTAATTCCCTTGATAATCAAATTTGGAATTACAAGCCTGCGCCTGCGGCGAAACAACATGTTTCAAGATCATAGCACAATGCGTAATCTATATCGCCCATTCATTTACAAGATGGTACCGTCGAGCACAATAGTTGAGCTACAACAAATAAAAGATTCACTTCTATTGTTGCTAAACTCTATGACCAATATTTTACACATCTTTACATCTTCTACATACATACATACATACATAAGCTCACGTCTGTATGCCAGTGGGGTAGGCAGATACAATGGACTGCCACCTGCCACGATTCTGACAAATCACTTTCGCTTCATCGATAGTTGAGGAGTGTCAATATATCAAAGTATATTATTTCCACTTTTGAAAATAATTTAACTAATGATGGGAATCGATTTTTACCATACGAGTACACCACTATACCAAATTGTGTATTTCAGAAACGCTTAATTCCTACCTAAATTTGACTTTCAATTCACGTATCTAAAACAATTTTGCTTATTTCCACGTCATTTGCTGACAGTTTTGTGTGTTTGTGTGTGTGTGTGTGTGTGTGTGTGTGTGTGTGTGTGTGTGTGTGTGTGTGTGTGTGTGTGTGTGTGTGTGTGTGTGTGTGTGTGTGAGTGAGTGTGTGTGTGTGTGTGTTTGTTAGCGTGTGAATGATTTGATTAGTGTCAGAATCACTTAATTACGAGCTTCTTTCATGGTGGCATGAAAAATGTATATAACACAATTAATAACCTAGAGGTTTTTGGCATTTATTTAAAAATCTGATAAGGTGGAAGTAAGCCCTTTTGTAATGACGCTCCTCAGTTATTAGTCAGTGCATGGACACACGCCGATTTCGGGTACTTTCTTTTGCCCTTCATATTCTACTTTATGTTGTTAATGGCTCAATGATGAATGAACTTTTATCGTAGCAGATACTTAATTAATTGTATAGTCTTGATTTTGTCAAATACAAACTGAAGATACGTGCATTTAGGAAGGTGTGGTAATAGTACCAAATTCTAAAACTCGCCATTGAAGGAAAACATCGCGACAAATCGCCGCTTCCAACCAGTCTTTTTGGAAATCCATGGAGGAGGCTTATGTCTAGCAGTGGATTTTTTGTGGCTGAATGATGATGATGATGATGATCGCTACAAAACCGGAGTGAAATGGACTCTCTGATAGAGAGCTGATACTACAAATTTACAAAATTATCTTACTAAGAATAGCCGAGTCATCAACATAAGCCAACGATCACAACCACTCAACGTACGACACACCCTAAATAGACCAAACCATGAGCTGTACGAGATCTTCAATTCCAGCTTTGAGCTTCTGTTCCTTTCCACGGACAATGGTACACTGCAGAGCAACAAAAAGGTAAGCCACATGTCGTGACATGCCGGCAGCAGGAAGCGATCGGTATCTGCGCACGCCATCAATCGCCGCTGATCACGAGCGTCGTGACGGCACCGGCTTCTGTGCTCGACTGTGTACCTGCACTCGCTCTATCGAGAGTCAATAAATGTGGTCATAGGTGGCCTGTATCATCTATGATGGCCACATCTATCGGCTCTCAAAACTCGATAAAAACAACAGTGGTCTAAGGTGGCATCGAGCTCTGTAGAACCTTAGTGCATTCCTGACCGGGCCTAGTAATTTTGTTTGTGATTTAAAGTTGAATTACTATTTGCAAATACCTAGATAGGTGAATACTTTTTAAGGCATGCCACATACCATTGCGGCAAAAAGCACAAAATTACATCCATTGGACGCTTCACGTATTAAAGAAGGAAGTCGTGCCAACACTTGGACGCTGTAAACCTGATACTACCAATTTCTGGTAATTCATTTTAGTTTTCATATATTAATTTAAATAATTATGCTATGTGTATCTGTTAGAATCAGCGATAGTTAACTTGCAAAAAAAAAGAAATAGAAAATAATTGAGAACCAAAGAAAAATATGCTAATATAATCAAACCTGAGTGGATGACATGTAGTTATTTGAAAAACGAAAGCGAATGAAGTAGTAATAATGTTGCCAATTTGGAGAAAACTCAAAGAATCCAAGCCATTCGTGCAAACCCGTAATCTAATTTAACTCCGAAAAAGGTTTTAGCCTAAAGCGTCGATCCTGAACGCGAGCCAAAAATGGCACAAATAGCATAAATTCCGGACAGTTGCGTGTCGAACAGCTTAAGGTACAAACCAACTAATTCCGCAAATAGTCTCTCAATAAGTTAATGGCGTCCGAGGGCGATGAATCGATAAATATTCGGATAGTCCTTCCGAGGTGGAGAGTCGCACCGCCCGCGGCAGCTGGGTGGAGTCTACTCCAGAACCAGTGTGGTGGGCGACCGCCTGTGTCTAAGAGTTTCTGCATCGCGGATGCAAAGTTTCTTATAGCTCATATAAATAATAATATAAAGCTTAACAAAAAAAGATACCATGGGTAATGAAAAGGTCGTGCTAATGATTAACACCAAAAGTCTAGTCACTTAGGGGAAGAAGCGCGCTGGTATAAAAATAAAATCAAAACTCCTTTACATCAGAAAATTTACTAAAGTGGCATCGAAAATCTATTTCGCTTGGCAAAGGAAAGAAAGCAATACCTATCTAAAACAGACGGCAACCTCCAGCAGCGTAGAGGCACTAAAAGAAGGGCTTTTTTGCATCATCATAGTCCTAAATTAATGTTTAAATAGCTCTAAATTATCACCAAACAACTCAAGAAGCGATAAGCTTAGTACCACGAACAACTTCAATAACTTCCAGAACACAAGTCAAATGCGAACCAAATCAAGTAAGTTTCTCAGCTGTTGAGTAAGCAATACGGAACTCTAAATCCATACTGCTGGTATCAATAAACAACTCACTTGCCTAGCAGCTTGGCAGCTAGCACAGCCACGCACCATGAGGTAGCTTAATACGAAATTACCACTTTGTTTTGATCGAATTGAGCTTAACAAGCAAGTATAGTAATTTTACAATTTTGCAAATTTTCCAGTTAGACAACTCGGTAGAATGTAATGCTATCTATCAACCCACATACGTTTACTGTAGGACCAGCATTGCATCCTTTTTCTTTCTGATTAGAATGCGAAAATGTTAACCCTGGAGCCCTACACTGATTAGCCTACCTGATTTTACTACATGGGGTGCTGGAGAACCCCAAAGTTTAGGAGTCAACATTATTTTTAAAATAAACCCAGTTTCAAAACTATGTTATTTATTAGTATTAATTAAGAACTGAGATCACAAATCAACTTAAATATCTAGCAATTCTAATTAATTTGAGCACCTTTGGCATACTTTGATTTGATGTTCCAAGCAAATTGGAATTTTGCACTTGGTGCATTGGGTCTTGGTCTTGCGGTCTTTATTTCTTGGACAGAAACCACAACGTCCCTGTTTGTGATGCCCAATAGATGAACTTTCATCTGGGAGAGGTTTCTTCAGGATCCCGGAAATAATCTCTTTGATATCCCTTCTCAAACATGGCTTTTGCAGTCGTTCTTCCAATTGTTCAGTGATAAGTCCGAACCCCAATTTCTTCAAAAAAGTGCGACGAAACTTTATATCCGGCTTATTGTTTGTCTTTGAACATTTGTAAAGGACCCAGGAGTTTATTCCAATTCCATTTAATAGTCCATAAAAGATGCACATAGGCCAACGTCTAGTTTTTCTTTGGACTGAGTATTTCTTGGCCATTGCATCAAAAACGTCGACGCCTCCTTTTGTTTTATTATAGTAATGTATAATTTCAGGGAGTTGAACTGTATTGCTTTTGTCTGGAGAGTCGTGAAGAGTTGACAACATGATAACGACTTTTTTCTTGGTTGACTTCGGAGGGCAGTAAGACAAAAGTGTCAGTGGTCCATCATACCCAAACATGGCAGAGTTTTTCTCTCGTTCTCGTAGCTCCAAAAATAACTCTGGTATTTCACCCTTATTTTTTCGGATCGTACCAACCACGGTCAAATCTTTTTGAACTAAATTCTTGGCTAAAGGTATGCTAGTGAACCAATTGTCCATGGTGATGTTGCGGCGAGTTCCAAATATTGATTTTGCGAGTTCGGTAACATACTACTCAGGTACCGATAAATTCGGGGGTGGAGATGTCTGGCCCACATAAACAATGGCTTTCAACATGTAAGCCGTTTTAGAGTCACACATCATCAATATTTTGATGCCATACTTATCGGGCTTAGAAGGTATGTACATTTTGAAGACACATCGTCCTCGAAATGACAGCAGTTGTTCGTCAACAGTGCAGCAATCAGATGGTGAGTACAATTTTTCACAGGCTCCTACGATTTGTTCAAAAACCTCACGGATTGGAGCAAAGCGGTCATTTGTGCGACGTTCTTCGCGAGTTTGTTTATCGTCAAACCGTAGACAGTTTGTCAAAAATTCAAATCGGCATCGGCTCATTGTGCCTCTGAAAAATGGTAATCCAGTATGTTTATCAAAGATTTCTTTGGTGTTCATATCGTTCATTTTGAAAACTCCCGCTACATAATAGAGTCCAAGTAAGGCCTTTAGCTCAGTCAATGTTACTGATTTTACAAACGATGGTAGGTTTGATGACGAGCTTATAGATTCTTCGCCATCTTCACCCTCTTGGTACCCTTTATATTTTTTTTGCAGCCTTTCAATCTCTGCATTAGTATGATTGACGATTTTCCCCAGTACCTCGTCCGTAAAATAAAGAGACCAACTTTGTAACGGGGTATTTATATCTTTTGCTGGACCTATGTTACCCATTACATGAAATATGATGTTGCGTTGCGCGATTCGACGCCTAGTTGGCTGTACTCCACTCCATTTGTGTCTGTTATTTTTTCCTTTTCCATAAAGAGCTCTAGGCACGGCAATAACCTTTAGTTTTTCTTGTCTTCTCAAATTTTGAGATAACTCTTGCAAATTAATGTCATCATCACTACTGTTGTTATCTGCATCCCCAAACGAACGTACGTCAGCAACCGAATGTGCATCCACAACAACATTATCATCCGTGTCAACAGCAACAGTGTCATCCATATCAACTAGGTGAAAATCTTGTATAAGCCCATCTGGTTCATCGTCAGATTCTTCTGCTATTACCACACTATTCATCACATTTTCCTCTTCCTATTCATCACTAAATTCCCTATCCAATATGCCGATAATGTCTTCATCTCGTAATCCTCTGACAACAGCCATCTACAAACGAAGAAATAAACAATTAATTAAAAAAAACAATCCCCGAGTTAATCGACTGTCTATTCAATTTTGACATTATTTCATGATGAATCGCTCGTAGCCCCGGCTGCCTGAGTGATCTTAAACGATCACGAAGGTTAAGCAACACAGGGCGCGTTCAGTGCATGGATGGGTCGCCGTCTATGCCTAACGCTAGTGGCATTTTTCCGAGCGGTTCCGTGCTTCGCAAGGCACGTTAAGCTGTTGGTGATTGATCATAAAACATTTTAAATAAAAAAAGGCAAAACAATGAAATAAACTTTATAAAAACATAATGGCACTCAATAGTCTCTGCCTACCCCTCCGGGGATAACGGCGTGATGGTAGATAGATAATACAAAACAATACAAAATACTTACGATTTTCCTACACTGGGGTGCTAAGGCACCCCACGACACACGTGCACACGTCTACACAGCACGGCCGTCGCCGCTTAACTGACCATTCATGAGCAGGTCTCACTAGAGTAAAATACTCGGGCGCATAAACCTGTGCATTCAAAACTAAAGGATTGAATAAAGCAACAAAATGCCTTGGGGTGCTCCAGCACCCCGGGTAGGGTTCTAGGGTTAAGTTCGATTTGCTGTCATATGCACTTTTTGATTAACCTCGTGAGAGCCGACCTTGAAAATAACAATGGTTTTTGTATTTCTCTTACTACACTGGGCCTTAAGAGATTAAGGGCTGCACGGTTGGATCCTGACTATGCGTACCAAATACTGTCTACATTTACGAGAGCAATTAGTATGGAAGTTGACCATACCTCTATATTCCTCCAACGCACTTTGTGCAAATAAGATGTCTGGTGTTAAACAGTAGATAATATTAAATGTGTTCAGACCAGAATACTTCTGGTCTAGTGTTCAACACATCCATGAGTAATAATTTTTAAGTTTGAAAGTTGGTTAATTAATTAAAAACTGTTTTGAAAAGAATGTCTCTTCGTTAGCTTCATTTCTTTTTCTTCTCCACATGAAACAAATTTTATGTGGAAAGCTTTCATTTGTGAAACTAACAACTTTGACGTCCATAAAGTTAACATTTTGTTTTTACATGTGAATAAAAATATATTAGAATTTGAATACTGGAATCGTCCAAGATTTCATACGCGTAATAAACAGGCGGATCTGTTAATGAAATATAAATGATAATTTTAGGAAATTAGTTTCACTTGCATTTCATTTTTCATTTCTAACCGAAGTCTAATGAAATATCATAGGAAAAATTTGATCAGTGGGGTTTATGACTTCGAAAAGAAAAAATAAAAACCATTCATGTTGTGCAGAAATTCAACAGGTTAAGGGCAGTAAAGCTATCCAATCCTTCCCAAACCAATTAGGATTAGACAAACGTTAAAAAATACCCAGACTGAGACATTTCGCAGGGCATCAGACGTAATACTACGACTATGACTACGGTAGACAAAAAAGGGCTTAAAAGAAGCATAACTCAGTGTCCGCCTTTCTGTGTGTTGCTGATTCGCGCACGCACGCAGCGGCACAAGGTCGAGGCAAACACTTCCTCGCGCGACTCGTGCGCAGGCTAATGGACAAACAAACCTATAAAAATAACACACGGCGGCTGGACACCGAAATAGGCGATTGTCCACTTAAAGAGTGACGTTTGCCGTGGCTTTCCTTGTTGAAACGCTGTTCGCTTATTTAATTTTTACACAATGTCAAGCGCTTTGACTGCAAAGGGATTCGCAAGTATTGTATCATGCGTCGATACTTCCTAAAGCACCCTTTAGGTTCCCACTATAGAGCACAAGCCTTCTCTCAGAGAAAGAGTATAGGCTTCATCAACACGCGTGCCCACCGCGGATTGGGGATTTCAAGCGCTGAGGTATTGAATAGCTCAGACACTCAGGTTTCCTCACGATGGTTTCCTTCAATATTAGCGAATGGTATTGCTACTATAACCTCACAATATATATAACTTAGAAAACAAAATCCGAATTAGGTATCGGATCCGGACCTAATTCGGATTCTTACTACCCCTAGTCCATATTTACTTTAAGTACAAGCCTGTGTCTTGCAGTGGAACGTGTATGTGTAAAATGGTCTAAAAGGCACCAGATACGCGGAAAAGTATCGTGCATATAATATCAGATCACTAAAACTCTATACTTTTTATGTGTTTTTCTTAACGAATTAAAGTTAGCAATGACGTGTTTGACCGGATTGGAAAACATCCACGATTCAAATTTTCCGCTGCTTATTCTCATCTGCGTAGAATCTGGACGGGTTCCGATCGTCGCTATTAATTACAAGGCAGATATGACTGTATTCAAAGTAGGTAAGCAACGTCCAATCACACTTTCAAGATTGTCCACTGTTAGTGGGAGGTAGGATGCACAGAATCTCAGCCGAGAATTCTCAACAAAATGTCTTATTGTTTAAAAACTTATTTATTGTTTGTGGTGTCCTTATCTGGTTGCTATAGGAAAGGGTGTCCTAGTTTGGGACCAGGGCCAGTGATGGTGTTAAGTAGGGATTATTAATTCCATTGATTTTGAAATTAGCTGTAACTTATGTTGACTTTTCTGTAGGATACTTTTCCCAAGAGTGGTGCTTTGTAATATGACATGAAATCGTATCAAATAAAATAATTTATTTCTCAACACTTATGTACTAATGAAATAAAAATACTTAACGTAATGCGGGTAGGAATACTATTGTCACTAACTACACTTAATTGGTTACTGGTGTTCGTCGGAATAGGTGAAGCTGTGTCGCGAGAACTATTATATAAAAATATTGCCATGGAATGGTTATTGATCTCGAGCGATAGAAGATTTAAAAGAACTCTCAATCCCTAATAATATGGGTAAAAACTAAGTGATATTATAGATATCGTTCAAAATAGTAAATAGCACAAAGCTTAAGGATTGAGACTTCTACATGCTTCTATTATGTGGGCATTTGCAACAGGTTCTGTTCAAGATTAAACGCTAATGAGACTGGGTGCAGGGCTCGCGAATATTATCATCACTTAAATAAAACTGTTGTGTTATTATTGTCCCATTAACATCTTAAACAAAATCTCAGGATACGTGCAATTTGAGTTCAGTTTCTGTCATTATTTACGCAGACAAACAATGTGAATTAACAAAAGTTTATCCGCTGTGATCGTAAATTAGGCAAAAATATCGGGAGCGCTGAGAAATTGCTGCAATCTATCGTTCGGGAAACTGCAACCGGCCTTGCATGTAGTCAGTAAGGTCTTTAGTGCTTTGAGATAGAGTCTATATTGCGTTAGGATAAGTGAATGGAATCGCTGGCTTCTTATTTTGGTGGTGGTTCGATCTGACATCGATCTGAGTAACGCACGTTGCGGTACAAGTCTTAAGATTTTGACTTTTTTTTTTCTTTTGGAATTATTTATTATTCAACAATTTTTATTACAAACCTACATCCGCATTAAATGATAATTATCATCATCATTATTTGTCATCATCGTTCTCCTTGAAATTCGATTTGAAATATTCTATTAAGCTCTTTACATGTTTGGCACCCTTAGCAAAATCTGCAGGTGCAAAACAGAATTCACTGGGTGAGACAAAAAGTTTTACTATTAGATCAAAGTTGATCTAATAATAAAACTTGTTTTTATTGATGCTTAAAATAACCTTCTTAAGTTTCACCAAACTTTTCTGAAACAACTATATAATTTCTAGAATAATATATTCCGCTCCACACAATCATTTGTCCAGATTACAAACTAAGATACGCTGTGCTATGGTGACCAGTCAGCACAAAAATCGAAACACACCCAGTCTGAGATCATATTTACCAATCAAGTAAGCCTCCAGCATGAGTCAAATCTATGACCTCCGGCTTCTGACCATGAAACCTCTAACCCAACGTGGCAGCGAAGATGAAGTAAGTGCCGTCAAGTCACCCGCTCCCGCTCGTGCCAAAGTCCCCAGGCGTTTCGCATCGCAACGTAATGGGGTGAGCGATTGGCGCGCTTGCTATGCCGCGCACGTAGCGCCTCCAGAAATTACGCGCCTCCCGCGGCCGCGCGGTCAATCGATGCGCCAGTGCGCCACAGCGGCGGGAATCACCGCCGCTGCTGAGGGAGCTAAGGACCTCCTGTGTTCTGTGGACGCTTCCGTCTAAGATTTAAGATTATATCCGTATAAGATTCTCCCGTAGCTGGCTGGATGGTTTTATATGGCCTGGGCATTTCAGGCCCAGGCAAGCGGTGGTGGAGAAAATTCTCACAGCTGCTGAGGGAGCTAAAGACCTCGCTGTGTACCGTGGACGCTTCCGTCTAAGATTTAATATTATATCCGTACAAGACGCTTACGTGGATCTTCTTTCGGAGATTGTGGCTGGATGTTTTGGCCGGAGGGACCCGGCGCCGGCGCCCGCTGCTGAGGAAACTAAAGGAACCTTATTTCGTAAGTTTCCGTTTTCTGTAGGTTCTAAGCATTTAAACTCTGGATGGTTTTATTCGGTCTTAGACATTTTAGCTCCAGCTGAGTGGTAAAGGGAATTACTGACCTCACCGAATTCCGTAGATACTTCCCCTGAGTGTGTCGCTGGCTGGTTTCATTTGGTCTTGGGCGTTAAGTTTAGCCTGGGCGTGATTTGACAGATTATATTGCGTGGTGCTTTCGTCGATGTAGATGACTCGAAAGGTAACGAGATCAATCGACTCGAATCATCTTGAACTAACGAGAGCAGGTATCGAGTGAAATAAGTGACTTATCACTTATTTCACTCGATACCTTTTCTCTTAAGAAGTCACTGCTCTATATGGGCAGAGCAGGGGACGTAGAAAATGTTTGAAACACTAATACTAATGCAAAAAGTTTATAGCGGTTTACTAATTGACTAACTTCAGACTAATAATCGTGATTCGAACGGAAATCTTGTCAATGTTCCGCTATTTACTGTAAGCTAACTCAGCCAACTATGCAAACCAAAGTAATATAATTTTGTAATTTTCAATAACATTGTTGTTAGTGATTCTCAAGTCTTGTTTACCAATTTTTACGATTAAATATAAATTTGGAACGCACTGATACCTGTAATACAGGATTTTTCCTAGCACAAGTATCAGAAGCACGCATCAAAAATGTATGTAAATCTAATTTAATAGCATAGGTAACAACAACAATAAGATGTAAACTTTATTTTTTTAACACGTTCTGTGTCAATAAAGATTATTATTATCAGAACGGAATCTCTTTTAGGCCTTGAAGTTTAATAATAATTTAACCCTTGCCGTTTCAAATCCTCAAGAAATGGCGCAGGATAAGTGTAATTTTCCAATAAAGTTATCCTGTTTTTTCGCCGGCCCGGGCGGCGGCCGCCCCCGCCGTAATGCCGCTTTATGCAACGTGTACGTGCGTGACAATCAGGCTTTATTGCGCCCGAGGAGAAATTGAATGGATCCGCCTGCGTGCCAGCCACAGAGTAAGTGTCACAGAAGCTAAGATCCAACATAGCCACACAGTACAGGTTATTATAACATCAACATTTACATACATGCACATAAATTGTTTCTGGCCCCACATTAGGATACCCTGTGTCGTGGGAACCAGAAACAGCGACATCAAAAACATGTAAACATACAAGAACTGTATTTTTTTAAATTATTTTTGTATCTAGCCGGGATTCGAATTCGGGCTCGGGACTTCTCTATGGTAGGCAGATGCGCAAACCGCTGCGCCACAGACGTCGTCAATTATTATGGTTCGCTTATTGGCCAATATAAGTCTGGCTCAGGTATTCTTAAGCAAATTGAATATAGTAGCCATGAGTTCTAATTGAATCTGAAGTTCAAATTGCAAAATTGAACTTATGTTTGTTACTAATCTCTGCTTAATATTTCAAACTTCACTGTTTAGATTAAATATTAACTTTTTAAACGTTATTCATATTAAGTCTTTGTTAAACAACCACAGCATAGAATACTACTATACTATTCAAAAAATATATTTTTTCCAGACAACCCTTCTACAGATACGACTAAAATTTTACTCCAAGTTTCCCTTCTGTGTTATTTATCTCGCGCATGCAGGACCCCTTATGAGATGTTTTTAGAGCTCTTAAAACGGTCAGGATGGGAGGATGTTTACAATTTATGCAACTGCGTATCGTAACTCTTGGATTCTACGACAATGGCATCAAGGCGGAAAACTTATAACGTTGATATTGGAGCCGGAAAACTTGGGGTGTCTCGGCAGCGGCAGTTGGGCTACCGCGTTTTATTACCAAAGTCAGGCTTTTACATGAATTGTAAGTGATTTAATATAACATTTAGTTGCACCTTCGATAGTAGTGCACTTTAAGCAGGGTTAGGGTCCGGTTATGAAGAAACAGGTAATCCGTACCGGCAAGTCCGTACGGGTCCGTCCTGATCGGTATTGGTATGATGGTCCCAACGATTCTCTACGTGTCAGCTTATAAAAGCTGCAGGTTAATACTTGCAGTAAGACCAGCCACTAGTCTTACAAGCCTCCACCAATCCGGGCTTGGCCCCCGTGGTGGAGTATGGCCTATACCTTCCTCAGGGAAGAGACCCATGCCCCTCGGTGGGGACATAATGGGTTGATGATGATGAATACTTGTCGGTACGTATAGGTACGGATTATCTGCATTGAACACCGGTTGAAGACTGCCTCAGTAGGGTGTGTGTGAATGAAAGAGATCTTGTACGTATCAGTATTGACCTGTACCGGCAACCCGTATTTACCGGGAAACCTGATTCTTTATAACCGTACCCTTACCTCTAAAACGGGGTATTCGTTGAACACGTCAATTAGAGCTTATCATTTTCGTTCGAAAATATTTTGTATAAAAAGTTACCATTGTAGGTATGTGGTTTTACGATTTTTCACGACCTTCTGCTAATCAGAACGAAACCTGGTCTGACTCTTCCGACAAAATCTCAATTAAGTGTATCCGGAGATCATATAACAATATGTAGTGCTTACGAAAATATTAGTTCAAAAATTAAATAATACGATATTACAAATATTATAAAATATATATTAATAACAATAATAAGTATTTGTTATTATATTATTAATATTACGATATTATTATTTTTTGTGATGAATTATGATGTTATTTGTTGTTTTTACCTAATTTTTTGGTTTTTAAAATAAATAATTTGAATTGGATTGAAAAAAAAAAAATATATTATTATTACTATTCTTAAATAATAGTTAATAAATTACCAATAATTTTTTTTACCTTTTTTGTTTTATTTGTCGTGGGTATGATCATCGTTCTGAGGCATACATGATACAGATTTTTTTCCTGCCGATGGCGGTGCAGCGGAGGAATGCTGCTAGTGTCATAGGAACTTTTGGATCGGGTGTGTCCTTGGGCGGTATTTTTGATTGACTTGTTTCAATGCTTGTTTGCTTGATGTTGATTTTCGGGAATGTAATTTTTTTATGTAAAATTAAATAATTGACATAGATAAAGTAATAAAATGTTCGAAGTGACCATTCAGTAATACCTGTGTAATATCCTTTTTCATGCACAATAAAGTGTTATCTATCTATTTATCTATTTCATATATATCAAAATCCAAAATGATAAAGTGATCTATCATTTGAATCTCTAAAGGGAAAAACACATCAAGGCAGTCGCGGTAGCGGTTACGGTGGCGGTCCATACGAAAAACTACTGCAGTGAATGACACATACGTCATTGTCATTCGGTGCAGGGTTTTATTCTTTAGTTGGTATCAAAGCTTACGAAAGATATCCGAGCTTCAACGTTTCAACAGTCGAGCTGGATTATATTTCGCTGGCAACATACCTATATCAAAACAAAAATGACAACACGCAGGCCCGCGTCTAAAACTTGCGTAATCTTTTGCGACGGGCCCACGAGTCTGCAGTTACATCCGAGGTATAAAATGGAAAAGTATATTCTGCATTCTACAGCCAGAGACTCCCCTAGCGTCTGTCACCGGCCGCGTCACGTGCGCCGTTTTTAATGCGACTTGTTATTTTTGTGACAGCCCACTGGCTCCGGCCCTGCGCCGCGGCCCTCGATCCTTACGTGCTGTTATGCGCAAAAAATTAAAATATTTTCTTTAAAAATCTCAGCAAAAATCTCTGACTTGGAAAAGGAGGCCCGGTCCTTACATTATGATAAATTAACGGCGATAAAATTGGAATAGAATACTATTTATCTTGTATCTTCAAAAATTTTCTAGCACTACTCCTTACTCTTTCCACATTACCCATAGTTAGCTGGAGGAAAATAGTTTTTGGTAACAAGCTCGGGTTTGTTCAGATCTTTCCTTGTGCGATAAAGAATTTTCAAAGACGACCTGTGTCTTAGCATTCGAAATGGTTAAGAGGGAAGAATAGTACGTGCTCGTCCATATAAAAAGAGAAAACGTTGTTCCACTTCTAAATATTTTCCAATTTCATAATTTTTTAGTATGTTATTGACACAATAATTGACGAGGTTTATAGCTTTTTCTTTTTTAAAAATTTGCTATAGATTCAAACTTATAAGCACCTCAATTAACGTAATTTTTGTGATCAAAACTGTGTCGACAGTTAATCTGTCTCCGCTCCACAAATCGAACCTCTAGGGAAAAAATTCTCGCATCTCATTCGTCAAGCAACACAATAAGCGAAAACGGTCCGCTTTATAGGTTAGATTTCCATTCTGGCAACCATCGGTTAATGGTGAAGCGTATTAACTAATGGGGGAACATTGAAAATTTTTTTGGGAGCTCGTTTCGTCTAGTGGAGTATACTTAATTCTGAAGAGTAAGTTTATGATAACATTACTTAAATTATATTTTTCGAATAATTTTAGGCGCGTGTGTGTAAGATGATTGTGTCGTTTTGTTAAATTTTCAATGTTTTTCTAAGATTCCACTTACTAAGACGTATCAGGGATTCACTTTCATCGTATAACAACTGCATAAGCCAGCATCTAATTTGTTTTCTACAATTTACTCGTATTTACATTATTACACAAATACGGACCCAAAAAGGAGAAAAAAACTATACATTCCTTTACGTAAGATTTGGTTTACTCCATTTTCATACTTAGTTCTCTCCTTTGACACCAAATCCCCTGGCACCAATCACGTACATAAGCAGAGCAAACTACTCCCGCAAATAAGGAATCCATCCTCCAGCATTGGTAAGTAATCTTGAATTATTGAGGCTGCGTTACTTTCTACTCTCTACATCCTATTTTTATGTTCCTCCTTCGAGCCTCTTTTTATAGCGCGGCTACACGGACTGAATAGAACAGAAGGTTTACAGTATGTAAATAAAGTGTATCATATCTCACATTTTGTCGAAAATTGAGAGCTCAATAAATAAACCACAGTTGTCAGTTCGATACTGAGCTCCTAGTATTCATCCTGATGTGAACGTGGAGAAGTTCTACAACAACATCCTGGTTATACTCATACGCGCACGCACACACATACACACGCATAAAATACAAAAGAAAAACAGCATAAAAAGAATAATAATAATAATATCTTTCGCACAACACAATCACTTGAACTGATCCCAAATTAGGGTACCTCGAATATATTGGAATGCAAGATACACTTGATATTCTGTTATATTGACGTGGTAAGCAATTTTCGAACATGAACCATTTTCTCGCTGTCTACGTAGAGATAACTTGAAAACGTGAATATATTGCTGTTTTTAGGGCTCGTTGCGCCGCGGGGTAAGGGAATCTATTACTGAGTCACCACTGTATCTCTATCTTTCTATCATTCTAGACAGTTGAAACTTTCACTCATCATATATTTTTGTTGCAGCTATAACAACAAAAAAACTAAAAACAGAGTTTTATTTTTATTTATTTATTTGCTCCGCCAACAGGATAATACATTATACACAATTACAGAGTTAAATAAATATTTAAGGGTACTTAATTCAATATTACTTATTTATTTACTTATTCAGTATTTTATACAAGGTTAACAAAAACAAATCATTCACCAAACTGTGTGGCTCTTTCATTATGGATATTTGAAAACACTTTCCGGAGTTGGCGAAATTAGCTTTCTTTCGTTTCGTTTTATTCTGTCCCCAATATTTCTAGCCCTGTTGTGTGCGTCGTAGAGGAATAAATCCGCCGAATTGACTGTGTTAACCTAGATAGTGATATAGCGATCCGGTCGCATGTGATGCTAGGTTATTACGATAAACACATTTCATTTCTATCTATCTATCTACTTGCGCTATATCTACAACAGATAGCTAAAGCAATATAGATGTTTTTTCTCAAAACTGTGTATGTGAAAGTTTATGCAAATATTACATACTCAATTTGGGTTTGGTGAACAGTTCCAGGATGAAACACACCATCGTGATGGCGGTGGTGTGACGTAAAGATGGACCATATTAACGTCATTTACTGGAGTAGTATTTCTATGGACCATAATACGTCCATAGAAACTACGGTGATGGCTCCATAATACGAGCATGACCATCACCGCCAAGGCCACATTTCATCCTTTAGGATAACAATCAGCCTTTCAATAAATTAGGAACTATGACAAGTATTTGTTTCGATACCACTACTACTACCACTCGCTTACTGTGAAGGAAAACATCGTGATAAAACCTGAGTGTAGGAACTATTCAATATCACGGCGTTTGAAATCGCCAATCCGCAGTGGGCACGCGTGGTGATTTAAAACACAAACTCTCTTTCTCGCTTTCTCTTTTTCTCTCTCTCTGAGAGAGGCCCTGGTTGCCCTTTTGCATTTGCCACACCCAAAGTACTCACAGTAGATAAGCATCTGTATGTTTCATTACTCGATGTTAATGTTTTGTTATACTGTTTCATTATGTTTGTTATACTGTTTCATTACGTTTTGTATGTCTTGTTTGTGTTTTTTCTACTACTGTATATCCGGTTTTGTTTGTTTTCAATGCATGCGTGTGTAAATGCAAATAAATGATTTATCTATATATCTATACTACCGTCCTAACGAAGAGTGCAATAACTCGAGTTTTTGGGCAAATTGAGTTAAGACCATATCCGTAATCAGGAAAATGAGCTCTATATTTTCGTCTTTGACGTCTTTTTTGTATCTTCGATAGTTTAGGTTCTGTAGTTTATCATAACTACAATATCTAATATTACGATTTGTATGTAGCTAATTATAACCGAAATATCTTGAGTTATGACTTAGATAGCTTTGATATGATGTAATATTACATAAAATAACCGCAATAAGTCTAGTGTTATTGCACTTATGACCAGGACGTTTTATAATTTGTTGGCACATTTACTAGTCATAAGCGCAATATGTAAGAGATAGCAAGGATATACTTAAATAATATTTTGGCTGTAAAGGTTGAAAGAGGACAATTATCATTGAAAATCAAGAAAAACATGCAGCTGATTGGAGAGAATTAGGCAGATTTCTTACAAATGAAAATTATCAAAAATAAAATTTTCCAGATATTAAAAATAAAACTGTATTCAGAGGTATATCAAATGATCGAAACAAAAGAATAATTATGAGAGTTGTCTCAGATGCCAGAGACGAAAGGAGTTCTTGGTTAAACTTATCAGAATCTTCGAAAGTGTCAAACATAGATTAAATTCAAATTACAAACGGCTTTTTAAGTTGCGATATAATAGGTTACTTAAATTGAATTAAGATTGATTGACGGATTTAAAGAATGATATCATAATGTGCCTTAAAGTATTTTAAAAGATTTTAGTTAGTTATTACTATTATTATGTGCTAATAGAAAGATTCTAAGTTGTGATTGCATTAGTAACTGTTGAAATTATTAGGAAAGAAAATACTCAAATTAATTTTATTTTCGAGAGGTAATTTTGTAGGTTTTAATATTTTCTGCAATAAGTAAATAACTTATTAATTAATATTTTCTTACCCAACAAGCTTTAGGTTAAGTAAGTACATAAGTACTTTAAGTAAATTAAGATTGATTTGAAGAATTGGTCTCGTAATATAAGGAAAGTGATAAAAATTTTGTAAAAGAGAAGATTTAGAAGAGAAACTACAGAGTTTCTAAGTTGTGATTTTATTAATTGTTGAAATTAGTATGTAAGTAAGAAAACGCTTAAAGTGATTTCATTGATAATGTTTGTTTCGCATAGAAAATAACTTTATATTTCATATAAACTTATTATGTTCTTGCAATCAACCATCTCTGCCTTATATCTAATTAAAATATTTTACTAAGGAAAATAGCAATAACTAGGATAGTTATTGCACTTAAGGTTGGAAGAAACTATAGTTTGTGCTGCACAAAAGAGCAATGTGTCGGTTTACTAACAAAAACTGCAATAAGTAGTGTAGTTATTGCAGTTATGATTAAGAATGCTATATCAAAAAAATTCATATATCCTAATGATAAACACATTATTGCGTTTTTAGTTAGTATATAAACTTATGTACAAATATAATATACTACATAAAATTAAGAATTATAGTTACGAAGATACACACAAAACAAAAATTAAATCTTTAATCGCGAATATCTCGAAAGTAGTCAAAACCTAGTTATTGCACTCTTCGTTAGGACGGCAGTATAGTGGGACATATGTAGGGCCGATTTCTGAATTAAGAAAAACGTTCTGTCACGCTCTTTTCTGAGAAATTTGAGAAAACATCACTACAAATAAATTAAATAAATTATTTTTACTTTTACTTTACTCCACATTTAAGTACCTATTTACTTAGCGAAAATTCTCGATTCAGAAATCGGCCCATAGGCTGCTTACAGATTTATCTCGATAACGCGTCCACTATATTGTCTTCTAAAGCGGGCATAGGGCATTCTAAGCCCAAAATCCTTTCAATACCTAGCGTACAAAATGTTGAACGACTTTCACTGAGTTCAAGCTCCACCAAGAATGTCATGTTATGTGTCTAGTTGGAAATGTTTCAATAAGGCAGGGACTTAATGGTGACAATCTGACAATAGAAGCTCGCTTATTGCGCAGTCGCTGTCTGTGCATGTAAATGCTTGTAACTGGTATCCGAAGTACTGTCCGCTACAGAAGTTCAGTTCATAAGCAATACTCTAGTAAGTAGTCTAAATTGAATTGTGCAACAAATTAGCCTAAAACTGTAATGATAAGTAAATAAATACATAATATGAAAATATAAGTAATATTTATCAGTAACTAGGCAAAAGATGATGTAGGTACTGCGTCACTTAAAAAATCACAAAATCTTTACTAAGTTACAATGTCATTAAATTGGTAAAGTTAGGTTCCATTGCTAGTTATTAATTAAATTTAAAAAAATAGATTTTGAAATGCCTCCGGCAAGAACTTGGGTTCTGAGAGTATATTTAATTGTAATAATGAGCTCCGACTCAGCATGTGCAGAAAGTCATCTTTAGTATAAAAGCTTTAAAAGGTTGTATGTTTGTAAGCTTCTATGGAAGGGGTGAACTCGGAAGGTACTTATCTGATTACAAAAAATCTTTTAACAGTACATTAAAGGTACCTTCAAGGAGTTTGCGGGCTCTGCCAGACATTCATACATTTATATTTTCTGTGGTAACCGCCAAATGTTCTCAAGTAAAGAAAAAAAGTTTTAATACAAGAATGGACTTTTTTAAATTACCGCAATTAGAGGTTAATTAATTTTAAAAAATAGTTTGCAAGTCAAACACGCTATTAGCTCTTTCCTTCGAACATACATACATAAGCTCACGCCTGTATCCCAGAAAGGTAGGTAAAGACCAGGTACTGCCAACTGCAATGATCCTGACAAATCACTTCCTTTGAAAAAGAATTCATAATTTATTTATTTCTTCTAATTCGTTAAAGAAGTTTTCGCAGCGAGTGTACAGCTGAGACAAACCTGCGCCGCATTCCGAAGGGACTACGATAATTAGCGATCGACAGCGCGTGGTCTATCAACTACCCACATGGCCACGCCATCCATCACGGTCTGCTATGTACTAGCTTTGTGATTTGTTCAACGTGCTCGACAAAGTAATAGGTATGTTAGTTTTCTAATTAAATATTAGTAACTATATAGATTTCAGAAATAAATGTGCGTTGTTTTGGAAATGTCGAGAGAATGAAGAAAGAAAGACTGACGAAGCAAATATATCGAGCGAGTGTGAATGGAAGGGTCGGTAAGGGACACCCCAGGCGGACATACTTCGACCAAATAGGTAACGTATTGGGCAACGCAAGGACAAGATAAAAAGTACCCGAAACCAACGTGCGTGCATGCAACGACTGAATAATATAGATGAAGCGAAAGTGATTTGTCAGGATCTTGGCACGTGGCAGTGGATGGTCTCTTCCTTCCCCTTTGAGATGCAGGCGTGAGTATGTGTGTGTGTGTGTGTGTATGTTGTAACTAAAACTAAATGATCTTATTAAATTAATTGTGTGCTTTGAAGAGTTACCTAGTGCTTCTCATTTTAGGTCTTTAAAGTCATTTCGAACACGCACAGTTCCTGATATAACTCAATTATACTCGTATTTTACCACCAATCCGGACTTGGCCCCCGTGGTGGAGTATAGCCAATACATTCCTCATAGAAGAGACCCGTGCCCCTCGGTGGGGACATAAGGGTTGATGATGAATGAATGAATACTCGTAGTTTGTGCTATACAACTTCTGTTCTATGAGTATTTGCGTTAATTTTTATTTTTCGATTAAAATACCTAGTCTTGCCATAAATACTGTAACAAAGAAAAACTTTTTTTTTTCTATTGCCAATAACATTTATGACTTTAACAGTGTGTTAGTTTAATGCATAAATATAAAACAATTTAAAATATAAAAAGCTCATTCGAAGTGGTCTCCATTGGCTGCAATATAGCCCTTTAAACGTTGAGACCAGATATCAATAAAAGCACGCACTCTTTCCATGGGAAAATTCTTCACTGCCAATCGTATGGATTGTTTTAGGGAATCCAAATTATCATGGCGCTTAGAGCAAAACGTACTCTCTAAAACTGACCATAAATCATAATCCAGCGGATTAAGATCGGGACTAGACGACGGCCAGACTTCAGCTCTGATAAAGTCCGAAACATTCGTTTCTAACCAAGACAGTGTAGACCGACCTTTATGACCAGGTGCCGAGTCTTGCTGGAAGGACCATTCTTGGTTATTGAACATGGTGTTGTTAAGGGGCTTCACTACCTTCTCAAGAATGGTATCTTGATACACTTGTGCTGATTTTTTTATACCTTTTTCACAAAAGTATGGCTCGGTCACTCCTTCAAATTCAAATTCAAATTCAAATTTTTTATTTCAACGTAAAGAATTAACATTCTGCTTGTTGAATGTCAATGTACATAAAGTTATGTATAATGTTAGCCGCTGCCTTAGGGCCGTCTGTAGTGGAGAAAAAGGCAGCAAAAAAACTCCACTCTGACCATCTTATCCCAAATCAACTTAAAGCTAATACAAATTAGGTATGAGTGTTTGTATACCAAGAATCTCAAGATCCATGAGTGCAATCAATACTTGCAAAGTCAAACATCATTTAATATGCTTAAAAGGTAATAAAACACCAATGCTGCGGCCAGACACACGGACGGCACCCGTTCACGAGCGTAACGCAGAGGTCAGCCATCACCAGTCTCAACCATATTAGAGGGAGATAGGCGACCCGGCCACCGCGCCACCATTCGCATGGCCTTTGGCAAACTTGTGTGATAAAGTTCTTGTCAGTTATCTACGAGTATAATAATAGCATAGTTTTGATATGCAATCACAGCGTCTGTACATATGTATGAAATTTATTAAACCCTATATATTATTAGAATACCAATAACTAGCTCGTTGTGGAATTGGTTTACTGCCAAGGGTTTTTATCATCTATAAAGTCATCTATTCTGTAGCATGCCTTTTTACACAGCGCAGTTTTAATAACAAATTTAAATTTATTTCCTGGCAGGGATAGAATACTTTCAGGAATTTTGTTATAAAAACGTACACTATATCCTACAAATGATGTATTTACCTTGGCTAATCTGAATCTAGATGAGGCAATTTTGTTTCGATTTCTGGTGTTAACGTTATGTATATCCCTGTTTAGCTTAAATGTAGTTATGTTTTTACGTACATACATTATGTTATCGAATATATATTGGCAAGCTAGCGTAAGAATTCCTATTTCCTTAAACAACTCACGTAGTGAGTGTCTGGCAGGTAAATTGTAAATACCTCTAATAGCCCTTTTTTGGAGAATAAAAATTGTTTCTATATTTGCCGCCCGCCCCCATAGTAGCAGACCATATGACATAATGCTGTGGAAATAACTGAAATAAACTAGCCTCGCAGTTTCTACATATGTTAGTTGTCTAATTTTTCTAACTGCAAATGCAGCTGAACTCAACCTACCCGCTAACTTTTCTATGTGTTGATCCCATTGTAGTTTTGAGTCTATTGTAATGCCTAAAAACACCGTTGTCTCAACTAAGTCTAGTCTGTCACCAGCTATTGTTAAACTTGTGTCCACTTTTTTGACATTGGGCAATGAAAACTTAATACATTTTGTTTTTTTGGCATTTAACATAAGATTGTTTACGTTAAACCAGTTCAGAATTTTAGAAAGAGCATTGTTTACATCGTCTAAATTAGATTGACCTCCCTTGATTTTAAAAATTAGAGAAGTGTCATCCGCAAACAATACTATTTGTGACAATTTCTCAACTAGGTACGGCAGATCATTAACATACACTAAGAAAAGGAACGGCCCTAAAATTGAACCCTGAGGAACTCCTATTTTAACATCGGATCCGGGTGAATTAACTCCATTAATATCAACTTTCTGCACTCTATTAGCTAAATACGATTTAAGAAGTTCTAAAGATTTATTACTGGATAGGTCACAGAAAACCCCGATGGCATCCTGCGCCTCCTCCCACGCATCAAAGATGTGATTCATCAACGGCACACCTGCGTCTGTCGTTGAACGACCCTTAGTGAAACTGAATTATTTTTTATGGAAGAGTTTATTTAATGTGAAGTGTGTCAGCAATTGGTGTAAAATTATTTTTTCAAATACTTTACTAAATACTGGAAGTATTGCTACGGGTCTAAAATTGTTCGGATCATCACTGTCACCTGACTTAAATAAAGGAACAATTTTACTAAACTTTAAGAGATCAGGGAACGTCCACTGATCAATACATTTATTAAAAATTATGGCAAGGTGTGGTGCCATGATATGAATTACCGTGGATATCAATTTAACTGATAGAGATCTTCGGTTTTCTTTATATTTATTTGTTTAAATGCTTTCAAAATGGTTTGGGGGCTAACGTGGGAGAATTGAAATGCTATTGTGCACGGTTTTATATTTTCTAACATCTGACTTGGATTAACTAACTAACTAACAAGGATTCTGCTGACTCTGGGGAAGAATTTAAACACGCTGTTATATTGAGGGGGATGTTTGTAAAGAAATTTTCGAATATTTTTGCGATTTTGCTTCATAGCTAATACCCCACCAAACCATCACTGAAGTCGGATAATGCCCATGTTGCACTCTGTCGACTAATTGGGAAGCTTCCTTAGAGCTGTGAGTATAAAAACGGTCATTTAGTTTGTTAAAATATTGCCTAATAGTAAAAAAAATCGCATCCGTAAATTAAATTTTTCTGTGACCTCCCCTTGCGTACCGCTTCAGTAGTTGTTTCGACTTTACCACCATAGGGTGGTAAAAAGAATAGTCTTTTTTAAATTATCAGTTAAGAAATAACCAGTACGTTTTTTATAGGCTGCAAGTCCTAAGTCATCTTTTAAAATACGTGACATGGTTCTAGGTGCTATCTTCATCTCTCGAGATAAAATCTTTTGCTTTCGGACAGGATTTCTTCGAATTCTTTCCCTTACTGCTTTGACCACCTTTTTCGTTCGAACCCTACATGGACGGCCAAATATTTTTCTGTCACAAACAGAGGAGATCACATTGCACCTATTAAAACCCCGGTACACAAACATTTTACTAATACCAAGAGTATGGAGAGTTTTAAAAATTGCATTTGGCTCCATACCTACTTTGTGTAATGCAATCACAGCGATTCGGTTCTCTTTATCACCCCACTGCATTTTAATATCGCAAAATATTGTACAATGTATTGGCGCCAAAATGAGAAAACACAACGAACAATCATATAAAAATAACAGATACCAAATTCAAATGTAATATTTTGTTTATTTTTAATTGTAACAGTATTTATGGCCAGACTAAGTACTTTTATAAAATTCTCGTTTTAAGTCTTCAGTAAATTGTGGATACATACATAGAGAAGTGTCCAGTCTATGTAAAACATAATATTATGGTTTACAGTATTATGTATTAAACATCGCCACGCCAAAGCAGAGAAACTGTAAAAAAATCCCAAATATTGTTTCTCAAAAAAAAATTAAAGTTGAACAAAAGAAATTTTCAAAGGATGTAGAATTTTTTTTTGTAAATATGTTTGTCATATGTTTTTGTCTTCTTTTAAATTCTAACCTACCGCTGCTTCACATACCACAGCACTTGAAATCAACAACTTTACTAAGAAGACTATTAATCATTCGTAGTCGACTGTCCTACTTATAGTAAAGATGTACACCTTTTAATACACTAAAAAGTGTCCATAAACCTGTACTAAGCAATACTACTTGAGATTAATCATATCAATTTGACGTTGCTCTACATACCAAGCCTATCGCAATTTGAAATCGTATCTGGTTTAAACGATGTAGTTAACGAATTAACTGGTAAGTTATTTTCCGATTTAGCTTACCAAAGTACCGTATTCAATTAGAGCTTTGGCCGCTTTTTGTAATGCTCTTGTAATATACGATATAACGTTTCTCCTTCCGTATTGACCTTCGCTAAACAATTAACTTTTTAAATATACGTATATTCAAAATGGTCAGCAGCTTTTTAAGTCTTAAGCAATAGTCTTACATCGCCTCGGTTGTCTAGTGCTTACTAAAACAGAGGTCGCAGATTCGATTCCAAACTGGAGACTGCCTTGACCGCCTATTTGATTTGTACAAATGACTTCAGTCTGGGTGTATTTCTATGTCTGTAATGTTCTTACCTGGTTACCGTAGCATAGGGTATCCTAGTTTGGTATCGGGTCAAGTGATTGTATTATGTGGATGTTGTTATTTTGAACTAAGCCTATAATAAGCACTAGACATTATTAACTTTATTCTAGATAGCCTTACTTAATTTTTTGTAATAAATTTTAAGAGTCCGACCAGGTTTCCAAAGCTTAGAGTCAAAGTCAAATATTTTTATTCGTAGTACAAATAGAATATTTACTTTATGAACGTCAAAGTTGTTAGTTTCACAATTGATAGCTTACATGGAGAAGAAACTAACACAGAAACTCCAAATTTATTTTTTGAGGCAGAGACGAGCAACCGCCGACGCGAGCTTCGTCTCTGCTCACCATGATTGAGCTATGCGAACCAGAGCGAAACCTGTTCGGACTCTTCCGACAAAATGCCAAGTAAGTGGATCCGGAATAAAGTTAATGATGATATTATTATTAACTAAGAAGCTTCAGGAGGGCTTTAGGTTCTTTCCTAGGAAAAATTTCAAACTACAATGACTTATCTGAATCCGCATGGGCTTAATTTGGCTATTTCCACCTAAAAATTTTTGTTTCCTAGCTGTTGCTCTAAAAGGAGTTCAATGGAGTAATAGGCAGGTAAATCAAAACGTATCAAGCCTATTTGAAACTATTTTTACACACTAACGATATACGTTCATAGTGAGCTAGTAATTTCCGCCCATTGCTCTACTTGGGTCCGTCTGAACATCGATAAGTATGCTTCGTACCAGATAAGGTTTTCTCGGATAAACACAAATCGGAAATGATTAATTGATACGTACAATTGTTTTAAGTACGGGTGTTCTATGTTTGTGATATCCTTCTTTGGTTACTACAGCACAGGTAAAGCTCGTGCCACTGAAGAAAGCCCGTGAGTTAATTATTTTTTGCTTTTATTTTAATGATACTAAAGACCTTACTGTGGGACTTGTTTGGTGTTACAATCTTTATCTACATTACAAGTGATTTTGTTCTGTGGAAATTATTGTTGGTAAAGTCCTGTTATTAAAGTTATTTTCTGGTCCTAAAAGTAATCTATTGAAGTCATGGATGCAAGAAATATCAATACGTTTTGCATACAAAATTCTTATTATAAAATAGTGAGTTCCACTCGTCATCGGGAACAACTTTTACCGTGGGTAAACCCTCAAAAACAATTTTTATCGAAAAACTTGTATAATTTTCGCCAATGATCGCTTAACTAATCGTGATTAGATGCGTTTAATATATAAATGTTAAAATATATTTGTCACTGTCAGGTTATTAAATATTGTTTGTAATGGCAAGCAGGTTCACCCTTTTCTGATACATAGGTATTGAGATTTAATTTCTATTGAGATCCTATTAAAAACATATGAGAGCGATGGAGGATTGTCATAATATTAACAAATGGCTACCCTTGGCCTCTGCCTACCCCCAGGGGTACAGTCATGAGTTTATATGCATATAAATATAATTTATTTACAGGCACACGTAAATAAATTATAGTTATATGCAACTCCTGCAGCTCTAAATATCACGTAAGATTTGAAGAATGCTAAAAATCAGCGTTGCAGGAAAAAAAGGAAATCTCTCATACATATTATTGCTTTTTAAATTTGTGCGTTTTGGTACTAAATTATTTTACAATTTACTTACATACATAAGCTCACGCCTGTATCCCAGAGGCGTAGGCAGAGACTAGGGACTGTCACCTTCCATGATCCTGACAAATCACTTTCGCTTCATCGACATTCATTAGTCGTTGCATGCACGCACGCCGGTTTCGATTTAAACTATTCAATTCTCTGTAATTCTATTCTAAAAAGTATCTAGTTTGTTTACATGGAAAAAAAGTTTATCGGGTATGAACTATAATACAAGTGATCGCTACATACTAATAACCGCGCGCGGCGTCACCCGCGTCGCCGCAGGCTCGATATTTCAAACTCCACTAATTCCCCTAATAGAAGCCTCTTGTTTTTTATTGCCGTTAATGAATGTTTTTGAATATGCATGCGTTTTTTTGTGCCTTGTAATGGGAGTTCTCTTTTTTTGGTTTGTACGTTCTCTTTCATCGAAGCCTTGCTACCAAGGCGGTCTGGAACAATCTATTTGTTTGTTAGTATAGCTGCAAGTGTGCAGGGACGTCTAAAGGGTTTTTTATTATTATTTTTTATGAAAAAAAGTTCAGGCCTCAGCGTAGCTGTATTTAGATGTTTTTGAAGTGCTTTCCCAAGTAATTGTATCCGGAATAAAGTAAATAATGTGTAGTACTCACGAAAGTTTTAGTTCATAAAAGTCTTTGCCTGGTTATCAGAGCACAGGGTATCCTAATTCGGTACCAGGTGACGTAATTGTGTTATGTGCAAGTTAAAGTGAAGCAATCTTAAAAATCAATGGGGATGACTAATTTCACGAAGGCAGCTTGAGCAAATGTTAGCTGACAGCTCTTATCCAGGGTGCAGCCGATCCATTTGTTAACTCCGAAAAGGATTTACATCATGAGATGTGCAGAGTTATCCATAGATAATTTGGGCGCAGAAAGGTTCCAACACACCATGGTCATTTTTGAGTTTAATATACCAAAATGATCACTATGCTCTATATTTTAAGAACCAAAGACTTTCATAGCAATCCGATGAGTATGTGCAGAGTTGTGGCACACGGTAGTCCAACCCTATGTATGGAAAGTGTAAATCAGGTTAAACCTAAAAACTCAAATATCTCAAAACTCACTTTGTGTGGGTTGGAACCTTTCTGCTAAACTATGTCCAATTTTACGACTGACAATCTGCCATTCAGCAATTGATTCGTTTCTTCCGTTCCTTATCCACGTATTTTATTTTATTTAGTTATCCAGTACCTCGGTGGGTACCGCGCTAAGACGTGATGATTGGTGATGATGATGTTGATGATTCCTATTGTAACTCATCAAAAAGTAATTGTATGTGCTTGTTTATAAATGTTTATGTTTACGTATGTTTATTTAATTCTAGTCAAGTGATACGAACACGCGCTATAAAAAATATATTTGATTTCACTTTTGGGTCAAAGGTAGCTTTTACACACACATACACACAGTTTTTTCTATTTTTATTTCTTCTTTAATACTGCAAAGCCAAGTGCAAATAAAGAAAGGCTCAATCAAAAAAGCTAATAAACCCTAACCCGTTAATTGCTCATAAAATACTGCCTAGTTAACTGCATCGGGTCGGGCAGACCCCAACCCTCGCGGCCTAATGGACCCCGGAAGGGTTAACTCCGCGCAAAGCCGGCGTCCCGGGGTGCAGTTACTGATACTGTTGCAACTTAATATCCGCTCAGGAAAAACTCTACTGATTGCAGTTTTATGGTAATTTAGGACTTACCTCATTGAGGGTTCTTTTAAATTAAAGTTTTCTTCTTAGATTTATTGCATCTTTATTTTCTATGTTTAGGCGGTTATTGGCGTTTGGGCGAAATAAGTTTTTCGGAAAGTGGCAAGTATCAAACTCATGTCTCTGCCTGCCCCCCTTCGGGATACAAACTTGGGAATATATTTAGACACTATTTAAATATACTTCTACGAAAAATTACTAATTTCAATAGCTGATAATAAATTTTTTATCATAGTATTATTAATTACCTAGTATTTACATATCATATCAGTCACTATAATACGTACATACATAAACTCACCCGTGTATCCAGAGGGGTAAACAGAGACCAGGGTCTGCCTTTTGCTATAATCCTGACTAATCCATTCACTTAATATTCATTAGCCACTGCATGCACGTACGACGATGTCAGGTGTTTTTTATCTCGCCGTTTGCTAACAAATATCCAATGTGTTCGAAGTATGTTCGCTTTGGATGTCCCTTACTGGTCCTTCCACCACATTTGCTTCATATATTTCTTTCTTTAATCTTTCTTTCTTTATTTTACAGCAACTACCATGATATCATCCTTTTCTTTTTTCCTTTTTTATGTATTACAAAGTGTTCTCTATCTATCTATCATCATCCAACCATTATGTCCCCACCGAGGGGCACGGGTCTCTTCCCTGAGGAAGGTATAGGCCATACTACACCACGGGGGCCAACTCCGGATTGGTGGAGGCTTGTACGACTAGTGGCTGGTCTTACTGTCAGAAGTTTTCAAGCCACCCTAAGGCCTCTAAATTGGCTTAACGACTATATACTATTATGATTTACTAATATACTATGAATATAATACTATTAATTTTATTAGTCCCGTTAACCACCATGTTAAACAATAAATTATTGTGTTTCGATTTTGAAGTTATATTCATAAAAAAGTAAATTTAGACTTTGACAAGTAGAATTACCCCTTTTTGGTGTTTGGATTTTGGTACGACTCTGGCGTATATTTTTGTTTATCCTTCAAGGAAGCAGACGTGAATTTATCTCACAAACTAACCCTAGGGTCATGAAAGGTGTAAATCTCTCTTCCCTCGGCTAGTGTCAACTAACTGCACCTGAAAGCTGTCACGCAAACATTTTTACGGCCCGTTTCATAATTCTTGACTGCCACTCAAAACTGTGGGGTTTCTACGGATACCCTGAAAACAAAGCCACGAGATAGAAAAATGTTAACAAAACATAATTATACTGCTTAATTGACTTGCTCAGTACTCAATACTTTATTGAATAGAATAGAATAGAAAAGCTTTATTTCAAAGACAAACACACAATGATAAAATAACAACAATTTTACAGCATTTTACATTTTATTGCAGCCCTATGTTGCAATGGTAAGTGTAGATATTAATGTTATAATTAATGGAGTTTAGCAGGCGCAAGAAACACGTTACTAGGCTGAGTTATTTTCACCACTGTCTTAACCACTGCAACAAAATGGTTCAAGATTTTTTTTTTAATTTTATCTATATAGTATCTATACCGCAAGCAGATATACCTTAGAACTAAAACTTTCGTAAGCACTAGATATTATAAACGGTTTTCCGGATACACTTACTTTGTCGGACGAAGCCAACCAGACTTCGATCAAATAGGGGATTTATTAGAAAAGGGCAAGATAAAAAGTGCTTAAACCCGGCGGCGTGCGTGCATGCAACGACTAGTGATTTGTCAGGGTCACGGCAGTTGGTCCCTGGTCTCTGTCCACCTCTCTGGGAGACAGGCGTCAGCCTATGTATGTATGTGTAGTACCTATACATTACTTGATAGATAGATAAATAAAATTGGTATTAAAAGAAAATTTGACCTGTAATTTATTTTCCGGCTTACAAAATGTTAATAACCTTATGGGTTAGGAGATAAAAAAAAATTGCATTAAATTCTCTCTTAGTTTAATGTTAAGTCCTTTACGCTTTATATGAATCCATGGTAACCCCTCCGCAGGCACCACTAACGACTGCGAGTAAACAAAGTGCATATCTCAAGCTGCGCCCGCGCCGCCAATGCGTTCTCAATGTTGTAAATACGCGAACAACTAATTTATAATGAGATGGAGGCATAGGCCAGGAGCTTGCATACTCTATAGGTGCTGATAATTATTTATCGTGATTTTTGTTCTTACAGTGACGATAACTAATACACATTTTAACGGAAATTACAGTAAAAAAAATTGGGAAAAATATATCATACCTATTTAATTTTGTAACATTAATAATTATGTTTATACATACAATATTTATGTGGTACATAACTCTGTTACAAGATTATAAAACATGTGAACTAAGTTTTTTATGATATGAAAAAAATTCCAAAGCAGTGGCAAATTACCTTAATAATAATTTTAATTCCGATGCTACACCCAGTCAGCCTGTTGGGTACATACTTTACCATACTTACTTACCATTTTGCTACAATAGTATATTTAGGTGCAACGTTTTTTAACATCAACTACCGAGTATTGAGTAATCGAGTAAGTACTGAGGTTAACTGGAAGAATAAGAACATACTAATTAAGCTCGCCTCAATCAATCAATCAATCAGCATCATCGACAACTTTCTACATACAAACCAACCCTCTCCAGTATTTCACAGCATCTCCAATCACTCCCATCTAAAGCAAAGCACGCTTTTCTCCCCAGCACCCGGACTACAGCACACTGGGGCACTATAAATCCCGGGCCCACGGGCCGCGATAAATAAGGCTGCCGGCACACCTGGTGCTTGACGGACACCTACGCGGATCGCTGCGGCGCGCGCGGCGCGGTGTGCAGCCGCCCTTATTCAACACTTCAAGCTGTTCTGAAGGCGACGAGTAGGTAAAGATTATTAATGTAAAACATTGCGTGATGATGGGCTTGTATTGAAATGGATGGTTAGAGTTGAAGATTTGGAAGTTACAATAACTTCCACATTCACATCATCACAATCACTTGTGGAGATCCCAAACTGCGATATCCTGTGCTATAGTAACCAGGCAAGAACATTATAAGCACGGAAATACACCCGGATTGACGGTATTTGTACAAATGTACAGCGGTCCTCAATGAGAATTGAACATTCGGCCTCTGGCATGGTAATTTTTTTTTAAAATGAGTTCTTAGTAAGGTAAAATAAATCTATGTCATTGAAAATATTATTATAAGTGCTCATAATTCGACAGAGTACACTATTTTGCCCGTAATTGCTGTGGCTGAATGGAACCTGAAAAAGAGTTTTTATCAAATGTAACATCGCGCTAGGCCACGGAGGTAATCAAATTAATACATTGTGAGGAAATGTGCGGGTAATTAGGCCACCTTATATTTTCTGAATGATATAAGGCGCTAGAGTGCAGAACCTGGCCTGCATAAGTGATGTATCTAACATCTGTTGGTTGTATCTAATAAATAAATAAAGAAATAAATAAATAAATAAGTTTCAGAATTTAGAAAAAAATTTAAACTCTATTAATAAAGTATCGAATATCTCTAAAAATAAAAATAAAAAGTATTATTGTCCATTATTTCTCTAAATTAAACTAGAATTAAAAAAGTCCGAAATCGTCTCTGCCTACCTCTCCGGGTCACAGACGTGAGTTTATCTATGTGTGTAATAAAATAATCTAGATATTTAAATGAGCACCTAGTTTAGCTTGTTACGTTCATTACGTCTCAGTTTTCGTGGTATTTTGTGACCATAATATGACCTAGAACGGGCAAACTACTGGATAAATACTATGAATTTACAAATTTTAACGAATTTCATAGCTCGGCGAAAGCTATAATCTAAAATGTCGTTATTGTATCTAAAAACCCCTGTAAGTGAGAGGCTGGTACTCCACCAATACGCTGCCAAGGCGATATCAGCAGTTTCTACCAGACAACTTTATAATGGAAAGTAGATGACAGAAGGAAAAGAGAGAAGGGAAGTCGGTGTTTGTCCTTTCTATATTTATTTAATTACTCATTGTTCCAGATTTCGGCCAATTATCAGCTCTGTAAACACAACGGGATCCAATACGATTTATTAAGACTTAGAGAAGAATACGAAAACCGTACCCACCCCGCAGCAAGGTGCATTCAATATCCAGTTGACACTCAAACAATTTTACGCTTACACCCGTCGCAAATCAAAAACGTCTCTAAAGGCTGCAAAATAAGGGTGCTGAGGTGAAAATAAAGGTGTTGAGTTACGATGGTGTGTCAATTTAACGAGAGTTGTCATAATCTACGCCCACGGAGCGACGGGCGGCCTGTCTCACAAATCGCATTATCCTACTTGCCTCAGTCAGACAAACAATATCGTACCCTTTTCCCGTCGCCCTTTGAACCTTAAAGTGTTCGGGATAAAGGCAATTTTGCTCCGGCGGAACTGCATTGTAGGGTTGTCAGTCAGTATTTGTTACTTACCTATCTGTTGCGAGATTGTCTGCGTATGTGTTGGCAGTGGGAAGCTGCACAGAAAGTCAGGTGGCAAGGCTCTGAAAAGTTAACATTTGACTATAAAGGTAGACTTTCGAGGCAAGCGTCTGTAGCGTCAGTGACACTGCGTTAGAGGCGCCGCGACATCCATGGAAACATTTTTTTTTGGTTAGCCATGTTGTGACCTACTGTGTGTGTAGTTTTGTGTTGTGATGGTTGTGTTGCGTTGTGTTTTTGGCTTGTGTTACGTTACGCCACACCAAGCCATGCCACGCCACGCCACGCCGCGCTACGCCACTCCACGTCATGCCGCATCACGTCACGTCACGTCATATCGATAAAACGTAGTACGCAAACTTGACTACATAATAATAGATTCAATTATGGTACGAAATCGTTTGTAGCTTACTAATGCGATAACTAAAACTAGTCAAAGTTTAGTAGAAGAGTAGTAGTAGTGTATGGGGAAGACAGAGGCATCAAACTTATGACAGTGCAATATCTTCCTTGAAACCTCTGTCACTTCCTAGTCTTTGGTAAGGTGTGTATGATGAAGGCAATGACAGAGTGTGGAGGAAGGAATCGTTATAATGAAATGTTTACCGCTGAGGAAGAGTTACCACTATCCTTGGGTGTTAGTGATAAAAACATAATTATTATAATAATCGAAAGACAACTACTGTTTTTAATGCTGAAAGACACATTAAATGTTTTGGTGGTAAATAAAGAGAGAAACGAGTGTATGTTGTTTTTGAAAAGTTAGTACAGTTCCTTAAGGTTTATTCCCCAAAAAAAGAAAAAAGTATCAGGATTATTTTGAAGACCGTCCGTTTGCCTTCAAACACTGTGCTGTTATTGTTGTGACATTGTGTTGATTGAACTCTTGGGTCACAAGCTTCTTAGATATATAGATATTCGTGCCAACTCATTTATTACATTTAAGGTGATCCGAGAAAATATGTTCAGGATAGAATTTTTTTTTCCTGCATTTTTTTCCACTACGTTCAGCCTCAAGGCAGCGCCTAATATTATAAGAACAAACGTTCAACAAACATAATGAAAAAATCTTTATGTTGAAATAATTTTCTGATTTCTGACTACTAAGACATTTTCTTTTCAATATTATTACTCAGTACTGTGGTACTGTGGCCCCTGGTATCAGTGGTATATGCCAAAAATAAGGCAACGCTATTAAGGGGCTCCAGGAGGTAATAAGAAAGAGAAAGAAGGAGAAACTTGTGTTGCAAATAGTCACACACAACAGATATACGAATCACAAGCGAGAAGAAAACATCAAAGATATGGTACCAACATAAAGAAATACAATTTATACTGTTTTGTCGCGGTGTGTAACCGCTGCTGCAAAAGGCAACTGACTCAGCATAATGCTGAGGGTGATGTGGGTCCTCAGCGCTGGTTTTCAGTCAGTGCCTAAATGTCCCATGAGTATCACAAATGCGCGGTGCAGTGGCACAAGATACACAAACTTGTAAACACCTAAGACCTGTGGGTTTGTTTTTGTCCCCAGCCGGGGTTTCAACCCGGGACCTCTCGCATGTTAGGCAGATGCGCTAACCGCTGCGCTACAGAGGTCGTCAAAATCTGAGAGCGTAGGTCCTTTTAGCACTCGTTCGGTTTTTTAAATAATTTTATGGTTTCATCTAATAATCTCGCAAAGATATTAAAGACCTAATAAAGTTGCCCGTTGTTTTACGACTTTACAACTACATCATGTAATCTAATCCTATGATAACCAGTGTCATAAACAATTTGAAAGAGGCATAAAAGTAATAAGACAAATCAAGCAACTTTGCAGTCACTTCGATATACATACATACAATGAAAAGCAATTCAATCTGTGTCTAGTCGTTGCAACTTGACCTTAACGCGATTGGGTAGAATCCAGGCACGTAAAGATCGCTACGTTGCCGACCGTACGTGAACAACATTGTTGATACCACTTGTGTTTTCCCAAGTACTTTGATATAAATCCTCTACATTGTCAGCCCAGTCGACAATTAGCCCAGAAAGAGCAGGAAATGTCAATTGTCGATAAACATTGAACGCTAAGCGCCTGTCAAGTTGAACTGTGTGACTGTGTGCAATAAAGACGCAATACTGCTAAGACTACACTTAAACCTATTATATTATATATTATATTTCTTCGTAGTTGAGATCAGAAAGTGGCATTCATCATCAACCCATTATGTCCCCACCGAGGGGCGCGGGTCTCTTCCCTGAGGAAGGTATGCATGCATTAATTATGTATTGTAAAAAGGCTAATCATTTTATGTTATAGCAACTTTTTCATAGTCCACAGTTTCTTCGTTCAGTTTGACTTATAACTTTCAAAAGATACGTCTTAATATTCACATACTTCAGTGTTTAAAAGCTTTGATGCGCAAGCTTTGAGTGTGATTAACTACCAGTTTCTCGTAAACTAATAATCTGTTAATCTAGCACGTTAGCCAACTGATAGCTGTTAACAGTAGATTAAGAGATTTGTAAGTGTACGAGAAACTGGGGTTGTCTCTCTCTCTATCTCTCTGAGAGAAGGGACTTCACTGTGGAACGCATTTAGGATAAGCAGATTAATTAGCGGGTTACTTTATACAGTACATCTCTAGTGCACTCAACCCAAATCAAATGTTTATGTGTTTTTCTGGTACAATAAAGAATATTATTATCCTATTTTATTTTAACCTCTAGATTCACTGGTTCTCTGATACAGTGACCTGCGTGCCGTCTGTCTGACAGTCACTGATCTAACATGGCACAAGCTAATCTTTAATTTCTTGGTATAAACTCTGTACAATTTTTTTTTCCCAATGAATAAATATTCTATTCTGTATTCCAAATATTCCTATTCATATAAATAAACATAAACATTTACATACAGGCACATACAATGAAAGTTCGATATCGAGCGAATCTGAATGAAAGATCCAGTAAGGGATGAATTAGCAAGGAGCAAGATAAAAAGTGCCGTAGTCCGGCGCGCGTGCATGCAACGACCAATGAATGTCGATGAAGCGAAAGTGATTTTTCAGGATCGTGGCAGGTTGCAGTCCCTGGTTTTTGCTTACCCCTTTGAGATACAGGCGTATGTGTAAAAAAGTTACGAGTATGGTAACTATGCTTTTCAAGTCATCATCATCAACCCATTATGTCCCCACCGAGGGGCACGGGTCTCTTCCCTGAGGAAGGTATAGGCCATACTCCACCACGGGGGCCAAGTCCGGATTGGTTTTAAGTCAACCGTGCGGAAATTCTATGTATTTTCGTACCAGTAACCTTCCGGGCTGGATTAAAAAAAAAGTATATTCACGCACGTCCTATCCTAATACAGATAGCATAAAATTGCCTATCTTTACAAGAGCACTCGATAAAAAGTGATATCCATGATAGGCACGATTACCATGCCCATACTCTCTCACAGCGCGTGCACCTGCCATGCAAACTATGACAACTACGTCTTTTTGCTGAAATTGCTTACTGCACCATGCAATGCATCCAGTGTGCAAGGATCTTAACGGCCCTGCTTCTACCTCGGTCGTGGCTTCCTTTACACGTGTTGACTGGAATGTAGCTCTCAGGAATGTCGCTAGAGTTGGCTTTAGCAGGCCAACGTTGGTTCCAAATGCTTCTGCTTAGTTGGCTCTTGTGGTTGAATCCGCTACTTGACTCTTTTTTCAAGTATGTCTTAAATACTAAATATCTCTTCCATTAGACCGAAAAATATTTTAGTATATTTTTTGAGGACCTAAAAGCAACAAAAACATTATTTTAAAACGTTGCTTTGCTAAACAGCCAAAAACGCGGTCCGCCATTTTTGTCTATGGTTTGAAGTCCTCTACGTTTGTAAACAAAGTTTGACATTCAACATAGGTAGAGTTCGTGCCACAAAAGAAGTATGAGTCATAATAGAAACTACGCACGCACGACTGACAGATGTTTGTTTACAACCAAAGGTGCTTTCAAGATGGCGGATAGTGTTTTCACCGTTCCGATTTAAAAATGAAAAAAAATTTTTTTATTTGCAAATTTTGCAGCCATCCTGCATATTTACTTAGTAAAGTCAATATACAGGGTGTCCCAAAACTCAACGTCAAGCCGGTACCGGGTGAAAAGGCAAGTAATACTGGTTGTCAGACAAATAATTCTTTGTTTTGTACTAATTTTGTGGTTTAATTTTTGGATTTATTTTGTTTTGTGGCGTGTGTTTTGTTGTTATAATAAATTTACTTCTTCTTCCTTACGAAAATTCTTAATTTCATTAATTCTTAATTTTCCAAATGTTTCATAAATTCCAGTTAATGCCTTTGTCTATGTTTAAATAAAGTATTAACCTCTGTGGCACAGTGGTTAGCGCATCTGTCTACCAAGCGAGAGGTCCCGGGTTTGAATCCCGGCTGGTGACAAAAAAAAAAGAAACCCAGGTCTTGGATGTTTACATGTTTGTGACGTCGCTGTTTCTGGATCCCACGACACAGGTTATCCTAGTGTGGGGCTAGAAGCAATGTGTGTGCCTGTATGTAAATGTTAAAATTAAAAAAAAAAACCTATCATAATCTACAAGTAGTTTGCCGGTGGCAGCTTCAAATGTGGATGTTAACCAACCAAAAAAAAAATTCCATGCCTTGAGGATGCCACGTTCCAGCGGTAAAGGAATTCAGGCTGATGGATTGGATTAGAATCTAGATTACCCGCAAATAAAAACTAATTGCGTAGGAGATGGATACCACGCTCTTTATTGCACACAATTACTCACAGCCTCTTGTCAAAACACCAGTTAACTCGACTTATTTCGGGTTTATTTCTAGACCACCGTAACGAGTGCCGCGAAATAACATTGAATTACGGAAGTAATCTTCTTGCCGACTGATCAGAAGTGATGTAGGTCACCGCTCCAATTACACGGTTGGTTTTGAACTTGGCGATAATCATACGGTAGCAGGAGATTTGCATACAAATGTGCTTGCTCTGTGCGCAGGCGCATAGCGAGCTGATATGAATTCAGAGGTCGCATCTAAAAACGTAAATACATAAGCTCACACCTGTATCCCAGAGACGATCTTGATAAATCACTTTCATTAATCGTTCCAGGCCCGAACATCGATTTCAGGTACTTTTTATCTTGCCCTTTGTTAAAAGACGACCTCTGTGGAGCAGCAATTAGCACATCTGCCTGTGCGAGAGGTCCCGGGTTCAAATCCCGGCTGGGGACAAAAAAAAAACCTCAGGTCTTGGATGTTTACATGTTTGTGACGTCGCTGTTTCTGGTTCCCACGATACAGAGTATCCTAGAAGTTTAGTTTATGTTTTATATTTAATACATGGAGATGGTGGAAGTATGTACAAAGGTACGTAGGTGCGGAAATATATTATTTCCTGCTGTTTAATAACCGTTTCGTATTGTACACGCTAAGTGCCATCGTAAACAACTGTCGAGTGTCATCCACTGAACATACTTGATAATTATATTAAACAGTCATCTCATTAAACTGTCATCTATCAATTAAATCAAACGTGAAACAATTTCAACGTTACTTATCATCACTGTTATTGCTTCAAACTATTAGCGCTTTCTTTAGCGACTAATTAATGTAATTATACACTAAATGTACATCTAAACTAACAGCTTTCTCGCCATTAAATGCTTCAGCTAGATTAACATATCCAGATGCGGAGATTTGCAAAAAAACGCTATAAAATTGCGTTATTGGGCTCATCATCAAGGATAAGTCAGATGCAGAAGGATGGTTAGGTTTACAATTTTGATGTGTAATGAACATTAAAGGCGTTAGCTGACTTCATCATCATTATCATCGTCATCATCATCAGCCATTTGACACCAATTACAGATCATAGGCCTTCCTCGCGTCCTCGCATTATGTGGATGAATATCTGGACGAACAATCGAATTGAAATTAATTTTGATCACTAATGTTTTATTTACATTTTTGGTAGATTTTTATTATTGATTTAAATTTATCGACTTATGAATGTTTATGAAGCGAAAGTGATTTGTCAGGATCGTGGCTAGTGGCAGTCCCTGGTTTCTGCCTACCCCTCAGGGATACAGGCGTTAGCTTATATATGTAATTAAATTTATTTATTATAAGAGTAATTATATTCCAATATTTTTAATAATTATATTTTAATATTTATAATAAGCGGCTCCGAACGTTCATTTAAATTTCAAAATAGGTTTAGTTTCGTTTTTTATCATTATTACTTGTTTTAGTATTGTAAATACTGCGTTAAGTTTTAATAAGTAAGATTAAAAGTTTCCCATATTTTTATGTTATTCAAGCTAAGCTTAGATCCTGTAATTTTAAAACACTACGTATAGTTAACGATGTTGTTATGTAAACTGAATACATGAATATGAATAAGAAAATATGTTATGTGGAGTGGGTTCTTTTTTGTTTTGAAAACTAGAGATTCTGCGAAGATAATACCTATGCATTAGCAGAAACGTATACAAAGTAACAATATTTCGGCAATGCCAGCGGGATCGCGCTTACACTTCGGTTTCTTTCACAATAATGTACACCTACTAAAGTTTACTCCGACGAGGTGGGATGACGACCTCCGAACAATGGGCTAGTTGCCCTAAAGAATGTTATTAGTCCGTCTTTTACATTATTCAAAAATAAGGGACACGTATTTTTTTATTTGTAAATTAGACGAAAAATGACAAAGATATAGCCCATTAAATTTACTTGTGACGTCACGCCATGCTGCATTTTTTAGCACAGAGTGACGTCACACGTAACTTTAATGGGCTATATCTTTGTTATTTTTTGTTTAATCGAAAAAAGAAAAAATACGTGTCCAATATTTTTTTATAATCTAAAATGCGGACTAAATAGAATTTAATTATTTTGACCCTGGAAACTACCTTATTGCTAAAGACAGGGCGCTATGGTGCTCATTAGGGGAGGGCTATGTCCAGCAGTGGACTAATATAGCCTGATGATGATGATGATGATGACTAAAGTTTATAAAAGGATGGTAATCGACAAAATGTATATTGATCTTCTGGGACTTTCAAGTTGGTCTCATCTCGCCAAATATATTTTACGTAACGGCGTCTCTAACTATAAAACGTGTGTGTTTACGATCGAGGCCGGTTCCAGCAATAGGCGAGTATATCACAGCAACATTTGACATGTGAAAGCTTTGCCTTTCGGCGGTAGAATTAGTTTATTGCAGACTTCATTTCGCCTCAATATTTCCCCAGATCTAAGAGATAACCTGTACGATTATTCCACGCCCAGAAATACAGATAAATAATGAAAGTCTGTAATTTTTGCTGTCTCTGATATTTACACATAATTCAAAGTCTATGACCGTAGTGTCCACTTGTGAGCTCGCGAAATTAACCACTGTGAACTATAGCAAACCAAATTTCTACTAAGGCTTGGGTGATTTTTCTTCTCGTTTGTACTTTTGCGTAGCAAATGTTGGTGACAATAGGTATAGGTGTAAAGACCATGCTTTCATCTGGCATTCATCTTCCTCAAACATTCTCACAAAAGAATTGCTGGTTTCTATTATACGTTCTTACTAAACACATGATACGTGCTCTGGTATGCAATAAAAATATTCTGCGTTGACCAATATTGTCTTGAAACATAAAATTTGTCATGTAAGTTTATTTATTAAACCCACGACCACTCTCTTGGTGCGTAAGCGCCTTAACCACTAGACCAACGAGGCAGTCATCTCAACCTCATAAATCCTCGTTATTCTTGGTCACTCTAATTGGCATGTCCTAGGAATTGTGCATTTGATTAGATACTTACCTTGTATTTAGTTTTGTATTTCTACGATTTTATAAAAGCAAAAAAGCCAATTGAAAATTCAACAGCAATCAAAGGTCAGTAAGTAGCCGTTTTGGTTTGTGTTGAATTTTGAAATTGCTTTGCTTTATTAAAGATATTACAAAACTTTTCTTGATAATGTTTCAGATAACGGATTTTTATGATTAGGGGTCTAGTATTCGGATTCAGATCCCATCTAGCTTTAATTATGTTTTCTGATTATAATTTTATTTTTTCACTCATTAGCGAGAAAGCGGTCGTTTGTGAAGATCACTCATTATTTATTCCAAACTTTAAATGGTTCTTAAAATTAGCTGATAGATAAAAAATATGATACAACTAGAAAAAAACAGAACGATGGAATACGGACAGAACATAGTTCATCAGTAGGTAGCTGAACCAAATACAAAATAAAGTAAAAAAAATATAACTTATACCATTGTGTAAATGTAAGTTTTTCTTTTTAACTAACAATCAACCTATCTATTTCAACGGTTGATTATAATCCATAGCTAAACATCGCAAATGAAAAGAAAAAAAAATGTTTAGGGGTCGTTTGTGAAATTTTAGTAGCAATACCACTCGACACTCGCTTACCGCGAAAAAAGTCACCGTGAGGAAACCTGGAAATTGGCAAACCGCAGTGGGCACAAACGCACGCGGTGGGGAAAGTATATTCCTATCAACAAAAACATATTTTACAAGAAGCAATCAATAAAATTGTTCTGGTCACAAATTAGAATACCTTGACTTTTGTTAGTCTGTAAAGAATAACACAAGCATGAAAAAACACACAGACTGATGTAATCTGTTCAAATGTAAGTATGGCGACCTCCTGTAGCCATCAAAACTCTCCTCGTGGCACACTAACAATGATTTTATTCAGATACGAAAATCTTACTAGCGGGAATATATTCGGAGTCCTTACCTGTCATCAACATCAGCCATTTGACGCCCACTGCAGGACACAGGCCTCCCTCGAGGCTTTCCAAGTTTCCCGGTTTTGTACCGTACGCAATCGCGATATCGCTCGCCTTCTCTACGAGACCGAAATGATGTGGTCCGTAGACAAACGACAGTCATCGGTATAGCCCTCCGGATGAGCAAATTGAAGTGGCAGTGGGCGGGGCACATAGCACGCAGAACTGATGGCCGATGGGGCCGAAAAGTGCTCGAATGGAGACCACACATCGGCAAGCGCAGTATAGGACGACTAGCCACAAGATGGACAGACAATCTTATCCAGGTGGCAGGAAGACGCTGGATACAAGCCGCTTTCAACCGGTCTTTTTGGAAATCCACGGAGGAGGCTTATGTCCAGTAGTGGACTTCTTGTAGCTGAATGATGCACCGCTCGCATCCGGCGACTCCTCGCCACAGTATCCAGGTTCTCAGACCATTTTCTGAGGGGCCTGCCACGGTCGACAGGTCAGAACTTTTCCGCCCCAACGGCCAACAGTTCTCCGAGCGTGGGTACACCCACTGCCACTTCAAATGAGCTATTCTTTATTTTACAAGGAACTCGGGTTCTTTTGCCGATCTCCTCATTCCTGGATCGCGCAAACTCCTAACGTAGTTCTTTCCAATGCTCATAAGGCGAGCCTCCTTATGAGGCCCATAGTCAGCGACCAGGGCCTCAATACTGCTAGTCCATTATAGTAAAATGACAGTACTCGGTTGGGTCACGTGATATGTTTTTTCATACCATTGACACCTAGAAGGATTGGTACGTATGCGCGCGTTGATTTCATACAGTTGTCATTGTACTACAATGCATTAACAGAATCTAGGCCCTGGTCTCACATCCATGTGTTTTACACTTCTTGAGACACTAAACCCCGGTTTCTCGAACGCTAACAGTCTGTTAATCGATTGTTAACAGCTGTCAGTTGGCAAAAGTGCATACAAAAAAAACAACTGACAGCTGCTGCTGTTAACAATAGATTAATAGACTGTTAGAATGAGATAAAATTGTAAATATTGTGTGTCTAAATATATGTGTTATTGGTGTGTGATATTCATGTTAAATGTTTAGTATAACCAACTAACAACATATTTAATATTCTCTTACATATGTGTCCGTCCGCATGAACAAACGATTAAAATAATAAAATTGGGAGTTTCCACAAAGAAATTGATACTTGTTTTAAAAAAAATACACACACATACTTTAATTTTTAGCCATGTGAAGCCAGAAACTTGTCATTGGCAGTATTAGTCGTCATCGCCTCGTTGCCATAATTACCAAAATTGAATTGAATTAATAGACTGTCAGCGTATGAGAAATCAGGCGTTAGACACTAGTTCTTTCTACAAAGTAAAATCTGAAATAAACTTTCTGTAACTATAACAGTACAATACCGGTTTCCAAGTGACCTGAGTTGCAAATAAATATATCAGCTGTCACACCGGTATCGCCCGCATCGAATCGACCTTGACTCATACAATATTCATTGGGTTTTCAAAAAGAAAACCGCTTCTGTTTATTTACGATCATAATTTCAAGCACCGTTGTATTATACGCTTAATTAATCAAGATCAAGTATGGAAAAATATTAAAGGTAAAGGGACTTTAAAATATGGTTATATTTACAATTAACTAATATTATCGTAGTAGTAGGTGGTGGCACAATTGGTTTTGTTCGCCACAATAAGCAGGTCCAATCGCTCCATTCAAGTTGTGAAAATATTTGCAACCATAACGTATGTAGATATTATGTAATGCCATCATAACTTCTTATAACAGTGACTGTGCCATTTCCTATCTGTGGTCAGTTAACATTGATCACTTTAATGAGTGTTTGTGGTCAACCTAACCACAGCTGAATAGCTGATTCATTATAACTTGTATATTTTACTGAGAGAGAAAAAGTTTAAAACCATTATATTTTTCTCAAACCCAAGAACCCAAGTTGTAGGTTCTTTTTATTTATTTATATTAGTATCTATTTATTTATTATTGTGTCGTGTCTGTATAATACTACCCTTCTGTATTATTGTTATAAATTTTTATACCTATGTCTAAATAAGTAAATAGTATACTTAATATTCTAAGTTACACTACCTGTAATCATCATTTAATCATCACTTAGATTCGCTGCAAGATAATGTTAGTAGCACTAAGGGGCCGTCCATTAATCACGTGAGGCTTGAAAGGGGGGGAGGGGTTTGACAAAAATCACGAAATGTCACAAGGGGGGAGGGGGGGGTGTAGTAAGATATCACGTGTATTTATTTTTTCGTAATTTTTTCAAACGCGCACGCGTTAAACACGCGCGCTTGCGCGCGCAGAACAATTCTAGTTCTAAAAAAATTAAAATTTTCTGTAGATACGAAAAATACACGTGATGTTGGGTGGGGGGTGGGGGGGTAGTCTTAAACCTCACCATGTATCACCAAGGGGGAGGGCGGGTTGAAAAATGCTTAAAAAAAGATTAATGGACGGCCCCTAAGCTCGCCTATGTGAAAAACTGTGTGTTTTGCAATAAAATGCAATAAAATGTGTTGTCTGTTGTTGCCATAAACGTTTATTTTTCTTTCTTTAAAGAATTTTAATAATAACCCTAGATCTTCCGCTACCTTATAGCCAGTAACAATGACGATGATTAACCAGCTTGTTTGTTTCGCCTCGCAGTTCCGGTCGATTGATAGTAGCTAGAATTAGAGACATGCCATTTCTCTGCTGCTAATTCTAGCCAAAGCTTCAATCTCGAGCTCCGCGATGCGTGGCGCAGAAAAAATTACAAACAATCAATATCTACTGGCGGAGACGCCCTTCTTTTAATTCCGCTCGACTTACCACGGCTTATAGCGAAACGAAAAAAAAACGGCACAGAAGGGTCAATTTTTATACACGCCGATAGTTCAATGTGCAAAATAAATCAACAATGTTTTTGAACAAAAACTTTTGTAAGCACTACAAATTATTATTAATTCGTCGGAATAGTCAACCCAGGTTTCGCTCTCATTCGCAGAGCTCATGATGGAGGAGCTCTGAGGTTAGTCTGAGAATCGGGAACCTGGTCGGACACTTCCGTCAAAAAATTAAGTAAATCAAGTATCCGGAACACAGGTTAATAACAATGTTTTATGAGCGCATACATTACATATTGATGAACTGTAGAAGGTAATCTAGGAGTACGTTTCAAAATGTAGATCATTGTGTAAAAAAAATCTCAATAAAACTACAATTAACAGAAAAAGTGCCTGAACTGTAGCTTCGCAAGATAGATTTTTGTCAAGTGATAAAATAAGAAACTGCAATACGGTATCACGTTCAATAGATCATGAAGTGCCCTAAACAATTATTAACATCTCGTTATATTATTCGAGTACTTTATCCTGCGCTCAAGTCCACTTCAGCACAGAACGTAGGCAGGATGTCATAAGCTCTAGTTTATGACTGCTCATAAGATTGAGAATGAAGATGATAATTAATAAAGATATAATATAGTACAGTTACGAAAATTGTATTGTATCTTTGTAGATGTTTTATGTCTATGATTTCCTGGTAGGTACAATAAAATATATTTTTACTATATCCTGAAGAAATGATATGATCGACGACTAATAAGATTAACAATACTTTATGGCACACAAATCATTAAACAAGACATTACGTAAGAAATAACAAAACAAATGCGGGCATATCTCTGTAAGAGATTCCTTCCAGCAAACCTTGAATGCGAAAGTGGCAAGTCGCAGTCTTGGTCTCTGCTTACCCCTCGGAGATGCAGGCTTGAGTTTATATTAAGTTACATAGTCCACGTCACTAAGCTGTACTTCTGGTAACGGTTGTACTAGTTCGGAAACTTTAGAAAAATAACCATTTCAAGGGCGGTTAGCTCGGGCCACCTTGCCTTATTACTGGCTGGGTTGTAACCACGTAACCATCGGTTCTTGAACCCTGCGAGAACTTAATTGCGCTTCGTATGCAGCTTAGGGGTTCGCCTTCGGAGTTCAGTGCTGAATGGCCGCTTGATGCCCAGATTGAACGGCGGTAGTACAAAATAGAAAGATTAGGCAATTACGCGCAGGTTTTCAACCCTCACTCAATTGGACTAAGATGAGTTAGACTATAACTAACTATAAAAATAGTATGCCAATCGATTTTTGGTGGAGGAAAGTATTTTAAAAATTATAAAAGCATGAGAAGCTTTTTCGTTCATCATCATCAACCCATTATGTCCCCACCGAAAGGCACGGGTCTCTTCCCTGAGGAAGGTATAGGCCCTCCACCACGGGGGCCAAGTCCGGATTGGCGGAGTTTGCAAGACTAGTGGCTAGTCTTACTGTCAGAAGTTTTCAAGCCGCCCTAAGGCCTCTGACTTGGCCCAACGACTGCCATCTTTTGACAGCAGTCGGGCCTTACGAAGCGCGGAACTGCCCGGAAAAATGCCGCTAGCGTTAGTCATAGAACGGTCACCCATCCATGGACTGAACGCGCTCTACGTTGATTGCTTGCGATCGCAGGCTAGCTTTTTCAAGGTATGTTATGTGACTATTTCCACTTATTTGTTAAGTGCATGCTGGTATTGACGACCTCTGTAGCGTAACGGTTAGCGCATCTGTTTACCATGAGAAAGGTCGCGGGTTCGATCCCCGGCTGGGGAGAAAAAAAAACTTCAGGTCTTGGATGTTTACACGTTTTTGACGTCGCTCTTTCTGGTTCCCACGTCACAGGGTATCTTAGTGTGGGGCCAGAAGCAATGTATGTGCCCTCTCTAATGTGAAGTCCCGTTTTCTACCGTTATTACATGATTTGTGGTTCTGCCGTTGCACTGCCGATGCAATCTTACGTAGTACTTCGAACTTCAACGTATGTATGATTGCTTTGCTAGCCACAATCCCTAGTATTCTTGGACGGAAGTGGAGTTTCTTTGTTAGTTTCTTCTCTATGTGTAATCTATTAGTAATTGTTTAAACGTAAGTAAACATTTTGTGTTTATTTTTTTGGATTTGAATGTGGAAACTGAATGTCGGCATTTCGCAGGAAACAAAAATCTGCCAATCGGATTAGCGTCAATAGATAAGGTCGCTTTTACAACCTTACCACTACAGGAAAACTCGAACGAAAAAAAGCTAAGACTTCATATAAATTTCGGCCAAAGCTATCCATCAAAACGTTTGAATAAATAAATCTGCTGCGTTAATCTCCCGCGGTACGTCGGAGATCGGACCGCTTGCTATTTACAATGATACGAGACATGGGAATAAAAGTAATGTTCGATTGAGACCGATAAATCATCGGGCCAGTGGCTAGAGCCGACTTTAATGGCGAAAATTCTTCCAAGTTTCAACACAGTTCTTGTCCTACATATAAACACATACTGATGCTACAAAATGTACCAAAACAGAAGGAACAAAGTGCTGTGTAAAGTTAGACTATAAAATGACTATAAAAATAGTATTCCAATCCATTTTTGGTGAAAGAAAGTATTTTAAAAATTATAAAAGCGTGAGAAGCTCTTTCGTTCATCATCATCAACCCGTTATGTCCCCACCGAAGGGCACGGTTCTCTTCCCTGAGGAAGGAATAGGCCATACTCCACCACAGGGGCCAAGTCCGTATTGGTGGAGGCTTGTAAGACTAGTGGCTGGTCTTACTGTCGAAGTCGGCTGGAAGTTTTCAAGCCGCCCGAAGACCGGGTCTCTCGTCACATCTGAGGCCGGTTTTAGAGTCACGCTGACACTCAGCGCTGACCAGGCCAATATGTACTATGTCCTAAGGAGATTTTTTTTTTTTTTTTTAAATAATAAAATGTTTATTTCATCAACTTAAGATACATTTGGTCTTTACAGTATTTGGAGCCCCATTTAAGCAAAAAGATGCCTGTGTTAGGACGCTCCGCTCTTCCATAGCCAGTATTAACTATTTTCTAGAAGCTACACTTACAATAACATTTTAGATATAGCAAAAAATAAAATTAAACAAATTTAGACATGTGTGTCTATTTGTCTTAGTGTGAGTGTGTGTGTATGTGTGTGTGTGTGTGTGTGTGTGTGTGTGTGTGTGTGTGTGTGTGTGTGTGTGTGAGGGTGCATGTGCGTGTGTGTGTGTGTGTGTGTGTGTGTGTGTACCGTATCTTTATCTTATCGTTTGTACCATTGACTCAATTTCATCGTAACTTTTTGTCTTAAGCCAACTTGTCAGGGTTTTTTTGCAGTGGTAGTATGTTAAAGGGTAAATATTAAGTTGCTTATTTAAGAGATTATATAGGCGACTTGATTGTGTTTGGAACTGCCTCTTTGCAAAAGTTGACTTTGCTAGCGCTCTAGTGGCCACCTCATAGTTCCTTCTTTTAGTTTTTATTTTTGCATCGTAGGGAAGACAGGTATGTTTCTTTAATATTAAGTTTAGTAGGTATAATTTTCTAATAGTGAGTAGATCACTTGACGTGTAAAGACTCTCCGTCGAAAATCTGTAGGGTTTAAAAAACATAACTTTTAGGAGAGATCTCTGAGCCCGTTCTAATTCAATAAATTTTGTTTTTGTGGCTCCACCCCATATAGGAAGGCAATATGAGATAACCGACTGCGCTAGCGATACGTAAATGTTCTTAAGGAGGTCTTTTGTAGCTATGTGTCGCAAAGTTTTGAATGTCCATATTAGCTTACGAATTCTGTTCATTGTAAGTTCTGTATGGTCATGCCAAGAGAGTCGTTGGTCAACAATGATACCCAAATACTTTACAATGTTAACTTTATCTATAGTGATGCACGAACAATTGTTTTCTGGTGGATTTGCACATTTATGAATTTTGACACGAAAGTCATTTGGTGGCTGAGTGCGATCATACTTTGTAAAGCAGACATAATTTGTTTTTTGTGCGTTTAAAGTTAAAAGGTTTGATTCTAGCCATGCAGCAACCTGTAAAAGTCCACTTTCAGTTGATCTGCGAGCAATATCCCAGGTTTTGCCAGCAAAAATGATTGCTGTGTCGTCTGCGTATGAGAATATATGTCCGCCATCAACTCTCAAATCACAGAGTTGGTTAATATATACCAGGAAAAGTGACGGTCCTAGGACGCTCCCCTGGGGAACTCCGTAGGAAACCGTTACTTGTGAGCTCACTGTTTCACCTATTTTGACACTTTGCTTGCGGTCACAAAGATAGTCTCTGAGTAATGCGAGAGGTAATCCCCTAATACCAATCTCTTCTAGCCTGTGCAGGAGGATGGAGACAGAAACCGTGTCAAACGCCTTTTTTAAATCAAGAAAAACGCCCAGGCATTTATCCCCTTTATCAACCTTGTTTATGACGGTATTGGTGAGCTGCAGAATGGCATCTTCCGTAGACATTCCTTGTCTGAAGCCAAACTGTGATTTTGAAATAATATTGAATTTTGTTAAATATTTTAGTAACCGGTTATTAATGAGTTTCTCAAGTATTTTTGATAAAACTGGTAAGACAGAGATAGGTCTATAGTTAGAAGGATTAGTCTTGTCTCCATCTTTATGCACAGGAGTGATGATTGCCTGTTTTAAAGCTAAGGGAAAAATACCCTCTCGAAAACACAGGTTCGCTAAATAACAAATGATTGGGACCACTATTTTATGGGCTGCCTTAAGAAAACTAGTAGGAATGTTGTCCCATCCAGATGAACTATCAGATTTTAGACCGAACAGTATAGTATGCACTTCTCCAGGATCTGTATCTAATAAAACAAAAGTCGATGGAAGACTTGTTGAATTTGTAGCGTCAGTGTCCGGTAATGTTTTTGTATCCGTTATGATTTTTTCTGCAAGAGTTCTCCCGACACCAGCAAAGTAGGCGTTTACCTTATCAATAGATTCCTTAGGAGTGGATGCTGAATCTAAAAGTTCAATATTTTGTTTGTTAGCTGGTTTTCGGTTTGTGATGTTATTTATAGCTTTCCATAGTTTTTTGGAGTTTCCCTGGGCATGCGCCAGTTTATCGCGCTCAAACTTTCTTTTCGCATTTTTAATTAAACAGTTGCAGTGGTTGCGGTATCGTTTAAAAGTGATTTTTAGTATTTCATTATTTAAGTCTTGTTTTAATTTCCTTTGCATATTATTTCGATTTCGAATGCATCTCAGTAATCCCAAGGTCATCCACGGTTTGATCATCTGATTTTTATTTGGTATTTTAATTGTAATTGTATTCATGACAAGACATTCTTTTAGTTTATTTATGAAATGGTCTGCCAGAGTATTTGGATTATGATAAGTTAAAAAAGTCTGTAGGTTATTATTATTTAAGTATTCTAATGCTTCTTCTACGTTTATTTTTAATTTAGTCTTACTAACTGGTTTTATCTTAGTTTTATTAGATATTCTTAGAATAATCATAAGATGATCTGTTATGGTCGTATTTACAATCGAAATCGCCGCAGTCTTATTTTTAGTTTGTAATTTTAACATGTAATGATCGAGGCAATTTTCACCTCTTGTAGGTTTTGTGTGTCCAGGTAGTAACCCATGTGTTGCCATCATATTTAGATAGTTAAGCCTATTCGAGCGATCTAGTGACTTCTCGTCAGGCTTGTGTATTAAATTAATGTTTATATCTCCAGTAATAATTATGTTTTGTTTTGATTTAATTGTGTCTAAGTAAAGGCCAAGGGAATTTATGAAATCTTCAGCATTCGAGTTCGATGGAGATCTGTAGATTCCAAGTATAACTGCTTCAGCTGTGCTGATTTGTAAACAGGAGGCATGTATTAGTTGTATTTCGGTTACTTGAGCTGTATGCGTGTTCTTCAGATATGCAACCACTCCATCAGCTCGATTTAAATGATTTGTTGTTTGGAAAGAGTAATAGTTATGAATTTGAGGGATGTTTTTATTACAATTAAGCCTGCATTCGCTAAGTATTATAAGGTCTACGTCAAGTTTAAGCTGAATTAGATTTACTTGTAAGTCATCGAGATTTGTATAGACACTTCTAATATTTTGTGACACTATTGTGAAATCAGTGTTTTTATATATTTTCATTTGTTTCGTAATACAGTCAATGTCGCCTTCACATACGCTTGCTAGTTCCACATTGTCTATGTCGCTCATAATATTCAGGTGACTATCCATCTTTGTTTCTATAGCTAAACTGTATAGTATTTCTAGAATTGATTTCATATTCCTTGCTCGAATTCAAGCAGCGCGTTTTCATTTTCTTGGGATAATTGTGTAGTATTAGGTACTTCCAGTAAGTTTTGGATTTGTTTGAACTGTATACGAGTTTGTTGTGTGTTTTTGTGTGTTGCTTTGAGTGTTTGTGTACTTGTGTGTTACATTGAATGTTACGAATACAAGTTATCGCATTTAGAGAAAAATAATGATACAATTCAAAACTAATAATTATAAGTAATAAAAAGCAGAATAATATAAGCCAGTAGTATGGTGACAAGTGTACTAGTCATTCTGATTGCATGAGACTAGCGACCGTTCAGCGCTGACCAGCCATACATTGTGACTATCAGCGCTGACGGTCAGCGCGTGGTAAGCGTGACTCTAAAACCAGCCTGAGTAGTCTACTTCTTACCAAATTGGACGTGGGATTGATTAGCAAGGGGCAAGCCAAAAAGGCATGCGTGCATGCAGCCACTGTAATGAATATAGATCAAGCGAAAATGATCTGTCAGGATCGTGGCAAGTGGCAGTTCCTGGGCCAGGATTCCGTTAGTGCATTATAGTACGATGATACACGGTCGGGTCGCGTGAAGTGGAGGTTTTTTAAGTGTGCTGTGCGCGCGTCGACTTGAACCGGTAATGAAACTGAATTGCTACGTTGATGCAGTGTTGTCATTGTAATAGAATTGCACAAGAATCGAGGTCCAGGTCTCTGTTTATCCCTCTGGGATCTGTATCCCAGGGGGATAAGATACATACGCCTGTGCGTGAGCTTGTGTATGTAGGTACGTGTAGAAAGTGTCTCAAAAAGGCTCTATATAAATTGGTCGTAATCAATTGCCTTATGATCTTAAAAATAACAATTAAAAACAATTGTTATGGTGAGCCCATGGGCCCACCAAAAATTAAAGAGGTAAAACGGTGATTTTAATACGTTTTGAGCTACTTAGCTAGTGAACACTTATAATTTCAATTCACAAATGTGCATTTATTTACTCTAACAAGGAAATAAAATAAGTCACGCTCAGCTTCAGTACAATGTAGACTAGAAACTTGTACGATGACCCACTGGTCTTTCTGTTTAATTAATTATCGTCAGCATTATCATCATTAAATTGTAGAATCTTTCGAGAGATTGAGATATGCTTGATGGGACGATAAGATTAAGAAATGATTCACTAATAACTTGCGTTCTTTGACCTCTCTTGCAGGTGCTGTTTATATTGACTTGAACTTGAAGAAATTTTTGTAATTTTTTAGAGAACTAGCTACGTTGAAATTTTTATGATTAGTATCAGAACTTGTATTTTCGATTTACTTGTAGTTTACATTTTAAAAGGGTCGTCAGATTTACGATTTTTGGTTGCATACCATAGATAAAGGTATTTATTTGTCAACCACGAGTTTTGCAGAAGATGGTACAGTCGACAGCACATCATCCTATACACCCATGCACTCTACCCCGTTGCGTTACGGGCAACTTTGCAACTAAAATGTGTGGGTTGACGTGCTGTCGACTGTACATAGGACCGATTCCTGAATTCAGAATTTCGCTAAGTAAATACTTAAGTGTAGTGCTGTCTCGTGAAATGTCTCAGAAAAGGGCGGGACAGAACGTTACTTAAGTATTTACTTGAAATTCTCGATTCAGAAACCGGCCCTTAGCTTTATTAACGAAGTTAATTGTGTCAATGTCAGTAGATAGTTAATCAACCCACCATGTCCCCACCGAGGGGCACGGGTCTCTTCCCTGAGGAAGGTATAGGCATACTCCACCACGGGGGCCAAGTCCGGATTGGTGGAGGCTTGTAAGACTAGTGGCTGGTCTTACTGTTAGAAGTTTTAAAGCCGCCCTGAGGCCTCTGACTCGGCTTAACGACTGCCATCTATCGACAGCAGCCGGCAAAAACTGCTTAACGTGCCTTGTGAAGCACGGAACCGCTCGGAAAAGTGCCACTAGCGTTAGTCATAGACGGTTACCCATCCATGGACTGAACGCGCCGTATGTTGCTTAACCTTAGTGATCGTTTAAGATCACTCAGGCAGCCCAGGCTACGAGCGATTCAATAGATGATGGTGCTTTAAAACGAAATATTTAAATGTCATAAGATAGAAAGATATATTATATCCCAAGTGTATTCGGCCACAGCACCTGGTATCAGACCATTCAGAGTGACGCACCGTGCTCTCAAGTGGCTTATGTAGTCAATTTTGGTGGAGAATGTGCGCAGACAAAGCCTGATTGGCATCACGACCTGACCTCTCTACCTCTGTCCACCGCCGCAGGCCTCATCCACAAAAGTCGGTCCATTGTCAGTCCAAGTCATTTGCCCAGGAGTATCTGCGCGAACACTGTCACTATGACGACCTAGCGCCGGTTAGCGCATCTGTTTACCATGCGAGAGGTCCCGGGTTCGATTCCCGGCTGGGGAGAAAAAAAAAGAACTCCAGGTCTCGGATGTTTACAATTACATGTTTGTGACGTCGCTGTTTCTGGTTCCCACGACACAGGGTATCCTAATGTGGGGCCAGAAGCAACGTATGCGCCTGTATGTAAATGTTATGTTATGTTATTATAATGGTTCGTGCACTATAATATTTCCTGCGCAAATGACATAAGTATTATACATATAAGTATGACACAAGTTTAAAACTTCAGATAAAAATGAAATAAAATTAACAACAAATACAAGGGAACTTTGCTTTTCTGAATACGTTTATAATGTCATTGCTTAAAACGACGAACTTAAAATTCAATTTAGAATCTCCCATTTACCCGAATGGAAATTAAAAATCCATAGCCCGCCTTCCAATTCCTTTAATTTTATCGTCCAAGTGTACAAATTAATTTGCGGATACATTCTCTTTTATTGCCTTTACTCCGCGGGGCCTTGGGTTCAATCCCTCTCCGTGGGGGAAGCGTTTAGTTTTTTCATCGGATATATTTAAACCGTGTCTCCAGCTAGGGTTGACTTGTACGATTTTAATACTTCCTTCTTACGTACACTTTGGCCACTGTCGTGGAGCAGAAAAAGCCATGGACTGGGTTTTACATTTAAAAATTTAGGCTGAGCATACTCCTTTTTTTGTCATTTTTTAGTTTGTATTATTTAATTTTATTAATATCAGCAATTTTAAAAATAATATGATTCTTATGTAATTTGATATAATAGGTCTTTACCTATAAAATTGCCGTTCTGCAGTACTGGCCATTTCAAATCAAAATAATTTTTGCTTTGCTAAGAATTTTAATTTCAAATTAATTTTATTTTAAGAACATGGAATTCTTTTTCCAAAAGTAGTCATTTGTTTATTGATTAGTCTTACATTTTCATCGCATTTCAATCTTTTTCGTCATCATGGATACGTAAAAAATTTGACTAAAGTAAAGCCAATTTAATAGGCCACATTTGACATTTGTCAGTCTTAGCTTCATAGTGAGGTGACTTGCTAAAAAACATCGATTAAATCGAGTGAATCGATACGGACTTCAAACATTTGTGAATCGAATGCAGTTATTGAGAAAAAGTATTTATAGGTACTGTAATTTTAATTTAGTTCCATTGAAAATCAAATCAAATAAACAATTAATAAAAACTAATAAAAACTCTGTCCCATTATTGTTTAACCTAAATTTATAAAACAAAATAAGACACGTAATAATTTAACCAAGAAAAAATGCATTCATTCACTAGAACTAGTAGAATTATAACAAGTGTTGTCATCGTCATCACTGCTGTCCGCTCTCAGAGATACCTTCTCAGAGGCACTTTGCCAAGAACATCCTACGAGTTTTTTTTTTTACTAAAAGTGTAATAATATAATAAAACGGGCCTCGCCCTTAACAAGAAAAATACGTCTAAAAATTTTTTACAAAGATTTGGTCTCGGTCTTAATACGAAAAATCTATTTATAAAACACAACAAAGATTTGGCTTTGGCCTTCTACAAAGGATTACCTGTATTTAACAAGTTTCCTTCGGATACTTCCATAGTATTATGTCCTATGGTATACTACTGTGGGGCCGGGCAGCAGACATTGAGACTATCTTCATCTTGCAGAAGAGAGCGATCCGATTTATTTACAAGTTAGGTAGTAGGGACTCGCTAAGAGACTTTTTCAAAGAAACTAACATCTTAACAGTTGCAAGCCAATATATATATGAAAATATTATGTACGTTGGGAAAAATATTACAGACTTCAAAACACTTGGTAGCCATCATAACGTTAACACTAGGAATAAATATAAATTGTCATTTCCACGATTTAGACTTGCAAAAGTTAATACTTCCTTTATGAGGCACTGTATAAGGTTCTACAACAAGATACCCCAAGATATATTAGAGTTACCTCCATCGCGGCTTAAGAATTGTATTAAGCACACTCTTTGCAAAAAAGCTTATTATAAAATCAACGATTATTTAGAAGACAAGGATGTCTGGCATTAAATAGTAGTTTAATATTAAATCACACGATAAATGTGTCTAGTGTTCAACACATCAAAGAGTATTTTTTTTAAGATTGTATTTTAGGCTAAAACTGTTTTGAAAAGAATAAATGTAGAGTTTCTTTGTTATTTTCTTCTCCATGTAATCTATTAATTGTGAAACTAACACATTGACGTTCATAAAGTAAATATTCTATTTGGATTATAAATAAAATATTTGAATTTGAATTTACAGGAAAAGGAAAAACGTTACCTGGCTGCACGGACAAAAGTCCTTGGCCTATTCTGTTATTAGCAGAAAAACAAGATTAAAAAAATAAAATATAATGAAACGGATTTTGTTGCTATTCAATTATTTTTGTATTTTTTAGATTATTAAAAGAATAATATAACAATGTTTTTCACTTCTCATGCTATAAAAGTTCGTTTTATGTGATGCGTACTACTTGTATAATCTACTAATAAAATAATCACTATGTGGAATCATGTATTGCTATACATTCCTTTACAGGTAGGTAATCATTGCATCAATTCAACATTTTGACTGATGATTTCTTCGATTTTTCCGGTAACATCCCTAGTTTTTAAAAACAGAAAGGGTTGACCGACATAACCTTGTGATGAAGTTCAGTTTTTTAGGACAAACATTGCTTATTAAGTTTAGAATGGTTTATTAGTCAAAGTAAATTGTAATAATGCCTTATTTTGACATAATTACAATAAATATGTATTATTAACTGAAAAAAGTAAAGCAATTGTGCAGTTCTAACTTTGAAAAAATAAATAATATTGTGTGCCCTGCGTTACAAGGTTACGATGATGAATTTTGATGAAGTGTCAATTGTGACCTATTAAATTGGCTTTACATTAATTATGGAATATGAGTACCGTTGTACCAGCAACGCGGCACAAGCGGCACGCAACATCAACGACGTTTACGGAGCTAACACTACAAGCCAACACACCACCTGTATTGGTTTGCTCGCTTCCGCTCTGGAAATTTCGACCTGAAAAATGAACCTCGACGTCGTCCGAAGACTTTGGTCGACAATGACGAATTAAAGGCGCTTGTGGAAGCTGATGATACACAATCTACGGCTGAATTAGCAGCAGCTTTCGACGTTAGCTACAAAACAATATTGGTCCATTTGTGTCAAATTGGCAAGGTAAAAAAGCTTGACAAATGGGTGCCCCACAAACTCAATGATCGCCAGCGCGAAGTACGCGTCGAGACATGCCTTGCACTGCTCAACAGATACACAAATGAAAGAATTTTGAATCGCATTGTTACCTGCGTTGAAAAATTGATTCTGTTTGATAACCGCAAGTGCTCAGCAAGTTGGTTGGATCCTGGTTCAACACCTAAACAATGCTCTAAACGAAAATTCACCCCTAGAAAATTGATGATCACTGTTTGGTGATCTAGCGCCGGTGTGATTCATCACAGCTTCTTACCAAACGGGGTGAGCGTTACTGCAGATGTGTACTGTGAAAAACTGAACACAATGATGGAGAAGCTGGCACATCTCCAACCAGCATTTGTCAATCGCTCGTCTCCGCTGCTCCTGCACGACAACGCGCGAACTCATACTGCACAGCAGACGGTCTCCAAGTTGCAAGAACTGGGGTTGGAATCTCTCCGTCATCCGCCCTACTCACCAGACCTTGCGCCTCAATACCCGAGAGGCAGTACAAAATGCCTTTGAAGAATTTGTTGCCTCCCGTCTAGCTGATTTCTTTAAGAAGGGCATCAATAAACTGCCACTGCGTTGGCAAAGATGCATTGATTGCATGGGTGATTACTTCGATTAAAACAATAAAAAATACATGAAAAAAATTCGTTTAAATTCTTTCATACAAAACGGCAATTTCATAGGTAAAGACCTAATATTTCGATGATAAAAATAAACAATTTTCAATTTTAATTTTTGAATTCTGTAAAGCTCATTTGTGTACGTACTCATTATCGGTTTTGAGATTTCATAGTTGGTTTCATAATTAAATTGTGTGTAATTTTGACTGCCTTGTTGGTCGAACTGTTAAGGCACTTAGCTGCCAAGAAAAAGTAGTGGTTTCGATTCCCACTGGGTGTCGCCGTATAATCGCCTCAGTCTGGGTGTTTTTTTATGTTTGTAATATTCTTGCCTGGTTACCATAGCACAGGGTATCCTAGTTTGTTGCCAGGTCAAGTGATTGTGTGGTGTGGAAGTTATAATTATTGTAGAAGTTATCATTATTGTAGAAGTAGCCTTTGGTGTGTTTAAGGTGACTTAGCGTTGAGCTAAAGTTAAAGTGAGGTATTGTTTAATAGTACTACCACAGAATACATAGTAGTAGTACTACGTCGAAATTTGGATTATTTTATTAAGGTCCCGGGTTCGAACCCCGGCTAGGAACAAAGAAAAACCCGATGTCTTCGATATTTACATGTTTGTGACGTCGCTGTTTCTGGTTCCCACGACACAGGTTATCCTAGTATGGGGCTAGAGGCGATGCATGTGCATATTATGTAAATGTTTGTTTGTTTTATGTTTTCAAAGAAGAAGCTAAATTAAATTGCACTCGCTCGGTTAGTCTAATGGTGCTATTAAAATTAGTTTGATTGCATTTGGGTGTTTCATCAAAACTTACGTGTGGCTCGCCAATTATCGCAGTCGGAGTAGCGTGGTTCAGCCTCGTAAATTAAAATGTTATTGGTTTATAAAACTAACAGTTTTCGCCTCATTAAGTTTAACTATTATATCTTTGTTTATTGCAGCGAAATATTCCTAGACTTCTTGTGCGTGCAGCGTTCCATCTCTATCTTATAGACAAGTCTTGACATTTATAGTTTTTTCCGTTGTTTACAAAACACGATAGTTGCTTTATTTGATGTACTAATAGAAAAATATATTAAAGTTTAAATTCATTAGCCAAGTTACTGGGAAGCCGTGACTTTGACGCAGTTTTCTGCTTGTACTTCACTTTTAGTTAAAAAATGCTTATATATCAGCGCTGAAAATCAGTGCTGTTTTAGGATAGATCTATTCAACAGTATTATGTTGAGCGTATGTTCAATTATCTTGCATTACGACTGATAGGACCTTGTGTTAATCATATTAGTTTAAGTTGGTTATAGTCGAGTCGTGTCTACGAGCTGTAATCCTTGCATGGCAATATATGATTATTCTATTCTCTTCTTCTATATCCTATTGTCCATCAACAGGGATACAGTGCCTTTATACAAGATCTCCACTTTGTGCAGTATTGGCAACTTTGAGTGCTTCCGCCTCAAATACATTTAAGAAACTTGGACAATCAATTTAAAGCGTATATTTGTCCGTTGGCAGACCTGCGGCCCGATATTCGGACGATGTCGTTATGTCGGCGGAAGGTCCGTGGATGCGAATGGTGAGAGACCGTGTGAAATGACATTTGGGGGAAAAGGCCTATACCCAGTAATGGGCAGCGGTAGACTGATGATGATGATGATGATGATTTGTCCTACCCATGAATGAAGACGTCTGCTGACCATAGACTTCTTTCCTGCTAAGTCAACTCTTCCGATCTTCTGTCAATAATAGAGGTAAATCTGTGATTAATGTGATCAAAAAACTGTAGAAAGAGTATGCCCAAGATGTTTTGTCGTACATACAAAACATCTTGGGCATACTCTGTCAAAAGACAGCTAAAAAGCTATGACTTTCAGAAAGAGATCGCAAGACGGATTTAGTAACAATGAACTGCTTTCGGATTCCGAAAGCAGGCGGCAAAATAATTTTTAAAGGATTAAGGCGATTACAGAAGTAACTATGCAGACCAGCGATTTGATGATATTACTAAAACTCACTTCCATATAAAGCCAAAACAAAAGTATAAGTACTCCATGTTGCATTTGCGATTGCAGCAATATTGCGTATTATCAAATAGTCCTAATCTCAGCCAAGTTTTTCTATTTATTCGACTCCATGGGGAGAGCTTAGTTCCGCCGATTCGATCACGAGCGGTCGTAATGTCTCCCGATCATTCATTGCGTTGTCTTTCTTGATTAAACTACTTTAATATTCAGACATCATTTAACTGGTCGGATCAGTGGGAGAGAGTTGGGCTTAAAATTCATTTTCACATCAAATCAATTGAAGGATACATGCCGTTCTAATTTACACACTTAGGCAACATCATTTATTCATCATCAACCCATTAGTCCCCGCCGAGGGGCACGGGTCTCTTTCCTGAGGATGGTATAGGCCACCCTCCACCACGAGGGGCCTAGTCCGGATTGGCGGAGGCTTGTAAGACTGGTGGCTGGTCTTACTGTCAGAAGTTTTCAAGCCGCCCTAAGGCCTCTGACTTGGCTTAACGACTGCCATGTATCGACGGCAGCCGGCTCCAACTCCTTAACGTGCCTGGCGAAGCACGGAACCGCTTGGAAAAATGCCACTAGAGTTAGTCATGGACGGTCACCATCCATGCACTGAACGCGCCCTATGTTGCTTAACGTTCGTGATTGTTTAAGATCACTCAGGCAGCTGGGGCTAGAAGAGATTCTCAACATCATCACATTAACAAGGCAAGGTAACATCATTATCATTACCCATTTGACAACCACTGCAGGATTTTCCCACGAGTTTCCCGGTCTTGTGCCACCCGTAACCAGCGACTACCTGCCAACGTAACCTGGCTGTCAGTGGGTGGAATGCCCACGCTGCGTCAGCCGGTTCTCGGACGTCAAGCCAAAACTTTTCTACCCCAATTGCCAGTAGAGTCTAACAATAAACCAATGTTGGAAGTGATTGAACTGACAGAAGTAATTGATCAGTCTCAAAGTTCATCTTCTTTATCGTATCTGTCTAAAACGGTGTACTATGTCGAGGTTGTGGAGCTAAAGCAATAAGCGAATCACTCAAGAAGCCTAGTGAAAAACAAAACGACGCACGTCCCAAACAAGAAGAGGCCACACAAAAAACGTGACCCCAGAACGCTCTGACTCACGCAGAATGTAATGGGAAATTACTTTAAAATAAAAAACGCTCCCTCCAGGCTGAGCCCCACTGTTACGGCAATTTGGATAAGCCTCCCTGGAACACTAAAAATTCCACTTAGAAACAAAACTCAATATGCACACGCGGATATTCTCCTTCCCCGCCACTGTACAAGGTCATAAAACTTGAGTGGATAATCGAAATTAGAAAAAGTAAATTACATCAAGATGCTTGTTTTCTATGTGCTTTGAATCTTAAAGAGGGTGCAGTAGAAGCTAAGGAAACTCCTATTCAAAGCTCTACACAAAAGATAGTTCGATTAAATTAAATTAGTTTATCACATTAAAATTTACTAACGATACCAAAAAAGAATTATCTTTTGCTTAGCAATTAGTAGTATTATAACCACCAACCAATGACAATATATCTATTGCTTAGGCCCGATCGAGGTCTATACCTAAACAACCATTTAAGAGCGGTCACATTTTGAGAGCTCTTTCATTAAGAGGCACAATGCCAATACATATAACTTATTGCAAACCCTCCTAGTGGGAGACTTTTTATGGCGCATTTACTAAGAATCCTCGCGATCTACTAATCCTGTCCAAAAAACACAATAAGCCCCGAGCCATGAGAAGAGTTTGAGCTAAATTATTATCCGAGTCATTCCGACCCCACGGCGAAAAGGTTTGATAAAGTGGATCACAAAACGCAACGCTGCGCCGTCACTATACAAACAACGAAAGATTACCTCGGATACTAAGTGCGCGAAAGCACTCATGTGAACAATGGAGTCAAGTAATGTAAATTACATATAGAAAGGCAAATTTCCGTTTTTGTAGCGTGGCCAAATTGTAGATTCTCTATCAGCTGACTTTCATCTAGACCATGAGTTTTGTGTATGCCTACCGCTTACAGTTACAAATAAATTTTCTCAACCTGAATCTGATGTTTGAATATCAAAGTCTATCCATTGGGCTTTCTGTTGCATTTATTTGTCACAGCAACGGCTCGGTATGGTATAAATAACAGCGGGCCTGTAAGTGGTCCTTGCGGTACGCCGCCCTCGCGTCGCAAAGCCGAGCTAACCGTGCGAGACGCCTTCCACTTGTTATTGTGAAATATGAATTATGAAAATAATAAAAAAATAAAAAGCCTGCTAGAGAGCGCGGGGGGCTAAAGCGACGCACGCGCCGCCACGTGCCACGGACTTAAATATTGAAAATTTTAACCGCAGCCCATTGTAACAGTTTAAAACCACCATTTTAGTAGACAGCCCCTTTCATTATCCCAAGTCATTGCATCTCAATCTGTAGATTATTCGTCATATCGATCGCCGCAAATCAAGTGGCAGTGGCGACGGTCTACCCCTACAAGATACTGTCATATTTTTGTGTATGCATTTGATTTTAGTGTCGGGAAAAAGCAACACAATTTAAAATGCATGATTGAACGTGCAAATGTCGATGGACAATATTTTATTTACAGGTTGCGAATGAAGCGAGTGCTTCCAAAATGAAAAGGGTTGTCGGCATTTGATGGCGCTCAGTGCGGATTATCTCCGATGCCTCCATCACACGCATCCAATATTTATTCGCCACCGACGCCATTGTATTAATAGTAGGACAATAAAATAGCTTTTAGCACAGAAGAATAGATCAGGCCTTTACCTACTTCTTTTTTTAAAGTGTTTCTATATCACTGAAAGTTAGCAGTTAGATCCTCATTCACTGTTTAGTGAAATTCAAAATTATTTATCTGCGCTTTGGCACCGGTCTACTTTCTGATTTTCACATCTGAAACTTTCGAATCCATGATCTGATTGATCATGGACAAAGGTTATCATATTGTCCTTTTCAAAACAAACATTTAGGTACGTGCGAAGATTTTTGGATCAATCATCTTGAAATTATCTTCTGTTCTTAAATGTGAACTTCTGTTTCCTACTTATTTTGTGGCCTTGTGTGTGCCGCGCTAGTCCTACTGTAGGATTAAGCTGGGGTACTTTTTTAAATAGGGTTAGAGTTTTTCCCTCCGGCTCCAATGCGGGGGTCGTGATAAATGACACATGCACATTTTTCGAAATACCCAATTTCGGATTTAAGTCACCCCAAAGTGGCCTGGTGGCGGACAATGGCTGACTGCGACCGGTATAACGTCATTCACACCGATGGGGTGACGACATTGCTCTGATGTTCCACCTTAGAATAGGTCAGTCAGGCCAGTGTTTTAATACCTAAGTGGATTTTATTTTGATTGTCTCTGTCAGATCTATACTTTGCTTCGTTCTAATAAGGAGGATGAATCCTGCACACAGCCTGCTAGTCATGCATTCAACGGTGACAAAATCACAAAATTTGAAATTAATGTAATCCGAAATTAATGTAGGTAGGTATTCCATGCTGTCCTTTATTTTCATATTTGTACAAATACGCGTTCTGCAGCATGGTAAGCCGCAAACTATTAGTAGCACCTAGGTAGTGGTAGTAATTTAAGTGATACAGTGTCCTACAGATGCAAAACCTGCCCTGCCCTGATGGTATACTTGTTGATTCATGAAGTGGGTTATTAGTGGCTACCGTGCCCCATTATAACGGTGTTCCAAAGACAAATTGTGCGTAAAACAGTTGCTGCAAAAACGCTCGTCTGTCTAGCGAGGGCTATTGTGGATTTTGTTAGTTGATAATGCAAAGACTCACGTTTTTTACAAGAGGTGTTGCGTTAATGACGCGTGGAATAGCAAGACTCTGACGGTGCCTTCCTAAACCACTAGTTTCTATTGCCCTTAAGACAAACAGGTCCTAAATACCACAAAGCCTGAGTGCTTACTTCAACATCGGCAGCAATGGTATTAGTTGCGTTATGGTCTTGAAAAATAACTAAAATTAAAAATCATGAGGGGATCAGGCCACCAAAAATTCTACAGGTTAAGCGCTAAGATCTCATTGTAAAACGGTCAATGTTTTAACTAAACTAGATTTTCTTTGCCAATGTGTTATTTATTGCAGATCAGATGAAATCGGCAGCTTTTCTTGTACCTGGACTTTGATACCTGTAAATGAGTCTTTGTTTACACAAATAACATCTCATATGATGTATATGACGTATATTGGGCTTTACTGATCACTGCTTTTATTCATCTAACAACTCGACTCAGTCCATTGTGAATTATCTAATTGTGAACTTGATTTCAATTAAATCAATAATTTTTCGCTATCAAAAAATTTTGAAAAAATTATAAATAACAGATTGATTAACTATTTTGAGAGTAACCATCTTCTCTCGGATAATCAATTTGGTTTTAGACGAGGTAAATCCACCAATGACGCTATTCTTGGTCTAACTCATTATATCTCTTCTAATGTAGACAATGGTAAAAAGGTGATTACTATCTTCTTGGACCTAGCCAAGGCTTTTGATACGGTCTCTGTCCCCCAGCTCGTAATGAAATTAGAAAGACTTGGTATTAGAGGTAAGGAGTTTGAGATTTTTAAAAGCTATCTATCTGACAGATATCAAATTATCAGGATAGGTCCATACATTAGTGATAAACATCTTCTGTCCTATGGGGTACCACAAGTAGAATTTTGGGACCTACTTTATTCCTAGCCTATTTTAATCATTTACTAGAAATAAAAGACTTTAACGGCAACATCACATCCTATGCTGATGATACGACCCTATCTTTTGCGGCTGATTCTTGGGAAGATGTGTATAATGCTGCACAAGTGGGACTAAACAAGGTAAAAGAATGGTTAAAATTCAATACCTTGACCCTTAATATTGAGAAATCTAAGTACATCACCTTCTCAATTCACAATACAGTGTTGGTCAATCCTAATCTTAATTTGGTTGCTCATGATTGTTCCAGTACCATAACACAAACCTGCTCTTACGCAAAAATAGAAAAAGTAAAATCTATAAAATACCTAGGTATCATCATTGATAATAACCTTAACTTCAAGGAGCATATTACATTAGTAACCGCTCGCGTCCGTATATTAATGTACGTTTTTAAAAGTCTCCGTCACGTTCTTGAACCAAAACGCTTAAAACAAACGTATTTATCGCTCTGCCAGTCAGTAATCACTTATGGCATTGCCGCTTGGGGAGGTTCTCATAAAACTGCTTAAAAAAACTAGAAATCGCACAACGAGCTATTCTTAAAATATGTACTTTTAAACCTATATTTTACCCTAAAACAGAACTTTACAAATCCTGTGAAGTACTAACTGTACGGCAACTTTTTCTTCTTGAGATTATATTAAAGCAACACTCCTGTCTAACTTTTGATCCTTCCGTAGCGTCGAAACGTAAAAATTACAATGTTTGCAAACATAAAAGACGTTTCAATACATCTTTCTCTCAGAACTTTTTTGAATTTTTAGGCCCCTTTATCTACAACAAAATCAATAAAATAAATAATATTTATGATAAAACTAGATTAGACTGTAAAAAAATTATTATAGACTGGCTACAAAAACTCAATTATGAAGAAACGGAATATGTTATTGATATCAAAGTAGAATAAAAGTCAACAAAATTAACCGTTTAAGTTTTTCTCTTTATTAGGGATGAACGTCATCTAATAACATACAAAACAGACACCCTCTCTCATTAAGTTTAAAACACACATCCACTCACATAATATACACATCATGCGCGCACACACACACACACACACACACACACACACACAAACACGCACACACATACACACACGGGCACACACACACACACACACACACACACACATATACACACACACCGACTTGTAAATTTCAATTATTAAATTTCAATAGTCTAAGAATCATAATCGTTTTGTACAGTGCGACGATCCAATGTCTGATACTAGAACCTGCTTCACGTAATGTGATTCACGGAATTGGCACTGATTGCTGTAATACAGGTGATAAGCCTAGCACAGCAACAGAAGCTGTCACGTAACAAGCCCAGGAAGCTCAGAAGATGGAGGAATAAGGAGACTTCGTTGGGTGTTAGGACTTCTTTATTGTTAAAAAGTAGAGGCACCTGATGACAAAAGGTACATTTTAAAACTAAACTTAACACAACGCTTACAGAGAGCTACGTAAAAAATAACACGCAACACTTACGATTGTGCCTCGTTGAAAATAAGGTTTTGGAGTACAGAACCGTCAGGATTAGATAACATTCACTGAATACTGAATTTAACTTGCACTGGTTCACCAATTCATTTTTTTTTTATTTATTTAATGTTTTTTTTTAATTATCTACTTGTAGGGAATGTGGGTCCAGTTTTTTTTCTCTTTCGGGCTCACGTGAATAAGTTGCTTCGGAGAAATGTTTCCGGAGCCCGGTTATCCGTTCCGGCGCATTAACGGGCGGGTTATAATAACGGATAATGGTATCGCTATTTGTAATTACCAGCGCCGGCTGACCGCGGGAAGGTCAGTCCTGGCTCCAGGGTTCCTTAATTGTTTCTTGGTTTTAGCTCTGATCAAATAATTCAAGTAAATAATAATAAAGAAATAGGTACCTACTAGGTGTGCTGGTTGGTTCGTTCAGATATGGTTCGGATAAAAAATATCTTAATATAAGACAAAAATCTGTCGCTCAGCGTGCTATGACTGTGCTCGAAGTCTCTTTAACTTCTTTGAGATCTACTGTGACAGCAAGTTTAAGTTAGCAAGGCAATGGGCCGGTCACATACATAATAATATTTGTGAAAAACAAAACTTTGGCCCTTTGGACATTTAGACACCAATACGAGGGATCAAAGATCGATCCCTGTGGCGCCGCGTTTCGCGCATCTGCTTATCATGCGAGAACTCCTGGATTCGAACCCCGGCTGGGTATAAACACCCAGGTCTTGATGATTGAAATTGAAATTGAAATCCAACAGCATTATGCTGAGCGTATGTCCGATTGTCATGCATTACGACTGATAGGACCTTGTGTAAACCATATTAGTTTTAAGTTTGTTATAGTCGAGTCCTGTGTACGAGCTGTAATAATATAATCACTAAATTACTTTTCTTTCTTTCTTTCAAAATTGAAATTGAAATTCTTTCTGATGGTTCGGTTTTTGATGATTACATGTTTGTGATGTCGCTGTTTCTGGTTCCCATGACTCAGGTATCCTAGTGTGGGGCCAGAAGCAATGTTTGTGCCTGTATGTAAATGTTTATGTGAGACGTTCTGTCTTTTTCATGTCATAGTAGCAAAACGATTTGTCTACCCGCCATAAAACAAAAACAGTAAAAAAATGGTAAAAATCGATTCACCCAGTCACAAGTTCTGAGGTAACAAACATAAAAAATACCGTCAAATTGAGAACCTCCTTTTATTGAAGACTGTTAAAAAACTTAAGAAACGGAGTGTTAAGTGCGTCTCAAAGGTAGCCGGAGGATTCAGTTCGTAACTACAGAGCTGCTAAAGCATCGTAAACAAGCCGCAGAAGCGTATCGCAGCGATACCGCGGGGCGAGCCGCCCGCTTTACGTATTCATAAAGTTATCACACATAATGTCTGCAGCTTATGATAATAAGATAACCCACTTTATACCGCGATTAAAAGTTCCCAAGACTTTTGTCACTGATTAGCTAGTGACAGAAGTACGGGATTCATTATTATGATGCCAAAATGTTTATTAACAATCTCTTCTCTTAGTTTAATATGTATTGCTCTTTAGATATATTTTACATTGGCATCAATGACAGCAGACAGCGAGCTGTCAGCTGCCAGCTAGTTTATGATGCCAACATTTAAAGCCCATCATGCCCCCACCGAGAGGCACGGGTCTCTTCCCTGAGGAAGGTATAGGCCATACTCCACCACGACATGGGTATCCTAGTGTGGGACCAGAAAATATGTAAATGCTTATGTTTCTTATAGGGATTTCTTAGTAGAAATAACATTCCAAGATGTTACACTGTTGAGAATCTTTTAGCAGAGACAACCAAGAACTTACGGGAGGCCAGGGGTCTTTTTCCTGAGAAAGGTATAGGTCACATGGGGACCAAGTCCGGATTGGTGGAGGCTTGTAAGACTAGTAGCTGGTCTTACTGTCAGAAGTTTTCAAGCCGCCCTAAGGCCTCTGACTCGGCTTTACGACTGCCATCTATCGAAGGCAGCCGGCACCAAGCCTTGCAAAGCACAGAACCGTTCGGAAAAATCCCACCAGCGTTAGTCATAGAACGGTCACCCTTCCATGCACTGAACGCACCCTATGTTGCTTAACCTTCGTGATCGCCTAAGATCACTCAGGCGGCCGGGGCTACGAGCGATTCATATTATTACCACTTATACACCAAATACTACTTAAGCGAAACGAAACTTCTGTTTCTTTACATTTCATTTGACTCCGTAAGAAGGTTTGTGTTAGTCAGGCGACGTGACACGCTAAATTGTTTATTATTGGCATAGTTTCGTTTTTATGTCAGTTTGATTTGTCGCCGACGTTTCGTGTTTAAAAGTTCCCAATTGATGTTAATGGGAGTTTTAGTGGGCTTGATGAGTGCTTAACTAGTCAAAAGTTGACCTTGATGAATGTTAAGTTATCATCATTGGTCCCTGTTATCTATACTGATACCTACTAGCTGACCCGGCGAACGTTGTTTCGCCATTTATTTATTTTTTCATTTAGGGCTATGAAAACTAGATAACCACTTACTATTCTCAGACCTACCGAACATCCATATAACTTAATCAAAATCGGTCAATCAAATACGGAGGAGTGTGCGCAACTGTGACACGAGAATTTTATCAATACTAATATTACAAAGAGAAAAAGTTTGTATGTTTGTAAGTTTATGTGTAAGGTGTAATTAAACTTGAGCCATTACAAACGTGCGAACTGAGTCATAAACATTTGTATCAGACCTCTCTCTCACACATATAGGAGGCATATCAGGCATATCGGAACTCTCGCTCGCACTTTTATGACTCGGTTCGCACGTTTGTAATGGCTCAAGTATAGGCTAATACGTTCACGAAAACGTACTCGCGGGCACTTCTAGTTTCTAGTTTCTTCTAGACTATGGCTTGAGCAATAAGAACAGCCAATTTTGGGCCTTCAATTCAAGCTCGTCCTTATTTATCTCGATTTTGGCACCTTTCAGAGCGTCTCCAAGTGATTTTAGGACCTCCTCTCTTTCTTGTTCTAGTAAAGCAACACTATGATGATAAGTTAAATCTTCGTCTTTTTCAAACCAAACCAAAGATTTCTATTTCTAACGGTCGTTTGCGACAGCTTCAAATTCAGGCCGATGTAGGTAGTGAATAGTTGAAAACTGGTGTCAAAAATATTTAATGGAAAGGATTTATGCTGCCACTTGTAGATTATTACGTGAAATTTGAGTTCTAGTAACTGGTTCTTGTCCAGTATTTGACATGTTCGTCAACGCCGGAGCAACCTTTTATGTCGGCTGCGATGCCTGGGATATAAAAAGACATGGTATTTTTTGTTAAATGCCTCCCGTTACCTCGGGCGGTTGTCAATAAAACTCGGACCCCTCTATCGAGTGGAGAAAAATAAGAAAATAGCCTTCAAGAATGTGTCGCGAACCCTTTCTAGCCGTTAATAAATGTCAGGTTCCCAGCGGTAGGGTGACCACCCGGCCACAGAGTAACGAAAAGGAAAGCTCCGATGGTTGTTCACAACATGTTTCATTTTATAATGTTTACTCTAACTAGTCCCTTTACCTGTATTCACTCAAATAAGTATATAGTATTATCTTCACTTTCTAACTTACCTAGAACTATTATTGCAAAAACGGTCGTTTAATAGCTTTTGTTTAATTCATTTTATATTTAAAGATACTTTAAAGATTGTTATACTCATTTCTATATATCCTTATTATAAATCAATTAAAATAAAAATATTATTGGTCTGTTGATTTATAAGAATTATAATTGTTATAATTCAACAGAACCTTATAAAGTATCTTGTATTTTATTGTACTGTTATCTTGTAAATATGTTATGTTTGTGTTTGTCCTCGTGTACGATAAGGAATATTCTTACATATCTTCTTATGTTGACGTTATAATTAGGTAATACTAAAGCCATATTATGGTATTGTGTGGAACTTCTACACCACTCTACATTCCCGCCATCTGCCGGGCATTCCCGCGAACTTGTCACCGCGTGACGTCACGGCTGAGCGCCAGCAAATTATGGTCACCCGTTCGGGTTTCCGTCACCCTTTAAGCGGAGAGTTGCTTGGAAAATGTATTGACAATCGACAGTTATTGGTGCTTAGGGTGATTTTTGCTGTAACGGTTCTTGTAGCGACATAAAAATAAATGAAACTGCTGGCTGCAACTGAAGAGTTTGGTAAAAGGTAGATTAGAAAATACAAATTTTAATGCTAAGGATGAATCTACTCATCAAGACATTATTTTATTTATTGTGACGAGCAGAATATGCGAGAGGTCCCGGGTTATATCCCGGCTGGGGACAAAAAAAAAACCCAGGTCTTGGATGTTTACATGTTTGTGATGTCACTGTTTCTGGGTCCCACGACACAGGGTATCCTAGTGTGAGGGCAGAAGCAATGTCCGTGCCTGTATGTAATGTTATGTTATGTTTGTAAGGGTAACTACATAAATTTATGAAGGTTGGTGAATTGAAAGTGATTTGTCGGGATCGTAGCAAGAGGCAGTCCCTGGTCTCTGCCTAGCTCTCTGGGTTACAGGCGTGAGATTATGTATTTAGGTATTTACAAATTTTTATTTATTATTAGTGATTGGTGCCTCTGCCTACCCCCTCGGGGATAACGGGCGTGAGTTTTTTATTTTTTTTATTTATTTATTACTAGCTTTCGCCCGCGACTCCATCTGCGTGGACTTTAGTTTATAATTTTGCAACCCCGTTCACCCCCTTATGGGTTAAATTTAGAAAAACGGCGAAACACGTGTTCATTCAACTGTGTTGAAGAGTATTAATTTTAAGTTTCAAGAAAATTAGACAACATTCTTTGTACCTCCCATACAAATTTTGGCAACCCTTTTCGCCCCCTTAGGGGTTGAATTTAAAAAAATCCCGTCTTATTTCTTGCCTACATTATATACAGACCCTCTGTGCAAAATTTCAGATAAAGATAAAGATAAAGATAAAGATTATTTATTTGTCAAACATGAGTTAAAAAGGTTGTTTCATTATAATAAATATGTCCTGTGCATGTTTTGTCCTTCGGGACTTACAAAATTCTTGAGAGAGCACCTTCCATTAAATTTATGTAAAAAATTAGATTATAATCATAATAATATTAATTCATTAGTAAATACAAAAATCCATAAAAATAAAACAATTTTATAGTCAAGATGATTTAGTACACACAAGGTCAATCAAAAAAATAATAATAATAATGTCGGAGTTGTAGTGAATAATTAAATTAATTCTATATATTCATTCAGTCAGGAATTCCATTAAATTATAATAACATTTTTCCAACAACATTTTTTTCAATTTAAATTTGAATTGGTCTATGTTTAATTCTCGTAATGATCTTGGTATTTTATTGTAGATTGTAGGCCCCATACAAAACACACTCTTTTGCATAAGTGCAGTGTTGGCTCTACGAATATAAACTCTACTTTCGTCCCGTTGTAAGCGAGTGCTGACGAGCGAAACTGGTTGGAAAATATCAGGATTGGATTTAACAAATAGTCCCACCTCTAGAATGTACATTGAGGGAAGTGTCAGAATATTGTTGTCTTTAAAATAGGATTTACAACTGTCAGTCTTTTTTAATCTAAACATTGCTCTTAGACACCTTTTTTGCGCCTTAAACGCTATATCTCTATCAGTTGAGTTACCCCAGAATATTAGGCCATACCTCAGCACTGAAGCAACAATTCAGCTTCCTACTTTCAGCTTTCTTCCTCGGCTTGGGCTGGGCATTGAAGAGTGAATGAATCAGTCAGTCAGGACATTGAATTTTATTTATATAGAAGATTATGATATCAATATGAAAGTTATCCCCTTCAAGCCCGGCGGACCCGCCGGCGGGCCAGATATAAACTACGGCGCATTCCGTCAGGTTCTCTTGCAACGGCACTTTGAATCGTATTTTGAAGATAATACAGACTACAGTTGTAAGAGCACGTTCTATTCTTTTGAAAACTCATAAATTTCAAATTTTATTCTGTGAAAATGTGGTAGGCCTGAGATATTTAATAATACTAGAGTAAAAATAGGATTATTACTACGCTATATCAATAAAAAAAGCCATCTATAATTATAATGTTACATGCCCTATAGGGCCCACGATAATGCATATTTAAATTTTAACATAATATACTTGTGGAATGTAATAAATTATTGAGTATTGAGTACATTTGTGCAAATGCCTCAAATACCTGAGTCTGAGCGTATTTCCGCATTTTTATTTCATACCACAGAAAAGGGTATCCTAGTTTGAGACCAGAATACGTGATTGTGATATGAGTAAGTTTTTCTTAAGATCATGAGGACCATAAACATATTAGGACATTTACAGACATGCTAATACATTTCTTCTGGCCCCACAGTAGGATACCCTGTGTCATGGGAACCAGAAACAGCGACATCACAAACATGTCCAACATCCAAAACCTACCGATTTTTATTATACACCAGATGGGGCTCGAACCCGAGACCTGTATGGTAGGCAGATGCGCTAACCGATGCGCCACAGAGGTCGTCAACACCAAGACACGTGCTGTTTAAGTTTTTTATCATCGTGAGGAAAACGGAGTGTTTGAAGTGTTCGCGGTGATTTGGAGTATGCGCAATGTACTTTCACTACACTTGTTCTGTATTCGCGCCGTCCATAAATATATCAGTGATATGATCAATGAACCGATATTTACACAAATATTGCCGATAAATAGCCCGAAGGCCATTCATTGCAGGTACTTTTAGCTGCGACTGAAGTTTTCTCGTGGAAAAAAATACTTGGGGACAGTACAGTCCGCTCACTTTTGATGGCTTTTATAGTTCGTGGTATAGGATCAAGTTTTGGACAAGTGATAATGTACTCGTTCTATATAATATAAATATCATAAATTATATAAATTCTATAGAAATAACGACATCATCCGGAGGGCCTTCGCCACAGCCGGGGTTCCAGCTACGCTGGAACCTCAAGGCATCATCCGGGATCCCTATAATCCCTTGGAAGCATGGGAGGCCGCTAGTGTGGGACGCTACGTGCGTTGATACACTGGCACCCTCTCATGTTTCCCAGAGTGGAAGGGCCGCTGGTGCGGCGGCCGGCGCGGCCGAAAGCCTCAAACGGCGCAAATACAGCTCTATTAGCAACGGTTACGTATTTGCGCCGTTTGGGGTCGAGACGATGGGCACATGGGGCCCAGAGGCGCGCCTGCTGATTAAGGACCTAGCGGCGCGCCTAATCGACGCATTAGGAGACCAAAGGGCTGGCGCGTACCTCGGCCAAAGGATAAGCCTGGCCATCCAAAGAGGCAACGTCGCCAGCGTTCTGGGCTCCTTGCCGCGGGATGGTGACCTGGGGCACGTGTTTTATTTTTAAATATATATTTTTAGCATAGTTTTATACAGGATGTTAATTTGCAAGCGTGCCATATTTAAATAAAAAATAGTAATTAATGTTACCAGTTAATGCAGTCTACTAACAGTCTCCCATATTCAAGGAAACCGTCGATAAAAATAAAACTTATTTTTAGGGTTTGAATAGGAATAACCTAAGATGGAAGGTGCTGCGACACGCACGTAATGGGAAAAGACCGAGACCCCGCCCCGTTGCCAAGTTGGCACCGAGTGAAAGAAACAGCAATAACAACAAGAAACATATGATTTCAGATTTCCCTTCCTACTCTCACGGGCTTAGGACCGACAAAACAACCAATTTCTTTGGTAGGAGGTTAGTAGGTATTAAAATATTGCGCAAATTAGTTTATTTACAAGTTGGAATAAAAAAGTAGGAAGTAGATAACATACCCAAGTACTAACCTACCTTCAAATAAATCGTTGATCTGGCGTAGTTAAAAGTCTGAAATCACTGTTATTTACACTAATTGAGACGTTATTTACAGGGTACTTACAATGATTAAGTTGTACGGAGCAATTGTTCGAAGTGGCCACCGTTCTGCGCTATGCAAAGTCTCGCACGACGACACAAATTACTTTTTAAATTTTGCAACACAAACACATTTTGCCTAACAGTTTGGAAGGCAGAAATAATCCTTTCACGCAACACAGCCGCATTGTTAACTTCTTCAGCATACACTAGTCTTTTAACTTTTCCCCACAAATAAAAGTCTAGGGGAGTAAGATCCGGGGACCGCGCTGGCCAGGCCACTGGGCCTTCGCCTCCTATCCATTATCCAGCGGTCACCAAAAGTGTCATTGAGGTACTCGCGCACTATGAGTCCGTAGTGCGGAGGAGCACCGTCCTGCTGAAAATAGAGGTTTTGAAGATCGTTCAATGGCACGTCCTCCAACATCTCATCAACCATGTGGTGCACGGCGGTGGCGGCGCGCACACATTAGGTAGTAATGAAAGAGCGTGCGATACCGGCACGTGCGCACGTCACAAAGGATGTCCGGTCACTGAGTGGCTGGGCTAATTGGGGGTGCGCTCGCGCGGCGTGTTTGTTCTATCTGCGCATGCGCATGCCGCTCGGGGTGCGAATGTGTGTGTTTGTGTGGATGCGCGTGGTTGCCAAACCGTCGTCCGAAAATTTAGGGATGTGCGAGATAATTCGATATTAGAGCTGGGCGTTCTCTTTATCGATAAAAAATGTGACGTCAGAGAACAAAAGAAAAAAAATCGACTCTTCTTTTATGATTGATTTTTGTTTATAATCAGCAGTATAATCACGTCCTAAAATATGGCACGCTTGCAAATTAACAGCCTGTATATAAGCTATATTATTACTTACTTTAGGAATTTAGTTTATGTCATTTTTATTAAGTAATTACTTATTTTAGTTAGTTTATAGTGAGTATGTTATTTAAGTTTTGTTATTCAATAAATATCACTCGTTCTTAACTTTTTAAGAAATTTTCTTTATTCCGGATACACTTACTTGTCAGTCAGAGACGAGCAAACGGACTTTTCTACTCAACATGATTAAGCTCTGCGAATTAGAGCGAAACCTGGTCGGACTCTCCCGACAAAAAAGTAAGTGTAAATAATAATGTTTTGATATTACAAGTCTCCACCAATCCGGACTTGGCCCCCGTGGAGTATTGCCTATACCTTCCTCAGGGAGAGACCCGTGCCCCTCGGTGGGGGCATAATGGTTTGATGATGATTACAAGTGATGATTGCACTCATTGATCTTGAGCTTCTTAGGTAGATGGACATTCATACCAACTTATTTACTACATGTGATTTAAGAAAAGATGGTTAAAGCTAAGTTTTTATTCGTTGCCTTTTCCTCCACTACATTCGGCCAAAGGCAGCGGCTAACATTACGAGTACGTACATTGACATTAAACAAACAGACTGTAAGTTTTTTACGTTGCAATGATTTCTGACTTCATGCCAGCCTCCAATGAGAACCAACCTACGACATCCATTTCGATCGTCAATCCTTTAAACTGCTAGACCCACAAGGCAGCCTACTTGAAACCCTAGACACGAGCATCTGGCGTCAAACCACTCGATAATTTTCTCCGGCAATAGTACCATCACGCCTTGTTGCGAAACGGGAAGCCATTATGCCGGCTACATTGTATCTGGCTAGAATGCCGAGCTCTGACGTGAATAAACACACATTTTATCGGCTGATAAATGCACACGTCGCGTACTACGAGCTCTACTCTGTAGTATCTTTGTGTGAACTTTTATGAGAAAATAAAAGTCAGAAGTTCACGAAACGGTTATATTTGATAAATCGTAATATTAGGTTACAATACTTCAATAAAGAAATCACAGCACACTCAAGATACGTCTTTTCACGTCAGCTGCTATGCTTCGAATGATCAAAAATCTCGACCTTCGATGTCGCCTGCCCCACTCTTCAACTTAACCCAGTGTTGCCATAAAAAAGATGTTGCCAGCTAAAAGTTCTCGAAATATATATATTCGGCGACATCGAATATCGATTACAAAAATTTATCGATTAAAATAACCAAAATTCGTATATAAAATCCACAATAAATAACACAAGCTTACATATTCGTCCATCCTGATTTATAATCACGACCTCGTGACTTAATCCCTGTGAAAAAAAAAACAATTATCATCCTTCCATATTTATTATCCGATATTGGAACCAACTCATCCTTCCGATAACAATAACTTATGTAAATTCATCCTTCCATGTTCTTATTCTAATCATCCTTACAATATATTATGAAATTCTCCAAATCATCCTTCCTGTTCTTATTCTAATCATCCTTACAAAACATTATGAAATTCTCCAAATCAACCTACCTGTTGTTTACACGTAATATTACATAGTTTTTTTTTTTTTTTTTTACATATCCAATTATTCCAAATTAATCATACTTCCGATAAACCTGTATCCCTTTTTATTAGTACATGAAAACTTATTTACATATAGGTATATATGTATATATATATATATATATATTTTTTTTTTTTTTTTTTTTTTTTTTTAGTAATATAGTAAACAAATCAACCCTTCTGTTTTAATTAATCCATTTATATTTGTATATAATTATCCAGTACGTACATATTTTTCACGTTCAACACTCACATGTGTATGTATTTTATATTTATCTTAATTAGTCTCCATATCTGCAGAGTTTGGTACCTCATTGTTTAAATCTATCATTTCATCCTCACTCAAACTATGGTGACTGTCACCTAAATCGTCTACTCTTTTATCATTAACCATGTCAGAATCACTGATGTTATCACCCGGTTCCTCCACATCATCAACGCTTTCATTCTCATCACTTTCATAATACCTATGAAAACTTAACCATGGGAATATTTTATCTACTGGGTGCACCGCTCTATAAATGGCTTTGCCTTTATGTCTTGTTATAGGTGTATCTTCCACCATGTACCTGTCATTACTAAATACCTTCACTACTTTATATGGTCCAAAACATTTGGCTATCAATTTCTTACTTTTCCCGGGACACAATATTGACCTCTCTACTCGCACCAAATCTCCTTTTTTGAATATTCTAGGCTCGCATCGTGATTTGTCAAATCTGTTTTTCTGTGCTAACTGAGTTCTGGCTACGTGATCGTCTACCCCCTTTCTTATCTCTTCAATGTTTTCAAGACTTTCAGTATCATTATCTAAACTGGATCTAACCTTTCCTTCAGAACATCCCGTTAACTGTATACCGAATAATACTTCTGCCGGCGTTCTATTGATGCCCTTATTTAAAGTATTATTCATACCCCATTGGACATCTAAAACTTTGTCATCCCACAAAGATTCATCACGACCGTGGTTCATAGCTGTCAGAGCGTCAAGTACAGTACGGTTGTACCTTTCCACTTGCCCATTGGCTCGTGGGGTAGCAACTGCGTTCATTATGTGTTTAACACCGGCTTCATTAAGGTAAATCTTAAGAGCTTTGCCCGTGAACGACGAGTACCTGTCTGTAATCAGTCTGACTGGACAACCAAAAGTAGCAAAATACTCCTTTAGGACATGGATTGTTGTGGAGGCTTTAGTATTCTTTACGGGTTTTAGGATAGTAAATTTACTGTAGGAATCGATAATTAATAGCAAATACTTGTTTTTCCTTTTGCTTTGATTAAAAGGGCCCAAATGATCGGCATGAAGCGTGTGGAAGGGCTTCGAGACTCTTGGAATTGGATGAAGATATCCAGACTTTTTTCCTGAAGGGGTTTTACTATGAGCACACTCGAGACATGATTGCACGTATTTTTTTACAAATTTCTTTAACTTTGGGAACCAATAATGCTGTTTAATTTTATCTAAAGTTTTCTCAAGGGAAAAGTGACCAATGTCATCGTGGCACGCTTTTAAAATCTGCCAACGCACACCCTTAGGTACCAACCATTTCGGTCCATCATCTGTCAATCTGTAAACGTTATTATTTTTAAGGCAAAAATTCTCCTTCACATCAACCACGTCCTTACTATTAGCGTCTAACAATATGCTTCTGATCCGATCTACTTCACTGTCTGCTGTTTGAACGGTCGTCAACCAGGCATCGGTTATTTGTAAAACCGCAGGATAATCTATTTCCGTAACCTCAGATGTAGGGATGGGGTTCCTACTTAAGGCATCGACGTGACACATCCCTGACCCAGACTTATACTTGATCTCGCAATCAAACTCTTGCATCAAACTCCACCAGCGAGCAACTCTTGGTATCATGTCTCGTTTCATGAACGTAGCGCGTAAAGAATTGCAATCCGTGACTACTGTGAACGGCATTCCAATTAAGTACGGTCTGAATTTAATTAGCGACGATATCACTGCCAATGTCTCTAATTCATATGAAGAAAAATGTTGCTCAATTGGTGAAGTTTGACGGCTATAGTACGCTACGGGCTTAAGATCTCCGTCTACTTGTTTCTGCAACAGTATTCCACCTACACCCCATTTACTTGCATCTGTATGCAATTCTGTAGTTAAGGATGGATCATACAAAGCTAATACTGGACGCCTTACTAATCTTTGCTTCAGTTCATCAAAGGAATTTTGTTGCTCTGAACCCCATATCCAAGGAGTATTATTTTTAAGCAATCCAGTTAAGGGTTTAGCCAGAGCAGCAAAACCCTTGATGAACTTCCTAAAAAAAACTGGCAAGACCCAAAAATTGCCGTACACAATGAACATTTTTCGGTACAGGAAAATTGTGAACTGCCTCTATTTTCCTTTTACCAGGTTTTATACCAGTTGCAGAAACTTCGAACCCTAGGAAATCTACAGATGTCTGGAAAAAGTAACATTTACTCGGCTTTAAGGTCAAATTAAATTCCCGTAGGCGAATGAAAATCTGCTCCAACTTCTGAAGCCCATCATCAACGGTTTTGGATGGTACTAAGACATCGTCCATGTACGCAACTGCTGTGTTAAACCTTAAAGAACCTAAAGCCTTATTAATAGCCCGCTGAAAAACAGCTGGAGCGTTGGCCAGTCCGAAGGGCATTCGGTTAAACTCCCACTGGCCATCAGGTGTTATAAAAGCTGTTTTGGCTTTACATTCTTCCGACAGTTCAACTTGATAATAACCGTTGGCTAAATCAAGTGTGCAATAAAAATTACTCCCAGAGAGCCTATTCATCTGATCTTCCATGCAAGGTAGGGGATAATGCTGTTTTATAGTCTTTCGGTTAAGCGCCCTATAATCAACACAGAGGCGTTTATCCCCTGTCTTCTTCCGAACAAGAATGATAGGACTAGCAAAAGGCGAGTTTGATTCTCTAACTATCCCATGTTCGCTTAACTCTTCAACCATACTCTGTACCTCACGTCTTTCCTGTTGAGACAACCTGTACGGACGGTAAACTATGGGTTGATCGTCACAAAGCTCAATTTTCATCTTTTCTAGGTCCGTTCTACCCAATTCGCCCAGAGAAGTAGCAAAACAATCTCTATATTTGTTAACGAGACTTAAAAGCTTTAACTTGTCCTCCTCCAATACGTCTCCTACATTCAGTTGCTGCAATGTCAAGGGTTCTAGTGAACCATGCTCTATTCTATTTATTTCGCATATCCCAAACGAATCAAGAACAATTTCTGCGCGACAAATTAGTTCTCCTTTTTTGAAAGTTAGAGGTTGTTTCGTAAACGGAGTTATTGCCACAGATCCTGAACCCTTAATCATTGAATATACTCCTTCGCCTACCAAGTACTCTTTATTAGGTTGCGTTCTGCAGCTATTACCCACGAAAACATTGCCTTCAAATTTAGTGTCACAAGTAATCTCTAAAAAGTCTGCTCCTTCAATCACAGTATCGTCTTTTACCCGTAGTTCTAGCCGTTTACAACATTGATCGTCAGGAGAAGACTTCACAATTAGATTCTTATCATCCTTTATAATAATTACATGCTTTTGTTCGGTAAAAGTTTGTCCAACCAATAAAGGGTACTTGAGTAGGCAATCGGGTACCACTACACACTGCACTCGAGCAACTACTTCTTGAATTGTTAACTCAGCTTCACACGACCCTAAAGAGTGTACGACAAACCCACCAAATCCTACCATAGGATGACTGATCGAAGTATTCCATGACTCAAATATTTGTTTAGCATCAGATTCTCTTATCAACGTTAACTCACTACCAAGATCGATAAAACACGATCTGATTTGACCGTTAATCGTTACGTTTTGAATGTATTTAGCGTAGGTATAATTACTTGGAGATTCGCTTATACTAAGAACAGCTTTCTCCTTTTTATCATTCTGCGTGTTTTCATTTTTAGGACGGAAACACTCCGTATCCAAATGGCCAATCATGGAACAATTGCTACACTTTTTTATGGGTTTTGGACACTTCGAAATTGGATGACCATCTTGTTTGCAATTATAGCACCTAATATTTACATTGACTTTACTTGTACTAGGCTTTGCATCCCGGTTATTTCTTTTGGAAAAAATAGGTATGTTTCGTGATCCAGATTTAACGTTTCGTAAGTATGCAAGTAACCTATCAGGGTCAGTAAACTGGGCCGCCTCAGCTCCTAGTCTAACCGACCTATCGTCTATGCCGTGGAGTATGCATTCAACTGCCCTCTTCCCACTAATATCACAACGGTTTAACAGAGCTACCTTGTCATAAAAATACTCCTCGAGAGACTCGCCAAACTTAGCTCTCTTGTCCAGCATGTCCGACAACATCTGCCCGTAATTTTCTTCTGCTGGAAAAGCAGATCTTAGTTTGGTTTGCCACTCGGGCCAAGTAAACATAAGCGACGGCAAACCCTCATACCACTTTTTCGCAACCCCAGTAAGTTTAGGCAAAGCATAATGTATTGTCTGACGGTCACTCCATCCATACATAATTGCACATTCGTTCACTTTCGTAAGCCAATTATTAATACTTTGATTTTTTAATGAGGGGTCAAACTCTGGTACAACATTTGTATTCGAAAAGTTCTCCCTAGCCATGTTGTTGCTATTAAAAGAACCAAACATTTTAGAAAATTGTGCAAATAACTCACGTGACGCTTCATTGGATTGATCGCGGCGATCCCGCGAAGTGCTGCGCCGCGAAGGTCTCCGTTCATCGTAGCGCTCGCGTGGCCTGCTCTCCCTGATGCGCTTGGAGCGCGCCGACCGGCTCGGACTGCGGGAACGGCTTCTCCGCTCTCTTATCCTTTCGTTACGCGAAGCAGGTGTCCGCGATCTCGGATGTCTGCTGCGACTCCTCGCGTACCACACCTCCGCCTGACGTCGATCGGGCGTACGCAAAACTCTCGCTCGTAAAGTGCGTGCCGAGCGAGTTTGGCTGCGGCTGCGACCTCGGGTTGCCTCTTGGGTCGGTGTTAACAGCCTTGGAGTTTCCGGACTCTCCTGGCCCAGTGACTCGCTGCAGTTATCCATTATATTATCTGGCGTAGATTCTTCCGCTTCTGACTTTTGTGAACTTTTATGAGAAAATAAAAGTCAGAAGTTCACGAAACGGTTATATTTGATAAATCGTAATATTAGGTTACAATACTTCAATAAAGAAATCACAGCACACTCAAGATACGTCTTTTCACGTCAGCTGCTATGCTTCGAATGATCAAAAATCTCGACCTTCGATGTCGCCTGCCCCACTCTTCAACTTAACCCAGTGTTGCCATAAAAAAGATGTTGCCAGCTAAAAGTTCTCGAAATATATATATTCGGCGACATCGAATATCGATTACAAAAATTTATCGATTAAAATAACCAAAATTCGTATATAAAATCCACAATAAATAACACAAGCTTACATTTGTAAGGATAAAGGACAGGTTTAGTTTCCTCATATATAAGTTCATGATTTATTTGTATTCGACGTCTCCAAAACGGTTTGAAAACTTCAAATGTTTTTATTCAAAGTTCAAACAAAATGTTTCTTTTATGAACGTCAAAGTCCTTAGTTTTACAAATAATAGAGTACGTGGAGAAGAAACTAAAAGACAAACTCCACATTTATTCTTTTCAAAACAGTCTTAGGTTAGTTAACAAACTTTCAAACTTAAAAATATTACTCATAGATGTGTTGAACACTTGACATAATTATCAATATTAATTTTATCTCCCCTAAATACATTGAATATTAATCTACTGTCTAACACCAGACATCCTTGTCTTGCAAATAATCGTTGATTTTAAAATAAACTTTTTTGCACGGAGTGTACCTACTTGAGAGTTGAGACATTTCTTAAACCGCGTCGGATGCGGTAATGCAGATACAAAAATACATTTTTCTTTCTAAACATAAACATTTACATATAGGCACAAGCATTGCTTTTGACCCCACACTAGGACACCCAGTGTCGTGGGAATTAGAAATTACAACATCAGAAACAACATAAATAGCATATTAATTTATTTTCTAAAACTTTCGTAAGCACAACATATGGTAAACTTGTACATTGCAAACAACACCCGTAAGTGGATCCGGACTAAAAGTTTACGAATATTATTTTTTTATTATATGTAGGTACAGTCGACAGCACATCATGGTATACACCCATGCACTCTACTACGTTGCATTACGGGCGACTTTGCAACTAAAATGTGAAGATTGACGTGCTGTCGACTTCGACCAGAACTTATATTATGAGACTTAGAAAAAACATGTCAAGAGAAGACAGTTCTTAGTATTTCCGTTCCGCTAGAAGCAAAATCAATAGAATTTTACGCTAACATTACAGCTCGTACGTACAGACTATTAAAATTAATGTCTGCAGAGTCATGAGATATCGGAGTAGCAGCCTTGCATACGTACAGACCAACAGGCTAATTATCAGTGTAAATAATGACACGCTCAATTTGATTGGTATTCGCTAAGAACTGACATTACTGCGATAGAGCCATGCGCCGGTCCATTACTCAAATTGATGCAGGCCTTGATGCAAAGCTGGCTTTTATGCTCGTGTATTTAGAGGCGATTATCATTTCATTAGCGTCAAAAGTGGAAGTGTGCTTAAAGGTTATTGCGATTGATGTTTGGAAATGCACTGACAATGTGCAGTGAAAAATTGGGGGTTTTACGACCGGGTAACTTTTACTAGCAATACCGTTACAGTAGCACTTGCTAACTGTAAAACATCGCGAGGAAACGTAAATATCTGAGCTATTAACATATTTCAGGGCTTGAGCTTCTGCTGACACTCGACAGTGGTAAAGGGTATATATCCATAGAAAAAAGTTTATAAAAAGTGAATTAGGTATGTAACCTTACTTTTTCACATATACAATGCTAACCGCAGTTTGGACCCGACTGAAAATCAGCGTTGCAACGGATCACTCTGTTGCAACATTTTGCTGAGTCGGGCCCATTTTGGGGGCTCAATACTTAACAACCATAATGTATTTTATTACTGTTTTCGTGTTGTACCGTTTATTTATTTTTTACCCACTTTTTGTACGCTTTCTGTGTTAATTGATTTATAATGTATGGATATTGTATTATGTCGTCAAATAATGAGTTTCCTTCTTCTTAAACATTGTGAGGTAACCTGAGTTTCTAAGGTATTCACATACCTCAGCGCTTGAAATTGCCAAGCGGTGGGCACGCGTGGTACATGAACCCATAGTATCCTTCTCTCTCTGAGAGGGTGCCTGTTACCTGCTTTGGGACGTGTAAAGGCTATATTAAAAGAAAGAGAAGACAGAGGATTTTGTTACGTCTTGTATTGAAAATACTTTACATTGAAAATGTTGATTGGCCCCTGAATAAGCCCTAGTTCTTCCAAAAGCCTCATTATTTAGTAATTAGTAATTTTTAGTAGTTTATTTCCTTCTCACAGAGATACCTACCTCCCAACACAAAATATGTCCAATTTGAGTAATCAGGACTTATTTCTATATGAGACGCTGGAGTCCATACTTGGAAAGATCCCACGTACAATTCATTGTTTCACAATTGTATTCTTTTAAAGTTATTGAGATGAACACGGTATTATACCCGCAGCTTGACTCAAAACAACACGCCGTCCTTTCCCTTTCATTCCATCAATCTTGTCCCTTTTGATTTGACAAAGCAAACGACCGCGACACCTGGCTACTGCTCAAATTAGTGAGACCATTGCCACCGTGACGTTAACAAATAAACTAATTCGCCCCTAACTAGCCCACTGGCCTGCACCCCAAACCAGAGCCATCACTATCGAATGAGATCTCAACGGTCTAGAGCTGCCAAATAACAATGAATTACCTCCGTCATTTTCCTAAGACTCTTCTGGACGTACCCCCTTCAAAGGATCGAGCTTGACGAGACAGGTCACCATTGTCTGATGAAACAGCAGCAGTCGAACGCACTAAGACCGTACGACAACCGTGTCCACGAGCATAAAATGATAATAAAGTCAAAAGGAAAGAAACTTAAAACTTACACTTAGCTAAATAACCTTAATCAAAAAGGTGGGGTGGAACGCATCTTTCCGGCTTTTTACTCTTTGCTGCATCATTTTAAAACTCGCCTTACTTCGCATTCAATTGCGTTGAAATTTCTTTGCAGTCCTGAGGCATATTCACGTCCTTTTTGGGGTGAAGGCGCTTTATATCGTCCACGTATCTCGACATAGTCGCAAGGTGCGCTGGCGCAAGGTGCGCGGAGACCGTTGGAGCACCTTAGCGGCCGGGGGCGGCCGGGGAATAATAATACAGCCTTCGAGCCTCGTGAAAGCGGCGTGTAACGACTGATTAGCGGAAACACAGGGATTTGATGGACGGGTGGGCGATTGATTGCATCGCGGTTGGCCTGTGACAATTGTTGGTTTTTGTGGGTTTTGATGGGCTAATGAAGACACAAAGTAATTTATTTATTTTTTTGTCTGGGGATGGTTTGTTTTGTACAACGTTAGGAAACCTTACAAGTCTATTTGAAATCGCCAATTCGTTGTAGACATGCGTGGTGCTTAAATCTATACTTCTATGTTTACTACTACTTCTACTTCTAATCTATGTTTCTGAATAAGTATACCTACCTCTGGATGTTCGCCGAGCGCCATCTTATCTGTTTCCAAGACCAAAGCTTTTAAATATTTTCTTATTTCGCAAAACGGCAACTTATCGTTATTTTGTATGTGTTCTGGTTTATTTCTCACAAATGTACTGAACGTATTATAGTTGTACATTATGTTATTAAAATAAATAATATTGCACCCCCCTTGTCCCCCACCCGCCCCCTTATTTTAGGCTTACTACTATTTATTTTAATGTAGGTTATCTGTATATGCCTGTGATATTTCGTTTTGAAAACATTACTTCTATTATTTCTATTGTGGTGGCGTAGTGGGGTTGACCCTTGCTTCTCGATCATGAGGGTCTGGGTTCGAACCACGCATGTCTTTTAGTTACGTACATTTATTTGTAACGGCGACAGGCTTGCCACTTGTCACGTTTGGGACCTAATAAACTCGGCAAAACGTGGGTCCAGTTCTAGAGACTGGTGCCTCTGCCTACCCCTTCGGGGATAACGGGCGTGAGTTTTTTTTATTTTTTTTACTTCTATTAAAATCTCCACATAACCAATATTAACTAAAATATAATGAAAAATGCTTTTAGGATTTTTGGCCATTGTAGATGTTTTATAAAACTGCAATTAACAATTTTAAAAGTAATCATCATCAACCCATTATGTCCCCACCGAGAGGCACGGGTCTCTTCCCTGAGGAAGGTATAGGCCATACTCCACCACGGGGGCCAAGTCCGGATTGGTGGAGGCTTGTAAGACTAGTGGCTGGTCTTACTGTCAGAAGTTTTCAAGCCGCCCCTAAAGGCCTCTGACTTGGCTTAACGACTGCCATCTATCGACGGCAGCCGGCACCAACTGCTTAACGTACCTTGCGAAGCACGGAATCGCTCGGAAAAAATGCCACTAGCGTTAGTCATAGACGGTGATCCATCCATAGACTGAACGTGCCGTATGTTGCTTAACCTTAGTGATCGTTCAAGATCACTCAGGCAGCCCAGGCCACGAGCGATTCTTTGATTTGATCTTCGATTAGAGAGATATTATTAAAAGTAATAATATCTCTCTAATCATGTGCAGCGATATGGATTGAGTGTTTTAGACAGTACAGTTATGTACAAGTCTATGTCAAACCGTATTCAGATTGTATTCTGCCGCTGCACGCTGCAATGGGCGTTTTTCCTTTCATTTTTTTTCTTAGTTCTTTACACTAGTTGGCGCCATTCGTTTCTTCATACGATTTTGTGGTTCGTAGCAATCAATGTCAAAGTCAGTCCACAGATCACTAAACAAGAGAAGGAACCAGGGTTGCTATTCGGACGAGGTTTCTCGTAATAAAAATAAAAATTCAAACCCACAATCCATAGCAAAGACTCCAAAGTATCCAAAAGCGCACTTATCACCAAACGACAACAGCATTTTTTCTTCTAGGTAACCAACCATCACAAATTCCACAGAACCATAGTATTATTTTTTTGCTTTGACGTTTATTATTACGGTACGGTAGCGCCACCTAGGGATCCTTTTAAAACTAAATTTGACATAAGGAAAACGCTCATTAGCGCGGAGGGAAGAAGTTGCTAGCTATATTTTTTTCTTAATTGCACGGTGAAGTTTTCTGTGACATTATAAGTAGGTATTTGCAGTCCGAAGTAAAGACTTTTATGGCAGGAATGAATAACGATCGTTCACACCATCGCCTCGGGCGCAGACGTGCGGCATTCCTCACGCTACGTTACCTCGCGCAATCAGTTGAGACGTGATAAAACATTGTTTTTCTAACTTGCACGCAAAAGAATGAAAGGACGTCTTTAGTTTTGCTGATGCTTAGATATACCAGGCATTTTTTTATTTGGTATTTAATTGGGATCATCAATTTTTATTTTATCCATTTTTATAAATTTGCTTGGAGATTGCAAGGCAAATCAATCTATGTGTATTTAAATGGACTTTGTAATATCCTTGTGATCTTTAAAAGTTATTTTTCATTATTTATGATAATAATGTATTAAAATATTATTGTTATATTTTTTTAATTTAAACTAAGATGAATTAATAATTTATCCACATGCATGTTATACCTATAATTCATTTGGGAATAAAATTTTCTTTTTGCATTTAAGTTATTTCCATAAATAAAAGTTTGATTTTTTGTCATGAAACATTAAGCGATAGAATTTTTGTTCAATAAAATTACGAATACTTCTGTTCTATTTTGTTTGTCCATTCTCTTGTTGCGTTGGAATAAATTCAGCGACGACAAATATGGGCATTGAGAAAAACGCATTTCTTTAAATTTCTGTTAGTTTTGCTGTGTGTTGAATATTAGCACGTACTAGCAAACGTTGCTAATAACCCTTCTTTACTTTCGTAGGCGTATAAGAAAGATTATCTCACTATTTTAGAGATAAGTCGACAGCGGATTAATATTTTTTTATGAAGCAGAGTGCATGCATGTACGGCTTAAAGTAATGTCGACATTGCACGATATCGCAGACTTACGATATTTTCATTAATCCGTCATCAAAAAAATATTTTTGTTAATTTACCATTTCAGTCCATGAATGTCGATGTAGCGAAAGTGATCTGCCACAATTGTGGCAAGTGGCAGTCCCCGGTTTCTGCCTACCCCTATATAGACCTATACAGGCATGGGCTTACGGCTTATAATCTGTCCTTATAATAATAATATTACCTTTCCACTCTATCGGGTTAAGCATTTAGACAACTCGAAAGAGGCAAAATAAAATTGTAAGTATGTGACAGTTCGGAGTAGGAGTATCAAATGCTCGTACCTACTGGGAAAAAAGTTCCAGAATGTAACAGTGTGATAAAAGGTGGTGTGATATACTGGGAACAAAAGGGCTAAATCAGACAACTCTATACAGTAGAGTCTTAGGTAGTTGCACCCCTGAGCTTATGACAACTGATCTTTCTTTATCAGTTTCAAAGTTAGCACAGATATTCACTGTAAAGTGCACGCAAGGGTTGATGACTACCTAACTGTTCATTTCAAGAGCACCTCGCATTTAATACAGAACCCGTCATCCTATCGACAGTTACGCATCTGTCCTGTCTTGTTCGTGCTCGCATATAATCTCTTAATACGCCACCTGAGTGAGCGAGATGACAGCGTAATTGGCGCAGCTTTTGTTCGCAATAAACACGTCGATCTACCGTGGACTCCTACGCAATGATTTGTACAGTTAGAGAAAAAATTCGTAGCGCGAGTCAGGTGTTTAGAGGCGCCAAAATGTTAGAATTTGTTGTAAAGTCGCGTAATGTACAAAAAAAGAAGAAAAATTATTGTACGAATAAGACACGTTACATAAACAAAATAAGCAGACAGTAAAATAATGTATGCACAAAAACAGTGAAAAACTAAAAAGCCTTCAGATAAAAAAAAACAAAACCATAGATCATTTAGCCTGCGGCGTGTCTTATTTGTCACAAAAGGCTGAAGGATGCTAAAGTTTGTAGATTATTGTGATGTAAAACTTTCGTAAACACTACGAATAATTTTACAACAATTTACATTATTGTGATGCTTAATCACAAGGTAACTTGCGTGGGGAACTGTATTTTCACGCTTAGTGTAATTTTAATCTTTTAATCTTAAAATAACAGGAAACTAGCAACTTCGCAACTAAGAAATGTTTCAAATAATGTGAAATGATTTCTTCTGTAAAATAACCTTTTCTAAGTAGAAATTTGCATTACAGTGTGCACTTGATTCTTACTTAGATAAATATATTAAACTTAGATAAACTTTGTGGAATCTTAACCACTTTGCACTAACCTTTCATATTTCGTCACGTTTCACTTAATATTCCAAATTCAATACGATTTTTTTAATAAATCAGCTTGAATTATGAGTTAGTTTTAGAGCTAGCTACGCAACGCTTCTTATATCGGTAAACTTAAAGAAAAATTGATAATATACAAAGAAAACATACAATAAAACTGCCTGTTTACAAAATTGTAATCAAGTGTTGCGGTATATTCTGTTGCAGTTAAAGGCTTAGCATTACCTATTTCAGTAACTCAATGGGCTCATTTATTAAAACTAGAAATAGCTTCCATTCAACACCATCACTTATCCTGGTTCCAAACTAGGATGCTATCGTAAGGTAAAGATTGAAATACATTTACACTGATGCCATTTGATTTGACTTTTGCCATCGGCTGTACCAAGCGTTGCGTTCTACAGACGCGCGGGTTATGCTCGCCGCGTAATTGCTGCCTGCATCTAAATGGGCCAGCGGGATGTCAATACTGACACCGAACCAATACTCGACACAACCACTCGCTTTTTATGACACTTTATAGGCGTTTGTTGGATTTCCCACCTGGTGGAGCGAGACTGGCGCCGTCGCAACATAGCGCTGATTTCTGGTACAGGATTTTGTACATTGGTATATACCTATATCAGTTTTAAAGGCTTGCTTAGAGTACATTTCTTTTTGTTTTAGTCTACGCTTAAAGTGGCACTAATCTGCTTGATACAGTATTTCAGAGAGCTGAAGGATTCTTAGTCTTCGTTCGAGAACATATTTACCTCGTCAGCTCTCGTTTCTTGGGTTAATGTGACCAATTTATTGCCACTTTAGCTTACATTTCTTGAGCCAATCATCATCAACCCATTATGTCCCCACCGAGGGGCATGGATCTCTTCCCTGAAGAAGGTATACTCCACCACGGGGGCCATCCTAGGCCATACTCCACCACGGGGGCCAAGTCCGGATTGGTGGAGGCCTGTAAGACTAGTGGCTGGTCTTACTATCAGAAGATTTCAAGCTGCCCTAAGGCCTCTTACTTGGCTTAACGACTGCTATCTATGTTTGGGCTACGAGCCATTTTCAGGCGGCTGGGGCAACGAGCGGTTCTTGACTTGAGCCAATATCAGTCTGAAAATAGTTTTAGGCTAACAGCGGGTCCACCATTACAAATGCAGATATTATTGTTGAAATTTATCAATAATCTTATGAAAAACTACAGGATTTTGTCCAATACTATCCGTAACTTTCACATCCTCGTGGTTGTTCAACGACAAACGAGTACCTACAATAATGAATGTTGATGAAAGGAAAGTGATCTGTCAGGATCGTGGCAAGTGTCAGTCATTAGTCTCTACCACAGAACAAAAAAAAAAGAGTAGAAATAGTGACATGACCTATCAGTAGGAAAACCAGTGTGACCAAACTCACACACAAATCAAAAGCACACTGTGAATGCCAAGCTGCCATTGGCAAATAAAGGCAATTCTGGAAAGGTCTACATCACAAAAGTTCCAAGTAAAATATGAACCTTTTCAATCATATAAACAATGATCAAAATCAAATGATAATTATGAAATTAAGTTTGACATACGATCTTTGCTTTGTAGTACCGCTACTCTACATTAGATGGAACTACCGCCGCGTGTGATCGTCGAGAAGCTTTAAGTTTCATGCCATAAAGTCGAATATTGAAAAATAACTATCTGCTATGTTGCTACTCAGGCTAAGGATGGGACATATTGCCATATCGACAAATTATAGAACTGTTTCATAAAGCGACAGTTGAAAATGAATTTGTTATGACAATGTTTCTTAATCATTTATTTTTTTTAGTATCTACATTGACAAAGTAACATAATGTATTCCCTTCTGCCAAACTGTACCACAGTTCGATGTAAATTACGCAGCCGGCTACCATATTAACTGTCCTTCTGGATGATTGGCTACGCAATGTACCTATAATGGAATTCTCATAATCTAACCATAGTCGCTTTATGAAACGAAGCCGAGCAAACTTATCGTGTACAATTTATAGAGAATAAGAAAGCCTATTGTATATATTTTTTTTAACTGTAACTTTTATTTGTCTCTTGCTTCTTGTGTGCAATAAGGAATATTCTTTTTTTTTTACGTAGCCTCGATTGCCACAGAACATAAAAAAAGAGTAGAAGGAGTGACATGACCTATTAGCAGGAAAACCAGTGTGACCAAACTCACACATAAGCCAAAACCCACACTATGAATGCCAAGCTGCCATTGGTAAATAAAGGCAATGCCGAAAAGGTCTACATCATAAAAGTTCCACGTAACATATGAACCTTTTGGTGATATAAACAACGATCAAAATCAAATGATAATGATGAAATTAAGTTTGACATTAGATCTTTGTTCGTAGTACCGCTACTCTACACTAGCTGGAAATCCCGCCGCGTCTGACCGTCGAGAAGTTTTATGTGATAGACCATAAAGTCGAAAATTAAAAAACAAGTATGTGCAATGGTGCTTCTCAGCTATGGATGGCCTATCGACAAATTATAGAATTGTTTCGTAAAGCGACAGTTCATATTTAATTTAATTACAATAATAATTCGATGTAAATTACGCAGCCTGTTAGTATATTAACCTACCTTCTGGATGATCGGCTACTCAACGTATATGGAATTCTCATATGAAACTAACCATAGTCGCTTTTGAAACGAGGCCCAGCAAACTTATCGTATGTATAGTTTGTTTATTTTTTTATTTATTTATTTAAAATGTCGTTATCCATCAACGCTTGTGCTTCACTTATATTATGGAGATGACATTTGCCAACGAAAGTCACGAGACTTCCCCATAGATTTATGGAGTAAGCGTTGATTAAATTATCTAGATCCCCACCAGATGATTTTACTACACGAACACATAAAATCATCTAACTTTGAAATTATGCATGCTAATTTAGTTTTGATGACAATACGCCAATCTAGTATACGACAATACGCCAATCTATACTAATAAAAATGACATGTTTTTTGAACTAAAACTTTCGGCACAACACATTGTAAACATTTAGTCCGGATCTACTTACGGGTGTTGTTTTATCGGACGAGTCCGACTAGGTTTCGCTCCGATACGCAGAGCAGTGAGTGGGTGGTGAGCAGAGACGGAGCTTGCGTCGTTCGGTTGCTCGTCTCAAAATGGGATGGGTATGTTGATCCGGATTAAAAGTTTACAAAAATGACATGTTACTGCAGTCAGGACCACATTCTCGCAAAGGAACTAAACAGCGTCAAGGAACATGATCAATAAATTTTGCGCAGTATCAAAAATAATTGCAACTAAAAATGTGTTAAATAATAATAATAATAAAAGATGATAATAAACACAGGCACATACATTGCCCCTGGCCCCACCCTGGGATACCCTGTGTCGTGGGCACCAGAAACAACGACGTCACAAACATGTAAACATACAAGACCTGGGATTGTTTTTTGTCCCCAGCCGGGATTCGAACCCGGGATCTCTCGCATGGTAGTCAGATGCACTAACCACTGCACCACAGAGGTCTTCAATTAAAATAAAATAACCACAATTATTTTCCCAAAGTACCTAATAAGACGCAGGTACTCTACTTAAAGTACCGATAATTATTTATTACTGCTAAGTCATAGACAAAATATTATCGATAGATTTTTATAATGTTGTGTCCCAGCTGAATTGAGTAGCATTTGAGTAGCATTCAAATGTTGACAGAAATTTGTAGAAAAAGTACACAGACTTCGACGAAAATTGAACATTATATTCCAGTAAATAAAGGTGGTTTCACTTTCTCACTTTCGGATTGCTTTCCTTGTTCATGTCATTGCAAATTTAATTTCTATTAAATTAAATACAATGGAAATACTACTTACCGATGGAATGTTACGGCATGATCGGTACATTTTGGTCCCCAACTTTTATTTTTGCACTCTAACACAGCACAATAAGGCATTTTTGTAGAGTTTTCACAATTGTTTTCTTTACTAGAAGCGCACGGCAACTGAGGTAAGAAAAACTGTCATAGACTACGCTTAGGCAATACATTGCTAAAGTGCGCGCCAGATAAGTCTGCGCGCGCCCAAAATTGGAACTATTCCCAGGCCGCCATGTTTGTTGTGTCAGGTGAAGTGAGCGTGTTGAGTGTCTTGTGTTTGTTTTCGTATTTATTGATCAAATTTCGTAATTATCATGCCAAAAGTCGTTAAAAGTGCTGGCAGAGAGATTGTTCTGCAGGTGAAACGTTCTTGTGAAGCAGAACGGGACAATAAGGGGCCAATGGTTCCATTTTCTAAAGTACGGGCTCGGGTTGCTTTCTTGACAGGTAATTTTTGGGGTGACCATTGCTTGGTATTTTGCCTTCGTGTGGGGTATTTTTGTTTTATTGGTATATTGTTTAATTATTCATACATCTGTTTATTTCAGGTATTTCTGAACGCACCGTCACTCAAATAACTCAAGAAGGTAATAAAGCTGAAGCTTCGACTTCAAAAATTGTAACTCCAGGAAAAAATAGAAACCGAGAAAGTTTTTTGTTAATAGACGATTTTGATAAGTGTGCTATAAGGCATATTGTACACTCATTTTATGTCGTCAAAAAAGAAATTCCGACCACTCATAAGCTTTGGCTCGCATTGAAAGCTGATATTGATTTCAAATACAGCAAAACAAGTTTAAGGCGTATTTTGAGAAGTATGGGGTACAAATATAAAAAGTGCCAGTCCAAACGGAAAATTTTAATGGAACGTTATGATATTGTAGCTTGGAGAGCTAAATTTATTTTAAGGATGCGTAAAAACCGTTTGGAAGAAAAGCGTCCTGTCATCTACCTTGACGAAACATACATCCATGCCTCATATCACCTTCAAAAATGTTGGCAATCGAGTGAAGAACCAGGTGTTTTGACATCGGATAGTACCGGTGCAAGATGGATTATAGGTCACGCTGGCGGAAAAACAGGATTTGTTGAAAATGGACTCCTATTGTTTAAATCACAATCCAAATCGAGCGACTATCATGATGACATGAATGCGAAAAATTTTATGCGATGGATGACTGAAAAAAATCTTCCAAACTTGCCACCTAACTGCATCGTGGTTATGGATAATGCACCATACCATTGCACACAAATAAATAAAGCACCCACAATAAGCAATTTAAAAGCAGAAATGCAGCAATGGCTTTCAAATAATAGTATTCCATTTGAAGACTACTGGATAAAACCACAGTTGTACGAATTAATAAAAAAACACAAAGGAGACCCAGTGTATGAAGTCGAATATTTGTTAAATCAACATGGACATGAGGTCGTGCGCTTACCTCCTTATCACTGTGATTTGAATCCAATCGAAAAAATATGGGCTACTGCCAAAAGACGTGTTGCAGAGAAAAATGTGAGTCAAGCCACAAGTGAAATATCCTCAATAACTGAAGCCGCATTTAGTTCTATAACTACAGAGGAATGGATTAATGTGTGTCAACACGTGGAAAAAATCGAAGAAAAATATTTCGAATCCAACAGGCTTTTGGATATAGAATTGGACAAATTTATAATTGATCCTACAAGTGACGATGGAAGCTCAGACTCTTCGGACGACGAAATGAGCGAAGATCCAGAAAATAATACAATAGAAGGCATTGACCCACTTGAGGACCACACTTATCCAAAATTTAAAAGTACCGCTAGATGTCTAATAAGAAATTTTGAAAAATATTTAATGTTGTTTTATTTATTTTTAAAGTACAAACACTTAAAATCGGTCCAGCTGTTCTTAAGCTATGGTGTAATCAATATATAAAAAACAGTCATTGCTAATGTTTGTGGACACCCCTCAGCCGAGCGCAGTGTGCCGCGGCGCATTGGCCGGCAAGTGTGAGAAGCAAAATAGCTAGCTTTCATATTATTCCTAATATGAAATATGAACTTATTTTAATCTTAAATATTACTTTTGAATTATTATTTGGTCGTAGTTCACTTTATTTAGCTAGATAGATGTTTTCTTCACCTCCGATTTATGTTTATCATCGGAAAGCGATTTCCCATAACTAGCAACATTAGCTACGCCACCAGTCGCGCGCAGACTTATCTGGCGCGCACTTTAATTTGAGGCACGCGGGCACCGCCCACTTACGATTTCTACTCTTTTTTTTTTTGTTCGTCTCTACCTACCCCTTTGGGAAACTTACAACGTAAATGGTATATCCGGTATTGTAAATTGAACGACTTGTGATTCATCGCTTTAGTTATACAGAAAAAGAAACGTAGTTTTACGTAAAAGTTTACGCAGTCTAGTAAGGCAGTCTCTAGACTATGCCTACCCCTCTGGGATTGTATGGTATGTATGTTTGAAGATCATTCTTTATAAATAATATGAGCACAGCTGATGTTCCAAATTGTTTGAATCTAACTGTCTGCATAAATGAAGAACTGATGATTGCAATCAAGTTGCTATAACTTTGGTAGAATGTTCTGGATAGCTATGATTTAACCTGAAAGTCCTACCAATAACATATTAACTACAGTATTAAAGAGGTGTGTATTATTCCGTAGCCCGCACTAACTACATAATATTACGTGCGTTGCGGCAACGAATAGGCCGAGACAGCGAAATCTCTGGGCACCATCAGTCCCTCCGAACAGCAACCCTATCTCTGTCACATCATCCCAGATCCTCTGCGCCGAACTTCTTAAGTTTTACGAGGCTATAAACACCGAGGGGACCTAATACATTGCGTATGTCGCCCGCTAAATTCCCTGATAAGGCGACTTCGACCCGCAATAAAGTCAAAAGTCGGTGTCAAGGGGCTGGCCATCTGATAGACCGGGCCCCACGGCTCCGGGGTGAAAAGTCAGGCCCCGACTCTTACACGACAGTTTTTAAGACACTTAGGGACTATCCACATTACTACGACGGCGGCGTGCGCGTTTGTGCGTGCAATGTTATAAACCAAAGTAAATAGGGCCGCCAATGGTTTCTTTCTTGGAAGTAACTGCTGTTTCTGTAATTATTTTTCAGGTTTACAATTAGGAATATTCTGACGCAACAAATGTATCGAGCGAATGTGAGTGGAAGGGCCGGTATGTGATGACCGAGGTGGACATACTTCGATCAAATAGGGGATGTATTAGAAAAGGTTAAGATAAAAGTTACCTGAAACCGGCGTGCGTGCGTGCAGCGACTAATGAATGTCTCCTTGTATGTACCTCTGCGCAAGAGAACTCTGTTTTGGGTTGTCTGATGTATAGTTAAGTTGTCCAGATCCAATTTATTTTTGCTCTTTTCTCGACCAAGTGGTGGGTTCCTCTAGGCCGATGAAGAAATAGACCACCGTATCTTATATAAACTTTAAATTTATTTCAGATTTAAGACTCAGGCAGCCGGGGCTACGAGCGATTAAACGAGTGAGCAAGCTTAAACGATCACGAAGGTTAAGCAACATAGGGCGTGTTCAGTACATGGATGGGCTACCGTTCTATGAATAACGCTAGTGACATTTTTCCGAGCGGTTCCGTGCTTCGCAAGGCACGTTAAGCAGTCGGTGTCGGCTGCCGTCGATAGATGGCAGTCGTTAAGCCAAGTCAGAGGCTTTAGGACGGCTTGAAAACTTCTGACAGTAAGACCAGCCGCTAGTCTTCTCAGGAAAGAGACCCGTGCCACTCGGTGGTGGTGGTGGTTGACAAATGGGTTGATGATGATGAAGATTTGAGACTACAATATTAGCCCAAAAAACGCCCTGCTGACGAGCATGACACTGAAACGGACTATTTTGAACTCGTATTGTTGCCTCTAGTATCATACATAAGTAATTAAGAAACATTTAAAACATTCTAAGAAACATTAGATTGAAGTCATGCCCTCCCCGACAACGCCTCTTCTTACGAGCAGCACAATTATTCCAGAGATTCGAGATGAGATTGAAAATCCAACCATTAAATGCTTTCTTGCATGGAGGGAGAAAGGTTATATAGTGTATCGTATATCGAGCTCAATCGGAATGTTTGTGCTAGCAGGTAACATGTTTAGAGCTGACCTTTGAGTTAGCTATAGAATTTTATCGTTCCTTTATTGGCGATATTTTGCCACGACTTGGGAAACTCCAGACAAGTATTTCAAGTCCATTTAGCGTGGAACTTATAGCTACATTTACTGTTAATCGGTTTTAATGTGTACGACAGCAAAAAATACCCTTTTTGCTCCATACCGCGTCGCCGATCAAGCAAAACTACTCGATATTGTGTTAGTTTTTTTTTCCACGCTCGTATTCAATCGGACTGGTTTGTGAATTCTTGCAATTCGAATAATAAAACTGTCTCTCTATTTAGTTCAGTTGTTTTGTTATGTAGCAATTCCAGCAATATTGAGACGTTGGTCTAAAAAATATATTATTATGAAACACATTGTTCATATACGTTGACGACCTCTGCGCATCTGACTACCATGCGAGAGGTCCCGGGTTCGAATCCCGGCTGGGGACAAAAAAAATGAATCCCAGGTCTTGGATGTTTACATGTTTGTGACGTCACTGTTTCTAGTTCCCACGACACAGGGTATCCGAGTGTAAGGCCAGAAGCAATGTATGTGCCTGTATGTAAATGTTATGCTATGTTATATTATGACAAGTGGCAATACCCCCTGATGTTCTCACTTCAATATCAAGATTATCAATCCGCCATTGATATAAGTTATTGTTTGTTCTTCTTTAATTACTTTTCGCGTTATTATTTTAGTTTGGACGTGTAGTTATAATTTTATTATGATTAGAGGTTTTGAAGGATGATGTAGTCTATTCCTTACCAATATTACAAACGAATGCCTAATACTTAAATCGATTTAGAAGTTTTCGGTGCCAACATTCTTCCATCGTGTTACAACTCAGAGTACCGTGTCAAGGCGAGCGTGTTTTTATGTTATTGTAATTATGTACTTTTATTTTGTAGACGGCGTCGGCGCATGCAGCGACTGATGAATATTGACCAAGCGAAACAGATCTGTCAGGATCGTAGCAAGTGGTCTGGTCCTTGGTCTGCCTACCCCTCCTCGGTCCAGGTGTGAGTTTATGCATGTATTTTGAAGACATACCCCGACGTCTTATTCTCCGCTTAATTTCATTTATTAATTTGCAGCAAACACGGTACATTTGATATAATTTACAATAGTTAAGAACATGCGTGATGCACCCTTATCTGGGATGCAAAATTGTTTGTAACTATTTAATATTGCACTTTTTACGTAAGTATTTAAGTATATAAGTATTTAAGTATCATTATAAACTTATCCTACTAAGTAAAATTACATTATTAAAACTAATTGTCAATAAGATTCTTAGATTTTCATATTCCATTAATGTTTTTTTAAATGAATTGATAATTCATACCTATAATTAAAGATAAAAATATTTACCTATTTCCAATTAGATCAAATTCATCTTGATAAATGTAATTTAAAGAGTTGAGGCCCCCCGCGTCATTACCGCTCCCCCCGCGTGCCCAGCACCCTCCTGGGAGATCCGCCGAACTCCGGCAGAAACGATCATTCGATTTACCATAGACGGGTTGAAAGCGCTAGTCGTTGAGGGTGTTTATGTTACCTTATAGTTGGCTAGCTTCTGCTGTAGGGCGCTGCAGAAAGGTCTAGTAGAGCATTTGGGAATTATTCTTCTGATAAACACACTTTTTCGAGGCCAACTACTAAATACGCTATTTCACATGTTTCTGAAAACCATCTCAGATTTTTTGTTACTGTTTATTGAGTATCCAGAAAGTGGTAATTTTAATTTAATTCTTGTATTTCTTCTAAAAAAAGTAAATAAAAATTCACTTTTAAAATAAGCCGCCAAAACGATTAAGATAGCTTAAGCAGCATGGCGTCGCACTGGAATCATGACGTCAATAGTCAGTGAACAAAACCAATGAACGTAAGAACGACCAAATGACAGATGCCATATTTACTGAGCTGTGACGCCATCATAGATTCGGCCAATCCAGGCCGTTTTCGATAAAACGGCTACAGGTATCTGTAGCCGTTTTATCGAAAAATTATCCAATTTCATCCATTGTCTATTTTTTGGACAAATGATTAATTTCTTTAGCTGAAATGCCTCAAAGTGGTTTTAAGAGTCATATCTTTTACACGAATATGTATAAACTAGCTGTTGCCCGCGACTACGTCCGCGTGGGCTTTAGTTGAGTAAAGTGTTTGCAAAGGGATACTTTTAGCGCATGCGAAAGAGCTTTCATACTAACTTTGCAACCCCGCCTTACCCCGTTAAGGGATAATTTTCAAACAACTATTTTACATGTGTTTCCTAAATTTTAATGAAGGAGCTTCATATTGAATTTCATTCGAATAACTTCAAATAACGGCAAAGTTTCATACTAACTTTGCACCCCCCCCCCCCCCTTTTACCCCTTAAGGGATGATTTTCGAAAAACTATTTTACATATGTTTCATGACATTCAATGAAGGACCTTAATATTGAATCTCATTCGAATAACTTGAAAATCGGCAAAGTTTCATACTAAGTTTGCACCCCCCTTTTTCCTTCTTAAGGGATGATTTCAAAAGAACTATTTTTCACGTGTGTCATATTTTAAATAAAGAACCTTTGTACCAAATTTCATTCGAATAACTTCAAATACGGCAAAGTTTCATCATCATCATCATCATCAACCCATCATGTCCCCACCGAGGGGCACGGGTCTCTTCCCTGAGGAAGGTATAGGCCATACTCCACCACGGGGGCCAAGTCCGGATTGGTGGAGTTTCATACTAACTTTGAACCCCCATTTTAACCCCTTAGGGGATGAATTTTCAAAAATCCTTTCTAAGTGCTCCTCTACGTTACAAAAGAAAGCCCTGTGCAAAATTTCAAGTTTCTAACCCTTATAGTTTAGGCCCTGCGTTGATATGTCGGTCAGTCAGTCAGTCAGTCAGTCAGTCAGTCAGCTTCTCCTTTTATATAAAAGTAAAATATACTTTCTTTTTCATGCTGTCAAATAGCCTATTACGAAAAAATATGAGCTGTTTTACTAGAAAGTATTGAACACCTGATACTTTACTTGGGATTTTCCGAATTGGTCTCGTAAGAAAATTTATTTGTATTGGTGGGTAGAATAACCTCCTAAAGCCACATCTTAAATAGTAACGTTAAAAGGTCGAGTAAAGACAACGACAATTCCAGGGATAAATAAGTAGTGATCTCATTATAGATCGGAAATCGGATGACAGTGCCACTATCCGAGCTGGCTCCTTTCTGCAAAATGCAACACATTTTAGGTCGCCCCGTAAAAAACTTTAGTTTACGTCTCAAATCCTCCAACATTAATAGTCACGCAATTAGTCGCGCGCGGAATCTTCTTACAGTAGTGACATTAGCATCATCCGGGCAACAAGTCAATTTGTAAGCGCCTGTTCCTTTTATCCAACGTAGACCAACTACACGTAGAAGAAGCAAATTAAAAGAATAACAAATTATGTAGTATTTAACAAATAAAATATTTTTAATCATCATCATCAACGCACTATATCCCCACCGAGGGGCAGGGGTCTCTTAAAATTCAAATTCAAATTCAAATTCAAAAATTTATTTCAACGTAAAGAATTTACATTCTGCTTGTTGAATGTCAATGTACATATAGTTATGTATAATGTTAGCCGCTGCCTTGGGGCCGTCTGTAGTGGAGAAAAAGGCAGCGAAAAAAAACTCCACTCTGACCATCTTTTCTCAAATCACCTTAAAGCTAATACAAATCAAACCTACAAAATAATATCTTGGATGTGTTGAACACTAGACACATTTATCCTGTGATTAAATTTGATATTAAACTACTATTTAATGCCATACGTCCTTGTCTTCTAAATAATCGTTGATTTTATAATAAGCTTTTTTGCAAAGAGTGTGCTTAATACAATTCTTAAATCGCGTTGCAGGTAAGTCTAATATATCTTGGGGTATCTTGTTGTACAACCTTATACAGTGCCCCATAAAGGAAGTATTAACTTTTGCAAGTCTAAATCGTGGAAATGACAATTTATGTTTATTCCTAGTATTAACATTATGATGGCTACCAAGTGTTTCGAAGTCTGTAATATTTTTCCTAACGTACATAATAGTTTCATATATATATTGGCTTGCAACTGTTAGGATGTTAGTTTCTTTGAAAAAGTCTCTTAGCGAGTCCCTACTACCTAGCTTGTAAATAAATCGGATCGCTCTCTTCTGCAAGATGAAGATAGTCTCAATGTCTGCTGCCCGGCCCCACAGTAGTATACCATAGGACATAATACTATGGAAGTAACTAAAATAAACAAGCCTAGCAGTTGCAACGTCAGTAAGTTCTCGAATTCTTTTTACAGCATATGTTGCGGAGCTAAGTTTATGTGCTAATTTTACAATATGTGGACCCCATTGTAGTTTGGCATCGATTGTGATGCCCAAAAATAAAGTATCTTCAACAAATTCTAGTTTTTCATTTCCAATCGCAATGTTATTTTCAGCTAATTTTACGTTAGGTAGGGTAAACTTCATACATTTTGTCTTTTTTTTTTAATTTAACAATATATTATTTGCAGTAAACCAATCTAGAACGTGCGAGAGAGCATTATTTGCTTCGTCAAGATTATTTTCCTGTCTCCTTATTTTAAAAATAAGTGACGTGTCATCAGCAAATAGCACTATCTCGCACATTATTTGTACCATAAACGGTAAATCATTTACATAGACCAGGAAAAGGAACGGGCCTAGGATAGATCCCTGTGGGTCTCCCATTTTTACAAGTGAACCCGACGATTTAATACGATTTATGTCTGCTTCTTGAACCCTTCCTTCTAAATACGATTTTAAAAGATCTAATCCTGTATTTTTTATTCCGTAATGTTTTAACTTTGAGAGTAGTGTTTTGTGGTCTACACAATCGAATGCCTTTGACAAATCACAAAATATTTCTACAGCTTCCCTATGATCCTCCCACGCACTGAAAATATGTTTAAGTAACATGACTCCAGCGTCTGTTGTATTCCGCCCTTTAGTAAAACCGAACTGCTGACTATGAAGGAGTTTGTAATTATTGAAATGCAAAAGTAATTGATCCAAGATAATTCTCTCAAATATTTTACTTAGTACTGGTAAGACTGATACGGGTCTAAAATTTGTTGGATCTTGTTTATCACCGCTTTTAAATAAAGGTACTAGCCTACTGTATTTCATGAGGTCTGGAAATACTCCTTCATCTACGCATTTATTGAATATCTCTGATAACGGCGATGCTAGAATATGTATCACTGAACTAACAATTTTTACTGACATACCCCATAAGTCCTCAGATTTTTTGATATTCAATAATTTAAAAATTTTAACTATGTTATGAGGCTTAATGTAATTAAATGTGAAATCGTGTTCGCACGCGGGGACATGATCTTGTAATAACGTTGCTGCACAATCAGGTGACGAGTTCAACAGAGCTGTGGTTGCAATTGGTATATTAGTGAAGAACTGTTCGAAAGCTGCAGCGATATCTTCATTTGTTGTTATTATTTTGTCATCAATCTTAAGCGAAATATCTCGTTCTCCTAATTTTGCTTTACCTGTTTCTCTATTTATTATGGTCCAAATTGTTTTAATTTTATTCGGTGATTGCAGGATTTGAAGATTTGAAGTGAAGACGGCCTTAAATAATTTGGAATATTTTTTGACGTATTGTATGAAGTTGGTGTCGGAGGTATACGTCTTTTTGTCATATAGTTCATAGAGTGTGTCTCTGCTCTTTCGGATACCTGACGTTGCCCATTCACTAAATCCTACTTTATTGTCGTTGCTTTTTAGCTGGCGCAATTTAAAGTTTTTTTGAAAACTACCTGAGACTACTTCGAATAACTCAATATAATGAGCATTTGCATTTTGATAACTTTCTTGAGTCTTTATGCTACTATCTAAGTCTGATTTAAAGGAAATTAATTTTTTACTTGTTACGGGCCGGCATAGGATAACCGGTTCTGCAGTTTTCGTATCTATTTCAAAATTAATAACTTGACCGCTGTGGTCAGACTTTAAAAAATTTACTGTAGAATAATCTGAAAAATCGCAGTCGCAGTAAACATTATCTAGGCAGGTGGCAGTAGTTTCAGTTATCCTAGAAGGCTCCGAAGAAATACTTAAAAGATTAAACTATTTGAAGATAATTGTCAATTTTGTATTTAAAGCGGAGTCTGCCATCAAGTCGATGTTGAAGTCACCACAGACTATGACTTTTTTATTGCTGCTAGAGGCTACCTTCACCTTCAAAACATCCTCCAATACTGTTTCAAACAAACTATAATCGCTGGTAGGGGGTCTGTATATGGCTACTACAATGTGTCTAGACAGTTCAACACATGATATTTCAATTACTTTGTCAACAGAAAGTCTGCAAATATCTTTCCGTTCTTTAAATTTCAAATGATTTTTTGTAAGTATCAGGAATCCCCCGTGCCTTGCAGACTTTCTATTGACTGGCTATTTGATAGTTATTTACAGAAAAAACCATTTGAGTCTCTAGTAGCCAGTGCTCTGTGACGCAAAGTACATCTACTCTATATTCCCTGAGGAAGGTATAGGCCATACTTCACCACGGAGTCTGGATTGGTGGAGGCTTGTAAGACTAGTGGCTGGTCTTACTGTCAGAAGTTTTCAAGGCCCCCTAAGGCCTCTGACTTGGCTTAAAGACTGCCATCTATCGACGGCAGCCGGTACTAACCGTCCCTTGCGAAGAACGGAACCGCTCGGAAAAATACCAGTAGCGTTAGTCATAGACGGTGACCCACCCATGCACTGAACGCGCCCTACGTTGTTTAACCTTCGTGATCGTTTAAGATCACCCAGGCAGCCGGGGCTACGAGCGATTTTTATTCATAATACAAACCAAATGTTTACTTTATGGAGGTCAAAGTTATTAGTTTCACAATTAATAGATTATGCTAAACTAAATAAACTGCCCATTTATTCTTTTCAAAACAGCTTTATCTTAATTAACAAAGTTGTAAACTTAAAAACTATTACTCATGGATGTGTTGAATACTAGACACAATTGTCCTCTGAATACCTTTAATATTAATCTACTGTTTAACACCAAAAACTTTTGTCTTCTAAATAATTATTGATTTTATAATAAGCTTTTTTGCGAAGCGTGTGCTTACCCCATTTCTTACACCACGTCAGCGTCGGAGGTAACTCTAATATGTCTGGGGGAAACTTGTCGTAGCCAGCTTATACTAACCTCTATCATATATTTGTAATTGATCCCATAATCTCTGAAATCTAGACAAAAGTCTTAAAAAATCTACATATCAGCAACTATATTTTATCAAAACAGCTATAGGAATAATTAATACAAAGTTGTCTTTCTATGTTCAAAGTTGTCTTTGCCATTAAGCAGCAAGTAAAAGTACGGACAAGGTAAATTGGTTTGTCCATGCTGACCCTTCGCTTGTTGGTTGCAGCTCTAGGTATTAAACGGGTGGGGTCCAAGTGAAGGCGAATAGCAAGAATATTGTCGTAAGGCTTAACTCAGTTATTCATTTATTTGTGGTTTTGGCAAGTGGTAAGCCTTGTTCTGTGTCTCTCCTTTCATGATACAGGCGAAATCTTATGTATGCATCTACGTTTAATTTGTCCATATTTTACGGCGTAACAACATGACCATAATTTACATAGATGACAAGAATGCATAAGTAAGAAAAATACGATTCAAAAGTTTTAAATTGATTTTGATTTGGTAATATTTATGGTCAACAAGATTTTTTTACGTATGTATGTAGGTATTGTAATAAATAAGGGCTGAGTTTGTATATGGTATCAGTCATCACTAAACCATAATAATAAACATTTACATACAGGCAAATAGGTATATTCCATCTGGCCAGACACTATGATACCTTGTGTCATGGAGTGTTGTATTTTTTAATTAAATAAAGAAGAGAACGCATGTTTGCTGCACGCGACCTCCTCAAGAGATACCTCATACAACTCCACCACTTACTTGGGACTTCTCATCATGAAATTCTTGTCCCTTGCACCACACCAGCTAAGGCGATGTCCGGCGCTCCTTGTCAGACGCCACGGCCGACTTAGGCAAATACCTCGGCAGCGGCCCGTCTTAACAAGGACACTGAATGCCAACTAGCCCCTCCTTATTAACCCCTGGACGTCGAACTGCAAGGTATTTTGTCCGATTCAAACGATGGATCAGCGTAAGCAAATGAGATATACAAAAGCGGAATTTGATTCAGTGATTTAAGTTTCTAGGTTTGACTTTTGAAGAAGAAGAAATATTTATTATAAAAACAGTACGTACGATACAATAACAAGATAAAACCAAAAACAAACATAAGAATCATGCAAAAAAACAGAAGGAAAATAAAGGTCACTGCGAGTCACTGCTATTATAAATGGCAGCTGAGTCAGCAGTGTGCTGATGGACGATCCTTTAGCGCTGAAGGCTTGTCCAGCTCTTTGACGATTGAAGTTCAGATTAAGAAGTCAGACAATCCATATAGTGGAGGACGTAAATAGTAGCGCCCCAGAACTGAATCGCTAGGTGCCACTACAGGACGGCCGCCTCTGCGGTCTTACTCATTTGCGGTCGTTAGACGTCGTACAAGCTTTTATTTACACTGTCACTTGCCCAGTTTATGTCGCTTGACCTTGACCACAAATAGACTAGGGGGACCTCACAGAAGGTCCACTAAGATATTCAATTTGTCTGAAAAACATTTCTTGTTCTTATTTGGTCCTTTTATTCTTCCGCAGAGTCTGTGGCAGTTATAATTTTGTGTGATAATTTTGGACAGTTATAACATTGCACAGTAAGCTTTCGGCTCCCCATTTTCTCGACCAGGATTTTCTAGCTGTATTATGATTAAGTACGGAACCCTAAAACCTTTAGGGTTCCGTACCTGAAGGGCGAGGGACCTTATTACTAACTCCACTGTCTGTCTGTCTGTCCGACCGTTTGTCCGTCAGTCCGTCCGTCCGAAGTTCGAGTCCAACCCCCCGGCCGAGCCCGAAAATAAATATTCTCTCAGAAAGAGAGAGAGAGACAGAGAGAGAGAGAGACAGAGAGAGAGAGGGAGAGAGAGAAGAGAAGACAAGGAAAGGCCTGTACCACTATAGAGTGGCACGTTACAAAATAAATATTAAAGGGGGGCTTCTATACAACAAACTTGATTTTTTTGCCGATTTTTCTCGATATTCATAACGGCAACGAGTTAGACTGTTGAAGTATTTAAATGTTGTGTAAACAATGATACGGAACTCTTCGTGCGTTTGTCTGACTCGCTAGGGCCGGTTTGATATTAAATACAACAAATTTTGTTGTTTGTGACTGTATACAAACTGTACTATAACGTGTTTGAGTATCGAATATTCATTTTTGACGATAGAGTAAATAAGAAAATAGATGTCACGTTTCTTGAACGCTGACCGGTTTTGACCCTTAACTTTTTCTTTTTGTAATTATCTTATTATAATTTTAGCGAACTATCTGAATATTCCTATTCTGTGACCTAGCCGTTAGATGCAGTGGGTCTGCGCGACCGCAATCAACTTAGCCGTTTGTTGCTTGCTACTAAAAGAGGGTTCCAATTAATGTGTTGCTATTTCTCATTGGTCGTTTTGCTGGACAAACTGATTGCAATTTGTTGGCTAAATAAGTAGGTACATGCGTCAACATTTTTTAAACAATTTATTGCTATTATATGATGACTTTCATTTTAAAATGTTGAGTTATTTTCACCCCGTTCTTGTTTTTCTTTTCTTATTTTAAACATTTGCATTTAGGTCCATACGTTGCTTCTGGACCCACACTAGGATACCCCGTGTCGTGGGAACCAGAAACAGCAATGAAATAAAGTTCACTATTAGATAATTCACAATAAACTCTGTGAGTCGAGCTGTTATTTAACAGATCACTGCTTTTATGCATCTGCATAAAAGCAGTGATCACTGCCGTGTCATGACAAAACACTGCAATTTGAAAACAGGGTTTTTTGAGAAAACGCAAAAAACATTTTGTTCCTAAAATTACGCATAACTTTGTTAAATTGTAACATATTACTTTGAAATTTTAATATGTGTATAATAATAGAGATCGTAACTAAGCCGTAACAGAATTATATTAAAAAGTATGTTAGTTTTGAATTTATAGCATAAAACGATTTATGTCACAGCATAAAGTTCTAGCTTAATTGAATAATTGTGTTGACAAAACATTGTAATTTTAGGTGCAGTGTTTTGCCAAAATAATTGGTATCTAAAATAAGTGGGCTATGTTCGTTAAATAAGGCAAAAATTTACCAAGATAACATAACTTTTGCTTAAAAAAAACAAAAAAATAACTTAAAAACCTATTTATCTTTCGTTAGACAAATCTGGAACATCACTTATTACTAAATCTTCATAAAACTTTCTACGCGATTGTGGCATTGTTTCACACAATTTAAGCAGTTCTATCTTCTTTGCTTCACAAATACCTCTTGGCTGTGTCTGTTTCTCAACCTCATTCAACAGACTTCTGTTTTCTTGTATAAGTCGTTTCATATCATCTTCACACTTTTTTTTCAAAAATTTTATCTGTGTAATTAGTGTCATCGTCATAACTCACTTTGGCAAAAAGAGAAAGGTTCCCTCTCTTGAATTCAACCATTTTGAATCTTTGTATATTTAGGCCATTGGGATATTTTATCTTGCTCTCGTTTTAAATCACATACATGTATTTATGTGATAATACCAGATTATCAACATTCTTTCTCGACTTCTCTATTTTCTCAGTGAAATCTTGGAAATCATAGTCTTCAAAACTGTTGTTCAGTTTATTTTTAATGCTGGCATGTACAAATAATCTGCAGCCATATACGTGTGACCAGGCTCTAGGTATTCGATGACAATACTTTTGATGGTCGTTGAGGGATCGTTAACTACTTTGACCAGTGCAGAAAAAAATACCTTACTTTTATTCTGAGTGTTGCAATTATCTACAAAAAAATAGACATGCTTAAGGTCTCTGCAATATTTCAGTAAAAAGTTGATGTAAGCGTTTGCAATATTGCAAGCTTTTCGCCCACTTTCTCCTTCATGACAAAGAACGTAAACAGCACGTTTGTTTTTTTCCAGTATGTGCAAAAGTTTCGTTGAAGAGTACCAGTTTTTTTGAGAAAGCTTTTGTAAGAAGTTGAGGCATATAAATTACTTTTTGCATGTCAGCTGTAAAGACAGCTTCAAGTCGTTCATTAATTCGGTTGAAGTTGTAGATGTCAGTACTGTAGTCAGTTCAGTATATTGGAATGATGTATTGGCATCAAGGAGTTCTGCCGCAACCACTGGTTGTGCTTGGTTGGCAGTAGGCATAATCAGATCAAGATCCACAGGTACTTCATCAACAAACATCGAGGTTACGTTCCTTTTTATCGGTGAATGTGCTAATTGCAAGTCTTCTATATCGGGTGAAGTATTCAGTTATAAGTTTTGCCCATTGGCTACAGATTTAGAGGATAACATATCTGTTGGTTTTTCATGTAAGTTCATTTGATGAGATTGGTCTGGTCAGTGGTGGGTTGTACGGTAGGACTTATAGATTTACCGGCTGAAGTTGAGCACACAAAGTGTTCAATAGCTGTGGCGGAACAAATCTCTTCCTCATAAGGTATTGCAAATTTGCAACCCCAAATTATTCTCACTTGGGTCACTGGTAATCGAACTATTTAAGCTCAAAAAATTTACTGCGGTACCCACACACTGTTCTTTTCTTATTCGGGATAAGCTCATAATAAGTTCGTTGCGTTACCTGCTCATTTTAGGTATTTTTTTATCACAACGCAAACTTAACTGGATGAAATCACAAAATACTCTAATTGAAAAGAAATAATATTCACGCCAAATTCCCACTTTCATACATAGCCAATAGATAAACGTTGTGATGTTGTTATGACAAAACACTGCATCTAAAGTTACCTGGCATCAAATATCAGCGAGTTTGTTGTGACAAAACACTGTACCTATAGAAGTAGTATTTTGTCAAAACAGCTCTGTAAGATTTTGGATATACAGTCTAAATTGCTATGAACAACTACCGTGTTAATAACACTTTTTAAATATTTTCTTGATGCCATATCATGTACCCTACGTCGAAGAATCGATTTATTCGTGTTACCACAAAACACTGTATCTATACTTACAGTGTTTTGTCATGGCACGGTGTAAAGCCCAATATGCGACAATTTTGAGACCTGGGGTTTTTTGTTCCTAGCTGAGATTCGAACCTTGGACCTCTCAAATGGTAGACACATGCGCTACCGTTACGTTACAGAGGTCGTTACGTTGCAAATACGTGTAACTATCCAGACTGAATTGTTTATCAAATATGAAATAAGAAGTCAAAAGAGCCTAAAGCCTCGACCCTTTATCTTAATATGATAATAAACTCTTTCTATTATATACTTATTCTATTCTAAAGATACCATTCATTGTATCGTAAATACTTGTGCTAATTAGGCGAATCTATTCTCTGACTAAGTTATCAAAAATAACCTTTTTGGCGGCTTATCTATGCAGGAAAATCGTACGGAGCCAGAGGTGACCAAATACGCAGTGCCCAGGATACAGTAGACCTGAAACTTTAGTACGGGCATCACATAAATCATTGAAGACAACTCCCTTCCCCGGGGCAAAACTGTGAATTCCGGGGACTGTATGAGCCTGCCCACTTCCACGTCGAGCCCATATGTCATCTCGGTCAAGCGGCTACTATTTGTCTTGCAAAAATTCGGGGAAACATCTAGAGAATGCCGCCTTCCCCTTTCGCTGCGGAGGCATGCAAGGAATTTGCGGGGGAGACGGACTAGTGTAGTTGGCGGGACGCTCAAGGGTTGAAATTTGGAAAAAATGCAAGTTTAAAGTGGTATGTACTTTGGCAATATTGCATTGACGCGGAGTTGCGAAGAGATATGGAGTGCCAGTAGTTTCAAAAAGTTATTAAATTAATTCCGGATGCAGCTGACTTTTTGTCGGAAGAGTCTGACCACGTTTCCAGGCTCGCATCGTCGGTTGTTCGTCATGATTGAGTCCGTCTCGACTCACCATAATCAAGCTTTGCGAATCAGAGCGAAACCTGGTCGGCCTCCCCCGACAAAAAGACTAGTACGAGATTCCTGAAATAAAGTTAATAATTTCTAGTGGTTACAAAAGTTTCCTTTTAAAAAAGTTGATTGAAAAATAAAGATGTATCTTTTGTTTCTTTACAAGTTATAATCTTTCGTATGTATATTTTCTTCATAACTTTAGTCAACATTTTGTCAAGTATTGGATGAGGCAGACTTACCTGCTCCTATATCACACGGATCAATCCTGAGAAAATTAGCATAAAATTCGACAGACAATCGGAATCGCTGTGGATTTAGTGCGCATTATTAGGCACAAGGTCAAAATTTCCGCTTTGTCTTTCCTTTATAAGGACACACTACCGAAAGTCAACCAAAAACCCATCTTACTCCACCTCGCCCTAGATCCACGCACCTAAGCAAACGCCGCGGCGCGCGGCGCAGGGTCGGGGCACACAAATCAGCATCTTCGGGACGATAAATAAAACAAATTCGCCGTCTGCAGGCGGGCACTGATTGCGCTCGCTTGTGCAAACACCAAGAGCGACCGAAACACAAACAGGAGATGGCCCGCGTTTACTGCGGTTTACTTTGCTGGGGCTTATTATTTCATTCAATAGACAGAAGCAAGACTTTTCACGGAAACATTTCTCCTGACGAACTTTTCTATAATATAGATCTATATTATATTATAGAAAATTCTATAATATAGAATTTTCTATAATATAATATAGATTTTCTATAATATTATTGATATAGTGTATCAATAATTCTAGGCCGTCAGTGGTGTGAAAAACCACGTCACGTGACCCGACCATGTCTGTCATTGTACTAGACTAGGCCCAGGTTTCGCTCTGATTCGCACAGAACTTAATCATGGTGAGTAGAGACGGAGCTCGCGTTATCGGCTGCTCGTCTCTGAGAGCCAGTTTCTGATTTGAGAATTTCACTAAGTAACTACTTAACTATAGTGCTGTCTCGTCTAACTTCTCAGAAAAGAGTGTGACAGAATGTTACTCAAGTATTTACTTAGTTAAATTCTCAATTCAGAAACTGGCCCGTAGATGCGTGTGTGTGTGTGTGTGTGTGTTTGTGAGTGAGTGTGTGTGTGTGTGTGGCTTCGAACCCCGGCTGAGAACAAAACAAACCGCAGGTCTTGAATGTTTACATGTTTGTAATGTTGCTGTTTCTGGTTCCCACGACACAGGTATCCTACTGTAAGGCCAGAAGCAATGAATATTATGTGCCTGTATGTAAATATTTATACAGAATGTTTTGCTGGCGGTTTCATTTCTCGTCATATTTCACCAATCTGAAACAAAAAGACAAGTCTCAGCTTAGCGCCCCATCATGCTTGACTCTACCACAAATGAGACCACTAACACGTGCAGTTAACAGAAAGGGCGCGGGCGGTAACCGCAAAGCACATGCACTTGGTGCCGAAAGTGTAAGGAGAGAGGGTAACTCCTTCAAAACACTGCCTCTTGGAAGGTTTCGGCGAAATTCAAAGAGATAGTGGTTATTAAAGTAAAACGGTTGGTGTCGGCTGCCTGCCGTTGATAGACGGCAGTCGTTAAGCCAAGTCAGAGGCTTTAGGGCGGCTTGAAAACTTCTGACAGTAAGACCAGCCACTAGTCTTACAAGCCTCCACCATTCCGGACTTGGTCCCCGTGGTGGAGTATGGCCTATACCTTCCTCAGGGAAGAGACCCGTGCCCCTCGGTGAGGACATAATAGGTTGATGAGGAAGGTAAAACTGCGTTATGTTGAAGTCCTATCCATTATATGTTGTGTAGTACGCCTGCCTTACTCCACCATACATGCAATGTCTAGCATAGATGACATGGGCCACTTTTAACAACTATACTTTAACGACTATGACTTCTAACGACCAAATGTAAAGTGGTTTGTAATAAACATAAACATAAACATTTACATACAGGCACATACATTGCTTCTGGCCCCACACTAGGATACCCTGTGTCGTGGGAACCAGAAACAGCGACGTCACGTAATGACGTACGTTATCGTCATTACGTAATGTAATGTAAATACTTTGGTTTTACCTTTCCCTCTGGGACACAGGCATGAGCTTACGAGGCAAGTTTACGTTTGTGTGTTGGTAAATACCAAATCTTTTTGTATTGTGCATTCATAAACAAAACATGAACATTTACATACAGGCACTGCATTTCTTCTGGCCCCACATTAGGATACCATGTGTCGTGGGCACCAGAAACAGCGACATCACAAACATATAAAGATCCCAAACCTGGAGTAGCAGCAAGCATACATGCATACATATGATCACGATCAAAGGGGTAGGCAGAGACCTGAGATCGTCACTTGCCACCATCCTGACAGATCACTTTTGCTTCATTGACATTCATTAGTCGTTGCATGCACGCGCACCAGTTTCGGGTACTTTTTATATTGTACTGTACTGTACAAACGTAGAAGTTTATTATGTATTACTCTACTCGCCATATGCATTACATTATACAATATTTTAGTGGATATGAACTGACTCCCACTCCTGATATTCTTTCAAAATTATCAGACCATTGTTTCTTGACCGAGCGTATACTCCTCTATCAGATACCTCTGACACTGCACAGAAAATTATGCGAGCTAGTGTCAATATCTGAAGAAAACACCTGATTCCTTCTCGGCATAAGGGCCGGTCCACACGGGACGGTGACCGCAACTGCGGTAAGATGCAGTATAACGAGGCATTAGGCGCATTAGTCACGGGAACAGTTTTTACACCTTTTTGCGGGTTCTCTGTTGGTTTTACTCGAACGACCGTTGGTTTGACCGCGCACCAATTGATTTCGTGGTTTTTCTTGAGTTCGGGTGTTTAGTTAAACATAATGTTTTGGTTTATTCTTTTTTCCAATTATTGTGCTTTATTTGCAATGTCCCGCTCTCTGTTTTATTGTTCAAAAAGTGTCTCCTAAGACCAGCCAGCCTACTGGGTGGAAGAGATTTCTTGTGAAATAAGTCCGCCTTTGTACATCGACACTTAGGTACCTGTTATTTATGTTTTTATGTATTTTTTTTACTTTTGTGCAATAAAGCGTAGGCATGTTTGTCGAGTTTCGGTTCTAGTGAGATACATAACTCTTACAAGCCTCCACCAATCCGGACTTGGCCCCCGTGGTGGAGTATGGCCTATACCTTCCTCAGGGAAGAGACCCGTGCCCCTCGGTGGGGACAAAATGTGTTGACGATGATGATACATAACTCTTTCATCGCTTCATTTTTGCATGTAAGGCTGTCTAGTAGCTTATAACTATAATTATCTAATCTCTTGATAATCTAAAATCAAATCAATACGTAGGTTACACGACACGCATCATTAATGTCTCTAAAATGGGTGGATCTGTGTTGTAAGTATAATTTACATCCAAAAACTAGGGGTTCTAGTGAATACGAACCACTTTTCCTATGGGGAAAGTTCAGAAACTTGCATTTACCTACCTGCGGCCTTAAAATATATCGAACATATTTTTCGTTCAAAGTTTTTCGCACAGTTATTCCTGAAAGTTTTTCATATTGACGACAGGAACTATAATAATTTTTCATATTTACCTATGTATTTACTGAGATTTTGTTTGATTTTGTATGCAAATACTGTTAATAAGTTACTGCCAATTTGCACTCACTCAAGCAAAATAAATAAGGTAACACTGTAGTTCCCGGCCACAGATCACCCCTGTGTTCCCGGCGGATATTATTATTTGGTAGCATTAGGTCTATCACATACACCAATAACCCCTTCACCTTAATCGATGTAATCCACAGGAAATACGCGTAAGTCAAAGGGTAACGAAAACGTAATCTTACTCGGCCTACAGTCAAATACGGAAGTAAAACTAAAGTTAACAAAATCTGCACCTCTATAGCCTCCGATATCTCCAGGCCAACCCCGACAGCCTCCTCGCAATCCGTTAAATCATCGGCTCTCCCCCAGGAGCCGGCGCCGGATTCAATAAGGGCTCCAAGAAGCAGCAATCAGGCCGCCCGGGAGATTTGCCGGACAGCCTACGCCCTAGCACGCACCACGGGTTGTATCGCATTTTCAGTCACATGGGATTCAGAGAGATATACTTTTGGCCATTTGTAAAAGTTCAAGGAAAAACCTTTCAACTATTCTTAGAGACCCAAAATAGTCAACCTTTAGTGTGACTGATGTCAACCTTATGTGTGTGATGTGAGTGGAAGGGCTGGTAAGGGACGCCCCAGGCGGACATACTTCGACCAAATATCCCCTATTTGGCAAAAGCAAAAGCAAAAGTATTAGCAAAAGGCAAGATAAAAAGTAAACGAAACTGACGTGCGTGCATGCAACGACTAATGAATGTCGATGAAGCGAAAGTGATTTGTCAGGATCGTGGCAGGTGGCAGTCCCTGGTCTCTGCCTACCCTTCTGGGATACAGACGTGATATTATGTATGTATGTTAGTGCGACTAGACTTCTATTTTTGAGTAGGCCACGGGCACTGCCATCAGAGAACAGCCTACCTACTAAAAGCCACATGATAGTCACGCAGCGAATTCCACACTTAAGTCGGCAGATGGAGAAGCAACTTACGCACTAACAGATAAGACTTCATAGGTGAGAAATTCATCGCTCTTCTCATATATGGCGTACCTCTCTGTGTTTTCTTTCTGTTTGACTGTCTGAGCTTCAGAGGACTTGGGACCATAGACGCACTCCAGGTGCGTCAAAACTTTGTAATCGATAACAAGAATTACTAGCCCTTGTGATTATTAAATACTAGCCTTCGCCCGCGACTCCGTCTGCGTGGACTTTAGTTCAAAATTTTGCAACCCCATTCACCCCCTTAAGGGTTAAATTTAGAAAAACGGCGAAACACGTGTTCAATCAATTGTGTTGAAGAGTATTTATTTCAAGTTTCAAGAAAATCAGACAACATTTTTTATACCTCCCATACAAATTTTTAATTTAGGGGTTGAATTTAAAAAAATCCGTTCTTATTCAGAATCAGAATCAGAAATTTATTTCAACGTAAAGAATTTACATTCTGCTTGTTGAATCTCAATGTACATACAGTTATGTATAATGTTACCCTACATTCCTTGCCTACATTACATATACATCCTCTGTGCAAAATTTCAGCTTCCTAGATCAAACGGCTTGGGCTGGGCGTTGATGAGTGAGTCGAGCAAGTCAATCTGATTTAAAAGTAACAACTAAGTTTACTCTAACAGAGGCCTATGCCTTGCACTCATATTAGTATGCTGGCTCATTGTACCTACAGACTTTGTTGAAAACGTCGTGTATAAATTACTAGTGATAACAATTTATTGAATCACTGTTTTTCGGGATTATTGTATATTATGGCACCAATTGTGTTGAAAGTGAAAGAAAATAAACGGTAGCAATAACATTTCTCTAATGCAAGCAAATTATCTGCATTCATGCATCGAGCTGCTGATGATGGTGATGATGACGTCTAAGAAAATAAATCTTCAAGTGACTTGCAACTCAAATTTCTTCATTTGAAATCTTAAATACAAAGAAAACATTTTTTTTCATTATTTTATTTACTAAATTATTAACTAAATAAAAGTCTTCATTTTATTCTATCTTCAAGACGTGTTTATACGTTTATAAGTGTGTTTATACTCTGGTTCATGCTAGGCACACCAAATACGCAAGATGGGATTTTTCAAACGATTTTATCTGTGACTCGGAAAATATGGGCGTGGCTTGTGAAACAATTACCTATCTAAGCTCTATGTCAAGCTTCTCTCTATTTCTTTTCCCCCAATCGTGTTTTCCGTTTCAGCTACATGATGATACATCAGTTTATAACCCACCCCTAAGTACTTTTGTTTCATCACCACAACATATCTATGATACCCTTCACAAAAACCCGTCACGTCGAAGACTCATTAGGTTTTTAATAAACAATTTATCCCGGTAGCCCGAGATAGTGCACGATACACAAAAAGTCAATTCTCGGGTGGGCTATCGCGAGCTTGACTTAGCGGTGTCGATAGTAAAGAGGTTTGATCACTAATGAATAATTGTTGAATTGCCGTGTAAGTCATACTTATTATTTAACTCTTTGCCAGGCAAGGGCATAATAATTGCCACCTCAAATTGAACCGTATTACTTTGATATAAAGTTCAAAATCAATGAATAAATTATGCTAGTTCTGCCCCTTAAAAGGTTAAACTTAAAAAACTATACCTCCAGAATGATTTGCGCCAGATAAATAAAGTGACTACCTAAGAGGGAGCCTGATGATTCAAACGACACGTAGTTATTTTTTTAAGTTTTAAGACATCCTAGAAAACCTCGGCGCTGGGTGTGGAATCTTACTGCGTCTATCTGCATATTTTCAAGGTTCCGTATCCAAAGGGTACAACAAACCCTGTTACTGAGACTCCACTGACCGTCCGTCTGTTACCGGGCAGATTCTTATGAATATCGTGACAGTTAGACAGTTAAAATTTTCACTGATGATGTATTTCTGTTGCCAACAAATACTAAAAAATAGAATACGATAAATATTTAAGGGGGCTCCCATACAATAAACATGAGGTTTTTGCTCGTCTTTGCTTGATGTTGTTATCAACAACATATCTACCTGTTGCCGTTATTGGCAACAGGAAGACGCTTGATATATTCACAGAATATTGAGTAATATTATTCACCTTAAAATAAATAAATATATAAAAATAAAATAAATATTTAAGGGTAAAATTATATTAATATTTTATCCATACAACAAACGCGATTTTCTTGCCGTTTATTCGCGTAAGAAAGTAGTAATGAAATGAGTAAGGCTAACAAGCACCACCTGATCGTGGGGGGTCGATCGGTGAACGTGTGGGACGCTACGTGCGTTGATACACTGGCGCCCTCCCATGTTTCCCAGAGTGGAAGAGCCGCTGGTTCAGCGGCCGGCGCGGCCGAAAGCCTCAAACGGCGCAAATATAGTTCTATTGGCAACAATTACATATTTGCACCGTTTGGGGTCGAAACGATGTTCACATGGGGCCCAGAGACGCGCCTCCTGTTCAAGGACCTAGCGGCGCGCCTAGTCGACGCAACCGGAGACCAGAGAGCTGGCGCGTACCTCGGCCAAAGGATAAGCCTGGCCATCCAAAGAGGCAACGTCGCCAGCATTCTGGGCTCATTGCCGCGGGACAATGACCTGGGGCAGATATTTTATTTGTAAATAATATATATTTTTAATTAAAGATATTTAGGTACTAGTATAGTTTCATATTTAAGTTATATTTATTTTTATTTATAGTAAGTCAATTATTAATATTAATGTAATTTTAGGTTTTTAATATTTAGTTTAGTTTTCATATTTAGTTTATCATTGTTATTTTAAATTTAGTTACCACCGTTTAATTATCAATTAAACATTTAAAACAGAATCGCTAGATGCGGGCGGCATAAGACCTAAAAAACCATGGAAACAATGGTAGAAACTTGGAAAACCATTAACCAACTACAAACCAGCCTTCAGTGAGAGTCATATGACAGACAATGATGAGATATTTAAATTTTATTTCGTGTGTAGAATTTCCGTCAAATACTGCAATACTGGAGCTTCATAGGTAGATGGAAATTTATACCAAATTTGTATTAAATTTAAGGTGATTTGAGAAAAGATGGTCAGAGTGGAGTTTTTTTTCCGCTGCCTTTGTCTCCACTACATTCGGCCCCAAGGCAGCGGCTAACATTATGATTGATAAATAAATCAGTTTTAATTTTATGCGTCAACAAGTAACCAACCTCCAACCAGGTGGGATGACGATCTGTGAAAAACTGCATGCAGATGCTGGATGCGGCAAGCTGAAGACAGGGCGCTATGGCGCTCATTAGGGGAGGGCTATGTCCAGCAGTGGACTAGTGCAAAACTGCCATTTTCAAACCAGCCGCGTAAAAAATGCGTCTGGGAAATTCACCCTATAAGTACATTGACATTCAACAAACAGAATGTAAATTCTTTACGTTGAAATAAATCGCTAATTGCTGATTTCAAACATGCACCAAGTGATACTAGACGGCCATAATAAAAAAGTCTTGATGTCGTATAATCTACGTAAACACGAGTTCACAATAGACCCACGGGCCACACCGATGAGCGCGCGCCTGACGTTACAGTGATGAATGCGTTTAATAGTTTGAGTTAGTTCAGCTCATAGTCCAGTCTTCTTTTTTGCTCGGCCCCTTTTCAATTAACATTTTTACTAGCACTATGGTTCATTTATCGGAGAGGCTCTTTTTGACTGATACGTACAAGTGTTGGATAAAAGTATCTGGTACCTAATCTTAGTACAGTCGACAGCACATCATCCTATACACCCCTGCTCTCTACTCCGTTGCATTACGGGCGACTTTGCAACTAAAATGTGAAGTTTGACGTTCTGTCGACTGTCCTAATCTAACCACAGCCTCTGACTATACTTTGTTCATACCAGTAGAAATGAAGTTTAATTTATTTATTATTTAAATCCTAAAGGTTTTTTTGTCGGTTTCTGAATGAATCACTATTTTGTATGTCTTTTTGGGCTGATGATGATGATGAAGATGTCACTTTAGATTTTCTAAAAATAATGAGAAAGAATTTAAGTAGGTACTTTATACTGCAGAATTTTTGGTGGGCCAGTCGGCAGACTATGACAATAGATTTAAATTGTTCTTTTCAAAGTCATAATGCAACTAATTAATGTAATTGTGAAGGACAATAAACTTATTTTTATTTGTTTTATTCAACTTATTTAAGTACAAAGGTTGTCTGGAAGAGATCACTTTTAGTGATAAGGCCGCCGTCTGTACTCTTAGATTAAGAAATACCTGTGTAATTTCCTTTTTTATGTACAATAAAGTGTTCTTTATCTATCTACAATACTCTTACAAGCCTCCACCAATCCGGACTTGGCCCCCGAGGTATGAAGTATGGCCTATACCTTCCTCAGGGAAGACACCCGTGCCTCTCGGTTGGGACACAATGGGTTGATGATGATGAAGTACAATACTCAACTATGGACTAAGCAAACGTATTTTAGTTACATGAAATAGCAATCTTTTGAAACCGATTGGCTAAATATTGGTGGTAAAGTAGAAGCGAAATTATAGACTAGCACACTTCTTGATGTATACTCTATGAATACGCCTCCTGATTCAATCACTGATAGTTCTCCTCCAACGATGCTTTTAATAACTTAACTATTTACTTTTTGTGTCGGAACACGCACCGCCTCAAAGCAAGCTCGCTACCGGACGAGCCTTCTCGCGTGTAAAACAGGCTTTATATCACCGTTTGATCTGATTTTTTGATCATCTATCGCTCATAACTGACATATTGTTACTCGGTAGGTAATTAGGGAGCTATTAAAGTTGAGATCTTTTTCGTTCGCTTTGTTCTGATACAGAAACTGTTTGTTGTGATAAGTATCCCATCAAAAACATAAAATGTGAATGAGAGACAAATTTTGGATTCTAGGAAAGCTAAGAGATTTTAATAAATGTGCCAAATTTTATATACGTAGGTTAAATAGTTGTAGAGTTGTGAAGGGGTCAAAAGTAGCTCGAAGTGGTTCCTGTAATATTACACACGACTGCTGCGTCGCCAGTTAATTTTTCTCGAACTTGACTGAACTCGCTGTCACGAGTCAAGATTATGCAGTTTTGGAGCTGATGTCCAGATGATTTTTGAACTAGGAATTGTCACACGATGTCTTTGTTTCTCAAAGTATTATCTTTTAGGACTCATGGCTTTTAATCTAATGCCAAAAATCCAAGACAAGATAGCATTGAAGCCAAAAATTGACGTTTTGATTATAAATTATATCTAGTACCAGATTCTGATCCTAAGTAGGCTCTTTGACATGGGTCCTAAAAATTACTCTTAACTCGATTGAAAGATTGTGCAATCTAAGTAGCCTAAGGACGTTCCACGAGTACACAAGCCCTCTAGCATAGAGAGAGTATAGGCTTTAATAACCACGCGTGCTCACCGCGGATTGGCGATTTCAAGCGCTGAGGTATTGAATAGCTCGGACACTCAGGCGAATGAGAAATCGTACAGACACATTTTGCAAAAACGATCAGTAAAAGAAGTTTTTTTTTTTTTTCCATTTACACCAAGAGCAATGTTGCATTAACCAAAGCGTGAACTACCAATGCAACGGTTTTTCTTACAAATTACAAGCCATGGAATGTCACCATACAGTGATCCTGACCCACTATCGTGACAGCCTACACGAGGGAGCCGTTTTGACAACGCTTTTCACAATCAGTAGTTAAAGGTTACTAGAAAGTGGGTAAAACAATACCGACTGTCTGTCTGTCACAATGGCGCATTGTGTTGTGTCATCCGACGTAACGCTTCAGCGTTGAGTGAGAAATTACAGAAAGTTCGTTTAGCAAGCAAGTGTAACAAGATTGAAGAGGTTAAGGATAAGAGATATTTATCCTTATTTCTTGTTTCCTTTTACGTAGCGCCTATTATTGTGTCCCACTGCTGGGCGAAAGCCTCCCTAAGTTCAGCCAGGAGTTTTTAGTCCTGGGCTACCTCAGACCACTCCGTAACCTAATAAAATTATGTAAGAAAAATGCTACTCGTTGGCAAGTGAATCACTTGAGAAGGAAACAAATAAATTACAAGTTACATAAATTATTGTCGTAGGTTTGCTCAGTGCTCACCTTATAGTGAGAATTTTGATAAGTAAGCTTTAATTAACTGTAATGCTGTCCCGTAATTTTTTTCAAAAAAGAGAGTCACGTTCGGTTTAGTATATAGTTTTGAAAATTTCAGTTCGGAAACCGGCCCTTAAATATAGAAATCATTATCATCATCAACCCTTTATGTCCCCACCGAAGGGCTCGAGTCTCTTCCCCGAGAAAGGTATAGGCCATACTCCACCACGGGAGCCAAGTCCGGATTGGTGGAGGCTTATAAGACTAGCGGCTGGTCTTACTGTCAGAAGTTTTCACGCCCTAAGGCCTCTGACAAATATAGAAATACAACCGAACAAAATGCGCGATGATTGGCGATTGGTTTATAATGACATAATTAGGAATTACATAGCCCTGCTTCTAGAACTATTCGTGGCAAAACTGTAAGGGTTCCGTATCGACTACGAAACCCTAAACAGAGTTTACAGTTATTCCAGAATTACGGTGCAATTTTTCGATACCGTCTTTGAACTAGATGATATCGCTTATAGCGATAAGACCGTCAATTGCATACTACAAAACTTAGATATGTAAGACTACAATTTTCATTTAAGGCCTTAAGTCGTTTTGTGATCTTTTTTCTAACTAATTGTAAGAAGCAGTAGTAGTAGTAGTTCTTCTGTGTCAACGCGCCACAGTCTCAGGTGACATTGCCCACGCGCCGCGCAGCACGCTTTTGGATCGGTCTTGTGTTGTGACAATCCAATTCAGTGCCACTCATTTGCTCTGCATCTACTTACTGGTAAAGCCAAAAGTTTATTAGGGCTTCGTTACACCGCGCGTTGTCGCATTTATTAACACTATAATAATATAAGGTATACCTTACTACCTTTTGTATACTATATTTTATGGGATAAAAATTAATAGTAATAAGACGAGACAGGTCTATAATGATCGTGTTCAGTAAGGCAAACCTTGGTCTCGTGTTCGGGATGCAGACAAAAGTGTATGAAGCGTAATTTTAACGTTTAGTTACGATCTGAAATGTCTGCTGTTCCTTTTTTGGAAGTGACTAGCTTGTACGACGCAGGGAATCCTAGTGTGCAAGTTAGGGTAAGAAAATGACAAAGGTGTTAATCACAATATTACGATATTATTATTTTTATGATGAATTATGATGTTATTTGTTGTAGTTACCTAATTTTTTGGTTTTTAAAATAAACAATTTGATTTGATAAACAATTTGATTTGAATTTTTTAAAGCATTGTCGAGCGAGTACTCTGTGCTAGCGCGTATATTTGTATTATTTTATTGGTAAACTGTGGACAACTGTTGTTGGCCATATTCTCAGATATTAGTTAATAAGTATTACCTGCCACGCTGTTGTTGTTCCTAATAAAGTAAAATAAATAAATAAAATACATAAATAAATAAACATTATTTAAGTCAGTAATAAATTATCAAGAACTTTAATGGTCTCCTCGGAATGTGTCTGAATAATAAATCTGACGGTTATATTTTGGTAGCAAATATCCATATCACGGATGTATATTTCCAATCTGCATAGAAGCATCTGGCAACGACACGCGGCAGCTTTTAATTCAAAATTTCTATTTTCAAAAACGATCGGCGAACCGGTAGATAGCGTCCTAACGGTTGGTCCACTCAACAATGAATACAATAAAGTGTGTACAATAAAAAGTTCTAATCTAATCTAATCTGTACCAAAGACGACTTCTGTGGCGCAGTGGTTACCGCATCTGCCTACGATGCAAGAGGTTCCGGGTTCGAATCCCTGCTGTAGACAAAAAAGAAAGGGAACTATATTTTGTGTCATCAAAGTTTACATTTGTCATCAACTTGTATCATCTAATTAATAGATCTATCACCACGAAATATTTTCATTCTCAGAAAAATAAAAAGTGTCGCCAGGTACAAATAATCAGATTAATGTCAATATGTACGTAGAAAAAGAGATGGATTATCTATATTATCTTAGTTCATCCATTGAATAAAGAATTTGTTCTCAAAATAATAAGTTTATTCCAAAAATAACAGCTCCGTACTCAGAATAGTAGATCTGTCATCAAATAAATCGATTATCGTCCGCAGAGTGAGGTTTGTTTTTATTTGTTATTTTGTTATCAGTACAGTAGTTATGAATTATTTCGATCAATTCTCCAAATAATACTATTCGTTACCAATTTAATAGTTCAGTTCATTAATTTTATGAAAAAATGTTCAAAGGGGCGGAGCCAAATTGGCCCACTAAATAAACCTACATTTGGGTACAATTTAGATTTTATGATTGATAGGTATAAAGCAATGGTATAAAGTAATAATAATTATTGTGATTTTAAATAATTCTGTGTTTCATTTATTATTCTAATACATTCATACTACTTACTTATATCTAAATAATAATTCAATATTAATAAATATTAACAGGGTGTAAATAAAACTACGGCAGATGTAGAAACAACAATAGGTACAACCAGAACACAAGTACCTAATGTTAGATAGTAGTTAAATACATAGGTACAAAAACATTATTTTTTTGGATCTTTATGATTTTTTTAAGTTTCATTTTCTTAATGACCGTTTTTCCTTAATTAGATTATACAGTTATCAGGACAAATCTATTAAAATAAGGACAAACCTATTTATTTGATAATTGATAATATATCCCGATGATTATATGTGATTTATTATGAAATTGTTTTTTTTTTGTTTGGCGACTACACTTTGATGACAGATCTATTATTTTGCGGACAAACCTTATTATTTAAAACATTCAAAACTTAATAAATTGATGATCGCTTAAATCATACCCAAAAAGAAACCCCAGGTCTTGGATGTTTACATGTTTGTGATGTCGCTTTTTCTAGGTCCTACGACACAGGGTATCCTTGTGTGGGACCAGGGCCCGGATTCTATTAGTACATTATAGTTCACTAACGTTTACATGGTAGGGCCACGTGACATGTTTTTTAATTTCATTGACGGGTAGAATTACGAATGCGCGAGCACGCGTTGAATTGAAGCGGCAATGAAATGAATTCGACGCAGCCATGCAACTGTCATTATACTACAATACATTAACAGCAATGCATGTTTGTGTTTTCATGTTAAATTTCTGTCAAGTCATTTAGATAGACAGATAGAATATTGTTTATTGTACTCATAAATTACGTTTAAAGATATATTGGCTGGTAGAAACTCTGAAATTAAGCAAATTATAGGTATAATCGTATTTTGTGACATTCTGACGACGCCAGCTTCGGCGCTAGCCAGATTCCTTTACACCTTTACTGAATTGAATAAGTAGTTAGCTTATTATAATGGACGATAGGATTGTCAACATTGTAAATAATTTAAAAAAAAATTTTGGTTAAGTATAATATTCGTCGTCATGGCAGCCCAGTGGTAGAACAATGGACTCGAAAGTGGGTGACCCGGGTTCGAGTCCCAGTGAGCGATGTACCAGTGAATTTGTTTTCTAAGTTATATACAGCTGTTATATTAGCAATACCACTCGGAAACTGTGAAGGAAAATATCGTGAGGAAACCCTACTGTCTGTGGTATTTACATATACCTCAGCGCTTCCTTAGTCATAAGGTCAATGCATAATTGTTTTCTTGAATAAAAAATATCTTTATCTTTATCTATCTCTTTATCTTATCCTACGCACAATGGCCCAACTGTGAGGTTAAGTACAAACTTTTATTACTCACGTGTGTAAATTAATTTACTGAAATCTGCAGTTCAGGAATTAGTTGTGTGAGGTTTTCCAGTTTCAAAATTTTTCGCAGTCACAGAAACAAGCCTTCTATGTTCTCTTCTCTAGCGATAGTGCGAATATTAACAATTCGAACTAGATCGGCTGTCAGTCAATAACTGGCTAAAAGCCGAAGTTAATTCGTCTGGACAACATTTTAGGCTGTATTTTAGTTCTAGCTCTTTTGAATATTCAAAGCGACCTAAAAAGCCCAGGAAATGCACTTCGCTTTGCATAATATCACTACGAAAATAGAAATAGAATTTCAATTAGACGATGTCTGTAGCGCAGTGGTTAGCGCATCTGCCTACCATGCGAGAGGTCCCGGGTTCAAACCCCGGCTGGGGACAGAAAAAAACCCACGTTTTGGATGTTTCATCATCAACCCATTATGCCCCTACCTAGGGGCACGGGTCTCTTCCCTGAGGAAGATATAGGCCATACTCCAACACGGGCACAACATCAATAGGTATTATAAACTGATTTCCTTATACACTGGTTTCGCTAGTGGCTTACGAAAGGTTTAGTTCAAAAATATCTATAGTATGTTTTTGAAGTAGTACCTACATAAGGGTGTGTGTATTTTTTTTTTGTAAAAAATATTGGACCTTGTAAAACAAATGCCTACTAATTACCACACAAATTCAGATGTCTGTGTGGGCATACATCAATTCGTCACCCTCAAGTAGAAAAAGTGGCACTGCATACTTAGCTACTTCGTCAGTGTTAATAGGCTCTATATCTTTATTAAGCGGCGAAGGGTTATGGAGAAGTGCGCGCAATAAACGAAATGGAATAGTTAACCCTGCAACGCTTCGCAGTCCGTTTAATTTAGTTAACTGTATCGCTGCGCCCGGGGCGATGCAGGCCCGCTGCGGAAAGGGTTGGTAAGGATGGGCCAGTGCTATAAATTATCGTTGTCGATGAGGGGTTTTTTTTTTTTTAATATTACTCTCCTTACATTTCCCTGATTTATTTATTCAGGCACCTTGAACAAGGCAATAAATTAAATAATTAGACCTACTTTTAAACGATAATTTAAAGATTAAATTTCGAAGAAACATTTGGTGGATTTTGTGCATGTTTATATTTTTTGGAGTACATAATTGTATTAAATTGAATTGAATAAAGTATGTTTTTAGAATTTAAGATTAAATTATTTTAAACAAATTATATTATTCTAAGTCGATGAGGGTTGAATGCAAGTTTAAGTTCTTTAAACGTCTGAATACTTGCAAGGTGTAAGTAAATGAAAACAGTGATAGTCAGAGACGCAAAGAAAAAAGTTCGCTGACTTCAGTTTACCATCACGGTAAAAAATATGTATCAAAATCATAATTCAAATTCAAATATTTTATTCATAATACAAATATAATATTTAGGTACTTTATGAACGTCAATGTTGTTAATTTCACAATTAAGTACCTGGATGACCGGTATTTTTTTGATAAATCGTGTTTTTTGGAAATTACACTCAGATTAAGGGGCAAACCCCTGCACACTTTCACGCGCCAACCCCCAGCCGCTCCGAGTTTCACTCTACGTTGCAGTCGGCCTAGGGCCTCGCTAGACACTTTTGATTGAGATTTGACGCATGGGAACATGTATGGTCTCGGCCTTCAGCCTCAGCCTCAACGGAGCCTCAGCGATTTGTCCCATCCGGCTTTTTATTGTAAATTTTCGCCGGAACACGGGACGTCTTGCCTTTCAGCCTTGGCCTGAACTGAGTTCTATCGCTCGGCCTTCGGCCCCGCAACATTGTGCCATCTGGATTTTGCATTGTTTATTTTACACCGGAACCTGACCTGGTACTGGATGGAGCTCAGCCTTTGGCCTCGGTGGAGTTCCTCGTCCTCGTTTTGCCTTATCAAAGTTTTTCGTGCTCGCTTCGCTGGCTCGGCCTTCGGCCTCGCAAGTTTGTCCCATTTGGACTTTGCATTGTTTATTCGTCTTGGCCTTCGACCTGGTACTGAATGGAGCTCGGCCTTCGGCCTTACCTCGGTGGAGTTACCACATCCTCGTTTTGCCTTGTCAAAGTTTCTTGTGCTCGTTTCGCGGGGCTCGGCCTTTGGCCTCGCAAGTTTGTCATATCTGGATTTTTCATTGTTTCTTTTACGCTGGAACTCGCAACGTCTTAGCCTTTGACCTGGTACTGAATAGAGCTCGGCCTTTGGCCTCGCCTCGGTGGAGTTCCACGTCCTCATTCTGCCTTGTCAAAGTTTCTTGTGCTCGCTTCGCGAGGCTCGGCCTTCGGCCTCGCAAGTTTGTCATATCTGGATTTTTCATTGTTTCTTTTACGCTGGAACTCGCAACGTCTTAGCCTTTGACCTGGTACTGGATAGAGCGCGGCCTTTGGCCTCGCCTCGGTGGAGTTCCACGTCCTCGTTCTGCCTTGTCAAAGTTTCTTGTGCTCGCTTCGCGAGGCTCGGCCTTTGGCCTCGCAAGTTTGTCTTATCTGGATTTGGCATTGTTTCTTTTACGCTGGACCTCGCAACGTCTTAGCCTTCGAACTGGTACTGGATGGAGCTCGGACTTCGGCCTCGCCTCGGTGGAGTTTTACGTCCTCGTTTTGCCTTGGCAAATTTCTTGTGCTCGCTTCGCGAGTCTCGGCCTTCGGCCTCGCAAGTTTGTCCCATCTGGATTTTGCATTGTTTCTTTTACGTTGGAACTCGCAATGTCTTAGCCTTCAACCTGGTACTGGATGGAGATCGGCCATTGGTCTCGTCTCGGTGGAGTTCCTCGTCCTGGTTTTGCCTTATCAAAGTTTCTTATGCTTCCGGGACCGCCCGATTTCTCGCCTGAGCCAATACAACCTTGTGTAGTATCAGGGGGTTTTCAGGGCTACTTCAATAATTTTATTTTATTCGTTATAAATACAAAACGGTTTATTTCAAGCTACTAACGTAGCTTCAGGTAATGCTATGTTCACATGAACGCCGTGCAGCCCGGCGGACTGCCTGGCGGGCTGCGCGGCATGCAGCCCGTCCCAGGCCGGCGAAAATTTAAGCTGTTCACACGCACGCCGTCGTGTAAGTCAGTGCCAGCATAGCGAGCAGCGAGCTGCCATATCCCTTGGCTTAACTTATTTTTATTGGTAAAAGTCCACAAAATTAAATACGCCAACATGATGAACTAAAAATTATCATTTTTGGATGCGTTTTGATTCACGGTATTTTTTTGTTTGCTAGAAAATCTAAAAAGTAACACAAAAGTAACATATTGAGTCGTGTAACATGGAGGTAACGTAAGAAGGTCAAAAGTAACATAAAATGTTACTTTTTGTAACATTCTGGCAAAGCTGGACTGACTGCCCGCGCGCGTGAAAACAGTCACCGGGCGCCCGCACATTCTCATCCTTTGAACTTTGCCAAAAAACCGACACTCGCCCGGTTCGCGGCATTCACGTTCACAAGCGCGTTTACGTTCTCGGGCGTACCGTTTACACGCTCGGGAATGTGAATGTGCACGTTGAATGTCGATTTGAACGCGCGCCTGTGAACGTAGCATAACAGACAAGCAAGTAGTGTATCTATAAAAAACGTAGATTCTCAGCGATATAGGTAGGGGTATTTTTAGTTCCTATTTTTGATAATAGATGGCGATAAATGTCCTGTTGGGATAAATCTCCAACAGATGACGCTAGGTGTCAAGTTGTAGCTCAGAGAAATTTACCTTCGCATTCTAATAAACAGTTATTTATTGCCCAAAACACTGATAAAAGAAAACATTGTCTAAAAATTAAACCTACGTGGATCAATTAATTGGCCCTGAAACTCCCTGCATCCTAAATTTCATGAAAATCGTTGTAGCTGGTTCCGAGATAAATTCGAGCTTTGCACCAATGCCACAGCTTAAGGAAAATGTTTGTTTTGCTTCGAATAAATGCCACAATAATTTGGGTTGTGACACGATTAAAAAGTATGGTTTCAAGCATTGTCCATCAAACAGCGCCTTAAAAAATAACAAACAAAATAAAAATTGTTCTTAAAATTGAATTTCCTTCTAAATTCAATGGTTCTAAATAACAAAGTTTAATCTCTGATGAGCATTGTCCTAATTTTTTTCGTATTTCTTTTAGAAATAAAAGGTACTTGGATACGAATAAGGTGCGTTGGTGAAGGGCTCCTGATAATAGGTTTTCACACAAAAAAAAGGAACTTGAAAAAAAAAAGAAAAATGTATTTGTCAAGTCTCGAACCAGGGTCTTCTGATTACGGTATCGTCTTATTTCCCACTTGAGCTACTGCAATCTGACACATTGTTGCGAAAATTACCTTCTTATAGTGTAGCAGTTATTTCTTTGCCTAAAAACACGGTTAAAACGACGTTTTGTAAAAATGAAACCTACCTAAATCGACTAATCACCCCCGAAACCCCTTGCATACTAAATTTTAAAATTTTTAATTAAAAATAAAAAAAAACAACACCTTTGAAACACACATTGTTTTTTTCTCGTTTCTCGTAGTCATTTTGACCTATTTGCTTATTTGTGGTTTTGACCCACAGGCCGAATTACTGAGTGTACTGAAAGCCGCTGCCATCTGTTTATCTGCCGCTGGAAGTATAATAAAGGGTTTTTAAACTTTACCAAATGGAGAGCGAAACTCAATTAGTAACTTTCTTATTTCTTTATAACTTAATTTTAAAAATATTACGCCTTGTTTTAATTAAAAAATCTACATCTGATTCTCTTTTATATTTTTGTTCCAAACTCTCCCACAGCTAAATTGTTAGCATTCAATAGTTTCTATCATGTTTATCTTTACAATTTTACTGTAGGTATCGATATCCTGTCTCTTCCATCCCTACCCCGCCTCGGCCTTTTCATCACAAGCTAATTTATAATGACCCCGCTGCACCCCGCAGGCTGTTTAGGAGCTTATAATCGCACGATGAAGTGTTTCCCCCGTTGATTAATCACGAGAATTCGCGGGGATTCCAGAGCGCAATTTTGGAGGCTCAAATACCGCGCCGTCACATCCCTAGGCTTACTGGAAGGAGCCGAGATCTAATTTGGAACTGAATTTCGTGTTATTGGTGATATCGACACAAACGTTGGAAGAAGGTAATTTAAGCAAGCGTGACCTTGATTTCACGATAGCACTTAAGTCGGTCTGGAGGAACAATAGACAGCATAAATAATAACAAGAGAAGTGAGAAAAGTTATCCTGCCTTGAATGTGGCGACCTGTGTGACGTAGCCTCTACGCGAACATGACAGGGACGGACGGACTGACGGACTACAAATTGATCCTATAAGGGTCCCGTTTTTTTCTTTTTTAAAGCACGAAACACTAAAAAATATAATACTTCTATCTACCAGAGATTAATAATATTTTGCAGAGCTTAAGCACCAAAATCTTTAGTAAAAGTCAGACATTGAACAATAAAACTTCAATCGATTTCCATCGGCAGTTATAAATCACTTGAAACTGAATGGCGGCTCCAAGTAACAATTCAAAATAGACAAAATAACATACTTAGTGAGGTATGGAGGCTAACGTTTTGCGGAGGCTTAATTGCTTTTGAGTTGAAGCGTTTGGCAACGTACCATTTCTACTAAATTATAGGATTGTTAGAGGCCGAATACGCACTTGAATACAACCTCGAGATGCGGTGCAATTTGTAGAAAGTGTCTTTAGATTACGTAAAGTAGAAAAACTAAAACTGACATACGAAGACAGCAAATACTTTCTCTCTGAGTCTCTCTATCTCTCTCTAAGAGAAATCCTGTGCTTTGTAGTAGAACGTAAATAGACTGCTTACGGTGCGAACCGAAAATCAGAAGTTAGGAATAAACCAATTAATCAATGAAATATTTTTTTTAATATAATATACAAAGTTCTCGTGTGTTAGTGCGCATACTTCTCCGAAACGGCTTGACCAAATTTGTATTATTATGTATATTCAGTACAAACGTACCGAATATACGTATATTAGTATATCCATATTCGTAATCTTAAACGAGAAAAGGTTTTTTATATCAGCCCTAAGTGATGAAGGTGATCTACCTTATTTAAAAAAAATACCCTAAAAATATTTTTTATGGCGAAAACAACGTTTGCCGAGTCAAATAGTTTGTCTACATAATAAAAACCAATTGTTTACTTTATTCACGTCAAAGTTGTTAGTTTCACAATTAATAGATTACATGGAGAAGAATCTAACAAAGAAACTCCGCATTTATTCGTTTCAAAACAGTTTTAGCTTACTAAACAAATTTTTAAACTTTAAAATTATTGCTCATCGAGGTGTTGAACACTAGACACAATTGTCCTCTGATTACAGTCAATATTAATTAACTAAAAACAACTTTGTCACTTTTTCATGCCAAATATTAAAAAAGGGAGTGATTGCTTGCTATTGCAACTAATTTTATTTAAACAAATTTTTAAAAAACATTTTGAAGAAACAGGAAACCAAGATGGCCTATATCCGAAACCAAACTCTACTACAACTATTTGTACAAAATAATCGAACAGTTGCAGCAAATAAATCAAGTGTCTACCTAGAAACCTCTGGTGACCTTGCGATCCAAACTATCACCTTCACAGTTACGCCACCAGAATTCTAGAAAACGAATGCAACGATAAATCCTTTAATACGTCTGTAAGTAGGACAGGCCTCAGCTACCTGAGAAAAACGGAAGTTTCTATTCAACTGACATTAGTATCAGCTGAGGGGTTTATCAATATAATAGAAAAAGTGAGTATTAGCAAAAGACAAGATAAAAAGTAGCCAAAACCGGCGTGCGTGCTCGACTAATTAATGTCGATGAAGCGAAAGTGATTTGTCAGGATTGTGACAGGTGGCAGTCCCTGGTCTTTGCCTACCCCTCTGGGATACATGCGTGACCTTATGTGTGTATATTGAATGTGCGTAAATTAAAATGGACCAACACAACAAGTAAAGCTACGGCGGCAGAGACCCTCCAAGCAGCCATACATTACCGATGTCCGATTGGACGACGACGATGAGGTCTTCGCTTTGCTTGTAGCTGCAGGTTCTGGGTATGAGGCTGGGCCTCTTGTCCCGGGCGGCTTCTCCGGGGGTATCGACCCCCGGGACGCGGGCCATCATGGCGTGCCTCGTCAGGGTGGTGGTGGGAGCTCCGAGCTGGCGGAGTTCGGCCGCTCAAGGAGCTCCCGCGGGTACGGTCTTCCGTCATCTGGCCGGTCGTAGTTGGGGGCGATCTGGTGGAGGTGCCGGTGTGGCCCGTTGTCAGTCCGATTGGAGAACGTTGGTGGAGGAAACTGTCCATAGTCGCGTCCCTCAGTCATGAGGACACGGCAATTAATAAGCAAAAGGAATCAAAACATAGTGACTCAAAACTAAGAATAATTAAAATAGAAACTAAATAGACATAAGTTAGTGCGTGTTGACTAAATAAAGCAGTTCATTGCTTCTTTAATTTCTTCGTGATTCACACGTCTTAAATTTTTATAATCTTTATCACAAAGGTTCTAGTTTATACAGTTTTGGTTTTTATTCGGGTAAGACGGGGTCTATTGAGCCCCGTCTCCTGAATTTCCGAATTTATTAAAAATCGTCAAACCTGCAAAATCTCTTTCGTCAAAGAAAATTTTTGACCGTCCATACGCCGAGCACCCACTTTCACTACTAAGCGAACCTTCTTTATAATCATAGTTAGTGCTGGAGACACGGCAACTCGCGTGAGGCCTGATGGGTCAAACCAACTGACTAACTAGGCTTTTCTCCACCGACAGTTTGATAAACAATCATGTGCTTTTTAATCCGATTATCCTTCATACCATGAAGCGGAGAGACTTAAAAACTTATGATTCTGAGAGACTATTGACCTTTTACCCTTTCTAAGGTAAGCTGCCTTTTTTTAAAATTATTGATAGCAAAATCAAACTGAAGAATATATTACTTACAAAAGTATTTATACTAAGGCCAATTATATGTTTCCACGGAATTACTGGAGAACAGGAAATAAAGAACTTAATATTATGTTTCATATATATAAGCTCACGCCTGTACCACAGAGAGGTAGACAGCAAAGGCTTTTTTCGAGGCGTGCATTTATTTATTATCTTTTAAGCTGAAGCAATTGAATGACCAAATTCAAGATGTTCCTAAGTCCATCTGGGGATTTTATGCACTATTTTTATCACCATTTCTTTATTATTTTTAACTTGATTTGTATTTTTTAATTTTGTAATTATTGAAATTGTAACGCCTCCTAAATAGTACGTTTTTACCAAAATTCATGCTTCTCAGTAATATAGTGTTGTTTCAAAATTCACAAAGTTACTTTACTCCATTGTTTTGCAAATCTATGAAATTGGACTTAGGGACATCTTGAATCTGGCTGGATGGCCAGATTCAAGATGTCCCTAAGTCCAATTTCATTTCATCCAATTGCAGAAGAAAAGCTATATTTGTAACTCAAGATAGGTTCTTGGTAAGTTTTGAGCCTACGGTCACTAAGAGTATACAATATTTCACAGAGCCTGTGTACATTTTGATCTACGAGTATACTCTCTCGACTCTATAAATAATTCTAATAAACCACTTTCTTTGTTAAAAACTCTATTGGGAGGCCTGGAGGAATTTTTTGTTTTTATTGTGAATAAAATGTTTGAATTTTAAATTTCAATGTAATTTGTTCATTTTACCAATAAATACAATGCAAAATACAATACAATACAGAGCATAATCTCCTTTGGTTGTAATGGAATTCTGGGTAAAACAAAGTATGAAGTATTACTTACGAAATCATCATCATCAGCCCACCTCCGCCCACTGTGGGGTATAGGCCTTTTCCCCACTTGCGAAATCAGAAACAAAAAATAACTTCTACTTAGTTTTAGTTTATACGGAGTATTACTGCGTATTCTCCTAAGATTTTCACCTCCAGAAACCAAAAAAAATATCATTCAGAGCTTTGTCCTAACCTCTTTCCCTTATAAAGATTATGCCCGTCGCCCACGCCGCCCGCGCTGCGCGCACGCAGCCCACAACCGCCTGCGCTCGGGAATTTATCGACGCCTTGCTGTACCCAGTAATTACATCGCCTAATTTCGACGCCCTGAGGTCTAAGGCCACGCTCGACAAAGAGCGACGACAAAGTGTCTGAACGACTGCGGAGGTGGTGACGATGATACTATTACTTACTTTTTTTAGAATAGAATAGAAGTATTTTATTACCAAAACATAATTTTAAAGAAGCAATAATATGAGATTTTTTATCTTTTTTTTAAATGCGTCTAACACTTTTGGTAATTGAAGAGTTCTCATCTAAGTAACCAACGCTGATTTTCAGCACTCCCCAGCTCTTACGTTGATATTTAGAGCAGGAGTTAAGGCAGGCTTTAATTATAAAATTACATTAGATAGAGAGATAGAGATAGAGAACACTTTGTTGTACATAAAATCATCATCATCAACCCATTATGTCCCCACTGAGGGGCACATAAAAAAGGAAAAATATTTAAAGGTATTTCTTAAACTAAGATTAAGCAGTTACATTATGACATGAAACAATGACTGCCTCGTGTAGCAGTTGAGGCACTTATATACCAAGTCACGGGTAGTTGGTTCGATTCCCACTGGAGGCCGGAATACATTTTTACAAATGGTCTCATTCTTTGTGGCTTTCCATGTTTGTAATGTCCTTGCCTGGTTACCATAGTACAGGGTAATTTAGTTTGGTATTAGGTCAATAAGTGATTGTGTTCCGTGGAAATGAAAAAAAATTTTAAAACCATTGTAATGGTGAGCCCATCGGGAACACCAACAATTCTACAGGTTGACATTTATAATAACTAAACATTTACATACAGGCACATACATTCCGTCTGGCTCCACACTAGGATACCAGAAACAGCGACGTCACAAATGTGTAAACATCCAAGACCTGAGTCTTTTTGTCCCCATCTGGGCTTTGAAACCGGGACCTCTCGCATGGTAAGCAGTTGCGCTAACCGCTGCGAAACAGAGGTCGTCGCTTAAACGCGAAAATTATAGTAGAGTGGATTTGCCACAAGGCTATGTAAAGAAAGACTAGTTTGTAAAAAGCAGGTGAAACCAAGAACTCTAGGTAGTATTTCCTTCTAGTTAATTATACAGAATCGCTACACCCTTCGATGGCTGTCATAAACACCTCTAAGTTATAACATTTATAAACGTTACTAAAGTGGAAGTGGTCGGACGGGATGCCGTGTCCCTTAAAGGACTGACAGTTGTCAGTAACTTTTACAATTTAATGCCGCATTTTCACAGCAACTACCGCAGAAGTACCATGCGATCGTTCACGGCTTTGCTGTCTGAATGTACCAAGTTCACTTCATAATTCCATTATTTTTAATCGTATCCCAAAATGACTCAAGTAACTAAATTTAATAGAACTCAAAAGAAAACTGTATAATCTGTTATGCGATGCAGACATGTAAGCACGTAAGCTTATTATTATTATTATTAAATTCTTTATTGCACAAAACATATGATTGGTACAAAGGCGTACTTAATGCTAAATAGCAAATGTGCTTATGTGCTTGCTTGGTTACCAAAGCACGCTAGGGCACCCTAGTTTGGTACCAGGCAAGAGATTGTATCGTGCGGCAGTTATCCTAGTAAGGTACCAGGGCAAAAGATTGCGTAGTGTAGATTTTAATTTAATTATCTATTTTTTTGTTTAGACGGGATGACGGCCGGTGGACTAAGGTAGCCACTGAGTGGTGACTAAGAACGGGTCGACGGTCGGTGGACAGGCCACCAGCCCAATGAGCCGACGACATTGTGAAAGCGGCTGGGAAACATTGGACGAGACTAGCACTGGAACGGACGGGTTGGCGTGAATGAGAAGAGGCCTATGCCCAACAGTGGGCTTTATTTATGGGCTGATTAGATATATCATCATCATCATCACCAACCCATTATATCCCCACTGAGGGGCACGGGTCTCTTCCATGAGTAATAGGCCATAAATAGATTGAAATTAAAATTTATTTTTAATACAGAAAAGTTTAACAAGTAATTATCCTATTTTAACATTTCTAAAGAAAGTAATTACATTAATTTTATTTAGTGATAGGATTTGAACGATGGTGTCTGTACTAGTTATAAAAACTGTATGACAGACAGCAGCGTCCTTCCGCAAAAAGTAGCTATTTTATTACATGCCTTCATGAGTGTTTATTATTTATTTATAGCCGGGAACCTGAGCCAACGTTCTGGCGCACATCTACCGGCCGCAATTTTCGCGACACTTCCACTCCGCTGATACGACTAGACTGCCGCGCTAATGGCTCCATATTTCACAGAAATTAATTTGTATTCATGCATTCATTAATAGCGGAATCGGTTACCACATCGTGCGTTAAAGAGTGAGCTGTATAAACTGTGTAAATCTTTCAAGTAATCGATTACTTCCATGAGGAGCGCTCGGACGTATAATTGTATCTGAATAACGGTTGTAGCTGATAGTCTGAATGCCTATCGTTGTGCAAATCCGGCCATTCGTCAGAGTTAATGCGTAGATTACATCCACCCACCCAGATTCCTCCACAATTTCGAACTTGGCCCCCGTAGTGGAGCATGGCCTATACCTTCCTCAGGGAAGAGACCCGTGCCCCTCGGACATAATGGGTTGATGATGATGATGATGTCGCCACAGTTTGGTTTCACATATCTTTACAATAATAATACTAACTCATACACAAGACAATCACTTGCCCTGGGTCATGATTCTTTTAGTGCATTGCAATACGATGGCAAATACACAGTCGGTTCATGTGTCATGTTTTTTCACACCATTGACGCCTGCACCTGCGCCTGCCTTGATATGCGTGCGCGCGTAGCCTTGAAGCAACAACGAAACTAAATCGCCATGACCATGCAGTTGTCATTGTAGTACAAAGCATTAACAGAATCTACGTCCAGGTCACAAACTGCGATACCCTGGCTTATGGAAACCACGCAAGGACATTACAAACATTGAAAAACACATACTGAGGCCATTTGTAAATAATTATATACGGCGCCTCCCTGTGGAATCGAACCCACGACCTCTAGCTTGGTAGCTAAGGCAGTCTTGCTGCTTGCTTGTCAGTATTGCTTATAGGAGTAAATATTTAGAAATCGAATAATATAGTCTGAACCTTGGCCAATATGTTTATAAGATAAATCAGTAAAATAGTTTGAAAAGGATCTGTTTGTTTAAAACTACGAATAAATTGTTACAAAAAGTCACGAAGTGACTGCCCATTATTTTTTTAAATAATTAAAAACCGAATGCAAAACACTGTAGCACTAAAATGACAAAATAATTTAAACGAACATGACGATGACAAAATAATACTATACTTCTTAGTAAACGCATAAAAAATACGGCCGTTTATGCCGCATAAAATCTTGTATTTCGTCATTCAAGGAATCGAAATTTATAGTGTCAACCTAGTGATATAAAATTTGATAAGTAATATTGTCCTAAACCTACTAGAAATATAGGTAAATATCTGAAAACTATTTATAATCAAATCACAAAAAAAAAATCAGAGGAAACGAGCTTTAGCGGCAGTACAGAACCCTCGGTAGGCGAGCCCGTCTTACTCTTATTCTTTTTATTTTATTGTTTTTTTAAGGGTCTATTCGTACAGATTATAGTTTACTCTCAACTAGAATGAAACCCATGACATCTGGCACAATAGTCAAATACATTATCGCTAATCCAACTAGGCAGTCAGCTACTTACTTTTACGAGTATGTTCATCTATAGTCCGAGAAAGAACTCATCGCAAAGCCGTGTAACTACTCAAAAAAGCCAATTTCTGTTGTACGATAATCCTTTTTATTCCTTTACGATCCACCGTCGCAATATGGGGGCCGTTATGATGGGAATAGAATAGGTATTGTTTAACCGTGGTGGCGGCGTCCAAAAGTCAACAGGGTGCCGCGTACAAAGGCATTTATTGTACGAATTTCACGCTTCGTCGTAGGGTTAACTGTAGCGCGTCCCAAAGGGTTTGATATTAGCTTAATACTTGGCCACGGTGAAACTGACAAAAATATTGTTAATAATAATAATAAATTACTGTTGGCATGCCTTTAGACGGCGCTGTTTTTCAGCACTCACCTGCTTACAAACTACAAATACAACTACAAACTAATTCCTCATGCTAACTATGATTTGTGACATAATTGAGTTGTCCAGTGACTTCAAATAACACACTGCATTTTTAGCTGTCATCTGAAAGATTTTAATTATGTTATTTTTTATAAAAGGCTATTTATTGAAGTGTGTGTACACGCATTGGTGAGTATTGAGTGTTTGTTTGAAGGCGTGTGTGTGCCAGTGGTGGTGTGTGTGATTTATGGTTATTTTTGGGTGCGCACGTTGTGCGTGGGATAGAGCGGATAGACTGTACCCAGGAGATGGCTAACGCACCACGAGAGGAAAAAAATATTAGACTTTTACACATTTTATAAATAAGAACGTGGATTTGAACCAAAGTGGATAGTTAGATAGAGAGTACGCTTTATTGTAAATATAAAATACACCATTTTTCAACCTAAGACCAGCGGTGTCGACACTACAAGTGATCTCTTCTAGACAACCAAAAGGAAAGTACCAAAGTTGTTTGGGTGCGCTACAGCAGGGATGCGCGACCGCAAATCGCGGTGCGCGAATTTGGAAGGGTTGCATCATACACCCTCGGATTCATCGCCACGGTTGTCTCGCGGCTTGCGCGCTGCACCGCCACAGTCTGGCATCGACCCTTCACTCTTCCTACTATACCGCAATTTAACCGGTCGAAACATTCGCTAGAATCCTTAGCTGTGAAACTTTAGAAACCCTAGCGCGCGTCCCTTTGTTCCGTCCGTCACGCCGCGTTTTAAAATGGAAACTATTGTAATATTTCAACAATGCAACATCCATAACTAGCTTTTGTGTCAACAAATTGTTCCTTTTTTTTACTTTAAGAATTTCCTCCCTTGCCCAGCCTACAGACCCCTGCGGCTTAAAACAAAAGAAACCGACAGCAACATCAGCGGAAAGTGAACTTTGAAGTGAAGTGACAACTCAGAAGCGCTCGTTTGGCACAAATTCCCCTTGTCACGCCAAACGCAACCTTGCTCCCTTTGAAATAGAAGTGAGGCAAAGACGTGCAGGTGGTGAGTTTGTTTGTCCTCTCCATGCCCCAGTGTGTCAAGCTGACGCCTCTGACACTCAAGGCGGAGTCAAGGGTTGCCGCAATACCTATTGTTGGGAAACTTCGCGCGATGGTCGGCCCAAATAAAAGTTTTCTTGTTTTTAACTTAGCCGCGCTGTGAAACAGTAGTTTCCATTCAAGTTTGTCAAAAAAGTATGCTACATTCTTAGTGTCTGTAGATCTGACTTGAGACTAATCTAAAGCCCATTAAGTCTAGTACTGTAGAATAGAGCAGAGCAAAGTAGATATGTAGAGTTAATTTTGTACTTTTACTTGTTTAGTTTCTACTAAAAATATTAACTGCCACTTTCATAGTATAAATACACACAATCATGCTCAAACGGCTCTGCGATTTTGAATTTTTTATGAGTTTTGCACACGTAGACCATTCTTTTTATATCACGCGAAAGAACACAAATAATGGACTTATTTCAGAATTCATTGGGATAATTATGATTTTTAAATCATTTATTTAAATGAAATTACAAATTAATAAATGTATTGTATAAAAACACAAAATTATTTATTTGCCGAAATAAATTGTTCCAGAAAAACAGAAAGAAAACACCAACATACAAGTTTGAAAAACTAAAAGCAAAAGTTTTTGCAGGCAGGTGTCCGTTGTCCGCTTTTGTTTATGGAGAGCAAACTCGACATCAAGAGTAACAGTTTGGTGAGTTTTAATGAACTGTATCATCATCATCATCATCATCATCAACCCATTATGTCCCCACCGAGGGGCACGGGTCTCTTCCCTGAGGTAGGTATAGGCCATACTCCACCACGGGGGCCAAGTCCGGTTTAGTATCAAATCAAAATTATTGATTTTAACTTAAAGAATTTACATTCTGTTTGCTGAATGTAAATTCTTTACGTTGGGCCGTATTTGTAGTGGAGAAAAGGGCAGCGGAAAAAAAACTCCGCTCAAGACTATCTTTTCTAAAAAATAAATATGAAATTAAATAAAGCTGTTAAAATAAATCCACATTTATTATAAAAAAATCAATGAGACTTGAAAGAGAATTGAATCAGCCGAAGCCGAAGTCCCCTCCTTCGACCAATATCAACTGCTGTTGCAACTAACGACATACCCTTTGAGGTCCTCAAATTAAAACCGCTTTCTGTAAATTTGTAGCCAATAACGCGTCGGGCTTCGAAGGGGTCGCCGCGAGTGCCATATGTGGCCAATTTCCCAGTAACTCCACCACGCGACACGCCGGATTAGCGCCAATCTGCCAACTTATTCCAAACAATTCTCGAAACTAGAAATCCCATCAAAAACATAAATGTGAATGAGAGCTAAGTTCAATATTAAGAACAGAAGTCGTTATCGACTTCGCCGACAAAAAAATTGAGATCTATGGGGGTGCTGCCAAGTTTTCTGTAGAAAATCATGAAATAGATTGATAGAGAACACTTTATTGTACATAAAAAAGGAGATTACACAGGTATTTCTTAATCTAAGTGTACAGGCGGCGGCAATCTTAGTTACAAGATCACTAGAGATGTAAATTGTTATTCATTGTAATTGTGAGTCAGTCAGTCAGTCAGTTATAAAAATGCCGGTTTTTAAACGTTAATGTATCAATAACTGTTTGAGCAAAATTTATGAAATTTTGGATTCTAGGCAAACTAAGAGACTTTACGGTTAAGCAACATACGGCGCGTTCAGTCCATGGATGGGTCACCGTCTATGACTAACGCTAGTGGCATTTTTCGTAGCGCTTCCGTGCTTCGCAAGGCACGTTAAGCAGTTGGTGCCGGCTGCCGTCGATAGATGGCAGTCGTTAAGCCAAGTCAGAGGCCTTAGGGCGGCTTGAAAACGTCTGACAGTAAGACCAGCCACTAGTCTTACAAACCTCCACCAATCCCGACTTGGCCCCCGTGGTGGAGTATGGCCTATACCTTTCAGGGAAGAGACCCGTGCCCCTTGGTGGTGACATAATGGGTTGATGATGATGAAGAGACTTTAACAAATGTACCAAATTTCATATACGTAGGTTAAATAGTTGCAGATTTGTGAAGGGGTCAAAAGTAGCTCGAAGTGGTTCCTGTAATATTACACACGGCTGTTGCGCTGCCAGTTCCTTTTTCCCGAACTTGGCTGGACTTGCTGTCGCTTGTCTAGATTACTGGATTTCTAGTTCCGAGTGTGCCGGCTACAGAGACCGCAGTTAGGAGCTGAACTGAGGTTCTGAGCTCCAGTTAGGTTAGTTAGGTTAGAACTGAGGTTCTGAGCTCCAGTTTCTCATCCAACAAACAATATTTTGTGTACTAAAGTGCCAACTGAAAAACTGGTATTAGATTCTATTTTCATTAAAGAAAGACTATGAAAGTACAATGATAATTGCACGATCGTGTCACTTTCACTTCATTGGTGCTTTTTCAGGTTTTTAATATGTCCTTGCCTATTTACCATAACACAGGGTATCCAAGTTTGGAACTAGGTAAAGGACTGTGTTTTGTGGAAGTTATTATTATTATTTCCGGCCCAAGAGATATCTAATACGTGATCCGATTTTCCTCATCTTTTTCTTCTTTGCCTTTCTGCTTTTCCGATGACATACTTTCCTTCTTATGTTAGATCAGTTTAGAACTCTTTACGCCAGAAAAAAATACATTAGGAACTTTACATTCTAAGTTTTGTCGTACATAATGTTCCTTGTGCTGAAAAGTGACTTTTGCAAACGCCTAAGGTCATATTTTTCTGAAGTCACCAGTACCCACGGAAATGATAACAAAGTCTAAGTAATGTTTTTTCATAGGAGCTTAATGTTCCCTTTTTTGTAGCTTTGGCGTTTAATTCTGGCATTGCCAAACCGGTGGAATCATTTCAGTAAGTTTCACCAGGTCTCTGCGACACAGACTTATAGTCTAGTGCAGATAACGCAAGTATCGTAACTACGCAAATTTAATTACATTATAGTAAATAAATAAACATTAACATTTACATAGGCACTTACATTGCTTCTGGCCCCACACTAGGATGCCCTGTGTCGCGGGAACAAGAAACAGCGGCTGCTATAAACATTCTTCATTATTCTTTATTTACACTAATCAACTGCAATGTCACCTCAGTCGAGAATCACAGTAGTATCTAGAGTGTCTCTTATTAGGAATCTCCACTAATCTCATAACACGGGGGTCCGCGGTATTGACACAAATGTTGCGGATCGGCGGAACCCTTCTGTTTGCGTTATGGTTTCCCGGCTGCGGGGACGCCGCTAATTAATTTGCCTTCGTTTAGGGTTCCCTCGGCTACAGAGTAGGGTACCGCAGAAGGACAAAGTGCGACACTTAACCAACATCTAAAATGTATGCATGTTTCTGCAGAGGACATAATTGTCGATTCTAATCGGTATCTGCATTCTAATCCGAAAATCGCTCGTAGCCTGGGCTGCCTGAGTGATCTTAAACGATCACTATGGTTAAGCAACATACGGCGCGTTCAGTCCATGGATGGGTGACCGTCTATGACTAACGCTAGTGGCATTTTTCCGAGCGGTTCCGTGCTTCGCAAGGCACGTTAAGCAGTTGGTGCCGGCTGCCGTCGATAGATGGCAGTCGTTAAGCCAAGTCAGAGGCCTTAGGGCGGCTTGAAAACTTCTGACAGTAAGATCAGCCACTAATCTTACAAGCCTCCACCAAACCGGACTTGGCCCCCGTGGTGGAGTATGGCCTATACCATCCTCAGGGAAGAGACCCGTGCCCCTTGGTGGGGACAAAATGGGGGATTTAGGGTCTCACAGTATAGAAGCGATTTGCATACATTCAATCTAATATCAGCTGTAATGTCCGGATACCGCCAGAATATCAGCGCTGAAGTTCTCCCTGAACTTTCAGCACATGCTGTGTCGGAGCCCATTCAGATTTTTTTGGAGCCCATACATTTTTGAACTAAAACTTCCGTAAGCATGATAGTAAGTTGATCCGGACCTAAAATGTACAACACCTACATTGGCCACTCTTAGCCCAATGCATTGCCGTACCATGTATGGCTAATTTTCTGTGTGTTTTTTATTTTTATTGATATTTTTGTTGATAATGCTTTCTTCGTGCTCTGACTTGTAATTAGATTTGTTTTCGTCTTGCTTTTTGAGTGAATAAATGTGAATAAATGATTTATGTATGTATGATTTATCCACAGTGCAGCTTCTTGGATCTCATGAAGGCTTTAACCAGCGCATGCACATTCAGCGCGGGTTTGGAGCTAGATGTCAGCAAACGAGTAGACGCCATCAACTATAAAGGAGAGGTAAGTTTTACCTAAGGGCCGACAGAGATTCTTGTCGAGAGTTTCGTAAATTTGATACACTCTTTTACACTTATCGACCTTGAAAAGCACTTTTTAAATTTTACAGGTCATTATTTTTCAAAAACGTGCAGTTCAGTTGGACCGCACCTATTTCGCTGTTTAATATTCGTAATTAACTTTATTCCGGATATACTTACATAACTTTTTTTTGCAAGAGTCCGACCAGGTTTCACTCTGATTTGCAGAGCTTAATCATGGTAAGCAGAATCTGAGCGAAACATACTCGGACTCTTCCTATATTAATGTCAATGAAGTGTATCCGAAATAACGTTAATAATGTGTAGCGCTTACAAAAGCCTTACTTTATTATTCATATTATTAATTGTTAAAAAAGAATAATTACGAATATTATTATTTTTAAGAAAATTATATATTTTTCACCTCACTCGCTCGGGAAACCTCATTTTATAGCGCGAAATCTGCGTGAAAAAGTCTATTTTGCCCGCGGAAGTCTTTTTTTTTTATTTAAAACTTCTTCAACGCGTGACTGATTTCCTAATGCCTTTTCCAAAAAGGAAATAATATTACAAAAAAAAAAGAAACAATCGCGCCAAATAACCACTTTGCAGCCTTGCATAACAAATAACTATTTCCGAGTCCTAAACGCTGCTTCCTTCCTTTTAGTGTAATCAAATGCCGTAGGGCTTCTGGGTCTAGTGTATTTGTGTCTGTGACATGGCACTGCTCTGATTGCGTGCCATCAAGCTTGTTCTGGTCGGGATATTTCTTGTCGGGACCAAGCGGTGGACGGAGAGGTAAATGATTGAGATTATTCTTTGTTCATAGAATGGTGATCTAATGTAAGCAGTTTCGTATTAATGGAGACATGTGTATTTGAAAAAGGGTAGGGGAGGTGTGGGGGAGAAGTGCTACTCGTCAACACAAAACTTTGGCCTTTGGCCAATGATGAGCAGGGGCTCATACTCACACACCACCTATTTTGTCGATGATTGACCGCCTGGAATGTCCACTACCGATTCTTCCAACCATATTCGCTCCATATAATTCTTTTGCCAATCTTCCTTCATCCTCTCCAAATGGTCAAACCAACGCAACCAACATTCCTTTCTCAATTTTAGTATGGAATACAATATTGTCTTGTAGTCCACATATTTAAAAGTTACTGCATACCCCCTGGAATATAGGAGTGAGTTTATGTCTGGGCCCAAAACTCTAAAATTGCAAATCAAAGCTTGAAGCTAGACAAAATTATTTAGACCTCAAAAAAAATGCAACAATACAAATTTTCTTTCCATTGAAATAGCACCTACACCTCAACATCTATAACCATTCCATTTTTTCAAACAAAACTAGCTTCTATTACCTTAGAAGTACAATCTAAAGCTGTATAATAGAAATGAAAAGATAAGTTGGACTACGACAGCTTGTCTAAATCAAATTATAAACGCTGTTTGAGGGGACAAAGCATTATATAGCTGAATACAGAACGTCCGCTGAGTTTGAAAGTATTTTATGTTTCATGTAGCCTATATATGTCCCTTAGCTTTATCTCAAAGATAAAGAAAGAGAACAAACCTAAATAAGAAGCATACTAAGGTTTCCTCACGATGTTTTCCTACATTGTTAGCTACTACAGCTACATATACAAATGTACGTATTATCTGGCCGCTGGGAGTATACGATCCTGACACATGTCTGTTTCATATGACTAGTGATGGGAGATAATCAACGTTATCATTCCTTACGTTATTCTTAACTAGCTTTTGCTACTGACTCACGATTAAGTAGTTTTGTTTTTTAGACGATCTTCACTCAGTCATCTCTTGTGACATTTTCGCAGGCATTTTAGAAGGTTCATCATCTTTTTTGTGCCTAATGGCGGTGAAGTGTTGTAACGAGCTGTGCGACCTTTTATTTGAGCCCAGATCAGCTCAATCGCTTTGTACGGCAGTGGTGCGGAGAGATTCTGAGAACGAAATGATCTTTTTCTAAGGCCTCTTCATCAACTTCGTATCGTTAAAACGACCGTTATTATTTTCGTCATTTTTGGTACGTTACTACAAAAAAATACGGTTGACATAACCTTGTGACAACGTAGTAAGGATTTTACGCACGAACATTCAATATTGTTTTCTTCTTATTTAACATTTAAATCACTGTGCAAAATATAACATTGATTGTAAGTTTACACAATGATATAGTTTCAATGAAAATTATTTGCTAGTAGGATAATTAGGACTTAAAAATATTTTAATCGAAAATTTAACGCCACTTCAAGGTTACGTCGTCCGTTCTAACATGTCCTGTCAGGATCGTATTCTCCCAGCGGCCGGACGGTAAAAGGAAATAAGTCATATTTTTAGCTGTCTTTATTTCAATTGGAATGTACTATACTTTTTAAAGCTGTAAGTTTTCCTGGGCCTGGATTACAATAGCCGCAGAACGATCGCGATGGAGGGCCCACAAAGAGGCAAACGTCCAACAGTGGACTAAGAAATGCTGAAGAAGGAGAGGAAGAAGTGTTCCCGTTAATATAAGACGCAGCAGCGTCACTAGCAAGTGTGATGATCTTGGTTCTCGTTTCGAAAATAAAAATACCTATTCTAAGACTTCTGTATGAGCTAACCTTCTGAGATTACCACCCCCGTATATTGTAGACAAAACGACTTTGCGGTCACAAATGATCGATATGATGGATGGAGTGACGCCCGCGCAACTGTTGCCAATGGCCACAATTCGATTTTGATTCCGCTTTTATTTACGACCCTGCGCACCGACGTGCTGAGGTGGAAATGTATGAATTACGAGAGAGACTTGAGAAACGACGATTTTATTTTGATTCATGAGTCCGATGAGATGAGCTGTAAGGTAGACTAAACAATACTATCAGGAAGAGAATAGAAAATTATTTACTTTTTTGAGTTTTGAGTATTTAATTATATGGATGGTTGTAGCCAATATCAAGACAAACGAAAGTGCACTAGAGGTTACTTAGAATACAGTCAAATTTCTTTATGAAAATGTATACTAAACTGAAATTCATGCTCCTTTTTTAAATTTTATTTTACCCGCAACCCGCAAAAATATAAAATAAAATAAAACCAAATTTCTATAGATAGTAGCTAGCCTATGTGCTCACCTATATTACGAATATACATACGTTTGTAACATTTCTTTCTTTTGTAAAAAGTATGAATAACCAACACATATTGAGCTATTATAGTAGATGTTATTTGAAGGAAAAGCTGAGAATAACCGACTAGGATGAAAGTGAAAATGAGACAAATATTCATTAATCGATTGCGTTTATTAGGTATTGAGGTAGACTACGGGTTGTTTAAATTTCTGTATAAAACTGGAACTAAAATGGAAAAATATTGACTACCGATAATCTATTTCGACACACTAAACAGAAGTGATAAGATGTCACACTAAGATATTTTCCTTTTGAATGGTAAAGGAGTTCTTAAATTATAACAGCGTTATGACCTTGAAAAGAGGAATTTAAACCCATTCGTATGGTGAGCCGATCGTTACAGCAAAAACTCAAAGGTTAATGAATGCAAAGCGTATCATCATCAACATCATCATTCAGCCACAAGAAGTCCACTGCTGGACATAGTCCACCTCCGTGAAGATCTCATCCAAGTAGCAGGAAGACGCTCAATGCAGACCGCTTCCAACCGGTCTTTTTGCAAAGCGTATAATGCAAAGAAAATTCTTGTTTGTAAAATTGACGTAATTCGGAGCGAAAACCTCGGCTGTACAATCGGTAGACAATGAACACGCATAATTTTACCCTGAAATTGTTTCAAAATGGGTCCTATTGTTGAAGAGTCAAGGGTTTCCCCCATAGCAGAATATGTGGCACAAAAGTTTGACCGTAAACAGGAGTGAGTTACACCGCGTAACACACGCCGCGTGTGGCTCGCAGAGAGGAAATGGACAAAAGCTTCATATTCTAGAAAAATATAAGGAAATAATTAAATTTATAGCAGCACTTGGAAGTGAAGTAAAAAAAAACTTATTCTATTGTAATACAGATTAAAATAAAATAAAACAAACTTAAGAAAGAAAGAAAGAAAGAAAAGAAAGTCTTTCTTTCTTTCACAAACCTTCAAATATGTCAATTTCGTTCTATTTTACCCAAAGATCCTCTTAGTGCCCTGCCTCACTAGGACGCCATGGCGACGTCGCCAGCGACCGTATCCAGGCAGTTAATATTGAAATGTATGGTGCCTAACTCACTTGGCGACTGTCTGGCGACGTCACCATTCAATAGCTACAAACTGCCTGGATACGTGGCTGGCGACGTCGCCCATCGTCCCAGTGAGGCAAGGCACTTAGGCTTAGTTACTATCTTTAAAAAACCGTCCGTATGTAATCGCTGTCGATATGACCTTCCGTGCCTTCCAATCTGTTTTCTAAATCGCGTTGAGTATTTTGAGCCACAAAACGGTCGCCATACACGAACGTAAAACAATGTTTTGTACACACCAAATTGCCCTGCCATAAAACGCTTGTTTGTCGCACCCGCCGACAGGAATGTCCTTTGCGACGATCGATTGCAAATTCGAAAGGATTGTATGTAGAGTCGTGTGAAATGGAATCAAATAAATAACACCCTTAGCACTGAGCTGTGCAACTAGGTGCAACTAAAACATTGATAATATATTTATTATATGGATTAAGAAAAGAATGTTGCGTTGGTTTAGACATTTTTTTTTATTGCATAAAAGACCCCGCCCTTACAGGTTTTCCAACCAATACAGCAGGTTAAATAAAATAAACATTACAAAAAAGAAGAGGAAAAACCGATGACATTAACATTACACACAATTGCATTATTTTATTTATTTATTTTATTTTAACATGCGTTTCATTATATATAATACCAAGTAACAATTTATAAAAAATCATAAACGTTGGAGAGAACATGTGCAGAGGATGAAGTAATAAATACTGACAAAAACAAATATATCGAGCGAATGTGAGTGGAAGGGCCGGTAAGGGATGTCCATTGAGCCGGTCGGCCCACCAAAAATTCTATCATCATCATCATCATCATTCAGCTACAAGAAGTCCACTGCTGGACATAGGCCTCCTCCATGGATTTCCAAAAAGACCGGTTGGAAGCGGCAATTTCCAAAAATTCTATAGTTTACGACAATTTTACTTCGTTCAAATACAAAACTAATCATGAAAACTATCGGAAATTTTTTATCAAACATATCTAAAGTCTGTTAGCTTTTAGAATATACCTCGGCTACTATCAGATAGAATCGGATATGTTTGTGTAATAGAAATATCGGAACTAATATGACACTTAATTTTGAAATCGGAACTAATATGACACAATTAATTAATTCTTAATTACAGAGCAGGAAGTAGTATTACACTCGTGTGCTTTCGGCGAAAACTGAAGCCTACTGTAGAGCCCGAGGTATTTCTAAAAGCTAACAGACTGTATAACGTTTCGGACCGCAGCTAGAGCTCAATTTTAAATTGTCATTTTCGAGTCAATCGTGTTACTCTCACCCCTTGCATTGTGGTTCTCTTTCATCTCGTTGGGCTGTCACACACAACTGCTTCCAATTTGTGGCCACATATTGATGTCGATAATACTTTTCCATGTTTAATTCTTACTTTCGTAACGTAACCTAACTCACTAGATCACTTTTAGTGATAAGGCCGCTGTGTGGAGATTACACAGCATATACACGTTTTTCATGTACAGTCGACAGCACGTCAACCTTCACATTTTAGCTGCAAAGTTGTTAAATTTATGCCACGGAGTAGAGTGTATGGGTGTATAGCATGATGTGCTGTCGACTGTACAATAAAGTGTTCTTTAACTATTAATGTATCTAAGTCTTTTGTAGAAGAATAGTATTATATAAGTAATTTTATAAGTAACATAATTATAAGTAATTTTATGCGATTATTATCATAGTAATTTTATGATAATTTTATGACAGCCTCTTGCAATGGCATAGTAATGGGCGTTATATAAAAGACTCTTGTTTTAAATGTTTACTTCTCCAAATAGGGGAGGTATTAGCAAAGGGCAATATAAAAAGTACCGCAAACCGGCGTGCGTGCATGTAACGACTAATGAATGTTGATGAAGCGAAAAAGATATGTCACGATCGTGGCAAGTGGCGTTATTTTTTGTTCTTCTTTTCATGACTTCTGTTTTTTTTTATGTATAATTATTATACATAACAAAATTAATTATGTAAGTTTCCTTTTGTTTACTATAGTTATTTATAAATCAGCCATTGTCAGTCCACAGCTGGACAAAAGACACCCCACGTTGGTGTAAAAAAATATATTATTATATTCGTTGGTGTAGTAATTACTTCTTCGTATTTTTCCTTTTAAATTAGCTCCCATTGCATATCCCATGCATTATAATTGATTGTAACTGTTACTTTTGTCATAAAATATCTTATCTTACGAACAATTATCTTATCTTATCTCAATGAACGAATTCTTCGCGATGTAATTATCATTTTGGTGACATGTTGTAAGCTCGAGTTGACATTTAAATTATAAATTTTTATTTTTATTTGTATGTACTAGGTGATATGTAAATTGTTTGTATTGTTAGTTTTTAAGTTGACATTAAATATTTGTATACCAGCTGCGCTGGTGCATCACGCCTGTGCTAATGAAATTAATCATATTAACATCAACATGAATGTACCGTTTTGCTGACAAATAAATGAAATCTGAATCTGAATCTGAATCTGAATCTGATACAATGGTTCAATTCAGATACATTATATTTACTCTCTCATTAAAGAGTCGTAACTTATAAAGCACTGAATAAACAGTAAAATAATTCTGAGTAGTGAGTGATATCATTTTTGTGATGCCAACAGCACGTCAACCTTAACATTTTAGTTGCAAAGTCGCCCGTAATGCAACGGAGTAGAGTGCATGGGTGTATACGATGATGTGCTGTCGACTGTACAATGAAGTGACTTGACGACGTTGATGGACTATTTCTCTATGTCCGAGCAATATAAGATGAGAGAGACAGATTTTTCGACACCCCTCGCGAAAACAATTCGTTCAAAAAACTTGCGGCGAGCTCGCAGCCCCCTACCGTCTTGAGAGCCACATTTTTTCCTGTCGAAATAAATTAATACAGGCGTCCGGGGGCCACTCTCCGCCGTACACTTGTCAAATTAATTTCTTCTCCGAAGACAATTTGTCTACAACCCCTGCTAGGAAAAAACACGGAATATCGATTCGTTGTCCATTACTCAGCGGACTATTGGTTTAGTTCGGCTAACTCTTTGTGGAGCTTTTTGCCGTTCCATAGTTTTTGTAGCTCAATTGACGTATCACTGAAAACATGCTGCACTTTAGCTGTAACACTTGTAATAAATATGTGTTGGATTGTGCTGCGGCAAAATGTATCCATTTCGAAGGAGTTATGTCTGTTTCTTTCAAGTCAAGCCAAGTCAGAGGCCTCGGGGCGGCTTGAAAACTTCTGACAGTAAGACCAGCCACTAGTCTTACAAACCTCCACCAATCCGGACTTGGCCCCCGTGGTGGAGTATGGCCTATACCTTCCCCAGGGAAGAGACCCGTGACCCTTGGTGGGGACATAATGGGTTGATGACGATGTCTGTTTCTTTATAAAACGCTGGAGTAAATTTCAAGTGTGCTAGTAAGATGCTGTTCTTAATAAACCAGCGTCCTGACCTTGAAAATAACTATGGAATTCTGTGTACCTCAGGACTGAAGAGGATATACATACTAAAATAAGCTGACGCCTGTATCCCAGAGGGGTTGGCAGAGATTAGGGTTTGTAACCTGCCACGATCCTGTCAGATCAGCTTTGTCTCATCAACATTAAATAGCCGCTGCACACATGCACGGCAGCTTTGGGTACTTTTTCCATCCTATTTGGTCGATGATTTAGAAAAAAAGGAAGAAAGATCGACGGATCAGTTAATATAATTATTTGTTTCGTCAGTCTTTCTTCCTGCATCCTCTCCACAAGTCCAAACCAACACAACATTCCTTACCTCAACTAAACGCTCTTTAATCAAACTATTGCGTAATTTGGCGTACAAAGCAACACTACACGTATTTCGTGTCGTGGTACTTTTAACATGTATCTTAAAATTGACCTCAAAAGTAAGATTGATTTTTTTAACACAGCCCTGAGATCATTCCAGGTGGCAAGAAATGCTACAAAATCTTAGGAATTCATATAGCACCTAGGGATTTATACTTTGTACTGCAGCGATTCCTCTTAGAAATAAATCTAATATAGTAGCTGGCCAACACAGCCGCTAAGGATTATTTTGTATTATTGAAAGGGAATCGCTACGTTTTTGCTTAGACATCGGTCGATCCCTAGCGAGGCTAGGCGATTCACGACAAAAAGATAAAATAAAATAGCATCTTTCAAGCAATCTTTTAATAAAAGTAGTGCGCTACAGTACGTTGCACGTACAATCAAGGCTTTGACTTCAATACTCTGCTCCATTTCGACAATCGCTACGATGATTACCTTCCAAGGCCTTAAAATTTTAAAACGGGACCAACCCAGAAGGCCAATTAAAAGCCCGCCACCTCCAGTAGTGCTGCGCGTAACTTTTTATAGACTAATAAAATAAATACGCGCGGGCGTCGCGCACGGTCGCGCGGGCACCATTACCGCGCCAAAATTAAGGCGCGCTTTTTTGAGAGCAATCTCGGCGGTCACAGGCGATAAAACCGCTCCGTGCTGATTGCGGGACGTCTTCTGCTGTTCGTGGTCGACCTGCTGCCGGCTGTGGGCTGAGGTGTAGGCGGTAGCGGGCAACGGTGCTTGAACAGGTTTCTTACTTTTTGAGTGGATTCTCGGAGGTTACAGGGGATAAAACCGCTCCGTGCTGATTATGGGACGTCTTCTGGTGTTTGCGGTCAACGCGATGTCGGTTGTGGGTCGAGGTATAGGCGGTAGCGGGCAACGGTGCTTGAACAGGTTTCTTACTTTTTTGAGTGGATTTTCGGAGGTTACTAGGGATAAAACCGCTCCTTGCTGATTATGGGACCTCTTCTGGTGTTTGCGGTCAACGTGATGTCGGTTGTAGGCTGAGGTATAGGCGGTAGCGGGCAACGGTACTTGAACAGGCGTCTTACTTTTTTTAAGTGGATTTTCTTAGGTTACAGGTGATAAAACCGCTCCTTGCTGATTATGGGACGTCTTCTGCTGTTTGCGGTCAACCTGATGTCGGTTGTAGACTGAGGTATAGGCGGTAGCGGTCAACGGTACTTGAACTGGCTTCTTGCTATTTTTAGTGGATTTTCGGAAAATTGTAACACAAAATAGTGAAGAAAGCTCAGTTGATTTTTTTTTATTTGAAAAAAGTTGTGTGTAACTTATTGGATAAGTTAAACATAGATAATTATTTTCCTTAGACATATATGCGTAAATCTTATTTTCTAAATCTTTACTACGTTATTGAAGATAAGATAGAAATAAGATTTCAATGGCTGAGACCATTTTCAAATATGAGCGAAACCTGGTCGGACTCTTCCGACAAAAAATCAAGTAAGTGTATCTGAAACATATTTAATAATGTCTAGTGCTTATGAAAGGCTTAGTTAAAAAATAATAACATCCACATAGCACAATCACTTCGCCTCATCCTAAACAAGGATACCTGGTGCTACGGTAACCAGGTAAGAACATCAAAAACCTAGAAATACACTCAAACTGAAGTCATTTGTAGAGACGAGCAACCAACGTCTGTGCTTACGAAAGTTTTATATCCAAATCGCTGACGATTATCCCTTAAACCGAGGATGAGGAAGAGATCCTCAAGAGAACGTCGCTATTGGAAATATCGCCAGTGCGGGAGCCCCGAGCTTGTCAATTAACCCGGCTAATGACGGCGAAAACATTGCTCTCTTACGACAATAGCTTACTGGATCGAAATTTAATCCAGAGGAAACGATAATGGGACTGTAAGTACATTTTACGTTCAGGAGTGAGTTTTAAATGTTTTGGAGCAATTTAGAACAAATTTATTATTCATTATTATTAAATTTTCATTTACTTCCACTAAAGTCTCAGACCACAATACATATTTATTCTAAATCATATGGGATGAGTAAAAAATTGTGATCTCATAAAGAGAATTAGGCCACCAAATTTTTTTCGAGTATTTATAGCATTTACAAGAAGCTGAAGACATCCTATATGATGGGTGTATTTTTCAGTGCAGGGCGAAAGCCTTCTCTTTAAAAGAGATAGAGCCATTATTTATTCTGAACAGACACTCAGAAATAACTGCAATTTCGAATTAACTGTAACCTACTAAACTGCAGTTAGACTTTATTTTAAAGTAGGGATGTAATCTATGTTAGTTTTACAAAAGAGTGCCGATTTAGTAAAAATTTAATTAAATAAATAGCTGCTGCAGTGATGCCTGCTATCTATATTTTTATTTCCTCGGTGCCTGATAAATAAAACTCTACAGAATTGAAGTAATAGCGGAACCGTAGGATAGGATTTCTTGTTTGAATTGAACACATAATTTTCCTCAATTTATCGCGTTTAGTTTTTAATTTAATATAATTAACCAAGAGCAAGTAGGTACCTATTATTCAATGGTGTCCAAAGTAAACTTACAGTATTCATCCATGTTAAGTCGATAAAGCTGCAAGCAAATAGTATTAGTGACGCACTGTCGCCAATGACACCGGATAAAGAAGGGAAACAATATAAGTTTCCGTAATGCGCGTCCGCAGAGCGAATGCCTACTGTTCGCGGAACAAATCCTAACAACCCCGCAAGCAGTTATTTATCACCTATGTATGGAGGACTCTTTGCTTAGAAACATGCAGAAGGATGACGTTGACATTATTCAAAATGTAAACAAAACTAAATTTTTCGTAAACACTACAAATTATTAACTTTATTCCGGATACACTCAGTTGATTTTTTGACGAATCAGAGCGAAACTTGCTGGTCGGACTCTTCCGACGAAAAATCAAGTAATTGTATCCAGAAAAAAGTTAATGATGAGTATTGATACGTATTAGCATTCTTATCGCTTAGAGCGATCTTTTCCAGACAACCGACAAAACGTATACTTTGTTAATAGCTGCAAACGAGCCTATTGTGTTGAAAAGCCAGGAAGTTTTCGTCTTTTTCTGATTACCTCTCAAATTTTTTTTTACTAAAAATATTATTCGGTATAATTATACAGAAGTATACAGAAGTATACAGAAGTTTTTAGGAGCTTACCCCTGATTTCCCGTATGCTAACAATCTGTCAATCTACTGTTAACAGCTGTAAAATGTTTTTTTCATACGCACTTTGGCTATCTGACAGGTGTTAAAAGTAGATTAACAACTTGTTAGCCTACGAGAAACTGGGGGTTTCTCTGTTTCTATTTAAAGTCTGTTACAATCGCTCAAGTTAGAAAGAGACCTTCTGCGGATCCGAATATTATCGTCGAGGAGGTAATAGTATTAGGAAAAAAGTAGCAGAAACATTTCGCGTAAGTATCGGCGGCGGCCCGAGGGAGGCGGATTTATGACATTCTGATGATACAATCGAATCAAATAAAGCGTCGATAAATCAACGTCCCCACGTCGGACCTCCGCCAGTAAATAAATACTTCAGAAGGGCAGCATTCTCGGATGAAGTTGAATAGTGGAGAAGAAAATGGTTATAGTATAGTGCAACCTAGATTCAGCAGTGGACAATTGTTCGATGATTGATTGGTTTGGAAATGTTTCTAGGTATTATGCTCCTTGGAACACTATAAGACTTAATTTCAGATCATTCACAAAGACTGATGGCCATATTTATAAAAAAACCGGTCAAGTGGAAGTCGAACTCATGCACGAGGCGTTCCGTACCATTAGCTATTAAAACGGCGAACAAAATCATATTGATGTATGAGAGCCCCCATTTATTTTATTCTCTTTTTAGTACTTTTTGTTATAGCGGCAGCAAAAATACATCATTAGTGAAAATTTCAAGTGTCTAACTATCACGGTTCATGAAATACATCCTGGTGATAGACGAACGGAGGGACAGCGGAGTCTCAGTAACCCGTTTTATCTTTTGGCTACGGAACCCTATAAAAACAAGTCCTCTAAAACTTAGTTTTTTTTAGTCTGTGTCTTCATGTTTTCCAAGTAAAATCTTCACAAATTTTAGTCGGTGTTTTTGGAGTGCTCTAAAAAAATTTAGTTTTTATTAATTGAATTTATACCTTGAGACTTAATGTGGTGGCATCATGGTTTAAACTTCAAAAGGTAACAGGTAGGAACTAAAACTTTCGTTAGCACTACACACTATTAACTTTAATCTGGACACACTTACCTACCTGATTTTTTGTCGGAAGAGTCCGACCAGGTTTCGCCCTGATCCGATAATGCAAGCTCCATCTCTGCTCACCATTATTAAGCTTTGCGAATCAGTGCAAAATCTGGTTGGAGTGTCGGAGTTTTTCCACAAAAAATCAAGTGCGTCTATTCGGAATAATTTGAACGGGTATCATTTGAACTTAAAGATTCGCTAATATAACTTATTCACTTATAACTTGCACATGATCATCCATAAGCTGATCAACAGTTTACGTCTGTATTTCTGTTTATGACCCTATTATTACCCTATATGTTAATGTTTATGACCCTATTATTGTTAAGACAATAGCACAGGGACCTCTAGATATTACAAATTGTAAGTTAGGTGACACTTGCCAGCCAAGGTAGAGGTTGTTAAAAGAAATAGTGCTAGGTTAAATTTGACTGCTGATTTAAACTGCCAGCGCAGACCAAAGAAGAGCCCCCCTTAAAAAAACTTAATTTTAGTTAACCAGAACATACAGGGTGGTTTTTCTGGAAAGTTATTAGAATTAGAGTTGTTTTTAGGACAATATAGAGTAGATGTACTTTGCGTCACAGAACACTGGCTACTAGAGACTCAAATGGTTTTTTCTGTAAATAACTATCAAATAGCCAGTTGCTTCAATAGAAAGTCTGCAAGGCACGGGGGATCCCTGATACTTACAAAAAATCATTTGAAATTTAAAGAACGGGAAGATATTTGCAGACTTTCTGTTGAAAAAGTAATTGTAATATCATGTGTTGAACTGTCTAGACACATTGTAGTAGCCATATACAGACCCCCTACCAACGATTATAGTTTGTTTGAAACAGTATTGGAGGATGTTTTGAAGGTAGTCTCTAGCAGCAATAAAAAAGTCATAGTCTGTGGTGACTTCAACATCGACTTGATGGCAGACTCTGCTTTAAATACAAAATTGACAATTATCTTCAAATCTTTTAATCTAGTAAATATTTTTTCGGAGCCTTCTAGGATAACTGAAACTACTGCCACCTGCCTAGATAATGTTTACTGCGACTGCGACTTTTCAGATTATTCTACAGTAAATTGTTTAAAGTCAGACCACAGCGGTCAAGTTGTTAATTTTGAAATAGATGCGAAAAATGCAGAAACGGTTATCCTATGCCGGCCCGTAACAAGTAAAAAATTAGTTTCGTTTAAATCAGACCTAGAGAGTAGCATAAAGACTCAAGAAAGTTATCAAAATGCTAATGCTCATTATACTGAGTTATTCGAAGTAGTCTCAGGTAGTTTTAAAAAAAACTTTAAATTGCGCCAGCTAAAGAGCAATGACAATAAAGTAGGATTTAGTGAATGGGCAACGTCAGGTATCCGAAAGAGCAGAGACACACTCTATGAACTATATGACAAAAAGACGTATACCTCCGACACCAACTTCATACAATACGTCAAAAAATATTCCAAATTATTTAAGGCCGTCTGCCATAAAGCTAAATGTGATCATATAAAAAATAAAATCCTACAATCACCGAATAAAATTAAAACAATTTGGACAATAATAAATAGAGAAACGGGTAAAGCAAAATTAGGAGAACGAGATATTTCGCTTAACATTGATGACAAAATAATAACAACAAATGAAGATATCGCTGCAGCTTTCGAACAGATCTTCAGTAATATACCAACTGCAACCACAGCTCTGTTGAACTCGTCACCTGATCGTGCAGCAATGTTATTACAAGATCATGTCCCCGCGTGCGAACACGATTTCACATTTAATTACATTAAGCCTCATAACATAGTTAAAATTTTTAAATTATTGAATCTCAAAAAAACTGAGGACTTATGGGCTATGTCAGTAAAAATTGTTAGTTCAGTGATACATATTCTAGCATCGCCGTTATCAGAGATATTCAATAAATGCGTACATGAAGGAGTATTTCCAGACCTCATGAAATACAGTAGGCTAGTAACTTTATTTAAAAGCGGTGATAAACAAGATCCAACAAATTTTAGACCCGTATCAGTCTTACCAGTACTAAGTAAAATATTTGAGAGAATTATCTTGGATCAATTACTTTTGCATTTCAATAATTACAAACTCCTTCATAGTCAGCAGTTCGGTTTTACTAAAGGGCGGAATACAGCAGACGCTGGAGTCATGTTACTTAAACATATTTTCAGTAAGTGGGAGGATCATAGGGATACTGTAGGAATATTTTGTGATTTGTCAAAGGCATTCGATTGTGTAGACCACAAAACACTACTCTCAAAGTTAAAACATTACGGAATAAAAAATGCAGGATTAGATCTTTTAAAATCGTATTTAGAAGGAAGGGTTCAAAAAGCAGACATAAATCGTATTAAATCGTCGGGTTCACTTGTAAAAATGGGAGTCCCACAGAGATCTATCTTAGGGCCGTTCCTTTTCCTGGTCTATGTAAATGATTTACCGTTTATGGTACAAAAAATGTGCGAGATAGTGCTATTTGCTGATGACACGTCACTTATTTTTAAAATAAGGAGACAGGAAAATAATCTTGACGAAGCAAATAATGCTCTCTCGCACGTTCTAGATTGGTTTACTGCAAATAATCTATTGTTAAATTCAAAAAAGATAAAATGTATGAAGTTTACCCTACCTAACGTAAAATTAGTTGAAAAGAACATTGTGATTGGAAATGAAAAACTAGAATTTGTTGAAGATACTGCATTTTTGGGCATCACAATCGATGCCAAACTACAATGGGGTCCACATATTGTAAAATTAGCACATAGACTTAGCTCCGCAACATATGCTGTAAAAAGAATCCGAGAACTTACTGACGTTGCAATTGCTAGGCTTGTTTATTTTAGTTACTTCCATAGTATTATGTCCTATGGTATACTACTGTGGGGCCGGGCAGCAGACATTGAGACTATCTTCATCTTGCAGAAGAGAGCGATTTATTTACAAGCTAGGTAGTAGGGACTCGCTAAGAGACTTTTTCAAAGAAACTAACATCCTAACAGTTGCAAGCCAATATATATATGAAAATATTATGTACGTTAGGAAAAATATTACAGACTTCGAAACACTTGGTAGCCATCATAATGTTAATACTAGGAATAAACATAAATTGTCATTTCCACGATTTAGTTAATACTTCCTTTATGGGGCACTGTATAAGGTTCTACAACAAGATACCCCAAGATATATTAGAGTTACCTCCAACGCGATTTAAGAATTGTGTTAAGCACACTCTTTGCAAAAAAGCTTATTATAAAATCAACGATTATTTAGAAGACAAGGACGTATGGCATTAAATAGTATTTTAATATTAAATTTAATCAGAGGATAAATGTGTCTAGTGTTCAACACTGGTTGACTCACTGGTTTCACTGGTTTCCTCCACACAGGGTAACCTAGCGAGGAGACCAGAGTTACACTTACAGTTACGCACGTTACGGGTTGAACTCAGTAGGCCACTAATAAATCTAAGAACATCCTTTTAAATCACCTGCTATTTTTAGGCTCACTCTGTAACTTACTTAGTAAGAAGCAAATAAATGAATAAAGTATTAAAGTATTATTAATTAACACATCCAAGATATTATTTTGTAGGTTTGATTTGTATTAGCTTTAAGGTGATTTGAGAAAAGATGGTCATAGTGGAGTTTTTTTTCGCTGCCTTTTTCTCCACTACAGACAGCCCCAAGGCAGCGGCTAACATTATACATAACTGTATGTACATTGACATTCAACAAGCAGAATGTAAATTCTTTACGTTCAAATAATTTTTTAAATTTGAATTTGAATTTCAATCACAAACTAAGGTTAAAAGTTCTCAAATTTAAACAAAGGCCAAACAGTTTCTCTGGTCGTAATGGTTTTTCGTCTGAATCGCATCGAGGATTCACGTTATTGACTCCTACTTTTTTGATGTTACTCGTCGATTTATGTGGGTTTGCGCTCTCCTCTACCTGAATAAGGGAGTGCTTAGGGATTGATGGTTTTGTCAAGTCGTTTTGTATTGGCTGTCGCGTTTTACTTCATCGTTTAGTTTGCATCGTTTTGATGTTCAATTTGTGTTAAGTGGGATTTGCTACTGTCAATTGAAGGAAAGTAATGCGTTATGCAGCTTTATTTAAATATGTATACACTGTAAATGATTTTGGCAGGAGTAACAACTTGGCAAGACAGTTTCCAGCGCAAGAGCAAATTGACAAATGGCGCAAGAGTTTTAGCTAACATTCTTTATCGAATCATTATCTTCATACAAGATGGCCTTCTTTGAACATTATCTAATTTTATTTTATTTATTCATTTGGACAAAATACAGGCACATATAGTGGATATTCCATGGTTTACAATGTAGGGTATTAAGTTATCTGCCCTATTAAACATTACTCCCTATCAACTTTATTCTGAATCTTTTTGTCAGAACAGTCTGACCAGGTTTCGCTCTGATTTGCAGAGCTAATAAGCTAATAATGTCTAGTGCTTACGAAAGTTTTAGTTCTTGTAGAGCCGATTTCTGAATTGAGAATTTACACTAAGTAAATTCTTAAGTAACGCTCTGTCACGCTCTTTTCTAAAGAAATTTGACGAGACAGAACTACAGCTGAGAAGTTACTAAGCGAAATTCTCAATTCAGAACCGGCCTTTAACATTTTAGAAGGCTTAGGGCAGATCGAATGTCTGTTGTTATGTGCACTCTTGACTTTTCAATATCATCTGTTTAGTCCTCACAAACTCCAGAGATCGTGTCTGGCTACAGTGAGATATCCAAAGATGTATTATTTTCGCCTAACCACAGAGTATGTATGGAACAATGAGACGACCGACGACTTGTGAGGGCTTGACTTTTTGTGTTTATACTAACGTTTTGTTGCCCTTCGAACTGCGATATAGAATTAACAGGCTTGCAAAGTTTGGAGAAGGCATGTTGTTTTAATTGGTTTAAGTGGATATTGTTCAGTTGAACTAAAATGATAATCAATTGAACTAAATTCTTACTACCGAATAGCTGTAGGCTTTTCGTTTAATATTCTGACTGATTTATATTTTATTATCTTCAAAAATATATGCAGTACTTGCATGAGTTGTGGGCCAATGCCGAGAAGCAATCTTTTTTCATGAATAGAAACTTAAATTAATTATTTTTAACGAGAAAACGTCATAATTAAAGGATTGTAAAAATAAAAGATTACATCAAAGCATTACTTGACGACTTCGAATACAAACAAAATAATCTCCTATGTTGAATAGACTCATTTAGTTTTGTTATATTACGAACAACGCGCTGGGATCTCCTAGTAAGTATAATTCTGCTTCAGGAGACCGCTCCACACTACCTCAATGGATTCTGGTTGGATTCTTAGCTCCGGGGACATCGCAAGGTACATTTTGTGAGGTCGCGCGCGCGGGCGTGTCTCAGCCCGTCGTCGCGCGGCCCAAGTGAACAAAGACGATTTAATTGTCGGTTATCGGACGATAAATCCACGCGGCGCGCGTCCAACCGCTCATTACCGGCCTTTTATTGAATCATTGTTAATTGAAACCGCCGACGCGTTGGTGGACGCGGTGCATGCTCGACCTGGAGAAGAAGAGGCAGAAAGTCAGTTAGGACAAAACTGGCAAGCTTAACGTGGTCGGTATCCCAGAGAGTCTAAAGAGGGGAAACTGAGGAGTTTGATTCCACATGCAGTATTCAAACTTGCTGATAGTTCCCACTCGTCATATTTTATGCTGGGATAAGGGAGATAAGATAAGCTTTTCTTCTTAAAGTATGGGGTGAGTTATCTGATGTACAGTCGACATTTCGTCGATCTTCAAATTTTAGTTGCAAAGTCGCTCATAATGCAACGGAGTAGAGTGCATGGGTGCATAGGATTATGTGCTGTCGACTATACTAATCCTATAAAATATTATGCATATATGATAGAAGATATCAAGGCAACGAACAGGGGCATAAGTAATGATCTCAATATTTAACAATGATGATGATGAGGTTCTCCTCGTCATAGTCAAACGACGGCGACAGTAGTAAAATGAAAACGAAAAAACTTTGTTGTAAAACGCTTACAAAATATGGTCGCTGGCTCCCAAACTAGGTTGGTTAGTTGGTTGGTTGGGTAGGTGGAATTTCAGAACTTGAAAGTGAGTTATCAATAGGTAAGATATATTTACAAGCTACTATTAAGGTATCAAGTTCATGTTCATCCTTCTGTGTCTTTCTCTCGAGTACCGCAATATTGTTCGTCGCTGGTGGCGCGGAGACAATGGCTAAATTCCCTGCAATCACTGACGAGACGCCAAAATTTTCACTTCCTTAAGGCAAGGCTTGAGACTCTGGGGTCCTAAATTTATGTTCGTGATTTTAAGCAAAATATAACAGTCAGATACCAGCAATCAACGTTACGAGCTCTGTCTCTTCTCACCATGATTAAGATCAGAGTGAAACTTGATCAGACTCTTCGGATAAAAAAATCAAGTAAGTGTATCCAAAATAAAATTAATAAAATATAAATTCGTTTAAATATTGTTTCTGGCTGATAAATATGGTAAGAATCTCGTTTCTTTGAAAATTATATCAACAGGTACAACAACGAAAGTTGAAAAAGTAGTATATCAGACTGAATAACGGTTTTAAGGAAGTTTTAAGACCAAGAAAGAAGATATATTATATATTAGAAAATTTTGAGGAAGTAACTGAAAATTAGAAAATGAATAATCTGTTTTTCTAAGTACAGTTTTTCAATGGGATTTCACGAAACGATCAGAATTATTGAAAGTAAATTAAACGTACCGATTTAGGACGTTTAAATAGCATTAAATTATTAGGGTCTTGTTACCTATAGGTAACTTAGAGGTAACAACCTATTACCTATTCTACAAATCACCTAGAACCCATAAGAAGGCCCACACTCTGTCTTTATCAAATAGGTACATCGCATATAATATCTACGCTACAAAAGATTCATTCAAACTCAGATCTGTTAAATAATCTGTTTTCTTTTTCAACAAGATTCTCTTTATCTTTATTCAATTATACATCTATACCGCCACGCTTATCAAGTTCGACTTAAGATGCACAATCAAGCTTGAACATGACCACACTAGCTTGTTTCTCCTCGCATCACTCTTCATCATCGCCTCGTACTGATTTCGATGACTCAGCATCTTTACCTTCAATGATAGCAACATTGTCTGTAATACAGCTCTTATTCCTTAGCAATAGAGTGTTACTTTGTCCTGCTTTAGAGTCTTAATCTTATTTTAAAACGGTGTATGTTGGGTACAGTACGTCAATAGCGCTTCATGCGTGCCATTCACGTAGCAGGCCATTGAAGCTTCGATTTGGATTTCTGTCTGAATGGATTCCCATTCATGTATTTGATTGAGATAACACAGGCATGTGTTCGCTTACATTGTTAACTAAGCTGGTTAGAGGCACTTTCAAAAGTACAAAGCCGAACGTTATTGTTAAAAGCAATTTAAGATTTCTTGAAAATGCATACTCTTTATTGATGCATAAGCTCACACCTATCCCAAAGGGTAGGCAGAGACCAGGGGCTGCCACTTGCCACGATCCTGACAGAATCACTTTCGCTTCATTGACATTCATTAGTCGACGCATGCACGCACGTCGGTTTCGGGTACATATCACTTTTTTTTTCTTTCTTGTTTGATAGTTTTTGCAATGGAATGCATAGACGACCTCTGTGGTGTAACGGTTAGCATATCTGCTTACCATGCGAGAATTCCCGGGTTCAATCCCCGGCTGGGGAGAAAAATAAAAACTCCAGGTCTTGGATGATTACATGTTTGTGACGTCGCTGTTTCTGGTTCCCACGACACAGGGTATCCTACTGTGCATTTTTGAAATTACCCTTTATAGGCTGCTTTTGTTATTAACGTACATAAACATAAACATTTACATACAGGCACACATTGCTTCTGCCCCCACACTAGAATACCCCGTGTCGTGCGAACAACAATCAGCGACATCACAAGCATGTAAACATCCAAGACCTGCGGGGTTTGTTTTGTCCCCAACCGGGTTTCGAACCCGGTACTTTTCGCATAATAGGCAGATGCGCTCACCGTTGCGCCACAGAGGTCGTCGTTTTAATCCGTCGACCTAAGCTTAACATAATACCGTCCACAATCATCCATTACCCAAATTGGCATTTGAGGACACTCCCTTTAACTGAAAGCCAACATGATACCCTGCACCGATACACCCACAAACGCATTCCTAATGTCCCCTCCCGATCTTCACCTCTTCGTCATTTCTCTGTCATGGCGCTGGTGGTGGATGGCTCGTGCCGGGTATGATTAATACGTCGGCACCACCCCCAGCAAGCGTATGGTAATGGGAAAGGCTCGTGGCTTTGTCTCTGCACACGTAGGCGCGCACATCCTGTCTCGGACGAGCCTCCTTCGCTGGTTGGGTACAGAACTGCGGCTCTCTACCAAAATGCTTGGGCGCAGATTTTATTTGATTTTATTTGGGTAAAAAAACAATTGTACACTAACGGCCTTACTAATAATAAGTTATACACTCTGAATAACTATTTGACGTATATCAATTTATACTGGTTTTATCGCATTTATCGTACAAATAACCAGTTTATCAGACCTCGCATAACGGCTGTGTACACAGCACATAACCTTTATTAGTAAGGCCATAAGTGGTTACAGCGGCATTAAGCAACAATAAAGTATTTTAATTAACTAGACGAAAACTCGGCTTCGCTCGGGTAAAATGTGGTCGCATAATACTAGTCACAATGAACAACTTAATACAAACCTGTGACGCGAGATGGATGACATGACATTGAGGACATTAACATGTTTACTTATCAACAACATAATTAAATTTAATAATTTGTATATCGAAAATGCACCGAAATAAGAATTTTCCGCCTGTAAGTTGTCGACTTGGATCGACTATTTTTTTACGCGCTTTAATTTGGTGTGCATTTCGTTCGAGTCTACCGTAGACCCGAAAGAAATTATTAATACAACCAGCGGATTGGCCAATTTAAAAAAGTAAGGCTACAAAGATCTGCAGCTGTAGCTGTAGATGTCAAATGAAATCTACAAAAGGGTAATTTAATTTTAAATTTAGTTTTTAAATATAATAAACAGAATGAAAATAAATATATAAAAAAAATGTGTAAAAAAACGTTTATACCGTTACAACCTTACCATTTCACTGTTAATATTCTGCATTGTTGTACCACGTTGACTATCATTAGGAACTACTTCTCGTCTTGTTATCGTCGAACTTCATTCGTTCCGAGATTCATTATGAAAAACTGTTCATCTAGTGTTCATGATAATTAATCTAGAAGCTAGTATTCGTAATAAATTTTGGAACTACCTACATACTGTATACCAATAGTATGTAAGTGTTCTCTATTAGTGTTACACCTCGTAGGCTGTACAAAGATGTCATGTCATCTTAAAGTAGTTATGAGAGTAAAACAAACAACGTTGTATTTAATTTTATTTCCGGTGCATATTTTTGTCGTAATCGAATAAATTAATAAAATGTGTCAATGCCAATCCTGTGACTTTAAAATGGTCTCTCTGTCGGTACTCAGTTTGTGATATTATTTGTATTTTTTATTTTACCGTTTGTCAATGGATGTCACGGTGACGCTCAAACGTCTATGACACTACTATGGGTTAGTTTCTTTTTTATTTGGCATTTCCTTTACTTGGTGTCATATCATGCTGTTATAATAATAGTAGACGATTCTCTATAACCACAGCTGTCACGCATTTAACTCATAAGCCTTTTCTTCACTTCCCTTTTTACCTACCTACCTAGATCCTAGGAAAATTGATGAGTACCTAGAAAGGTTTTTTTTTCACTAAAACTACTAAAACTTTCGTAGGCACTAGATCTTACATTCCGGATACACTTATCGACTTTTTTCGGAAGAGCCCGACCACGGTTTCGCTCTGATTCGCAGAGCTTAGTCATGGTGAGCAGAGACGAAGCTCGCGTCTGACAAACTCTCTGACAAAAAAGAAAAGTCTAGAAGTTAATAAGATTTTGATTTTATTTCTTGTTGAACAGAGAAAGAGTTTGGAGACCACTAATTAATAATACAATACATTTGTGTGGTTTCATATCTGAGTCAGTAATATTTTCATATAAAGCAACTCTGTCTTCAAACATTTTGTCTTAAGTGCGCGCTCATTCTCCGATAATCACTAAAAGAATACTAAGCCAAAAAAATCAACATTTAAGGGTCAAACCAGCTTTAGGATTCGAGTCGTTGCACTTAGCCCAGCTGCAGTCACTCACTAGTGAGGGGTCTCCAAACCTATGATTAGAGCTATTAGCCAAGGCGAGTGTATTGGCGAAAATTGCTTCAACGTCTGGCGCCAACAATAGCTTTCTACCATAATAAAGACACCTTTATGTTTACATTTGGTCATAACAATATATGAGTAACTAATATTAGTGACCAAAATAGTTACTTTGCTAGTTAGATGGATATATAGTTTATTGTAGATAAAAAAGGAGATTACACAGGTATTTTTAATCTAAGAGTACCGACGGCGGCCTTATCACTAAAAGTGATTTGTTCTAGACAACCTTTGGATAAATCGGAACAAAACTCTAGAAAGGGAGTTAGGTAGGATGTAGCGTTTTAAAAACTGACTAAGCAATTATGATAATGATTTGATTATGGTGTTAACATTAGATTTTTTTGTGATACTAAAATGTGTATAAAGTATTGATACTTTCTACACAGTGAACTCAATTCAAGAATTTAAATATTATTTCGATCTGCAGTAAATCTTTATTTGATAAAGTATGAGTTTGGATAAAGTTATTTAGTCGTTGCAATACACGTTTTTCACATGAGTTAATTGTTAACTTACAGGATTTTTTTTAACTTGACGTCACATTCCAGAATTTTTTTTGAAACTGAGAAGCATCGTGAACACAATCATTATGTTATATTGACAAAAGCGAAGTTAAGATCTTGTCTCTTGGAATGTCACTTCAATTAATCAAAAGTAACGAAGGTTTTAATTAAAATTAATAATATTCATTTTCACACACATCGCCATCGGTTACGCAGCTTGTCAACCAATGTACACTAATGACAACTGTCAGTACAATTGACATTTAAGAAACTGCTAACGGAGATGTAAGTAGATTAAAAAAGTTAAGGACATTCGTTCTTACAACAATAACAACTACATCTCAGACATTCAATTTTAAATAGCTATTTTTCTCTTTCCGGCTTTTTTAGAAAAAACTCGACGTATTGATCTCATTTAAGGAACACTAAAAATCGTAAACGATTCCCCGAATCGAAGCGATTACACGAGGCGATTGCGAGAAACGCCATTATTACTAAATAAAATCATCCCTGATTGATGAAGTCCAAGCTTTTTTCAACAACGACGAAGCCAATTCGTTCTCGATCGAGAAAAAACCTGGCTCGCCTAACACCGTAACAATGGCCGCTTTTTTCACCACAATGCCTCGTTGTATGCGATCATCGATTACTTTTTTATCATCGAAAATATCAATAGTCTGTTTACGCCCACTGTTAATTTCGACGTTAGTAAAATTGAAACCTGACACGTGTTACTGGGCGAAAATAATTTCGTGGGTGCATGACGATGCGGTACTGGCACTCTTGTTTGTTTCTTTTGGTTGAGGATGCCTGGAGAGCGCAGCGCCACATCGCCGAGGCATTTAGGGGGTGACTAGCGCTTTTTTATTGCCTTTGTGTAGAAAAAACTAGTCGCATCACCTCGGCCGATGAAGAGTGCCACTCGATTAGTAACACCACTTGGGAACACCTGACGTTACACTTTTATCGATTGGCTCCGAAAATTGGCTCTTTCGCCAATAATTGCGGTTAATTTGGCGGCACGAGCAACGTCTTCATCTTGGCTATTAGTGTCATGACTGATAATGGAGTCGTCCGGCGGTTCACTTCACTAAATCAACCATTTGGGTTTTGGAGAGTGAAATTGTTTTGTCATTCACGATCGCGAGACGTTAGCTTTTTATTTTTTCAAACTTTTGATGCTATCTGCAATCAATCCGGTTTAGTGAAGTGGGCTATACGGAACAGGCTATAAAAACTCGGGTTCAATATTGGAAATCAATGCTGTAAATTAATTTACTGGGCACTAGAAATCTACATTAAAGGCGTGTGTGGGTGTCAACAAACATAAAGAGGAAATAGTCTCTAAATTGCCGGGCAATCACATTTGTTTACTCTCGCCTCATTACGGGGCGTTCACACGCCCGACAACATTCAATAACATAACTTACGGTCCAAAAAAGAGCCTTCAAATTACACAAACCTGACAGCTTTAATATTTGCCCTTGGAGCTCACGCTGCGCTTTTAATTTGTTCCACGCATCCTCTCGCGTGTTTTCTCTGTTTTGTTTGTGAGTTGTGATCGATCGTCCTGAGACGTTTTTACCTTATTTCAATTCGTGAAGAGGTTCCGTTTCGCCAAGTCATTAGTCCCTAACTGTGTCTGTGCTTGTTTCTTGCTCTTTAGCCACGTTGTTTGACTCCACCTGACGTTTTGTTTGAGATGTGTTTTTTTATTTTTATTTCAAAATCCCTTTCTTTAAATAGACGTGCTGGGTTTGTCGTTTAACCTTTGATCCCGAGGTGGTTATTTATTAATATTTCAATGTGCTCATCGATTTCTCTCATATTAAGGTCACATATTACACGGACTCGATATCGGATAATGCCAAAGATCATGCACAGAATGAGTTAATGATCGAGCACTGAGACGAATGATCAGCGTTAACATTCCACCGAACGTAAACAAAACCGAACGATTAACGCTCTGACAGGAAAATTTCAAGACATAAATCTTCTCGCTTTAATGCCTCACTTTCATAACCTTTTGTTGGCGAAATCTGAACGAATTACAATAAAATACATACTGTTTTATTTATAAGAGAGAGTCGTTTCGGAAATTACAAGGAAAATCGTGCTCCCTGATATGATGACTATTTTCGTAAGTTAAAGCGTTTGTTTTTTGTTCATTTACATAATCATATCACAGACCACATTTAGCATTAATCAAAAAGAAAAATGTCCACTGTGCTTCTCGCTATATGAGATATGATTAGAGCAATCAAACGACCAATGATTGCAAACGCAGGGCCTAGATTCTGCTAATGCATTGTAGTAAAATGACAGTTACATGACTGCGTCGAATTAATTTCAAAAACGCTAAAGTAGCCAAATTGGAACCTCCTCGATTTATGTAACTCGATTATAACTAAACAAATATATAGTAATAACTGGTAATAATAATGTAAACTTTAGACGTAGCCTAAACTTTATTAATTTTATTCCTGATACACTTATTTGATAATGTTAATAATGTATAGTGCTTACAAGGTTCAAACTTGCTAAGTTCAAAAATGGCCTCAAGTTTTGGCTAAGATACACGTAACAAGAAGCTAAGATCCGAAAGGACGCATACTTCTTTCCTTCAACATCCTTGGCCGGTGCGCTTATGTAAATATGTGAGTGGTTGACCAAAAAGGGACCTGGATGGATTGAAAACCGTTATTTTTTATTTGATTTTTTTAATTTGTGGTATTTTAGCTTTGTTTTGGTCTAACCAGAATATTTTTAGGTGCCGTAGTTATTTTTTAATGATTTTTTTGTGAGCCGAGCACGAGTCGAAACCTATAGAAACACGAAACTTCAAACGCGATTTTCTCGAAATCAATTATTTTCCCTTGAGGTCCCTTTTTGGTCAACCACTCACATATAGGCTAAGAAATGACAATTAATAAATGTTATTCTGATTCTGATCCGAATTCATTTCAATGCCGCTTCAAATAAACGCGTGTACGCGTATTCGTAATTCTACGCGTCGATGGAATTAAAAATAATGTCACATGACCCAACCATGCAACTATAACGTAAGTATAACGCACTAACAGAATCGAGGCCCAGGTGTGGTAATCTGTGGTAACCAGACTAATGTCTGGTTTACATTTGCTTTATTTTATTGTTTATTTTATTTGGTGGGAATTAGGCCGCCAATTGTACTGTTACCTTGTAAATATTTTATGTTTGTGTTTCTCCTCGTGTACAATAAAGAATATTCTTATCTTATCTTATCTTAATTTCATGATTTTTTAACATGCTGTCTATAGAGGTTGAATAAAATAGAGACGGCAAAAACGTATGCCAATTCATACCTTTTATTATAAAATATTATACAAGTTATATTATATATTATATAAGTAATATATTATAAAAGTACTTTCAATTTTTTTAAATACATGGTATACTATACAATACAAATTAACTTTATTTCTCTATCCACAAATTAGGCACAATAGATGTGATACCATATGGCACAACAGGACTAATTTGTGGAAAGACTGGGTTCTAAACTAGACCAAAGATCTGTATCTTAGGATGCCAGGCCTCCCAAAAACTAGGTCAACAAAGTATGGAACATACTGTAGACACAAGTCTAGACCAAGAGAGAAATTACAGAAAAAAAAAAATATAAATAAAAAAAAGACACAAAAACCAAATAAACGGGTACTTACACTCCTACACTCAGCCCTACGACTAGGTCTGGGATAGGGTTTCAGCCACTGAGTGTATGAGTGTATGTGTGTGTGTGTGTGTCACATTTACAGACGACCTCTGTGGTGTAGCGGTAAGCGCATCTGCTTACCATGCGAGAGGTCCCGGGTTCGATCCCCGGCTGGGGAGCAAAAAAAACTCCAGGTCTTGGTTGTTTACATGTTTGTGACGTCGCTGTTTCTGGTTCCTACGATACAGGGTATCCTAGTGTGGGGCCAGAAGCAATGTATATGCTTGTATGTAAACGTGTACATTAAATGTTTATGTTTATAGTAGAAGTATCAGTAGTATAAAAATGTTTATGATTCATAAATCGGCCCAAAGACAACACGGACTTGAGCATTTGGCCGATGAAGCCGCGAGATGCACGCTCTGTTGCGCTAAAATGACAGAATCTGACAGAGTGTGGCAAAACGCGCGTCTCGCCTCGTCATGCTACACCTCTGCAGGCCACAGTTTTTCCTAATGAAAGAGGTAATGGATTTATCATCTGGTCTGCACACGATGTATTGGCGATTTCAAGTGAATTAACGATTATTTAGAAGACAAAGATGTCTGGTGTTAAACAGGAGATTAATATTAAATATATTCAGAAGAAAATTGTGTCTAGTGATCAACACACCCATGAGTAATTTGTTAAGTTTGAAAATTTGTTAATTAACATTAACATAACTTAACATTTACATACAGGCACATACATTGCTTCTGGCCCCACACTTGGATACCCTGTGTCTTGGGAACCAGAAACAGCGACGTCAAAAACATGTAAACATCCAAGACCTGGGTTTCTTTTGTCTCCAGCCGGGGTTCCAACCCGCATGGTATGCATGGTAGTCAGATGCGCTTACCGCTGTGCCACAGAGGTCGTCTAAAAATTACGCTAAAACTGTTTTGAAAATAATAAATGTGGATCTTTTTTGATGGCTCCTTCTCCACACAATCTATGACTTGTAAAACATACATTTTTGACATCAATAAAGTAATCAAGTATTTCACATTTTGTAAAGTAAACATTTTGTTTTTATTTTAATTTGCAGCAAAAAACAAAACTGACACTGAAGTGACCTTTCAATTTTGTCCTGTACATTTATCAGGTTCACATTATAAAACAAAAACCGTTTTGGAGACAAGCAACATGATGGATACCGTGTAACATGATGGATACCGTGTAACTGCCACAAATTGCCCTGGCAGCTGCGTAACAGAACTGAAAGTACCCAATTAGCATTCGTTGGTGAAATTCCCACTGTCCAATTAATATGGAGACCCTATCAATCTGCGCTTGCACACTTAATGAGAAAGACAGAACGTTTTCTCCATCAAAACCACTTATTGTAATCTTCGTAAGCAGCTTATACATATACGTCCCACTATAGGGCACATAGGGAGAAATCGCTCATAGCCTGGGCTGCCTGAGTGATCTTAAACGATCACTAAGGTTAAGCAACATACGGCGCGTTCAGTCCATGGATGGATCACCGTCCATGACTAACGCTAGTGGCATTTTTCCAAGCGGTTCTGTGCTTCGCAAGGCACGTTAAGCAGTTGGTGCCGGCTGCCGTCGATAGATGGAAGTCGCTAAGCCAAGTTAGAGGCCTTAAGGGGGCTTGAAAACCTCGGTACATTCATAATTATAAGGACGATTCCGGTGAAAACCAATTCAGCAAGGTAGATCTTTTATAACTGATCAGTTTGGTCTCCCGGGTCTGTCGGAGATCGTCGGCAGAGATCGGACCTGCGTCCGCGCAGTGCAAGCGCCGCCGGCTGATGTCACAATTCAATTTTTGAGATGAAGCCCTTGATGCTTAGTACTGATAGCATGCTAATTTATATTTTTGTTACTTCACGACAAAAAGTGTGTTTATGTTTATATGCAAGGCACTCGCCTGCTCTCGGAGAGAAAAATGCGCCGCGGATTGGCAATTTCAAATGCTAAGGTATGTAAATAGCTCCGACACGCTCAGGTTTACTCACGATGTATTCGTTCACGTTAGCGAGTGGTGTTACTTCATACATAAACTTAATTAATACGTAGAAAATAAAGTCATCCGCGATCTTCCGAATGTCAGGATCAACATCGTCATCATCAGCCTATCTCTGCCTACTATCGGGTACAGGCCTTTTCCTCAGAAGAAAAAAAAAACACTTTTCTTTTCTAATACAATTTGTATAATTTATTTTTCTTATTTTTTTTTTGTAGTATCCTTATCCGAATGTAAGGTTATGGTATACTAAAAGAAAATTAATTTTTTAACGACTTTGGCTCAACTCTTCAGAATTAGTACTTACTTGCTGCGCTTCATAATATTGACGGAAATTACAAATATACATAATTCAATAGGACTATTTAGAATTGAATAGTAAGTGAATTCGTAAATCCATCTATAGAAATCAATAGCAATTGGAGGACATACCTCGACGAAACAGGGGATGTATTAGCAAAGGCCAAGATAAAAAGTACACGAAACCGGCGTGCCTGCTGCAACGACTAATGAATGTCGATGAAGCGAAAGTGATCTGTCAAGATCACGGCAAGTGGCAGTCCCTGGTCTCTGCCTACCCCTCTGGGATACAGGCGTGAGCAGTATGTCAATAGCACTTAATTACAAGCGTAAATTCACTGCGCTTAGACGATCCACGAGAATCCGATAACTTTTAAAATATTTATTCAAGTAGGAATGAAACAAGAATAGGGAAGTAAGCGTGATTCTTGTATTACATGAGTAGTTAGCGTTAACTGACAGTTGAATGATGTCTGCATTATGAATGTAAATCGATATCGATGTTTGAACTTTATTACATTTAGAAAAAACAATAATCATGGGTTTTGTATAGCCGACTGGTTAAAATAATTTTTAAATTCTTTTCCCTATTTTATATTTCTGCCAGTTATTAAAACACGCAGACACGTTGCAAGAAAACTCCCAGCAACTAGCCCAACGTAGCACCGATCTCATTACCATAACCTACTCCTAACACCAGTAGCACATAGTGTTAACTTCCAGAAGGTTGAAATGAAAGATGATGCAACCTTCCATATTCCTAATAAATTTGCCAAATTATTTGGGTAATTTTTCAGGAGACAGGTCAGCCTCAAAAAGCGGTGACATTTTATAACGAATCCTAAGGCTTGTAGTATGCGATGGCTGCAGTAATACAATATTATGGAGTAAAGCAAGACTATTCAGAGGTAGGCGTCTAGGTAGGTTAGGATAATGGACAGCAAATCAATCGAGTAACTGTCAAATACGATTGTAATCGTTCAGGATTTGGTGCGCGAATAATATGAGCTGCTGTGGGTACGCCAATTCTGATATGAACCCGTGCCTGACATCCTTGACTTAGATTTTCTAAGAAACGCATATTAGTTGTAACAGTACCTACTCGCTTACTGTGCTAAAGGCCAACGTAAGGAAGCTATCAACCTAGATAGCTCTTTAAGCCCCATCGACAGTGAAATAATAATGGCCAAAACAAATAGACAAGACTACACCATCTAAAATATATCCATCGCATCTAAAATATAGCATCAGAGCGGTCACTTCTAGTGTTTATTGTGGTGCCAATGTACGAGTCAGACGAGGCTGATTCCGTGCGGTGATGAAACCATCTCAAACTCAGTATTTACTGAAGATTTACTTACCAACTGCTCTGACTTTGAGCCAGGGCCTGGTCTTTCGGCTAACGGAACATCCCATCGAGATGGATTAGGTTATATATTGTTATAAATAGATAACCATTTCCAAGCTTTCTATAAAATACATCTTCTGCGTATAACATTTTCAGGCGGCAGAATCCCACACCGGGCCGACAAGTTTGCGAAACAAAAAGTCGTCGATTTATCGAGTGTCGACAAAGCGGCGCTGGCGCATCACTAGGGGGCCTCACGCGTAGCGCGGCGCGTCGTAATTTAAAATCGCTGATTTATAGCACAACAGTAGCATTAAATTTGTAATCATATATTGATTTACTGCCCAGCTAGGGCCGTGTTCTCGGAAAGGTCGTCCGTGAACACTAGGACGGATAGTATTTTCTGATCCGAGTGCAAATTGCGATCGGGGTTATAGTTTTCATGGGCGCCAGAGTAATATTTTCCGAGCTATGCATGAGAATTGTGATGCTCGGTCATAAATTCTTGATAATAAGTCAAAACAATGGTTGTTTGAATTTATGATAAATTTACGAGCGATGTAGTGAAAATAAATAATATCGCAAGGGTTTGAATTCCTTTTCCAAGATGATGTTTAGAAACATTCGCTTCATCCCTCCATTGATCTGCTTTGTGTATTTGTGTGATTTGTTTCTATTATATATTTTGTCATTTTCTACATGTGATCTGTTGTTACCATACATTTATGTGTGCTTCTTGTAATCAATTCATTCGTAGCTATTTTTTTTCCTGCGATGCCACGAAATCAAAATCTCTGGAAGATTCACTAGAAGCTTTTATAGAGCTAAGCTTAATATACTCCTATCACCATCGCTATTGCCTTTTCAACAAACAATTTTAATAGTTAACAATGAAAACACATTGCCCAATTTGACGAAGCAATAGCTTGTCAGTGGAACCGGCTAGTCATCAGCGCACAATAAGGATGTTTAGTGGCGATATAATTTGATTTGGCCGACACTTCCTGCGCTTTGTCGACAAGTCTCCCGCGGACTGTTTATACGGACCTGCGCTGCAGTGCGCCATAGATTATTTGCTTTTCTAGATGTGACTTTTCTTTAAAGACCTTTATGAGCTTGGTCGTATTAATTTCAGCCTATCCTTACTTTGGAGCACAGGGCGAGAGAGTGGACTTTGGTGTATTTTTTTCTTTATTTAGTAAACTAACAGGCTCTTAAATTTACAAAATACATTTATTTATACGGCCCAATTCAGCCTAGTGCTTGCAGTCCAGTTAATTAATAATGATCCCCGGCGATTAACTGGACTTCAACTATAACCCAAGGCTCGGGTTTGTAACGGGTTCTTGTTAGGGTGTCACCGTTGACGGAATCGTCATCGGGGATATCATCATCATTGGTTTATTTGAGCTTTATGATGTGGTCAAGTCCTTGACCCCAATAACGGGCACCCGTCCATGCACTGAACGCGCCATATGTTGCCTAAAAAGATCACATACATACATAATATACGGATATATTCTGGCTACCCATAGCACAGGGTATCCTAGTTTGGAAGCCAGGACAAATACTGTAACTTTTAGTACAAAATAAACGTTTTTTATTTCATACAACATAAACTCACGCCCGTATCCCAGAGGAGTAGGCAAAGACCAGGGACTGTCGATTTTCACAATTCTGATTTAGGTATTTGTCGTTCTTTCATGGACACATTATCAGCTGTTGCATGCACGCACGCCGCACGCCAATTCCGTAAGCATGTCTGTGACAATAAACATCCATTCATTCATTAATTCAATGTGTCGTATCTCCTTGTAAAACCGATTGTTTAATCACTGACCGATATATTAGACCTAGTCGGGATGTAGGTGCCAGAGTGAGGCACCGGCACTATGATTTGCGCGCCGGTCCGCTCGCTCGGCTGACAATGATTGATGTGGGCTCCGTGTGACGCTGATAGTCTTCGTTTTACAAACAATGCCTTTTTATTGCCACTATTGTTCTGGTGTCGTGATTTTGGGCGAAGCATTTAGATTTTTTCGGTTTGGATCGTCGTTTTTTTCTGATTTCAACTAAAATTGTTGAACGGACAAAGTTTGTGACACAAACTGTTACCAGATACGTGGTGCTGCTTGAACACATCCCACCATAGTAGGGCACAGACATTCTTTCAGAGAGAGCATGGGCTTATTAATAACGTGTGCCCACCGCGAACTGTAAATTTCAAGCGCTAATGTGCTTCAGTAATTTATGTAACTACTAGCTGAAAATGATTTTTTTTTTAAATTACATTTGTTTCTTACATTTGTCATTATGTTACATTATTTTGACAGTTAGATTATTTAGACAGTTGCTGACTAGGCAGAGCCTATCTCGTGGGAGAGAATTGTTTTACAGACATAAGTTTACGCGGTTGTGATGCTGACCCAGCAAACGTTGTTTTGCCAGATAAATATTTCTAGAGGACCACCCTTATCATCAAGGGATATGAAAGATAGATAACAATCTTTTCTCAGACCTATCGAATATGCATAATAAAATTTCATTAAAATCGGTCAAACGTTTGGGAGGAGTATTTATTTATGAAGAAGGAGAGAATTGTACATATATATAGTATATCCTCGTAAGGCCCGACCTTGAAAATAACAATTGATTTTGTGATCACTTGAAGACATTGGGCCTCACGAGGACTGTATATGTATATATTATATACATTATATAATACATATCGTTCATGCAAAGCCCTAGCCACATAATCTTCATACCAAAAGTTGACTAGAAGAAAATGTTTTTTAGAATTAAGTGCACCTTTGTACGAAAATAAAAATAAGAATGAAGGCATATACAGCGCACTATTCGCTGCTATTGTCGCCACACCGAAATGCCGATGGTTTATAAAGCCATAAGGCGGTGCAGAACAACACCGCATAGAGTGCGAGGCAATCGCCTGCACCCTGGGTTCTGTGCCAATAAGAAATACTAATACATTTACATTTACATACAGGCACATACATTGCTTCTGGCCCCACACTACCCTGTGTCGTGGGAACCAGAAACAGCGACGTCACAAACATGTAAACATCTAAGACCTGGAGTTTTTTTCTTCTCCCTAGCCCAATAATAAAAAAATAAGACAAATTACTTGACACTCCTGTTATTTGTTTGCTTCTTTTAGTTTTTATCTTTCGCTGGGCAAAAATGACACGGGAAAATGATAACTGGCTGAGCGGTTTAAAGTCCTGGACAGACTAACGGAAAGCGTAGCACTGCATCGTTGGACTAAGTGTGTGCCACCGGAGTTTGCCTCGTCGGTCTAGCCGCTAAGGTGCTTACCTACTAGGATAGAGATCGTGGGTTCGATTCCCACCGGGGCCACCGTACATTTGGCACGTAACAAGCCCAGGAAGCTCAGAAAATGGAGCAATAAGGATACTTCGTTGGGTGTTAGGACTTCTTTTATTGTTAAAAAGTAGAGGCACCTAATGACAAAAGGTACATTTTTAAAACTAAACTTAACACAACGCTTATAGAGAGCTACGTAAAAAATAACACGCAACACTTATGATTGTGCCTCGTTGAAGATAAGGTTTTGGAGTACAGAACTGTCAGGATTAGATAACATTCACTGAATACTGAATTTAACTTGCACTGGTTCACAAATTCACTTTAAATAATCAATAAAAATATGTAGTAAAACTTGCTGTCTCTTCTAAGACTTGCGATCGAAATGACCCAGGCGATGCCATGACAAATAAAGTGAACTACGAACAAAAGAAATAATTTGAATTTGAAAATTGAAAACGGAATCGAAAGATTTAAAATTAAATATCCTAAATATAAATCTAATAAACAGGTTTGTAGACGAGGTATCACAACCTCGTTACACATTTATACAAATAGCCTCAGTCTGGGTGTTTTCCATCCTTGCCTGGTTACCAAAGCACATTGTATCCTAGTTGGGACCAGGTCAAGTGATTGTGTTGTGTGGGAGTTATTATTATTTGTACAATTTGTCTTAGTCTGGGTATATTTCGAAGTTAGGGACGTTTTGCCTGGATGTTACATTACAGAATATTATATTGTGGGACCAAGAGAAGTGAATGTGTCAAAGTCCTCCTTTTTTTCAAAGGTTTTCACCGATTTTTATGATTTGTTTTTTTGTCTATTTGATAGTTAAGCAGATGAGTGCTGAAAAAGAGCGCCATTGAAAGACATGCCATGTCCGGCGGCACATGCTGAGCGCACACAAATCGGCCCTGAGACACGACATTTGAATAGGGTGTTATTGGTATTGGTATTTTTGTGAGCAGAAAAATATAATCTGTGAGCAGAAATAGCTAATTGATCAGCAACTCATGGCCCGCAAACATTTCAAAATCAATCAGCAATTTATGTCACTCTGGATACAGATTATTAATTACATAAGCCGCAATGAGCTGCTCCCTTTTAATAAAATTTTGGTGAGCACTCAGAGTGTAGGCAAAAAAATTCATTTTGTGCTGCATATATAAACGTAGCAAAAATAAGATACTTGTCATGCGCATAATGGACGCATTTCTTACAAAGATTATTTAATTTATTTACTCTCTGAGTGGATGTGTTTGTTTGCCTATGTTTTATTATTTATAGAAGTGTGAATTAATATTTCTTTTATTCTTATAAAATAATTCAGATAAATTATATATGAAAAATAAAGCAATTTAGTAGGTAGGTACCTAAGTACTTAAGCCATAATTATCTTTATTCTTAAAATAAACACATAGCGAAAATTATCTGCTCTTGTTACGCCCACTTTTATTTTATTTTTTATTTTATTTATTTATTTGATCCATCTAGAATCGTTTAATACATACTAGCTATATTATTATTTCATCTTTGCTTAATGTGCCTCCAATTACAGATAGATACCGCATGTATAAATAACGATTGCCGATTTTTCAACAAAAACGCAATGTAATTAGTTATTTTGCTCACCCTGTTTTAAATATGCATACCAATCAAATACACTGCTTATAGACATGTTTTATCTGCTGATCAATCATGAAATCTTGCTGATCAAGTAGTTATTTTGCGGACTGAATGTTTATTATGCCGACTCTTATTATGGTAAGCTGCCTATTTATGATTTATTTTTTTACCATTATCAAAATTAGTTGCCGAATAAGGATTGCTGCCTGATTTTTTTTATTGCAAACAAAATCTTTGTATGCTGACCAAATTATTTAAATGATGTTTTTTTGTGGCTGACCAAATTTTATAACTGCTACCCATTTTAATTACTTCTCATTTGAATATATTAGCAAATATTAGAATGTTATATTATAGGGTTCCATTGTCACATTTCGGGAACCCTAAAAAGATGACTGATGTCCGCGGCGCGGCACTGTTTGTCATTACACGGCACGTGGACGGGAATACATAATGTTTTATTATTAGAGGTTACGACTTCACGCCTCGAGCCGCGCCGCGAAACGCACAACTGATAATTCTTTCATTCGTTCCGAGAAATATCCGCCAATCATTTGGGAAGGGTAGAGGTGCTGGTTCAATTCCATTTGATATTCTGTCTCCCTGTTTCCCATGTCAATAGGAAGACTAACGTAAACATTTACATACAAGCACATACATTGCTTCTGGCCACACACTAGGATACCTTGTGTCGTGGGAACCAGGAACGGCGACATCATAAACATTGTAAGCATCGAAGATCTGGGTTTTTTTTAAATAAACTCAACCTACTACATAATTGTGGATATAACTTTAATTTAAAAAACAATTTAAACTGCATTCATAGATTTTTAAATAAGTACATGGTTGAATCCATCGTAGCATCGCAGCTACGTAGCTTTATCATACCGATCGAAAGACTTCATTATAAGGATTATTTTTTGCCAAATAACATAGTCTCAGAAACAAAAGACCATGAATTTTAACACTTTAGTGAAATTTTGTTCAGAAAAATGAAAAGCTGACATAGCCGTAATGACATACTACAGATATTATCATTTTAAAGTACCCATTACTAGCATTATCATGATCATCATGATCAATGAGCATGATCGAAAAATCGACAGGGAGTGAAATAATCAAAAGAGTGCACTTTTTATCAATAAAATGGGGCTCATTTGAGCATTTGATAAATTGATTGATTAATTCAGAAACATGTTAAAATTGATGGTCGTCCATAATGATGAAATCTTTTCATTGGTATAATAAAGCTACAGGGTATTTTTTTCTCGTGCAGCAGGTTCGATTCAAACATGTAACTATTTAAAAATCCAAGATTGCATTTTTTTTTAAATCGAAAAAATGTATTTTTGTAGTAAAATGTTCCATTTACATTATTCGATGTAGGTACTGTCCCTCCAAGTGGCCTAGCCGTGGGACACCCTACCGTCCACGCTCTTCATTTTTCCACAGCGCGACACTCTGGAATTTAGCAAGTAATAAAGTAGTAAGCACAATAAATTCCTAAATAAAAACAAAAAACTAGTCATAAGGCTGGGATGAAACCGAATTCAAGCGTCGCAGACAAGACGTACATACAGATGTACCTACAAAGCAGCCTTTGGTCATGAAGCCAAGAATGATGGCGACTCTTCTGTACCCTTCTATGTATAAACGTTCGTTATCTGGGCAAAGATTCGCGCTCGCTCGATGAATGGAGCCAGGTTACGACTCGTGCTAGTTCTTTATCGGCCAAAAGCGACCATTAAACGCATTAACGACGATTCTATTATCCTTTTTCTTTCAGGCCGCAAAACTAACACGGTTTTAATGCCCAATTAAATCAAGGCTCTTTAGCTAATGTATTGGAAGTGATTTCTCCACTACAGACGGCCCCAAGGCAGCGGCTAACATTATACATAACTATAGTAATATAACTATAGATTAGTAAGGAAAGCAAAGCGTGATGAACTCATAAAGGCGGCTAAGTTGCTTAAAAATATAGACACTGAAAACTTAGCCACAGGTCCAATCAGACCTATCTGCGTAAATGAGCGCCTGTCCAGCCTCAACAGAAACCTGTTTTTTCTCGCGAGACAGCGGGCCAGACTGTTCAACATCAAGTTTGTCTGGCACCGCCAAGGAACAACTCACATCAGAGAAGTGGAAGGAAAACCGGCAATTGCCATCAAAACGTTGGCGGACCTGGATACGAAGAACGGACCTGCTCCTCGCGCAGAAGAACCTCCCATCAGTATTGCTTAGCGTCACCTTGGCTTACCTTGTGTTATACTCCGACATACGCTATTACAAACAATATTAAAAACAATTTTACACACTCAAATACACAACACAAAACACAGATTATTCTTAAAAACTTAGACTTTGCGAAATCAGCCGGTCCTGACGAACTCCCTGCGGTTTTTTTAGTTAAATGTGCCGACAGCCTATCTCTGCCTTTATCTCTCATATTCAAGAGATCTATCGCCGAAGGTGTCGTGCCGGCTATCTGGAAGTCTGCCTTTATCACCCCTATCCATAAAAAAGGCCAAAAAAGTAGAGTGGATAATTACCGACCTATTTCTAAGTTATGTATCATTGCCAAGGTGTTTGAGCGCATTGTTTATAACCAAGTGTATGCTGCATTAAAGTCGTCGTTCTGCCCTCAACAGCACGGTTTTCTCAAGAAAAGGTCTACTGATTCAAATTTATTACTGTTTAATGACTTTATCACTCAGCAGTTAGACAACGGTGATCAAGTGGACGCTATTTATACCGATTATAGCAAGGCTTTCGACCGAATAGATCATGTCCTTCTATTAAAAAAACTTCTTGCAGTTGGCATCAGAGGAGATTTATTTCGGTGGTTCTCATCATACGTTGAAAACAGATCCCAAGCAGTTGTACTCAATGGCTATAGATCTAACTGGACTAATATTCCCTCAAGAGTTCCCCAAGGTCGTTACTCGTTATTTACAATTTTTATTTCTGACATCTCCAATTTTTTTTAAAAATTCCCATTTCCTTATTTTTGCCGACGACATAAAAATATTTAGAACTGTTAACAATGCTAACGACTCATCATTACTACAGCACGACCTTATCCAATTCGATAATTATTGCCTTAACAACAAACTCGACCTTAATGTATCCAAATGCTTTATTGTATCTTTTACTCGCAAACGTAACGTATTTAACAACAGTTATTTATTGAAATGCAAACCTTTATCTAAAATCCACGAAATTAGAGATCTTGGCGTCATTATGGACAATAAACTAATCTTTGAAAGGCACATTAGTGCAATTACTAATAAAGCGTATAAGACTCTAGGATTTATAATACAATCCTGCAAAAATCTTTGTCGTCTCAAATCTGTAAAAATTATTTATTGTGCATTTGTCAGGAGCCATCTCGAATATGCCTTACAAGTTTGGAACCCCAGTTATAAAGTATATATAAATAAATTAGAGTGCATTCAAAAGAAATTCATCCGCTATATTAAATTCAAATTCAAACTTCCCAAGCTTCCCTATAACCAATTATGTATTAAGCTCCACTTGCTTCCATTGCATGTACGGCGATACACAACTGACATCACCTATCTGATGAAAATTGCCCAGGGCCTTGTTGACTGTCCTGACTTGTTAGCTAAGCTTAATCTCCTCGTCCCCTCACGTTCCCAGTCTCGTCGTAAACTATAATTATTTGTTCCTTGGGCTCGCACAAACTTTAGACAAAACTCTTACTTCATTAGAGCTATACGATCCTTTAACGACTTATGTATGGAAAATGTAGACATAGATTTGTTCACGGAGAGCATTTCCGTTGTTCGCAAGGCAATAGCTTCGAGATTTTGTGACTCGGTGTAGGTAGGCTTTATTACCGATGCAGCTTATTGACGGTGTGCCTCGTTTATTCTTAGATTAGCAGACTCCGGTGTCTTGTGCCGCTTTTCTTCCACCTGTACTATTTGCTCAAATTATGGCTATCTGTGAAAACTTTTGTTGGCTCTCTGTTTCTATGTGTGTAAATTTTAATATGTTAGTGATAAGCTGTTAGTTTTCCTAATAAAATAAAATAAAAATAAACTCAATAGTAGTGCCTCTAGTACATATTTTTAATCTTAGTTTGTCCTCGGGCGTTTTTCCGAACTGTTGGAAGACCGCATTAGTGTCACCCATACATAAGTCCTCCCCCTCCAACTACCATCCAATATCCCTCCTCAATGTGTTCTCAAAGCTCTTAGAAAAAATCGTTAGCAAGAGACTTATGGATTTTCTGGAGACGAAAAACCTTCTTTCACCCTTTCAATTTGGTTTCCGCAGGCAAAGATCGACCGATGATGCCGTGTCGAGCCTGATTCATTCAGTTTCGTCTTATCTAGATAGAGGTGAATGCTGCATAGGTGTCTTCTTAGACCTCGCGAAGGCATTCGACACGGTGTCGATTTCTCTTTTGCTAGAAAAGCTCAACAGACTTGGGATCAGAGGTGTCGCTCATGACTGGTTTGCAAGTTACTTATCAAACCAACAGCAACTTACCAGAATAGGAGAACACTATAGCACAACCAAAAGCACATCTTTTGGTGTGCCCCAAGGCAGTATCCTTGGTCCCTCACTCTTCATTACATATATGAATGACATAAGCAACTCGCTTAAAGTTACCAACCAGTTTGACCTTTTCTGCTACGCAGCCGACACAGCGGTTGTTTTCAATGATTTTACCTGGGAAGACGTCCTTGCAAAAGCAGAAACTGGTATGGGAAGGATCAGCACTTGACTAAAAAATAATTTACTTACTTTTAACTCTGACAAGACCAAATTTATCTGCTTCCATAAAACAAAAGCATCTAGACCCAAAAACTTAGATACTCTAAAATTTCACAACTGCTCTGGACCAAACAATCATCCTTGATACATTACGATACCTAGGTATTATACTTGACGAACATTAAACTTTAACAAACACGTTGCGGCTGTGGCTGATCGAGCTAGAAAACTAATTTATTTGATGAAACAAATCCGAGATTTGACTGACAAAAACACCCAAAGGCTAGTCTATACTGCATTATGTGAGTCTATACTTTCTTACTGCATCTCAGCCTGGGGCGGAGCTGTAAAAAACCCATATGCTACAACTAGAGAGAGGTCAACGTTCCATCTTAAAGGTCCTGCACAAAAAACCATTTCGCTATCCGACCTTCACACTTTACACGGAATGTGAAGTTTGCACAATCCGACACCTCTTTATTATAAAATTAGTTCTTGTGGCCTATAAATCTTTACTATCTGATACAAATATCACCAAAATTCTCATCAAACGTGTAATCCATTTAAATGTGCCAAAAATGAACACAAGGTTTGGTCAGCGCTTTCCCATGTTTTTACAACCCTTTCTCTTTAACAAACTTTAACTTTAACCAAAAAAATTCTCCATTATTAATGCACAGTAAAAGAAGCTAAAAACAATCTAAAGAGCTTTCTTTCTAAACTAAACTACAATGATACCGAATCTCTTATGAATGTTCTATAAAATGTAAATTCATTCAACCACCCATTAAACGACACACACACACACACACACACACACTCTCACACACACACACACACACACACACACACACACACACAAACACACACACTCACACACACACCCTCGCCCTCACACACACACACACACACACACACACACCTTATTTAGTCAATTACAAACGGAACTGTAACCTAGAACACATCTTTTGAAAATACAATTAAACAAAAATTTTCAAAATGTTGACTTTAAAAAGTAATAAGTGATATTAAACTTTAAATTCCAATGCTATGCTATTGATATTTCACATTTGGGTATTTGACAGGATGTCAAATGAGTTACTCTTAAAACGGAATTCTGTATGAAAATACTTGCTTGTGACGTCACATTTCGGAGCATTTTCTTTGTGTTTCATTTATTTAAAAATTGGAATAACTAGTAAATGATTAAAAGAAATACAGTTTCCGATTCATTTTGTAATTTTTGTTGAAATCGAGCATCTCAAATAAGTTATTGTTGATAGTGTCAAATACAGTATTAGTTGTTAACTGCATCCTAGTCTTGGTAATGTTTAAATATAGATTTTAAAATAAGTTTTATTGTTAAACCGTAACGATCGTTCTCATGCGCTTGTAAAACACTCTTATGTTAAATACCTTTAGGCCGCCACTATACAGGCTATTTGCTTAGTGTGGAGACCAATGTAATTTTTGTATGTGTACTTTCTTTTGCAAATAAACGTTTTTCTATTTATTTCTATTTCTATTCTATATGTACATTGACATTCAACAAGCAGAATGTAAATTCTTTACATTGAAATAAATTTTTTGAATTTTTGAATTTTTGAATTTAATTTGAATTGATTTAGACAGCCATGTCTAAGTGTCTAAGGTAGTACAGTCGACAACAACTAGACCCTAACAATGTCTGCTGCAAAGTCGCCTGTACCGTTTTATAGGCAAAAATGCCTACATGAGTACTGTCGCGTCGATAGTATTTTGCCTTTCGTTAAAGATACTGTCTGACTACAAAAACATGTACTGAGATTGAGAATAAGAGAGAGAAAGAAAATTAGTAAAATAGAAATTGAGTGAGGGCCATACTCCCACGGAGAAGACCTTCATCATCACCGAGGGGCCCAGGTCTCCTCCCTGATGACGGTGTAGGCCATACTCCACCACGGAGATCAAATCCGCATTGGTAGAGGCTTGTAAGACTAGTGGCTGGTATTACTGTCAGAAGTTTTCAAGCCACCCTAAGCCGGCACCAACTGCTTATCGTGCCTTGCGAAGCACTGAACCACTCGGAAAGATGCCACTAGCGTTAGACATAGAACGGTCACCACATCTATGCACTGAACGCGCCGTATGTTGCTTAGCCTTCGTGATCGTTTCAGATCACTCAGGCGGCCGAGGCTACAACCCAATCGGAGAAGACCTTATCAGCAGTTATATAAAGAGAAAAATATCTTTAATTCAATGGCTTCAGTGGTGACGCGGACTCTACATATTATATTGTACGCACTTTACCTATGAGAAACTCCAAACAGGCCCGGAATCGGAAATAACAAAAAGCACTAGTAATTACAGTACCTAGGGCCACACTAACAATTACAAAGGACTGATGACTTCCTCACCAATCCAATAGATAATATTTAATTCAACACAGAAATTATAAAGCCTCCCTGCCACCGTGAAATGCAATTATGTCCCCAATTTGTGCACAACGGAGCATGAACCACTGACCAACGCGACAGAAGCAAGCCTCAGTTCACGAACATTAACGACTTCTGAGTTTCGAAGTGGTCAGAAAAGGAAGAAATGATCAGAAATTGTTGCCAATGGACATAATGATGTGACGTTGGAAATCTCAAAATCTGTGAAAAAAAAAACATTTCCCATCCGAAAAGCGAAATAATCCAATAAATACTCCACCACGGGGGCCAAGTCCGGATTGGTGCAGGCTTGTAAGACTAGTGGCTGGTCTTACTGTCAGAAGTTTTCAAGCCGCCATAAGGCCAAACCATCACAAGCCATTATATTTCTTTGACGCAAGCCGCCTATAATTTATTATGGTTTACGTCCTAATGCAGCGCTCAGACCTTCTCTCAGAGAGAGGCGTGGGCTTAAACAGCACGCGTGCCCACCGCGGAATAGCTGAGGTATGTGTGCACCTCAGACACTCTTCTTTTATTAGTAACTAAATATTCATGTCTTTGATGCGCTTAGGTTTTTGATCACACGAGTCTACTTTTTTACAGTAAAATTAGAATCTACCAATTGTGACCACATGTTTTATAATGGCAACACTGACTGTTTTTTTAATCGAATTAAAAGAAAGACTGGTTTCAATTTTGTAGCGCATCTAATAAATAACAGAACCAAAACTGCCATTCTGTTAGTTTTGTTCAGTGCAGTCACCGTATCAACACTTCGCACACGATAATTAACTGCGTAATGGCATTCTTTTCATGGGTTTTGTTCGGCCGCGGTGATGATTGATAATGATAATCGTCGAGCTCTATTTAATTTGGAAATGGGCTTTGTTTACTGTTGAGCCAGTGGTACATGACAGTGCGTACGATGCAAAGTTTATCGGATAAATCACAATATTTATGTTGGTACCGGCTGCCGTCGATAGATGGCAGTCGTTAAGCCAAGTCAGAGGCTTTAGGGCGGCTTGAAAACTTCTGACAGTAAGACCGGCCGCTAGTCTTACAAGGCTCCACCAATCCGGACTTGGCACCCGTGGTGCAGTATGGCCTATACCTTCCTCAGAGAAGAGACCCGTGCCCCACGGTGAGGACGTCAGTTATAGACGGTGACCCATCCATGGACTGAACGCACCGTATATCACTTAACCTTAGCGATCGTTTAAAATCACTAAGATCTTTAAGATCACCCGAGCTACGAGCGATTTCAGGCAGCCCGGAACTCCAAAATACAGCTCTGAGTTTGTATTTGTTGGTTTAAGTACTATAAGAAAATTTTGCAGTGCCTTTGTAGTGAATGAAACTTTTTCAGAACTACAAAATGTTTACGTCACATTTTGTAGCATTGTCAAATGTTTTAAAATACAATGTTTTGGCAAAATTCTCTTTATGATCGTCCCTTAGGTACAGCTACTAAGTGGCAATATTTTCAAACCCCATAATCACCCCGACACTCCCACAAAATGTCACCAAAAGTCCCTAATCCCGTAATAACACCAGAACAAAGAAACTTCAATCATTATCGCCGAGTAAACTAACCATGAGCTACCGACCCCATAAAAGGCAATATTGTTCCTTCCTCCCAAATGACCTGCACAATGGGGCTGAGGGAAAGGCACTCAAACTACGGTAAAAGGATAAAAATAGTGCCAAGTAAGTAGCCCGGGCGATGTGTCAACAGATAGGCGTTTACTGCGCTAACTGTTTTGCGGAGACGACCCTGGGTGTTAGGCTTCGGGGAAAAATAGGGTCGATTAGTAAGCAGGGCTTACTTACTTTCTTTGAGAATCAGCGAGCTAAGGAGATTAATTAACTCAGCCATTTGCAAGTAAAATTATATTGTAGCGATAATATTCCGAGACACAAAGCTGGTACACTCGTTCTTAGTTTTTATAAAGGCAGAGTGTTTGGTCTCATCTATTAATATGATGCCTCGGTCATCTCTTATGACTGATACTTTTGATTACCTTTCGCTAATACTACTCTTGGTATTAGCAATGGGTAATTTGTAAGAAAATCCGTACCTGGCGAGCTTACTTATGGAACTAAGACTGTTCAAGGAGTGTAGAAGTGTGGCAAGCTGGCAGGTAACAATAAACCTTAGTATCTAGGTACTTACCTCTCCGGGATATGGCGTCGGAACCAGAATCAGCGACATCATAAACATGACCCCAGCCGGGGTTCAAACCCGGGATCTATCGCATGGTAGGCAGATGCGCTAACCACTGCGCCACAGAGGTCGTCAATCTAACATTGGTAAAAATTAAATATTTATGCTTGAACTGGAATGAAAATAAGATAAGATAAGTTAGAATATTCTTTATTGCACATAAGAAACAAGAGAAAAATAAAAGTTACAATTAAATAAATATATACAATAGGCGGTCTTATTAATAATTACCTGTTTTTTTTTGTATGTTTCGCCGCAAACCCTCTGACATGGGTCAGAGACTTTGTTAGACTAACATTGTGATTATTATTTTTTTCAAGTTTGCAATTTTGTATTTGACACTATGTCAAATGAGTTACTTTTAAAACGGAATTTTGTATGAAAATACTTGCTTGTGACGTCACGTTTCAGAGCACTCTTTTTATGTTTCATCTATTTAAAAAAATTAATAATTAGTAAATGATTAAAAAAAATACATTTTCCGAATCATTTTGTAATTTTGGTTTTAATCGAGCATCTCAAATAAATTATTGTTGATAGTGTCAAATACCGTATTACCTGCTATTAGCACCATTATATCTGGTTTCTTGAGTGCAATAAAGAATAGTCTTAATTTATCTTACCTGTTTCTCAAGCTTCCTCAATGGCTAAGACTGACAGTGTATGAATACCTCAATTTTTTTTACAAAAAATTCTTCAAACCATCTAAAAACACCAGTATTCGGATCCAGTATTTTGCTGGATCTGGAATCGACGTTCTAAATTTTTTTTCAGGAATATACCGAACACCTGATCACTGATCCATTGGACTGTACCTACCCTCTGAAAATCCATTCAACAGTTTACGACCAGTCTTTCCACTGGATTCCATCAGCAGATCTCTTTCAGAGATAACCTCCTACTGCCGCCCTTAGTCCTAAAACTACGAAAAGAAAAAGTGGGAAATCCCCTTTCTCCAGTTGTTATCAAGGCAGCTTACAAGGCGCGACCCCGGGTGTCGATGGGGCTCTTATCAATCTATAGTAGCTGATATACGCCTGACCCCGTCCCTATTGGCTTGCCAGTGCAAAGTAATGTCCGGATTGTTTTGTTTGACCGTCTTGTAGGGGCCTGGTATAGAAGAACACGTCTTTATCTTCCGATAACTTCTGATTTTTTATTCTTATTCCAGGAGATGTTTTAATTGAGCCTCGTTTGTCAATCATCTAGCCGATGTACAATTAAAACCAGCACATTTTCTAAAGCATTGTCAAAAAAAAATACATAGTTGAGCGCTATATAAGAAAGAAAGAAAGAAATGTTTACTATACCAACAAGACACATCACAGGAACTAATTAAACACACATCTGAGGATTAATTAAAATAATAAGACACCAATCAGAAAACGCAACAGAAAGTTTCGTGTCATCTGAAAAATGAAATTAATTATAAATCAGTTTAATAATTGCTAGCTTTCTTACGAATTGATTCAATGATCAAATAAAAACTAGGACCTTTGCTTCTACGTAATTAGATGATTTATATAGCGTCCAGTGACACAGTCACACTATTCAATTCAGTTCAATTCAGTTCAATTCAGTTCAATTCAATTCAATTCAATACATCCAGGTTGAGGTTATTTGTACAGTGACGAATTCCAGTGGAAATTGCACTCAGGAAATCTGTCTTGGTCTCTCCGTTAAGGGGCGAGACCAACGAGCTAGTTTACTATAGTGTTTTCTGTATAATACGTACTAAACATTTATACAAGCTCCAATTATAAAAATATACTTAAAAGTAACTCTTATTGAGATGCTGTTACTCTTGAAATCGATCGAATGTGCTGTCAACTTTCGATTTAGTTTTAAATGGCATCTTATATTGGACACTCAAGGTAAAATTGCCTTAATTTTACGCCTCTAAGAACATTATTGCCACTAAAAAAACCTCTCGGAAGAACACACCACGTATACTTACACCGAGTATCTGACGTTGTAAGGTGACAGTGTCCGTGTGTCGGGAAATGACCTCGGCTAACTGGCGAGGGAAGTCCCTGTTTGACTTCCGACTTAATGGACAAGGAGGGAGTTTTCTGCGACTTGGCATTGGTAATCTGATTCGGATAGAGTGTCTTCATATTAACATTTTGACACCTTCTGAAAGGAGAGAGCAAATATAACGAGTCTCAATAGAACCACCCTTTGCGGTGATTTTAAGGTGATTTCAGAAGAGATGGTAAGAGTGGAGTTTTTTTTTCACCGCCGTTTTCTCCACTACATTCAGCCCCAAGGCAGCGCCTAACATTATAAGTATGTACTTGTACATTAACATTCAACAAACAGAATGTATTTTTTACGTTCAAATAAATTTCTGTTTTCTGTGTGAAGTTAATATTATTGCGAGGTGGTTGCAACCCATTATCATACTTTTTTTTTGTTTTTTGCCATTTTTGAAATAAAGGGTGTAAATCTAATGTCATTGTGCTAGCTATTTCAATAAATTAGTTCAGGTGGCAGAGAGTGGGTAGACCATCGACTGCCACATGCCACGATCCTGCTAAATCACGCTTCGTCGACATTCATTAGTCGTTTCATGCACGCACGCCGGTTTCGGTTACTTTTTAGTGGCAGTCCCTGGTGTCTGCCTACCGAGTATACCCTTACAGTGGATCAGTTTTTTCGTATGAGTATAGAAGGAAATGGCGTACTAAGGAAAACCCATGTCCAGTAGTGTAGGTACTAGGTGATTGATTGAGTTTTTTACACTAATAAATTACGGGCTACATACCAGAGTCATAACGTCATCCCAATTAATCAAACATAAACATTTACATACAGGCAAATACATTGTTTTTGAACTAAAACTTTCGTATGCACAACACATTTTAACATTTAATCCGGATCAACTTACGGGTGCTGTTTTATCGGAAACCTGGTCGGACTCGTCCGATAAAACAACACCCGTAAGTTGATCCGGTTGAATTTTTAAAATACATTGTTTTTGGCCCCACACTAGGATACCCAGTGTCGTGGAAACCAGAAACAGCGACATCACAAACATGTAAACATCCAAGACCTGGTGTTTTTTTTTGCTGTCCCCAGCCAGAATTTGAACCCGGAACCTCTCTCATGTTAGGCAGATGTGCTAACCGCTGCGCCACAGAGGTCAATTAATGTAACGGCGAAAATCAATAGTAAATTCTTTTATCTAAACATTATCGCTTTTGATAGTATCAAGAGAGCCAATAAACCCTACACATACCTAACTACCTACATAAAGGTCCGCGCACATTTATCTCCAGCCGCCGCAGCCCCGGATATCGGCGGGCGGAGAGATACATTATATCGCCGCTAATAGAATCGGACGGGAAGCCCCCGGACACTTGTTACGTCCACTGCGGTCTCCGAGCAGACAGATAGCCTGCCTTGTTGGACAAAGGTTTGGGAATGGTGACGTACAGTTTTACTACTAAAATGTGCCGGAAATCCTGAAATCCATGACATATTTCAAATAGAGTTTGAGCTATACAACATTTTTGTGAAAAGTACAGAGTGGAGTGACTTAAAACTTTTGTAAGCACTAGACGTTATTAATTTTATTCTGAATACACTTTAAAGTCAATTAAGTTTATCCAGAATAAAGTAAACAACACAGAGTGTTGTATTATAAATTCAATATTTCGCAATTAATGGCAATAAGATAACAATGCTCTTACTACCTACAACTATGTATACCTCTTTTGTTGCACGAGTTTTTTCCATGTTTCAAAAAAAAACTATCTGAGATATAAATCATACAGTTTGTGCAATGACCACTAATAGTATTGCATGGACTCTTAGTTAATTGTTTTCACTATCCAGTCTTTCAGTAGTCTAAGAATATAATCATCATAAACCCATTATGTCCCCACCGAGGGGCACGGGTCTCTTCCCTGAGGAAGGTATAGGCCATACTCCACCACGGGGGCCAAGTCCGGATTGGTGGAGGCTTGTAAGACTAGTGGCTGGTCTTACTGTCAGAAGTTTTCAAGCCGCCTTAAGGCCTCTGACTTGGCTTAACGACTGCCATCTGTCGACGGCAGCCGGCACCAACTGCTTAACGTACCTTGCGAAGCACGGAATCGCTCGGAAAAAATGCCACTAGCGTTAGTCATAGACGGTGACCCATCCATGGACTGAACGTGCCGTATGTTGCTTAACCTTAGTGATCGTTTACGATCACTCAGGCAGCCCAGGCTACGAGCGATTCAAGAATATAATATAAGAGTTTATTTACATGCAAGAAATAGGCATACATGATAAGGTATTATTAACTTAATACCGAGTACACTTACTTGACTTTTTGTTGGAAGAGTCCCACCATGATAAGGTACTAAACATACTTAAACTAGTGGTTTGGTTAAACATGATCTTTTTGTACTTACGACGATGAATGTACTACTTCTTTATGAACTAGTACAGGGTTAGATATATGAACTGTATTACAGTCACCAGAAACAATACCTCCATTTCGAGTAAACTTTCACAACTTTACTGCTCCTAAAAAACACAACTCCTAAAAAAACTCGCTTTAGAAAAAACAAGTTTCTCCAAACATCTCTTACAAAAAGTCGTTTGTCGCAAAGCTTGGGGCAACATTGCCCGGCGTTGGGAAATGGCCTTACTTGCGAAGGGAAGGGCAGCGGGCGGGCCATACAAGTGCGTCCGGCGGAAACGCCCGGGTCAGCCCGGTCCTTCCTTTCCGCCCCGTGCGGACATGCCTTTATAATTTGTGTTTATTTTTATCATGTTGGTAGGAAGCAGCTTGTGTGTTGGAGAAGCTTAAGGTTGCGTTTGTGTCTGGCACTCAACTCACATATTTTTAAGGTGAGTAAAATAATGAGTTTTTTGTAATTATTTTACTTTCATATATTTATTTTTTTCTGGCGTGTCCAATAAAGATGTCTCTAAGATGAATCTAATCTAATTCAAGACTTTTTTTATAATTATTATACCTAAATGCACATGAAACATTTAACAGGACATTACGTAATAAATAACAATACAAAGGCGAACTAAAATGTAGGCTCTGGATAATGAAATTCAGTATTTGAGATTAATATTCAATTAAACTACCTATTATTAAGATACCAGTCTCATTTTTCCTTAAGCAACTTTCCATCATAGCGTTGTCTGGAAAAAAATGCTTTTAGCAATCAGGCCGCTAATTGTAGAGTTTATTTTTGAAATTTATTTTTATTTGTCATGTGTACCTACTATAACGAACATTCTTATCTTATTCTAGAAGTATTTTAAGTTTTATATACTGACAGACAAAAAAATGCAAGAAAATACAAATTCTCATCATGACCAACAAGTAACCTTACATATCTAAGTATACTGACAGATAATGAGTGCAACAAAATACAAACTGTAATCATGGTAAAGAGGTAATCCTACATGTCTAAGTTATAGTTAGTGTAAAACACACACTCAAACAATCCCTCGTACCCAAGGCACGCCACTACTTTATGTCCTCAGCCATTCTCAATCAGCCTTAGATTCATAAACTAAAAAAATTCAACCAAAGATGTTCAAGCTTTCCACGACTCTACTTATCACATCTCTTGAAGGTAGAGCGAAGATCTGTTGAGAGAAACGATTGTTTGAAGAACTAAGTGCGATTCGGCCGTCTCTCTGCGAATGTGGGTCATAGAGCTCAAGGATAGACCCTCCTTGTGTAAGATAGAAAATGTACAGAACACCAACAAAACAAACTTTAGGTGTGACATACAGGAAATACCTATAAATTAGAGTGCAGTGGTCCATACAAAGTATTGTGTGATAGAGATTTGTTTTAATTACAAACAATAACATAACATAACATTGACATACAGGCACATATGTTGCATACAATGTTGCTGTCACTAAAACTTTTCGTTAAATTCAATTCAAATTTTAAGTCAAAATGAATTATTTCGAAGAAAGTACCGACGATCGTCACATGTACAGGACGTATCCCAATATAACAACCTTAGATCTCATGTTTGACAAATAAATATTTTTCTATCTTTGTATTTTTACGCAATTTTTATTTGAAAAATCACCATTAACATCATCAGCCAACTTCAGTCCACCAGTTGAAATAGGCATTTTCTCACACACACCACTGACTGGTGACAGTCATCACACCACTTTTCTCGCCATTTGTATCCACAGACTCTGATGGCGTGGTCACATTGACTGACTATCGGGATGTTGGTCTAACCTGTTGGATTCTTCACGATCTTTTTCTCCAAATTATTTCAAACCGATTTAGGATAATATGTATATTTTAGATAGCATTGTAACGGTCATTGTTGAGTGAAAGAACTCTTCAGTCAAAGGCAGATTCTAGTCAATCTAAAACAAACCTTTTATTTACAAACTTAAGTTATCCTCTGAAACGAATAGCACGAGTAGTTTATCATCAACCAATCACAAGTGAGCGCCCCGCGTTTCCAAAAAATTTTGCTGTGGTTGCGCGCGGCGAGTTAAAGGCGGAAACAGATTATTGAAACGCGATGCGACCCGACGCAACGTGACGCACGTTGAGTCAAATCAAATCAACTGTATTCTATGATTAGACTTATTATTAGCCATCGCGTGTTGGTATTGTGTACGATGCACATCGGGTATCGATACGTGGTATCGCGTCGCATTTCAATAGTCTGCGTCCGCCTAAAGAGCCATCGCAACCAGGGCGACTTGTCGCCGCGTGTAGTCGCGGCGACAGACGCGGCAGAAGTCAGACGTTGTCGTTTGCAGGCGTCTTGTCGTCGCGACACCGCGATTCTGACTGACTGACGCCAAGTATGCGGAGCCTCAAACAAAATATAATGAAAATTGACGGCGGTCAACGGGTCTAGTCGCCGAACTATCGTTGTCGCGTGTCGCCTAGTGTGCGCATAGGCTAAAGCTCTCAGCGTGTGCTGTTGCCATGGTATGCCGTTCGATGCTCCTCCACAGTGTCATTAATATAAGAAACCTTTAGGTATCCCGGTACCCGTATCCACATACTTATTTTTTTTCCGAACCGCCTAAGTTCTACTTCAGCCAGCAAACCTCACGGGCTAAGTAGATTTAGTAGTGAGCCCACATTTGAATATTGCGTGGCGCAAGGGTGCCGGGAATTATTGCGGATCCGCGCCTCAAAGGCTTTGGCGCGATAATGTCTGTGTCTCCGTGCACGGCGCAAATGTTCGCGTAATTCCGCTGTAGGTAGAGGTAATACTGGGAAGTTTCGTGATATTAGTGGCCTTTACACCCCACGGTAAAGGTTGGAAAGCCATCGTCCGCAATTACTTTTGAATCGTGTACAGAAGCGGTGAATCGCGTTTGAATCAAGATTTACTAAAAGGAATTTTTAGATTGCCCTTAAAATGCTTTTTAGTCTTTAGAAGTTGGCAGTCAGCTCTTTCTTAATTTGGCATATTTTGGGATAACTTCTTAGACAGTTTAAATTGTTTTTCGTTAGGAGAATCATTTTCAATTCCAGTTATTAGTTGAAAAGTTGCAGATTTTTTTTCACGTTTCTCAAATTAATCGGGTAGCCGGAGAGAGGTGGGTGGGACGATTAAGACAGTCGTGTGACAGCTTACAATATTTTTGACGTTAACGAAGTAGCCAGTCTTGGATCACCATGATTATAATTATTTTTTATTCTCTCAAAAAATGCACATAAAAGTATCGTAGTTTATCAATTATTGTGAAAGTGAAAAAGCTTCTCTACCACAAGCCGTGGACCGTGGACCAGACGGCAAAAGAGACAAAGAACCGGGAAACTTGGAAAACCATAAAAATCCTATGTTGGCAAAATACTGATGATTAAATTATTATTTTTTTTATGATGATAAACAATACCAAATATAATCTGCATTTACACTGTGCGACTAAGGCGGTCTTGATGTCGATCTTTCGTCAAGATCTTACGACATTTGCCGCTACCTTAATCGTAGAGTGTAAAACTCCCCAAAGTTTCCTCCGACTGCTTCGAATAGAATAACTTGGCTGTACAACTGAAAACTCGATTAATCTCATAAACTTCGGCTGCCGTTTAACTATACATGCCCGGATTTATGTCGAAACTAATAGGTGCTGGTTTACTATCGACGTAATTAGGAAAGTTACTTCATTTACTGAAGCAGCACGCTTGTACTTCTTTATAAGTTGGTGTTTTCTTACTTCTGCAAGAAATAATGTTTTGAGATTGCAAGTATTGATAGCACTCATGGGTCTTGAAAGCGGCTGGGAAACATTGGACGAGCGAGACTAGCACTGGACCGAATGGGTTGGCGAAAGTGAAGAGGCTTGTGCCCAACAGTGGGCTCAATTGGCGGGCTGATTAGATATATACATGGGTCTTGAACTTATTAAGTGGATGGATATTTGTACCAACATATGTTGGTGAAAAAATATCACCAACATAAGTTGAAAACATGGTCAGGTTGGAGTTTTTTTTCGCTGCATTTGTCTGCATTACATTCGGGCCCACGTCAGCGGCTAACATGTACATTATAAGTACATTGAAATTCAACAAAGAGAATGTAAATTCTTTACGGTGAAATAAACTTTTGATTTCTGATTATTATTATACTTTTTTTGTATTGAAACTTTCGTTAGCATTACACATTATAGATTTTTCTATGGATTCACGAATTTTGTCGGAAAAGTCCAGGTCGGACCGAAACCTCAAGCTCAATGTATTATAAGTCCCAGTTACACGAAATCGTCTAGTTTTGCCACAAATTAAATACAGGCAATCAACGTGAACATTATGAGAAACATCAGCAGAAATTGTGTATTATGTAGATAATGCATGGCAAGATATGTAGTTTGGAAGAAGAGTGTATTATACGGGGTGTCCTAAAAATAACACGTCACAGTGACACCGGAGATAGACCTGCTCAAAAGGCATCGAACCAACCTAACATGACCTCAGTAAAAGTTGCACGGTTTTGGAGATATGGCCAATTTAAACTTGTTTTAAATTTTAAATTTTTTTTAACAAGTTTAGTGGTAGCATTAAGTTAGATAGCCGTCGTGTTTGGTTTTTTTAATTGTACTCGGTCACGAACTTACTAACTCAGCGTAAGTGCTGGCATAGCACTAAAGTTGTTAAAAAAAGTGAAAATTTAGAACAAGTTTAAATTGGCCATATCTCAAAAACCGTGCAACTTTTACCAAGATCATGTTAGGTTGGTTCGACGCGTCTTGAGTAGGTCTACCTCCAGTGTCACTATGACGTGTCATTTTTGGGTCACGCTGCATAAAAAAAATACACACCCATATGGGTAGAGCATAGTTAGTCTATAATTCTATTTTAAAAACTTTGTAACCCTTGTTCAAGTGAATAAAATTGATCGATTGACAGCTTGTCTATCCACGAGTCCCCACCGAGGGGCGCGGGTCTCCTCCCTGAGGAAGGTAGGTATAGGCCATACCTACTCCACCACGGGAGCCAAGTCTGGATTGGGGGAGAAGCCTTTGTCTGGCTGCCCTGATGGCATATCACGGTTTCGTGGCTTCTATTCTAAGATATGGCATCATTATATCGGGAAATTCAGTCGAAATTAATCGGGCTTTTATAATACAGAAAAAGTGCATACGAGCGCTCTGTGGAGCTGGACCACTAGATTCATGCCAACCATTGTTTAAAAAATTACGGATACTCCCACTACCTGCTATGTATGTCCTCGAAGTCTGTTTGTTTGTTAAGAAAAACATTGGAGATTTCCAGAAAAAACATTGCAACTTTCTAACTAGATACCCAAATCGAATAGCCAATCTCCAACATAAAACAACTTCATTTGCCAGGAATTGTCACTATATGTGTATAAAACTGTACAATTTACTGCCGGACCCGATAAAAAACCTAAGTTACCATGCTTATAAAAGAAAGTTATTTCAAATTTTATTGGACAATTGTATATATAAAATTGATGAATTTATAAATTTAAAATTGTAATCTATTGTATATCTGTTTGACATTGACATTTTTAATTTAATTTAAGTGACGCAATAAATATGTAGGCGAGTATATATACATAGTACTATATATATATATGTATATTTTTTCTTATATTAATGACATAATGGTATTTTGAAATTTTATTTTTATGTTATATACCTTTTATTACTATAATTTTTATTTTTTGACATGACATTCATTGCTTTAAACTTTTTATTTGATTAATTATATGATTTATTAAAATTGACATTAATTATAACTGTTCATCTGATTTAATATAAATAGGCCATCTACCGACTTTTGTATGCCAGAGACTGGCGCAGACATGTATGAACGATCGAATTGTAAACTTTTAAGAACTTATTGTACCATGTTTGCCTACAAATAAATTTTATTTTATTTAATTTTTATTTTAGAAGTCTTAAAGAATTAGAAGTCATGAGTCTTCAATAAATAAATACACATAAATCTTACATGTCTACTAGTTTAGTTCCGCCAATGTAAAGTAGGTTTTAGCTATTAAATCTCTAACACTAACATTAACATTTGAGCATGGCAGTACAATAATTACTTACTTAAACAAACACAATCCATGGAGAGGTCACTAAGACCATTTCTGACCGCTTAGTGCTGCGCGGCAAAGCATCGATAGTCGATAAGCGCACGCTATTGTCCGCGCACGCCCGCGAGACTAGTCAATAAAAAGATTACTCGTTTGCGTATATAATTCGTGCGTGATGTGAATTTTAACTAGCGAAGCCCATCTCCCCTTTACCGTGAGGCGGTACGTCAGTGGTGACACTTGGAATCTCGCCGATAGTTTGCTGGGCTAGTGACCAGAAGCTGCGGAGTTTTGGTTGAACAGTAATAGATTTTAATCGGCCGCGGACACTGACGACTTTTGTTTGTGACTGGTCGGCTGAGCGGATTGCGTTTTTGTGTTTACGCTGATGTTTGTGTTAGCACATCAGCAGTTCCTATCAGGTTGGGAAAGCATCGGGTTGCAATTCTGCTTAACTTGACGAGGATGATTATTTATAAGTTTCGAAGCGAAATACGGCTCGAATCGAATATGGATCGAGATAAAATAATTCTCTTTGGTTTTCAATGTAATAATTGTTGATTAACAGTCTTAAAAGAAAAAAAAACAAGATTCTTTTTGATGTGTATAGTCTTGTCAGCACGTCCAATGTATACTTTTAAGCACAATATGCAGTCTACTTGTTTGCGTTGCGGGGAATTTTCCAAGGATTAAGTTTTTGTTGGATAGATTGGTATAATTTGGACCCGACTGAAAATCAGCGTTGCAACGGATCACTCTGTTGCAAAATTATCCTGAGTCGGGCCCATTTTGGGGGTTCACTACTAAAAACCTACGAACACTTCTGGCATCTTTTTTTCCAGTCCTATTTTGTTACTATTTTTATTATACCCACATTTTTTACGTTCGCTGTTAAATGTTGCATTATGCGTGTATATTGTAATAGTTGTGTACCATCAAATAAATGAATTTTCTTCGTAATCAACTTTTGTTTCTCCTGCAAGCGTAGCGACGGTATGTTCTATACTGCAACAAACTGCGGCAACCGCCGGGTCAAAGTACACATTTATCAATCCTTTAAACTGCAAGACATGGCATGCCTCGCGCTTCCCAGATAAGCGTGCCTCCGTCAACAGCTTAGCGCGCGCCGGAGATTTGAATACTTTTATCTCCAGTTTATTTTCAAATATTAATGCCCCACCGTGCATTAAGAGCATTAAACGACACCCTTGTTTTTGTTACGCCGAATTTACATGCCCCGGACGCTGGGAAAGTATTTTGCATGCGGATCAAAGTGATGCGTTATTTCAATGGACTCCATTTGCGCCTCGATTTAACAAGCTATGTCCTCTAACAAGAAAACAAGACCGGGTGGAAGAAAGCGAACTATTTGCCTAATACTGGGATATCAAAGGCAAAATCATCTTTTGGGCGGGGAAAAATTAAATTCTTACCATATCTATATCCATCAATCCACCACCAAACCAAACCAATCCACCACCTCCACCGATCCGGACTTGGCCCCCGTGGTGGAGTATGGCCTATACCTTCCTCAGGGAAGAGACCCCTTGTCCCTCGGTGGGGACGTAATGAGTTGATGAACAGGGATCTATATCCTACTCGTTATCACAGAAGTCAACATACATACAACATTTATATACAAGCACATACATTGCTTCTGGCCCCACACTAGGATACCCTGTGTCGTGGGAACCAGAAACAGCGACATCACAAACATGTATAAACACAGGGTATCCTAGTGTGGGGCCAGAAGCAATGTATGTGCCTGTATGTAAATGTCATGTTATGTTATGTATGGAAACATTCAAGACATGGGGTTTTTCTTTTTTGTCCCCAGCCGGGGTTGGAACATATTACTTCTGTCCGCCCAAACTACGTTTAAAATACTGTAAGCAGCCTATATACGTCCCAATATAGGGCACAGGCATACTCTCAGAGAGAGAGAGTGGCTTGAGTATGTGCGGATTGGCGATTTCAAGCGCTGAGGTATTGAATAGCTCAGACACTCAGGTCTCTTCACGATATTTTGCTGTTGCTGCTGACCTCAAAAGATGACACCAGCAAAAAGGAAAGTTGCAGTTTGCTGTCTTTATGCTCGTACTTAAAACAAACAGAAGCAAGGTCGCTGCAGGGAAACCAGAGCGACGTGGCGAAAGCTTCATGAAAGTTAGAAAGAAAAAAGAAGAAAAAACTCACTTCAGCACAAAAAACAAGGACAATATTTCAATGAATATGGAATTTAAATTTCAAAAATAAAATATTGTCTTAAAATCAATCCGCAAAACTTTTAGAAAGCGTACAAGTGTAACGCAATAAAAATCTGTGGAGCCAAAGAAGCGTGCCTTTAGTCTGATCAATAAAACGGCTCATATCGTCATGCGTAGCCTACCAGATACATCTATATCGACCGATAGTGAAGCGATGTCTGCCCATAATATTCTTTGGGGTGCATCTCATTTGGCTTAAGAACCTGCCTTTGTCAACAAACTTGGGGGCGGAAAATCGATACTGGCCGCAAACCGACGTCTGTGATCAACGTTGTCTTCTCTGCGTAATGCCGTCACTACTTTTGAATTTCGAACTAGAAGAAAATAGTTTTGTTTTTTTTTACTAACGCTAAGAATGAGATCCTTTTTTACGGCCAGTTACATTTTTATCTATGAAAATTTAATAATATTTACCTCCTTCATAACCACGTAGTAATGTTTTCATCGCATTTGGCTTAACAAACTTTATCGCATGAATAATCGAGAACTTGTTAGTGTATAATTAAATTATAATGTCTAATTAATTCCGCCGCGTTCGTAATGAGCTGTAATCACACGGTATCGCGACAAAAATCTGCATGCTACAATAATGATGATCGACTATTGAATAATATGCATAATGTATTTCTCCTTACTTGGCCTTTAGCACATAATATCGTAATCTTTCAGCATCGATAACCTTTTCAAAATGTTGTTCACTGATTTCTTTTCAATTCAATTCAATTCAATTTATTGTAACACAAACAAATGTAATATGTTTATTTTGCACGATGGAACTCTACAGACATAAATAAAATCACGGTTGCAGCCTGAAGTGGTAGACAGAGACCAAAGAGCTATTTGACCAAGAAACGACCTTTCGTTTCATCAATATTCGCTCTTTACACGGATGCCGCTTTCTGGTCTGGTGTTGGTATCTTATATTCCTTATTAAATCAACATAATTATTGTGGGTAGGTGCATTCCTTAGGTACTTACACATTACAGCAACAAAATAACCAGACAAATATCACAATATTATGTTATGCAACAGACAAAAAATAAACATATAAATAAAGAAAAAACCGTAATGTAGATTTATATCCAGTTGCAGCCTACAACAATTGTTTACTTTGTACGAGGAGGTATGTTTATAATGTAAACTGCCCAGAATTGTACCTAATTCAACCTTATACGAAACAATAGATATATTAAAATAAGTCCCTACAACTGTTATCAATACAGTCGCATTTTCCTCCCATTTCATCTTCAGCCTTTGTTGCACGACCAAATCGCTAGCCAACCCAGCCTGCATACATGTTTGCTAATAAGACACGAATTTGAGTCAAATGCGACCGCAGATAGCATTATGCCCGGTGTTACAAACAATTGTACCGGTGTACAGGACAAATTGAATCGCGACTGCTAGGACAAAGTAAATACAGCAGAAGTACAAGGTAAATACATGGCCTTGCCGGAAAAAGAATGAGTGTTCTAGGAATGGCTTACATACCCCAAACTAGAAGACTTTAGGCACCCATCCTTAAAGGGTGTGACCGACCTCGTAGAGTACAGTCATCTTCTTCATTAGGCTTAGGTGTAAGATTATGGGGCAGACACAAGAGATCCAACTGGGTCGAAGTGTCGCCGACTAACTGTCAGTCTCCGCAGTAGGAAAAACCTGGAGAAGAACAGAGCAAGACACGACTAGCGCTTGTTCATACATGAGGCCATGGTTTAAAAGTGGTTGTCAAAGTGCTGAAGATGATGACAATGTGATGACTTAGCAAAAGGCCAGGAAAGAGACAGTATGTATCTCAGCAAAGGTCGAAGCCAGCATCAAAGACCTGTTTCGTTTGGCCAGAAGCAAAGAAGAATATGGGAGCCAACCTCCATTAGGAAAGACCTAGGAAGAAGAAAAAACTCAACTCACTAGAGTGTCAAGAACTACAAATCATTGAAGTGGTCCTTTATAGGCAGTTTGTTAATAAATAATAGGATTTCGAGCCGAGCCGGCCGAGTTGTTCAGTCTATGTCTATTTTTTTATTTATTTTTGTTTTATTCTGGTTACCTACACTTACTTGGTGTTTGTCAGAGGCGAGCAACCGACGTCGCGAGCTCCGTCTCTGCGAATCAGAGCAAAACTCCATCGGACTCTTTCGACAAAAATCGAGCAAATGTATCCGGAATAAAAATAATAATAATAAAATAATAATAAACTCACGCCCGTTATCCTCGAAGGGGTAGGCAGAGGCACCAGTCTCTAGAACTGGACCCACGTTTTGCCGAGTTTATTAGGTCCCAAACGTGACAAGTGGCAAGCCTGTCGCCGTTATCCGGGCACAATTTATCAGCGAATGGTGTTGCTGTACAAACAAATGTACGTAACTAAAAGTCATTGGTACATGCGTGGTTCGAACCCAGACCCTCATGATCGAGAAGCAAGGGTCAACCCCACTACGCCACCACCACTTTTTTATCCGGAATAAATGTAATAAAACTGATTGATATCTTGAATTCGTAATACAACAGAAGGTTAGTTATTAGTTAGCTTTTAAAAATGTAAGTAAATAAATAAACACTCAATATTTTTCTGCATTCTAAAAGTACGATAGTGCGGTAATTCTATCGTATTTTAGTTTGTGCTGTTGTCGGAACAGTTACCGCGTTATGCCTAGAAATCACGCAGATGCTAAACAGTACGGTTTAAATCAAACAAATGTTTATAACCACATCCCTGGAACATCTGTGTGATTCTGGCTCAGAGTTGTACTTGTATTTAGAAATATTTTGCTAATTAAACAACGCGACGACGGCCAGTGTTTACGTCTTTCAACCTAACAAAATTATAGGTCCCATATAGACGAATGAGAGAAAAGGAGCAATGAGTTGTTAATCAAAGGGAAGGTCCCAAACTAAGATACCCTGTGTTATGGTAACCAGCGAAGGACTTCACAAACATGAAAATACACCCAGTCTCAGGTCATTAATTGTAAAAATTTACGGCGGCCTCCAGTGGGAATCGAACCCACGACCTTTTGGGAGTTAAGCGTCTTAACGGCTAGACCAACGAGACAGTCATGTGTGTTCGAGCTTAGACCACTTTTAAGGAGGCAAGTAAACCACAATGAGCTCGGCAAAAAACATTTTGTCATACACATAACAGTCATCTAACCGCCGAAATTGTAGCTGAACCGAAAAATTAGCGGGAGCTCAATTGAAATTACAATCATTAGCTTAAATCTGGATTTACTTACTTGTTTGTTTTATGTGTCTTGGTGTGTCGTGACCATAGGGCCCCAATTATGTTGGTGCATTATAGTATGTACAATGACAATAAGAGATTCATGACCAGATCATGTGACGTGTTTTTACATACCGTTGACGCCTTGACGGTTTGATTTGTGAACCAATCCTCTTTACGACCCATTAAATGTCTCTTATTCCTTCCAAGGTGTTTAGAAAACCTAAATCACTCTTGATCTAGTGCTGCTTATGAATATGCTGCTTACCGTGGGTCGGACTGTACAGCTAAATAAACATCGAAGAAGGCCGCACCATTACGTGAAATGTTTTGACAGTCATCTGGCGCTGGACGCGATAATCGCTTAATCGTAAAGAGCATGGCGATGCGATGTCGGCTTACAGGCTTTGCTATCGATAATGGCTCCACAGAAGTATGTATCAGATACATTTTAAGCAACCTATGGGGATCTGTCTGATGTCTGTGGAGGATATGATAAACTGGGTTATTTCCTTTTTCTTTTATTGTTTTTTTCCCAGCTGGGGACAAAAAATACCCCAGGACCATAAATTCTGCTACTGCATTGTAGTACAATGACAATTGCGTGAATATGGTGGTTTAGTTTCATTGCCGCTTCAAGTCGAAGTGAGCACTTGTATCGATAATTCAGGCGTCAATGGAAATGAAAATCATGTCATGTGATCTGACCATGTAACTGTAATTGAACTGTAATGCATTAACAGAATCGTGGCCCAAGTCCTGGATGTTTATATGTCACGTACTGTTATACCCTTAGCCTCTATACACTATCGCTGAATCATCCCCCTTCAATACCCATACTCTCAAGTCAGCATTAACTCATTATCAAGTCCTTCAGACACGGCTTGACTCAGTCTCAATCCATACTCCGTCGCGTAAACGCTGGTCCTTTTTATTTTCCTGTACTAATTCTTATTTTAAATAAAGTTCTATTTCCGTGTAATTAAAAATTCTTTTTTTAAAAACCAAATCTTGGGACCCGTTGTAACATTGGTGGCAGCGATAAGGGATCTCGCACAGGTCCCTGGAAACGTCTCCCAATAAAATCTAAAACTTTTAAGTGATACCTCTGTGACCTTTTGTGAAGTGCTATATTCTGGACGTGACAATAGTGTTTCCAACCTTCTACATCTACTGCGCAAAGAGTCATCGCCATCAGCGCGATTCCTACGGGAGCTCTTTGTCTGCCCATCGTGTTCATCGTGCCAGTTCCACTGAATCCGCCGTTCCTCATGTTCATCGTGCCAGTTCCACTGAATCCGCCGTTCCTCATGCTCATCGTGCCAGTTCCACATCGTATCAGTCTCACTGAACCCGCCGTCCCTCGTGTTCATCGTGCCAGTTCCATATCGTGCCAGTTCCACTGAATCCGCCGTTCCTCGTGTTCATCGTGCCAGTTCCACATCGTATCAGTTCCACTGAGTCCGCCGTTCCAACACCAACGAGTTCATCGCACTAGTTCCAGTTCCAGCTTTGGAGTTCCAGTTCCCGTCTGCAATGTTCCAGTTAGTAAACCTGCCAGTCCTGTGAGTTACAATATCTTTTCATATAAAACAATGCAGTGACTATTTTAAAGTGAAAAAACAATCGTCGTTCTGTGTTAATTATTCATAGGTACTTTCTAGTGACAACATATTATTAGGTACTTGCCTAAGATCAGAACGCAAACTGCTAACTCATTATTCCAGCGAAGAAGTTCTTATCTCGTGTTTATGCAACGCCGTTTCTCGGACTTGTTATTGTCCCGCATAGCTAACAATAATTTTGTCGTTGATAAACAATTCAATTCTTAGAAATGTCGAAAGATTATAAGGACGCCATCGAAGGCGCAGGTACTAGTGGTACAAGTGGTACACGCAGTCCACTGGTAACCGCACCAATCGAAATGAATATTCTAATAAAATTCATAAATAAATTCGACGGCAGCAGGGACAGATTAAGTCCATTCCTGAATAACTGCCGCAATGCCATGAATCTCGCAAATGCGTCTCAACAGGACCTTCTACTAAAATACATTTTGAGTCAACTCGAAGGCAGAGCCGAGACTGCCTGTTCTATTAAGGAGTTTGAAAAATGGTCCCAACTCGAAGATTTCTTAAAGTCCCAGTTCGGAGAAACCAAACATTACACACATTTGCTTTCTGATCTTCAAGATTGTAAACAAAACTTCAATGAGACGGTCAACCAGTTCGCGCTTCGAGTTGAGTCTTGCTTGTCGAAATTACTCACCGAAATAAATATATCGATACCAACTAAGCGCAAACTTGAACTGACTGGCCGTGTCGCCGCAATGCAAGACTTAGCCTTGCATGTTTTCTTGACAGGTTTGAATCAGCGCCTGTCAATGATTGTCCGATGTCGTAATCCTAATTCTTTAAATGAAGCAATAAATATTGCTGTCGAAGAAGAAAAAATGATGCAACATGTTTACAGGAGAAATGTTACGCCGTCTTCATCCAATGTAATTTCCAAACGTGATCAATTCAACCAGTCAGGGTCCAGAGATAACAGTTACCGACAACAATATTCTCGCGACCAACATGGGTCAACAGGCACAAGGGTGCCTACTTATTACAGGTCAAATCAGGCTCAAGTCACTCCGCACCCTCAGCGCTCTGCCCAATGGAATTCAAACTCTAATGAGGTCATCTGCCGTTACTGCAGAAATGCCGGGCATACTATCGAAAATTGCCGTAAGAGGGAGTACAACAATAATAGAATGCGCAACGCCCCTAATACTTATTCACGCGGGTTTTCCACATCCAACCAAAATCGTGAACGTCAGACGCATAACGTCGAATTCTATTCCGAAACTGAAGAGGGTGTCGATGAAGTAGACACCAACAATGAAACATCGAACATAGATCCGAATTTAAACGAGTAGGCTTTCCCGGCCCGTACCGCCCGGGAAATGACCCCCCTAAATTAAAAGCCGGTACCACAAAACCCACTAAATCCACTGAATCGCTAGCAGCACACGGACAGGGTAACCAGCCCCAAACTCACCGCTCTAGCATACTTTCTAAATCAACCGTATCGACGAAATCCGCTGTATCTACTAAATCGCTAAGCGCAAACGGACAGGGTTACCAGCCCCAAACTCACCGCCTTAGCAAACTTTCTACATCCGCTGTATCTACAAAATCCACTGTATCTACTAAATCGCTAAGCGCAAACGGACAGGGTAACCAGCCCCAAACTCGCCGCGCTAGCATCACTACTCCATCCACTGTGTCTCCTAATTCAACAATTCAAAATCCAAATCCGAAATCTCGTCCCTCACAAAACAATATTGAGATCTATGAAATAAACAGCAATACAGAAAAAAGGTATCTACCTCACATTAAAATTAAAACATCCGTTAATTCTCGTCCACTATCCTTATTAGTCGACACGGGTTCCGCAGTCTGTATCCTCAAACAATCAAGTATTCAAGATCCCGTCAAAATCCAGACCAATGATAAAATCAAAATAAAGGGAATCGATAATACCGATACCCCTTTGACGACCTTGGGATCCTCCCAATTAATAATGACAGTAAAAAACGAAAGTCTCACTTACAAATTCCACGTCATTGACACAATCCAATTAAACTATGATGGCATTATCGGAAATGATCTATTAAAAGACCTTAAGTCGAATATCAATTATAAAGAAAATACATTAAAAATCGGAAATCACTGTATCAACATCCAATTCGCAAAACCAATTTATACTCTGTCTCCTCGAAGTGAAACAATCATAGAGTGCTCTGTATCCAACCCAGAAATAAAAGAAGGTCTTATCTTAGATCAACACATCTCTGAATCCTTATTGGTGGCAAACTGTATAGTTACAGTAAAAAATAACAACAGAATCAATCTGTCTGTCGTAAACACATCCGATGAACGTGTCACGCTTAACTCAGACTTAAAATTAAAAATTCAAGCACTAAATGACACATCAACCTCCCAAATCAATTATGTTGATAATAAACAATTAAATTCCCTGCGACGCACTGATCAAGTCCTTAATTTATTAAGAACGTCACATCTAAACGATGAAGAAAAATCTAATCTCTACGAAGCATGCACAGATTTTTCTGACATTTTCCACCTACCCGGTGAACAATTATCTTCTACTTCAGCCATTAAACACGAAATTAAAACAACTAACGAACAACCAATCCATGCAAAATCATACAGATTCCCTGAAGTTCACAAAAAAGAGGTAGAGTCTCAGATGAATAAAATGATAGATGAAAATATAATAAAACCTTCTACATCCCCGTGGTCCGCCCCCATATGGATCGTACCTAAGAAGCTAGATGCTTCTGGACAGCGCAAGTGGAGAGTCGTTATCGACTACCGGAAATTAAATGACGTTACAGTCGGAGACTCATATCCCATTCCAAACATATCAGAAATTTTAGATCAACTCGGTAAAAGCAAATATTTCACAACACTAGACTTAGCTTCCGGATTCCATCAAATTGAAATGTCCCCCGAGGACTCTCCAAAAACTGCCTTTTCCGTACCACAAGGTCATTACGAATTCAACCGAATGCCCTTCGGCCTAAAAAATGCGCCTTCGACTTTCCAACGTTTAATGAACTCTGCTTTGTCCGGCCTTCAAGGCATCAAATGCTTCGTCTACCTTGACGATATTGTTATATATTCTTATGATTTACCATCTCACGTCAAAGACTTAATTGACGTATTCCAAAGACTCCGCCATTTTAATTTGAAGCTTCAGCCGGATAAATGCGAGTTCATGAGGAAGGAAGTTTCCTATTTAGGACACCTCATTACCGACGAAGGTGTCAAACCAAATCCTGACAAAATAAAATCAATCGAAGAATTCCCAATTCCAAAATCCCCAAAGGATATTAAATCCTTCCTGGGCCTAGTCTCGTACTATCGTAGATTCATTCCGGATTTTTCAAAACTCGCCAAACCACTAACAGCCCTTTTGAAAAAAGATACTATTTTCTCATGGCAAAATGAACAGCAAACTGCCTTTGAAATCCTAAAATCAAAACTTATTTCTGCACCCTTATTGATCTACCCCGATTTCACAAAACCGTTCGTGCTCACGACTGATGCCTCAAACTACGCTATAAGCGCCATTCTCTCCCAAGGTGAGGTTGGTAAAGACAACCCAATAGCATATTCCTCGAGAACATTAAACAAATCCGAATGCAATTATAGCACCACAGAAAAGGAACTGCTGGCTATCATCTTTGGCTGCAAAACATTCCGCCCCTACCTTTACGGGCGGAAATTTCAAATTGTCACGGATCACCGTCCCCTAAAATGGTTGTTCAACCATTCTGATCCCAGCAGTAAGCTCCAGAGATGGAGACTAAAACTTGAAGACTATGAATACGAAATCATGTATCGGAAGGGTAAACTGAATGCCGCAGCAGACGCGCTTTCAAGGTATCCCTTGCATCCAGTTGATATCAATGAGCCAACCCCTTCTACTTCTCAACAAAATGATGAAGTACTAATCGACCTACCAAGTCCGCCCAGGTCCTGCGATATTGATCTACCAACTCTAGATACGCAAAGCGATGACTCTGAACTCCCAAACACTCCCTTTAATCCACAGGAGAACCCTCCTAGTCCATTAGATCCACAAGCGAATCCGCAGAGTCCACCTTTAGACCCATTGGCATCCCTCGAAACAATGGATCATTCTTATTCCAAATGTCTAAAGACAACAGGACAAAAGAACTTTGTCTCTAATGCCCAAATCAACGAAAGTAATGACAGTGTGCTAAAAAGCACAAACAAGGTTATAATCATCCCAAGTTCCATTGACCTGGATGAATCAAACCTATACGTAGAGGAAATACTGACTGACTTAGAAAATAAAGAAGAAATACTTTCCAAAGAGAGAACACTGCACTCGCATTTATCCTTTAATAAAAAAGGACAAACCGTATACCTACTTTTTACAAAGGTTCATTATTTTGACACAGCCAGTTACGAAGATATTTACAAATGCCTATTATCCCTGAGAAATGAACTAATTTTAACACCCTGTACACAAGTCAGTATCTCTGATTTCAAAAACCCATTTGAAAGTCATTTGTTTATCAAAGTGTACAACATGTTTCTATTCCTGTTCAACAACAGCAACGTAGCTATAACAATACACCATGACAACATAAAGATCCCTGAATCTCATGAAATTCCTAAGATCCTAAAAAGTAACCATGATATTCCCATCGCTGGCCATGTAGGCTCCACGCGAATGCTGAAAAGAATAAAAGAGAAATATTGTTGGAAAAATATGCGAAGCGACATAGAAGCCTACGTTAAAAAATGCTCCCTATGCCAAACTAACAAAGCACTGCGACAAACCAATCGAGCTCCCATGGAAATTACCACAACTTCCACACGCCCATTTGAACGTGTGTCCCTCGATGTAGTTGGACCTCTGCCTGAAGCTGAAAACTCTAAACTTAAATACATACTTACCTTACAAGACGACCTAACTAAATTTTCAGTAGCTTATCCCATTTCCAACTGGTCCGCTGAGGAGACCTGCTCCTGTCTTCTACACTTCATATCCATGTTTGGAATTCCCAAAATGATATTAACAGATCAAGGCAGCAACTTCACGTCTGACCTCTTCAAACAGACCTGCAATTTTCTGAAAATAAAAAATTTGTGGTCTTCGCCGTATCACCCCCAAACGCAAGGCGCGTTAGAAAGGAGCCACTCGACGTTAAAGGAATACTTAAAATCTTACGTTAATGACAATCAGAACGACTGGCCTCGCTATGTATATACGGCCATGTTAGCCTATAACACTAACATCCACTGTACAACTAACTACACTCCTTATGAACTCTTATATGGCCATAAAGCATTCATTCCTGATAGCATATATGATATGAGCAAGGCTGCGACTTACCACGATTACATCAAATTACTTCAACACCGTCTCAGATACTCACGAGATGCAGCACTTGCTAATATACGAAGATCTAAAGAAATGTCGAAAGTATACTATGATAAAAGAACACGCGGTATTTCATACAAGTCAGGTGACTTTGTTTATCTCAAAAACCACTTGAGGTTAAGGAAAGCCCTTTCTCCAGTGTGGAAGGGTCCTTATAAAATAATACAGGTACATGGCAACAACACTCTTACCCTCCTGATTAACCGACGCCATGTAAAACATCATTTTGATGAAGTCAAACCGGTTTAACATAGTTCGCTTTAACGTTTCGGGATGATCCTGTTAACGACCCCAGCACTAAGCATACAAGACTTCATTCAACCAATAACAAATAGCCCTGGTATTTATTTTGACCCAATCGGCACTGCTAAACTAATCAGTGGCCAACTTCAAGTAATTATTCCCGTAGATATACAGTTTATTAAGCCTCACATTGAAAACATTAATAGCGTATTTGGAACCGTTAGATATTTATGTCAACAAAATGAAGCAATCGATGATGTCGAGTGCCACAACATGATTCAACCATTAAAATCACTTTTTGATGATATCATTAGAGATTACAATTCCATATCCCATCTTATACCATCAAAATTCAAACGATCTGCTTGGTTCTCTGGAGTCGGTACTGTTTTCAAGCATATATTTGGAACAATGGATGAAAACGACGCAATAACATATAATAACATAATCCAAAATATACAATCTAATGAAAAAGATTTGGCAAACCTAGTAAAGCAGAATATAATTTTGTCCAACTCAGCAATCTCCAATTACAATGATACCCTTCAAATTATAAATAAACATGAAATACAACTGAATGACGCCGTTGAAAAACTATCAATTTCAATGAAAAATGTTTCAGTGACACTAAACCATGTAAATTTCAAAAATAAGATTAACAATGTGTTTAATATTTTACAGTCTGCGTTATTAACGTTTTCATTCAAATTAGAAGATTTGATAAACTCTGTCCTGCTTGCAAGGAGTAATATTTTACATCCATCTATTATTACTCCAAAACAACTTTTTGATGACATCAATACGAAATTTAGATATATGCCTAGTTTTAAGGAGTTTCCTGTAACATTAGATATAAACAATATACATTTAATTATTAATATGTCTAGTTTAGTTTGCTACTTTATAGAAAGTAGGATTGTGTTTGTCCTAAAGGTTCCATTAACACGTCACACCTTATTTAACGTTTACAAAAATGTACCCATTCCAATACCGCATGACAATAAAGCCCAAAATCATTTGCTATGATTATACCTGGTAATAAATTCACAGGATTGAGTGACGATAAAACTCTTTATTTTGAATTAAACGACTTGCAACCTTGTAAACATGTAACGCAACAATTGCTGTTATGCGAACAGAACATCATCTACTCAACAGTTTCTAATCCCAGTTGTGAAACTGAAATTATGACGAAAGCTGTATCAAAATTACCAGTACAATGTGTAACTAAATTTATCTACGGCGATATCAGTATCTGGCAACCACTACAACAGAACATCTGGATGTTCATACAGTCTGAAACTACTAAACTTGTTATCAAATGCAACGAAGATACCTACGACCTAAATATCCTAGGTGCAGGACTACTTAGCCTGCAACCTCAATGTATTGCCTTCTGCAAAGAACTCACTATTATACCGAAGTCAAATGTAACTATCAAAGTAAATAAAGTGAATTCTGATTTCAATCTGATAAAAGACACATGTTGCGATATAAACAAATTAAAAAGGTTGAATTTTGATAATATTATACTGGAAAAACCCAACATTAATTTGGAAAATTTTGGTAAGCTAAAAACTATGTCATCGGAACTAGAAAAGGACTTAGATAAGACTATTGATAAGATGAGTACTGATTTAATAAGGAACCATATAAGCTTTCCTATGTTAACTATAGTTTTAACCATTCTATTTGTGTGCTCTATATCTTATTACTTTTATAAACGGTTAAATTTGAAAAAGTACATTGTTAAAACACCGCAGCTTCAGGACCAAGGTCAATCAGCTGACCAAGAACTCAGTAATATTAATGTAGAAGCTGCTCAACCACCGCGACTTAGGATGAATTGAGCTCAGATAAACTTCACCCTTAAGGTGTAAGTTTACTCTTATGCGGGGGGTTGTTATACCCTTAGCCTCTATACACTATCGCTGAATCATCCCCCTTCAATACCCATACTCTCAAGTCAGCATTAACTCATTATCAAGTCCTTCAGACACGGCTTGACTCAGTCTCAATCCATACTCCGTCGCGTAAACGCTGGTCCTTTTTATTTTCCTGTACTAATTCTTATTTTAAATAAAGTTCTATTTCCGTGTAATTAAAAATTCTTTTTTTAAAAACCAAATCTTGGGACCCGTTGTAACAGTACGTACTTATGAATACTTCATTTTTACCGTTTTTTGCAGGAGCGCTGTTTGACAATATTAAAAAAACGGCTTATTGCCAAAAATTACATGCGAACCGAGCAAAAATCATAAAGCTGACCTTAAATTTTCTATACATACGCAATGCATACATAATTATGTACTTGCTTTTAATCAGTTATAAGCAAGGAGCATTTAAAACTGAAACAAGGCCTACTGCTTACTGCTTTGTTAAAATACGTAGTTGCCAATACCCAGGTGAATTCTTGATGATAATGTCAATGAAAGGAGTAAACACTCCTAGAAAATCATTACCAGACTCTTGACGAGCTAAAAGAATGCCGCAATAAACCTATGCTTCTGTTACATTTATTAAGAGACTCCATGGAGCCATTTGCAGGCATTTACACATTTTAAAATGTATAACCAAGAAATGAAATACGGAAAACTTAAATAAGTTATACGCCAAACATGGGCGAGAATGTTCGTGTGAAGCAAGTGTGAAGACACTGAAGGTGGCATTGTGACACGAACGAGAAATCATTCAACAGCTATGACCTTGCTGAGAGGATGTTTCGTCACGATTAAGTTTTTGCCCGTAGCCTCGGCTGCCAGAGTGATCTTAATCGCAATATAGGGCGCGTTCAGTGATGATAGGGAACGGTCTATGACTAACGCTAGTGGCATTTTTCCGAGCGGTTCCGAACTTCGCAAGGTACAGGCAGTTGGTGCTGGCTGCCGTCGATAGATGGCAGTCGTTTAGCCAAGTCAGAGGCCTTAAGCCTGTATTACACCGGGACAACACTGTGCGGCATTGCGGCATGCCACAAGGCCGCATGCTACAAAGGTGCGGCAGAAGAAGATGAAGAAGCTGCGACAGTTTGCCACATGACGGAAGGTGTTGCCATACCACACGGTTCTTGCCACAATGTGTGACGTTGTAGCATGCGGCCTTGTGGCATACCGCAATGTTACAGTGTTACCCCGGTGTAATACAGTCTTTAGGGCGGCTTGAAAACTTCTGACAGTAAGACCAGCCACTAGTCTTACAAGCCTCCACCAATCCTTCTTCATCTTCCTCAGGAAAGAGACCCGTGCGTGCCCCTCGGTGGGGACATAATGGGTTGACGATGATGAAGTTTTGCTATCTTAGAAAATATAAGGTAAGAAAGGTAAGGTTCCAGCAAGGTTTGCTGAAGAGAATGCTTCCTGCTTTAAGCACGCCCTTGTACACATATTGGTGCAATAAAGAATAAGATGTAGTATTTATCATGAAAGTAGGATTAATGCAGTAGAAATGAGGGCCTTTTGAAATATGTGTGGTGTTACTTTGAATGACAGAATACGCAATAGTGTGATCAGAGAATGTTGTGGACTGAAAGAGGATGTAGTGACTAGAATTGAGAAAGGAATGTTGCGTTGGTTCGGACATGTGGAGAGGATGAAAGAAGAAAGACTGATGAAGCAAATATATCGAGCGAATGTGAGTGGAAGGGCTGGTAAGGGACACCCCAGGCGAACATACTTCGACCAAATAGGGGATGTATTAGCAAAGGGCAAGATAAAAATTACCCGAAACCGACGTGCGTGCATGCAACGACTAATGAATGTCGATGAAGCGAAAGTGGTTTGTCAGGATCGTGGCAGGTGGGAGTCAGGCATAATCCTTGCTTTGCCGTTAGCACAGATTTTCAATAAATGCGTAGTTGAAGGAGTATTTCCAGACCTCATGAAATATAGTAGGTTAGTACCCTTATTTAAAAGCGGTGATAAACAAGATCCAACAAATTTTAGACCCGTTTCAGTCCTACCAGTATTAAGTAAAATATTTGAAAGAATTATCTTAGATCAATTACTTATTCATTTCAATAATTACGAACTCCTCCATAGTCAGCAGCACTCGTCACCTGATCGCGCAGCAACGTTATTACAAGATAATGTCCCCGCGTGCAAACACGATTTCACATTTAATTACATTAAGCCTCATAACATAGTTAAAATTTTTAAATTATTGAATCTCAAAAAAACTGAGGACTTATGGGGTATGTCAGTAAAAATTGTTAGTTCAGTGATACATATTCTAGCATCGCCGTTATCAGAGATATTCAATAAATGCGTAGATGAAGGAGTATTTGCAGACCTCATGAAATACAGTAGGCAAGTACCTTTATTTAAAAGCGGTGATAAACAAGATCCAACAAATTTTAGACCCGTATCAGTCTTACCAGTACTAAGTAAAATATTTGAGAGAATTATCTTGGATCAATTACTTTTGCATTTCAATAATTACAAACTCCTTCATAGTCAGCAGTTCGGTTTTACTGAAGGGCGTGTGGCGGCACAGCACTAGCGGTGCCTACACACATCACTAGAAGCGACAAACAGCACATGCGCAAGACCGATGTCGCCGAGCTGTGTACTGTTTGACGTTACGTGATGAATTTTTCCTTCCGCTTTCTATTTTTGCTTTTGTGTTTTATCATCTTATTGAGCTTTGTAACTGTTTTCCCGATCTTCCTGATTATACTCCAGAGTGACCTAAATAAGATCAATTCTTTTCCTCACTTCCCTTGTCTGTGCCGGTGAAAATATAGCGGCAACACAACCCCGCCATATTGGTGACCCTCTAGCGCACGGAGACTGCGCTCGCCGGCCGGCCAACGTTAACGAGAACGTGGCATCTACACCCGTTCACCAGGTAGCCAGTACGTCGTCAACGGACAATTTTGACGATTTGCTTAAAAAGTTAGACGTCCTAATTACCCAGCGCGTACAAACCGAGCTCAGTCGGCAGATATCACAGCTCAATCTACGTGAAGGGCGTCCATTTCGTCGAGACGAATCAAGGTCCAAGAGCAGAGGTCGGAGCAGGAGCAAAACACCAGGAATGTGCTGGTATCACAGTATTTTCCGTGACAAAGCCCGAAAATGCATATCACCGTGCAACTTTAAAAAAAACTGACAAGACAGTCAATCGAGGCGGCAAGCGACTGTCAAACTACGACTAGCCGCCTTTTTGTAACAGACCGGAAAACTAAGACTCAGTACCTAATAGATACGGGGTCTGATCTTTGTGTCTTACCTCGTCGTTTTCTACGGCAGTCCAAGTCAGCAACCGGTTACAAATTAACTGCTGCAAATGGCACAATAATTGACACGTTTGGAACACTTACCTTGCATCTAGACTTAGGTCTGCGGCGTGATTTTACGTGGAATTTCGTGGTGGCAAATGTGGACAAACCAATAATTGGCGCTGATTTTATCTCACATTACGGCTTACTTGTTGATTGCAGAAACAGACAACTACTGGACAGCCTAACCACCCTTTGTACTTCTGGATTACTCAAGCGCTGCAATTTGGCTAGCGTCAAGGTTATCACAGGTGACAGTGAGTACCACAAACTCCTGGCTCGCTACCCCAGCCTTACCAAGCCACCCGGCTTAACTCGAGAGGTAAAACATTCCACTGAACATTACATCCGTACAACAGCTGGACCACCTGTGTTTACCAGACCACGCCGACTTGCACCAGATCGCAAGAAAATCGCTCAGGAACAGTTTGAGGAAATGGTACGTAATGGTACAGCTCGTCGATCTGACTCACCTTGGGCTTCTGCGTTACATCTGGCACCGAAGAACGATGGTTGGAGACCATGCGGTGACTATCGTGTTTTAAATGCACGCACGATTCCCGACCGATACCCAATCAGACACATAGAAGACTTCTCCTATAGACTGGCAGGTTGCACAGTGTTCTCCAAAATCGATCTAGTGAAAGCCTACCATCAGATACCTGTGCATCCAGAGGACATCCCGAAAACGGCAATTACCACTCCATTCGGTTTATTCGAATTTCCGTACATGTCATTCGGTCTGATGAACGCGGCGCAGACGTTCCAACGATTCCTCGATGAAGTACTAAGAGACCTGGACTTCTGTTTTTCATATATCGATGATATACTGGTGTTTTCGAAGGACCATGTCGAGCATCAGAAACATCTGGAATGCGTTTTTCAACGCCTACATGACTACGGCATGCTGATAAACTAAGGCAAGTGCGCTTTTGGACTCAGCGAAGTTACATTCCTCGGTTTCTTAGTTTCTGAAAAAGGTACTCGACCGCTCGAAGATAAAGTCAAGGCTATACAGGATTTCCCGCCTCCGAAGACCGTAAGTGGCCTTCGCAGATTTCTGGGAATGCTTAACTTTTATAGGCGTTTTATCCCACATGCAGCTGACTTACAAGCACCACTTCATGACATGCTTGCTGGCCCAAAGGTAAAGGGGACACATCCACTTGCTTGGACTCCAGAACTCTTACAAGCATACGATGACTGCAAGAAAAGCTTCGCTAACTCCACGCTACTAGCTCACCCTGTTATGAACGCACCGTTAGCCCTCGTGACTGATGCCTCAAACACAGCCTTGGGAGCAGTACTCCAGCAGATGGTTGATGGATGTTGGCAGCCTCTCGCATTTTTCTCGAAAAAGATGAGTAAGACCCAACAACTTTACAGCGCTTACGACCGAGAACTACTCGCCATCTACGAGAGCGTCAAGCATTTCCGGTATATGGTCGAAGGAACGCATTTTGTGATTTACACAGATCACAAGCCGATCACGTTTGCGTTCCAACAGAAAGATCGCAAATGCTCACCAAGGCAATTCAATCATTTAGATTTTGTATCGCAATTCACGACGGATATTAGATATATCGCCGGGAAAGACAACATCCCCGCTGATGCTCTTTCCAGGATTGAAGCCATATCTTCTCCGCCAGATTTTACCACGATTGCACAGGCACAACAGACTGACTCAGAACTTCAGGAACTTCTGTCCAGTGGATCTTCGGCACTCAAGCTGGAGCAAGTACCCGTACCCGGTACAAGCGTCACGCTCTACTGTGACGTTTCTCTCACGAGGCCTCGTCCTTTCATAACGAAGGAGTTGCGTCGTCAGATATTCTCTGCTCTCCACAGCCTCAGCCATCCAGGATCCAGGGCAACCACGAAGCTTGTCACCGAAAGATTCGTATGGCCTTCAGTTCGAAAAGATGTTCGCTCGTGGGTTCAACAATGCTCAGACTGCCAACGCTCAAAAGTCCAGCGACACACGTCAGCTCCAATCGGTAACTTCCAGTTGCCAGCAGTCCGATTCAGCCATGTACACATAGACCTCATAGGACCCTTACCGCCATCACGTGACTACAAGTACTGTCTAACTGCGATTGACCGGTACACCCGATGGCCGGAAGTGAAGCCACTAACAGACATAATGGCAGAAACAGTGGCTCAAGCTTTCTATGAGATGTGGATATCGCGTTTTGGCTGCCCAGAGACTGTGACAACAGACCAGGGTCGTCAATTCAACTCACGATTGTTTAAATCTTTGACAGATCTCTGTGGTATCCGACTACGCCACACGACTGCTTATCATCCTCAGGCGAACGGAATGGTCGAGCGTCTCCACAGGACCCTCAAAGCTGCTATTATGGCACATGGTGAGAAGAGCTGGACTGACATCTTACCTGTCGTTCTTCTCGGCATGAGAACTGCGTGGAAACCTGATCTGCAATGCTCCGTGGCAGAACTGGTATATGGTGAGCCCTTAAGGTTACCTGGTGAGTTCTTTCAAAACACTCACGCACACACCATACAACCACCAGACTTTGTCGCTCAGCTAAGGACGCACATCTCTCGTTTACGTCCTCAACATGCATCCAGACACGCACAAAATGCAGTTTTCATACACGGCGATCTAAAAAACGCAACGCATGTATTCCTAAGAACGGACGCACTTCGAGGTGCTTTAGAACCACCTTACACTGGACCATATCGTGTTTTGAGCATGACCGATAAAACTGTCACTTTGGATTTATTAAGAGGACCAGTGACAGTCTCCATTGATCGAATGAAACCTGCGTACACAACTACAACAACAACTTCGGAGTTTAAAAGCAAAGATTTGCCAACTGAAACATCGAAAGCTTCTACGGAAACCCCAGTTTTAACCAGAACCACACGATCTGGGCGTGCTGTCAGTTTTCCTGATTATTTTTCCGCAGGACCTTCCATCTCCAAGGGGGGTGGTGTGGCGGCACAGCACTAGCGGTGCCTACATACATCACTAGAAGCGACAAACAGCACATGCGAAGACCGATGTCGCCGAGCTGTGTACTGTTTGACGTTACGTGATGAATTTTTCCTTCCGCTTTCTATTTTTGCTTTTGTGTTTTCCCATCTTATTGAGCTTTGTAACTGTTTTCCCGATCTTCCTGATTATACTCCAGAGTGACCTAAATAAGATCAATTCTTTTCCTCACTTCCCTTGTCTGTGCCGGTGAAAATATAGCGGCAACACAACCCCGCCATAGGCGGAATACAACAGACGCTGGAGTCATGTTAGTCAAACATATTTTCAGTGCGTGGGAGGATCATAATGATGCGATAGGAGTATTTTATGATCTGTCAAAGGCATTCGATTGTGTAGACCACAAAACATTACTCTCAAAGTTAAAACACTATGGAATAAAAAAATTAAGTCTAGATCTTTTAAAATCATATTTAGAAGGAAGGGTTCAAAAAGCAGAAATAAATCGTATTAAATCGTCAGGCTCCCTTGTAAAAATGGGAGTCCCGCAGGGATCTATCTTAGGGCCGTTCCTTTTCCTAGTCTATGTAAATGATTTACCGTTTTTGGTACAAAAAATGTGTGAGATAGTGCTATATGCTGATGACACGTCACTTGTTTTTAAAATAAAGAGACAGGAAAATAATCTTGACGAAACAAATAATGCTCTCTCGCACGTTCTAGATTGGCTTACAGTAAATAATCTATTGTTAAATTCAAAAAAGACAAAATGTATGAAATTTACCCTACCTAACGTAAAATTAGTTGAAAACAACATTGTAATTGAAAATGATAAACTAGAATTTGTTGAAGATACTGTATTTTTGGGCATCACAATCGATGCCAAACTACAATGGGGTAAACATATTATAAAATTGGCACATAGACTAAGCTCCGCAGCATATGCCGTGAAAAGAATTCGAAAACTTACTGACGTTGCAACTGCTAGGCTTGTTTATTTTAGTTACTTCCATAGTATTATGTCCTATGGTATAATACTATGGGGCCGGGCAGCAGACATTGAGACTATCTTCATCTTGCAGAAGAGAGCGATCCGATTTATTTACAAGCTAGGTAGTAGGGACTCGCTAAGAGATTTTTTCAAAGAAACTAACATCTTAACAGTTGCAAGCCAGTACATTTATGAAAATATTATGTACGTTCGGAAAAATATTAAGCACTTCGAAACTCTTGGTAGCCATCATAACGTTAATACTAGGAATAAACATAAATTGTCAGTTCCACGATTTAGACTTGCAAAAGTTAATACTTCCTTCATGGGGCATTGTATAAGGTTCTACAACAAGATACCCCAAGATATATTAGAGTTACCCCCAACGCGATTTAAGAATTGTGTTAAGCACACTCTTTGCAAAAAAGCTTATTATAAAATCAACGATTATTTAGAAGACAAGGACGTATGGCATTAAATAGTAGTTTAATATCAAATTTAATCACAGGATAAATGTGTCTAGTGTTCAACACATCCAAGATATTATTTTGTAGGTCTGATTTGTATTAGCTTTAAGGTGATTTGAGAAAAGATGGTCAGAGTGGAGTTTTTTTTCGCTGCCTTTTTCTCCACTACAGACGGCCCCAAGGCAGCGACTAACATTATACATAACTGTATGTACATTGACATTCAACAAGCAGAATGTAAATTCTTTACGTTGAAATAAATTCTTGATTTTGATTTTGATTACATTGACAAGCATTAAATAATAAAAATATTGAAGGGTAGTTGTAAAAGGAAACGGAAACTAAAGAGGGGTTTGCAAATGGCTTCACGTCGCACGCTGGCGGCGGGAGGCCATTGCGTTCCGGAATATGGTGCTGATCGGATCTCCCGGCCAAAGTTTCTATTAGTAGTAACTATGAAACAAATGCAAAACAGCCCATTCTATCCTTTTTTTGCGCTAGTATTGTGCCCTCTGGCCACGTGGTCCGACTGCTTTTGTCCTACCAATTGCTAACCTTAATTATTGTCTGTATGTTATGACTGCACTTCACCGACCCGTTGTTATGTGGATAGACCTATTGTAGCTTACGTCACGTCATGTTTTCTAAAGTGTTAAACCAGGCACTGCAAGACATAAAAGACGTCTCGCAAAAAATCCATCACAACAATCCTCCCGCACCCGTAAATCGTCACCCGCCTGCTTTATCACGTCGATATGTAAATTTCATACAGCGTCACTACCCTTATAAAGACCCCGTTTGAATTGAAAATTTAGTGGAACCGGCGAGAGTACCGCCACGCCAGTGCTCCAACGTCTTTCAGCGAACTCGGAACGCTAGGCGACGGAGAATAATGGAAAATAACAAAACTTTCCACCGAAAACAAAACAAAAGCGGGAAAACCCCGAACGTCACAACGAGTGCGATCGAGAAACAAAATACGATCGTGCGCGAATGAGTGCCTAGTAAGGTCTCCCAGCACCGCGCTTTGTTACAAATTAGACGGGAAACGGAGAACGAAAGGTGTACGATAAGCCTGTGACGATTGTACAGAAGTGACGTATCACGTGGCATTTCGATCTGTCAAAATGTGACAGAGATAGCAGATAAGCGGGCGGGGGAGGGGGTGCGCTCGCGTGCCGACTCCATACGGAATATTAATACGGACGTAAGTAAACAAAAGACTTCCTTTACGACTTAGATAAGAGTTTTATATTTTGATTGTTTCAAGCAGTAAAAGTTTCTAAGCAGCACGGCGAGAGTTTGCCCCGGGTAAGTTTACCTGTGACGTCATAAAACAAAGATGGCGGCGCCAGGAAGGAAACTTTTGTCAGATGTTATAGATGGCGCTGGAATCGGGGTGAAAGTGAACTCCAGTTAGGTAATTGAGGAACTTGACCTTCAGGTAGAGCTTTTTAGGGCCCCGTAGTCAATGAGGAACCCTTTTAGTTGCGCCATGTCTGTCTGTCTACCTGTTTGCGGCTTAGCGTAGAGATGATAAGAATTAGAGCTGCAGTTTGTAATAGATATAGACAATTTATATATTTATTTTGGGGACAAAACGGTAGAATAAAATATCGATATATTTATTTACGGTGACTTGCAACTTTTTCTCGCCTACACCATATCTTTGGATTGGTCGTTAAAAATATTGTGGGATGAGGAAGATCATTTCTAGATTTAATAATTACATTGTTACATTAAATTACATAAAAAGCTTATACTTTATTTAAAATATGTATATATATATATAAACTCACGCCTGTTATCCCCGAGGGGGTAGGCAATCACTAGAACTGGGCCTTTATTTATTCTTCATGTATTTTATTTATGTTAAACATAAACATTTACATACAGGGACATTCATTGCTTCTGGCCCCACACTAGGATACCCTGTGTCGTGGGAACTAGAAACAGCGACGTCACAAACATGTAAACATCCAAGACCTGTAGTTTTTTTTTTCTCCCCAGCTGGGGATCGAACCCGGGACCTCTCGCATGCCAAGCAGATGCGCTAACCGCTACGCCACAGAGGTCGTCATACTCGTCATGTCTTTTGACTTGTCTATTGTCTATTGACTTTTTTATTCTGATATTTTGAAAAGTATCAGAGTTACAGGAAAAAAATATCAGTATGTATTAATTTCTTTACATGGTCTCTCTGTTAAATTTGAAACATTTGTGCAAGTTCTCCATTAAGCGATATGCCGAGTTACCGTACCATTGAATGCGATTTATTACTAGGATATATAGAATATAATAAACACTTAAGAACTATTTTAAAGGAAAAATCGATTTTCTTTCTTACTTTCTTCTTGACATGAAATTGGCTTCGATGTTCTTCTTTAATCTTCGACAGCAAACTTTTTGTTTTGACTTTGAAACGACGCAATGAATCTTGAAACACAAAATTTCTCTCACCAGTTTCAGTTGCTGCGTAGAGGTTCTCATCTGCAGGACTTTTTTCAGCACTTGTCATTACGGAATTTAATAAGCGAGGGGAGGTATGTGTGTCGAAGTGGGTGATCTCATCAGCGCCGGAATGGCATGGCGGGTGCCACACGGACGTGAGGGTATGACGACCTCTGACGACGCAGGGGTTAGCGCATCTGCCTACCATGCGAGAGGTTCCGGGTTCGAACCCCGGCTGGGGACAAAAAAAAACCCAGGTCTTGGAAGTTTATGTGTTTGTGATGTCGCTGTTTCTGGTTTCCACGACACAGGGTATCCTAGTATGGGGCCAGAAGTAATGTATGTGCCTGTATGTATTTTTTTATGAGATTTTGATTGTATGGGTCAAAATTGGTTAAGGTTTTGGTACAGAGGCCATGTTTACTTCGACTTTTGCAATAATTCTTTTTGGGTAACTAAATGAGACTAGAATGAGTGATGTACAAGGATCGTGGATCGTGGAAAGTGACAGTCTCTGGTCTCTTCCTACCCCTCTGGGATAAAGGCTTGAGTTTATGGTTGTCAATGAGTCTAATAATAGGCCACTGTGATCGACTTCCTCAGCTCATCAAGATTATAAAATGTTTGGTTTACTTATGAGCTTGTTTTATGATTTTTAGGGCTCCACGTACAAATGGTAAGGGACCCTGTTACTAAGACACCATTGTCTGTCTGTCTTACTGTCTGTCTGTCGGGCACCAGGCTATGCATGAACCGTGATAGCTAGGCAGTTTTTTTTATAGACGATGTATTTCTGTTGCCGCTATAACAAAATAATCAACAAACGTGAATTTTTTGCCGTTTCTTACTCGATATTAATCACGGTAATAGGTAAACGCTTGAAATATCTACGGAATATTTAGTTTTCATTTTAAAAATAAATAATAAAATAAAATAAATATTTTAGTGAGCTCCCACACAACGAAGGTTTTTTTTTACTTTTTTCGCTCGATATTAAAAACGTTGAAATATTCAAACGATCTATCGACAATTGTACGGAACCCTTCGTGAGCGAGTCCGACTTACACTTGGCCGATTTTTTATGTTTCTGTCCAGCTGTCTGTTGACAGTAATACTGTTCGTCGTTCTAGTCGATGACAATTATGTATAAAGACGTTACAGAAGTAGTGTTACCACAATGTTAATTAGGATGATAAAATCAGTTGATGATGACCGCTAAAATACCCTGAAAAGTTAAACTTTTAAATCGGGAAAGTGACCAATTAGTGAAATTGACGAATTAGGGAAAATGACGAGTGACCCTCTAACCCTATTCAAAGAGTTCAAATTCTAAGAAAATATATTTTTTTCACAAAATCGCACCCCAATCGAGACCTAATGAAAACAGAGCCCTTTTCAGATATTCTAACTCCAATCGGCCTAACCGAAGTGATGACGGCGCCAAATAGAAATTAATACTGACTCTGCCAGCCTCTGCCATCGGTAGGTGATTAGGAGGAGAGAGTCAGACGATTCAACCCTTCTCTTCCCTCCCCTCCCCTCTTTCCCGGCACACTCGAGAGGGGTCGGTTATTAAGTGAGTGTGTTTCATCATTTCGTAGTTAAAGTTAACTGTCGACGGATAGGTACCTATTGAAACTCGCGCCGGCATTTGGAAACTTTATTGACGGTCAGTGGTAATTGGATGGGCTAAATATTGTTCACACGATGTGGTTCAGAATTACTCATTCATTAGACTATTATTATTAAGAAATGTGTGTTGTTATATAGACGCTCTTAAATACATGAACCGATTTAAATGAAATAATGCTTAGAGATAGATCGTACTCTAGTTAAAATAGATTTTAAACACTGAAGTCACTTTGTTTGCGTTGATATTACAAGCTACTATCGCTCTAAAATTTAATTAGAAATCAGAAATTAATTTAAATGTTCTTAATTTACAATCTCTTTGTTGATTGTTGTCGCTGCGTTCGTGTCAACATTGCCTCTGGCCCCACACTAGGATATCCTGTGTCGTGGGAACCAGAAACAGCGACATCAAAAACATGTATCCATCCAAGACCTGTGGTTTTTTTATCCCCAGCCGGGGTTCTAACCAAGGACCTGTCGCATGGTAGGCAGATGCGCTAACCGCTGCGCCACAGAGGTCGTCAGACAGTGAGAAAGGATGATGTCCTTCTTCTGCTTTGCGTATCAACATTTTCTAGATTTAATTATGTCCTGTCGATTATAAAAATGTTGGCCGAAGCCCCTATTTCTTTTTCTTTTTTTATTATTTACATACCGGCACATACATTGGTTCTGGCCCCACACTAAGATACCTGGTGTCGTGGGAACCAGAAACAGAGACATCACAAACATGTAAACATCCAAGACCTGCATTTTTTTGTTCTCAGGTGGTGTTCGAACCCATGACCTGTCGCATGGTAGGCAGACCTTAGACCAGGGTCTAGATTCTATTAATGCATTATAGTACAATGACAACAGTGTACCCGCGCACACAATATCAAACTTCCTAGGCGTCAATGGTATGAAAAATCTGGTCACGTGACCCGACCATGTATCTGTCATTGTACTATAATGCACTAACAAAATCGAGGCCCTGAACTTTTTTACATTGAATGGTATCCTGTCGATTGTAAATAAAGTGTGGCCGAAGCCCCTATTCCATCACGAGCCGTCGCCGTCGCCTGGGGTCGCGAGGGCACCTCCAGGGCCGCGCCGCCGGGACTCAGGGCCGCCTCAGGGCCCGATTACCATAACAAGACCCCCATTAGGGGCGCCCGTAACGATCTTTTGTTACTGCAACTACAATTTGACGTGCGAACGCTTCGTTTGTCAATTGCCATCGATTATTTACGGCGAGCACGCAGCCGCGGGCTAATCCAGGGGGGCATCCGCTAGATGCTGTTCTCAGCCGACCGCGCTGGATGGAGGGTAGTGTTTTTCGAGTGTTGAGTGTGGGTAGGTGGCCTCGAAAATGGCCAATTCCTGAAAAAAAATCAACTGATCAGCTGGAGTTTTCGTTTTAAAACCACTTTTCCTTTCTAATTTTTTTAAGGTTAATATTTTTCACAGTTTGCATTTTATTTTATGTATAATTTTATTTAATTTGATTTTTACGCGCTCTACTAATGCCGCATCCTTGAGTGACTAAACAAAGCCACAACAAAGCCGAAAAACATTTTATGACACAGCTTAACCTATTTTCAATCTCAAGGTATTTTTTTTTTATTATAAGTACTTAATTAATTACAAAAACCGAAACTCGCTTCAAGAAATCTATTAAACCCATCCACAGTAATTAATTTACCTATTTGACATTTTATCAAATATTTAGCTAGACATTCACTACTTACTAGGTTACTTTTGTTGGCCAAGCCTGTAGTTGCCTGTAGTTGTAGCCTGCGTTTTTTATTTTTATTTTGAGTTTTTTTTTTATTTTAGTTTATGGCTCTGTTTCTGAATTAAGAATTCCGTTAAATAACTATTTAACTGTAGTACTGTCTCGTAAAAATTCTTAGAAAAAAGCATAGCAGAACTTAAGTATTTAGTTAGCTCTGCTAATAAGTATATCGTTAGTTAATGCAATTCTCAATTTAGAAACCGGCTCTGTACGTAGTCTCACTTTTTACAAATCGGCTTTTTATTTTCACAATAACTTTTTTCCTCACTAACTAGATAACAAGTGGTTTTAAATTCGAATTTGCATAATAATGCGTCATGGGCGAGGGTAGTGTAATGAAGTTGTCGGGTGTTGTGATGTGACGTCACCGGTGACGTCAGACCGGTGGCTGACGCTGACAATATTCATTTCACGGTGTCTGCACACGTGATAAGAATTGTGTTAGATGAATGAGCACGTCTCTATCGCGAAACAAGAGTAGGTATATGCCTGTCTGAAAGGTCAGCTATAGCTGTATTTAGCTGGAGTTTTTCTATGGCTGTCTACGCTCTATTGATAGAAGTTTGATACTGAGTTGTTATTACGAAATTTTAAGTCACTACTACGAGTATGTTTGTAGATTTAATTTTAGATATAGCATAGACATAATGAATAAAACTCAAATATAGCGAAATTAGTTTCTTAAAATGGTCAAAATTATCAAAATAAATTATAAAAAACATACTATATCAAAAATAAGTAGCAGGCTGCCGATTTCTAGATTACTTAATTGTAGCATTGTATCAAATTTCCTTAGAAAAGAGCGTGACAGCACGTTACTTAAGTTTTTACCTAGCGTAAATTCTCAGTTCAGATATCGGCCCATGGCCAATTAGATAATGGTGATGACGTTTTTTCACCTTGCTGAAGTAAGATAGGGTTTTTGGAAAAACTCTAGACACTTTATGATTGCGACAAATTGGTTGTAATGAGCAAAAGTAAATTACAACGGCGCAGACGCAGTCCCAGTATTTTTTGACAGAGAAGAGAACGAAAAAACATAGACGAAATAAATGATGTACATATATTGATTGACACCACCGTAAAAGGTCATCGACGTGAGCACTGCAAACATTCTTTAGTAAAGGTCCACGTTTGGCATCCATACAGAAGCGTTCGGGAGAACAACTGTGTCCATAGGTTTCATTTTTAGTGCTATTGGCATCATCTTCATCATCAGGCTATATTATTCCACTGCTGGACATAGCCCTCCCCTAATGAGCGCCATAACGCCCTGTCTTCAGCTTGCCGCTTCCAGCATCTGCCTGCAGTTTTTCGCAGATCGTCATCCCACCCCACCTGGTCGGAGGGCGTCTTACACTATATTGGCATATTTCACTTGAAAATATCTTTCAGTAAGTATTGGTCAGTACTTACTACATGCTTTTTTTATTCTTCTTTCTATATCACCAGTCGTTTGATCAGTGACCAATACCATATAAAATATACACCATAAATAAATATTTGGACACTTTGGAAATGTTAAAATAGATAACCCTATAAAGAGGTCGTAATGTTGAGGCTGGCCACTACGAAAACATGGAAAAAGAAAAACACGCGTCGAACTCGCGGGCGGACGATTAAAAAAAACATTCGGTGCGCAGCACGTGCTGGAAATTACCAATATCCCATGATAGAACAAGCGCGGCGCTCGCGAGATGTTTTTAGTGCAAATGAGCAAAGTAAACATTGCTCGGCCGTTTGTTGGTAGGTACTATTAGACGGATATACAAGCCGACCATGCTTGAACATTCAGTTTGTTACCATTCGCTTGCTGATCGCATTTTGCAATAAGTAATGGACTACAGATTGTATCTTTTTATGAGGATACTGGCAAGTGATAACCAGTGGTCTTAAGCTATGTAGGTTAATATAGGAAAAACAAGAAATCGTGGGGGATACATGATTGTTTTGAAAAAAACTATTTCTAACACAAAAGAATAAATAAACAAAAAAAAAGAAAACAAAAAGTTATGCTAGCAGAGCGTGGTTTCGATCCACGGACCTCTGGGTTATGGGCCCAGCACGCTTCCACTGCGCCACTCTGCTCATATATTATCGTGCGAAATAATGGTACGCCTTCTGTGACTGTCGCTTACGACATTTTCTAAGAATAGAGCGCACTGTGTCGTAATCTTATCGGATGTAGAGTTTGTGTAGACTGACGAAAATATGTAGAATATTCGTACAGACATTATCATCAGCCATTTGACACCCAGTGCAGGACTTAGGTCCTCCGGTATTTTCCATACACACGCAATAAGCAGTACTCAAATATATATTTTTTATAACTTTTATGAAAAAATCATCATAGAATCGCTCGTAGCCGGGGCTGCCTGAGTGATCTTAAACGATCACTAAGGTTAAGCAACATACGGCGCGTTCGGTCCATGGATGGGTCACCGTCTATGATTAACGCTAGTGGCATTTTTCCGAGCGGTTCCGTGCTTTGGCAGTTGGTGCCGGCTGCTGTCGTTAAGCCGAGTCAGAGGCCTTAAGGCGGCTTGAAAACTTCTGACAGTAAGACCAGCCACTAGTCTTACAAGCCTCCACCAATCCGGACTTGGCCCCCGTGGTGGAGTATGGCCTATACCTTCCTCAGGGAAGAGACCCGTGCCCCTCGGTGGGGACATAATGGGTTGATGATGATGAAAAAATCACCACGACCATTGAAATTAACACAACATTAAGGCATCAATGTTCAAAATCTATTCCGAACAATCATAATTTAATGGTTTCAAAACCGTTATCATACCTCAGCGCTTGAAATTGAGGGCGCGTGTGCTAATTAAAACCCATACTCTCTCTCTTTTTCTTTCGCTCTCTCTCTCGGTCTAAGAGAAAGCCTGTACCCTGCGTGAGGACGTACAAAGACTTAATAAAAAACTGTTATCATAGCCAAAACGTGGTTGTTTTTTTCCCCTGACCCTTTGAAGCTAACAGGAACGAATGATTCCAACCACTTCAGACTGCATAAACAAGTGTTTCCAAACTCCTCGAGCAATATTTTTAAAGCAGCCTCTCGACCATTCGGCTGAGCGCATCACAATACCGTATCGTTGCCCCGGGCAACGGTTAGTAACGAATGAGTTACGCAGAATTGGCTCCGAAGGACGCTTCGGTAGGTCGGTGAGAGTGGGCGCATATGGCTGCGGAGTCGCCACTTCGAGTTTGGGAACTTAACTATGGGTACATTTGCTTTCAAATTTAATGCAGAAAGTAGAGATTTGTACATTCGATTGACAGGAAAGTCAAGTGCGTTACGAGTGACGTTGCAATTAATGTTTAAAAAAATATATATGGGGGCCGCCGTACCTTCATTTGCACAAATCTGCCCTCGTGAGGAATTATTTTTTCACCTATAGATATACCACCAGGGAGCCCAATTTTGCATCCAAAGTAAAAACGCAGTAATTTTATTTGTTTTAAAATTGGGGTAGCCTTACGACTTAAGGCTTACCTACCAACCTTACGACTTAAGACTACAAAAAATAGACAACAACCTTTTCTCAAACCTACTAAATATACGTATATAATTTAATAAAAATCGGTCAATCCCCTTTCGGAAGACTATACGCACTAACACTGCGACACGAGAAATTTCTATATTAAAAAAAAAGTATGTTTGAATGACTCGCGATGTTCACAAACCCATACAATGAACAACTACATACATTGAACGTGTCTAATTGCGATTACTTATTAGGTTTTCATGATCATCTTGATCATCAGCCCATCTCTGCCCACAGCTGGGTATAAGCCTCTACCTTAGGGTCTGTCGCCATTCGCATCCACGGCCACCCTGCCATATGCCAACCTGGCCACATCGTCGGACCATCGGGCTGTTGGTCTACCGACTGACCGCTGCCCGCTTCTCGGCCGCCACCCCGTTATTACGCTGCCCTGCTAAAATTTATTTGTTTAATTTAATTATAATAAAGTGATCTTGTATTCCCGACATTTTGCCAACGTTGCAGTTTACTTACTTAATAAATAATCACGATTAGGCCCATTTTATTAACAACAATTAATTAAAATTTTACAAGCAAAATGCTGTTTACTGTGATCACCACACTATACCTAGACTAGTCAACATGTCCCTTTTCAGACAAAATTTTGGTATAGTCTCCGAAAATTACGATCAAGGTGTCATTCGATTCGGTATATTATATAGAAAGTTTGAGGAAAAGTCCCGAAAGGGGCCGGTAAAAATTGCAAAGGCTATAAATAATTAAAGGTTGGCCTGCGATGGCCTTTACAGTAGACATCACGTCGGCCTTTACATACGTGCACTGTGTCCGGTTATGTTACGAGTGATTTTGCAACAAAAATGACCAGCAGCAAATTATTATCTTGAGTATGAATGATCTTACCGAGACGAAGATTGTACTGTAATCAGTTGGGTTAGATTAGGTTAGACCTTGACCATGACCTTGACACAATTAAAATTGATAATATTAACAATTAAAAACCATTATTATGGTGAGCCCACGCGTGAGCAGCGGGACGCAGAAGCCCACACTATTATGTATTCTGTGGCTCAAGCGTATGTGATGGCGCTAGGGACCCTATTAAAATTAATATAGTTCTCCTTATTTGGACAGCGAGTGAGCTAATTGTCTACTGATCGCACCGACCGACACAACAATGAGGCGTTTTCAAAAAAAAAAAACTAGTTCCACAACACTTACTAGATGGCGTGAAAGTCAGAAAAATATATCTGTCAAATCCACCCGACAAAACATTTTATGTAAAAAGGATGCCAAGACACAAGCTCATGATGTGATATGTATGCGTACAGTTTGTCAAGAAATACAAGAAACCGGAAGTGAAAGTTTACTAATTGTTTTATTGAAAAATCTAAACATTTACTGTATTTATTGAAACACAATCCCTTAATTTATGGAAAAGCTTAAGTTTTTAATTTATATCATGCTTGCAAGTGCAAGCTATTAACAAACATAGTCAAAAAGTCTGAGCAAAACCGTACTCTTTAATTTCTACATTTTCTTGACAGGCTGTATGTATCTACAGTTTAAAAAGTTATCAGAACTCATGCATGACTATCTATGTTACATAATTTTATTATCATTTTATTTATTACCTTAGCTTAAGGCTTGGCCGTTACTTCTTAACTAAGGAAAGAAATTGTGTATTGTAAAACGGCCAAGCCCTCTACTTTACCATGATGATTGTATGATTGGCAAAATTAGGGCTTGTTTTGTCATCCTTTTTATGAAATGTGTTTTTGTAGGATGGTTTATTTATTCGGGCTGTGTTTTATTCCATACAAAAGTTTTCGTCGCTTTCTGACTTTTCTAGTAATCTGACCTAATTTGGCCCCATACACTTTCTATCCCTATCAACAGCAAAATTAGATGGTATGATGTAGGATTGGTACTTAATCTACGAAACACTTCAAGAAGAGGTAGGTGGGTGAATCTACTCAAATTGACGGCGTCGTTGTCCTTGGAAGTGTCACACTAATATTTTGTCAAAAAAACAGGTTGTTAAAGATATTTTTATTTCTATATTAGTTGGAGTTGACTGACAATCTTACATACTGGAACGACAATAACCGTATATTTATTATATTTCTGTTGTGCAGAACTGTGAGAGATTAATGACAACAATGACGAATTAGCGACAATTCGAGGAGATTCACCCAGGTAGGTAGTGCACTATCCATCTTCTCGCGTCTTGGCGAGGGCACTCCCGTGCCCCTAGAAGACTGCACAGACTAAGTAGGAAATACTGTAATTTTGTTACACTGCTGTACTGTATGTAAGTTTTTACTTACTTTACTTTTAGTTTTGGTTTCGATACCTTGTAAATTAGGAACTTTCTTTGAGTATACAAAAATGCGTACCTGTGCCGTTGTGACTTGCAAAAATACAGGAATTCATACATTCCCCAGTACCAATGAAACCCTGAAGCGACAATGGATCAAAGCAACCAGAGTCGATGTAAATCGAAAAATTGGATGGAACATGCGTAAACATTCATGAATTTGTTCGGATCATTTCACCCCAAACGATTATATGACACGTAAGTATGAATTTTTTCGTTTAAGTTCAGTAAAATAAAATATTAGTAAAGTAGATGTAAAATACTATTATTCAATTTTGCTTTTCTCTGTTTTTAGGTGGCAAACTAAGAATACTAAAGAAAACAGCTGTACCATCCATTTTTCCTTGGACGGCAATGGCTTCGACTTCATCGAGTGATATTGCCGAACCGAGAGATTCGGAACGGTCGACCTAACCAACACCCAGTACATTCATTAACTGTCAAATTCTCGCGACTTTTGGCGTTGTCGCGCGCGCGTCCTCGTACAGTGCCACCATCTTATCTGTTCAGTTGATAGCGGCGCTAGTGGAGAATTTACTAGTAAAATTTGAGGAATTTACCTAGACAAATGAGAATATTTTAACCTGTCTTTCAATTTTAATGAAAATATATCTATAAATCTTAGTGACTGAATAAATAAAACAAAAAATGGGGAACAGGATTTACAATTTATATGTTAGTTAAAATTTTGCCCACCTGAACAGATAACTTGGTGGCGCTGTACTACCTTTGCTGCGTCAAGAAGCGAGCGGTCACAACCACAGATTAAATAAAAAATGCTACGTTGATGACAGAACTATTTTCGCCAACTGAGCGCCATCTATTATTGAGTTTTTGTGTTATTAACTTTTTTTTTCTGAAAACGGCTCATTCTAAAACACTCTTCTAAAATTATAAATAATATGTTTACTAGATTAATCTAGCTTAAAAAATATCAGTACTACTAATGCTATGGACTTGTTCTGAAATAAAACTGTTGAATTTGATACTAAACTATTCGTTTTTGGTAAGGCGAAGTAGGCCTAATAGACGCTTGCATTCATAAGCCAAAGTAACATGTGGCCAGAGCAATAAACGTATATTTGTTACAATAAAGAGCTACAAAATAACCAACCCCCGATGGTTGGAAATTAACGAAATGGCATATCATTTTCGTCACCAGTTAGGGTAAATGCCCAATAACTGTCACCGACTAACTCGCACAGTGTTTTTACGTCATACACTTGACAAAGGTTTTATAAGGTCGCTAACTTTGTTTTAGAGGAGGACGTCTACAATACTGAGTGACTTAGAAGGCACAATTCCCGATGTGGCAAAGAAAGAGAAATAGCCTATGGAGTAGAATAAGTTATAGAGGGTATTCATTATGAGATTTAATAATTTTCCCTTACCATCCCTGAAATTTTGGAATTTGGACAGCTGATTCAAACTGTGTAAGATACCTTAATAATCCGAAGTCAAAAATTAAAAAGTTTATCAGTTGTTATTCACCGGAAAATACTATTTGAATCCAGTAAAAACACAACCTTACTGTTCATGCGTTTTACTATAATATGTGACACGTATAATAACGTCATAGGACGATAGGTCGTCTGGTCTTTAGCCCTTCCAAGAAAAAGTATCTTACTGGAGTTCACCAGAACTTCACCACTTGGGGTGCAGTGGCCTATCAGAAGTTCGTCTTTACGATTGTGATACGCGAACTATAATATTTCAGCAGTGTTATTTTAGCATAATTTATGTAGCATAATAACGTCTATTTAGATATATAAGATATATTTTTGGACCTCAATAATTCATCATTTAACGATAGATACAGTCGACAACACAGTCATATGAAACGGCATTGAAGTAAAATAGACGCAGTCATGCAACTGTTATTGAACTACAATCTAAGAGGCCCTGGTCTATCGATATAACATAACTTAACATTTTTACTTTTTTTTTAACATTTACATACAGGCACATACATTGTTTCTGGCCCCACACTAGGATACCCTGTGTCTTGGGAACCAGAAACAGCGACGTCACAAACATGTAAACATCCAAGACCTGGTTTTCTTTTTTTTTTGTCCCCAGCCGGGATTGGAACCCGGAACCTCTTGCATAGTAGACAGATGCGCTAACCAATTCGCCACAGAGGTCGTCGTCAGAGGATATCGTGCCGTGAAACTCGCAATAGCCCCACAGTTCAGGGCTCCAGCGACCAGCTCCGTTCTTCGCCCCGCGGCGCCCAATAAAACTGCACAAAGGCACCCCGCAGCGCTTGCAGCGCGTTCTTTACGGCATTAGGACGGTTAATCTGCTGGGATTAGGAGGGTGTTCGGCTGCATTGGCTTTTTCCTCCGCCTCGTTTATTGTCTGTGACGATAGCCGATTAGGCAGTTTGGGAGACAGCGGTTTAGTTTCTTGCGTCTTTGATGTAATGGTTTCCTTTTTGTTGCTTAGTTTCTCTGCCTGATTAGGCGTTTAAAGAGTAGGCTTCCTCCTGGCTCCGAACCATCGCAGCATCTTACTCCCACTCATTGCGTAAAGAAATATCGCACTATTACATCGCTTACACATTGAACTCGAAAGAAAGTCCTTATTTCAAAGATAATTTTCAATAAGATCGAGTTCAAAGATGAGCCTTTGACCAGCTAAATAAAGTCATGGTTAACAAGGCACAGGCCTTTTCCCAGAGAATATGGTCTTACGGTGCTTGCCCACCATGGATCGGCAATTTCAATCAGCGTTGAGGTATTTGAACACCTCAGAAGCTCCGATTTTCTCAGGATGTTTTTCTTCAATGTTTGCGAGTAGTATAGCTTCACAATATAACTTCAGAAATCTGCATAATTTAGAAAACAACGTAACGCCAAGATTCAAATCTTCGGCTTCTCGAATGCTCTACAGCTGTGGACCGTAAGACTGCTCACCAGTTCTATTTTCAACACTAATCTGCTCTAGTCTCATTCTTAGCACGCAAACTGCTAGCATCGTTTTAACCTCCACAAGTGCCATACGGTCAACATAAATTACCTCATTAGAACAAAAACCCCACGCACCCTGACAAAGAAGGGGTTTTACCGAAGGGTGCATTACTCTCGAGCTATAAAGCAAAATTAAAACTTTTCGATACACTGCGTCGTGACAAAAGAACCATGCCAGTTCTGACTAAATACTCCGTATCAAGGTGTCGTTAGTCAAAATGAATGAGCGCATTATTCAAAAACGTCATATTCATTCAATGGGATGCAAAGGAATTTGAACTGTATTAATGTGAGTAACAATGCGGATTTCGTGAATTTAGCATCGTCGGATAGGACGGGGAGCGACTTGGTGTTAGCAATAGAAAAATCTTCATAAATAGGGGTTGGCGTGTGACAGTGCTGCCCTACTTTAATAAATTATTTCGGCAATCTCGCGAATTGTTTTACGAGCGCCTTTCATATCCTTATTATTTGTCGCCGGAATCTCAAGAACAAACGGAATGGACGTCTGCGCTGCCACATTCCTTAATTCACCAACTTTTTCTACACCATTCATCGTCGCTTTAACATTCTTGGCAAATGTCGGGGAACTTTTTACTGACTTTGTCTTACTACATCGGAATTGAAACAATATCTCCTCGTTCGAGAGTCCCAAAGTCACGACAGCATCATTGTTTTATGCGACTGTTAAACAGCCATTATTTCAAAATAATACTTTTTAGTGTATCCCTTGCTCTCCCTTGCATCATTCACATAATAGTTGGTCGCCATCAAAAGGGACGTTTAACAAATGATACGACGCACTTCTATTGTTGAGTCTTTTGTTGTTTTGCTGGTGTATCTCCGCGTTCATCATTGAAAGGTCTTAATAGACCGGTTCACGGTTTTCCGTTGTAGACTTTATTGCTTCCATCTAAAATCCATAATGCAGTTTAAAAAAATGCATGACTTGTAGTTTGGCGGACGTTCGCTCGTGTAGAAATGTTGTATAGCTAATAAGTCACATGTGTATAATTATTATTTTATTGCGCATTATTTGTCTGCGAGTCATGAACGTTTATGTTTGGGTGCAGCGAAGCTTTTTTCATTTTTGCATTTGGTCGCATCATCAAGTCATTGTTTTGTCCCGGGCGTAGGACGTGCCGGTATTTATTTTCAGAGCGCAATGCCATTCATAAGTATGATTTATGACTTGGATGTGATCTCCTACGCACGAAGGCGCAATGCAGCCTCGTGTTTCATACCAAAACCCGATGAGAAGTTCACTGAATATCTACAGTTCGATAACTTCCACACAACATAATCACTTGACTTGGTACCAAACTAGGATACCCACAGTCTTCAAACGAGATGCCCCGTGGCCCTCAAGCTCAGGGAGCCCTCGCCAGAAAATCTCGATCGAACTGAACTTTGGAAAATTTACTAAGTATTAATTATTGTAATTTGTGTCATTACTGTTTAATATTTTTATTAACAACCCTGCAGTGCACAAAAAAAGAGCTGATGATAAAGTAGCTTACCATTTTTAAAGTACCTATTTCATAATTTTTCTCGATAAAACGTAAGGAGTTTACATAGCAGTTCGGGCTCCATTTTTTTTATTTTCCCCAGGGCCCTTGGTTACCTAGCTACGCCACTGGATACCCTGTCCTATGGTAACCAGGCAAAGACTTGGAAAAACACCCAGACTGAGGCCATTTGTACAAATGAACGGCGGCCCAGTGGGAATCAAACCCGCGACCTCTTTCTTGGTAAGCTAAGCACCTTAACGGCTCGACCAACGAGGCAATCATCGTTATCCCAAAACTGATCTTACTTTAAAAGCACGAGGTCGACGAGCGATATAGGGTCAGTTTCTGAACTGAGAATTTCGCTAAGTAACTACTTAACTGTGATGCTGTCTCGTCATATTTCTGAGAAAAGAGCGAGACAGAACGTTACATAAGTATTTACTTAGTGAAAATTCACAATTCAGAAACGGGCCCTTAGTAACCTCGTACAGTCGACAGCACATCATCCTATACACCCATGCACTCTACTCCGTTGCATTACGAGCGACATTGCAACTAAAATGTGAAGTTTGACGTGCTGTCGACTGTACTGCTTGGTTCATTTGGGCCATGATACAATAAGCAAAATAACGTCACATGGGCACTCTACTCCGTTGCATTACGAGCGACATTGCAACTAAAATGTGAAGTTTGACGTGCTGTCGACTGTACTGCTTGGTTCATTTGGGCCATGATACAGTCAGCAAAATAACGTCACACAATATTTCACCGTCACATCGACTGCAGTCGGCACTATTTTACTCCGGGATCGTTTTGTTTTGGGTGCAAAAATCGCCATCTCATTCTATTGATAGCGATCGCCACGTGCGGCTTTGTTCGGGTGGTAGCTAGTGGCTCGACTCCCAAGGCCCGGGTTCGGTGCCGGCCCTGGCACGTGTACTTCATTATTTTCGCGCCAAAATGTTCCGCCGTCGCTTTGTTAGGAGATTAGGCGTGAGCTAGGGTGGAGGAGCGCGTTGTTGGCCCTCCGTTGCAAGGAAGCTGTGTTCGGAATTATTATTCTTTTATTAATTAATTAAGGACGTGCAACTCGCAGATTTTTTAAGGAAAAAAAATCCGCTGGCTTTGTGACTTAACGTAGGACTTTGCCTCCGATTGCTTATACTCGTAATGTATTTCCAGTGGAAGTAAGTATTTTTTATGTTATGTTAGTATGGTTGTCTGAAAGAAATTACTTTTAGTAACAAGGCCACCAATTGCACTATAGTACGTTATTGTCAAATCTCATCATGTGTAATTCTTGATGTATGTAGAATAAAGAATATTCTATACATCTATCTATTTTGTTACACCAAAAGGTCGTTGTACTCGTACAGCGTTTAGTTTAGTTTTTATTATGTTTTTGAATTCGTAAGAATTTAATCCTGCTTCAACTTCATATCGATGTCCAAATTTGCATAATTTTCGAAAACTTTTGGCTCTATTTCCAAAAAAAAAAAATCCCTCCACTGACCGATAGGGTCCATAACCAGCCTTGCACCCTACACCCCGCGTCACCAGTATCGATGGCGGGTTTGTTTTATTCCGCTTTTTCGCCCCTTATTAATCACCCCCAATACAAAAATATTGAAACACAGGCGCGGCGCGCGCGCAGCGTGCCTGGGCGGTGCCCGGCCATATTTATTATTTCTGTCACCATTGTGCGTTCGGATTAAAGCTAGTATTTAGATGAAATTGGGGATATGGCTCGCTAATCTCGCGCCGCGTTCATTGTGGTCGTCGACGATCGATTTTTTGGGGATTTGCGCAACTGTTTTTGGTGTCAGCTAACGCTTGTCCATGTGAAAATATTGTTTCAAGAATTAGGTTATTATTGCAACATCTTTGTTATCAGTCGTCAACGTTGTTAGCATTGTTAGCCATTACTGTGATATTAAGGTGACTGTTGGCATGATGATTGTTAATGATGGTAGAGTTTAGTACATGGATATACTTAGACACACATCTGTGACCCGGAGGGAAAGGCAGGGTCCAGGTTATACCACGTGCCATGATCCTGACACAATTTTGTGCACCATCATAATTCTTCAAAAACTGGTGGTAAAGTTAAACATCACAAATAGTTATAATACTATACATAAGCTCACGCCTGTATCCCAGAGGGATAGACAGAATTATAATAATAACTTCCACACAACACAATCACTTGAACTGGTTCCAAACTAGGATACCCAGTGCTATGGTGGTCCGCTTCAGACCCACCTTCCTCCTGGTGGTACGGTGGGTCTTTTATAGTTAAACGGTACCACCGAGTGTAGGTCATTAGTGGTGGCCCACATATCTCAAATAAAATTGTTCAAAAAATTTAGAAGAAGAAATATAGTAGCTACCTGCAAACTTGAGTGTTTTTATTACTTTCAGCTCGACATTTCGACATCACATCACTATTAGTCAGTGGTATCGTTTAATTTTAAAAGACCCACCGTACCACCAGGGGTGGTCAGGGGTACGCTGGGTCTGAAAGCGATGGTGGTCAAGTACACGCATTAGCTCCAAGGTGCTAGTGTATCATCGAAATAATCATAATTATGAAGCCATTTTTATTATTAAAACCAACATTGAGTAAACAGATCTTTCACTCTAAGGGCCAGTTTCTGAATCGATAATTTTCGTTAAGAAACTATCTACCTACCTACATAACTGTAGTGCTGTCTCGTCAAATTTCACACAGAAGATCGTGATAGAACGTTACTCAAGTATTCATTGCGCAATTCTCTGATCAGAAACTGGCCCTAAGATGCCTTATTAAGTAAAGAATCATCATCATCATCATTCAGTCACAAGGAGTCTACTGCTGGACATAGGCCTCCTCCATGGATTTTTTGTTTTGTACAATTTTTTTGTTTTATTTTTGGATTTGTTCTGTTATTTATTTATTTATTTTATTTATTTATTCTAAGTTATTACAGTAACAGTTATTGTGGGGTGTGTACCGTTTTTATAATCAATATTTCTTCTTCTTCTTCTTCTTCATCCAGCGTCTTCCTGCCACTTGGATGAGATCTTCTGTCCATGTTATGTTAAGTGTAGAATAACGGACAAAAATTAAACAAAAAGGGGCATTAAACTCTAAAGTAGGTGCTAAGTTTTAACGTTAGCACCTCACAGCGTTTTGAATTAACCCTTCAAATAGCCTCGAGTCAATTTAACCCCTTGCGCGGACTTATCTGATGGATAATACAATTAAAGCACCTACGTTATTCAATAGGTAAATGGATCCTATTCTATGAGTTATGTTAGGTGCTAGTACGATAACTTCCCCCTTTTGCGCTGTAATTCTCTTTTCAAGCGAAGACCTGCAACCAATTGTAATAAAAACTTCCTCAGACCGCATTCACTTTACGTGGTCCCAAAGAAACAAATAAATACGCCCAGACTGAAGTCTCTTTGTTCAAATATATGATGGCTCCCAGTGGGAATTGAACCCACGATCTCTGTCATGGTATAGTTAAGCGCCTTAACAACTAGACCAACGAGGCAGTAAAAAACTTAAAAGGAAAGATCCATCACGATATTACAACATGCAATGTTACCTATATGTTGTGTGATGCAATAAGTAAAATAAAAATCTATCATAAAAATTAAATTCATGAATCACTCTGAAGGATAATAGTATCTTGTTTGCGTACTAATTCAATACTTCATCAGCCTTTCAATCTGTTATATCATCTACCAATTCATGCCTCCCATGTAGTAATACTCAATCAGATAACCCGAATTCATCACAAAAGGCACCTCCACAAGACTTGTACCCCTAAAACAGCAAGCAAAACCATCGCTTCGAGCCAACAAGATGCAAAAAGAAAACTGCTCTGAAAAACACAATAGGAACGGAAAAAAGGAAAAAGCGTCGCAATTTAATAACAGCGGCGGGCGAGCACGTGGCGAGCAGGGTACCCGGTTCGATGCCTGCTTAGTATTCCGCGCGAGTCCGGCCCTGTATTGATTGCAGCCCCCCGCGCCCGCCCCTGGACGAAAAGGGCGTCTTTTTCAAAACAATCCGACGCTGTAATGATTTTCCTTTCGGGCCGCGCTCTGGGCACATGCCCTGTGACGGAAATACGGCACCTTTTGGGCTCGTGTGCATAAAAAACAAAGCCTCAATGTCCATCTGGATATTCATACCAACTTAGTATTAGATTTATGGTGATTTGAGAAACGATGATCAGAGTGGAATTTTTTTTTCGCTGCCTTTTTCTCCACTACATTCGGCCCCAAGGTAGCGGCTAACATTAACATTATAACGCACCCTTGCAAGAACAACGTGATATTTCGTAGAATACCATTTTTATTCATAGAAATTGTTTTTTTTTTTAACGCGATTTTATTTACTCCGATAAAGCCGGAATACTCGTAATGAGAAAAAGAGACATTGCATCACGTTATAATCTCTTTCGGCCATTACTTTGAAACCTTAAAAAAAATGCTCTCATGTAACGTAAGGGTTTCGAAATAACACGTTGTTCTTGCAAGTGTGCGAAAGTACATTGACATTCCACAAACAGAATGTAAAATCGTTGAAATAAAATTTTGTTTTCTGATTTCTGAGTGATAAGTTTTTATAGCGTGCATTTTTGATGGGTTTTTAATGTCAATGGCACAGATGAATAAAAAACTGTGGTCGATGGAGATTAATATAAGCTCACATCAAATAAGCGCCGAAATGTGATAAAACAATTCTTGAGTTAATTGTAACAAAAAAGTAACTTACATCACAAACCTATACAGGGTTCGGGGAGTTTTGTATGTAGTATGTATTTTTGTGAAATTATTCATTATCTACCGGATCCACTTATTTAACTTTTTGTCTTTTTCCGATATAAAATAAATAATGTCTAGTGTTACGAAAGTTTTAAAAATAAACCTGTATCCCGGAGAGGTAGGCAGAGAACAACGTCTGCTATATACCACGATCCTGACAGAATTGGCGATTTGTAAGTTAAGATTGCTTTACCCCCGACCCACTAAGAAGAAGTAATTTAGTCCTAAGATTTCCTCACGTACCGCTTGTTCCTGATTCAATAATATTCTGTTAATCTTCTGACAACTTACATTTGCTGAACTCTTTTCGATGGTTTACAAAAAAACAGAATAAAACATAATTTTCTAATCAAAAGGTAAATTAGCAGTGAATACCAATAAAAGGTAAATTAGCAATGAATACCCAAAAGAAATTGGGTGTACAACAAAGCGGGTGACCTAATTTTAAATTTTAAACCAATAATTCAATGAACGAAAGAAGTATCAAAAGTAGTTTTAAAGTGTACACCGTTACATAGCTATTAGTCACTTGTTTTATGACCTTGAAAAGATCAATCAGAAGCCTGACTGCCTCGTTGGTCGTTTGTCACATTTTCGGGAAAAATCAGCTGGCGGCACCAATTTGTACAGTTGATAAAATACTCCATTTCTGTTTATTCAATTTCGTGCAAAACATTATTTGTCATCTATGCTCTCATATTAAAATCTACTGTTTCAAACAAACAGTGTTTTCTCTAAAGCTCCGTTTCATTTTTCCATTTATCCAACAATCTAAGCCGGTGGACAAATCACTGTTTAAATGTTTGCTCCTCATATAGCCTTTCAAAATACTTCGTCAAGTAGCTGCTCTATTTCGTGACAAAATGACTGTAGACAAGCGGAGCTCAGTCGAGTGTGCCGACCTCCTGTTTGGTATTCAGCACGGGCGGGGAAACTTGTAAACGCATGTGCCAGCGGCAGTTTTATATTGCATTAGCCGGCGCGGATTCAAGGACAGAGTGGCAATGTATTGTGTTCTGGGTCAATATTACTAGAAACTAGACTGTGGAAAAGCGCGCTCTAGCCGTTTCTCTACTCGGTGGCTCTACTCTGCATATTATTATTTTTATTTACACGTCAACAAACATTCTTACAAAAACATATGTAACTACGATAGTCTGTTAAATAAATGGACCTATAGTTTTTCGGTCTTACAATTGAATGAAGGGTTCGCCGGGTTGGAATTCCGGCAGGGGCCAAACAAGAACACAGGTCTTGGACGTTTACATGTTTGTGACGTCGCTGTTTCAAGTTTCCACGACACAGGGTATTTTAAAAAATAATAACTTCTACCGTGCTTTGAGATCGCGTTTAAGCGTGCTGCCACGTAACAGTTTGTTTAATGACTTTCTTCAATCATTCCATGAAGATAAGTGCCGGAAAACCTCATCCCAGGAGAATACGTCGTGAGGAAGCCCTACGCCCATCTGGCCGAGCAAATACCCCCTTCAATAACTCGATGATAGCTCAGACACCGTGAAACCTCCTCAGCAAACGGCGGCAACCCGCTCCCGAAAGTAAACAGGCGCGCGCAAACACGGCCACTCATCGCAGCCAATCCAATCATCGCAAACAGTAACTATCTTAGATAACAATACTCGAACAACCCTTGAGAGAGGAAATCAACTTAACATTTCATCGAGGAATTGAGCGGTTGCGCTTAGGACTTAGGTGTTGATCCCAATGAATAGTTGAGTTTTTCGCTGTTGGATTTTCTTAACTGTCGAACGAGGCGGGCGGTACCAGAGTGGTGGCGGCAGCAGTAGCGGAGTGGTACGACGCCGGCTTGTGGGTTCGAAACCCGCCATGTACAAATGACTTTGTTTTTTAAGTTATTTTCATTAAATTTGAGAAGTTATAGTAGCAATACCACGCGCTAACTGTGAAGGAAAACATGGTGCGGAAACCTGAGTGTCTGAGCTATTCTCAGCGCTTGAAATCGCCGATTCCTGTCGAGGTCTGTCCTACAGTAGGACGTAGATGCTTTGCTTAATAAATTAAAGAATTTAAAGACACGAATCCAATTAAAATAGCTGTTCTTGTTTGTTCTGATGGATTTAGTAAGCTTGCCCACAAATAAACCCAACGAAAAGTTGAACCTTTGAAATTTCTCGTAACGGGTCTATTTTGAAATGGGAAAAAAATATTACAAAATGTTGTAATACGCGACTACACATGTAGTACATACGGCTTTCTCATAATATATTATGTGGATGAGTGGATTCTTAACGCTTCTAATCCACAAAAAAATCATTTATTTCCTCTTCATCTTCATAGTCCAGCACTTATTTATTTAGACATTGGAAGGTTTTGCAGGGTCAATCAAAGTAGGATCAAACTGTAAAATCCAAATGCAACAGCGCGAGGATTGCCCCTGTTGACTTTTGACTCAGCCAATGTTATTCCACTAGTATCTTTTGACCTTCTTAGTTGAACTAAAAGTTCCACACCGAGGGCCACCAGTAAATCGCTGGTGGCGTAGTTTACTTAATCAGCAGACAGACTGTGTGGTCTCATGGGGACCCTTAGCCCGTTAACCCTAGGGTAGTAGGGACAAATAGAATAAACTATAGAAGGTCAGTATGCTGTACGGTAAGTCATCTTAAATATAACTCGCAGCGGTAACATCACGAACTAAATAGGTATGTTTAAAAATATACGATTTAGTTTATGTGATTCCAACTTTATCTCTAACGGTTCAATAAAAGGTGTTTCAAGTTTAATATTTTGCAAAGAGAACCGTAGAATGAAAAAAAAATTAAAAAACTCCAGGTCATGGATGTTTAAATGTCGCTGTTTCTGGTTCCCACAACACAGAGTAAACCAACATAAAGAGTAGATTAAAAAAATGCATACCTAATTTATAGGTGTTGGTACAGATTTTACCCTACGGATCAGCGGACGGACAGACAGACGAACGAAGATGCGCATAATGTTGACTACGGAACCCCAAAAACGACTACTGGACCTCAATTCTAGTGCATTCTAGCACAATCACAGTCACATGGTCGGGTCACGTGACATTTATTTTTATGATTATGATCTGCTACGGGAAGTTGGCAAATCATTTTCTCACCTGGCTTTTTTCGGGAAAATTTTGTAAAACGCATCAGGAACTATAGGACTCGACTGCATGCTATGAGAACTCACTTTTTTTTATTTGCTGCGAAATGATATGCTACGGGAAGTTAGCAGATCATTTTTTCGATTGACTTTCTTCAAGGTCGTATCAGGAACTGTAGAACTCTGCTTCGTGTGACACGAACTCTCATTTATCTGTGATCTGGTGGACAATGAACATTTTTTTTACACACATTTACATACAGGCACATACATTGCTTCTGGCCCCACACTAGGATACCCTGTGTCGTGGGAACCAGAAACTATGACGTCACAAACATGTAAACATCCAAGATCTGGAGTTTTTTTTTTCTCCCCAGCCGGGGATCGAACCCGGGACCTCTCGCATGGTAAGCAGATGCGCTAACCGTTACGCCACAGAGGTCATCAAATGTTCTGCTAAGTTCACTAATATCGCTTTTAATTACGCATTTCATTGACGAAATGAAATCGACGCGTTCATTCAACTGTCATTGTACTACAATGCACCAGCAGAATCTAGGCCGTCCTCTAGTAGACCATCTGTATATCCCTTATACCACATCGCGCCACGACGATAGCGAAGGGGTTTTCTTTCACGGTCCGGGGTACTCCGGAATATTTTCCTTATCTTTTTAATTATGGCCCCGTTCGGGGCTCGTAGGTTTTAATTTAGCCGATGCCCCGCGGGGCCGATGATGAATGCGATTAGCTGGAGATATCTGTGACGTGTGTGCCGGAGGATTAGTGTCGTGACGCAATATATTTATTGGAATCAACTCTCTAAGCGTGACTCTACTTTTTTTAAAAATAAGGCCGCCAACTCTACTGTTCTGTTCACACTTCGAGTCTGAAATGTAATTCCTGGTGCAAAGTAAATAAAAAATTACATACAGGCACAAACACTGCTCCTGGACCCACGCTAGGATACCCTGTGTCGTGGTAACCAGAAACAGCGACACCACAAACATGCAAGACCTGGGGATTTTTATCCCCAGCCGGGTTTCGAACCCGGGACCTCTCGCATGGTAGGCAGATGCCTTAACCGCTGCGTCACAGAGGTCGCCAAACAAAGAACATGCAATAAAAATAATTCTATTCGATTTTATTGAAGATTAAGAAAACATATTCCTTCTGAAGTCTAACTCTCTCTGAAGTCTAACTCATAACTCTTGAACTATTAGAGTTCGCGAGTTATGAGTTAGCAAAATGTTTAAGTAAAATTTATGTTTAAATTTATAACTGTATTACCAAGTCTATTTACCAAGCTCGTGTTATTGGGTTCGAATCCCACTAGGGGACCACACTTTACACAAATGGCCTCAGATGTATTTTCACGTTTGTAATATCTTTGTCTGGTTACCATAGCACAGGGTATCCTAGTTAGGGGCCAAAACAAGTGATTATGTTGTGTGGAAGTTGTTATGAACAGTAAAGATAAATATCTTCTCGGTAATTCTGGAGTCATTACTCTTCATATACTTTTGTATATACATACATAAGCTCACGCCTGCATCCCACAGGGGTAGACAGAGACCAGGGACTGCCATCTGCCGCGATGCTGACAAATCACGTTCGCTTCATCGACATGAATTACTCTTTACTATATTTTGATATGGATACCTAGATCATTGTTTCTAAGTAGGTGAAAGAAAAGTGACGGTTGAATAGTTGGAGTACAGTGTAAATTGTTCTTTGCTTATCATCACCATCATCAACCCATCATGTCCCCACTGCGGGACACGGGTCTCTTCCCTGAGGAAGGTATAGGCCATACTCCACCACGGGGGCCAAGTCCGGATTGGTGGAGGCTTGTAAGACTAGTGGCTGGTCTTACTGTCAGAAGTTTTTAAGCCGCCCCCTAAGGCCTCTGACTTGGCTTAACGACTGCCATCTATCGACGGCTGCCGGCACCAACTACTTAACGTGCCTTGTGAAGCACGGAACCGCTCGGAAAAATGCCACTAGCGTTAGTCATAGACGGTGACCCATCCATGGACTGAACGCGCTGTATGTTGCTTAACCTTAGTGATCGTTTAAGATCACTCAGGCAGCCCAGCTACGAGCGATTCACATCTTCGCTTATACTTAAAAATAATAATGAAGTATATCCGGAGAACAATTTCATAGTTCTCTATGAAAATATTTTAGTAATTGTTAACATCCATTCTTAACCAACTTATAGAATTTCAACCTCAAAAATATCAAATTCATCACACCCAGAGCTACCCTTTGTAAAGAGCGACGAGTCACATTTAATTTTACGCCATTTTCTTTTACAATACAATTTCGGTACGTCACCAGGGACGCCCAGGGCCGGAGTGTCAAGCTACATCCCATCTGTCATGGCGGCCATAAAAAACTTAATAAACGATCAGTCACCATAAAACGAGCATTAAAAAGCCGTCGGACGCTTTTAAAAATGCATCAAGAAATGAAATCGGTAGTTAATTAGCACGAGACTTGCCGTATCGGATTTCAGCAGGGGCGGTGGGAGCGGCGCCGGCGCCGGTTGGGGGGAAACTAGTCTGACATCTTGATAATCGTACTTGTAATGAGCTTAAGAAAGTCTTCTAGGTGATTTAATTCATGATAAATCTATATCTTTCATTGTATAATTTATTTTTATACACAATGGCACATAATTATGAGAACAGGATAGCAACCGAAAGAAAATAGGTTTTACATGTATAAAGACGATATTATCTCTGTAATTACTTCCAGCAGAATCGTTCGTAGCCCGGGCTGTCTGAGTGATCTTAAACGATCACTAAGGTTAAGCAACATACAGCGCGTTTAGTCCATGGATGGGTCACCGTCTATGAATAACGCTAATGGCATTTTTCCGAGCGGTTCCGTGCTTCGCAAGGCACGTTAAGCAGTTGGTGCCGGCTGTGGTCGATAGATGGCCCTCGTTAAGCCAAGTCAGAGAGAGGCCTTAGGGGCGGCTTGAAAACTTCTGACAGTAAGACCAGCCAATATAGTCTTACAAGCCTCCACCAATCCGGACTTGGCCCCCGTGGTGGAGTATGGCCTATACCATCGTCAGGGAAGCAAACCGTGCCCCTCGGTGGGGACATAACAGGGTTGACGATGATGATGAATTACTTCCAGCAAACCTATATGCAAAAGCTAGCGCGAAAATTTCAGGTCTAACTAATTAAGTTCTTAACCCCAAGGACATGCCTAATACGTCTTTTTGACGTCACAGTTAGTACAGTTGACAACACAACAACCTGTACATTTTACTTGCAATGTCACCCGCAATGAAACTCCGTACAAAAAAAATCTACGGAAAAATCTATTGATTCAAGAATTAAGTTCTTGTTGAAAAAATCTTGGCATAGTTGATTAGAGTCCATGGATGTAAGGACTCGATTCCTGACTGTACCTCAACCTCACAACCACCTCCTCAGTTCCTGACACCTCGCAATGGGGCAGTAGAGCTTTTAATCCGGGGTTCCCGCGGGACTGATCGGACGCCGATAGCCCGCCCTCGCTTACTCCAGACTTTGGTACAGTCACCGCAAGTCAAAACTGGCATTTTTCTTGCCAAATCACCCATAACATAACTGAAAATCGTACAAGCTTGCTGGTTGGTGTTGGCTGTATGTATACGCTATTAGCAGGGATATTACTATTGTAAGAAACTAGTGGTAAGTATAAATTTATGAATCCATCTAAGCGTCGAGATCAGTCATTCTCTTCTCTTCGAAGTTGAAGACATTCGTCTGCACCAAGAGTGCTGCAATGCTAGTCTCTCAGCTGCACATTTCTTCAAGTTCATCATCAACCCATTATGTCTCCACCCTGGGGCACGGCTTTCTTCCCTGAGGAAGGAATAGGCCATACTCTACTACGGGGGCCGAGTCCGGATTGGTGGAGGCTTGTAAGACTAGTGGCTGGTCTTATGGTCAGAAGTTTTCAAGCCGCCTTAAGGCCTCTGAATTGGCTCAAAGACTGCCATCTAACGACAGGAGCCGGAACCAACTGCTTAAAGTGCCTTGAGAAGCACGGAACTGCTCGGAAAAATGCCACTAGCGTTGGACATAGACGGTCATCCATCCATGCATTGAACGTGCCCTGTTCCTTAACCTTCGTGATCGATATCGTTTGTCTTCATGGCCTCTTCAGAAAAACTCCAAATAAAATACGCGCCAGTCTCTCTTCAGACATCCGGGAGACGTGGCCGCACCAGCGGCAATATGTATTTGCTTGGGATAAGGTGGCAAGATCAAAAATCATACTTTTTAGAATTTGTGTGTGTGCTCGTATGACCTTGACAATTAGCAATGTCTTCGGTACACAACCCATTAGTTAGCAAGTGCTTAATAGGTACAGCTATCCTGATACTATTTACCATATCTATCATCACGTTATAGAAATATAACTTTTCTGTAGAGATCGATCATGAATTGCCAAAGTTCTGCGGATTAAGCAAAAACTTCCATCCCGCCGACCTACAGAAAAACCGAACCATTTCAGTTTTACTTTCTTAACTATCCCTAACTTCAAACTGCTCCTTTTACCAACCCCTCGCTGCAAACACGGGTCCCCAGGGCCACGCAGGTCTTTTTACGCCCAGCAAGGGTTTGCAACGTGTTACGCTCCTTTATTATTTAAGCTCGAACGTTTGCTATGCAAAATTTTTGATTTGCTATCACTCCGCGCTCACTGCAGTGGAAGGTTAGTGTGTAGCGATGATCGCTGTTGTATTAGGGGCCGCGCGATGATTTGATTTCTCTATTTACATAGAGATTAGAATTTTATAGCAGGCTAATTTTATTGGTAGAGAAAAGTTTTCGAATCGTTGTATGGTGCTTTGGTGAAAAGGTAGCGTAGGTAGACTTTATAAAAGCCGCACTACAGGTCTTCTCACAAGCCTTCTATTTGAGCGAGTGTTTAGGCTTTATCATCACGCGTCCACTTTTTACGAATTCAAACTTTTGTTTCTCAGATACTCCGTATTCAAACACTTAATTTTTTCTCAGTTATGATGTGGTATTTAGTTAATAGTGGTAGAAATTAGGTATATGGGAGAATGCAGATTTGTTTCGCTTGACAAAAGAGGAGGAAATAGGCAAAATAAAATTACATTAATTCAGGTATAGGGGGTTACACTAAAAAAAATTTAAAAATTTTATCCTACCGCTATGTCGAAATAGATGGATTTTTCACCTTTCTAGTACTTATCGTCTCTAGGCTCTATCGTAGCTAGGCCGCGGGCCGATTGACAGACAGACAGACGGACGGACATGTCGAAGCTATAAGGGTTTCTTGTCGACTAGGGAACCCTAAAAATGCCTACCTGCGCAAAATTACCAAAGTTATCAAACAATATTCAAATCAGGAAAACTGTCATTTCCCCTAACGAAACGAGTCCCAGACCCCACTCGATTCATAACTGCATACATTGACAAGAAGCAATTAACACTGAAACTCGCGAACAGCCAGTAGGGTGCAGGGTCCACAAGACCCAACGCGCAAAATCCAAATTGGAATCCCGTGCATAGGTCGTTCGTAAATAGCCTTTCGCATCAAAGTGTATATTATCCGCTTAGGTATGAATGTCGTCCCACACACACATACTTACGTGGGAATACCACAGTGCTGACACTGATTGCCCTTAATTTTTTATATAATTATAAGGTGAATGAGATTTTTTTAATATTTAAAGTAACATAGTCACTATATAAATAACCTAAGTGATAACTCAACCATCTGAAAAAGTTATGAACAAACTCTACGATAAATATTCAAATTATTAAAGATTACTTTATTGTGAAGACAAAAATATTTTACGTACATTTTGCGATTTTATTTCTTTCAATCTCCATTAATGACCTATTGTTAATTAGTATTCGTAGATGTAAATGTCTGAGATTTTAAAACTTAGTAGGTATATTGGCGACAGAACTTTTTTATTGCTTAGTTTTCTTTTTTATAGATATTGTTTTTTGTTATTGTCATTTTTAAATTTAGTTTTGTATTCTTTGCAGCATAGTTTATATCCATATCTCATACAGAATGAAAATTAAATAATAGTGGATTACAGCCCAAATGTCTTATTTTATAGGAAAGTAACGGTACCCCTACGGTGCTTAGTACTTACGTTGATCGTTGCATTATTCCTGCCTCACTTTCGTAAATGTTTTTTTTTAATATTTTAATATAGTAGAGTTTACAGAACTTTTCACAATTCATTACCCATCGATCAAATGACTTTGAATTGTATATTAGAAGGTGAATAATATGAGTTCATAAATTTGACGTACATAAAAAGTTAGCAACGCAGCATTCTCTTATTTAAACCTTGCCGATGTTAGTCCTGCGACCGCGAAGCTGAAATAAAATTAGACAGGTAGGTTCTATGAGTTCAGACCGATGGTATAAAGTCGTCACTGTCTAGATTCTACACGACATACAAAAACGTGACGGATGAAGATGAATATGGCGTGATGACGACCTTTCTTCCGGGTAGCAGTGTTCAAATTATGATATTCGACTGCCTCTTTTTTGATCTGATGATTAACGGCCAAAACAAAGGTCGTGAATTCGATTCCCACTGCAGGCCGGCGTAATAGACTTCCGAAGAGAATTGATTTACTTGACCTGAAGATTCGTAAAAGACGTCACTTCAGTCCTGTCAACACACGAAACGTAAATCACACTAGTGTGCGTGTATCATAACCCACTAATGGCGTTTCGCAGCTTTACTGTGTCGCTACCTATCCGCAGATGCCGCTAGCGCTAGGTAGATAGAAGGGGTAAACAGGGGGGTGACTGAATGATTCGTTAGGACTCAGCCGAGCGTTCACTCGTGAACGGGGTCGGCCGGGCTATGTACCTTACGCGGAAGGGTCTTATAGACACCCAGCGTTCAAAGCTGGCAGTGCGGAACAAGGGACCACCAGAAAGATTGGTATTAATAAGGATAGACTACCTGTTAAAATTACATTACTGGTGGGATATCAGTCCGGCTAAGTGGTATGATCGTGAAGGTCTCCAGACGGTGGTTCAAGGGGCGACAGTACCTGTTATGTGTTCTGCTTTAGTAAACATTTGCATACATATCGAACTTGAAGAGTTCGGGGGTAAATGATGAGACAATGCTGCGTCTGCTTGTGGCGTTTTTGGGTGTTTTCATTATCGTTTCTTTGTTCGTCACTAATTTGTTTTACAACTGGAAAACAAATCAGCAATGAACGCCACCCGGTTGCAAGGCCACCCGTGAACTAACTTAGCAGAGTACATACGCGTACAGATTTTGCCCGATTTAAATTGGTTGCTTCAATTTACTTCTTCGGACGGAAAGACGTCGCATTTTGACTGCCTCGTTGGTCGACCCATTAATGCGCTTAGCTACCAAAAAAGAGATCGTGGGTTCGATTCTCACTGGAGGCCGCCATACATTTGTACAAAGGTCTCAGCCTGGATATTTTTCAATGTTTGTAATGTCCTTGCCTGGTTACCATAGCACAGGGTATCCTAGTCTTGGGACCAGCTCAAGTGATTCTGTTGTGTGTGTGGGAATTATTAATACTATGGGTAATTAGCAAGGATAACTTTGTAAGTAAAACAAGATTTGCTACTGTATTGAGTGCATGTACAATGTACATTACAGACAGAAGCATTTTGTTTTTCAAATACACTACTTTTCTTGAGATCAAAGTCTTTACTCCATTCGCCACCCATGCATACATTACCTATTGTCTCTAACACTCTCAGCCCACACACCTTAAGATACCAATCTCCCACATAGACGACACCTATGCAACATACGCGAGGGCGTCCAGACTCGCCTGGGAGTTTTAATTTCGCAATTTGTTCTGTGTTCCCGGGGGAGCATGACTGTTTTACTGTGCGACGCCTCTCTGACAGATAGATGATGGGGCTTGCGGGATGTTTATTAAATCCATTTTTAACTACCCACATGTGGTGGCGAGATGGCAAATTGAGATAGTAAGTAAAAATGTATTTGTTTTCATAAAGGCTGACATCATCATCAACGCATTATGTCCCCACCGACGGGCACTGGTCTCTTTCCTGAGGAATGTATAGGCTATACTCTACCGCGGGGGCCAAGACCGGATTGGTGGAGGCTTGTAACACTAGTGGCTGGTCTTACTGTCAGAAGTTTTCAAGCCGCTCTAAAGCCTCTTGGCTTAACGACTGCCATCTGTCGATTTAATTGAAAACTGAGGTCTCACACTAGGCGGACCTGTGAACAATGTAGAGACACGTTTATTTAGAAACCCACTTTCATCAAATCAAATCAGATCGAAATCAGTTATTTCCACGTAAAGAATTTACATTTAGTTTTCTGAATGTCAATATACTATGTTAGCAGCTGCCTTTCGCCCGTATTAGCTGTGGAGAAAAACTACAGAAAAGGTCTACTTTTCTAATAATCTTAAACTTAAAGACAGCAGAGCCTAAGCATAATATGATCGGGCTTTGGTTCGACTTTCAGAGGAGATTTTGAAAAAAAACACATCTTTTACAATGTTATGAGAGCTTGAGTTCTCAGGTGGCTCAGATCCACAGGAGTTTTAGATTTCATTAGTTTATTGCAGCTGATGTTTTAGAAAATGTGATTTTCCGAGCGACTGGCTAGGAATATCTGCACTACTTCGTTTTATAACTGTAGGTATTGCTTTTTACGCTTTATTGGACAAAGGAAATAAAATAATACACAAAAACTTAAATAACAGGTAAGTGTCGATGTACAAAGGCGGACTTATTTCAAAAGAAATTTCTTCCAGCCAGCCTATATGACTATATGCAGCCTGTATGACAGACTGCAGAAATCACGGAGCTCGTGGCCAAACAAATCTGGTATAAGTCTACCTATGAATTTACTATTAAAGGTATCTAAAGTAACATTCATGATGTGCAATAATTATAAAAGCTTATGTTAAAAAAATACCTTAAAATACCTGGAGCTTTTTGTCCATAGCGATCGATAACGATCTCTAATCTTGAAAATAGGCTGACCATAGCTCAGGGAATCCTAGTTTTTGAGTCAGTCACCGTTTTACAAGAAACTTTTTTCATTACATTTAAAATGTTGCGTAAAATTAACGGATATTTAACTTTAATGTTATCCATTCCTGGGCATAGCTTAACAAAATATACATTTGAATTAATTTATGTTAATAAAAATACATTAATGAATATTCAATTTGTTTAACAATGACATACAAAAGAACAATTAAAAACAAGTGCACAGTGATGGTGAGCCAATCGGCCAACAAAAAATTCTACAGGTTTTATAGCAACTCCATGAATAAGCAAAATAAAGGCGCAAAATGGGCAATCAAAAGATGCACATGTTAATGAAAGAAACGAGAAACCAAATTATTTCCCTTTGCATTGACAAAATATCAACCCCCAACTTAGTTGTTAGCGAATCGCTCTGTCCCCAAGCCGCGTGCTTACTGCGACAAAGTCCTTTTCCTCTTTTATAGCCCGCGAACAACACTAGACCTTCTGCGACGGAGACTAGGTATAGTTTTCCCCGGCGAAGAAAAGAGTATTAGGTCCGAAGTGAAATGTTAACCGAATCTGCGGTGAACCAAAATGGAGGTTGTTTTCAGTGGAAGGCGTCAGCTTGTATGATAGGATTTGTGTATGGAAGTATGAACTAATCCGGGCCGCGCGATAACTCAATAACGTCGCCTAATAAAGCGCCTTTGAAGAGGACCCTCCACTGCGGGGCCCTAATTATAGATAAAAAGATAACTTTGAAAGCTTTTTGAGGGACCCGAGAGATGGTGTGATTGAGTTGTTGTGCGGACTGTTTCGTTCGAGGTGTTACGTTGCAGTTTTTGTGTCACGTTTTCGGATTAAAGAGATACTACAGATAACGCGATTTTATTTCTGTTGCTTGGCAAGGAATCAGCGTAAGCTGTTTACACGACAGAGTTTTGGCAATATCAAAGTTTATCAAAGTTTTTTTTTTTTACATTTCCGGAATCATCATTAACTTTATTCCGGATACACTTAGTTGATTTTTTTGTACCAACTTCGTATTAGATTTAAGGTGGTTTGAGAAAAGATGGTCAGACTGGATTTTATTTTCGCTACCTTTTTCTCCACTGCATTTGGCCCCAAGGCAGCGGCTAACATTAACATTATAAGTACATTGACATTAAAACGACAGAATGTAAGATAAGATAAGAATATTCTTTATTGTACCAAGAAAAACACATACAAAACATTTGCAAAGATACAGTATAATTGGCGGCCTTATTGCTTAAAGCAATTTCTTCAAGACAATCGACAATGGAGAGTAACGTATTTTTTTACGTTAACATAAATATCTAACGGATAACGGACGGGGATAACGAGCGTGAGTTTATTATTTATTTTATTTTATTTTATAAATATCTGATTTCAGTCCGATTTCTGACCTGGAGTTACTGGATCCAGTAACCCAATCGTTGGATCAGGAGAATCGGAGAATCGGTGAAGCTAACGCAACTTGCAAGTACAGTTTACAACTTTAGTCAACTGTATTGATTCAGTTGTTTGAGTTAAGTATTATTTTTACAAATAAGGCCACCAATATATTGCAATATGTTTCAATTAATTTAATGTCTGTGTATAATAGTCTATGTTTTAGTAAAGTACACATCCTTCAAAACATTTTAAGCGATAAGTAGTTGACGACTCAGCTTTTAATTTCAACCCTAGTCCTAAATAAATTAATTGACCTTGACTGCCTCGTTGGTCCACCCCTTAAGACGCTTACCCACGAAGTTCGTGGGTTCGATTCCCACTTGGGGCCGCCATGCATTTTTTTTTATTATTTGTTTACAAAGCCAACAGCACTAGTTAAATTAACAGTTATAAATATAATTTATCGCCACTGAGGCCTTGTACAAATGGTCTCAGTTTTTCCATATTGTAACGTCTTTGCCTGGTTACCATAACACAGTATGTCTAGTTTGGGACTAGATTTAGGACTTGGCCTCTGCCTACCCCTCTGAGTATGTCTGGGTAGTTAAAGGCGTGAACTTAAGAATCATCATCATCATCATCAACCCATTATGTCCCCACCAAGGGACACGGGTCTCTTCCCTGAGGAAGGTATAGGCCATTCTCCACAGCGGGGGCCAAGTCCGGATTGGTGGAGGTTTGTAAGACTAGTGGCTGGTCTTACTGTCAGAAGTTTTCAAGCCGCCCTGAGGCCTCTGACTTGGCTTAACGACTGCCATCTATCGACGGCAGCCGGCACCAACTGTTTAACGTGCCTTGCGAAGCACGGAACCTCTCGGAAAAATGCCACTAGCGTTAGTCATAGACGGTGACCCATCCATGGACTGAACGCGCCGTATGTTGCTTAACCTTAATGATCGTTTAAGATCACTCAGGCAGCTTAAGAATGTATGTAAAATTTAATACGTAACATAATCATATTCCTATTTACGTCTGGAAATATTTTGTTGAGCACAGCAAGTCTAGAAATTCCATTAGCCTCAAGACAGCCTATCCCTCCGAAGATCCTGAAAAATGATATGAAAGTCAACCCTTTCAGGTCTTCCATCATCCGGCAGCTTTTGTTGTCACCTAGGCAGCGGATAATATGCGTCGTAAATATGTGCGTGAGAAATTGCCCGGCACCTACTACATTTTGGCTGGATAAACATAAAATAAGCCGAAATTGAAAACTACTCTATTCAAGACAGTAAACTATCAAAAAGAGGGCCATGTGTGAGCTTATTGAAAATATAGGTAAAGATTTGTATAGATATTATTGTCGTGCACCCATACTATACATCCGAAAATTGGGTAAGTTAAAAATTTTTAAAACTTCAAAATCTATTTATGATTATCTAAAAGAATTTATGACCTAGTTCATTCTTTAAATTGAAGCACCTATTTTCTTACTAAGGTAATAATATAATAGACTTGAGTTTAAATCAAGAAACTAAAACAATCACTGAAGTAGACGACCACAAAACGTCGAGACTGCAACTAAAACTCAAATAAATCACGAAAACTTGCCCGTCAGATACACTTGAAAAAAGTGTCTCGAAAGAACATCCCTAAGGGCCCTTGCACACTAGTATCAATATCTCGCACGGCGCAGCGCACTCGAGATTCGGTGCGGTCGTAAAGTGCAGACGCGTAAAAAACTGGATGGATCCGGTTATGGCCGGTTACAAGACCGGGAGCTGCTGCTGCGGAACTGATTTCGTTAGTTGCGATTGTAAATGTCTGCTACCAGAGCTGCAGCTTAATTTTAATGTAGGTTCAAGCTCGAGAAACAAAAGTAGGCTTTATTAAAAACGGAATTTCTAATTACTGATTTCGAATCCTTAAATCGTAGAAAGTTTAAATCAAAGAAAGTATTTCAGTTAAGATTAATTGGACCATTAATTTAATTGTCAGGATTAACTGCCCACGCAGGTCTGGAAAGGCATTTTACACGAAAACTAACAACGACCCAACAAGGAATATAAAAGTCAATTATTTTAATAAGTTTCGGCTCTAATAGAGTTATCGAATGGCCTTACAAGTTAATTATCGCAACGGTCCACGCACTCGGTTTCGTGCCCGATAAAATCGCCCGAGTGTTCGGTTCTCGCCATTGTGGCTGTAAATACCTTGACGTGGCCAGTGCGAACGGAGCCTAATAACCGTTGATGAACATCGTGTTTCGGTAATTTTCTTTTTTTTTCTTTTACGTAGAGTGGCAGTTAATATTGAATATATTGAATTAACACACAAATAAGAACACACACACACATACACACACACACACACACACAGAAATGCGCAGAATTTTACGTTATTTGCATGCCTATCAATTAAATTAAATAAATAATATTTTAATGAAATAATGTACTTAATTAATTATTATTGTATTGACCTAATTAATGAAATTATGTCAGAATTATTTTCTTTATATAATAATTTTCGTCCTGTTTATAATTATTGTTAAGTTCTACCAGAACTAATTATTAAACAGCAATTATTAATATACTATATCCTACACCAATTTATCCTAGAGGGCGCTGACACCTGTATCACAGATACCCATCTACCACAGGTGTCAGAGTCAAACAATATGATTGTATCATTTTTGTACTCCAAAAATTGAAACAATTAGGTTATTACAATTGTAACTTGGCATATTATTAGCAATAAATAAATTCTATTCTATTCTGTTCTAACATACTGAACCTACTATAAAACCGCCGGCTATTATGTATACTATGTGGCCTAGATACTCAAGATTTTCAAGTTCTTTTATGATGTATGGTCTGCAATAAAAAGTGTTAGCCAAATTTACTTTTTTTCCCCCGTGGCACTACAGCCTGTAGTGCCACGGGAAATTTTTATTTCTTTTGACTTTACTAGTAGTGTCAAGGGCAATAACGCATTTCCAGTGACACTACACTGGTAGGAGGTATTTGGGGGGCGTTAGTGGTAGTGATTAAGTAGATCACGGTAAAATGTGTTGTATGCGGTGAATGAGCCAATCAGGGAAGTAGTGGCAAGCTGTAGTGCCACGGGGGAAAAATTCAAATTTAATCTAATTTAAACAATTTTTTTTATTTTAAATGCCCGTGACAATTGTTAGGTTAAAACGCTACGCTTCTTTATCGCATGACTGAGTTTCGAATAATGCTTTTTACATGTCTCCTTTTCAAGAAATATTGTGTGTTTCTTAACAAAAACCAAAACCGTGCATGCAACGACTAATGAATGTCGATGAAACGAAAATGATCAGTTACGATCGCGACAAGTGGCAATTTCTGATCTCTGCCTAGGCCTACCCCTCTGGGCTACAGTCGTGAGCTTATATGTGTGGGATACCACCAAATACCAGTTATTGTCATCCACCTCCTGCGGTTGACTGGTAGAAAATGCTATAGCATTAAGTCTGCAGCATTGCCACTGTAATATTTACTTATGCGCAATAAATAAACATAACATAAGCATAAACATAAACATTTACATACAGGCACATACGTTGCTTCTGGCCCCACACTAGAATACCCTGTGTCGTGGGAACCAGAAACAGCGACGTCTCAAACATGAATGTAAACATCCAAGACCTGGAGTTTTTTTTTTCTCCTAAGCCGGGGATCGAACCCGGGACCTCTCGCATGGTAAGCAGATGCACTAACCGTTACGCCACAGAGGTCGTCTAATAATGTATTATTAATAATAATAATAAATACTCCCATTACAATTCTATTGTGAAAACTTGCTAGTTGACGTTAGCAACATACCGCTGAGACAATCAATAATGTCTAGATATTATTCAGAATCTAGGCAGAACTTTTTTCTTTTTTCAGTACTTTCAACTGCACAGGTATCATTCAACAATCTGTGACAATCTTAATGAATATACTCGTACAACTAAATTACTTTCTAACTCATCTCTAGAAGATTATTACGTAGGTAAACCAAATTACTTTCATGTCTGATTTTTTGGGTTATTCACCAACTGGACACACATGACTGGACACACTGTCGAGTTGGTTAAACTCAAATTAGTATCATTTATTCTTTCGTCATCTGGACACACAAAGATTTTTATGCGTGTCCAGATTGTGAAACGTATTAAAATAATTTTAATGTTTTCGTCAACTGGACACACATTCGAATTTTACCCGAATTTATGACCAAGTACAGTCATGCGCAGAATGTTTTCTGTCACAATCATCATCGGCCATCAAACATTCAACTGCTGGAAACCGGTAATTTTACAATACATTTACAATAATTTTACAGTAAATAGTACAAAAGTACTAGGGTAGCAGAAGTATGTAAGAGATTGGGGCTAAAATAAAACCTCATGAAAAACATGCGGCTTAGTTCATGGTGTTGCTTAATACTGCGCAGTATTAGACAGGGTTGTTTACTACTACTACCTACTAACTTTTGTTACCCTAGTACTTTTAACCGCTCTGGACTATACCATAAGTGCGACGGGGCGTACTGGAAACCACTATTAAGCAAGGAGCGAAGTACTGGGAATTAAAGTAAAACGCAAAGCGACATTATGGGAATCGAGATTCAGGGAATAAAACTTATGATGAAGGTCCTATAGCAAGAAAAAAATTGAAACTATCAGCATGAACACCATGATCGCGACCATTGTTAGTGATCAATAATTCCATGAGCGAGACGATTGTTAACCTGACTGTATCCTTTTCTGCAAAAAAACAGAGTGTGTCCAGTTGGTGAAAACATAAAAATAATTATTTTAGCTTTCACCATCTGGACACACATAAAAATCTTTGTGTGTCCAGTGTGCCTTTGTGTGTGACAAAAGAATAAATGATACTAATTTGAGTTTAACTAACTCGACACAGGTGTGTCCAGTCATGTGTGTCCAGTTGGTGAATAACCCGATTTTTTTTTCATCATACATACATAGACGTACATAAGCACACGCCTGTATCTCAGAGGGGTAGGCAGAGACCAGGGACTGCCACTTGCCACGATCCTGACAAATCACTTTCGCTTCATCGACATTCATTAGTCGTTGCATGCACACACGCCGGTTTCGGGTACTACCTTTTTACGAGTATCATCAGTACCGATATAAAAAGCAAATTTATTTATCTAATCGCATCTATCCAGCCAGTGATTAAAGAGACGATTCCTATTTTTTTTTATGAAAATATTTTTCCATTTTTATTGATACCTGCCCTAGTTGCAGTTTCAAGCCGGCCAGTCCACCGGACCCCAAAAATATTTTTATTGCTGGCCACTGTGTTATCACACATGTCCCAGCAGTGTTTGCAAAAAAGAAGAAAAAAGCGCGGAAAAACACGAATCGGGCTCATGTTAATATTTGAGGTATTTTTATTTGAAATTTCCATTTACACGCGTGCCCCCCGCCCGGATGGGGGGCGCTGGCCCCGTACCCCCCTCATACATATTCAGTAGATGCACCCTCGCCGTACACTTTCTCCGTATACGCTCGTAGTGGAGCGAAGATTGTATGATTTTTGAGTCATCGTCGGATTTCACTATTTCGTGTACAGCTATTTTCGCTTTGAATAATGATCGCAGCATTTTGGGCTAGTACACCTACTACTTAGCTATAACCTCCTGAGGCCCGACCTTGAAAATAACAATGGTTTTTGTACTATTTTTAGGACAAGGGGACTTAGGAGGATAAATAATAACTTGCCTTATTTTTACTACGGGATAATCTGTACGTTCAACTGTTGTGCCTACTTTTTATATGTATAAGGTATACTTTGGTAACTCATTAAAATCAGGTGTATTTAGGGTTCCGTACCCAAAGAGTAAAGACCCTATTACTAAAAATGCACTGTCCGTCTGTCTGTCTGTCTGTCCGTTTGTCTCTTTGTCACCAAGCTGTATGTCATGAACCGTGATAGCTGAACAATAAATGAAATTTTCACTTGATGTATTTCTGTTGCCACTTTAACAACAAATAATTAATTATTATCCCATCTACCAAACTTTGTTTTTTCATTTTTTGCTTGATGTTAATAACAATTATAAAATAAAAATAAATAAATAAACTCACGCCCGTTATCCCCGAAGGGGTAGGCAGAGGCACCAGTCTCTAGAACTGGACCCACGTTTTGCCGAGTTTATTAGGTCCCAAACGTGACAAGTGGCAAGCCTGTCGCCGTTATCCGGGCACAATTTATCAGCGAATGGTGTTGCTGTACAAAAAAATGTACGTAACTAAAAGTCATTGGTACATGCGTGGTTCGAACCCAGACCCTCATGATCGAGAAGCAAGGGTCAACCCCACTACGCCACCACCGCAACAATTATATGATGCTTGAAATATTTATAGAATATTAAGTTGCACATTCATATTGACAATCAATATTAAAATTAAAATATACAAAATACCTGTCACGTCCTGTTACGGAAACATTGTTATTTTCAAGTTCAGGACTTGGAGATTAGGGTGGTTCCATACAACAAACGTGCTTTTTTTACGTTTTTTGCTTAATTTTAATAACAGGACGTTAGATAATTGTACGGAATCCTTTGTACGCGAGTCCGATTTACACTTTGACTGTTTTTTTTTAACATAGCGTAATAGAATCAGAAAATAAACCGAATAAAAGTCATAAAATATCCAACAGAAGAGTTATTTGTCAAACTTTGGTTTCAGGAGTATTAAGGAGCCCACGTGATAATCATTCCTTGCAATTTCGTCTTCTTCATAGTTTGATTTAGCTCAACTAGTCTAATGTACCCGTGTCTCTTGGAAGGCCCCACAGACGAGAGTTGTATATTTTAATATAGTTAGGTACTATCTAGTACCTACAGACCTAAATCACAGCCGACCAAAGCCATAATTTGGCCGGACAGGCTCCTCATTGCGGCGGTGACCGGAAGTGCGTCACACGAGCGCCGGCAGTGACGTCACGCGGCCGGGACACCGGAAGTGGACCGTGGCGCCGCCCGCCGGAACCGGAACTCGCCGCCGCGATACCGTCTTGGCAGGAGGTAAATGACCTTGCGCGGTAAGGATGACGGTCAGTTTGTGCAGAAGACATGTTGGTCAACGTACATACTAATTGTACTCGTACGTACTCTCTACGATAAAAATATCGAATCCTGGCCGGAGACAAACAATTTCCAGGCCTTGGATTGGATGTTACATGGATGTTTGTGATGTAGCTGTTTCTGGTTCCTACGACACTGGGTATCCTCGAGTGGGGGCCAAAATCTTTTTTGGTGTGTGCACACGTTGTGAGCGGTTAGCGGACTCAGGTCATTGCTTTGAAAAATAGAAGGGCGTTCTCTCCAGCGCAATTTATACATGGTCAATACCAATCCAGGGCTGGCAGCAAGTGATACTGGGAGCCAGCGATGGCTTCGTATAAACTAGGGTTAATGGGAGGGCCTTCTCTCAGGGACAGAGTATGGGCTTAATCACCTCGCGTGCCCACCGCGTATTGGCGATTTCAAGCTCAATCGCTCAGGTTTCCCAACGATGTTCTAGTTATAGTATAAAAATCAAAGTCGCGTTAGTTAATAAGCTATCGAAACATGGAAAAATTAAGGGGAAAAAATTCTGAACGACATTTTCAAAATACAAGATAAGAATAATAAGATAAGAATATTCTTTATACTACACCTGCTTGGAAAGTACCTTGATACTTTATCAAATTTACGGTAGAAAGTACGTCATTGCATATCGAACAAATATGCGGGGAGAAAACGCATCTGAGCGGGAGAGAAAAGTGTATGAAAATCCATTTCTTACGTGGTTTTTCTTTTTTAATTTTGGGTAAGAATATGCGCCGGTAACCTAAATATCAAAAGCCAAAAAGTTTTTACAGTGAGTTTTTATCTCCAAGTTCGCAAAATGACACTGGCCACTAGCAACAATTTCAATATAAATTTCAATTAGTAAAGATTTCGTTTTTTATTTTCCTTGTAGGTGTAGTATAAAGCACTATGTATCACTCGAGAGAAACTGCGATTCCCGATCTCAGGTGTTTTAAAGCCCTCGCCTACGGCTCGGGCTTCAAACAAAACCCTCGACGGTAATCGGTCACTTTCTCCTCTCGGTGAACAATGTACTATTATTGTACCAGAAAATAACAAATACAAAACATTTAGACTGGTTTTAGAGTCAAGCTGACCATGTAGTACATATTGGTCTATCAGCGTCGAGAGTCAGCGTGACTCTAAAACTGGCCTTACAAAGATACAGTACAATTGGCTTCCTTATTGCTTGAAGCAATTTCTTCCAGACACCCGACGATGGAGAGTTGCTGTACTAGGAAATGTATCTCCAGAACTTAAAATCTATTTATTCTAAGATGATGCAAAGTTCACATGGACTTCAACCTAGTTTCGAGCAAGTAATAATTACATTTAAATTAGTTTAGGCTGGTAAGTAAATACATTTAAAATGAGAATATTTCAATAAAGCAGTACAAAAGCAATAAAAACTCCACCGTGTGATTTCCCAGCTCAAAAGCGCCCGCTCAATTCACCCATAAAAACGCCACGACAAGGAAAATCTTCAGCCAAAGAACAATGGGACAAAATGAAAGCAAAACTTAGTATAATTAATTTCAAGTACTCAACGCTTTTGTAATAAATCGTTTCATCCGCATATTTTATCCGCGACGAGGCAACAACTTCACGATACGACCGTCCTTGTCCCACGCGCGCGCATTTGCATAATAACCAAATCACCTGTCCCTTTCGCAAAATGATTTTCAGTTTCCCGCTTTTCTGCTAATCACGAGTCCTTAACAACCCCTCGCTGTGCCGGCCAAATTTCATCCTTACTACTCAAAGCGTAAGGTTGATTTTCACCTTTCGACAGGCACTTTTCGAGCGTTAAGGGTAGGTACAATGGTGTAGGAAAGTTTGCCGAAATAATTCCGCTTCAGATATCGGCAGACACAAAATAGGAAGTGACAGAGAATTCACAGCAACACACACACCTTCACTATGTTACACATACACAAACCAAGACTGTGTGAACGCCGCCACAGGCGAGCTGCTTAATAAACATTTTTGTTTTTTTATTATCTGACGAGGTTCTACAGAAACAAAACCGTGATGTAGTTTCACTTCAAATTTGTAGACTTGGCGGGCAAATTTCTAGTAACTTTAGTGTCATTTATGTTCGGAAACCAGTAAATTTTTGATATTGTAAGGAATCAAGCGTTACTTTGCAGAAATCCATAAAATGTGACAATTACTTTGCTAAATTCCGCCAAAATCCCACAAGCACCATGCGGTTAGTTAATGTACCGCCCTCCCTCCCAATTTTTAAGCAGAAGCAAGACACGAACACACCACCACCGACACCAATACTTGTGTGAGAAAATGCGACGCGTAACACGAGGCATCCTCAGGCCGACAAGTTTTAAAAATTTACAGAATTTAGCAAAGTAATTTTCACATTTTAATGCAGTACATTTTTGTGTCCGCTTCTTAGTCTTCTTAGTTCTTCTACATGGTACGCCAACGAAGACCTTCTGGTGGATTTTCTAGTAATCGCGAAGCAGGCGGGTTGGTGGTTGCTGCAGAGATTTACAAGAGCAGCTGTTGTTCCTGCCTGCACGACAACGTTTTTCTTTTTTTCTTTTAGATGTTTACACGTGTGTGATCTCGCTGTTTCTGGTTCCCACGACACAGGGTATCCTAGTGTGCGGTCAGAGGCAATGTATGTGCCTGTATGTATATGCCTATGTTCTTTTACTTCTTTTGGAGGCAATGTTTACTTTATTGAACATTTGAGTATGTCACTGTTGTTGCAATTTTTTTATTTTTTTTTGTTTTCGCTGCAAATTTTTGTCCTCAACTCATTTACTCAGTTACTAAATAAATTAATTTTCATCTTCCATTATGAACCCGCCGAGGGGCACGTGTCTTGCCCCTGAGGAAGGGTTAGGCCATACTCCACCACGCGGGCCTAGTCCGAATTGGTAGTGGCTTGTAAGACTAGTGCCTGGTCTTACTGTCATAAGTTTTTAAGCCTCTCTAAGGCCTCTGACTTGGCTTAACGACTGCAATCTATCGACAGCAGCCGGCACCAACTGCTTAACGTGCCTTGCGAAGCACGGAACCGCTCGGAAAAATGCCACTAGCATTAGTCATAGACGGTCACCCATCCATGTACCTACTGAACGAGCCCTATGTTGCTCACCTTCGTGATTATTTAAGATCACGCAGGCAGCCGGGGCTACGAGCGGTTGTTGCAAATACTTATTTCTATTTATTTATGTCTAAGTAGCGTTACCGTCGCAGCTTCTGTACTTTCCGCTGTATGCCGGCAGCTCGGGCCGCGACAACGCGACTGGCTTTAAGATAAACGTGCTTTAATTTCTTAATCTGCCGCTTTCGAGCAAGAATGATAGCGCCTTAACAATTTTAGTACTTATTTTGTAGTTTTGATCTATTTCAATGATAAAAATAAACAATTTTCAATTTCAAATTTTGTACCTATTAATTCAATTATATTAACACGAAAAATTAATGAGAAGATGAGAATTAGTAACACAAATGTTTTAGATTTCTTAGTCACTTCAAGACCGCTTGCACAATGTATCGAGTTTTTCAAGTATCTATGTGATGAATAAGTCTTCCGAAGATGATGGTTCAGTGGCCTAGTGGCGATGAGGTCAGCGAAAACTGAGCATTTTTAGGGTTCAGTACCCAAAGGGTAAAAACTCTGTCAGTAAGTCGCTAAATTTAGTGACTAATTTATTTAGTTATAATAACACTAAATTTAGCGACTAAGTTACACTTTTATTCATTTAACATGCTGAGTCGGGACTCGGCATGTTAAATGGCTCAATTTTAGGGGCTCAATACTTTAAACGCTGTCTTGAAAATGAAACTGAAAATGATGTAGATATCAAAATATTCGAGAATCTGTATATTTATGAATATGTTATGTTTCATGTTGTATAATGTGCTTTTAGTATTGGGCCTTCAATTAAATGTACTATCTATTTATCTATTCTATATTTTGTAATTCATCAACAGTCAATTACAAACAAACAGATTGAAGTAAAATAAAGTATCATTTATTCATGTAAACAGAATCAGTGTTTAAAAGTTTGTGAAATGTTTACAGAATCAGCTCTGTTCTTAAAATAGTTTCTCGAAACTTCAAGCCCCATCCTCCTGACAAGTGTCGTCTACTAAAAGATATTTTGCACATAGTAAAAGACGTTTGGATACGGACCCGCGCCGTCCCCTAAACGACGTTGCCCTCTGGGCAAGATAGTCTATTGAAAGGGTTGTTTATGTTTACACCTACAGACATAAGTAGCTCCCCTTTTTGGGATGCTCATCAATTTTAGTTTGGATTTTTAGATAGATCTAAGGTAGATAGACTATTATTTATTTTATGCATTTACATACATTGCTTCTGGCCCCAAACTAGGATAACCTGTGTCGTCGTGGAAAACAGAAACAGCAACATCACAAACATGCAAATCTCCAAGACCTGCTTTTTTATTGTATGTAAAACAGGAATTCGGATACGAGTATAATATGACCAGGTAGTACTACAAATCCTGGTTGGTCGTTTTCTATCCTCCTTAGTCCCCGTGTACTAAAATAAGTACCAAAACCATTGTTATTTTCAAGTTCAGGATATAATATCTAGTGTAGGTACACGTGATATCAACAATATTCTTGTACAAATATAAAAGGCGTAAGTTCCTTTTTAGGGAGAATTTTCCTATTTACGTATGATTAAGGTCGAATTCCGAGCAATATTTTTGTGAAATAAATTGTATGCAACACACTTTCTCTCATATCAAAGTCCTTTTCGATTGGCACTGAAGAACTATCCCGAGCCTTACCAGCGAATCATTTGCCCGTACGCGTTATTTCAGGCTCCTTTGATGTCGACCCTCCAGACGCCGGCCAATCACAGAGCGCCCGTTTGATTGCCCCTGGCAGCTTTAATTAGCCGATGACCTTCCCTCAGGCACTTGGGGTAGGGTCACCATTCCTGAAAAGGAATCTTTGGAAAATTTAGCAATCCTGGACCCTCAAAAAGATGAAACAAATAGTTGCAATCCCACTTCTGATTTTTGCATTATTATTACAGTTTATTGCACACAAAATATTTAACAGGATAGTACATAAGAAACAGCAAATACGAACGCGAGCTTATCTGTCTCAGATATATCTTCCAGCAAAGCTCGGTAAGTCGGGAAAGCAGTAACAAAAAACGGGTCTATAAACGTGTACAAAAATACATTAGTACAAAATCCGAAATGACCTGTTACAGAAAAAAAAGAAAAAAAAACTGCATAAACTAAAAAGAATAGTTTTGTAGAGTTCCAAACCTAAAACGGACAAACGGAACCCTTATAGGATTACTTTATTCTCCGTCCGTCCGTTCGTCCGTCTGTCTATCAAGACTCTTTATCTTGGGAACGCGTGAGGTATCGAGTAGAAGTTACTAATATACATTCTCTTAGTGCATTGTAGTACAATGACAGACTTGAAATAGCACAACGAGGTCTACTTAAAGTTGCAACTAAAAGGCCTATTTTATTTTCTACCTCTGAGCTGTACCGTCTCTGTGACGTCCTAACGGTGAGGCAACTTTTTGTCCTAAACACTATCATCTCACAGCATACAATTACTCCATACAAACAAATACGTAAAAGGCGTATTGATCTGATTTGCAAAGTGCCTATGCCTAAGCTATCATTCACTAAGCGCCACTACCTTTTTCTCGGTCCTTCCCTGTATAATAAACTAAATAGAAACCATTACGTATATCCCCTGTGCACATCCCAATGCAAAATTATTACAACTAAAATTCTAAAACGTCTTTCCTATGATGAAACCGAAAACCTTTTGACCTCCACTAATCCCTTCCCGTTACAATGAGTCGTATATCATAATAACATTAACTGTTATATATATATATATATATCACGTCAATTTAAATTAAATAATCCAATAATATCCTCTAAATGATGGCAAAGTCTATCCCTCACGCATATACTCACACACGCACTAACTCACTCACCTATTCACACAAACACACACACACACACACACACACACACACACACACACACACACACACACACACACACACACAAACACTAACGTCACGCGCGCATGCGATGTTCTGCGTGCGTGCTTATTGCATGTTAGTTTATAATTTATTTTGTTTTATTTCACACCACCTCTGTAAATTTCTTAATAAGACAGACTCGCAATGAGGAACGGGCCTGTGTGTTATAAATACAGGTTAGATGATAACCTAGCTATAGCACCAGATACCAACTAATATCATTTGGGTTCTTCTATTCACACCGAATGGTTGAACTCTATGTTATTTCTATTTTTGTAACCACTACTTTGAAATAAAGAATTTATTATTATTATATTATTATTAGATACACGGTCGGGTCACGTGACATGTTTTTTGACACCATTGACGCCTAGAAGGTTTGTTAAGTGTGCGCGTAGACTTGAAGCGGCAATGACACTAAATAGCCACGCTCATGCCGTAAAGTTGTCATTGTATTACAATGCATTAACAGAATCTAGGTCCTAGTCACTCGTAGCCCGGATTGCCTTATTGATCTTAAACAATGACGAAGGTTAAGGAACATAGGGCGCGTTCAGTGCATGGATGGGTGACCGTATATGACTAACACTAGTGGCATTTTTCTGAGCGGTTCCGTGCTTCGCCGGTGCCGGCTGCCGTCGATAGATGGCAGTCGTTAAGCTAAGCTAGAGGCCTTGGGGCGGCTTCTGACAGTAAGACCAGCAACTAGTCTTACAAGCCTCCACAAATCCGGACTAGACCCCCGTGGTGGAGTATGGTCTGTACCTTCCCCAGGGAATAATGAAGTGATTATGAGGCACTGGTCTTCTGACCAATGTTAGATTTTAGCGTCAAACATGACAACTATGAAAACGTCAGACATTGATTGAATAAGAAGTACAAAAACAAACACAATATAGCGCAGCTCCCCTTACATTTCAACTTACTCAAGTCATTCGAGACTGAAGAAAACTTTTATCGACTAAAATACGCGAATGGTTAATCTTTGAAAAAATTATAACGGAGAATTTGATACTCATGTTAACTACAGTACGAAACAGTAGCCTACTTGTAGATATTGACACTCAAAAATATTCCAGTCATTACCTAAAACGTGTAACCCTATCTTGAGGCTTACAGCAGTCCCAATCTACGATCCTATTGGTCACCTTTCCCACGAAACTAAATACAGGGAACACTTTGGTCACCAGATCAATAAATACATGACATGACAAGTAAAGGGACTATTTGGATATCGAGACCGGCATTTGAGGGACTGCCAATTGCTCGAGTTCCAGTTTTAATTGGCTTTGGAAAGTAATTTAACTGTGAGGTACGTATGAGTTGTTATATTCCAGATAGTTGATGATTTGAGGGGAGACACGGTTGTCAGAAACAGGCGCACGATTATGTGACTATCACAATCTATCGATGAAGAACTATTGAAGATGTCTTAATAGACATTACATATTACTACAGATTTAGCTGGGCAGAGGACTTCTTAAGGAGGGTAAGGGCTTAAGGACCGGGAATGCCCCCCTCGTATTGCAACTTCAAGCATTGAGTTGAACACCTCAGGCACAGGTTTCATTACGATATTGTCCTTCACCGTTCGCGGATGGTATTTCTACTACAAATTCACCAATATAGACGTAAATTATAAACAAAGTCAATTGGTAGATGTCAGATTAGTGCTGGTGCAAAAAAGCAACACAATTTAACTCAATATTTAACTATAAATAAATTAAAATAAAATAATTGTATTTTGTTTCCGACTATTCATAACTCAAGAAAAACATAAAATTATTTTAAGTTTTGTTTTATCAAGCTTTCCAAGAACTGTATTTTTAAGAAAATTCCGTTGCCAACGAATGGTTTTAATATAAATGATCAATTTAAGAAAATGCTTTTAGAAAGGTCTCAAATGAACTATAACATCTAGAAAATTCTTGGTCGATTATACAAAATCTGATTCAAAATCCACCCAAACACAAATCCTGCATCTTTGAAACCGAATCGCAACTAAACGCTTCAATCCAAGGATTCGTCGCGATCCAATCACGCGTCTTGCTTGATTGCCTTCGGTCCCTGGAGCCCCGGCCTTCGCTGGACCTTGGGCTAATGGCGCAGCCCCTGATTAGACATTTATAAGCGATCCCGGGACAGTAGGACCGTTATCATAATTTCCCATCTGATACCGGTATCGGACGACGATAATCGACACCGTGCTGTTTTCACATATTTCCTTCAAAATCGTTCCGATACGGTCATTTTCAAAATGGCCGCCGCGTATCGGGCTCTTCGCACACGGAGACAGTTAAGATACACGTAGCATCATTATCAATCCATTATGTCCCCATCGAGGGGCATGGCTCTCTTACCCACCACACACACACATACAGAAATCAGACATCAGAAATGTATTTCAACGTTAAGAACTCACATTCTATTTGTTGAATTTCAATGAACTTATAAATGTTAATGTTAACCGCTGGCTTGAAAAGGCAGCGGAAAAAAACTTAATTATGACCATCACTTCTCAAATCACCCTAAATCATTATACAAACATTACATTAACAAGCATTACATTAACAAACATTACACATACAAACATTATCGTCCGACGATTCACGGGCGTCCGATGGTGCCGCCAACATAATTATCAGAGAGTATGAAAGACAAGTTTATATTTCATACATTTTTCTTGACTCGATATGGGACCGGCTTCCGACACCAATATCGAATCGAATAGTGTAAAAAGGCTCTAAGGCGACCTTATCGGAGACATTCCGAGTGTCCCGATGATTCAGGGCTCGTGTTTTATAGGTTTTTGAAGTGAGGTCGGTTAGACTGAAATGTTCATGGAGAATGGGGACTCTAGGGATATCTTGATGATAATGGTTTGCTTATCGCTCCCACAATACTAGTCATATCTCAAAAGACGGAGGCAAATGTTTTTTTTAATATAGATAGATAGAATATTCTATAGTAAAAGGAAGACCATGAATTTGTAATCATTTTTGTAATTGTAGTTATTTAAAGATCTATGAATGCAGCTTAGATTGTTTTTTAAATTAAAATAATGTCTTCTCTCAGTGAAATGTTCCATCAACAATATTCAAGGTACATTCCCTCCGTGTGGCATAGCCGTGGGACGTACTCATAAATAACCTACTTAATGAATTACTAAAAAAGAATAAAGAAAGTAGGTTCAATGCAGTAGAAAAGGGTGCACGCCATAAGAATGGTTTTAAATTGTTTTTTTAAAGGACATGCAACTGATGAAAAAAATGTGACTGGCTATCTTCGACTTCAAAATATTCCTATGTTCTAGTGGCCAAAGTATAAAGGAGCGCCCCGTTTGCAATCAGCTGAATTGCCTCATAACTATACCAATAGCCTGTAGGTGATTTTGTAAAGCTGTCAAGGCTTGTAATACGCTGATTATGATTTTTCCATATGGTGACAAATATGCCCTGAGTACAGTTTTTGTACCTGTGAACCTGGCAATCCTAATCAGGGCTCATTTCCTTAATTAAAAAAGTGATCCTGAGCCAGTTTTCAGCTAAATAGGGTTTTTGATTACCATAAAATCTATGATTTTCTACAGCTAATGTAGAGACAGAATATACGACTTTCGTCCTTTTTAATTCCACGTTTACTTCCTCCAGCCTGTCCTTCGGATGAGATATTACCTACAGCACACTCGCGGGCTGTTAGCAGCTACTTAAGGCTAACTGAGATCTCCTTTTAAGGCCGGGTGGAGTGTGAAAGCGGCGTGTCCGCGACCTAATTAACGGCAGTGGACGCCCCGAGTTAATCACAGGCTTAGGCTGTTCCCAATCACTTCATCGGCTGGATTTCTAAACACAGAGCTACTTTATTTTCTTCTTCTTGTGGTACCATTTTCTATACAAAGTCGGTTGTCATTATAGTCGCTTGGAACGTATCTATGACGCCTATTTCAAACATGTAGAGTATTTTGCGGGCTGCTAAAGGAATTAATTTGTCAAGGATAGTAAGATAGAATGAAACATTGCTACAGGTTGTCACACATAGAATGTAAAACGTTCGTTCAGTGTGAAAGAAAATAACGTAAGTAAACCTGTTTGAGCACATGAATAATTGCTACAAGTTATCTCACAATTTTTCTCCTCAACAATCAGCATCGCTTTCCCGGTTTTTATCAATAAAACGTTTTTAGATTCTCTAAATTTTTATGTTACTATCATAATATTACACTAGTCTTTTGGATAAGATAAGATAAGATAAGATATTTATTAGCTTCTTGTTGTTTATAAAGGTCTTAATAATTAAAATAGTGGTTGCAAACAAGAACCCTGCTAGGGCACAGCTTACTTAAAACTAACTTAAACTATATTACACCGTACTATGAGGTACATTGACATATAAACATTAAAATAACAGACATAAATCTCTTCTAATTACAACACTTAAGATACCTATCCAAAAATTACTCGTCGAAATATTCTTGGAGCGAGTAATAACACTTTTGTAATAGATGTTTATTGAGAGCATTCTTAAATAAATGGGGTTTCTGCAAGGACTGTATTGAGTCTGGTAGACGGTTATATATTTTGGTGGCCATTGAATGGGGGTCAGTGTGCACAAGATGTAATTTAGATGAGCATGTTTCTAATCTCTTACGTGGTCTTAAGTTTTCAGGTCGTGAATAGATGGGGAAAAGAGTTTTGTTCTTTTTCACAAATACGCATGCTTCTAAAATATACAGGGAAGTTAAAGTGAGAATATTCAATTTAATGAAATAATAACAAATAAGTATGTTTTTTTTTGTCGTACGCCTACGTCCCATTCCACCCTTCATGTTAAGTACGTTCGTTCTAATCTTATATTATATCTAAAAATAAATTGGGTTCCGTTAGTCTCACAAAAACTCTAAAACGGCTCGAAAACTTTGGCATATTCTCGAATTTTTACGAATTTTACTAATTTTCTCGGGACAGCTAGTAAAGAAAAACTATTAGCAGGCAACACTGAAGGACTTACAAGGAACATTCCAAGAACCGACGCACGCGTACCCCCCCGCTCGCGACACCAAGTTGCTCTTAGCGCGACGCGCAGGCGCAGCCGTAATCTGTGGTATGCCCGCCGCGTGTAGCTGGGTTTCGTTAATTAGATTGTTTTTTAGCGATTTATTGGCTGTTTTGTTGTGGGCAACGCGTCGTGGGTGTTGTGATTTATTAAGCTTTGTAAGACCCTTTTGGCTTACTGAGAAACATTGTTTTTAAGTCGGGTAGGTACCTCATAAAACCCGACCTTTATATTTTCAGTGCAGGCATGTAATATTTATGTACTAATATTTTTTACATCTAAGTCTGTTTGTCTGTTTTTTTCTAAAAAAAAGGCTTCTTATACGATTTGATGTGCAAATTAAAAATATGAAAAATAAAAAATAAATAAATAAACTCACGCCCGTTATCCCCGAGGGGGTAGGCAGAGGCACCAATCACTAGAACTGGGCCTACTTTTTGCCGAGTTTATTAGGTTCCAAACGTGACGTTAAAAATATATGTCCGATTAACGTAAAAATGCTGATATGCCCAGCTAAATCCCACCGCCTGGCAACTTCCCCACAATTTATAGCTGCTCCTCAAAAAACAAGCAAGCGGCCGCGGCCGTGGACGGACACGAACCTGTCTCAGAGCGTCCAAGATTGATCTCAGACGTCAGCTGTCCGCGCAGGAGCTACAGGGTGATATTGTGAATATCTCTTGATAGCTACTTCGGGTTGAGTTTCGAATGTTGACATTTGACGATATATCGCCACATAACATAGCGGTACGTCTGCTTCCTGGGTCGTCGGTTCGATGGTCTCTGTCTGGGTGTTTTTTTATGTTTGTGATGTCCTTGCCTAGTTAACACAGCACATGGTATCCTAATTTGGGACCAGGGCCTCAATTCTGTTAATGCATTGTAGTACCATGACAGATACTTGGTCGGGTCACGTGACGTGTTTTTTCATACCATTGACGCCAAGAATTATTGATATACTTGCTCGCGTTGACTTAAAGCGGCAATGAAATTAAATCGCCATGCTCGTGAAGTTCTCATTGTACTAAAATGCATTAGTTTCTACTAAGGCGAATCTAGGCCCAGGACAAGGTATAGTTTTGTGTGGAAGTTATTATGTATTAACTAATTTGTATAAAGAACTGGACTTTTCCAACTTTTCCAACAAAGGGTGCAGATGGGTAAAAACATTATTTTACGAGATAACTCAAATATTGATAGACACCTCATACATTATAAGGCATTATGTGAGGGAGTGATGACATAATCTAAGGGCGATTTGTATCGCGTTTTTGTACCACGTGACTACATTGACTTTTCGACTGGTTATAGTACGAAAAGTATAGTCGTAGAGAAAAGAATACCACGTTAATATATCTTTTAACATGTACCTACTCTCCTATTCCATGAAAACATTTTTATTGCAAGTTTATCATTAATTTATTTAGTAGTATTATTGCGTGAGCCGGATAGGACAAATTTGCGAGGCCTCAAGCTCCGCGAAGCGGGCAAGAAGAACCTCGTTCAGGTTGAGGCTGAAAGCCGAGCTCCGTTCAGGCTGAGGCTGAAGGCCAAGACCATACATGTTCCCATGCATCAAATCTCAATCAAAAGAGTCTAGCAAGGCCCTAGGCCGACTGCCACGGAGAGTGAAACTCGGAGCGGCTGAAGGTTGGCGCGTGTAAGCGTGCAGGGGCTTGCCCTTTGGTCCGAATGCAATTTCCAAAAAACACGATTTAACAAAGAAATACCGAGCAAAGCTCGGTCATCCGGGTACTATGTTTAAGTAACATGACTCCATCTTATCTAAAATTACAGTATGCCTATCAGTTATTTTCTTACACCTGCTGCGGTTGACTGGCAGAAAATGCTTGTAGCATTAAGTCCACCGCGTTGCCATTGTAAATTTTACTTACGTGCAATAAACGTATTAATAATAATAATGACTCCAGCGTCTGTTGTATTCCGCCCTTTAGTAAAATTGAAGAAGGAATAAAAATTAAAGAAGGCTGAAATACCTGCAGGGGCCATAATACCACCTTCTCCTCTAGTATTAGCCAAGTTAGTAAGGGTTAAACTTTATGACAGTGGAGTCAGTGATGAATTGTAAGTAATTTTTGGAACAAAACTTCAACTATCTAATCAGTGAATTGGTTTTAGAAGGATAATCTATCCAATCCATTCCTGTCTGTGTTCAATAAACACTATAAACAAAGCTATAAAACCAAATATCACGTTGTCTGGAGATAAATCTTTCGTCTAAGAAAACACTACACTTCTATCATCCAACGAAATCCTTTTTGGGTAGATACGTTACGTTTTGCATACATACGTTACGTTAAGACAAATACGTCGATATTTTTTCATCTAAGTTATTTTCTTCCGCGAGGGTCACTGGTACTAAAACTGGAAACAAATTACACGCTTTCGCCTTTCTATAATCGCTGGCTATTCTAACCCTATGATATTGGTGTGGGCCATGTCTAGTTCTAGAAAGTTCTTAACCAACGCTTATTTGGGGTCACGAAACTTTTTAGGCACGATTGATATTCAAATATAATATATTTTAAAAATACACGACGGCATCATCACAACACGAAATAGCACTAAACTCCAGTTTCTGAATTGAGAATTTTGTTAACGCCGTCGCGTCAAATTTCTCAGAAAAGAGTGTGATAGGACGTTACTTAAGTATTTATATTCTTATTCATTTAGAAATTGGCGAAATTGGGTAATCCCAAAGTCGAACTCCAATCCAACTATTTGTCGCACATCAACGCATCTTGAAAGTTGCGTGTAGCTCCAGATATGGTTTCCTACGCCAAGACGTACGAGCGATATAACTCGGGATCATCCCGTGGCGACGGCGCGGGGCACGGCGCGGCTAATGATATCGGCTCGTATAACTAACACATCCTGTCGTCTGATGCAGAGACAGCTACCGTCTGTGGGCCCAATCGGCCGATGGCATTGGGCGGTCGAACACTGAGGGTATGCTCTGAGATTCTCGTGGATGTAGATAGGCATAGGGAGCTCGTGAAATAGTCGGAGTAAGAAGATTTTTTTAACAGCTGCTGGCGAGAACTGAAAAAACTAGGGTAATCTCTTGTGTAAAAGGCTTATATGCTAATCAATCTTAAGGGATATTTACCGTACATATAAAGAATAATAAAAGATAACAATCAACTCTGCTGTTCCATACATTCGTCGCAGTAACTTTCAATTCATAAAACTCGATGTATACTTTTATCGTCACTCCACACACCCTAAAATTTTGTTTCATCTGTAGTGCAATTTACAAGAAAGATATATGCAATATTAAAGTACATGAAAAAAATGAAGAGGCCACTGCAAGACTTCGTCAAATTGGTGTCACTTACATATTTTCCATGGACAGTCTTGCATCAATATCACTGCCCCGACATCTGAATAGAGCTGGTTAGCGAAGTGTAATTACGTACGTCCGTCCCGTCGTTCAGTATAAACAAAGAGTCGTGAGAGGTGACGAGACGACGCGCCCACGATGTTCTTTTTGCAGGCAGATAACAGCGGCTACCAGAAACGCACCTCAGGCGCTGTGGACGTTGGCGGATACTTAGGACAGGTTAGCGATAGGATGTGAATGATGCGAGTGGGCTTTAGTCTTGAGAATGGTAAATTGTAGCGGATTTTTCAATTCAAATTTGATGGACAAGAGTGTCCAGATTGGGCACTGCCTCATAATATGACGGATAAATATCGCAATTCTAGTGAACAGCATCTAAAATCATATGAGAGAAACCTGAGATGTTTACTTCATCACTTAAAATCGCCAACCAAAAGTCAATCAATACTTCGTAGTGAGGCGTATTACGTAAGTATAGGCTGGTATAGGCTTCAGAGGAAATTAATACTGTGCCGATCAATCCTAAGCTAAAATAACATCAGCCAGTCAATTTAGAAAGAAGATACATTTTAAAGATAGAGTTGTAAGAATACTTCAATAATTTTGGGTATTTTTTATTGTTGTAATTTGTCGCAAAACGTAAGAAAATGTGCGGCAGATGTAAAAAATACATAAATAATGATGTGATGTGTTAAAAACAGCGAAATGTACAAAGATCGGCGCCATCCTCAGTAGGATGAGAAAGAAATGCTCAATCTTAGGACCTGGAGTCTTTCTCGTTTGAAGAAAAGCCTTTCTCGAAGCGCGTATTTTTAGAAATCTGCTTTCAGGCAACCAAAACGAGAGACACACGCAATTACGATCGACTAATTGACAAATTGCCAGAAAAAACGCTAAAGAACACGTCAGCGCATTGACGTCCGTCATCTCAGTCATCTTATAATGAGTCCCGCAATTATAACCGAGATGCTATCACGATAGGAGCCATCCTTTCCCGGCAAAAACGGAGACTCGTTAGAGAGCAAAAACAACATTCCCCATTTCAGAAATAAAGGGGAAAAAACTCAAGCAAATACACAATACCTTAGAATCTTGTAGTGTATTACTTCATTCCTGGCGAAGTTCGAACGGTGGTCGCAATGCGAGTAAAAAGATGAGTACACAAGATTAATGCGCCAGAAGTACCGTTGGGCTGCTCACGTAGATAAAATATAAGTTTGGCAAACAGATTAGCATTTCCGTCAAAGCAAAGTCAGCAAAGACATTCACTGTAGTACTGCTAGCTTTATGGAAAGAAATAGACTGTTTGATTTAATGATCTTGCTACATGAAATGGCCCAGCTATGAAGTAGTGTGCGAAAATCTAAGGTCAAAGATTATAAACAAAATAAAACAACAAAGTCAAGAAGCCAAAGGCGCTAGCCAGGGGCTAAGATAAAGTATTTTAGTCAGTTTTCATAAAACTACTCCGGGGGTAGTCGATTCAAACAAATTTGAGACAATCCTTCCGTTTATACTCATCTTGTGGAGACTGGTTGCAGTGCGGCCAACGGTAGCGAAATAATAAGATCCGAGCAACAAAATAAAGAAATGCTCTCGAAACAAAAGGAAGGGCAGTGAAATAAGGCGAAAAGGTTCGCGAGTGACGGGGTGTGGGCCTGTGCTCATTGTCTGTGCCATTCAGCTTCGAATAACATTGGACAAGTTATAGAAAAAGGAGTAAGAAGTAAGACGTAGAGTCAACTAATTTGAATTGGGCTCATTTCGGATGGACAAGAACAAAAAGGAACTCCAAAACTTTGCGTTTCTTTTCAGAAGCACTTGACCAAAACAGTACCGAACGTGGCGCCTTATCTATGTGATCAAGGATACAATATTTCAAACCATCGCGACAGCGGATTGACAGGTTGCCTTTAGAGCTTCGAAGGTTACCACGAAAAGAGCTAGCGAGCGTCTTTGCATTCTAATAAACCTAACTAAATATGGCGCGCCGCACGTTTTTGTACGGATTTCAGTATCATAAATGCTTAGTTCGGTTATAAATTTTGCTTTCATTGCATTGCACGGAAAAAAAATGATTCCATATTCGGGCACATCCATTTCGATCGGCGGGCGCTGGCCCGGCCGCGGATGGTGGAAAAAAGTTGGCGATCGGACTGGTTTCGCTGACTGTGTCATTGTTCCCTTCACTACCTTGTTGGAGGCCTGATGTACGAGTAGGGAGAAGAATTTCAGAGGCAAAATGTTCGCGGGCCGGGTTTTTGCCTTTTTGCTCCGGCTGGTGCATAGACTAGGAAGGGATGGACAGCCAGCTTGATGATGACTGAAACCACTCCGCCTATTTTGGATAACCATGCACTTTAGCGAGGTGTACGCGAGAAAATATGTTGTGTTAAATCATCTGTTTCGTCATGACTTTGTATCAAGTATTATGAAAGGAAAAAGAGATTTCGGAAACAATTTAGAAGCTATTTTTACTAATTGAAAAGAAGGAGAACGTCGTGACCTGGTGGTAGTGGTAGCTGTAAGGCTTATAAAGCATCCAGCTGTTAAGTCTAGGAAGCTTGCACTCGTTTAGTTAGCTTCATTAGGCTAGTAAAATGTGTCTACCAACGTATTTATTCTACAGGTGAGGAATCTTTATTGAACCATTGAACAATACCTTCCAAAAGTATGTTTCATTTATTTATGCGAAAGATGCGCTATAACTTTAACTATATCCTTACATCTAATTCCTTAAACTAGAACCCAAAATGCATCATAGACAGGCCTTTGTGAACTCTCCAAGAGTGCATAAAAATAGGTCGTTATGAAATGTTAGGAGTTAATTTAGCTTTCCATTTACCATTATCATTTATTTCGTAAGATAGGCCGGGATATATATATTTTTTATTTTATTTATTTCCATAACTTACAGCTAAGCCTATTGCGATAGCTAAGTACAGTATTATATGAATATAAATAAAAGCTCGTAGCCACATTGGATCTCATACATACACAATAGGATACCTGCCAATTCCCTGAACTTACTCAAAGACCATAAGCTGCTTTCCACTAGTGCGCCAATAGTAAATGCTGAAGTTAGAACATTGAGAAATTCCTTGTATCAGGACGAAGCGAATTGATTGATAGATGAAAAGGGTAGTCCTTTCATGTGTTCCCTTTTTGTCTGCGATGACAGTGAAACGATGATCGCTACGTCTATAGCTCTGCAGGCATTCGAAGAAGTGCTAACTTGTGGATGGATTTATCATTGGCATTTACTGGGGCTATTATTTCGTTTTGCAAACTGCTGGGCTTTTTATTGAAACCTTGTTGGACATTATCCTGATTCGTTGCGACTGAAACTACTATAGAATTATTCTGTCGGTTCAATGTTTTAGTTCTTTACGTCTTTTTGAGAAGTCTAGATTTTTTTGCTTATTTGACAAAACATAAACATTTACATACAGCCACAAACATTGCTTCAGCCAAAACAAGAAGGACATTTGTTATGGTCATCTCACGCATTGACTTCTAGGGTGAAAATTTTGTTTTTTTAGTGAATTTTTTTTTTTCTTTGAAAACAAGAATTCAGCTAACGGAAAATACGCGTTTACTTTGACGAGCGAAAATGTACTCTTAGATTAAAAACTACTTAATATCTTCATTTTTGTATTCCATAAATTTTCCCCGGCTGGGGACGAAAAAAAACCCCAGGTATTGGATGTTTACATGTTTGTGATGTCGCTGTTTCTGGTTACCACAACACAGGGTATCGTATGTACCTGTATGTAAATGTTATGTTTGTACCTTGAGTTAGCTTATGTATCATCTCTAACTTTACTGAGTGGAGCCAGCTCTGTGTTAGCGAATCATCAACAGACCATCCAGCGCACGGTAGCGACGCTCGCACGGCAATCGAATAGGGTTTTGCATTACTATCGTCGCTCGCGCTGGAATATGATAAATCAGCCGATGTTACCGGTACAGCCGTCTACAACTTTGCTTTCGTCAGGTACAGAAGTGTAGTGTGTAAGTGTACCTAACTGTGTTAGTGCGTGAAACTTACCACTACAGTCTGTAAAATATAGCTTGAGCTCCACGACTGCTGTCACACTGACAGGGCTAGGTTACGATATTGCTTAGACATCGAATAGTGTGCAGTAAGTACGGAGTTTTCACAGTAAAAATATTCTGTGAAAAAATTCAAAACTTTATGGACGCAAATGTCCATGACAGCTGTCGCGGAGCTCAAGCTATATTTTACAGACTGTAACTTATATTATACGTACCTAAATTATTTATTATAATCATCAACCCATTATGTCCCCACCGAGGGGCATGGGTCTCTTCCTGAAAAAAGTATAGGCCATCCATTCCAAGGTATAGGAATATGACAGAAATGACGAAAATACCGACAAAACCGTCGATCGAGTCGCTTAATTGTTTACATTAAGACAAGCCGAACGAAATAAAATATTAAACATACATATGCCACTCATGTGTGTGTGTGTGTGTTTTTTGTGTGAACGCGTCATTTTAATTATTTCATTGCCGCTTCGAGTCAACGCGAGCAACCATTATTATCAATAATTGGGTATTTGACAGGATGTCAAATGAGTTACTTTTAAAACGGAATTTTGTATGAAAATTCTTGCTTGTGAAGTCACATTTCAGAGCACTCTTTTTATGTTTCATCTTTTTAAAAATTGTAATAATTAGTAAATGATTAAAAGAAATACATTTTCCGAATCATTTTGTAATTTCTGTTTTAATCGAGCATCTTAAATAATTTAGTGTTGATAGTGTCAAATACCGTATTCTAGGAGTCAATGGAACTAAAAACACATGTCATTTGACCCGACCATGTAACTATAATAATGCACTAACAAAATCGAGGCGCTGGCGGAGCATTAAAGTGTTCTCTATTTATCTATTTCGTAACAGAGTACAGTCAACTACACGCCAATCTTCATATTTTAGTTGCAAAGTCGCCCGAAATGCAACGGAGTAGAGTGCATGGGTGTATACCATGATGTGCTGTCGACTGTACAGTGTACATACGCTGTACTGTTCAGTAGGGTAGAAGTAACGGTTTTGGCCACTAAAAATTTCAGTTAATTTGTAGAAAGTTAAACGATAGAAATAATATTTTCATAGAATTTTTAAACTTTTACATTTATACGAACCAAATTTATTAAGTTTTACATTTATAGAATTATTTATATAGTAATACGAACATAAAAGAGACCAAAAAAGGTACACTGGCCACAAACGGTACATCTACCCTACTGTATACTCTATTAGCTTACAGTATTTAGCTGCGGACTGTACCGCAGACGACAGATAGCACGGAGCGGGAACGAAACTCATATCTCGGGCGAATTCACTGTTGAGGCGTTCTACTCGGGTTCGCTGTGCTTCGGTCGGCCCTTCTTTCAAAATTCAATTATTTTTATTCATAATCCAAATAGAACATTTCGACGCTAAGGCCCCGATAAACGACGAGTCCAAGCCTCCAAATGGCCTGCCAACTTTCCAAAATCCACTCGACAATGCCGTCAATTTTAAAGCGTCCAGAAATTGATTTTTAATCGGCTATTATTCCACATGGATGCATAGTCTGGATTCACAGTCAGTGTGAAAAACGCTTGCTAGACGCACGCCACGCCATTTGGATGCCAAACTCGTCGAATGCCCAAAACGGCGTCCACTTTTCATTCATTCCACGCTGCGCAGCCGCTCGGTTATAATTCTATTTATATTATCGTTTTATCAAGGTCATTGATGTCATCATTGCCAATGTCATCATCAGAGAAATGACAAGGTTGTTATTATTATCAAGAAGTCCTTATATTTCGGCCTAATGTGGGGAATTGGGGATTGTGTTACACCCTGGGATATGACTCCTTGCGAAATATTGGAAACTCATTTTGTCGCGGGAACTAGAAACATAACATAAGCATTTGTACAACCTGATTACAGTGAAATGTTGAAATGTGTAGTTGAAAATGAAAAAAATTAGTAAACATGAGTTGTACTATACCCTCCGCGCTAGTTAATACTGTGTTGCGGTAGAGTAGTATTTGCCGTTACAAACAGCGACATTACAAACATGCATTGTAAACATCCAAGACGTGGGGTATTTTTTTTTATCATCCCCAGCCGGGATTCGAACCCAGGACCTTTCGCATGGTAATCAAATGCGCTAACCGCTGCGCCACAGAGGTCGTCAAATAAAGTTACATCGAATTTAGAAGCCAGCCCGGCTATTCCGAAGTATTTTTCATCGCAATTTTCGATTTCATTCTGCGTCGAACTTTCGAACTTCTAGAATGCAAGCCCGAAGTAACAGCCGCGTTCCCGCGATATAACAACCCCACACACCTGTAGGGTAGCCAGCGCTACGGCACAGTGCTCTTCGTTAATTAAGATAGCGTCAGCAATCTTGATAGCTCAGCTTTAAACTATAATAAGGAGCACCGTCTACATATTAGATAATACATAATATAATATTATAAAGAGGAAAGATATGTATTTTTGTGTGTGTGTATGTTTGTAATGAAAAGGTTCAGGAACTACTAGACCGATTTTAAAAATTCTTTCTCTATTAGAAAGCTACATTCTTCGTGAGTAATATAGGCTATATCGGATTTTTAAAAAGTTTAGGGTTCCGTACGAAATGTCGATGAATGTAACCCAAGCTGTAAAAAAAATACTACCCCGGGAATTTTCCACGGAAACGTTTTTGCCGCCCGTGCGAAGCCGGGTATAAGATAAAGTGTTCTTTTTCTGTCTGATAAAGTGGCTAAGTGGATAATAATAATATCTTCCACACAACACCATCACTTGTCCTGGTCCAAAACTAGGACACCCTGTGCTATGGTAACGAGGCAAAAATATCACAAATATGGAATCCAGGAGTGAGGCCATTTGAACGAATTTATGGCGCCCGTAGTGGGCATCGAACCCACGACCTCTTCTTGTTAGTCAAGCGCCTTAACGGCTAGATTAACGAGGCAGTCTGATTGATTCAGTTTTTGTCTAATAATCGAAGACGAAATAACGATTAAGCAAAAAATTTCGTGGATTTACACTTTGTTAGTTAAAAGTCATTGTACGACAATTCATTAATAGAAGCTAGGCCTTGGTTGCTGCCTACAGCTCTAGGATACAGGTGTGAGTTTATGTATGTATTTAAGCAACAAGCTCCACAGCTCTAACTAGCACCAACAAAAACAAAGCGCGATAAAGCATCCGCCACACCGAGCGGCCATCTTTCGCGGAAGGTGCCTAATGAACATCTTAATTGGGTGGCGCGCGTGTGTCTACGCCCTTATCATCGCGGGCCACTCGGGCTTTTAAAAAATCGTAAAAGTAAAATTAGAACGGAATTATATCGATGCATTTGACTCTAACAGGGTGGGTTGAGACATACATTCTTAATTGAATATAATTATTAAAAGTTTTTAATTGAATCTGAAATGTACAGGTACGAGCATCATAATACGTAAGTAATAACTTTCGCACTACACAATCACTTGACTTGGTCCCAAACTATGATACCCTGTACTATGGTAATCAGGTAAGGACATTACAAACATGGAAAAACACCTAATAGCTTATCTTGGCTGAAAGATTTTATCTATTTCTATGTCACTTTTGCAATTTTTATTTAGTAAATGTTTTCTTTTTTTATATGATGTATTAAATAAATAATACATAATGTCACTGTACAAGTGGTACGGCATGATACGCATACATTAAGGTTTCTACATGAGGTTTCTACATATTTAGCGAATACGGCTAGCAGTGCTACCACTAAGTAGTACACATACATACATAAGCTCACGCCTGTATCCCAGAGGAGTAGGCAGATACCACCTAGTCCTGATCCACACAAACCAAAGCCACGACCTCTAGAACGTGACACAAGCACAGGTACTGTAAAAAGAGATGTAAAAGAATCAAGGCTATGACTGAACGATATCAGACTTATAGACAGTCCTGTCAACGACGCAAGCTATATACTCGTAAGTACGACACGTACGTAGTGCAGAATTACGAAAAATCAATGCTTGACTCAAATGAACAACCAATCACGGAATGCCGAAGTAAATACCGAACCCTTTAGCTGTAGGCATCTCTAGTAATACACGGAACAGTTATTGGAACGAGCAACGCGACCGAACTTCCCCTTTGTGAATGGATACCGCTGACAGCTAAAACAAGAGGACATAAAACATGAAAAAAATAACAAACAAAGCACGCAAATATGCCATTACAAAATAACTACGCCGCGTAGGGAGGGCATTCGATTTACAAAAAGCAAATACGAGATACGACCGACGTAAAATCAATCGGCTGGCACGCGAGCCTTAACACCGAAATAATGTAAATTATGCCTCGTAAAAGTGTCATTTTCGACGTATAAATGACGTCACGGCGGGGCTGTAACGTCACAAGTACGAAACGGTGGCTACTGAATATTCAACTCTGGAATTTGCATCGCAAGTCACAGAGTCCCTTGCGGAAGGTTCAGAAGACAACTGAAAATCGTTCTCGCTCAAACTGTACCGGCTCCGTTATCATCGTCATCGGCCGTCGACACGCATTTGCATACCGTACTACTAGCTGCAACACAACTAACAACAACCGTTTACTACAATCAGCGGGTTTCGACCTCAAGCGAAGACTTAAAAAGGAATCCGCGCAAAACCGCCTGAAAACACCAGAAACAGTTCCCAGACGTGGAATCGCATCATTCGGTATTCGTATTTAAAATAGGACAAAAGCTGTCAGGGCAGTAAACCTCAAACATCGACAAGTCCGCCTTTAGGTGTGCGTGCGTAGACATAAGGGTGGGCGCACACAGGCGCACTGAGACGATCATTTACATACGGCGGGATGCGGGGGCTGAGACAGAGATAGCGATACCATCGCCCCCAGGGACGGTCGCGCCGCGCGAGGGCGCCCCGCGTCGGACAGAGACGACTATACTGCGATCGGGAGCGAAAAAAACGAAAAGTGGGCGGGGGATTACATTATAGTAGCGAAAGTAATCGATATTCTGTTTTAGTACGCGGCTGTTAGATCTGTGCAGCGCGTTGCAACTAAATACGTAAGTTCGTAGCGTGCTCCAGGTGGGCTGCAGGTGATCTGTTTTAAGTTTTAACGCTCACCTCAGCTGTCGAAAGGCGTTAAGCGTTCCTTTATAACAGCCGAAGACAATAAACGTTTCGAGACGTGATAGGATTGCCTAAAGGGGCTTTGTAACGACCGCCACAAGAATAACTTTGTTTGTAAAGTGACACCTTTTTAAAACAAACTTTGAATATTTTTACTCGTATTCTGGCCTAAAGAGCCCCTCGCGCATTAATATGTCCTCGGGAAAGGACGCCGGGGTATCAGAAGACGCGGCCGCGTTTACGCTAAATGACCCGTTGGACATTTTGCGCATAATTTCACAAGTGAGCCGTTCCCTTTAGAGAGCATTAAATGGTCCTTCGAAGCCGGACATCGGTTCTGAAAGGGAGATGAATTGATTCCGGTTCCAGTTTTGACTATACGAAGTAGTTTCGGCTGAGGGTGTTATAATTATGGTACTGACGTTATTTAATTTTATCAACGGCATGTCAACTATTTAATTAAGTTCTGACTTAGATTTGTTAGATTAGATTAGATTATTTTTAATTTATTTAATAAATTACATTACATACTTTTTATTGTACACCAGAAAAATAAATTTTAAGGGATTTTCGTTACGTCTTATTTAAAAACCTGTCTTACAAATTTCTCTCAGCAATTTTCCATCGTAAGGTTGTCTGAAATAAATTGCTCTTACCAATAAGGTCGCAAATTGTAAATTCAAAACACCTTTGTAAATATTTTGTGTTTTTCTTTTGTTTTTTTCCTGTGTGCAAAAAAAAAATCTTATCTTACCTTATCTTAAAAAAAATATGAGTTAGAGAGTATTTGGTACATGTGCAATTTCAAACCAAATCGACTTGTAAAATGTTCATTAATTTTTTTTAAACATCTGCTAATATCGTACCTGGAAACATCACATTTATCTTATCAACAACCTTAGCATACTAACTTGATTCAAGAGCATAATTCACCTATTATAGATTCCTGAAATTCCCAACAGAAAAATCCCGCCAGATAGAATGAGCGGGCGTCGTGAAAGTAGGCGAATATTTATATAGTGATAAAATCCATTTATGAGCGCGGTACAATGCGCCCTCAAACTTTATTTCCATAGCTTCCATCTTTCAACGCGGCGCGCACTGGTAAGTGCTGGGATTTAATCTTGTCGATGTAAGAAACTCCAGGTGCAGTTTCTGCGGATTATCTTTAAAATGTGTAGTTCTTGAAACACGCCAATTATTTCAACACAACACAATTACTTGACCTTACCCAAAACTAGGATACACTGTGTTATGGTAACCGGGCAAGGAAATTAAAAACATGGAAAAACACCCAGGCTGGTGCCATTTGTACGAATGTACGGTGGCCCCTTGTGGGAATCGAAACTACGACCTGTTTGTTGGTAGTTAAGCGCCTTAACGGCCTTAACGCCTTTATATTTTTTACACTATTATACCAAAGCTTAGATAGATACTTTTGACGATTGGAATTGCTACTTTAAATTTATAAATGGTCACTTAGAAAGTAAGTAAGTAAGTAATTTATTTGTGACTTAAAAGACTTATGTGATGTTTATGTGAAAGACTATGTATACTAGACTAAAACTAAAATTTCACATAATGTTTTGGTTTGAATTTAAAAATTATTTAGCATTCGCTGCTGTGCTAGGCTCATGGCCTGTATTACAGCAGACAGCGCCTACTTCCTCCGTTTACAAATAATTTTCAACAAATCCTAACTAAGACGACTTAAAAAATCTATAAATTACTGTTTAAAAACAACATGCATGTTCAGGAGCCAGGGCACAATTATATTATGAAATTTTTTAATATGTTTGACTTCAAATAAACAATTATCTTATCTAATCTTTATTTTAGTTTTGAAGTTGCAATACAAAAACTAAAAATATTAATTTTCAGATCACAATGCTGATTTATCGATACCATAATATCGACTATTCCCCGCTCTAGATCCGTCCGAAGAGCTACCCCCGGGTTTTCCTTCAATTTTTCTTTTGCTGCGATCTCCACTCGCTTAATTGACGGGGAATTTTGATTGGTCGCCGTCAGCCGCCATGTTTCTATGCATCCGTCGCGACGCTCTTTGCAAGAGGAGGCCGGCTGGTTCCCAAGAGGCTCATTCCTGTTAATCATATTGTCTATGAAGGAAGAATTAAAATGATGAAGAGTTTAAAAAATTTTTTTTTTACATTAATACAATTTAGGTATGTAGTCAGGTGTTCTATTATTATAGGTTCGCATGACACATTTAACATTACATAAGAAATAACATGCACAAAGGATCTGTACGAGATTTCTACCAGTAAACGTTTGACAGTAAACAGTTAATATTAGGAAATTAAATTAAAAAAATACAATTTGTCCAGGGACCTGTCATTTGTTATTGTATGGACTCATTATAAAAAATCAATTGTCTTCTAGTTTAAAAGTGAAATAAAATAAAAAAATTAGCATAATAAGTATAATTAGTAAACCATTTTTTATCACATAAATTAGCCACATTTCCACTGAACTAATCTCTCGTTCCAGTCATACTGACTAATTGGTATACTATGTATAAATTCATGAACCTGAGATTTCTAGTTCAATACCGAGGTTGCTAGAAATTAGTTTTCTATTACAACTTGAATTTAACTATTTTTATTTGTTTAATTAACTCAATTTTTTTACTGTCATAAAAAAATAGTTAGATTTTTTAGTATCGCATACTCTATGAATCATAAAATTCAGTTACGAGGGCAGTCAAGGATAAGTAGGAGCCTAATTATAGTTCTACATAATATCTGTAACCTAGAAGGATAGGCAGAGACCAGGGACTGTCACTTGTCACGATCATGTGATGAATCAGTTTCGCTTGATCGAAAAAAAAATCTTCGTCCTATCACACGTTAACCTGACTAAAATGTTCTACCATTGGACCACTTTGGAAGAAGCCTCCAAAAGAGGTTCTTTACTTTTTTTGCTATTTGAGAGTGAGGCTTCGTTTATTCCTCTTTATTTTAATGGTTAGGTTCGTTACTGTACTGCTTCTCATCGGGAAAACGTTATTATTTTTGAATTCCTAATTGCTATCAATGCAATGGTTCTATTCAAGGGGCTTAGCAGTATTGCTGTGGCGAGAATCTCAGCATTATTATTTCCTCTGAGCTTCTGACTTTATTTGAGCCTATACTTAGCAAAAGCAAAGTATGGGATACTCGCCAGCTCGCTGGACACGGTGATGGTCGATGATGGTCTGAAATAGATTGCCAGTGGTGACTGAATGACGATGGATGACTTTGGAGGAGACGTGTATCCAGCAGTGGAGCAGCGCTACGTTTACGCTAGGTAAATGGCTAGGTTTTTAGATGATGCTAGAGTATTGGTAAAACCCGAGCCACACATATGGTAGGTAGTTCAAATCTCTGCATATACCAAAGAGTTGGTATTCCAAAGTTACGTACATTTTCAAACTTGAAGTAGTAATATCACTTGCAAATGGTGAAGAAAAATAACATTAAGAAATTTGAGTGTCCCAGGTACCAACATCTAATTATGCGCTTGCAATCGTCAAGGCAATTGTGTGGCAATAAAACTACTATTTCTATAAAGAAAACAATAAATCACTTCCTTTTTCTCTGTTTAAGAGAAGGCCTGTGCCCTTTCGTGACTTACTTCTAGGCTTTTAATGAGTATGTTAGGTTTACGATGACAGATGTCTGTATGTAGATGGAGAGTTAATTTTCTGACATTTCACTCGAACAGAGACTCTATTCTGTGATTCCAAATGGAAACCAAGTATTTTTAGTGAGATATTTCTCTAACTCTGCCACTAGCCGGGCTCGCCGAAGGCACAGCCATTTCTCCTTCAATTGCCGACAAAACCGGCAAAAAGTATCGTCGCCCGCGTGTACCGGGGCTCAATGCGACAGCAATACAATACTCGGCCGCTGACGGCTGAATGGGCTCGGCTACTTTGCGAAATTTGCTCGCCAGTGCTCGCAGCCGTTTTGTCAATACTGCCAGCGAGTGTACTGTTTAATCAGTTTTGCATTCAAGTGTACCGCCTCTGACGAGTAATTGCTGTGCGATTGAAATGTTATGCCTTCTTTATAAGGCCTAAGGGAAGTTGTTGGCTTCGGCGATGATTTGTTGGGATAAAAGGGTAGCGAGACTTGGGTATGGCAAAAGAATCAATAAAGTTGGTCTAATGCAGTAGAAATGAGCTTTTTGAGAAGTTGTGTGACGTTACTTGGAATGACAGGGTTGATTAGAGAATGTTGTGGATTGAAAGAGGACGTAGTGACTAGACTTGAGAAAGGAATGTTGCGTTGCTTTAGACATGTGGAGACGATGAAAGAAAAATAAAACAAAGGAGCCGGGGATCTCTGGGCCCAATTGTAATAAGCTGAAATATGATTTTAAAAAAGCGGTATTTTTTTCTGTTTCAAAATATAAAAAAATCTGCTCAATTCACAATCTGGGAGACGAGAAATCTTAAAAACAAGTTTATTGCACTGATAAAATAGAGTTTCGATTACTATAATCGATTACTGTGAATGATTCCAAGAATTATTATTGAACATAAAAACACTCTCAATAGTTTACAATAAAACAGAATATTAACTTTAAAATCGATTCTCGTAGATTCTCGTTTACAGATCGATTTATTACTTTTTATGTTTGTCAAATGTATTTAATCTGTGCTGACAGTGACAGCTCCCGGATTTTCAATCTATGATCATGATGGGTCACTATATTGCACGGACCGAGAGTTTACGGCACGAGAATGTACAACCCGGGAATTCGTGCCCAAATGACCATCTATAACTAACGCTAGTGGGATTTTTCCGAGCGGTTCCGTGCTTCGCAAGGCAAGTTAAGCAGTTGGTGCCGGCTGCCGTCAATAGATGGAAGTCGTGAAGCCAAGTCAGAGGCCTTAGGGCAGCTTGAAAACTTTCGACAGTAAGACCAGCCACTAGTCTTACAAGGCTCCACCTATCCGGACTAGGCCCCCGTGGTGGAGTATGCCCTATAGGTATAGGACCGAGGGGCACGGGCTTTTCACTGAGAAAGGTTCCTCAGGGAAAAGCCCCGTGCCCCTCAGTGGGTTTATAATGGGTTGATGTATCGCTACTCTATATCTAAACTCTGATTATTTGGATTGACTTGTCTAGTGTAAGATCCAGCCAGATCAGGACGTCAATCTATTGCGACTCATAGCCTCGATAATGTCACGCACTAGATCGAGCGTGTAATGGCTACGAAGTGAATGGTTTACGCTTCATGGAAACGAGGCACCACTCTGTCGTGTCTATGGCTGTACACGGATTCTCGCCCGTACCAATTTTATACAGCCTGATATGATAACGCACGACCCGAGAACGTACGGACGGGAATCCGTGTACATGTGCACGGATTCCGTGGCTGTACATTACCGGGGCGTACGTTCTCAGGATGTGCATTCACGGTACGTACATTATCGTCTCCCATCAAGATCACCGGACTACCTACCCACTCGTCTTGTATCGGTTATCGTTTGCGTTTTTTAATTATATTCCTCGACCAGTGCTTTCGCTCTACGGACTTCTAGTATATTGTTTAACTTGTACGACTGTGGCATACCGACTTATCGATGTAATACACTGGGCCGACGAGTTTTAGAGGATGAAATGACACAAATATTTGTCTTCCCTGTCTTTTAATCTATTTGTGAGTTTTGTTACATTTTCCCACTCCATACAATGAGAACTACAATTAATGTAATAAATAACTGTCTATCATATGATCATAGTTATAAAATCAGCTGTTAAGTACCTATAGGTTATTGTCAATTTGTAGCATAGCCTCACTTTTACTAAATCTCTTTTAACTTTGCTCTCAGACTGCTAAAATCCGCAAAATTTTTAAAGATGGTTTGACAATATATAAGCGGTTTATTGACACCACTCTCGTCTTTTTACATCTGGGCCCAAGAATGTATGGAAGCGTTTCCGTCTCCTTTAGCGAGCGAATACAAGTGGATCGCAAGAGATCGATCGCGCAAGAGTATCGCTTGTAGCCCTGGCCGCATGAGTGATCTTAAACAGTCACGAATATTAAACAACATGGGACGCGTTCAGTGCATGAATGGGTGACCGTTCTATGACTAACGCTAGTGGCTTTAATTTTTCCGAGCGGTTTTGTTCTTTGCAAGGCACGTTAAACAGTTGGTGCCGGCTGCCGTCAATAGATGGCAGTGGCTAAGCCAAGTCAGAAGCCCTAAGGCGGCTTGATAACTTCTTACAGTATAACAGTAAGGCCAGCCACTAGTCTTACAAGCCTCCACTAATCCGGACTTGACCCCCGTGGTGGAGTATCTCTTCAGGGTCGAGTTTCTTAAACTGCTATATAGGAATGTATATGATTCTCTTCAGGATTGAGTTTCTTAAACTGCAATATAGGAATGTGTAGGATTCTCTTCAGGGTCGAGTTTCTTAAACTGCAATATAGGAATGTATATAGGAATGTATAAGATTATTTTCAGGGTCGAGTTTCTCAAACTGCAATCGTAGTTTATCATGACAATTTGAGGTACGTTGTGTAGCTTTTTTGTTAATCCGTGGCTTAATTGATTTTGCAAAGTACATAATTTTTTTTTATCTAACAAGGAATTCTAATTTTATGCAACAAGACATTTCATAAGTGTTGCTACTGAAAAAGTTCTCCACCGAAAAAGGGACAAGTTTGACCCATTTGAGGGCAACAAAAAATTAAGTGCTACGTATTTTTTATGTTTTACCTACGAAAATGTTTATCTAAATATTTTCTTACTCTACTGACCTAATATAAAAATAACAAATGTTTCAATATCACGAACAATATATCGAATTAACTTTAATTACTTTATTATATTTTATTTTATGCCTACTAATTCATGGTTTCGTAAACCTTTTCAGAAAAGTGAAGTAGCTCTCTTAATAATTCATGACAGCGATGATGAAGATAGTGATATTAGTAATAATGATGATTAGACATTTTAATAAAAATATGTTTTCTTTATTTGTACTTTTTTACTGTTTGTGTGATGAAAAGGGACACAACTGTCACTCGCCTAAAATTCTCTTATAATTTGGAGCTCCACACTTTATAAAATGGATACATACACTAACAAATTAAATGCGTAGACTCAGATGTTCACACTCGTATTGAAATTGAAAAATGTGCCTGGCCAAAAAAAACTTTCTAACTCTGACATGTCAAAAAATGATAACTGTCAGAATTCTACGGAATTAAAAATCAGACTTTAGTAAATAGTAGAATAAAAAAGGGGGAAAAAGTTATACCAACAAGATGTGTCTTGTTGGTATAATTTTTTTCCCTCCTTTTTTTCCCCGAAAGAAACAAACAGACAAGTATAAATGCGCCAATAAAGATGACCAAACAAATCCCACGGTAAGAACATAATAATAAAAGCCAATTAATTAACTCATGGGTCATCTTTCGTGTCACGAACTATAACGTGTAACGCAATAGAGAAAAAAAAAACAAATAAATAATAATTAAGCAAATCAGTGTCGGTTGATCTTCTCATAAACAATTCTTAATTTAGTTAATAGCTCCAGATTGCTTATTTTGATGACGCCATATTATCCATTAATGGTAGTGAAAATGCTTGTCATATCGCCTTAACAACTCTGAATACATAATATTTACTTAATTTCCATTTCACCAAAAACAAGATATATTTCCTGTATTATTACTAGTTTATTTGTGTTTTCAGCATATCAAGGAGACAATCTAAATTCTTACTGTAGTTTCTCTTTTTGCACCGTGTGGTGGTGACAAATTGTAATGTCAGTCTACCCCTATGGGGTAAAGGTGTGAGTAATGCATGTTTAAAATCTTTTTGAGTATTGTATCGTCAAATAAATATATTATTCTTTCTTTCTTTCTTTCTTTCTCTTCTAATTAGAAGAGCGAAAAGAACGGGGAATATTCTAAGATTCTAAGTCAATAAAAACCACCCCTAGTTTTTGTATAGATATGAGCATTTTCTAACACTCTGTGTAAAACCAATAAAATTTCGTATTCACCTGTTAATTTAAAAAATACTTTATTGGTCTCATTTACAAGCTAATATCATAATTAATGGCTCCGGGCTGCTTATTTTGATGAGGCAATACTATGCATTAATAGACGATAGGTAAGTGAGATTCCTTGTCATTTCGTCGTAACAACTCCGAAAACAGAAATTCGATCCCAATTTAAGAGCATAGAAAGTATGTCTAGACAGAAAATACCTGACTCGGGAATTTCGAAATCCACTCAAAATATTTTAATATTAATATTCAACGCGTCTTAAATTTACCGAGCTCCACTTAGAAACTTATTTTCTCAATTTGAAGACTAACGGTAGCTTTTAGTCAATGCAGGTTGCTTTAGCATGCTATGGTACAAAATATCCTTAGCCTTTGAAAAAGTTGCTGATTTAAGGACTTGTTGTTGTTGTTCTTACACTTTAATGCACGATAAAAAAAATACTTTAATGTAAATCAGAGGCTTCAGTCAGAGGCCTCTGATTTAAGTCATAATATGTATGCATTTTTGCGAGCGGTTCCGTAAGGCACATTAAGGAGTTGGTGCCGGCTGCCGTCGATAGATGGCAGTCGTTAAACCTAGTTAGAGGCAGTAGGGTGGCTTGAAAACTTCGGACAATAAGACCAGCCACTAGTCTTACAAGTCTCCACCAATCCGGACTTGGTCCCCGTGGTGGAGTATGGCCTATACCTTACTCAGGGAAGAGACCCGTGCCCCTCGGTGGGGATATAATGGATTGATGATGATGATAACATAGATAACACGTTTGTGATAAAAATTACTTGCAACGTCTGACTTATTTCTGAAGAAATTTCTTCTAGCCAGCAAAACTTTGGAATGTTAAAGAAGAGAGTGGGGTTTGTTCATTGTGATTTGAGTAGAGCACTGTTGGACCACGCGCGAGCGCAAACCACTTTGCGCTCGCGCGGCGGCGGAGTAGGCTTTTACATAAGGAAGGGAGTCAGCGCGCGCGTGTGCCCTCACCCTCCTGCATCCAGTGTGGAACAAATGTGGCTTAGGACGAATATCAACGGGGTTCGAATAATTGTAGGTACGGCATATCGCCCTCCTTGGTTAAATGCCGATACATTTTTTGATGCAATTACTGACTCAGTGACTTCATTTACTAATTACGACAGTTTGATTTTACTTGGTGACTTTAACATAAACTTTCTTGACTTGACAGATAAAAACTTGAATTCCTTGTCTGAGTTCCTGAGTTCCTTGGAACTTAAACAGGTCATAGACCAGCCGACACACTTCACGGACCATAGTGAAACAGCTATCGATCTTGTTTGCACCGACGCTCGCGTTCGTAATGTAACTGTGACTCACAACCCAGACTTAGGACGGCACGCATACATCACTATTGATTTGGACATTGTAAGAAAGAAACCGACACCGAAACGAATACTTTTCAGGCCTATCCAAAATATTAATTTGACAGAATTTAATAATGACTTGCACGGCATTAACTGGGACTCGATTAAAGCAATGGACGATGTAAATGACATGCTGCGTATATTTAATGAAAATTTGACTCGGTTGTTTGACATCCATGCCCCCCTGAAACCGGTGATGATCAAAGATGGGCCGAAGCCATGGTTGACAAGTAACGTACGGCTTATGATGCGGTTGCGGAACGCTGCTCATGCCCGATATAAGTCCACAAAGCATGACAGTCATAAGCAGTACTACTTGGAACTAAAGCATCTCGTTATTGAAGCTATCTATAACGAGAAAAAGGCCTATTTTGAAAAATATATAAATGACAACTCCGTCGACTCAAAACAGCTATGGAAAAGTCTGAAACGTGTAGTTCTCCCGGCTAATAAAGACGACGAGTTGCCAACAAATTTTGACAATCCAGACGTCATCAATGATCATTTTCTTAATGTCCCCGGGAATGATAACGTGACCATTTCAGACTTGACGTTTTACGAATTTGGGCGGCGGTGTGACAAGAACTTTAGTATTGAACCTGTTTCAATGGAAAAAATTGCGAAGGCACTTACGAGGATACGCACTAGTGCGAAGGGAGTAGACCAAATTACTATTGACATGTTACTTCTGACTTTACCTACTACTCTTGAGGCACTCACTGCTATTGTTAATAAAAGCATCACGTCTATGGTATTTCCAACAACGTGGAAAATTGCTCAGGTGACACCCCTTCCAAAAAAACCTATTCCCGTTCATTGCTCTGACCTACGTCCAATTAGTATCCTTCCCTGTACATCCAAGATACTAGAAAGAGTGGTATGCGATCAGTTGTCGAAATACTTGGAGGACAATGATATTCTGCCAGAACTACAATCGGGCTTCCGAAAGGGTCGATCGACCGTCACGGCATTGCTTGATGTAGTTGACAACATTCTTCATGCGCGTGATGTTGGCCAGAGTACCCTACTAGTTCTGCTAGATTTCTCCAGGGCTTTTGACAGCATTAACATCCCTCTTCTTTTGTCGAAGATGTCGTATTACGGATTTGATACTTCTACGGTGAAGTGGTTTGACAGTTACCTCTCCGGCCGGGCTCAATCGGTCGGGCTCAGGAAAAGAGATGGCAGGACTATGTGGTCATCCTTGCATTCTGTGACTAGAGGAGTGCCACAGGGTTCAATTTTAGGTCCGTTACTCTATATATTATACAGTGCCGACATTATTGACAGTATAAGGAGTAGCGATCACTACCATTTATACGCTGATGATGTACAACTTTATACGTCAAGCAACCCAGCAGACGCAGCTGTCGCAGTGCGTAACATAAATTCAGACCTTGACCGTATTGCAGCGTGGTCGAGGAGGAGCTGTTTGGCACTTAATCCTGGCAAGTCCAAGTACATCGTGCTTGGTACAAAGAATCAAATTCGTAATACACTGGAAACCCTTGTAACCAAAAATATAGCTATTGAGGGTCAACCTATAGAGCGGGTAGATGAAGCATGTAATCTTGGTCTGTTAATGGATGGAGAGTTGCGCTTTGAAAAGCACATACTGCGTGTTGTATCCAACTGCTTCTACCGGCTCAAGTTACTGTATAATATACGGGATTACCTAAGTGTGGATTTGCGTGTCCACCTTTGTGAGTCGCTTGTATTATCCAGGCTAAACTACTGTGATGTGGTCATCCATGGTTGTATACTAGGTCGTACAAAAAGGCTAATACAACGTGTGCAAAACGCATGTGCACGTTATTGTTTCCGGATCCCTCCCCGCTCCCACGTCACCCCGTACCTATGTGACGCAAATCTGTTAAACATGCAGGCCCGCCGGCAACTGCACCTTGCCACGTTGCTGTTCGGTGTTGTGCGGTATGAAACCCCCTTTTATTTGTTTAGAAAGCTCGCCTGGTCTAGTCAGGCTAGGTACTATAAAGTGAGGGCTATTCTGCCGCTGCACCGAACGGCAGCGTTCCGAGGCAGTTTCAGATTTGCGGCATCTAAGTGCTGGAATGACATTCCCCCTCCTATCCATGCCACTACTAGTAAGTACGCTTTCAAGCGAAAGTTTGGAAGCTATTTGCTGGAAATGCAGAAAACCCATCCCTAATCCAGCACTTATTGTCTATTTACTTGGGTATTTACTTATTTATTGTAATATATTATTGAAATTATTTAAGTACTTGTGATATTAGTTTATATATAGCCTTAGTATACTGTGTATCTTGTTTGTACAACATATTAATGTATTTAAGTACTTATTATTTGTATATATGTTTTGTGGCATGCATGTATGTATATATATGTGTTACGTTCCGGGTGCCAAAAAAAAAAATATGGTCCCAACTGAAAATCAGTTTTACTGGTGTTGTGCTATCCATAGCACACACCAGTGAAGTATGCTGAGTTGGAGCCCTTTTTTATTGTCACAGGAGCACCTGAGGCGTTTGGAGTTGGGGGTGGCTGGGCACCATACACTACTGTGTGGAGCCCTGCTGCCGTAGATTTAAAAAACGGTTGTTTGTTTTCCTTTGTCTCTATTTTATTTTTCTTGTTTTTTTGACTCTTGTGTATTTTGTCTATTATGTACTTTTGTCTTCATTGTGTTTCTGTGACAATACTAATAAAATCTTTCTTTCTTTCTTTCTTTCTTTCAAATATCTTGCTGTGAATCGTGTGCCTCAATTCTTCAGGGTTTTTAAATTGAGAGGAAATAGGTTTCTGGAATCGAGTACATGATTTCGAGAGTTTAGAATAATAATTTAAATAACTATGGACTAAAATAGAAAAAATAAGTTATTGGCAGTTTTTTCTCAAAACGATTGAGTAGAATGAGCTCCGTGTTGAAGTTCGTTCACTAAGTTTCCGAGCTTTCTTGCATAAAATTAAAATGACTAGCTTTTTTAAGCACATGGGCAAAAAAGGTCACTATAATCTACATAATACATAACATTTTCGTGTCACATTGTGAGTGCGCAAACTGCTCCAAAACGGCTTGGCCGATTTTGACTAAAATTTTATGTGTATGTTCGGTAGGTCTGAGAATAGGTTGTTATCTATTTTTCATATCCATAAGTAAAAAAAAATATTTATTGCGAGTGTTTTGCAATAAATCTTTGCACACACGTTTGCCTGGTTAGCTAGTAATAATCTAATACATAAAGTTCTCTTGTCACAGCGTTGCCTGGCTTTTGATGTGCCCGACAGACTATTGATAAAAAATAATAATAATAATAATAATAAACTCACGCTCGATATCCCCGAAGGGGTAGGCAGAGGCACCAGTCACTAGAGCTGGGCCCACATTTTGCCGAGTTTATTAGGTCCCAAGCGTGACAAGTGGCAAGCCTGTCGCCGTTATCCGGGCACAATTTATCAGCGAATGGTGTTGCTGTACAAACAAACAAATGTATGTAACTAAAAGTCATTGGTACATGCGTTTAAATAAAAATTTAATTACCTGTTATTTAAGATCCCACCAAATTTAAAGCAGCAATAAAGTATTGAGTACATTAGAACTCCTTAAATTACGTCTTTAGTATTTACTTACATTTGAAATAGTCTATAGACTTATCCGTTATCCACTCAAACGTAGTCGCGGGAACTGCAGTGCTAGTGAAGAATAAAGCTAGAACGTGTCCCCTAGAAGGTTAGAAGTCCCCGACAGAGTAGGCAACACAGGGAAGGGTCAGCTCTGGCGCCAAAACCATCGGCCACAGAATACTAATGGCCGCTAATCAGATGGCGGCCAAGAATGCGGAGATACTGTTATTTGTGAACGCTTCCCATTAAGCGTTAGCTTGGGAGAGTGAAAATTGCGTTGGGAAAATTAAGTTAAGGAAACCTTTTAGCTGGTTTTCCTGCTACCATTCGCTAGTTTTTTCAGTATTTTTCAGCATTTATTGGCGTATTCACTTTTGTAATCATTGGAACATAAAATTAAAATAATAATAAATCATCGGTCCAGAGGTTAAAAATCACTAAGTGTTTTGTATTTCAATATTTACACCTGTAAATAAGTAATTTCATAAATTACACCTAAGAAATTTTACAGGGTGTCGAGCATGAATTATGTTTAATAATATTATTACCACCTGTATATTACCATGAAATACAATATATAAATGATTATGATTATGTAAATCTGTAATTATAATTTAACGCAAACTAAAAATTAAATTCAAAGGTATAAGTTATTTAGCAATTCCATTATTAGAGGCATAAATACGGACGTTCCAGCAAACTATCGGAAAAGAACGCCCATCTTTGTTGCGGGAAAAGCGCAGGTAACATTTATTTACTCGGCAAAGATAGCAAAAGCGGCGGCTAGAAAAAACACACGAACCAGCAGCTCATTTACAATAACACAGACAGAAATGGCGGGGCCGCAATTTCTGTTAGTTTAAAATTTCCAAAACAACACAAATATTATTACAAAATGTCCGCCGCGGTGCATCCTGAAAGTTCATTAACCGTGTGCTTCCCTGAGCCCCCTCCCGCCTCCCCACCCCCACGGCGCCCTCCCATCCACCCTCCCCTCCCGCACCCCAGCGAAGTCTAGTAATAGACTAGGGACAGACATCCAAAGATATCTATTCTGTAATAACACCTATTTTGCATTCGAAAAAGGATTCGGAAAAAGCGTAGACTGACTGTACAGTACAAGTAAAGTGAAATTATGCAGATATTCTGTAACAGTAGTTGAGACGTGTGTGAGACGCTATTCTTTTATGTGCCGAAAATTTGTCCTCGTAGTGCGTAATAAGTGGTATGCCAAGGATAAAGAAGAGGATGTATTAGCCAAGGGCTAGATAAAAAGTACCCGAAACCGGCGAGCGATGTCGATGAAGCGAAAGTGATTTGTCAGGATCGTGGCAGGTGGCAGTCTCTGGTCTCTGCCTACCCTTGTGGGATACAGGCGTGAGCTTATGTATAATATACTATTTTTATCCGTATTTTTATTTGGAGGCGTCGGTCACCATGCGATCATGTTAACCCCATCAGACCAAATCACAATATGTCTTCTATTAACTTATCTAAATCAAGGAGATGTAAATGATCAATATTTCAGTGCAATTTTTGGGTGGTACACTTTTGTGGTGTTTTTTTTAATTAAAGCAGAAGTTGATGTGACTAACATCAATTTCTGCTCAACAAATCTGCTTTACTTATAAGCAAATTCCCACTTTCATAAGCTATTATTTTTAATTGACTATACACTAAATTGCTTACCAAATTGATAGTTAATAAGTGCTAACATTCGCTGCAGTTTTATGTAACTGTCTCGCTGTGAATCCTCAAAACTAATTTCGAAGTCAAAAAACTGATATTAGCCGACTTCTCCAAAAGATGGCTGTACACAAAAACACACGTAACACGTATGAATTTTTTATTGCACAAAACGATAGTGTACAAAAGGTGGACTTAATGCTAATGGTATTTTCTAACATTCAACCCAGAAGAGGTCCAGGAGAGGCAAAAATTAAGTAGGCGTGCAAAAACGACAAATAAAATACTTAAAAAAAGTACCTACATGTATTACACGGTGGGGTCATAAACATAATATAATTCACACTAATACTTGCAATTACGATAATAAATAAATACATAGGTACTATATTCTTATTTAGTATTATTTACTATTTACTTATTTGTATGTACTTACACAATATTTTATATTTATAAATTGACGATATAAGTTAATAATGGATGTTCACTCTTTGAAAATAAAATATAGTCAAGATACACTTAGGTACAATGAAAAAACCAGACCAACAAGACAGTCCTCTAAAACAAAACCCGGACCTAGTAGAAAAACAAGCGAAGTTAAAAATATGCAAAACGCACCACGAGGGCCCTTGACACCGACCCAACACTTCAGGACTTCATTATAATGCGTTCAACCAGCCTCACAGCGACTGGTGACCTGAGTCTCCGGCCAAACACAGCCCAGCCAGAGGTCTCAGCAAGACGAGCGACTCTACGAGACAATACGCGTTAAAAGTGACACCAACACATGCGGAGTTACAAACTGAAGAAATACCCAGAAGTTTGAATAAATAATTTTAACTCTATTCCGGATACACTTACTCGACTTTATGTCGGAAGAGTCCGACCAGGTTTCGCTCTGATTCGAAGAGCTTAATCATGGTGAGCAGAGACGGAGCTCGCGTCGTTGGTTCCTCTTCTCTGGCTGAGACTCTTTCGACAAAAAGTCAAGTAAGTAAATCCAGAATAAAGTTAGTATTGTCTAGTGCTTACGAGAGGTTTAGTTCAAAAATTTGAACGTTTAAATTAATAATAACAGCTAGAATAGTAAGGTGTAATTTTCTGGAGCCAAAGTAATTTTGGGAACAAATATATTTCATGGATGTTTGTCGCTCGTTGCCCCGGCTGCCTGAGTGATCTTAAACGATCACGAAAGTTTAAGCAAAATAGGGCGCGTGCAGTCCATGGATGGCTGACCGTCTATGACTAACGCTAGTAGCATTTTGCAGAGCGGTTCCGTGCTTCGCAAGGCACGTTAAGCAGTTTGTGCCGGCTGCCGTCAATAGATAACAATCGTTAAGCCAAGTCAGAGGCCTTAGGGCGGCTTGAAAACTTCTGACAGTAAGACCAGCCACTAGTCTTGCAAGCCTCTATCAACCCGGACTAGGCCCCCGTGGTGGAGTGCGGCCCTCGGTGGGGACATAATGGGTTGATGATGATGTTTGTTCTTAAAAACCTTGAGAGCAGTCTATGATTATGAAATGGTTTTTAGCGTTATATAACTCGTCGTTTCTGCAATAAATGTCGGTATTCGAAGTAGGAATACAAATTGCGGCCTACTGGGTTCCGCAAAATGGATACTGCCTTCACGGCAGACCAAGGCAAAAATGGCAGGATGACCTAAATGCATTCTTGCCGGGATGGTACGAGATGGCTGGAGGCGGGGAGAGTTGGAATGCAAGAGGAGAGGCCTTTGCCCAGCAGTGGGACACAAAAGAGGCTATGTAAAAAAAGGAATACATAATCTTAATTTCCTTAGAGAAAACCTTTACAAAATCTAGAAACTAACCAAATTAAAGTACCTAAAACTCTAGTGTACCTTCTGTGTATAGGTGCAAAGGGACAACACCACGACATTGTGTTTACAAACAAGTAATTAGAACCGTGTGTCTGTGTGCGTGCGCGTGTCAGTTCACAATGGATTGCCGCATGTGTGTGTGGGCTGCAGTAGAGAGAAGGTACTGAACTTCGTAACTGTTGAGAGTCTATAAGAACGTATAAGAACTGAAACTACAGGCTAGCTGCCTCGTTGGTCTAGCCATTAAGGCGCGTAACTACCAAGATAGAGGTCGTTGGTTCGATTCCCACTTGAGGCCGCCGTACATTTGTACAAATGGCCCCAGTCTGGGTGTATTTCTGTTTGTGATGTATTTACCTGTGACCGGTGACTCGCTTGCTCGATATCGGTGCAAAACAAAATATGATTTAAGCTACCTGCCACCCGCGACACAGGCTGCGCCTAGTGTGGGAGGCGCTATGATACTAATGTCAATAATCCTTTTCTTACAATAAACAAATTTTTATTTATTATTTATTTATTTATTATTTACCTGATTACTGAAGTACCGGATATCTTAGTTTGAGGCCAAGTCAAGTAATTATGTTGTGTGGAAGTTATTATTATTAACAGAAGGTGAAAGAGGTTACCTGTACGTCGACAGCACATCATCATATACACCCATGCACTTTACTCCGTTGCATTACGGGCCACTTTGCAACTAATATGTGAAGGTTGACGTGCTGTCAACTGTACTCGTCTAATTGAAGCAGCAATAAACATAGCTGGCCTTGATAGAGTAAATATCGACGCTGGGAAGGAAAAATTATCCAAGCGACATTTTTGGCCAAATTGAGTTAGGCATATACATTGTTAGAATCACCTGATTTTTTTGCGTCTTTTGGTCTTACTCACGTCCTTCTACGACAACTTTTGATGTCGACACTTTGGAGTTTTGGAGGATTTAACTTTTTTTTTCCTTACTAACCGACAAAATTTTCGACCATTTTGAAAATTTGGTGTTTGACGTAATTGTGAAATGCTAAATTTGCATTTGGTCAAGTTTGACATTTGTGTTCGTACGGTAATTACTCATGCGTCAATTACTTATGCATGGTAAATCACTCTGCGCATGTAATTTATGTTGACATAAATTACATGCGCAGAGTGATTTACCGAAAAAATTACGGAAAAAAATATATTCAATTAATATTTAGTTTCCACATGTTCTTTATTTTGTTAAGGCAACTTTTACTCTGATAAAATTCTAAAAAAATATATGTATTACATTTTTACCGTACCTTCCTTAATCAAAGCTTGTCGGTTAGTAAATTTTTCCCATCTCTACTTTAAGGGAAAATTTTACTAAGCGACACTAGCTTTAAAACTAAGCATTATTTTAAATAGTTACTTATACTATAACGTAGATAAAAAATTATATAAGAATTAGCCTTTTTGGACCATTACAAGAATTTACACGATTTTTTTTCCGAAAATTCAATCTTTAAACAGCTCTACTATAAAGTTAGTCAGATGTCGCTTGGATAATTTTTCCTTTCCAGCGTCGATATGTAGAGCCAGAAACAACATAATAATATAGTATACTTGAGGCATTATAGCGGCTAGATTAGGCAGGTACACCGAAAGAAAAGCATTGAAAAATAAAAACATAACGTCGCGTCGCGCCTTTTTCCAGCTAACACGCTCTTTCTTACGCTTCTGCACTTGACATAAACACTTACACACAGGCACATACATTGCTTCTGGCCCCACACTAGGGTACCGTATCGTTGGAACTTTAAACAGCGACATCACGTAAACATCCAAGACCTGTGTTTTTTTAAGCGCAATATATTTCACGTCCACCTCACTATCGCATCAGTCAAACTTTCAGTGAACAAAGCTCCAGAAACAGCCCCGGTATCACCTCGAAGGTGAACTCTGTACCTCCCCTAGCGGCAGCTGTGAATGAGTGTGTGCGCAAGGCTAAGGCAGGGCTGCTCATGTAAAATGCATAAGACAAGGCTGCGGGCCCGCCACGCACAGATGTGCGGTGAAAGCACCGGGAGAGTCAAGGTTTTTGGACCTACAGAGGTTTAGGCCTGCGCAATGCTTGGTATGCTTGAATCGCTCGTAGCCCCGGCCGCCTAAGCGATCTTAAACGATTTCGAAGGTAAAGCAACATAGGGCGCGTTCAGTGCATGCATGGGTGACCGTCTATGACTAACGCTAGAGGCATTTTTTTCGAGCGGCTTCGTGCTTCGCAAGACACGTTAAGCAATTGGTGCCGGCTGCCGCCTATAGATGGCAGTCGTTAAGCCAAGTCGGAGGCCTTAGGGCGGCTTGGAAACTTCTGACAGTAAGACCAGCCACTAGTCTTACAAGCGTCCACCTATCTGGACTTGGCCCCCGTGGTGGAGTATGGCCTACACCTCAGGGAAAAGACCCGTGTCTCTCGGTGGGAACATAATGGGTTGATGAAGAATGCTTGGTATGGTCTCATCGATTTGATGCATACTTAGTCTACAGACAGCTAGTAAACTTCTTGGATTTCGGTTTAGATAGATAGATAGAATATTCTTTATTGTACTCATAAATTACATTTATAGATCCTTTAGTCCTTTTTAAGTCTATTCTGGCGAAGTCTGGAAATATATTTCCATTACGGACACACTTACTTGAATATTGTCGGAAGAGACCGGGTGTCGCTTTTAATTCGCAGAGCTTAATCGTGGCGAGTAGAGTTGGAGGTTGCTCACTCCTGATATGCAGAATAAGCAACTACGCTGACAGTTGACAGATGCTTGAAAACTAGCGTGTCAAGAAAAGGTGTATTTCCTGGTTCCAAAGACCTTACATCATTCATTACTATACTCGTAGTATCTATAGCGCATTCTACAGTCTGTTTTTTCATTCAATGCAAAAAAAAATATTGTCACGTTGACATCTCCATACAATTCTTAGGCTGTCAATGTCTGAATGTTGCTAGTACGTAAAAACCAAATAACCCCATTTTACTTCCAAGTTCAATTTTTTAGACTTTGCTCTTACGAGTTATTCAATTTTAATGTCTTTAATGTGATAAGGATTTTGGTCACATGAGTCTTCTATTCACGTTAAAAAAAAATCTACCGAGTTAACCTATAGCTTTTATAGCGGTAACACCGCGTCATTTTTTTTTTCATAGAATTAAAAAACGGACTATAGTTCGGGACAAGGATATTTTTTTTGTAAAACTAATTACACTATAGACCATTTTCATTTCTAAGTTGTCCCAAAGGCAAGATTTGTATGTAGACCTGAAATCTCTACATATAGAAATAATATCATGCAGTCAACAGCACATTGACCGTGCTAATCAAGTTTGAATTTTAAAGTTATATGCTACAGATAACACATTAACCCAATACTAAAAAACAAACATAACATAAACATTTACATACAGGCACATATATTGCTTCTGGCCCCATACTAGGATACCCTGCGTCGTGGGGACCAGAAACAGTGACCTCACAAACATGCAAACATCCAAGACCTGAGGCTTTTTTTCCCAGCCGGTGTTCGAACCCGGGACCTCTCGCATGGTAGGCAGATGCGCTAACCGCTGCGCCACAGAGGTCGTCGAATACTAAAATATATGCTTCTTTGTAGTAGAACAAACTTTGAAAAGTGTCCATTCATGAACGCTCATGACCTAATAAAGTGGACAGAGTGTGCCAGCGAGCGTGCGTTGCATCGCAATACTGGGGTCGTTAACCCCGGGAAGGTGTCTTAAGAGATGCCAGGAAGAGTGTTATACGTCCCCTAAGACATTCTTTTTTTTAAACGACCTGATTCCTAAGAGCTTAGATTTTTTACTTCTAACTGAGCAAACAGTCTCTGACATGGCTAAGCCTGAGTACAATCGACGTTGGAGCCCAAAGCGGCAATACCGGGCAGATAGCATCGATGGCAACAGTTCGGCACGTAAGTAGGCCCTGGTAATGACTGCCGGCGCAGGAATACTCTTGTGAGCGTACATAGTGCGAGCGAGGGAGGAGAGTTTCCAAGCTCCAAAATTGTGATGTTATGTAATGTTGTTAGTATTGTAATGACATTACAGTCAGCAACAGCAAAATACATCACATCACGTAACATTAACATCACATCATGATAAATCACAGGCCCAAAGCTTATGGGAATTGCCTTAAGCCTTCACATCGTATTTATTATATTATTACTTTTATTTGTGCAATAAAGAATATTCTTATCTTATCTTTGCTAGCATCAACGACTACTAGGGCACAGGAGTGCGCCAAACAAATCTGTATAGTAATACGCAAAACAGCAGGGATTAAATACATGAACAGAATATGATTACTTATAATGCTTATACGAAATACGGGGTGCTATCATGAAATTAATGGCTAATTGTTTATTTGGCACGTCTGGACCGAGCGATCTCCGACTCTGCTCACCATGATTAAGCTCTGCGGATCAGAGCGAAACCTGGTCAGACTCTTCCGACAAAAAAATCGAGTAAGTTTATCTGGAATAAATTCTATAATGTCAAGACCATGCTATCTATCATCTCTAGGTCATTTTCTGCCCAGTAAACTTTACTGTGACTGGTTTACTGGATGAACTGTGAAACTGTCGAACTCTAAACTCCATAATACCAAACTGTGAACCACAAAACATGAAACTCCAGGCCGGCATCGGGGCCCGTACACACACTAATGGCGGGCGAGTGCGCGGACATCTGCCGCCGCGACGCGCGCCGAATGGTAATAGGCCTCTTGTGACAATCGCTCGACTTTCCACGCCGAGGATTCGTTACGCATTCGAGGTACGCACGGCCAGTATGAGAAATAAACAGAAAACAAACTGGCGCGCGGTTGCGCCCCAAAAAGTGTAACAACGTACAAACAAATTTAGAAAAAAATAATTGCCAGCAAATCCCCTATTTGGGTGACGTATGGCTGCCTGGGACGTCTATGTCCAACTCTTCCACCCACAGTATTATGAATCATCATCATCAGCCCATGATGCCCTCACCGAGGGGCATGGGTCTCTTCCCTGAGGAAGGTATAGGTCATACTCTACCACGGGGGCCAAGTCCGGATTGGTGGAGGCTTGTAAGACTAGTGGCTGGTCTTACTGATATAGGTACTGGTGATATTATGAAAAGAAGTTTTTAATTGTTCATGAAAACAACTTCCGTAAGTATATCAGTTATTTTCATACACCTAATGAGGTCGACTTAGTATTGACAAGGAGAATGATGACGTAATATTACTTATGCACAATAAAAGTAATATTTACAATGGCGGCGGTCTTAACTAGCATTTTGTACCAGTGAACCGCAAGAGGTGTATGAAAATAAAAGATCATAAGCTGAAGAAAATAGGGAAATTACTACAAAATGGGTTTAGTTTGAGGCCATATTATATCATCATCATCATAATCAACCCATTATGTCCCCACCGAGGGGCACGGGTCTCTTCCCTGAGGAAGGTATAGGCCATACTCCACCACGGGGACCAAGTCCGGATTGGTGGAGGCTTGTAAGACTAGTGGCTGGTCTTACTGTCAGAAGTTTTTAAGCCGCCCTAGGGCCTCTGACTTGGCTTAACGACTGCCATCTATCGACGGCAGCCGGCACCAACTGCTTATCGTGCCTTGCGAAGCACGGAATCGCTCGGAAAAATGCCACTAGCGTTAGTCATAGATAGTATAGTATTATATATTCAATATAAAATAACCTACAAAGCGTTTCTTTGCATTTAGTCTGTATTTAGCCTGTTTAGGAGAACAAAATAGGGATTTAAATTTCGGTGCGTTACAAAAGTGTAGTAACTCTCCTGTGTCAAGGTCTAGACCTCTTATAATTTCGGGTCGCTTATAATGTGTCGTTTTCTTTCATTGCAGAGTAATTCTGGAGTTTGCAGATGATCAGAGAAAACTTATCGAAGAAAATAAGGAAATATAATAGAAATTTGGTTCCAAAGGAAGATGGAAACACTAATCAAGGAAATAATGGATTAAATATCATAATATCATCTCAGAGTACCTTCTTTTGGGATTGTAAGCACCTTATAATACGCCCCACTATTAGGGCACAGGCCTTCTTATAGGGAAACTGGATGGGCTTGATCATCTCGCGTTCCCAGCTCGGATCGGCGATTTCAAGCGCTGACATAATTGACCACTCCACTCCACTACATTCAGCCCCAAGGCAGCTCCTAACACATTGTGTGTACATTGACATTCAACAAACAGAACAGAATTAGCATGCTGAAGTGGCAGTGGGCCGGCCATATCACCCGAAGAATTGATAACCGATGGGGTAGAAGAGTTCTTGAGTGGAGACCGCGGATCGGTAAACGTAGTGTAGGACATCCTCAGACTCGGTGGAGCGATGATCTTCGCAGGACGGCTGGCAAGAGCTGGATGAGAGTAGCCGAGGACCGTGCTCAGTGGCGTGTAATGGGAGAGGAATATGTCCAGCAGTGGACAGCCGTAGGCCGATGATGATGATGATGATGAAACAGAATGTAAATTCTTTACGTTGAAATAAGTTTCTGATTTCTGAATAGCTGACCCTCAGGTTTCCTCGCGATGTTTTCCTTCGCCGTTAGCAAGTGCTATTGCTACTTTTTTACTACAATGCTGTTTGCTCGGCAAACGTAGTGTAGGACGCCCTCCACCAGGTGGGATGACGATCTGCGTAAGACTGCAGGCAGATGCTGGATGCGGCAAGCTGAAGACAGGGCGCTATGGCGTACATTAGGGGAGGGCTATGTCCAGCAGTGGACTAATATAGCCTGATGATGATGACGATGATAGCTACTAGACCTTCACAAATTACATAACTTAGAAAACAAAGTCATTGCCGAGTGTGGGCACTCCTGTATCCCAGAGGAATAGGCAGAGACCAGGGACTGCTACCTGCCACGATCCTGACAAATCACTTCATCGACGTTCATTAGTCGTGACTTGTTGGTTTGATAAATGGTTTTCTTCTTCTTCAAAGCCGTCTGTCAAAACTGAAATCACACATTGTGCCTGCGCATAGTACAAAGTACTGCGCATCGTCTGCAACCGACACGGCACCGCAGCTCAGCACGGCGGCCGTACAATCCCAACCTTGAAGCCGGATCCGGCAAGGCGCGCCCGCAAAACAAAATCGCTAAAACTTAAGGGGGCGACGACACCGCGCCCGAACTGCGCCGAGCGAAATGTATTCAAATATATGCGCGATTAATTCAGGCTGCATAGCCAGCGGTGGCTCGGTGTTAGTAGTGGCAGCCGTTCTCGCTTTCTACGCGGATCGATGGGGCCGTGACCTTCGCAATGCCGCTGCTTTTCACGGGGACTCGCTTTTTGCACGGTTTTTCCGAAATTTTGACCGAGAGGCCCCTGGGGGTGGCGTAGGCGCGCGCCTTATGGGAGATCGAGGTATGGTGTACGGAGAGTAGCTTTAAGCTGATCGGATTCGAAGGATTGTCCGAAACTTTTGAGAATTAAAAAGCCTTGTTAGAGCCTTTGCTCTGTGAGCGCCTCAAAATGGTGATTATGGGTATGCAAAAGATGGTGTCAATCTGTCGTCTTTTTTATTTCACTGAGATAGAAAATCTTTATAATTTCATTTCTATTCAACAGAAGTTACAACAGGATGAATACAATTTATCTTACCTGTTTCAGGATACCACTGCTGTGCATGTGTTGTGACAAAAAAAGCAAGAGACGACTGTACATTTTTAGTCCGGATCAACTTACCTACTTGGCTTTTTATCGGACTAGTCCGACCAGGTCCAAAAACTCACAATGTGTAGTGATTACGAAAATTTTAGTTCAAAAGAGACGACTGGTTATCCAAGATGCCAGTCGAAAAGAAAGCGATCAAAATATGAAGATCTATTCAGTAATGTACCTCTCTGAAGTATCTCGTTATCACCTGAAACAAAAGCCTACCGTCATTGAGAAAGCCATAACAATTAACCTAGGCTATGAACAGGCATAATGGCACCTTAATGCACTTTAAAACAAAAACATAACCTCCATGGTCTTTCAATAAATCCTCGACCTCTTTACTTTTACGATTATGAAGGCGCATGCTTTATACCAGCCAGTAACAAAGGAGTCCGCACAACAAAGCGTATCTACCTTTACCTTTTGACACCGCAAAAAGGGGCCGGTTTACAGCCAAGGCGCGCAAGCCGACGCGCCCTTGTAAAATTCCTTTTCAGGTCTCCGAGGAGCGTTCAAGTACACTTTGCAAGTGAAGACAGTGTTAAGTATACACAGAAATACCTATGTTTGGAGTGCTGGGCGTATAGGGGGATAGCGGCTGTGTGTGTGCGACGTGACATAGATACGCGGCGGCGGCGTGCGCGTGTGTGCGTGGAATGCAGTACACAGGACCTGGTAAAGTGCGTCCGTCACATCACACGCCGCGGGCTGTGACGTCACGGAATACGTCGATTGGAATTGGAACCTGCGATTGGAATACGTTACGCGGCGTGTCTTTGCGATTGTCGACCGTTTGTAATAGTTTGGCGTTGATTGCTTACAGCTGAAGAGCGATGATTGACTTGCCTGTTTGAGCCGACATACATTTTTAGTTGTGCTGATCACTCTAAGAGCGAGTGGGTACATTGATTGCAGGTACCATAGATCAGCCTATTTTTGAATAGCAATGACAATAAGTAGAAAATTGTGAAATCAGAAATTGATTTCAACGCAAAGAATTTACATTCTGTTTGTCAAATGTCAATGTAGTTATAATGTTAATGTTAGCCGCTGCCTTGGAGCCGAATGTAGTGGAGAAAAAGGCAGCGAAAAAAACTCCACTCTGACCATCTTTTCTCAAATCACCTTAAATCTAATACACAAGTTAGTACGGTGTGACGGATTGTTATGCTATTATGAACTCTTTTGCCTCGTTTATTTGTTCCATCCTTAACTTTTTTATAGATTTCTACCTAACGTTATCTAAAGATATCCTTTTCGGGTCTTCAGCCTTCACTAAACGCAAACTTCCAAGGCAACTGACTCTCCAAAAGTCCGTTCAACCCTACGCGCCATTTCTAGCTGACCGCACTATAGTCACGCACACAGCGACGGCGCTACGTGCCGTCGTCTAGGCAACGGCGCGCATGCGCGGCGCCGCCTACCGTCCCCCTCCCCCGCTCGCCCCCCTCCCCCACCCCACGGTGTCCGCGACGAGCGCTGAAAACCGTTCTGTATTGTATGATTGGTCATCCGGGATGTGATGGAGCGCTGGATAGTATTGGCCGAGTGCTGGGAGCTAAAAATAGTCGAGGAGTTTCTTAGTAGTATTTTCGTTGACTTATGGGCGTTTCCTGTAATCTGTCATCGGTTCCCGATAGATAGACCTAGCGACTAGTCGGTGTTAGGTTTGTACGGAAAATCTGTAAAAATGTAACGGTCAGTAGACAAATTTATACCTACATTAACTTTACTGTTTATAGGATACACATCCCACTGTAGGGCAGAGACCTTCTCTTGGAGAGAGAGGATGGGCTTAGACACCACGCGTGCCCAGTGTTGGCGATTTCAAGTGCTGAGTTATATAAATAGCTCAGACGCTCAGGTTTCCTCACGATGTTTTCTTTCACGTTAGCGAGTGGTATTGCTCCTTTAAAGTGACAAATGAACACAACTTAAAAAAGAAAGTCATATCGACTATGTGGTTTATGTAATTTAAGTATTTATTTTTAGCTACCTTACCACAACAACTAGCCAGCTTCATCCCAACTGCAGCTCTGGCTAATTCTTTGAACAACCGATGCTACTTACTAAATTTCGACACAAGTTTTCAATGTTATATAAACCAGATGACGCGGCAAACATTGTTTTTCCTTATTAATTAGCCTTCGACCTATTCTCAGACTAAACAAATATAATACAAAATCATAATAAAAATCGGTGAAGCCGACACAAGGTTTTTGATTCATGAATATATTTGAGCGTAACCACGAAAAACCATTTGTAGAATATTTCTACACAAGAAAGCAAGTAGAAAAACACAATAGGTATAGAGAAAATTCTGATATAACGATCCAAGTAGCTCTACTTACGCTGCAAAAGTCAAATAACATTGCAAACCTACATAAAACAACGCTCTCCCACAAACCCAAGAGAATCTTTCGTTCTTGACCTTTGTACTTTACCCCAATTCACAAAGAAAGTCGATTACCCATCCAAATAATTAAGTAAGCAACCAAAACTAATGTCAAGACAAAAAAAGCAATACGTCACTCACTAACCAGTGAAAAGTAAGCGAAAATACAAGAGTTTGCGGCCCTACGTTAATGAACGAACATAGCTTTCCTATACCTAGGCAGATAAGGACATCGGACACAATACCTATGTGGGACAAGGACAGAGATAATACGCACACAGGGAAACTCACGCACACAGGAAGGCCTGCAGGAAAAGCACGCACACTGGCGCAGCGCGGTGTATATTGGGTGTGTGTATAAGGAGGTGTTCACACTTTGCTTTGAGGTCTCTTTGGGGAGTTGAGATGATGGCTGGTTAATAAGTGATTGTGCTGATGGCGATCCCTTTTTGATCATCTGAAGGGCTGAGAGGAATTCGGTTCTTGCTAAATTATGGTGTAAAGATTTGATAACTATTGAAGTTTGGATGCATACATTCATTTCGATGTTTGTAGTCCTGGCCAGGTTACCATAGCACAGGGTATCATCAAACAATTCATCAATATTGATTGATTGATGGTTTATTTGAATTGAACTGCAATATTTCTCGACCGAAAGAGATCAATGAAGATCTGAGGTTCTTATTTTATCTCATTCGTCCGCAAATATTTGACCGTATTTCAAAGATATTCATCAACGATAACAAATCATTATCATAGCTCAGCTATTCATTGTAATCCATAAATAATTATTTCATTTATTTATTGATGATTTTATGGTACTCTCATAAAAAAGAACATGGCTGGGTTTAGTACGTGATTGATATACTGAGTATAGTGTAAATTATTTCAATAATTTCAATAATTTACGCTCGATTAACTGTATTCTGGATACACTTACTTGACTTTTAGTCGGAAGAGTCCGACCAGGGATCTGTGTATCCGGAATAAAGTTTAGTTTAGCTCCAAAAATCACACTTTCGCCCAACTTCAAGTTCTCGTCATACCAACCGCCCCCATCACTACGGAACTAAGCCTATCAGTGTGTCAGTAGCTTAACTTTAGAGGAAATGGAATATCAGTGTGAACCCGGTCGCTGATAACGTTTGTAACGCACCTAATACTAGATAATATCATATCTACACATAGTCTACATGTATGTTTGTCTACCGTATGCGGGCTGTTGTGGTTAAAATGGTATGATTTACATTTACCTAGGTAGGTAGATTAGGAGTGAAGGAATTTGTTGATGGATCATTCGAGTAGGTCATAATGGTTTTATTTTTTGTAGTTAGCGATAGTTGCATAGTAGTAACTCAGGTTTTGTAGGGTTTCATAGGTATATAATATAACAAAAAAATCTAATAACCTTTTATCGGGTTTGAAGTCCACATAATTATTATGTCATATAAATATTATACATTAATTAATTGCGTAATTTGCGTATGAAACATTAACATACGGACATTGCATAAGAGAAATCGTCTATAAAAGCCAGGCTAATACCTATCTGTAAGAGAGTTCTTGCAGTAAACTGTGGTTTACTGCAAGAAAGAAAGAAACCAAAATGATGACCTGGTATTCGATTTTGTATATATTTGACGTGTCTAAGCGCCAAAGCGCGTAGGTGTCTAAATAAGCGCGATTGAATTCATTGGTTTAACTAAATAAATCTTCCAAATATTAATCCTTTATCGCAAATACGAAAAACTCAGTAAAATATGCAGCATCTTAATCAGTTGCGCTGTAACCTTAAAAATAACAATTAAAAACCATGATAATGGTAAGCCGATCAGTCCACCAAAAATTCTACAGGTTAATACTCTAATTAAAAGTATTAACTCGTCTTACAATAAGAACTATGACAGAGAAGTGTGTAACAATAAACAGCCACCGCATTACTGTTATGAAACAAGAAGTCAACGACTTGGGCGTAACTTCCAAAATAAACACGGACATAAAGTTTTAATAAAAACCTCAACGAGCCTTAGCGCTCCCGTTCAATCACACAACTTTGCATTTTTGTAACTACTGGTGACATCTAGTGGCGAGTAGCGGAACTAAAAGGACACCTATGAGATTTTCACTTTCCTTTTGGATGTTTCGTAAAGACGCAAGGTACATTTACTACAAATGGGTTAAATTGATGATAAATATTAATAATTTGCTGTACGTTAATTGTTTGATGTTTAATTTAATTTATTTTACTCGACAACGTTCATTATAAATTTATTCTAGAAAAAAAAATACATGTCACGGATATAAACCAATATAAGTAAAAATAAAAACAATTGACCATGGGCATATCCAAAAATTTATAGATTTGTTATGCTGCAGTCTGTAGATTTAATAAGTTATCCTTAAAATTACTCTGGTAATAATTTTACTAGATAAGATAACATTAGAATATTCTTTATTGCACACAAAAAACAAGAGACAAAATAAAAGTTACAATTTAAAAATAATACACAATAGGCGGTCTTATTGCCAAGAGCAATAAGACCGCGATAATATGATAATAGGATTAAAATGTGAAGTGGAAACACAATATAAAAATATCGTTCATTGAATGGTACTTTAAAAGAGCTTGGATCATTAAAATTTAACAAGCACTAATTGAAAGCGATTTGTATGCATTATCATAATATTGTGTTTTTTTATGAATTATTCATTGCCTCTCATGGAATTAAATTATTTATTTACTTTACTACCTACTAACTAACATCTTTCTTTTCAGTGAAAGTGACGTATTATGAAACGATGCGCAGCGGATGTAAGTGAATCTGATAGCATTCCTTTTGTTACAAGTTAGAACAGAATTCTGTTTTTGAGATAATAGTAGGTCGTTTTGCTTGAATTAAAATCAAATAATGAATGACGATTCTGACTAAAGAACGGTGCTCAAAAATATTTATACATTAAAAAACTTTGGTAAATATTTCTAAAATGGCTCTTTTTAAAACATTTTTTATACTACCAAACTTAAAAATCGGTGATTACTCTAATCTTATAGATATTGTTATATTATATAGTTTTGTTTGACTTTAATTATTATAAATAAATCCCCTTCGGGGATAACGGGCGTGAGTTTATTACTTTACTTACTTACTTACTAATTATTATAATAATTATTTCATCATCATCATCATCAACACATTATGTCCCCACCGAGGGGCACGGGTCTCTTCCCTGAGGAAGGCATAGGCCATATTCCACCACGGGGGCCGAGTCCGTATTGGTGGAGGCTTGTAAGACTAGCGGCTGGTCTTACTGTCCGAAGTTTTCAAGCCGCCCTAAGGCCTCTGACATAGCTTAATGACTGCCATCTATCGACTGCAGCCGGCACCAACTGCTAATTAATTTAATCATATTTAGTATTTCGTTGTAAAACTGTACGATAATAAATTACACAATTTAACTATTTAAATAATTAATATCTTTGATCTTCAATGTCTAAGACCCAAAATTTGCTTGAAAAATATATATTTTCAAGGAGTTTCTTACATCTGGGGAAAATGTAACTGGAAAGGAATAATCATTAAAATTTCCTCAGCACAATTACAATTACTTGGAATCAAGACAAGTAATTATGATAAATGTTGATTCCCCAAGATATATTAGAGTTACCTGCGATGCGGCTTAAGAAATATATCAATCATACTCTATGCAAAAAACAAACTTAATTTAAAATCAACGATTATTCAGCACACAATAGCTAAAACTGTTTCGGAAAGAATATTTATAGAGTTTTTTGAGAAATTTGGCGAGACAGCACTGCACTACAGTTAAATAATTACTTAGCGAAATTCTCAATTCATTTCATCAATTACAAAACTGACATCTTTGACATTAATTAAGCATACAGTTTATTCAGTCACAAGAAGTCCACTGCTGGACATAGGCCTCCTCCATGGATTTCCAAAAAGACCGGTTGGAAGCGGCTTGCATCCAGCATCTTCCCGCCACTTGGATGAGATCGTCTTTCCATCTTCCTACGCTGCGCTTGCCGATGTGTGGTCTCCATTCCAGAACTTTTCAGCCCCATCGGCCATCAGTTCGTTTGTTTGTTTGACTGTTTATTTTTATAATGAAGAAAAGTATTTGACTACGATAGAATTGAATGTCTGAACATCAGTATCTCATGCAAAAAAAATCGCGTCACACCTACCTTTACCTACAAATGGACTACGAGTACTACCTAATATGCAGTCCGCCGTCGCTACCAAAGTATAAGTAAGGCGTAACTCACACTCAAGCTACTTATTTAAGTTGAACGCGAGAACTTTTACCTGCTGAAGTTGGCGGGCGGGAATCTTTCAGAAAGTTTTCAAAAGAGAATTATCAATCTTGGATGTCTACTTTGCTCGTTTTGCGCTTAGGAGATCTTGTGGCGTCAGACCTCGTGGTCTTATGAATATTTGGCGAAAGGTGATAACAACTTTAGAGCATTTTGGCTTCTTTTACCAAAAACTTATTAAATTATATTTTATTTAAATTGGAAAATAGGTTAAGTTTAGTTTTACATTATTGTTATTTGTTTTTGTCGTAGCTAATATTGCTGGGAATTACATAATTAGTTGCTCTATGTATTAGTCTTATACTCAGTGTACTTTTCTTTATTAGAAGCCATTACATCAAAGGGTAAACAAAAACTCTCGTTCCAAATATTATCCGGATCAACTTACTTGACTTCTGTAGGAAGAAAGAAATTAATAAATTATTAATTTTTGCGAATAACATTTTAAAATGCTAAAATTGTTTCAGTTCAAAAAACCTCGTTTTCGAACTTTCGGAATGTTTTATTATCAAAATCATAACGGACGTCGTAGAAACAGATACGGTATAATAACTTTCACACAACACAATCACTTGACCTGGTCCTAAACTAGGATGCCTGTGCTATGGCAACCAGGCAAGTACATCACAAACATGAAAAACACCTAGCCTTAGGCCATTTGAGCCAATGTACGGCGGCTCCTGAGGGAATTAAACCCACGACCTCTACCTACGTAGGTAACCACCTTAACAACACGACCAACAAGGCAGTCAAAATTAAATTAAATATTGCACACGATAGGACTGACAATGTTTTCGCTCGAACTTGGCTCAGCACGCTACTCGGTATCTATCACGGGCCTACCTAAGCCGCAGTAACCCACACATACAACCGTGGCGCCCGGGCGTCGCCCGCCCTCATTGTGGCCGCGATTTTCGCGTCGCCTCAACCGTGAAATGAACAGAAATTACACCTCACAACCGGTACCTACCTATGCGGACAGACAGACTGACAGGGCGTGGGTTTTGTCACGCTATCAGGCTGCGTGAGCCGACGGGACGCGCGAGGAGGTCTATGACTAACGCTAGTGGCATTTTTCCGAGCGGTTCCGTGCTTCGCAAGGCACGTTAAACAGTTGGTGCCGGCTACCGTCGATAGATGGCAGTCGTTAAGGCAAGTCAGAGGCCTTAGGGCGGCTTGAAAACTTTTGACAGTAAGACCAGCAACTAGTCTTACAAGCCTCCACCAATCCGGACTTGGGCCCCGTGGTGGAGTATAGGCTATACCTTCCTCAGGAAAGAGAGCCGTGCCCCTCGGTGGGGGCATAATGGGTTGATGATGATGATGATGATGATGATGATTTGCCAATAATGCCTGTACTCAATCATGTCAACAGTCATTTTAGGGCCTACATCAAACAACCTAGCATCACAAACCTGAGGCTAGATAGCATTTATGCAAAAAATGTATGCATCTATGCTGTTTTTGACGCCAATGCTATCAACTCTTACGAATACGCTTTGTGGTATTTATCTACTTTGCGTATGGTATGCAGCGGGTTAAAATGCAAAAGGGAGGCCATTAATCTACTCGGTCACTTCTTCGTGTCTTTCGGTCTTTTTGTCGTATACCTAAATCTGTAAATGTTATTTATGAGTACAATAAAGAATATTCTATCTATCTATCTATACCTACATATAATTGGCTGTCTTATCGCTAGAAGCGACCTCTTCCAGACAACCTTGGGATGGATTGAAAAAATGTAGAGAGAAGGAAAATGATAGAAATGATGGGATATGTACATAAACTGACTTACAGATTTTTTCGATCCAGTAGAGCAGGTATTTATCTCCTTTCCAAATGTCTCGCCTTATGTTCACGGCCGTAGGTTCTAAAAACTATGATCGAGCGATTGCATAGACACTGTGCAAAAAATACTTGTTGTATTTTTCACGGTGGCTGGTGTTATAAATAGAATAAGTAATCAGGTCAGCTTAGACATGTGAAGCCACTTGTGGCTACAAGAGAAGCACTCTAGAAAAACAGGGTAGAGTAAACAAACAAAACTATTATTACTTAGCAAGCAGTGGTAGCCTAGTGGGTAAAACAATGAACTCTGAAGCAGGAGACCCAGGTTCGATTTCCAGTTCAGACATGTATCTATTACTTTGTTTTCTAAGTTATGTACATTTGTGAAGTTATAGTAGCAATACCACTCGCTGACGGTGAAGGAAAACATCGTTAAGAAACCTGAGTATCTGAGCTATTTACAAATCGCCATATTTATCATAGTTTTTTTAAAATTTTTAAAACTATACAAGTTCCTAACATATCAAGCGCAAATATTTTAAGGGCCGATATAGTAAAAGATAAATAACAATTTTATTAGGAATAATAGGTCGAATAACAAATCGCTCGTCCATACTAAATAAACACCCTTTAAACAATGTATGTACACGCACACATAAGTGCCGCCGCACTACGTACACATGTCATAAAATGTCTCATGTCATTAAAATTTGCATTGTTTATCGCCAGATACTTCAATCGTGTATGTGTTTTAATTTTTGTTGTACAAAAAAATTAAGCAAATCCTTTAATGATCTTATATTTTTTAGCTTAAAAGTATTATTACACTATATATGACTACCCCTTAAAATATTGGCGCTTGATTTGTTAGGACCTTATATAATACTAGCTTTCGCCCGCGACTCCGTCCGCGTGGACTTTTGTTAAAAATTTTGCAACCCCGTTTACTCCCTTAGGGGTTAAATTTAGAAAAAACGGCGAAGCACGTGTTCTATTAATTGTGTTGAAGAGTACTTATTTCAAGTTCCAAGAAAATCAGACAACATTTTTTATACCTTCCATACAAATTTTGGCAACTCTTTTCGCCCCCTTAGGAGTTGAATTTCAAAAAATCCGTTCTTATTCCTTATCTACATTATATATAGATCCTCGATGCAAAATTTCAGCTTCCTATGTCAAACGGCTTGGGCTGGGCGTTGATGAGTGAGTCAGTCAGTCAGGACTTTGAATTTTATATATATATATATAATATATAAGATAAGACTTTTCTTGTGTTTATTTAAAGAGTAAGAAAAAAATATATACTCAAGGATCTGTTTGGATCTAACAATATACCATATCATTGCTTTAAGAAAATATTTTTGTTTACTATGCTTACCATCTGCTGTTCAATAAAGATCTTAATACTCTAGTAAATAATAACTACAGCGTCTATGACAAACGCACTTCATCATTTTATTCTCTTTCAATATTTGCTGAGCTCGTTTGTTAATTCGTTCTTAGCTAATCATATTGAAATATAAGTATAATATTTAATTATTGATATTGCTCGAGTATCCGTAGATTGTAGTATATCATGACAAGACTTTATTACAATATTCGTAGGAATGAAGTTTAAATCAGGAAGTTATTGTAAAATTGGAAAGAAGAAGAAGCCCAGGTCTTGTATGTTCACATGTTTGTGACGTCACTGTTTCTGGTTCCTACGACACAAAGTATCCTAGTGTGGGGCCAGAAGCAACGTATGTGCCTGTATGTAAATGTTATGTTATGTTAATTAATTCTTATGTTTTATATCCTCATTGTCTCGAGTTCTGTGTAATCTTTTAAAAAAACAACTTAAATACAGAGATAACACAAAAAAATTACCATAATTTAAGCGAACTCCAAATCGCTCGCAGCCGCGGCCGCCTGAGTGATCTTAAACGATCACGAAAGTTAAGCAACCAAGGGCGCGTGCATGGATGGATGACCGTTCATTGACTAACGCTAGTGGCATTTTTCCGAGCGGTTTCGTGATCGTGATCATGATTCGCAAGGTCGATAGATGGCAGTCGTTAAGCCAAGTCAGAGGCCTTAAGGCGGCTTAAAAACTTCTGACAGTAAGACCAGCCGCTAGTCTTACAAGCCTCCACCAATCCGGACTTGACCCCCGTGGTGAGGTATGGCCTATACCTTCCTCAGGGAGAGACCCGTGTCCCTCGGTGGGGACATCATGGATTGATGATGATGATATCATAATACAACATACGCCATGGTATTCGGTCACAAAGAGAGAGACTAATCAGTTTTGCCAACTTAGAATAGAACACAAAGAAGAGGAAACATAAAAATATACTTGTATTGCCTTATGGCAATACTCATGAGTTTATACTCATGTTAGGTTTATTTTAATTAAATCAATTTTTGTTATTCGATTCGAAGCGAAGGATTCAATTAATTTATTAATACTGGCAACACTGAGAATGAGCTGTCACTGAATTGATATAAAACTGCTGCCAAACTGTTTGACGGGCCTATTTTGTTGGAGCACGCACTGATTACGGATGTCTTTACGTATTTTGTAAAAAGAGTGTGATTTCGGAAAATAAAATCACCGTTGTAGGTACCACGTTCCTGTTTTTCACTGGTTCTACGTAGGCTGATCCTGGGTTTCGCCACACTCATGTTGTCTTGTTTTCTTATTGTTAGCATATTATAGTTTGTGTAGACTTTGTGTCATATTTATTGTATTTGCAAATCTTGAGTGAGTCCAATCGACTCCCTCAAGATTTGCCGAGCGTACAATAGGAGCTGATCGACATCAGCTCTTATATATCGCTCAGTAAAGTCTCACTTTACAGAATAGACTTGTCCAGCAGACTGTACCAAAAACCGCCGTTTTCCACGCAGCCACGACCGTGAAATGACTGTGAACTGTGAAGCCACATACACTCACACACGCACTAACATATGCACGCTTGGCTGCCGCACGCGCGGTAATGATACCCCGTATGTGACACTTATGCGCGGTGGCCAAGGTACAATTCCAATGTGCTTTTAGAGTATATAGGCTACTAAAGTATAGTACAAAATAGACCGCGAGGTGTGGCGTGATGGGGAAAGGGCCTATACCCAACAGTGGGCTTTTTTTATATATTTATTAATAAGAAAATCAACAGCGAAACTAAAACATAATAATACTTGTAAAGTATCTATAGTAAGGCCAATTACAGATTTTCACGGAATTACTAAAGAATAGGAAATAATAATGATGTTTCTTAATAAATAGATTTGACTTCTCAAGTTACAGTTTTTTCTTGGTTACCCTATGTCTGACGTCAAGTTCGAATCTTAAATCTATCTTATATATTTATGTAAATAAAATTCTAAGTCCTGACTGACTGATTGATACTCATCAACGCCCAGCCCAAGCCGTTGGACCTAGGAAGCTGAAATTTTGCACAGAGGGTTTGCATATAATGTAGGTAAGGAATAAGACCGGATTTTTCGAAATTCAACCCCCAAGGGGGCGAAAAGGGTTGCCAAAATTTGTATGGGAGGTATAATGAAAGTTGTCTAATTTTCTTGAAACTTAAAATAAATACTCTTCAACACAATTGATTGAACACGTGTTTCGCCGTTTTTCTAAATTTAACGGGAGTGAACGAGGTTGCAAAATTATAACTTAACGTCCACGCGGACGGAGTCGCGGGCGAAAGCTAGTTATTTATATAATTATACATTTACAAGAAAATATACGAGGGGTATAGAAAAGCTTATAATATAAACCTGCTAACCAAAGAAAAGGACGGGACAAGGTGGCTGGTGGGCTGATGATGAAGCGCCACCAAAATCAGTGCAGTGTCCAAATCCCAAACTAGGATAATAATAAGAAACTCTTTCTCTTTTTAAGCCTGTTGAAAGTGGTCGTGAGCTTCTGGCGAGTACATAACATACGAGTAGATACCATAGTAACTTGTAAAGCAGATAATGTCGCTCAAAGTATGTGCCTGCATGTGATAACGAAAACAAAGTTACTTGCCGCGTGGAACACAACTTTGTGAATGTTTGTCTGCAGCCGCAGCAATGTATGGCCCGGCACTTGACCTAAAGCACCTATGTTTACCTAAATGTACTTTGTGAAGATTTTTTTTCCTTTGCCTTAACCGATCCAGTCTTTTTGTGAACAAATCATTCGATGCAACAATTCGGTAGTTGACACGAACAACAATAAATTATTTGATATTATTATGCTCGATTAAAATAAAAATTACAAAATATTGCGGAAAATGTACCTCTTTAGTCAATTACTAGATATTACAATTTTATATGACGTCATAATTCGGTATTTTCATACAAAATTCCGTTTTAAAAGCAACTTATTTGACATTTTGTCAACTACCCAATTCTAGCTAAAGTATCACGAAAAGCAGCTTATGTTATATACACTCCATTGTTTTTAGAAAGATTCGTTATCTAATAGTTAGCTTTATTCTGGATACACATACTTGATTTTTCGTCGGAAGCATCTGGCCATAAGTTGTAGTGCTTAAGAAAGTTTTTGTAAAAAAAATATAGGTATTCGTTAAGATTTACAACATATTACCTTATATACTTATATGCCCCTGGGCGGGGTCTAAAGCACGCAGAACTGATGGCTGATGGAGCCGAAAAGTGCTCGAATGGAGACCACATATCGGCAAACGCAGCGTAGGACGGCCAGCCAAGATTGACAGAAGATCTCATCCAAGAGGCAGGAAGACGCTGGATGCAAGCCGCTTCCCACCGGTCTTTTTGTAAATCCATGGAGGAGGCCTATGTCCAGCAGTGGTCTTCTTGTGGCTGAATGATGATGATCTTGATACGGTAATTGTCATTTAACTATAATAAACTAACAGAATCGGGGCCACACTGTACGACCATCGGGCCATTGGTCTACCGACCGACCGCTATCCGCTTCGCGGCCGCCACTCCGTGGAGACTAAGAACTTGTAAACCTAACGTAGGACTTACTGTCTCGGTGGACGGAAGTCCTGAGAATGGCCCATGACAGATGTAAATGGCTTGCCTTTGGAAGCAAACGGATCCGACGACAGTCCAGCCGAAACCTTACGCGCATTGTATTTGGTCATCCAAGTTCCGGATGTCAGGTATTCCGGCCTCATGGCCGAGAATGTCCATGGCCGTCGACATTCTGAATGTCGTCATCCACATTTAGAGTCTTGATGGTCGGCGTTCCAGCACCACAGCTGCACAGCCAGATGGAAAAACTCATCAGAGCACAGTGCATGTACAGCATATCGTTTTCATTCATCCTCCTGTACGCCTTAAAGCAGCTAGATGAGTATGGCTAACGACATGCAAATGGCTTACTTTAGAATTTAGTTGATGTTGTCGTCATATCTCTGACGACGACCTCTGTGGCGTAGTGGTTAGCGCATCTTAGCGCGCTAACTATGCGAGAGGTCCCGGGTTCGATCCCCGGCTAGATAAAGAAAAAAAAAACTCCAGGTCTTGGATGTTTACATGTTTGTGACGTCGCTGTTTCTGGTTCCCACGACACAGGGTATCCTAGTGTGGGGCCAGAAGCAATGTATGTGCCTGTATGTAAATGTTGTTGTTGTTATCTATGACGGCATCATCAATAATAATAATAATTATCAATTAAAATAGGTAACCATCAGAAAATCCAGATTTTATTTAACGATATTCACAATTAGTGTTATCTACATATTTGTATATTGGAGACATCATATCAAATAGATAAAACAGTGCCAACTATTGGTAAATAAATTGATAGGATCTAGATCTGTAATGATTAGCCAAGGTTATCATACGATTACCAAGGTTTTGAATCATCTTAAATCAATACATCATCATTAACCATCGTTAATATCTGCATTGATTTGAGATAGAGATTCAATGATGTCTGTGTAATTTTCTTTACAATAGAGTCTGTATTATAAAGTTACGCCTGTATCCCTTAGAGGTAGGCAGAGGCCAGCGTTTGCCTCTTGCCACGATCCAGACAGACCTTTCGAGGTTATCGGCAACTTTTTATCGTGCCGTTTGCTACATAGTTTACGGTTCATCGTGATTTACATGTATGTTAAGTTAACCTCTATCTGTGTTTTCAAAATTAAAGAGTAAGATCATAATATTTTGTTCCCTACATGCATTAAGATTTTACATTCACTATTTGTACAAATGGTGCCAGTATGGGTGTATTTCTATGTTTGTAATGACCTTGCCTCGTTACCATAGCACCGGGTATTCTAGTTAGGACCAAGACACGTGATTGTATTGTGTGGAATTTATCATTAATTATTACTGTTAGGTATTCAAATCTAGAAACAGTTCCAGTTGTACGTAAGCAGCCAATAGTACGTCCTACAGGCCGTCTCTCAGAGAGAGAGAGAGAGAGTATCACCACGCGTGATTGTATTGTTTATAGCCATTGATTAATTCAAATTTTGAAAGAGGGCTCAGCTTTCGGGACTCCATTAAATTCAACAAACAAAACTAGTTTAGGGTATCTAGTTTGGGACCAGGACCAATGATTGTGTTGTGTGGAAGTTAATACAATTAAGCTCTCATTTGCCAACAACCCATATATTTCATTCCATAAAATCAATGCCACGCCTAATAAATCAGAATCCACAAACGGATCTGACGACCGTCCGGCCGAAACCTTACGCGCAATATCTTTGGCTATCCAAGTTCCGGATCTCAGGTATTCCTGCGATGACCGCATTCATAGCCTCGATGGACGGAAGTTCAGCGCCTCGGCTGTACAGCCAGATGGAGAAACTCCTCAGATTACAAAGGATGTACAGCATATAGTTATCATTCACACTTCTGTACGCCGTTGTTCTAAAGCCGTTGTTGACCACCATACTTGAGGTAGGCTTCAGCACGAAGTACTTAACCTCGTTATTTCCCATTACCATGCCTTCGTAGTAGCCATCAGACTCGTCGTATTTGAGAGGGCTGTCCTCCTTGTCGTAAGGCATGGACGGGTTGGTGTAGTGGTTCTTGTATTCTGCCAATTCGTCAGTCGTTAACTCGGAGAAGACGACCTTGATGCACGACGATGCGGGTACGGGATGGACAAAGAGACCAAAGAGGTAGACACCACGCCATTCCCCGATTAGAAAGTCGTTGGATAGGGTACCGTTGTAGATTTGCATGCATTGGAGGTCTGTGTCCGAAAGGACCCTATTATTTTCCTTCAAGGAGTTAGAACTTCCACTTTGGAAGAAGACGAAGCACAAGAATATGCTTAATATACGATACATATTTTTTTCCAGTGAGTTGCGTTTTAGTTCAGCAATTAGTGACTGATCTGATGCTGTGCATGCGCGTGTATTTAAATGACTTTTTATCAATAATATCGCATAACTCTGCAAACAGATAAGTAGGATGCCGCCTGATTTATCTATTATATTAAATCAACGTGTCAAAGTTTGTTTGTAACACATTATAGCACAATGAAATTTTAACAAAAATAACATTTTAATATTAGTTTGTGCTTTTTACACTTTATTGCACAAGAAATAAACTTAAACTGAAGTAAAATTTTACATAGAAAGGGTTAAAAATTACGCGCAAAGGCGATTATTTTTAACAAAAAGTGTTAAGAAAAAACTGGGGCGAGGGGGAGGTGGAAAAGAAAATAATGCTCAAACAAAAGAATTACCAACTGCTACATACATATTAATAACGATTTAAACTACTTTCCATAAGAATGTTTCTTATCGACCTCCTTCGAACTCCGAAAACGCTTCGACGATTTTTTTATTTCTAATGAATGGGTCGGTTCAGGTCGTAGGTTAATTATTAATATCGCAAAATATGTTTGCCGAATCAACTAGTATTAAATATTTTCCTCTAGTCAAATTTATATCACTTAAGTAACTAAGTACATCTATTAGAAAGTACTCACGTTATGAAAACCCGCCCAGCTTCCCTCACGAGCTTTTTCTTTGCAATCTGAAATCTGAATTATTTTTTTTATTTATTTATGTAAATGTTACGTTAAGTTATTTCAAAGTAAAGAATTTACATTCTGTTGAATGACAATGTACTTATAATGTTAATGTTAGCCTCTGCCTTGGGGCCGAATGTAGTGACGAAAAAGGCAGCGAAAAAAAAACTCCACTCTGACTCTCTCTTTAGATGAAGCGAATGGCAGGAAAAATGTAGTCGGTAGCAACCTATCGACATCATGTTCATTCATCATCAACCCATTATGTCCCCGCCGAGGGGCACGGCTCTCTTCCCTGAGGAAGGTATAGGCCATACTCCACCACGGAGGCCAAGTCCGGATTGGTTGAGGCTTGTAAGACTAGTGGCTGGTCTTACTGTCATAAGTTTTCAAGCCGCCCTAGGGCCTCTGACTTGGCTTAACGACTGCCATCTATCGACGGTAGCCGGCACCAACTGCTTAACGTGCCTTGCGAAGCACGGAACCACTCGGAAAAATGCCACTAGCGTTAGTCACAGACGGTGACCCATCCATGGACTGAACGCGCCGTATGTTGCTTAACCTTAGTGATCGTTTAATATCACTCAGGCAGCCCGGGCTACGAGCGACATCATGTTGATGAACACAAATAAGAAAGTAGAAAATGCATCTCAATTAGTCTACCATAGTACGAGCGAAAGGGCAAGCCCCATCGACGCCAAAAGGGAAGCCCTTCCGGTCACTTCCAATCCCCTGCTCCTGCGATTGGCCACACTGGCTAACCGCTTCCGTTTCCGGTATATATCTACGCACGTTATTATTGTTTTATGGGGTCAGCGCTCAATATTACGAGACGGGGAGAACAAATTCAAAAACAAGTTTTCTGTGGTTTTTTTACATAACATAACCTAACCTTTACTTTTTGTACACATACCACAGACACCTAACACACTACACTGAACTTCGTACTTAGAACTTAGGTTTTTATGTCTCACACTGGTATTACTGGGCACCCATTTTATAATTGAATTCCATCATTTTTATTGTTTTCAGAAACACGATTAACCACGTAATATCGTATATGTATTATAAATGATTATGTATATGTTCATAGTCTTATTCATATAGGTAAGTATTGCCCCTTTTTTTCTCGTATTTCTGTATTTTGCACTACCAACACAGCCACGATCCACAAACCAAAGGTTGACTGGTAGAAAATGCTATGTAGCATTAAGTAAGCCCTTGTACTTAATGCTAAGTAGCATTTTTTTATCATTTTCGGTGCTCCTACAACACATGCTGAGTCGGAGCCATTTTAGGGGTTCAGTATTTTAACCTCCTGAGAACCGACCTTGAAAATAACAATGGTTTTTTGTATTTCTCTTACTACATTGGTTCTCACGAGGTTAAACCCTATCTTAAAAATAACATTTAAAATTATGTAAATATGTATTTTTTATTTTTATGTTATAAATTTGAGACTCCGTACTTTTAAGAGCATGTTATGTTTCGAATGATAATATAGATAACACTTTATTGTACATAAAAAAGGAAATTACACAGGTATTTCTTAATCTAAGAGTACAGGCGGCCTTATCACTAAAAGTGATCTCTTCCAGAAAACCTTTGGATGAAGTGGAGTAAAATATTGGAGAAAGAAGCAGATGTACAAAATAGGTAAAATAATAATAACTGAGATATATCAATTTTACAAGCTTTACAACAACAGTGTTATCTCTATCCGTTTTTCTCTACATCTTGTCCTAAAAACCGGACAGTATTTCTTGTCTACAACTGAGTAGACAAAATACTTCAGCTTACGAAACGCTTGCAATTACACGGTGTAGGATCCGGTGCCTGTGCCAAGCCAGACCTGAGTAAAATTAATACAGCGTCCGCTCGCCCCGCACAAAACAATAGTTGTATAGCGCCCACTGTTATCTATAGAATGTTATTGCACGTACGGTTCGCAAATAGTCCGATTCTCTTTCTATAGAGAGAATAGACAACTAGCCGAAAATGCAGAAGCGACCAACATGAAATAGAAAATGTATTAACATAATATAACATTTACATACAAGCAGATACATTGCTTCTGGCCCCACACCACCCTGTGTCGTGGGAACCAGAAACAGCGACGTCACAAACATGTAAACATCCAAGACCTGGGTTTCTTTTTTTTTTTGTGCCCAGCCCAGGTAATAACAATTGGCAACAGACAAAAAATATTTTTGAACTAAAAGTTTCGTTGTAAATTGTTCTCCATCGATGTAGGTATACATGTGATACATGTACGTTACCTTGAGACTAATGCAAGCATGCAATGCTTCATACAAAACAAAAATAAAATAAAAACAAATAAACTCACGCCCGTTATCCCCGAGGAGGAAGGCAGAGGCACCAATCACTAGAACTGGGCCCACGGCCACATGAGACTACTTATAATAATTTAAAATAAAATCATTAAATACCAATACAGAGTTCGCGGGTTCGAACCCCACTGGGAGCCGCCAAGTATCTGTACAAATGGCACCAGGCTGGATTAATTTCTTGTGTCTGGAAGTAATATCGGCATAATGTAAAGATTTACCTGTTGTCGACTGTAGCTGTAATTTCACCCGAATGTATTACTGATAAAAACTGAGATTAATAAGTTTTAATGTTCGATATGATCTATGCGCTGTGTTTCCAAAAGATCCGGTAGACGCCGCGTCGACGAACTGTTATCAAACATTTCCACGCAGTGTGATAAATGGGTCTGGCTTAGTACAATCATCAGCACAAGAACCATTAGAATATACATTTTGAATTGTGAAATAGCACGAAATAGCACTTGTTAACAAAGAAATGGTGAGATGAGAAAAAAATCGTACAAAAATGCTTTACTTTATTTTACACAAATCACATTAGCATATATTAATCTGTAAAAAACATAAATAACATGAACATAACATTTACATACAGGCACATACATTGCTTCTGGCCCCGCACTAGGATATCCTGTGTCGTGGGACCCAGAAACAGCGACGTCACTAACATAAATAAATAAATAAAAAATAAATAGATATATTGTTGCTTTACTTAAAACATAAACATTTACATACATGCACAGCGCATACATTGACAAATCACTTTCGCTTCATCGACATTTATTAGACGTTGCATGCTCGCACGCCGGTTTCGGGTACCTTACACCTATTAGGTACTTACTTCACAATATCTTTATAAATTATAGCCTACGAGTTATTCTGATTTACAAGCTAAATTATTGTAAGGTTTTATTAATATCTATTCAGTAGTTTTTGCGTGAAAGAGTATCAAACATCCATACGTCCATACATAGAAACTTTTGCGTTTATAATATTAGCAAGAATAGGAGAAAACACTTTTCATCGCCACGATACTTCGTACTTCTTTGATTTGTGATAACAATTTCGAAGCTTCTGATGAAAATCGCGATTATCAACAAAACATCAAACAATTCATTACTTCTAAATAGCTAGATATCATTATTTATCAGGGCAAAAAAGACATTTGAAAAAACGGATTAGGTGATATCGACTTTCTTATTCTTCTAATCCCTTGATTGCCTCTGTAATCCTCTTATAAAAGATAAACCTGCAAAATCGCGATAACATCAGTTAGCCAAACTGTCAATGCTGGCAATAAACTGGCAATAAACTAGGCAAGATCTTGGTGATTGTTACCAAGGATTCTTAATCTACGTAACTAAAACCTGATGTACATTTCCTTTACTTTCAAGCTTTTTAAGCATGCTTTTTATCTTCACATTTTAGTTGCAAAGTCGCCGTAATGCCACGGACTAAAGTGCATGGGTGTATACCATCATGTGCTGTCGACTGTACTGACACACGTGCTCATTTGTAGCACGAAAGCATGCTTTTATTGAGGAAGTGATTCACTCCCAATCTTTTCTGTATTTTTGTATTCGATGTTTTAATCTATCCGTCTTCCTTTTTTTAAGGTTTGATAACTTAAGACTGCGTTGTTGTTGTCTTAAGAAATCATAAACTTATTTCAACGTAAAGAATTTACATTCTGTTCGTTGAATGTATATATACCTACATACAGAAAAGATTGGGAGTAAAGCACTTGCTCAATATAAGCATGCTTTCGTGCTACTAATGAGCACGTCTGTCAGTACCATAATAAAATAGAGACTGGAATAACGTATGCTAATTCACAGTTTTTATTGCGCACCGTATGTTATAAAAGTACTTTAAAAAACAATCTTAAATACCTATATAGTGCACGGTTGTACCATTCATCATCATCATGAACACATTATGTCCCCACCGAGGAGCACAGGTCTCTTTCCCGAGGAAGATATAGGCCATACTCCACCCCGAGGACCGAGTCTGGATATAAAGGCTTGTAAGACTAGTGGCTGGTCTTACTGTCAAGCCGCCCTAAGGCCTCTGACTTGGCTTAACGACTGCCCTCTATCGACGGCAGCCGGCACGAACTGCTTAACGTGCCTTACGCAGCACGGAACCGCGGGAAAATGTTACTAGTGTTAGTCATAGAATGGTCACCCATCCATGTACTGAACTCGCCCTATGTTGCTTAACCTCCGTGATCGCTTAAGATTACTCAGGCAGCCAGAGCTACGAACGATAAGCAACCATAACTGATTTATTATTTATATAAGCAAATAGTAAATCAGCAATTACCTACTTATAAAAGGAATTGGCGTCTCTATTCTGTTCTACCTTTATGTAAAGTACGCTTATAAACCGTGAAAATAATGCAAATAATGAATATCAGGCTTAACTTAATGATACTTTACCAGTCACAAGCATAGGAAGAGATGGACTGAAATTGTGCTATGTCTAAATGAATTCACCTGAAACATAAAATCCCAGGGCAGTGTCACATCTACACTACAGACCCATCCCGCCCTATGACGGATACGCGATTACGCGACACCTGTCGTCCTTCCCACCGAATTTATAATTCGCCGCTCACCGCTCAGCGCTCGCCGCTGACAGAATGCAGAGACAGGAAAGGTCCGTATAACAGTAAACAGAATGTTAATCAGAATGTTCCACCAATCCGGACTTGGCCCCCGTGATGGAGTATGGCCTATACCTTCCTCAGGGAAGAGACCCGTGCCCCTCGATGGGGGTATAATGGATGATGATGATGAACCAGAATGTTAATTCTTTACGTTGAAATAAAATGTATTTCAACCTAAAGAATTTCTGATTTCCGATTTCCCACAGATGACAAATATACTCGGTTACACTATGAATCTCGAAATGTCATAATAATGTGGAATAATGAATTGCAGTGATAATTCTGGATTTGGTGGCAATGTCAAATTTCTTCGTAACTGTGAGAGTTTCTTCAAGTATATTGCCTGATCTGACGAACGATAAAAATAAATAGGAAATTAACGATAACTTGGGGAATACAAAGAAATTAAATTTTACGGAATAAAAAATCGGAATTAGAATCGTTTGATACGCGATCACTGTGTCAGCGGACGTTTTGTAAGATTCTAGTGTTTCGCTCAACGGATTGCACAGATCGGTATAATTGTTTCCCGTACCCAGCAGAGGATTTGCTTTATTATTATATTTCCACTAGTTTCCGGCTCAAATAAAGTTTTGCGGAATATCGCAGGGATTTCACCGCTCGTAGGGCCGTGCACCGTGGGTGGCTGGGCTTTATAACACCGCAACGCTCAATATTTTTTCTCAAAAAAAAAATGCTTAGCAACATTAAATATAGTAGCCCAATCTCGCTTTGCATAATAATAACGTCTGAGAAGAAATTAATTATATTTAATCACAATTATTAATTTAGAAGCCACTGCAAACAATTTTTTGATAACCCCAAAAAGGTTAGATGCCAATATCAATCAAACCACATCAGCTCATTACGCTATACATATATTCGGCAAAAATGAAGTAAAATATCAAACGAAATTACCAAAAGGGAAAAGGATAAGGAAAAAGATAAAACAAACGAGGAAAACCAAGTAAACCCGGCCCAATCAGATCCTAAACGAACATTCCTAACAAGCTATGCACATTGCACATTAGGGCACGCACACACGGAAACCTGCACAGATTAGGACAGAAAGACAACCCAGAGTCCCATTTGCTGACGATTTGACTTCAGCGACCAAACAAGTAGAGGAATCACAAGTGTTAATCAAAAACAAAATATTAAGTCGAGATTTAAGGCATGCCACTTCGCGGGAGCTATATTAGGAGTTTCACTGCGTGATCGAATCAGGAATGAGGAGAACCGCAAAAGAACCCGAGTTACTAAAACAGCTCAAAGAATTTCTCAGTTGAAGTGGCAGTGGGTGGGGCAGACAGCTTGGAGAACTGATGGCCGTTCTGGCAGATAAGGTCTGACCTGGCCACAATGGACCGGACGACAAAGCGTGGGCAGTCCAGATAGTCTGATAACTTGGATACGGGGTGGAAAGTCGCTGAAAGCGTGCGGCATAAGACCGAAGTCAACCGCCTCCGTCATAGAACATAGTGACGGAGGCCTATGTCCTGTAGTGAAATGACTGATGACGAGGAAGCTTTGAAAACCATGACGGAGGCTTGAAGTGGACGTCAAATATCTGATGAGGAGGCTAAGAAGACCATCAGGAGGTCTTCTAAGCTTCCTCGTCATCAGCCAATTCCAGCTATATCCTGAGGTCGAGGAAGCTTAGAAGACCCTGAGGGAGGTCTAGGTCCTGCAGTGGACGTCAAATGGTTTGATGACTTCGCGGATTAATCAGTAAGAGGCCGCGAAATAAGACTAGCGACGCCGCGCCGAGCTTTCGGCGTGTCCCCACCAGTGGCGTAGCTACCCAGGGGCTAACCGGACAATGACGTGCAATGGGAGAGGCCTATGTCCAGCAGTGGACAAGTATAGGCCGATAATGATTTTGATGATGATGAACCAGTTTAGATAGCAGTGGGACCTTATTTTTTTATTTGCCCCAGAGCCCTTGGTTACCTCGCTACGCCACTAGTCTCCATTAAGCACTGCACTGAATCTTCGGCGTGTCGCCACTAAGCAGCACTGCACCGAATCTTCGGCGTGTCCCCATTAAGAACTGCACCAAACCTTCGGCGTATCCCCGCTCGGCGCACCGCCGCGGAAGGAAGTGCGGTCCCCTCCCGATGGCCCGCGAGATACATGCATTTGCATCCCATTAGCGCACCCCCGCGCCCGGGTCAACTGTCGTGTACGAGGCCGGTTATAATTACGCTGTGACTATAGACACTGCCCGTTTTGAAGGAAACTGTCATGCGTCGTTCTGAATATCAATGAATATTTTTTTATTTACTTGTCAGTCTGTCATCATTTTATGCAAAGATTTTTATGTGGGATTACGGATTTTCTGTTTTTGGTGGTTAGTTAGTTAATCTCTGGTTAGTTGACTAACTGTTAGTAAGGCCGCCCTATGTGCTTTTCAATTGTAACTTTTATTTATGTTTCTTATTTTTTGTATGCAATAAAGAATATTCTCATCTTATCTTATTCTGTTAACTTCCTATTCTGTTCCCACTCCACTCTTTGCCCGTGGTACGGTTCTGTTGTCCTGTCAACCAAAAAAATATTTTCCATGGTTCTGCAACGAAAAAATTATACACCCAGTAACTATGACCATTCTGAAAAATAATATTTTACGTGGTCCGGAACATTTCATACATAGTACTTATTAGTACTAATATAATTAGTACAATTCGTCTTCCTACTTGTTAATCCTAGAGTTAATTGACTGTGCAACAGTCATCGAACAGTCATAATAAACCGTGATATTGTAAGATTTGATAAGATAAGAATATTCTTTATTACACACAAGAAACAATAGACAAATAAAAGTTACAATTAAAAAAAAAACAATAGGTGGTTTTATTGCTAACAGCAATTTCTTCCAGACAACCCTGTGACGGAAAGGTTGTAGTTCTATGAGGGAAAGGTTTCTTCGCAATACAGTCCTTCGAGGTTAAAATAATTAATGAAATAATAGTCCTGAGTCGTGGATTTTTCTAAGCACCTTTCTAATAACAAACGATTTGTGGAAAAAAGTGCTCTTTTTGTTACTTGTCTAGTAGAGTGTAATTAGCTATCCATAATTGTAAATTGTGCTCCAGATACACCTACTTGATTAGTCGAAAGAGTCCGACCAGATTTCGCCGTTTCCGCTTTTTGTTTCGCTTCCGACGAAAAGTCGTACGAAAGTTTTAGTTCAAAAACTATCCATAGACTTTATTGAAGAAGATCCCTGTAATATGGACAAAACTCAAACTGGACGACTGTCGGGGGCCACAGACACTTAAGGGAAGATTGTGGGAGAGTTCAAAGGGTTGTAGCAAAGAAACAAAAAATGCATGCAACTACTAATTAATGTTGATGAAGCAAAAGTGATCTTTCAAGATCGTGCCTACCCCTCAGAGATACTGGCGTGACTTAACGCATATATGTGTATTTTATTTGGTGTTAAATCATTTCAATATTCTTTATTTAACAAGACTTATTGGATAAAATAATTGCTTACACTAAACAAAGCTTAATTAAATAATAAAATAACTTCTACACAAAATCTTCATGAAATAACAACATTAACAAATTAAGAACATATGATATGTATATTATGATCAATAGGTAGTAAAGCATATAATATAAGAAGATAAGATATGATAACAATATTCTTCACTGTATACTGTTACAGAAGCAGCAGTAGAAACTTAATGTAACAATATTAAAGTTCATTTATCCTGCTCAAGATATTGTATATTTTTTCTGTTTAAACTACTTCTAAAACACTGCACATAACAGCGTAAAATGACCGCAAAATATACCCATTCTCCTGCCTAAAAAACATTAAATGTAAGCAAGTTTCACGTCAGGAAAAATATGTCAGGCTGGGGTAGAGTGAGCGATAATGTTCGGCTATTATTCGTAAAAAGGAGTAGAGGCAGAAAATTCGTGACAAGAACAAGAACTACACAGAAGGTTGTGTCAAGATAAAATGTTTGCTTCACCTCGGAAGACCTGGAAACTTGTAAAAACGCAAGGAAGACCTGTGGCATTGGGCGGTTGGCTGAAGGCTTGTTCAATTCAATTAATTTATTTCAGACATGGGCAATGGTATATTTTTGAACATGAACAGAAATCTCAAAACCATTTTGAGAATTATGCTTTCAGTACAATTTCTATTTATCAGATTTGTCGACGGCAGCCGGCGCCAACTTCTTAGCGGAAAAATGCCACTAGCGTTAGTCATAGAATGGTCACCCATCCATGCACTGAACGCGCCCTACGTTACTTAACCTTCGTGATCGTTTAAGATCACTCAGGCAGCCGGGGCTACGAGCGAATCAGAATACTCTTATCTTATTCCCTAAAACTTTTTTTTCGTTTTGTGAAAATCTCAATTCAGAGACAGTGTGCTAGTGATTGTTCTAGTGATTGGTGCCTCTGCCTACCCCCTCGGGAATAGCGGGCGTGAGTTTTTTTTAAATTATTTTTTCAATTCAGAGACAGGCAGAATTTGCTCGCCCAACTGTACCTTCTGTGCTTAAGTATTGTGCAAACACAGCGCGTGTCGTGCCCCGAAGGCGATAACTGGACAAAATGTTTCACGGCCTCATAAAGCGCCGACGTCGCGCCGCCGAAACGTGAAGACTGTTTTTCAATTAAAGGAACAGTGTACTAACTGGACGGTGTTTCATAAGACTACAATTCGTAGTTTATTTTGGTATACACACATGCCTGTATCCCAGAGGGGTAGGCAGAGACCAGGGACTGACACTTGCCACAATCCTGACAGGTTACTATCGCTTCATCCACATTCATTAGTCGTTGCATGCATCTACGCCGGTGTCGGGTACATTTTAGCGCATCTGCTTACCATGTGAGAGGTCCCGGAGAAAGAAAAAAGAACTCCAGGTCTTGGATTTTTACATGTTTGTGACGTCGCTGTTTCTGGGTCCCACGACACAGGGTATCCTAGTGTGGGGCCAGAAGCAATGTATGTGCCTGTATGTAAATGTTTATGTTATGTTTTTGTTTATTTTAACTTGCCCTTTGCAAGTAGCAGTATGTCCGGCTTGGACGTCTTTGTCGGCCCTTCTACCCATATTTGTTCTATATATTTGTTTAGACTGTCTTTCTTCTATCATCCTCTACACATGTCCAAACCAGAGCAGCATCTTTCTTATTTTTATAAATGCCGATTCGATGCATATTGCGTAGCAGTCTTTTGGTCAATCTGAGGGTTAATCGACTCTGCAGTGTACATCGAACTGTCGTAGTGTCATGATTTTGACCAATTTTGAACATACATACATACATGAGCTCACGCCTGTATCCCAGTGGGGTAGGCAGAGACCAGAGTCTTCCACTAGCCACGATCCTGACAAGTGACTTTCGCTTCATCCACATTCATTAGTCGTTGCATACATGCATGGCGTTTTCGGATACTTTTTATGTTGCCCTCTGTTAACCCGTATTTGGTCGAAGGGAAGGTCTTTATTTCAAATCTCAAAGTAATATCTATAGATTTTATTTAAACATAAAATTTATTTTAGATTTTATTATGATTCTAGCGGTCTAAATTCTATTATGAAATTAAATTCAGTTTAAATTTTAAACAAAAATACTTTCAACCTATAAAACAGAACATAAACATATGTACGCTGATTTCTGAATGGCGCGTTTTTCTAAAGTATCTGTCCATTGGGCTGCCTCGTTGGTCTAGCCGTTAAAAAGATTACCTACCAAGATACAGGCCGCGGGTTCGATACCCACTGAGGGCCGCCATACATTTGTACAAATGGCCTCAGTCTGAGTATTTTTACAATGTTTGTAACATCCTTGCCTGGTAACCATAGCACAGGGTATCCTAGTTTGGGGCCAGCTAAAGTGATTGTGTTGTGTGTAAATTATTATTATTTCTATATAGCTTTCGATGTCAAAAATAATAATTACTTCAACACCACCTAGTTTTCCTGTGGTAACCATTTAAGCACATTACAAACATCAAAAAACACCCAGGCCAGAGCCATTTACACAAATGTACGGCGACCCCCAGCGGAAATCGAATCTTAATGGCGACGAATCTTAAGTGTCTGGTGTGATACTTGACTATTTACTTAAGAAACACAAGAAAAATAAATAGTATCCCAATAGGAACTGTAACTTACATAGCCTCAATTAGTCAGCGTGACGGAATCGCTTTTCAGAAAAAACTACCGTCATATCGTCCGGGTAAATACCGTCGCTTACAATATTTTACTACACACATTTTATACGCAATAATGACCCTTAATAACGGTTATTCCACTTTGCTCTTGGCCTCTGTATTACGATGTGAATCGGCTATTACAAATACCTTTGTGCCAATGTCCGCGGACTGAGTAAAAACAGCGAGGTTTTTAATCAAGACTCAAAATTTACTAAATAAAATTTAATAAATAAAAAAAATGTAAAAAAAGTACTCAAGGCCGAGGACCCGCCGGCGGGCCCAATGTAAATAAACTATAATGATTCTTTTGCGTTTACGGAACAATAAAAATTGGAATAAAAATAATTTACAACCCGACTGCTGAGCATTAACTACTTAAGCAGGCAGAACCAACATAAGTTACATTGGTGAATTTGGACTCCACCTTTTTTACATTCGCGGCATGCATTAATGTTGTTAATTTATTTAATAATTCTTAACGCAATTTTCGACTTAAGCGCGCGCTAAGCACGAGCTTGAGATCCGCACTCAAAATGTTAAGCATGGTACTTAACTTTGGGCAAATAATAAATTCTGAAAAATAAATTTGCTTAAGTAGCAGTTAATTAGAGTTTGAGATGCTTTCAGCGTTGAATTTTCAATTCAGAAATCGGCAGTTAGTCTGCTAATTTAATTACACAATCTCAAAGATTGTGCGAAAAATTGTTTTGACGCGAAGGCTGTACTTGTATCATATTTATAACCAAAAGCTTTCTTTACACAAAACTGATAGCTAACTGTCCAATCAGACAAACATGCAGTCTTAGCGCATAATAATAAACAAAAGCCGTGAAGCTACAGGCTTGTAGACAATAATGTAGAGAGCATTCTCTTCGACATTATTGTCTCGAAGCCACTAGATCCGCGGCTCTCTACGTGCGGTGCCACCAAGTCGGCCGCGGTCAACAGACATTCTTTCGGCGTGACCATAGAATTATTAGAACGTTCAGAACCAACAGCAGCAAAACTGGGCTTCCAATGTGTGGCAAAAAATCTGAGTCTTAGACTTAAGTGATTCTAATCGTGTAACAGTCAAATACCATTTTAATTTGACAGTTAAACCATTTGAATCGGTATGCGGTGCGTACCCAGTTGTCAGTGTTAGAGTAATAAAAGGCACGTAGGTATTCATTTTGAATTTGAATTTTGAATTTTTCATTTCCTTCCCTTTACTTACAAACAAAATACAAAAGTATTTTTTTTATGTAGGTAAATACTACCTCTTTAATCATGCTCTAATGGGGTCACAAACACCAACAATTTAGAAATATATTAAAAGTACATAGAATGAATAAATCTTTAAAGAATAGCGAAATAGTTTTTTTTCAATTTAAATTATAACAAACTTGAAAAAATAAGTAGCAAGGCTAACGTGTGCGTGTCTAACGTCACACATACTATAGACTAATACAGTCCGCTTTGGCCACACATGTAACGTGCTTATGTGCTGCACTTATCGCCTCGCTTTTCAGTGGAATTTGGTTTGATGTACTGTCTTTGCGTGGTACGTCTACGGACGCAACATTCATAAAAGCGGCCACAAAAGACGCGTCAAGAAAGAGTCGTCGCGGCGGCATATGGGCATTTCGTTCGCTCATGCATATTTATGCGCTCTGCTCGCCCCCCAACGCACATGACCGACCGATACCGGTATTAGCCTCTAACGGACTTTTGCGCTGCGATAGGAGACCGAATCGAAAATGGCATGACTTTTCTGAACTCTACATAGCTTATACGATACTCTACACACAATACAATCACTTGTGCTAGTTCTAAACTAGAAAACCAGCTAAAACTTGGATAACTATAAGAAAGGATGCAGTGGGCGTCAAATGAGTGATCATCATCATCATCAACCCATAATGTCCCCACCGAGGGGCACGTGTCTCTTCCCTGAGGAAGGTAAAGGCCATACTCCACCATGAGGGCCGAGTCCGGATTGGTGGACGCTTGTAAGACTAGTGGCTGGCCTTACTGTCAGACGTTTTCAAGCCGCCCTGAGGCCTCTGACTTGGCTTAACGAATAAACAGGCGGAGTCCAAATTCAACAATATAACTCCGGACTCAGGTTGGCACCTACGTTGGTCCCGCCTGGTTGAGTTGTTGGTTATTTTTCCTTTCAGTGTTTGGCCAATACATAAATACATACATAAGCTCACGCCTGCATCCCAGAGGGGTAGAAAAAGAGGGGTAGAAACCGACGTGCGTTCATGCAGCGACTAATGAATGTGTACGGGGATACACTAGTATCTGATAAATGATACGAACTAACTTTGGGTACTTATCATCATCATCATCAACCCATTATGTCCCCACTAAGGGGCACGGGTCTCTTCCCTGAGGAAGGTATAGGCCATACTCCACCACGGGGGCCAAGTCCGGATTGGTGGGTACTTATAACTGATATATTTTCAATAGTAACTAGGACTAAGATGAAGGGTGAGATGAACTGATACTGTACTGATAATGAGGACGCGACGCGTGTCCGTCTGAACGGATCGGCTATATGTCGTAAACTAACTTAGATTGCTGCCGATCAGACGCTACGTAAAGGCTAAGGTCCGCGGCCGCGCAGAATGGCTGACAAGCAATTCGTCTATACTATGAAACTGTTTAGGTTGGCCCGTACAGAATGTTATTTAAGCGAAAGTGATTTCAGGATGGTGGCAGGTGGCAATCCCTGATCTCTGCAAAATTATTAGATAACTAAATGTACTCTAATCTAACGCAAGTCTGCTTAATTAGCATCAAGAGCATACCTGTTCCACTCTACAAATCTGTGCAAAACAAGACTGACCGCTACTTCATCACACCTACTATTAAACTCGTGAAGAATTTATCAATATTACAAGAGCAGGAAGCTATAAAACGAACGACCGACCAACAAAGCAACAAAAATATTTTAATGCACAGATTTAGTTTGCTTCCTAAACACTGCATTAAAATAACAATACAATCACGACTCGGGAATGTCTCAAGATTAATATTCATACACTGTGCGGTCACAAACTAAATACAACAAGAATACCAAGTGTTAGAGCTCAGGCATGACAAACCAGTAGTCTTCGAATATTTAATTTTGATCCAATTGACACATTAGGTATCACATGCGCTTATGAAATGACTAACGCTAGTGGTATTTTTCCGAGCGGTTTCGTGCTTCGCAACGCACGTTAAGCAGTTGGTGCCGGCTGCCGTCGATAGATAGCAGTTGTCAAGCCAAGTCAAAGGCTTAGGGCGGCTTGAAAATGCGCTAGCCACTAGTCTTACAAGCCTCGTGGAGCCGTGGTGGAGTATGGTCTATAGCTTCCTCAGGAAAAAGACCCGTGCGCGTCGGTGGGGACATAATGGGTTAATGAAGATGTTGATGATTCTGCATATGTATTGTTTGTTTCATGCCTATGAGTCACATCTGGCAGTTTTAGAATTAACAATGTGTTAAAATTTCACAGGAGTTTTACTAAATACCTATCATTTATTTATTTATTTAGAGGTCTATGATGAACCAAAACCTATTACAATAATATAGAATCTTGTCTAAGGAAACATAAAACCAATTACAGGTTCACACTGCACACAATACGCTACTTGACTCGTATCAAATTTGACGCGATAAATGGATATTTCCTGTAGAATCTAACGTAAGAAACCGAAATATGCTAAGTAAATATGCAGGATGGCTGCAAAATTTGCAAATTAAAAAAATATTTTTCGCTTTTAATTCGGAACGCTGAAAACACTATCCGCCATCTTGAAAGCACCTTTGGTTTGTAAACAAACATCTGTCAGTCCTGCGAGCGTAGGTTCTATTGTGATTTAGATTGGATTTAGTGTTTTTGCAAAAACTCTTAGTGTTTAGTGTTTATCATTTTATTGATAAGCGCAATCATGGACGCTGGATTCGTGGAAGCAGATAGTACTAATTTGCCAAAACCAAACCAAATCAAACCAAGCATTATTACAGCTAAAAACAGTTTCTGTGTACATTGATATTACAGGACTTACATTAAAGTGATCTTCACATAAATACACCCAAGTTTCAGTCGATAAAGAATCGGGGTCTCTCTTGGCAAGTTTGAGCCAAGTTTTTCGTATATTTATTTCACTGGGTACACGAATCCACGACTTCCCGGCGGTCTTTTTGTTTTTGCATTCTCGAATAATTCAATAATGATAATTGATATATTTTGCATGTAAACTCGATGAAATCATGGTTGCGCTGTTGTTATTTCACTATGCTCACAGATCACTAACAGATTTTAGGACTAGGTAAAGATCGTTTCACCAAACAAGTCCCACGGTAAAATCCTTAAGGCCATAACAATAAAAGCCAAAACGACAAAAATGGCTGACCGAGTTTTTGGCAGTTTATCAAAGCAACGTTTTAAAATAATGTTTTTGTAGCTTTTTGGTCCTCAAAAAATATACTAAAATATTTTTTGGTCTAATGGAAGAGATATTTAGCATTTAAGACTTACTTGAAAAAAGAGTCAAGTAGCGGATTTAGAAATAAGATTCTTAAAGTTAAAACTCTAAAAAAGTCGCTCTCACCTAACATAGGTAAGCGTATTCTCTCAGAGATAGACAGAGAGAGAGAGACAGAGAGAGAGCGAGAGAGACAGTATGAGCTGGCTCACTAAGCGTGCCCAATGCGGATTGGCAATTTTAATATTTACGAAAATACACCCTAAAGTCTTACTATCTATGGTATCATTTCCTCACGAAGTTTAGTGTTAAGTTAGCGAGAAGTACCGTCCAAATGGTTAAAAACAGATTACGAACCGTTTAAACGACTCCTTTTGCATAGATTTAGGTTTTTTTTTTCGAATCTCATTTATTTAGGGGCTTTGTTGGCAGGACGAACATGTCAGCCCCATCGTAACCTGATCATACACTTATTAGGTTAGAATAGAACTCTTTATTGTCCACACCAGAAAAAGAAACAAATACATTAGGAACCTTACTTAACTAAGTAATGTCGTATACAAACAAACATTTACATCCAGGCACACGCATTGCTTCTAGCCCAAGCTAGGATATCCTGTGTCCTGGGAAACAGAAACGGCGACATCACAAACATGTGTCACAAACACATCACAATAAATGTACACATCCAAGACCTGAGGCTTTTTTTTCTCCAGCCGGGTTTCAAACCCGGGACCTCTCGCATGGTAGGCAGATGCGCTTACCGCTGTGCCACATAGTTCATCAAAGCTAAGATACTAAGCTATGCCTTACAAACTTATAAACGACTGTAGTGTCACAGTCGTTCTCTTAGTTTCGTTCTAAAACACACATAATTCATAAATAAAATAAAATTTCTTCAGCATGATTGGGGATTCCTGAAACTGATCTTGGTAAACGTTGGCCTTTACTACCCCTTTGGTGGACGGGCGTAAGTTCACCTTTATGGACCTATTTGAGATTTTTACGTGAACTGATTGTTGACTGAATCTGTTTTTCTGTTTTTATTGGTTCGACGTATAAAGAATAAATTTGCCTTTATTAGTTAAGCCAGCTGTTAATTGTGATGTCTGACTTAAACGGCGGTTAATTGATATTTCATTTATCATGTTACTGAATCTTACAATTATTTGTTTTCTTCGTCTTTGCAGTTATTGTTCTTTAGGGCTTGTTTTAGAGCAACATTTTTTACGACAGAAATACTATGTGATAATCCTTACTTCGATAGTAAAAAGGCTTATGTTAATGGCCTTCCAGAATTGTACCCAGTTTCCGAGAAAACTGATAAATTCACCAAATTTATACAACACTATTTATTTACTTCAGAAAAGATATTTTAAATAGTGGATTAACATAGCTCGGATGTACAATAAGAGTAATTCATTGGTACCTACATTAAGTTTTTCTGTGGCCCCACACTAAGCAAGCTAGTATCGTGGGTACCAAAAATTGATTTACAGATTAATTATTTCACAATGGTAAGACTTGTTAAAAAAATTCATGACATTAATAAAATTAGATTAAAGCATGCAACAAGATTTTAAAGTGGTAGTGTAGTGTGGTGTCGTGTGGTGTAATACAATAATATACAATACAATGTAATGAACAATAGTATATAATAAAATATAGTATATAGACCTCAACAAAGAGTCTACAAATAGTTACATGAAATTACTTAAGTATCTACATAGATTAGCCCTAAAAACTAAAAAGACAATTATAAAAAGACTAACGCTTACATTCCCCCTCTGGGTTATAAAGTACTTGTAGAATTTGTACATAAACAGGTTTGAAACTTTATTTAGCTATCATTTGCAAAAATCTTCGTACTGTCTGCCCTAGCATACCAAAGCGACGTAATAAATTTTATTGTAACGTTAGCAACAAAACACTTGTCAAACTGATAGATGGTTGAATGAAACAGATCCGTTGTCAGCATTGTGGCTCGGCGTTTACTGCCCATGTATAAATTCCGAAGTAACACCTCTCTCAATGGAATGCTAAACAGGCGGTTTGCGAGAGATGCTAATTTTGATACGCCTTGCGCCATCTAGGAGCGAGTAGCGTGACTAAATTAGTTCGGAAAATTTTGGAGCAAAACACTTTGCTTTTAAACTTGGAAAACGACGGGGTTAAACATAGATATAAAGCTTTAAAAATTATTACGCAGAAAATTAGACAGTAAAAACAGTTATGTACCATATTTTGGCCTACACCTTTCCACTTTGTTAAGAACTTAATAAAATAACTTTTGTTAACTTTCTCAATTGTTTTTCTCTCCATGTCTCATTCATTTTTTTTTTTTATATTTCCCTTATATCTAAACCTTGATAAAGGAGACGTAGCACCTTATAATTTTTTGCCTACATTGGAAAAAAAAGCCACTTCCAGCTGTGTGAGCGTTGAGGTCAATTTTTATTTTGATTTTCTAAATTGTAACTAAAGCTAAATACAAACATAAAATCACGCCTGTGTTCCGGAGGAGTAGACGACCAAGAGACCAAGGTTTGCTCTAACCGCAACCCTAACAATTTTCCCTCCCTCCTTTTCATCAAACATTCATGAGTCGCTGCATGTTCTCTGGTCTCAGATACATTTTATTTTGCCCTTCTCTAAATAATCCTATCTGTGGACATTATGTCCAGATTGAGATTAAATTTGCGAAAATATGATCAAAGCAATTTTTTTTTTGTAACTAAAGCTAAATACAAACATAAAATCACGCCTGTGTTCCGGAGGAGTAGACGACCAAGAGACCAAGGTTTGCTCTAACCGCAACCCTAACAATTTTCCCTCCCTCCTTTTCATCAAACATTCATGAGTCGCTGCATGTTCTCTGGTCTCAGATACATTTTATTTTGCCCTTCTCTAAATAATCCTATCTGTGGACATTATGTCCAGATTGAGATTAAATTTGCGAAAATATGATCAAAGCAATTTTTTTTTCCGTCTTTTTTCCAACACAACTCAACCCAAAAACAGAGGATGAAATTTTTTACAATAATATGTTTCTTGCCATTAAGCACGCCCTTGTACATTTACTTTGTAATTAGTGACCTCATACAAACGTGTGTAGCACAAACGAGACACAATGTTCCTAATATTGTACAAAAAGTAGGGTTCGCACTTAGAACTATATTGTGCGAGTATGGTATAGCGCTTTCTCGCACACTGTTACTGTCTGCTACTGCATAAGTTCACGCCTGAACCCCAGAGGGGTAGGCAGAGACCATGGACTGCAACTTGCCACGATCCTGACAGATCGCTTCCTCGATATTCATTAGTCGGTGCAGTCATGCACGCCGTTTCTATCTTTCTAAGCTGTACAAAGCTTAAGGTTGTTTCCCACAGCTGGAAAGGGAACGTGGCACCAACAGCGAACTCCCACAGACCGTTGGAAAGCGAAACGCCGGCTCAAAACGCGAAGGCAGAAAAAAAAAGTAAAAACAACGCAACGGCTTAAAAAAGCGACCCATGTGTGGCTAATTTTATTCCTCTGTTCAGTGGTTATGAAATTAATGCAAATATATACGGCCGGGAGCCGTGCGTGGTATCGGGACACATCGGAGATACGGGACGATATAGCCGGCCTTTCAGGGTCCCGCGGGTTACGTTCCAACCGCACCTGTGGGCCACCGGGTGCAGGTCGTTCGAAGTGGAATTTACTATTGCTAGGTTAACACCAGTTTCTTGTATGCTAATAGTCTGTTAATCTACCGTTTAAAGCAGAGCTGTCAGTAGGGAAACAGATTGTTAGTGTACAAAAAACCGGGGGTAAATAGTAACAACCCTACTGTACAATAAACAGGAAAGTTCTTAACGATAGAAGGAAACCGAATAAAATATAATTAGTAAGTAGAATGTTTTCAGTTCATGATCTCATTCAAAAGTGAAGTTGGAATGAAAGTGAAGTGAAATCTAGCTAAAGTGATGTAATTTTTAATTTGCATGATAGACGGACAATTTTTTTTGTCAAAAATTGTCCCACAGACCTCAAGAGAGGCTTTATCATCATTACGGATTGGTAATTTTAATAGTATTGTATTTTGCATTACAAACAGTGATTTACTATAATAATTAAAGAGCAATTAAATAAAATATATTTATATTTTAACCAAAGCCACAATAACACCGTAAAAAACATCCGTACCTTGCATTTTGAAGTCGAGCAACGGAACCCTCCCTACGACTAGTAAAACTGACGTATGCCAAAGTTTTTTTATAAACAACGCCGTCGGGTTACCTTCACCGACTTGTCAAAATAGACGACGAGAAATTGAAAAATATTTCTAGAAAATGTTTTTTGTGGTAGAAAGTATCCCTGTGGTTTGAAATTGCAAATGCGCGCTTTCGCCAAAGGTTACGTTTGCAAAAAGTAAGCCAGTGCGTGTTAGTGAAGGTGTAGCTGCACTTACCTATAACTATTACTGTTAAAGTAAGTTGGTGCAAAGAATCCGATAGTGCAGGGTTCTATTACAGAGATTTTACAAATAACATTTATATGATTGAATGAACAAATTAATAACTATTTATTGCCAAGAACAGATGTATTACTTATCACTCTATTAATAATAGATCTTTGATATGTTTTCTTAGTAAAGAAAATTTATCAAAGAATAAATTAATCATATACTATTTTAAACGAAATCTAGAGTGGAAGAGCTTGGCAATACGACAAGCGCTCACCCTGTGCTGATAGAAATGCTGGGCATCCTAGAGCGCTGATTTTCAGTGAAAACCGAATCTTATTAAATTGTAATAATGTACATTATTATTAAAGGTACAAGAAAGGTAGAAAACCACTACAAATTAAAAGGAATGGAGAGATATGGAGTAGACTCCGAAAAAAAATGGACAAGATCGAGTCGGGCTCGCCCACTGAGACTTCCGAACTCGCAGTTTTTTTCCGAACTCTTAAGACAAACTTAAAGATTTGATTGAAAACTTACTGTTTTCAGATGTTTTCCTGTACTTGTAGTATATCACGATATTAGATGTCAAATTACATCTTTCTATGTCAACGGAAAGTACCCTATGAATTTTGAATCCACTGAGTGTCGAAATAAAAGTTTCTTTGCGGCATAAAAATATGTCCTATCTTTTTTTCACGTTGAAATAGAACTTTATTTTTTTCTTCAGCTTCTCTTCTATCTACTATAGAATTTGTTTTGAATTACATCTCGATACCTTCACGCGTTCTTGAGACAAAGGGTATTGACAGGGAAACGGGCTTGTCCTTACAAGCGTCCTTGACGTCCTTACGTCAAGAGCTTTTCTGATCACTCCATTTTTATAATATCGATCATTTTCATCCCCCCCGATTTGAGCTAAGAGAATACTGATTTGTGTATCTAATAAGCACCCAAAGAAAACAAAAACTGAATATAATCGCGCAGGTTTTTGTCCGTTCAAATTGAGTACACAGAAGGTTATATTAGCTTTTATGTGGTAGATTTCAACCCAGATTTATATTAAAAGAATTAAAAATACCTAAATTAATTCGTTTATTCATGTGAATTCAAATTCGGACATTTTATTCACATTCAAATCGTTTATGACGAACGGTGGGGACATAATGGGTTGATGATGATATGATATGATTCACATTAAAAACACAATTTTGTATACTTTATGAACATTAAAGTCGTCAGTTAGGCAAGTCAATGATTATGTGGCGAAGAATTATTATGTATATTGACTATAGTATTAACAATTATTCTCCTAATGTTATTAAAATTTATCCTAATGTTGTGACCACTCTGCGGCGCCTAAGTAGGTACTTCTACCGAAAATATATCTGGCAATGTTTTGGCCACGGTCCGGTGCCTATTCACGCACATTCTCCGCGTTTTGGACCTTGGAACGCTGGCAGGTTGAGTTGAAAGTATCGCATCAGCCCAGTTCCGAGATAGAACAGAATGATAAGGAAATAATGTTGACGCTAGACACCGCAGCGTAGCACACATTAACGGAGGAAATCTAGACACTAGCGCCACCGAGAAAAATAATTTACAGATCGAATGTGCAAAAAGTTTGATCAATATTTTGCTCAACGTCATTAGCTTTTTTCTAACTTAACACTATTGTATGCGCGTAGTTCATGGACAAAAACATACCTTTGCGGTTTTAAGTCAAATTTTACTTCTTTGAGTTTCGCCAGATGAAGTGACATTTATGTAACGTGACATGAAAGTAAGTTATTTTTCTTTATATTAATAAAAAAAATTACTGTATATTTTGATGAAATATGTTTCGATGTTTATAAAAGCATATGATCATATTTAAATAAACATAATGGCATACCTATTTAAAAATATCTCGCCATAAAATCATTATAATCTAGAAATGGGGAGGCTCTGGCCTGGAGTATACATTTACAACTATTTTTAACGATTAATGTCCTAAATTAAACAATTATCGTGAATAGACTATGTGGGCCAAATAAAAGACCATATTCTTTAATGCTTAAGCATACGGACGCAATAATATAATAAGTTTAACATAATATTATTTGTCCATGGACCATAGAAATTCAAATAGCGTATATTGACCCATATGTATTTATGAAACATATCAATTTGTTAAAACCAACTCTTCCAAAGCTTTCCGTAGACTACAACTTTACTGTCTAATTCAAAGCTTTATGGAAACTGTTTTTAGGCGTCCGCGATACAGGTATTATCTATACTTGAGCCATTACAAACGTGCGAACTGAGTCATAAACATTTGTGTATCAGACCTCTCTCTCTCACACATATATCATAGGAGGCATATCAGGCATATCGGAACTCTCGCTCGCACTTTTATGACTCGGTTCGCACGTTTGTAATGGCTCAAGTATAGTGCGGAGCCCACTGTGTCTCGCTGATGTAAAAATGTTATTATGGCATAAACAATCTTGTATTTTTTTTATTGTATTTGTAAAAAGGTAAAGTGTCTGTCAACAGTAAATTGGTAAGCCGGCCGTATTGGCCAGCTATAGCTATGCGATAGAAAAAATAAAAAACACAGTTATGTTATTATAGGCCAAATACAGTCCTATAACGGGTCTATTCCACAAAAACACTTAAGACGAAGTTTAAGGCGGCTTATACTAGGAATGATAGGGATAGGCCCTCCCTACCTCCCTATAACTCCCTCATACGAATGTTTTAGTGGCATCGACTTTTACTAAATAAGACATTTTCTTCTGATTAAGAAATAACACTAGGAAACAACTTGAAACAATATAGTATCCCACAGCAGCCGGCCAAGACCCATTGAAATGGAAAACGACATCCTGTGTTATTAATAAACCAAATTAAAAATCAGCCGATGAAGAAATTAATTTAAATTTTAAATCCCGATACCTCCCATTGTCTCTCCCATTATTCAAATTAACGTAATCCATATCTCGATTCGTGCAAAAACCCTCGAAAACTTTTCGATTTTCTGACGAATAATTGGAATATATTACGGAAAGATGAAACTTACTAAATGGAAAATTAAAAAAACGTCACTCATCCTAAGAGGCGAGGACGGACGGACAAACAGAAAAAGTTTAATATTTTAATACCCGCAGCTGGACCTAATGGAAAAAATATTATACGGTCGGTCTGTCAATTTGTCTAGTAATTAAAAAGTTTCGTTTTTAAATATCCATTTTTTACCGGTCCTCACTTTGCAACAATGTAAACCTCTTTGCACTATTTTTTTGTATATATGTACCTATATGTATATATATTCATTTTATCATTTTTAAATCAAAATTTAAAACTACGTCACCCATTCTAGATTTAAACATAAACATTTACAAACAGGCACATACATTGCTCCTGGCCCCACACCAGGATACCCTGTGTCGTGGGAACCAGAAACAGCGACGTCACAAACATGTAAACACCCAAGACCTGGAGTTTTTTTTTCCTCCCCAGCCGGGGATCGAACCCGGGACCTCTCGCATGGTAAGCAGAAGCGCTAACCACTTCGCCATTTCATTTGACATTAATACCTACCTTTTAACGAGATCATGAATTGACAACTTTCTAATAGCTAATTATATTAAATTTTATAGTGTTTCCTTCTATTTTTATCACTTATCATCGAAATAAAACCAGAGTTCTACGCGGTCCTATAAAAATATTGATTCGATTTGAATCAACTTATTTCTTCGGTAAATCGTCTCATATCTAGTACCATAATAAAAGTAATTTATGAAAATACCCTAGAATATACTCAATTACTACTTCACCCCAAAAAACTACAAAGGGCCGAATCAAAACGAAAGTAGTTCCGCCGCCCGCCGCTAGGGGCGCCCTCATTACCATATCAACGACATCCCGCCAATTAGCACAAGGCTTTGATTCAAAGTAACGACGGCTTTTTACTCTTTTTAGAGAGAAAACCCCGCTAATTCACTTAGTATTGCCAGCTTCCGGAACGGCAAAAAATTTAGTTGAATTAGACTTTTCAATTTTTCTCTAGAGTGTATTGGGTTGAAAAGAGAATTGAGCGAAAATGCGTGGCCTGTTTTCGAAGATAGCTGAATCGTCACCATACAAGTTAGGTACTATATTGTGGAAGACCTAGCTTCGCCACTCCTTACAAATACTCTTTTGCTTCATCGAAACCATTAGTCGGTATCATACTTGTACTCTTGCCGCTCACGGTTACTTTTTATTTCAATTTTACTTCATGTGTTTCAGTATATTTGTGTCCTTTCACTTTGTTGGCAAAGGGCAAAATCAAAAGTTCCCGAAACCGCCGTGCGGGCGTGCAGCGGTACACAGGTTAAGTTTTTTTTTTTAGTTTATATTTTGTCGAATGAGAAAATGGTTGGAGGTAAATAATTTTGTTTTGCAATAGTTATACTTGAAATATACGTATAATTATAGGTACATAAACTCAGGCCTGTATTACATAAGGGTAGGCAGAGACAAGGACCAGCTATTTGGCATGATCCTGACAGATCAGCTTCGCTTCATCGACATTCATTAAACCTTTGATGCACACACGCCGGTTTCGGGCTTCATCATCAACCCATTCATCATCAACCCCACCGAGGGGTACGGGTCTCTTCCGTGAGGAAGGTATAGGCCATACTCCACCACGGGGGCCAAGTCCGGATTGGTGGAGGCTTGTGAGACTAGTGGCTGGTCTTACTGTCAGAATTTTTTAAGCCGCCCTAAGGCCTCTGACCTAGCTTAACGACTGCCATCTATCGACGGAAGCCGGCAACAACTGCTTGACGTGCCTTGCGAAGCACGGAACCGCTCGGAAAAATGCCACTAGCGTTAGTCATAGACGGTGACCCATCCATGGACCGAACCCGCCGTACGTTGCTTAACCTTAGTGATCGTTTAAGATCACTCAGGCAGCCCAGGCTACTAGCGGTTTCGGGCACTTAGCATCTATTAGGTACTTCCTATATTGTAAAAAGCGTCCAAATGTTATTGTATGAATTCCTTAACGAATTCCTACATTAACAGACGCGACTTTGCATAGCAAAGGCGGCGCTTTTAGTGCACCTTCCTGTTTCAGAGTTTCTGGCGACACTTCCGCGAAAAATCCCGCTCGGGACGAAGAGGTAATTACCATCTAAGCTGGCAACACTCAGCCTCTTAAGAGTTCGGAAGCTTTTTGTGAGTAAGTAATATAGAACAGACTTCCATAGAATGTCCATTATGTACTATACATACTTGAGCCATTACAAACTTGCGAACCGAGTCATAAAAGTGCGAGCGAGAGTTTCGATATGCCTGATATGCCTCCTATACAGCTTGATTTTTTCACCGGTACATAAATTTCACCATATCATTGGTATCGATAATAGATTACATTTATCGAACAAAATTACCATTTTTGTTTTTTCATTTTTATTAATTTATCCTTCATCCAATTTGTAACTCATGGGCACCCCTTACAAGGGGTCATCGCGGTGTGAGGTAGAGGGCGGTGGGGTGGGGTGAGTGAGCGGCGGGCTGGCCGGCGCACGAGTTATGTGAGCCGCTAGCCGAGCCGGTCAGTCCGCGCGCATTGACCTAGGTGAGTGCACGTGCGCCGTTTCCGCACTTCCTTCAGTCGAAAATTACGCGCGCAACACGATGTTTACAAACCGCGAGTATTACGAAATGGTTCGTAGTTACTTTCTCAGTGGGGAAAATACAGCTGCACCTCGGCGGGTATACGGTGAAGAAAGGTTGCCACGCCTGATAAATGCCGGTTTTATTGAACCTCAAATACTCAACACCAGGACATTCATGAGAGTGACGCAGCATTTGCTAGACTACGGACAGTTCACTGCACCAGCACACGCTCAAGGCCGAGGAGGGAGACCTCCCTTAGCCGTGGAGATCGAGGAACAGATATTCGCGTTCTTCACGGAAGACCCCAGAAGGAGCACCAACGACGAGGCACGCACGGCGCACTTCGGCGTTAGCCAGTACGTGGTGTGGAAATTCATACCACTAACAACCAGTGCAAGCATTCCACGCCGGTGACGGTCCTAAGCCCGGTTCAGACATTGGTATTTTTGTTTTTTTGTACCAACGGGGTAGTAACAAAAAATGTTGGTATTTGTATTTTGGACTTAGTATTAAGTATGTTGATTTATTGTACTGGTTAAAAAATCACCCTGTATGTGTGAGAGAGAGGTCAGATACAAATGTTTATTTATGTATTTATTTATTTAATACCGCAATATAGCTTACAGTTTCCCAAAGCTCGTACGTTTACTTAGTTCGTACGTATGTAATGGCTCAAGTATAGTGCAAGTAAAAGTACTCGAAATCGGCGTGCGTGCGTGTAACGACTAATGAATGTCGATGAAGCGAAATTGCATTCCTTTGACAGACGTTTGACAGCCGTAATTTTTTTTTTTTTTGTTTTTCTGATAACGGCTCATTATTAGAATGTATTTAATCAATACTTCGTTAGTTGGAATTGTGACATTATTATTTTTTTTATTTCAATTTCTACATTTATAATTACTTCAATTAATCCCATATAATTACTATTAACAATTAATTTATTTATACTATTAATACCTATTTTTCTGTACTTTTTCGTCTCATTGATGCCATCTACTATTCTCAGAGCCGTGTGCGCCGCCGTCTTACCATCGGGTACTGACATAATAACAGCGCTGAGGTGGTCACCCACTCCAGCATATGCTAAGTCAGTACCTTTTTGCATTTGCCACACCCACAATCCTCTCTTGCGTTATTGTACTTTACTTTTTTCATGTGTATCATTATTTTTCTTTCTGTGCAATGTTATACTGTTCTAGTTTAATGTGTTTCTCTTTGTTTGCTGTACACTGTGCCTATATTTTGTGTTACTTCTGTATATATGTGTGTGTGTAAATGTGAATAAATGTTTTTATCTATCTATCTTTGTCAGGATCGTGGCAAGGGGCAGTCCCTGGTCTCTGCCTACCCCTCTGGGATACAGGCGTGAGCTTATATATATATGTACGGCTTAAAAACGTACAGCCTTCTTTTAGGGGAAAAACAGTTTGTTAGAAAACCGAAAATATGTTCATAGTTCAACTGTACCTATATTGTTTGGATACCTCCTCGACTTCTTGTGTTTTGGAGTGACGTCTTGTAACGCCACAACTCAGCAAGCCCTTATCACGAATGCCTCGTCGGTCGCACGGATAAGGCGCTTACCTACCAAGAAAGAGGTCGCGGGTCCGATTCCCACTGGGTGCCGCCGTACATGTGTACAAACTGCCTCAGTCTGGGTGTTTTTCGATGTTTGTATTGTCCTTGCCTGATTACCATTGCACAGGGTATCCTAGTTTGGGACCAGGTCGAGTGTTTGTGTTCTATGTTAGTTATTTGTTAGAACAACAAAATATTTAAATTCTCAATTCTCAAAAATAGTACCGTTTTAACATTTCAGGCTAATTCTTTTTTGGCTTCTTCTTCTTTTCAAGCTTTTCTTTTAAGCAATCAAGTGTTTTGTAAGCCATGCTGATAATTATGATTTGTAAATTTTGTATTTGATTTTTGTCTATAATGGGCTCCTTTATGTTCACATTTTTTGATTAAGTTATGGATCTCAAGGCTTAGACGTAATAATTTTATTCCCTGTTTTTTCAGTAAGAAACTGTTAGTATCTTAAATAAAAAGAAAAAAATGTATCCCCATATGATCCCCAATGTGGGAAGACCCATAGACGCCAGCATCTTCGACCCCCAAAACCCCCACCAGACTTTCTGTTCCATCCCGACCCGCCGAATGCAAATTCGGGACATTAGCGTGTAAAAGATAAGAAATAGGATTAAGTTACTTATTGTGGAGGCGAAGGCAGGGTGCCGTATGTTAATTAGAGAAGTAATAACTTGCAGATACTGGAAATCGCTCAGGCTCCGTCGAGTGCGCGAATAAATCATGGGTAAGATTCAGCGTCAAGAGGTCGTTCCCTGCAATTCTGTCTGTTTACCCTCAGACAGCCCCTTCCCTTCCTTAGGGAAGAGACCCGTGCCCCATGGTGGGGACATAATGGGTTGATGATGATGACGACCCTCAGACAGCTCGTAGCCGCGGCCGCGTATGACTAACAGTGGCATTTTTCCGAGCGGTTCCGTGCTTCGCAAGGCAAGTTAAGCAGTTGGTACCAGCTGCCGTCGATAGATGGCAATCGTTAAGCCAAGTCATAGGCCTTAGGGCGGGGGCCTTGAAAACTTCTGACAGTAAGACCAGCCACTAGTCTTACAAGCCTCCAATCCGGACTTGACCCCGGTGGTGGACTATGGCCTATACCTTTCTCAGGGAAGAGACCCGTGGCTCTCGGTGGGGACGTAATGGGTTGATTATAATGACCCTCAGACAACACGAAGGTTACTTTCCATAAGGCTGTTGAAAATATACTTCAGGGAAAGCGCTCTACATATAACAACAAATTTTCTTGAAAAACTCGGTAACAGTACAGCGTAGGTGAAGCAATATTTTTAATAAAAATTGTAAATACATTCTGAATATCTTTCATGTTTTAGCTACGCAGAGGCGGAGGTTACAGAAATATATAAAAATCACAGATTCAGTAGTTCGGCTGCAGATGGTTTGAATTGTTCCATTATCTTTATAATAGATTGATAGATAAAGAACACTTAATTCCAAACGTAAAAATTCGTGTACAGGACATCATCATCATCATCATTCAGCCACAAGAAGTCCACTGCTGGACACTGCACTGAGAAAAAAATGCTACGTATACGTAGCCCGTCACAGCATACGTACCACGTAGCTTGCAACGAGATCATGCTTACGGATATCGCATGCGTAATTTAGTTGTTACTTACTTAATAAGGAAGCTGCATACTGATCCAGTTATATGAAACACCATGTCTCATAAGTATAATACACCAACGCCAGTATAAAGACTGTGCATCTTGTATAATGGTGTAACAACATGAAATAAGTAGTTAGCCTCATATATGCAGTACGTATGCGTCTTTAATATAAGTTCATGCATTGGGCTACGAGCGATAAGTATGCGGTTACATTCTTACTGTACAAGACTACGTAGAGTAAGTATCCGACTTACTTACATTCCTGTATGGCACTACGTATAGTACGTATACGACTGCATTATAAGTTCATGCGTTGGGCTACAAGCGGTAAGTATGCGGTTACATTCTTACGGTGCACAGCTACATACAGTGCACGACATAATTATGAATATCTCCCTTATCACATAGTGGTTATCCATGGTTAGCTGGAGGAAAATACTTTTTAGTATTAAGCTCGCCTTTGCACAGATATTTTGTTTTCTTGTGCAATAAAGAATTTTCAAATCAAATCACACAGGGCCGGCTTCTGAATCACAAAGTAAATAATTAAGTAACGCTCTGTCACGCTCTTTTCTGAGCAATTCGCCGAGACAGCACTAGAGTTTAGTAGTTACTTAGCGAAATTCTCAATTCAAAAACTGGTCGATAATATCGTAACCCTGATACGTGCAGTGCTTATTTCGTCATCACCATCATCAACCCATTATGTCCATGGTTTCTGCCCTGAGGAAAGTATAGCACATACTCCACCACGGGGGGGCCAAGTCCGGATTGATGGAGGCTTGTAAGACTAGTGACTGGTCTTACTGTCAGAAGTTTTCAAGCCGCCCTAAGGTCTCTGACTTGGCTTAACGACTGCCATCTATCGACGGCAGCCGGCACCAACTGCTTAGCGTGCCTTGCGAAGCACGGAACCGGTCGGAAAAATGCCACTAGCGTTAGTCATCGAACCGTTACCCATCCATGCACTGAACGCGCCCTACGTTGCTTAACCTTCGTGATCGTTTAAGAATCAGGCGGCCGGGACTACGAGCGATTTCATTCTTCTACAGTTATTACTTTAGGTTCCTCTAGGTACTCGCTATTTTCCTCAAACGAAAACACTATATATTTATTAGCACGGCCGAACAATACCCTGGCCCATCGCACCGACGCCCCGCGATGGGGTATTGATAAAAAATAAAATAATAAGAGGATGACCATAACAATAAAACATAACGGGCACTCGGGAGCTTCGGAATCTATAAATTCCCTTTTATTTTTCTTGCCGGCCGCGGTCCGAGCAGGGTGCATAATGTTAGCGACCCTGTACCATTAAACAAACAATTGCAGAAGGGACACACTACGTCGTACTATATTTTTATTTGACGACCTCTGTGGCGCAGTGGTTAGCGCATCTGCCAACCATGCGAGAGGTCCCTGGGTCGAATCCCGGCTGGGGACAGAAAAAAAGAAACTCAGGTCTTGGAGGTTTACATGTTTGTGACGTCGCTTTTTCTGGGTCCCACGACACAGGGTATCCTAGTGTGGGGCCAGAAGCAATGTATGTGCCTGTATGTAAATGTCATGTTATGTTACATTTCTCGGCGCAAAAAAACCTATTATAACATTAAGGATTATTTTTAAATGTTTAACACATTTTTTAAGCCACGTCAGTGTTAGTTCTAACACGTCTTGAGAAATCTTACTATATATTTTATTACGTTTTGATCTGCTCAATAAACAGTTTTGATTTTTTATCGTTGACTCAACCAATTTTTGACCGCATGTAGAGACGATAGCAAATCAACTTTTACGTTTTTTTAAATGAGTACAGTGTTACAAAATCAGCATTTCCAAAAGCACTTCAATTAAAGATGGTGTTTTGTAACAAAGTTGTGTTCTATAACAGATTTCATCAGATTACAGATAAGAACAGAAAAGCTTATTGCCAAAACTTATAAGCAAAAATGAAGAAATATTATAGCTCAAAAAAAGTAAAGAATATTTATTGCCAAACTGATTAAGTTACATGCGTGTGATTAATACTTATTAATTTGTGTGATTTTTTTTATTGAAACGTGTTTATTTAAGGAGTGCTGATTTTTGCATTTTTAAATTTTTATATAAGACACCAGACTGTGATGTCGTTTCTCTCTTTGTCTCGCTTAGTCCCTATTACTTTTTCGATCTCCGTTGACAAAGTGTAGCTTCTGTACTTTTATATTTCTCGAACGCGTCCTGTATCGGCGCAATCGGGGAAACCGATATTTCTTTCTTTCTTGTCTAATTTGGAAATGAGATAGATGGAGCTGGTTGTGGCCAGTGCGGCTAAGTAATTACTTTTGTTATTACCCTTATGCACTACTTGGAAGATAGAGTGCTTAATTCTGTATGCAGTTCGGAAAACTACCTAGTTGGCAACGAGAACTTGGACATTCGCAAAATATCTGTGAGAGAAAAAGCTCCATGCATATAGTATATTATTCAGCCAATTGTTGTGTCATAAGTAGTGAATAAATAATAACTTCCACACAACACAATCACTTGACCTGATCCCAAACTAGGAAACCCTATGCTATGGTAACTAGCCAAGGAGATTCATCATTATCATCAACCTATTATGTCCCCACCAAGTGGCACGGGTCTCTTCCCTTAGGAAGATAAAGGCCATACTCCACCACGGGGGCCAAGTCCTGATTGGTGGAGGCTTGTAAGCCTAGTGGCTGGTCTTACTGTCAGAAGTTTCCAAGGCGCCCTAAGGCAGCTGACTTGGCTTAACGACTGCCATCTGTCGACGGCAGATTACAAATGGAGATTACAAACATAGAAAATAACACCCAGACTGAGGCTATTTGTACAAATGTAAGGCAGCGCCCAGTGGGAACCGAACCGTAAGCGGCTTAGCGGCTAAACCTGTTGGTTTAGCGGCAGGCAAATAATGAAAATAACTCTATATTCCGAGTACCTTTTTTTTTTAAATTTTAAGTATTTGAAAAATTCCAAGTTTATTTTCTCTAAGACGTCAATTCAGTAATAAGACACCCTTTTTACCTCAGCTAAGACAGCGCTTTGAGCTTGGGTATAAGCGAGCGGATATTTGGCATCCAATAGGCGTCTGTGGCCAATTTCGTCGGCGAATAGAAAAGCTGTGTAAGCTTACCCATTTATGATGTCTCTAAAACACCAACAGATCGTCGAAATAGCAATCAAACGCCCCATGGATCGCCAAGATCGCCGATGGTCCAAATCCCGCCCGGATCATCGAGCCGAGAATATTATCCGGCCTTTGACGTGTAAATAGGGCTCGCTTTTTTAACCGGCCACGAAATTAAAGAACGTTAATGTATTCGGCGCGAATGTGTGTATGTTTCTTTCTGACCATAGAAAGTGTAAAATAAAATTATTGTCAACGCGAGTTTTATTTGTGTTAAGAAATCCCTTTTGAAACTTACAACGGTGAATCCGGTATTTAAATTTAATTATTTGTGTTTCATTGGTTTACTCATATTAGGAATACAAACGTAGTCATACGTAAAAGCTTATGTACTTACTTAGAAAAACATAATATCAAAAAGAAATTCTTACTTTGTTCCAATGTCGGGCCCTATTAGTGGTAAAAGTAGATAATTAACAAAATCTAAACTTAAACATAGTAACAATTTGAAGCCACAACAGGTGGGTGGGATCAAACTTAGAAATTCAAAGGATTCGGCTTAGTATTCACACGGCAGCTACATTTGAGTCTAAGAGCGAATTTCTGAACTGAGAATTTCACTAAGTAAATGCTTAACGTTCTTTCACGCTCTCTTCTGAGAAATTTGACGAGACAGGACTAGAGTTAAGTAGATACTTAGTGAAATTCTCAATTCGAAAACGGCCCTCATTATAGCTTAATACGTTTAGGCTGTCGGTTTTTTTAATAGTAAGTTTTTTGTATTTTTTATACATTACTATGCACCCCGGTCCGGCGATGTGTTTTCTCTGGACGTACATCATCTGCTGGCATTTGTCAAAGGGACTGGTGAATGCGCTGCCTTTCATTTCCAATTCTATCAATAACGTCTGCTTTCGTTTTAAGGGCGTTTATTTTTTTATTGGAGCCTTTTACGTTTTATTTCTTTTTTATGTTTGCTTACTTTGTTGACTTTCTGTTATGACCTTTTGAAGTGTACACGCCATCTTATTAAGTTTGTCACGTCTTGTAGCCAGTTTTGAGTCGAAAACTAAAACTAATTCGACTTGTAATTTATTGCATCGAACTGTGACCTGCAAAAATTTTTGGAAGCTGATGCATTTGAATTTTGCGCTGGCCATGTTCTCGCTGCTCATTTATCAGTATATTGCTAACCAAATAATTCTTCCCTGATGGAATGAATTTGAACTTAAAATCAAAATAATGTTTTTAACGTCGCTGAATATCAATGTACTATGTTAGCCGCTGCCTTTGGGCCGTATTTGGAGTGGAGAAAAGGGCAGCGAGAAAAAATCTCGACTCCGACTGTTGGCCACGCAATGTAGTTAGCTAAACTCTTTTGTAAACAAGTATTCCAAACTCCTTTGTAATACCTCTGTGATGTTAAAAAATAAAAAGGTCGATGTATGAAGAAATGAGAGCGAGCCACGTTTGGACGTGGCTCGCTCGTATACCGTATACCGGCTGAACCGTCTCATATACCGAAAAGAGGTTGGCCTCTTTTCGGTGTATGAGACGGTTCATGAGCAGCCATGTTTGTTTCCTTAGTGAAAATTTGTAGAGTCGAAACGACGACGCTCCGATATTTTTCGCTTTTATTTATCATTCGCGACTCCAAAACTCCATCTTAACGTTCTTTCCTTTTCACCGCTTTACATCCACTGCACTGACCATCTTTTCTAAAATAATTTTAAAGTTAACCATAATTATGTAGATACATCTGTCTCAGCTCAATGAAATACATCGGTGTAGGTATAGAGAATCTCTTCCACTCCTAAAGGCAACAGCACAAAGAGCCTGCCAAGAAGCCGAGCCAAGCTTTATCTGGCGAATATTTTTCCCTTATCTGAAGCGGCACTTGCCAAATTTCCGCAAGAAAATAAACGCGGTACCCCCCCTCCCCCACTCATTAACCAGGGTCATCAGTATGCATAATTGATGAGGCGGGCGCCATCTAGTGGCGAGTGGCGGAACTAGCCCTGAGTGATCGCGCCTGCACACAGAAGTTTCTGTAGTGAACGATTGAGTGAAATTTATGAAATACACTATTGCCCGGTTCCTATAATATACGCCTACCGGCTACGATCCGTTTTCCCTACAATTTATTGACGGTTCGTAGGAATTTCGTAGGAATTGTAACCGATCGTAAGCAAAAACGAAGCGTTTTGTGGATATTGGAACCGGGCATATATAATATGTGTGTATGTATTGTATTGTATCTGTGTAAATATTTTATGTAGGTATGTGATATTTATGATTTTTGCAAATTTAATTTTAAACTTTAATCATTCAAATACTATACTGAATGGAAATTGCTGAGGACAGAAGGAAGTGATGTCTCTTGGGCTAGACTCTTTATACAGCAGTGGACGAGTACAGGCAGATTTATTGATTGATTATGGTCTACATCTGAGTTCATTACGTCGAGCAGCACTTCAGAAGAAGAAAGGTAACCCGGCTAATACGAAATCAAAACTGTCTTTCTACCCGCCTTAGGGTAGCAATAAACAGTCAGTTGCTTGCAATTGATTGATAGCCGTGGACTCGTAACGAATGTGGTACGTAATGCACTAAGATTTGTTTACTAGCCCGCCTGATTTATCGCTACAAAAACGCGTAATGTACGATTAATAAATGAGAATCGCTCGTAGCCCCGACTGCCTCAGTGGTCTTAAACGATCACGAAGGTAAGCAACATAGGGCGCGTTCAGTGCATGGATGGGTCACCGTCTATGACTGACGCTAGTGACATTTTCCCGAGCAGTTCCGTGCTTCGCAAGGCACGTTAAGAAGTTGGTGTCGGCTGCCGTCGATAGGCAGTCGTTAGGCCAAGTCAAAGCCCCTGGCGATGGCGGCTTGAAAACTTCCGACAGTAAGACCAGCCACTAGTCTTACAAGTCTCAACCAATCCGGACTTGGCCCCCGTGGTGGAGTATGGCCTATACCTTCCTCGGTGGGGATATAATGGGTTGATGATTAAATGATAATATTACTGTTTGGTTTATTCCGATTGTAAGCCGATTATAGTCGGTAGACCAACAGCCCGATGGTCGGACGATGTGGCCAGGTTGGCGGGGCCCCGTGGATGCGAATCGCGAGAGACTGCGAGGTGTGGCGTAATGGGAAAAAGGCCTATACCCAACAGAGAGTAGAGGTGGGCTGATGATGATGATTCCGATTACAATTGGTGATTGGCCCAGCAATGTTGGTGTCACTTGTTTCATGTCGAGTTCAGGGTGTTTACAAGATTGAAAACCTGAAAAACTTGTAATGGAATGAATAATGTTCGGTCCAGGGAGTTGATCAGTGGTCTATAGATAATAAGTAACTTATTCATTGAAATCCGAATGAAACAATAGCGCGACACACAAATTCTCGTTTCTGTTAACAGTTTTTTTATCAAGCTACACATGAATATGTTTAATCTGTCAATATTCTCGGTAATTATAATAATGATTTCCATACAATACATTCACATGACCTGGTCTTAAACTAGGATACCCTATGCTGTTATGGACAGGCAAGGACATCACAAACATGAAAACACACCCAGACCAGGTGGCGGCCACCAGTGGAAATCGAACCCAAGCCTTCTGTTTTGGTAGCTAAGCGCTTAAACGGCTGGCTATACCTACTTATAGGAAGTTTAATAAATAAAAAAAATATTTTATTTTTTGCGGGCGTGGCCGTTAGCTTTTTTTGTATTATAAAGACAAGCTAGTCTTTAATAAAAAAGAAATAAATAAAAATAATAAACTCACGTCCGTTATCCCCGCGGGGGTAGGCATTCACTAGAACGGGGCCCACGTTTTGCGGAGTTTATTAGGTCCCAATGTGACAAGTGGCAAGCCGGTCGCCGTTATCCGGGCACAATTAATAATTCAATTAATTATTATTTAATCTTTTAAAAAAATTAAATTTCCTTGTAACTGAAATTTAATATACTAAATATTCTACTAGTAATAAAAGCCACCCTTCAGCGATGCTAGTCTACGATAGTTTTGGGCAGTTCAGTATACGAAAATTAAAAAATGTATTTCTCGGCTACGTTTTCATAATCCATTACCTCGACACTTCGTTACACCGTGAACAAGGAAAACAAAGCTAACAGCAAAATTATACGATTACCATTGCCACCAGGATCTCTACAGCCATCGTTACAACAGCTCAGTGGAACCCAGGAGCCGGCGCAAACAACCGAGGGACGCCAATGATCAACGTCAGTATTATGCGCATGAGTTTGTTCGTCAAATTATTATTATCAAGACCTCGAAGTAAAAAAATATTTAAACGAAACCAAATCAAATATTTTTCATCAAATTCAATTTCAAATATTTTAATCACAATAAAAACAAACTCCTTACTTTATGATTGTCAAAGTTGTTAGTTTCACAATTATGGTAAAAAAATCCCCAGATCTTGGATGTAAACATCCAAGTTGTTTTTGATGTCGCTATGTATGGCCCTGTTTTATTTATAGCTGTTTATTATTGTAAGTAACAAATGGATGGAGTGACTAGAATTGAGAAAGGCATGTTGCGTTGATTTGGACATGTGGAGAGTACGAAGGAAGAAAGACTGACGAAGCAAATATATCGAGCGAAAGTGAGTGGAAGGCCAGTCCCTGGTCTCTGCCTACACCTCTGGGATACAGCTTGAGCTTATGTATGTATGTAACAAACGAGATACGATCACGATTCATCTTCTCCTTGTTCTCGAAGGCACTATAACCCTTCTTCTATTGATAAAATAAAACCTTTATTCTCGCACGATTTCGATAGGCCTAGTAATGTTAGCGGTGTCATCGCATCTGCGCATAGTCAACCCTGCAGGGTAAAAGGCGACTATTTATCACCGAGAACTTAAGACGAGTGGGCCGTCGCGCGCAGACATCGCGGAGCTTTTTACTGACTGCGCCTTAAGTAGACACTTTTGTGAGCACATGCTGCAAATGCATAATAGCTTGGTACTGGAGGAGGTATATTTTTTAATTGCACACCAACAGCATACATACAGAACACAGTATGTAGGTACAAAAGGATTACGAGAAAAAAGAAATTAATTGTATGTAAATCACTTCGGTCAATCGCTAGTAATCCAATCCGGACTTGGCCCCCGTGGTGGAGTATGGCCTATACCTTCCTCAGAGAAGAGAACCGTGCCCCTCGGTGGGGACAGTCATAATGGGTTGATGATGAATCGCTAGTAGCCCAGGCCGCCTGAGTGATCTTAAACGATCACGAAGGTTAAGCTATATAGGCCGCGTTCAGTGCATGGATGGGTGACTGTTTTATGACTAACGCTAGTGGCATTTTTCCGAACGGTTCCGTGCTTCGTAAGGCATGCCGCATGCATTGGTTCCGGCTGCCGTCGGTAGATGGCAGTCGTTAAGCCAAATCAGAGGCTTGAAAACTTCTGACAGTACCTAAGACCAGCCACTAGTCTTATAAGCTTCCACCAATTCGGACTTGGCGCCCATAGTGGAGTATGGCCAATACCTTCCTCAGGGAAGAGAAGATAATGGATTGATGATGATGATGACATACATAAGTTCACACCTGTATCCCAGAGGCGTAAGCAGAGTCCAGGGACTACCACCTGCCATTGCACGTGTTTCTGACAAATCACACATCACACTCACAAACTTTCGCCTTTATAATAATAGGTCTTTACCTATGAAATTGCCGTTCTGGAGTACTGGCCATTTCAAATCAAAATAATTTTTGTTTGTTTATTAAAATAATTAATTTTATTTTAAGAACATGGAATTCTTTTTCCAAAAGTAGTCATTTGTTTATTGATTAGTGTTACATTTTCATCGCATTTCAATCTTTTTCGTCATCATGGATACGTAAAAAATTCGATTAATTATGGAATACGAATACCGTTGTAGCAGCAACGCGGCACAAGCGGCACGCAACATTAACGACGTTTACGGAGCTAACACTACAAGCCAACACACCACCTGTTATTGGTTTGCTCGCTTCCGTTCTGGAAATTTCGACCTGAAAAATGAACCTCGACGTCGTCCGAAGACTTTGGTCGACAATGACGAATTAAAGGCGCTTGTGGAAGCTGATGATACACAATCTACGGCTGAATTATCAGCAGCTTTCGACGTTAGCTACAAAACAATATTGATCCATTTGTGTCAAATTGGCAAGCTAAAAAAGCTTGACAAATGGGTGCCCCATAAACTTAATGACCGCCAGCGCGAAGTACGCGTCGAGACATGCCTTGCACTGCTCAGCAAATACACAAATGAAGGAATTTTGAAGTGCTCAGCAAGTTGGTTGGATCCTGGTTCAACACCCAAACAATGCCCTAAACGAAAACTCACCCCTAGAAAATTGATGGTCACTGTTTGGTGGTCTAGCGCCGGTGTGATTCATCACCGCTTCTTACCAATCGGGGTGAGCATTACTGCAGATGTGTACTGTGAAAAACTGAACACAATGATGAAGAAACTGGCACATCTCCAACCAGCATTGGTCAATCGCTCGTCTCCGCTGCTCCTGCACGACAACGCGCGACCTCATACTGCACAGCAGACGGTCTCCAAGTTGCAAGAACTGGGGTTGGAATCTCTCCGTCATCCGCCCTACTCACCAGACCTTGCGCCTACATACTACTACTTTTTTCAGAATTTGGACATCTTCTTGGCGGGAAAAAAATTTTATACCCGAGAGGCAGTACAAAATGCCTTTGAAGAATGTGTTGCCTCCCGTCCAGCTGATTTCTTTAAGAAGGGCATCAATAAACTGCCACTGCGTTGGCAAAGATGCATTGATTGCATGGGTGATTACTTAGATTAATACAATAAAAAACACATTAAAAAAATTCGTATAAATTTTTTCATACGATACGGCAATTTCATAGGTAAAGACCTAAATTAGTCTGATTAACCGTTAGCATAAAAGACAGCAAACCGTGGTGTGAATAAAATTATTAACTTAAACGTCAAGTTTTGGATCTGAACCTGTAAAAACCGGACAAGTACGAGTCGGACTAAAATTACAGTTTTATGTAGGGTTATAATATTTAAAACCACTTCATAACAGAGGCCTCCAACAATTAATCATGTCATCATCATCATTCAGCTACAAGAAGTCCACTGCTGGACATAGGCCTCCTCCATGGATTTCCAAAAAAAACGGATGGAAGCGGCTTGCATCCAGCGTTTTCCTGCCATTTGGATGAGATCGTCTGTCCATCTTGTGGTTAGTCATCCTACGCTGCGCTTGCCGATGTGTGGTCGCCATTCAAGAACTTTTCGGCCCCATCGGCCATCTGTTCTGCGTGCTATGTGCCCCGCCCACTGCCACTTCAACTTACTCATCCGGTGAGCTATGTCGACGTCTTTAATTTGTCTACGGACCTCATCATTTCTGATTCGGTCTCGTAGAGAAACTCCGAGCATTTGATAGCCCTTTCCACAGCTTGTTGATCACGTTTCAGTGCCATAAGTCATCTCTGATTAATCATAAATCACCGAGTTTTTTTTATTCTTGATTCAAGAATCAAGAATCAAGAATTTATTTCAACGTAAAGAATTTACATTCTGCTTGTTGAATGTCAATGTACATACATTTATGTATATCGTTAGCCGCTGCCTTGGGGCCGTCTGTAGTGGAGAAAAAGGCAGCGAAAAAAAAAACTCCACTCTGACCATCTTTTCTCAAATCACCTTAAAGCTAATACAAATAAAACATACAAAATAATATCTTGGATGTGTTGAACACTAGACACATTTATCCTCTGATTTAATTTAATATTAAACTACTATTTAATGCCATACGTCCTTGTCTTCTAAATAATCGTTGATTTTATAATAAGCTTTTTTGCAAAGAGTGTGCTTAACACAATTCTTAAATCGCGTTGGGGGTAACTCTAATATATCTTGGGGTATATTGTTGTAGAACCTTATACAGTGCCCCATAAAGGAAGTATTAACTTTTGCAAGTCTAAATCGTGGAAATGACAATTTATTTTTATTCCTAGTATTAACGTTATGATGGCTACCAAGAGTTTCGAAGTCCTTAATATTTTTCCGAACGTACATAATATTTTCATAAATGTATTGGCTTGCAACTGTTAAGATGTTAGTTTCTTTGAAAAAATCTCTTAGCGAGTCCCTACTACCTAGCTTGTAAATAAATCGGATCACTCTCTTCTGCAAGATGAAGATAATCTCAATGTCTGCTGCCCGGCCCCATAGTATTATACCATAGAACATAATACTATGGAAGTAACTAAAATAAACAAGCCTAGCAGTTGCAACGTCAGTAAGTTTTCGAATTCTTTTCACGGCATATGCTGCGGAGCTTAGTCTATGTGCCAATTTTATAATATGTGGACCCCATTGTAGTTTGGCATCGATTGTGATGCCCAAAAATACAGTATCTTCAACAAATTCTAGTTTATCATTTTCAATTACAATGTTGTTTTCAACTAATTTTACGTTAGGTAGGGTAAATTTCATACATTTTGTCTTTTTTGAATTTAACAATAGATTATTTACTGTAAACCAATCTAGAACGTGCGATTATTTTGTCATCAATCTTAAATGAAATATCTCGGTCACCTAACTTTGCTTTACCCGTTTCTCTATTTATTATGGTTTAAATTGCTTTTACTTTATTCGGTGATTGTAGGATTTTACCTTTTATATGATCGCATTTAGCTTTATGGCAGACAGCCTTAAATAATTTTGAATATTTTTTTCGTACTGTATGAAGTTGGCGTCATATGTATAAGTCTTTTTGTCATATAATTCATAAAGTGTGTCTCTGCTCTTTCGAATACCTGACGTAGCCCATTCACTGAATCCTACTCTATTGTCCTTGCTTTTTAGATGGCGCAATTTAAAAATCTTTTTAAAACTACCCGATTCTTGATTCATGTACTTTAAATTAAATGTCTGACATTCTAATTTTGTAGATCAGAGATAGCTTACTTATAAGGTTTAGCTGTCAACTGCTCTCATTCGCCAATAATGGAAGAAAATTAATTCGAAGCTAAGTCCACAATGTCTTCTTCTCTTCTTTGCCTGGCTCTTTCCCATTTTATTTGGGGTCGGCCCTCCGTATCATGCCTCTCCAGGCAGCACGGTCCTGGGTCATCTTTGTTAATTTTTTCCTTCTTCGAGGATCTTATTTACTAGGAACATCCATGTGATTCCAGGTCTTCCTCGTCCTCCGGGCTTAGTCTCGATATCCAGCACTTTTCTGGTCATGTGGTCGGATGGTCGCCTCATAACGTGTCCGTACCACCGCAGACAGCCTTTCTGTAGTTTCTCTGGGATAGGTCTTATTTTAAAGGTGTCTCTTATGTGTGTGTTTCTGACAATGATCCAGCCTAGTTACACCGCCTGCCCACCTGAGCATGTTCATCTTTACGCAGTGTAATTACCTCGGTGGCTCAGCGGTTAGCGCATCTGCCTACCAAGCGAGAGGTCCCGAGTTCGAATCCCGGCTGGGGGCAAAAAAAAAACACCCAGGTCTGTAATGTTTACATGTTTCTGATGTCGCTGTTTCTGGTTCCCGCGACACAGGGTTATGTTAGTGAACTTAGCAGATCATTGTCCAGCAGATCACAAAAAAATGAGAGTTCTTGTCGCATGCAGCAGAGTTCTAGAGTTCCTGATACTTTTTGGAAATAGTTCTGGCCATTTGACCTTGAAAAACTAAATTGAAAAAATGATCTGCTAACTTCCCGTAGCATATCATTTCGCAGCAACTAAAAAAACAAGGTGAGTTCTTATCACATGCAGCCGAGTTCTATAGTTCCTGATACTATTTAGACATAGTTCTGGCGATTTTACCCGAAAAAAGGCAGTTGACAAAATGATCTGCCAACTTCCCGTAGCAGATCATTTTGCAGAAAATCAAAAATTAACGAAAGTTCTAAGCGTATGCACCAAAGCTTTATAGTTCCTGATACTTTTCACGAATAGTTCTGTGTTCAAATTGAAGTAAAAAGCAATTCAAGTATTAAAGAGCAAAAATCAACAAACACCAATTTCGTCGATTCCAACAATTTTAAAAACCTTCACATGAAAATATAATGTTCCATTCACATCATGTAAGCAAAATCTAAAGCCTACAACCTAAATAAGAACTAGAACTCACGTAAAAGTATCAGCAGATCATATAAGAATGTGTGAAAAATAAAAAAATAAAAACTTCAGACACATAATTTTTTTTTAAAAATTCAGCCGGGTACAGAAACAAGAAATCCTGCAAATTTAATAGATCTGCACCTAAACTACAATAAAGAACTAAATTTAGAATCAGAACTCACGTCCAGGTGTCAGCAGATCATACCTATATGTAAGAAAATCCAACAATTGTAACACTAGGAAAAAAAAAATATTTCGGTAAGCTGCGAGGCCAGAAATCCAACGAATTTCATAGATCTGCACCAGAACTACAATCTATACCAAATTTAGAACTAGAACTCACGTCGACGTGCCAGCAGATCATACCTATATGTTAGAAAATCCAAAAATTGTACCAATAGGCCAATAAAATTATTTCAATGAGCCGAGAACCCAGAACTCCAATGAATTTATTAGATCTGCACTAGAACTACAATATAGAACTAGATTTAGAACAAGAACTCACGTCCAGGTGCCAGCAGATCATACCTACCTGTTAGAAAATCCAAAAATTGTAACACTGGAAAATAAAAATATTTCGGTAAGGTAAGAAACCAGAACTCCAACGGATTTCATAGAACTGCACCAGAACTACAATCTAAAACTAGATTTAGAACTAGAACTCACGTCAAGGTATCAGCAGATCCCACCTAAATGTTAGAAAATCCAAAAATTGTAACACTGGAAAATAAAAATATTTCGGTAAGGTAAGAACCCAGAACTCCAACGAATTTCATAGACCTGCACCAGAACTACAATCTAAAACTAGATTTAGAACTATAACTCACGTCCAGGTATCAGCAGATCATACCCATATGTAACAATGTCCAAAAATTGTAACACTAGGACAATAAAATTATTTCAATGAGCTGAGAACCCAGAACTCCAATAAATTTCACAGATCTACACCAGAACTACAATCTAAAACTAGATTTAGAACTAGGAATCACGTCGAGGTGCCAGCAGATCACACCTATATATGTTAAAAAATCCAAAAATTGTAACACTAGGACAATAAAATTATTTCAATGAGCTGAGAACCCAGAACTCCAATAAATTTCACAGATCTACACCATAACTACAATCTAAAACTAGATTTAGAACTAGGAATCACGTCGAGGTGCCAGCAGATCACACCTATATATGTTAAAAAATCCAAAAATTGTAACACTAGGACAATAAATTTTTTTCAATGTGCTGAGAACCCAGAACTCCAACGAATTTACTATATCTGCACCAGAACTACAATCTGGAACTAGATTTAGTACTAGAACTCACGTCCAGGTGCCAGCAGATCATACCTAAGTGTTAGAAAATCCAAAAATTGTAACACTAGGACAATAAAATTTATTTCAATGAGCTAAGAACCCAGAACTCCAATGAATTTCATAGATCTGCACCAGCACTACAATCTAAAACTAGATTTAGAACTAGAACTCAAGTCCAGGTGCCAGCAGATAATACCTACATGTTAGAAAATCCAAAAATTGTAACACTTCAAAATAAAAATATTTCGTTAAGGTAAGAACCCAGAACTCCAACGAATTTCATAGATCAGCACCAGAACTACAATCTAGAACCAAATTTAGGACTAAAACTCACGTCGAGGTGCCAGCAGATCATACCTACCTGTTAGAAAATACAAAAATTGTAACACTGGTAAATAAAAATATTTCAATGAGCTAAGAACCCAGAACTCCAATGAATTTCACAGATTTGCACAAGAATTACAATCTAGAACAAGATTTAGAACTAGAACTAACGTCCAGGTGCCAGCAGATCACACCTATACGTTAAAACATCCAAAAATTGTAACACTAGGACAATAAAATTATTTCAATGAGCTGAGAACCCAGAACTCCAATGAATTTCACAGATCTGTACCAGAACTACAATCTAAAACTAGATTTAGAACTAAAACTCACGTCCAGGTATCAGCAGATCATACCTTCATGTTAGAAAATCCAAAAATTGTAACACTTCAAAATAAAAATATTTCGGTAAGGTAAGAACCCAGAACTCCAATGAATTTCATAGACCTGCACCAGAACTACAATCTAAACAAGATTTAGAACTAGAACTCACGTCCAGGTATCAGCAGATCATACCCATATGTAAAAATGTCCAAAAATTGTAACACTAGGACATTAAAATTATTTCAATGAGCTGAGAACCCAGAACTCCAATAAATTTCACAGATCTACACCAGAACTACAATCCAAAACTAGATTTAGAACTAGGAATCACGTCGAGGTGCCAGCAGATCACACCTATATATGTTAAAAAATCCAAAAATTGTAACACTAGGACAATAAATTTTTTTCAATGTGCTGAGAACCCAGAACTCCAACGAATTTACTAGATCTGCACCAGAACTACAATCTGGAACTAGATTTAGAACTAGAACTCACGTCCAGGTGCCAGCAGATCATACCTACATGTTGGAAAATCCAAAAATTGTAACACTGGAAAATAAAAATATTTCGGTAAGGTAAGAACGCAGAACTCCAACGAATTTCATAGACCTGCACCAGAACTACAATCTAGAACTAGATTTAGAACTAGAACTCACGTAGAGGTGCCAGCAGATCACACCTGTATGTTAAAAAATCCTAAAATTGTAACAATATGACATTAAAAATTATCAATGAGCTGATAACCCAGAACTCCAACGAATTTAATAGATTTGCACCAGAACTACAATCTAGAACAAGATTTAGAACTAGAACTCACGTCCAGGTGCCAGCAGATCATACCTATGTGTTAGAAAATCCAAAAATTGTAACACTAGGACAATAAAATTTATTTCAATGAGCGAATAACCCAGAACTCCAATGAATTTCATAGATCTGCACCAGAACTACAATCTAAACCTAGATTTAGAACTAGAACTCACGTCCAGGTGCCAGCAAATCATACCTACATGTTAGAAAATCCAAAAATTGTAACACTGGAAAATAAAAATATTTCGGTAAGGTAAGAACCCAGAACTCCAACGAATTTACTAGATCTGCACCAGAACTACAATCTGGAACTAGATTTAGAACTAGAACTCACGTCTAGGTGCCAGCAGATCATACCTACATGTTAGAAAATCCAAAAATTGTAACACTGGAAAATAAAAATATTTCGGTAATGTGAGAACGCAGAACTCCAACGAATTTCATAGACCTGCACCAGAACTACAATCTAGAACTAGATTTAGAACTAGAACTCACGTAGAGGTGCCAGCAGATCACACCTGTATGTTAAAAAATCCTAAAATTGTAACAATATGACATTAAAAATTATCAATGAGCTGAGAACCCAGAACTCCAACGAATTTAATAGATTTGCACCAGAACTACAATCTAGAACAAGATTTAGAACTAGAACTCACGTTGAGGTGCCAGCAGATCATACCTATATGTTAAAAAATAAAAAAATTGTAACACTAGGACAATAAAATTATTTCAATGAGCTGAGAACCCACAACTCCAATGAATTTCATAGATCTGCACCAGAACTACAAGAAAGAACTAGATTTAGAATTAGAACTCACGTCGAGGTGCCAGCGGATCATACCTATATGTAAGAATGTCCAAAAATTGTAACACTAACGCAATAACATTATTTCAATGAGCTGAGAACCCAGAATTCCAACGTATTTTATAGATCTGCACCAGAACTACAATCTTGAACTAGATTTAGAACTAGAACTCACGTCGAGGTGCCAGCAGATCACACCTATATGTTAGGAAATAAAAAAATTGTAACACTAAGAAAAAATAAGTTGTGCTGATGATTTTGAGCCTCGCCTTGATCACAAAATAAGAAAAAGGCACTTTGACAACATAAGTTACAAGATTTCCGCCTTAATTGTTTTTTTATTTATAAAGATTTTTATTATTTTCATTTTGTTCTGATTTTTTTATGTCTCTAGTTTTAACGCACTAACATATGATTAGATGTAACTCAATGTGTTAATAAGACAATCAACAAATCGAACATTTTATTAATTTTTCTAAAACATTTTTTGAATTTTATTTATTCTGTAATTTTTTTTCTTATTTTTTAACACACTAATAGACGATTTAATCGTCTATTGATTAAATTTCACTTGTCTATTAAATAACAAATCAGCAAATAGAACAAAATAGATATACAATGTGTTAATGATTGTATTGTGTTTCAAATTGAACAAAAAAAGTTTGTCTCGACGACTTTTGAGCTTCGACTTAAGCTCAAGCTGGAACGAAAAGGCACTTTGATAACATAAATCACAACAAGACTGCTGGTTCGTGTTGTAAGTTTTGTAGGTATTTTTTTTTAATTTTTCGTTTTTTTTTAATATTTTTTATTATTTCTCAATTTTAACACGTGATTATATTTAACTCTATGATTAAATAACAATATCAGCAAATTGAACAAAATAAGTTGTAATGATGACTTTTGAGCCTCGTCTTGATCACAAAATAAGGAAAAAGCACTTTTACAACATAAGTTACAAGGCGACCGCCTCTATTGTTTTTTTATTTACATAAATTCATATTTTTTTTCATTTTGTTTTGATTTTTTTATGTCTCTATTTTTAACACAATAACATATGATTCAATGTTACTCAATTTATTAATTAGACAATCAACAAATCGAACTACATATATATTTATTGATTTTATAAAACATGTTGATGCGACTTGTTTGAATTTGCAATTTGTTTTAAATATTGAGTTTCCTATTAGAAAATTTTGAATTCACGTGCCAAACAAACAAAACACCCTAGACAGCTTGCAATAACGAGAAACGACAGGAAAAGGTTGGTGATGAAGGATGACTTACCCCGGCCCTTGATCCGCACAGTTTCGATCGTTTTTGCTTAGTATTGGCAGTCCAAAAATATTTAATTTCCACACGCAACACGCCGGTTATTTCACAGCCGCCATTCGTTCTTGAATCGCATTGATAGTGGCGCCACGGCGCAGGCGGCGGCGACAGGACGGAACTAGATATCCGCAGCAATGCAGTTGCGCGCGCGATTCAAACTTGATGATGTATATTTTGGACGAGGTGGAATGGGGAAGTAGGAATAAAGGAGTGCAAGCCTTAACATACCCCCCCACTTGAAATCACTCAAGGGATTTCATGAATAATATTTCATTAATAATTAAAGAAAAAATGGTAAGTATTACGGTCACGTTTGGGTTTGACATAATAGTTATGTGCCGCGTTTAAACGAATTCTGTGCTCATGCAACCAAAAGATATAGTGATATTCTTAATTTTACTTAAGCCATTTAACTGTTCTTATTCTATTTTTTTTTTTTATGTTTATTTTACCTTGTTTAGACTAAGACTATAAATATTACTATGAATCAAATTTTTATTCACTTATTACTAAGTTTACAAGAGAGAATACATGTATTCATGTGCAACTTTACTAAAAGAATACTAAGAGTTAAGAGGCAATGGACAGAGTTTTGCGACCGGTCGTCGAAAACATCCCTTCTGTGTACGAACAGTAACCACTCGTACTACACCGTCCAAGCCAGGATGAAGAGCGGTTACTTTTCCGAAACGCCACTCCAGGGGAAGAAGATTTTGATCGATGATCATAACGACGTCTCCGACTTGAAGGTTGGCCTGACCATGGAACCACTTAACCCGCTGCTGCAACGTATGAAGGTAGTCACGTTGCCAAACACGCCAGAAGCTTTAAGTTAGTTTCTGAAGCATCTGCCATCTCTCACGCGGAGAAATCTTCACGTCATGCAGTGGAGGTTCTGGCAAGGATACCAACGGAGCTCCAGTTATAAAGTGTCCCGCCGAAAGGACATCTACTTCGTCCGGTTGTGTCGATATAACACAAAGGGGACGAGAATTGAGAACGGCCTCAATTTTGCAGAGTACTGTTGTCAGTTCTTCGTAAGTCAGCACTTGAAGACCTATAACGCGTTTTAGGTGATATTTCATGGATCGTACCCCACTTTCAAATATTCCTCCAAAATGGCTGCCAGTTGGGGGGTTTAGGTGCCAGACTATGCCACGCTTTGATAGATCTATGTCCATTTCAGATTTGTGATTTAACAAAAATTGGTGAACCTCACCAAGGTAACGCTTAGCCCCAACAAAATTCGTCCCGCAGTCAGAGATAATTTGCTGACATAATCCTCGGCGGGATACGAATCTATCGAGCGCCGCGATAAAGGCAGGAGTCGATAAGTCCGTAACAATTTCAAGGTGAATTGCCTTTACCGCCAGGCAAACCATCACACAAGCCTTGTAAGCCTTACCTTGTAGGTGGGAGCATTTCGCCTACGACTTTCTTTCACAATAAATGGCCCCGCAAAATCTACTCCAATATTTTGAAAACATCGTGAAGGTTGGACCCTCGGCGACGGTAAATTACCCATCATCGGTTGACATGGTTTTGGGTTGACCTTGAAACACGTAACACATTTGGACAAACGAGAACGAATCAAGTTACGAATTCCTAAAATCCAAAACTTCCTTTGCACTAGGGACTGCAAAGTACGGGGACCACAATGCAAATAAAGCTTATGAAAATAGTCGACCAGTAGAAGTGAAAGTCGAGAGCTTTTTGGTAGCAGGAAGGGTTGTATCGCAGTTTGTGGTAGATGAGCATTGCTCAATCGCCCCCCCACTCGTAAGAGATTAGCCTCGTCAACATACGGATTCAGCTTTTGTATGGAACGTTGACAGGGGTCCCTGCATTTGATGGAAGTGATATCTTCCGAAAAAAATAGAGTTTGCTCGTGTTGAATTAGTTTAAGAAGTGCAGTGTCCAATTCCTCAACTGTTAGTCCTGAGGCAACGGTTTTCACGGTGGAACCTTTTGCATTGTTAGCAAAACGTACGCACCAGGCTAGAACGCGCTGGACTCGGGATAAATTTCATCGGGATCATTTTTTCAATTTAGTTTTTCAAGGTCAAATGGCCAGAACTATTTCCAAAAAGTATCAGGAACTCTAGAACTCTGCTGCATGCGACAAGAACTCTCATTTATTTGTGATCTGCTAGACAATGATCTGCTAAGTTCACTAACATGGGTGTCCTAGTGTGAGGCCAGAAGCAATGTATGTACCTGAATGTTTATGTAATTGATTCTCGTGCTGCTTTTTGAGTGGCCAGTATTCGGCTCCGTGTATCAAACTAAGAAAATAATGTGTAAGGAAAAAAAAAGGTTTGTAAACTGTCAAACAAAACTCAAACCGAACTCCTATTTTGCACAAAAGTCCATAGTGGATTAATCCAAACTTCAACGGTGACGAGGCAAAAAAAGTTCTCTCTTTCGCCGAGTGTATGTTTCTAGGTTTGAAAGAGATTGATGGACCTAAAGTTGTGTGATTGAAAACATATGCATTATGCATGGAGGCCTGACCACTGGGTCGCTTATTGGCCTAACAAATTTATTGTACCGGAGACGAACGTTATTACTGTCTGATGGAAAACAGTTTATTTCAGACTGGTGACGATATGTCTGCCTTCCAGACGATTCAGCGTTTCTATTGTAGACGTATTCTACTAGGAAAAAGTTTTGTTGGAATCCAAAGGGTTGTGGACAGTTGACTGAAGTTCAGTTTATATTTTTCGGCGTTATTGTAACATCAAGCTTAGAAATCAATGACTTAGTGAAGTATAAAAGTTTTAAACTTTCAGGAAAATTGGGTTACGAATAAGTGACAAATAACACTAATAAAATTGAATAAAATGGTCATTAAATTGACAATTGGGGCAAGTTATAAATATAGCTAAATATAGCATAAGCAGCATTTAAGTTTTTTTTATACAAAAGTCGATTTTCTTGGTAATTTAAGTGACCTTTAAGAAGTGGTGCAGGTCAGCCTAAATGTATATTATGAATCATTATGTACTCATTAGTAATTTTTTTTACGAAATGTACCATAAAACTTTTTATTGTACTCATAAATTTGATTAACATAAATAAAAATGACCGTAACTAACTTATAAATATTTAACTCTGCTAATATATATATAAATAAAACTTTTTGATTTGATCTCCGCCCAAGCAGCCAATAACCACTTAAATGCATGAAACAATCAATTGGTATTTAAGCCGTAAATGGTAAACATCTTTCGCCGTCTTAAAGAAGTTTTTTTGTCTATCGAAAACCTGCACTTTTATCACAAGAGTATAATTCACTCCGCAACATTGCAAAAACCAAACACGAACTCTCCTTTCAACGCTCCATTTATGTCATTTATTCAGGCGTTAAACTTGAATAAATACATGAAGATACTTGTAAAAGGACTAAGCGTCTCGTAAAATCCACAGGCAATCGTAAAACCAACCAGCACGATCTCGCGCCGCGCAATCAAATTAATTACCAAGCAACGACGTGAAAATAAACGCCGAGCGAACGCACTTATACGGATAGTGCGATAAATCTCGTAGGCAATGGAAATAGTGCTGCGAAAAATTCGGTGGGAGATACGAAAGGACCGCTCAGTGGCTGGGTGTACAAGAGAGTAAATGAAAGAAAGAGAGACAGAGATAGGAAGAGAGGGAGAAGAAAGAAAGAAAGAAAAAAAGTAAGTCTAGGGAAATAAAGAAAGTCATTTCCCTCCAGGAAGAAAATAATATTTTTATTTTCTTCCACAACATTCATTCCTTATTATAGTACGAGTATACTAGAATGTTTGAGTAGGTCAATTTTCACATTTTGCACGTTCTGAACGTAACTGATAGGAATTTCATGTTTGTGTAGGTCCATGTGCTATCAAAAATTAGTAAAATCTTTAAAATAATACACAAAAGTAATGCATGTCTTCACCAATCCGGACTTGGCCCCGTAGTGGAGTATACCTATACCTGTACCTATGCCTATACCATCCTCAGGGAAGAGACTCGTGCCCTTGGTGGGGACATAATGGGTTGATGATGAATGCATGTCTACCGCGAATAAGCGATTTAAAGCGCTAAGGTACCCCTTCTAGGGTGTAGGATACCCGTTCCAAACCCGGGTGAAGAAGGCATCGACACGGGCATGCCTACAACACTCTCGTTTTCCTGATGAAGATTCCTTCAATATAACCAAGTGGCACCGTCACTAATTATACTATAATGTATTATTGTTCAAGTCTCAAATGTTATTTCTGGTGTACATGCAATAGTGATAATAACCTCCACACGACACAATCTCTTGACCTGGTCCCAAACTAGGATACCCTGTGCTATAGTAACCAGGCAAGGACACTACAAACATCCAAATATCAAAAAACATCCAGACTGAGGGCATTTCTACAAACGATATATTATATCCATCTTAAAAAACAAAAGTCGAAATGCTGAAATTTGATAAGATGACCTCACGCACCCATGCCTTAAGAGTTTATTCCCTGAGCCACCAATCGTTGTATGAGCGTTCTACCTCAATAACCAGGAAACCCTCTGTTCATCCCAAGTGCTTGTGGATCCTCAGAGCGACCAATTACGCTAATGGTGGAGATACGCCGGGAAGACGATATAAAAGTGGAATAATAATGTGGGTGGAAACTGTGATTTTCGTGAGGTCACTGCTTCCAAATGAGGGGCGGTGGGCGGCGGCGGCGTGCGGTTGGCCGGGGTTAGGATGTGGTAACTGAGTGGAGAAATCGTTGTCTAATCTATTTTTTAAGTAAATACTGAAATAAGAAATTTATTCCAAACTCAAAAAACTCAAACTCAAATATTTTGTTCATAGTACATAATATTAATATTTACATACAGGCATATACATTGCTTCTGGACCCACACTAGGATACCTTGTGTCGTGGGAACCAGAAACAATGACGTCACAAACGTGTAAACATCCAAGACCTGGGTTTTTTTTGTGCCCAGCCGGGATTCGAACCCGGGACCTCACGCATGGTAGGCAGATGCGCTAACCACTGCTCCACAGAGGTCGTCGAAGTACAGACCAAATCTTTACTTTATGAACGTCAACGTTATTAGTTTCACAATTAATAAATTTCATGGAGAAGAAACTAATTGGGTATTTGACAGGATGTCAAATGAGTTACTTTTAAAACGGATCTTTGTATGAAAATACTTGCTTGTGACGTCACATTTCAGAGCACTCTTTTTATGTTTCATCTATTTAAAATTTGTAATAACTAGTAAATAATTAAAAGAAATACATTTTCCGAATCGTTTTGTAATTTTTGTTTTAATCGAGCATCTCAAATAATTTATTGTTGATAGTGTCAAATACCGTATTACATGAAGAAGAAACTAAAGAATGTAAAGAATTTACAGTCTGTTTATTGAATGTCAATGTGGTTATAATTTTAGCCGCTGCCTTGGGTCGAATATTGTGAAAAAAGGCAACAAGAAAAAAAACCTCCACTCTGACCATCTTTTCTCACATAACCTTTAACCTAATACATATAAGTTGGTACAAAATAGCTATCTACCTAAGAAGCTCAAGACCCATGAGTGCAATCAACACTTGCAATGTCAAAATGTTTTTAAGTTTGAAAAGAGTAAATGTGGAGTTTCTTTATTAGTGTCTTCTTTAATTGTGAAACTAACAACTTTGACGTTCATAAACACTTTGTACTATGAATAAAATATTTGAGTTTGAGTTTGAAAATATTATTTAATATTCTTACAAAAGCTAGAAACACAAGAATCCGTACATGAGTTTGAAGATGATGTCATCCACGAGGACTCATCTCAGACCCTAGCATGCCCTCGGACGTGTGACGCAAAACACATGGTCACAGCTGCCGCAAAGTAAATACAAGTCACGTACCTATCATTGAACCTATCCGAGGACATAGTGAGTCTTGGGTGTATGTCCGCTGCCAAAAATGCAACTGACTTAGGGTTAAACCTTCAATGAGCGACGTCAAAACCTAATGATTTATAATGAAAATCTATGAAAACGCTTCCAGATATAAGAGGTGCAGTGAACAATTTATAATGGTCTCAGCCTATGTGTAATTCCATTCATGTTCTTGGCTTGGGTATAATATAAAATAAGAATATTCGTTATTGTACTGTAACGAACTATTTTATTAGAAGATGCTTTTTGCAAATATTATTACTTTTTTATTTTATTGTCTTTTTTCGAGGACGCCTAGCCTAGCTAGCGCCCTCGACTGACATCTCTAATCAAAAACGTAGCGATTCTCCTTCAAAATATTTAAATTCAAACACGACGGCTGTGCCAGCCAGTTACTATATCCTCGTGAGGCCCAATGTCTTCAAGTGATCACAAAATCAATTGTTATTTTCAAGGTCGGGCCTCACGAGGATAAAGGATAATCGCTACATTTCCCCCCCGGTTATAATTAAATTTTAATAATAATTAAAATTTATCCTAGCTAATACTTCAGTAACCTAACGTCAGTCATCTAGCCTATAGTGTCGGGGAAATCATACAATCCCGGCGAACGCATGAGACGCTCCGTTACTAAATCGGTCAGTGTGCCAGAACAATTCATAGACCATCAAGACAATCTATTCAACATTTGCAAAAACTTTCAAAGTTATTTATATGACGGGGGGGGGGGACTTTCAGGGCCAGGATCCGCGCGCGATTCATGTTCGATGCTGTCGTCAGCCATTTTGGTGGAGCTTCGAAATAACTCGTCAGTCGTCTTCTTCTAACTATGTTTAATCTAAATCAACAATTACACAGCTTAAGTAACAGGGATTGTCACAATAATGTTAGATTAGGAAACGCGGCGAGTTCCGTTCTTTCGACTCGTAGTCCTGTAAAAAAACGTAATGTCATCACCAAAACAAACCTACCACAGACCAAGACTACCACAGACAAAGAGCGGACCACACCCAAGCGATGTTTGACAGCTGTCATCGCTTGACGTTTCGTTCAAGTAATCTATGGACATCTCTATGTTTTGTTTACACTATTGTGGAAGCCTCGCTCGCCACGACACGGCCATTCTGCCGCATCACACGTCCTCGTGTGCGCCTGTAAACAAAAACATCTTGCGAGTACTATGTCACACACTCGGTCAATCCTGACCAAAAATAACAGGGTGTTGACAATAAACGAGGTCCATAAAGATCACACTTTTATTTACAATCATCATTAACATTCCAACAGACTTTCACATGGGGATCAACGTTTCAAATCAAATCGTATCACTTTCTTTACAAATCATCATCTATTTTGATGCAAAAACTTCTGAAGGTTGCGATCAGAACGTTTACTTTACACGATGGGATTAAACTCTCTTTAAATCAAGTAATCAAATCATCAATGTCACAGTCACACATATTGCCACGCTTAGTCAAACACACCAGGTGTAGCTTAATATCCGTGCGGAGTTTCTGGTCTTCCATCGGACGCGTCCCCCGGTTGGCGGATAGGGGAACGCCCTCCAGATATGGGGGGTACCGTCTTCGGCCGGCGCGGACCAAAACCAGAGGGAGGGGGACGTCCAGTGGCTTGCGCCGCTGGATGTCCCGCGGGGTCCACCATGGGCCCCGCACCCGTAACCCCACATTGAGCGGGGCCGGGGGCCTTCGGGCCGCGAGGAGACAACCTCTATAAAAAACACGGTAGGGGCCCTCTCTATGTCCCTCTGTCCAGCAGAGGGCATGGAAGAGGGCTGGAGGGGTGGGGAGAGGCGTGAGATCCACAAGCCGGGCCTGGGAGGGGAAACTGCAGGAGGTAAGCCAGGGACCAGGGACTGGTCACCCCATATGGCCCTGGCCGAGGGATGTTTTATGGGAGGGTTTGACTTGATGGGCCGAAGACCTGGCAGAGGGCCAAAAAACGGGTCTTCGGTAGCTGGAGGCTTGGGGAGCTCGCGCCTCTCCGCCGGGAGAGCCGGTGGCGCGGGGGACGCTGCGCGGACCTTGCGCCGCCGGTTGAGTGAGGGTCACAGACGGCAGGTTGGGGGACCTGCCGTCCGACATCGTGACGGGAGAAGGGGGTGGGGGGCACATGCCCCTTCTCCAGTGAGGGTGGGCCCGACTCCTTGCGAGTCGGGTCGACGTCGCCGGGGCGCCGCTGTCGCATTCGCGTTGTGGTTTACCACTTGCGAGATCCGGCGGCGCCCCATTGCACGAGCGACAGGACGGCCCCCGGGGTGTTTTAGGAGGTATGCCTCTCCTATTATTAGGAGAGGAGAGTCCAACACACGGCCGTCGCCCTCCCCAAGGGTGGCGGTTATGGTGCACAAAGCATTTCACCCCGTTAACAAAAAAAAAAAAAATGTGTAGCTTAATATGGCATCGCCTCCCTCGAGCGACCCACAAAACTGATCTCTACTATGGCATCGCCTATAACGAGCGATCCATCTGCAGTGCCTCCATCGAGCACAACCCTTATGGCAATGCCTCCATCGAGCGATCCATCTGCAGTGCCTCCATCGAGCACAACCCTTATGGCAACGCCTCCATCGAGCGATCCATCTGCAGTGCCTCCATCGAGCACAACCCTTATGGCAACGCCTCCATCGAGCGATTCATCTGCTGCGCCTCCATCGAGCACAAAGTGTGCTTTCGCCTATATCGAGCTAGGGCATACATCGTAATAACACACATACTCAGCACCTCCCTCGAGTGCTGTCCAAGCTAGACAATATGTGAACTAGGCCCAACAGCCTCTTCTGGTTCAGAAACTTCAGACTCTACATCAGAAGTAATCACAGAGCCTTCAGGCATTTTTCGCAAACGATCGTGAGCATACTTGTAAGTTCTCCTAGAGTTTAGAGATTTCAAAACGTAGCGATCACCATCCAAAACCTCTATCACCTTAAACGGACCTTTGTATTTCGGGTCGAGTGTGGTCTGGTTTCGCTCCTCGTTTTGTAGCAATACAAAGTCACCTATTGAAAATTTGTCAAGTCTAGCTTTGTTAGAGTCAAATCGTCTTTTATCATATAGAGAGTTCTTTTCGATATTTTCAATAGCCTGAGCTCTAACTTGTTCAAGGTCAACATGATTCTCTTCAGTCGCAAACATGAAGTCAAGGGGTCTGGCAACTCTACCAATGAGCAATTCAAGGGGGGTCGAGCCCCCTTGAATTGCTCATTTGTAACTCGGTTTTGTGAACAGTTAAGCACCAATTGGACCTCAGGAAGAGCTTCCTGCCACGATTGATCTCCAGACTCTACAGCAGTAAGCATATTTTTGAGCGTACTCATAACACGCTCTACTTGCCCATTCGCTCTGCTGCTGCCAGTCGCTATCAAGTGAAGTTGAATGTTAGAGCCCTCACAGAACTGTCTGAATTCACGGCTTGCAAAGCATCTACCCTGATCGGCGATGAGACGCGTAGGAGCGCCAAAAAGAGACGAGGCAAACTTTACAGCCCTGATGCTGTTTACAGTGTCTATATTGGGAGTGTAATGGAGGAGGACGTACTTTGTAAATGCGTCAATGAGGACAAAAACGTACTCCTTCCTATCATTCTTGCCACTTAGCTTGCCTGTGGCATCAATGTGCAAAGTATGCCATGGGATAGCAACTTTGGGGACGGGATGAAGCTCTGCTTGAATTTTCCCTGAGTGGCCTTAAGAAATTTTGCAAGTGACACAATTGTCAATGAACTTTCTAATATATTTGGACATTTGCTCGAACCAATAGAGATCGTAGAGTTTTTCGAGAGTTTTCTCCCAACCCAAGTGCATCAATTTCTCATGTATGTTATTAATAACAGACCATCTAAGAGATCTAGGCAAAATCGGCAGTGACGCTGTATCTTGCGGTATAGAATACTAGAACGAACTTTGCTATGTCGTCAGTCAGTCTGTGCTCATTCAAGTCCTCGACAATTCTAGCGATCTCGGCATCTCTTCGTTGTTCTGCTAGAAGCCAATTGTCAGTTAGCTCAGCAACGTCTACCCGTTTTGGTGCGACTTTAACTACCTCTTTAGCTTTTGGAGGTGGCAAGGGATTCCTTGAGAAGAAGTCAACATGACACATACGGTCACCCTTTCTGTGAATTATGTCAAAATCAAAGGCCTGAAGAAAAGCCCACCACCTATGGACTCGTGGTGTAAGGTCCAGCTTCTTTCGAGACGATTGCAGCGAATTACAATCCGTAACCACAAGGAACTTGCGGCCATGTAGAAAGTGCCGAAAATGTTTGACCGCATTGACGACCGCGAGCGTCTCTAGCTCGTAAGAGTGATATTTTGACTCAGCGGGAGTAGTTCGCTTGCTGAAATAAGCGACAACACGAAGTTTTCCGTCCTTCTTCTGAAATAAGATTGCTCCATAGCCTAGAGCACTGGCATCAGTGTGCAGCTCAATGGGACAATCGGGATCGAAAATTATCAGAACCGGTTCGTTGGTCAATACAGACACTATCTGTTGCCTAACAGCTTCGTGCTTAGGAGTCCAATCAAGTTTCCCTTTTGAAGACGTCACGGCATACAACGGGGCCATGGTTTGCGAGAAACCAGCAACGAATTGCCGAAAATATGGCGCTAGGCCAATAAATTGACGTAACTGCGTTACAGTCTCTGGGGGAGGTAGAGCGGTAAGCGCTTGAATTTTCTTGGGGTTCGGTCTTATTTCACCTTGACTAGCAATATAGCCTAAATACTCGACCTCTTCCTTGAGAAAGGCACATTTTTTTATATTGAGTGAAAACCCCTTTTCAGTGAGAACCTGCAAAACAGTAATGAGTCGATCAATACCTTCTTCAATGGTGGAAGCAACAATCAAGACATCGTCCATGTAAACCACAACGTATGAGCTGGTTAGATCACCCAAAGCACGAGTAACGGCACGTTGGAAGACAGATGGAGCATTACGAAGACCAAAAGGCATCGACACATATTCGAACTGACCCTCTGGTGTTACAAAAGCCGTTCGTTCGATAGAGTCGGGATGAATGGGTATTTGGTGGAAACCAGACGCCATATCCAAAGTTGTAAAATACACTCCGCCGTGTAATCGAGATATCTGATCCGATATCAACGGTAAAGGGAATCGATCGGGGACTGTATTATCGTTAAGTTCCCTATAGTCCACGCAAAGTCTGTAATTACCGTCCTTTTTAGTCACTAAGAGGATGGGGCTTGCAAACGGCGATGAGCTAGGACGAACAACGCCAGCATTAATAAGTTCGTCCACTCGTTCTCGGACTATCAACTTTTCTTCAGAGGACATACGATAAGTTCGACGACAAACGGTCTTAGGGTCCATGAGACGGATTTGCATTGGCTCAATCTGAGCAGGGTGATTAGGAAAACCTGTAATGAAATGATCCTTGAAATTATTCAAAACCTGCATCAACTTTGGTTTAGCATCATGGGGAATATCAGTGTCAACTTGGTCTAAGTCAAAGTCCTTGTCATTCAACTTACAAACATTAACAAACTTCATTCTAGAAAACTGAATTTTGTCTGTAGTCATAAGTACAGCCAGTCCTTGCAAAAGAACCTCGCGTCCAATCAGGATATTTTGTCGCAAACAATGGTCAGGTAAAACATGGAAGAGCACTTCAAAACAAATGCCATCAATCTCTACCATAGAGAGGATCTGAACAGTACTGAAAACACTCGTCTGTCCTATGCCAGTCAAAGTCACTACTTCGTTTTGTCGTTTTCCACTGAATTTACCAGCAACTGACTCCTTTATCAAAGAGCACTCCGCGCCTGAATCATAGTAGTATGAAAACGACCCACCTGAGTGATTTAGACGCCCACAAGGTCCAGTGACCTCGCACAGATCCACTCGCTTCACCACCGGTCCACCATTGGTCGCCTTGTCACCATCGGCCGGTCTCGTACAGTTCTTTGCGTAGTGCCCCACACTACGGCAGTTAAAGCAGGTGATGGTGGGCCTTGCCGGCGGATCTGAACTAGGTGGTGCTTGCAGCGGCGGCCGGGCATCTCGTACAGGAGCAAAACTTTGTCTCTGTTGCTTGCACTGGGCGGACTTGTGCCCCATTTTGCCGCATGTGTAGCATTTGCACGTTATAGGTGTAGGTCCCCTTTTGAGTCGCTTTTGGTCGGGTCCCTCACTGTCGGCAGACTTCCTCTTAAGAAAAGACATGGCTTGAAGCTCCTTATGCATTTTCTCTCGTGTTTGTATCTCCGTTGTAAATGCCAGACGCTGTACGCGCGGCTCAGCAAACTGTGAAAGATGTGCGAGCACACATGAAATTGCAATTTCTTCAGTTGTCATCTTCTTCCAGCGAGACAACAGTGAGGTAAGCATGGTTGCAGCATAAGCTGCCAGGGTTTCTCCTTCTTTAGGCCGGTTATTGTTCAGGTTAATCAAAAACGCGGCTGCGGTATCCTGGTGGACGTATCTGGCGGTGAAAAGCTGCTTGAAATCCAGCCAGGTCATCCCGGGGAACGTGACTTGCGAGAGCCAGGTCGAAGCTGTTCCTTTTAGAGCTTTGCTCAACGTGATGACCAACGACGCTCCCTGAAGTTTTCTCTCGCTCATGCATAGTTCGGCGGTAGTTACCCATGCGCGTGCATCGCTATGCATTGCGGGATCGAACGCAGGCAAATAAAGTTGTTCTTGAAGCTGTGGCGTCCTGATAGCTTCAATTAACGCCATGAAGTTTAGGTTTTGCTGCTCCATCATAAGGCGCCACTTTTCTTCGCTGTCGCCTGGGTTTCCGCGTCCAGAACATGTCGCAGTAGGGTTGTATCCCACTTCTGATGACGGGGGGGGACTTTCAGGGCCAGGATCCGGGCGCGATTCATGTTCGATGCTGCCGTCAGCCATTTTGGTGGAGCTTCGAAATAACTCGTCAGTCGTCTTCTACTAACTAGGTTTAATGTAAATCAACAATTACACAGCTTAAGTAACAGGGATTGTCACAATAATGTTAGATTAGGAAACGCGGCGAGTTCCGTTCTTTCGACTAGTAGTCCTGTCAAAAAACGTAATGTCCTCACCAAAACAAACCTACCACAGACCAAGACTACCACAGACAAAGAGCGGACCACACCCAAGCGATGTTTGACAGCTGTCATCGCTTGACGTTTCGTTCAAGTAATCTATGGACATCTCTATGTTTTGTTTACACTATTGTGGAAGCCTCGCTCGCCACGACATATAATTGAAACTTAAAATAAAATTGGTCTATAACTGAACGGACAGACCCCGTCTTGGCAAAACCCAACAAAAAACCGAGAAGACACCATCGAACGCCGTTTCACAATTATAAGTCCTGCCTACCCCATGAACTTAAATAAACTAGCTAAACATTCTACAATCTTAAAAACTTAAATAAATTACCGCACTTCACTTTAAAAAAAACCGATCCTACCTGCCTACTCCTGTTAAAGTTGTGAGGATTCCACCTTTGAAATAGCGAAATGGCAAAGCTTTTGTGGTCCGGACTTCCTTTTCAAGAACCCGTATCAAATAAGCAAGAACAATAACTCTAATCAAATGCTTGTGCATTGCAACACTATCTTCTAAATTCTGGACTACCAGCAGACGACAATTAATCAAACATCAAAACCTACCCCTACTATCTGTTGATCAACGATCCAAGCCCATGTTGAACTCGCCAAAAGCCAACGAAGCTTCCTCACCAAGCTATACTTATAATGTGAAGGGAGAGCCACCTCATAGACTTAAATCATGGTATCAACAACCCTGACTGCTACCTTTTCTGCATTTTCTCATTCTTTTTTTTACGGTCTTGCAACCATTGGGTTCTGGAACATTTATCCAAATGGTCCGGCCTTGCTGCAACTCACTGCAGCAGCTGCTTTGCCATCTCTATCGCTGCTCCTCACAGCTTTAGGCTCGTTCTCTCGTACGGCATGAAAAACAAACACAGCATTTGACAACTATATTTACAATTTTTACAGTCATAATTACCTACATACAACCTACATCTCCAACAACCTATAACTTCTTACTTCTTCCAGTAGGTAATTCTCCTAGGACAAATCAACATCATAAAGCCCCCGTCCGATATACCATACTTCTTGCTTCTTCTTATCCGTCCATTCCTGGAGGGCTGCCATGACCTCAAACGGACGGACAAACTCGTAGACATCAGTAGGTAGGCAAGCCATCGAACGTGGTGGCCACTATACATACACCATATCTTCTTATCGTGTCACTCTCTAACGATTTTACAGCATAAAAACAAACAAAATACCACTTATCTTTTATCAACGCAACCAGTACGAAATTCCACCTTAGTGCTCCATGCGCATAAAGTGCTCCACGCACTACAATTCTTCGTAAGGGACTCGCAATTCGTTCCTTCTCTTTTAAGGGGACTGGCGTGGCTAGCGAGAGAACTGGGGGTCGTCTTCCTCAAACGGCACCAACGCGTCAACACTTTGAACGCAAATTCTTCGGTGGGGATACTCGTATAGGAAACTCCACCAAATGCACTGATTAACCTGGAATTGGCGCCTCCAGCGCCGGGTATTTGATTGAAAGGTTATTTTTGCAAATATTATTACTTTTTTATTTTATTGTCTTTTTTCGTGGACGCCTAGCCTAGCTAGCGCCCTCGACTGACATCTCTAACCAAAAACGTAGCGATTCTCCTTCAAAATATTTAAATTCAAACAAGACGGCTGTGCCAGCCAGTTACTATAAAGGATGATCGCTACATACATAACATTGGGTAACCTAACTTGCTACCAGAACAAGTGATTGTGTTAGGTAAACGTTATTTATTTAATAGAGTCTGCACTTTACACCTGTAATGAATGTGTACGGCGTTTTTTGCTACATTAATGTTCAAATTAATGTCTGAGGTGGCCCAGGGCCGAAAACTTTGGATTGAACTGGGGGAGGCTTTTGCCTAGCAATGGGACACAAAAATGGAGGCTACGTAAAAAAAATGTTCAAATTTAGATTTTACAAAATTTTCGTATGAGATTTTTTTCTCAACAAAACGTCTGTTTGTAATGTACGCCTAGTTTAATTTGTAACGTTCTTTAGGTGACATTAATTTTTTACTTTACCACGTTATATTTCAGGCCAAAGAAGGTTTCAGCGAAAACAAGTGCCACTCGAGTCTCTGCTCAGGCTCTATACAGTAGAGTGGCATGAATAGTCATGCAGCACTGAACCATACACAAAGTACACCTAGAAGATTTACGTCGTGGGAAAACCTGAACGCTTGGGGACTTAAAGGAAAACTTACTTATGTACTTATTCTGCATTATTACGATCATTTTTTTTGCCAAATTATCGTGTCCCGAAGTTTAAGAAAACAATACTGGCTCAGTCGGCTCAGTCTAATTGTAAATTTAAATCATCATCGTCATCATGATCATCGGCCCTCCTCTGCCTACTGTTGCTTTTTCCTAGCACGCCACATCTCGCTGTCTGTCGCCATTCGCATCCACGTAAGCGTCTGGACACCTGGACCAAATGCGATATTTGAAGTTTGAAAAACATTACATTTTAGTACCGAATCGCATAATCGCGTAATCGAACCTTACCGCATCCACGGCCCATCACAACAATACACATTAACCCTTTTGCGGACAGTGGCAAATTTGCGTCTTACCCACTACCTAATAACTACGACGCGAGTTCCGCCTCTGCTCACCATGATTAAGCTCTGCGAATCGGAGCAAAACCTGGTCGGACTAATCCGGCAAAAGTCAAGTAAGTTAACATAAACAAACAAACATAAACATAGATTTACATAGAGGCACGTACCTACATTGCTTCTGGACTCACACTAGGATACCCTGTGTCGTGGGAATCAGGAACAGCGACATCACATCGAATCATCGACATCCCGAATCTCGAATCCGTAAAACAATCTATAAATAATGTGTAGTGCTTACGAAAGTTTTAGTTCAATAATTTGTGTCTGTTTATTTAGTTTCAGAGGCCAACTTTCGGCGCAGCTTTTGTGGGGGACATTCTGTATTTGTTGCTTCAACAGTTTTAGTTTTGCTGGTTCCCGGGGGCGGGTTCAGCGGGGACGGCATTTCATTATAGAGCCGAAAAACCACCTTCAGTTTTGGCGCAGTTGGGTACAGATTCACGGATTGTAGAATTTTCCGATGACCCAAATCGTATTTATGTATAAATTGTTACAACTTGAATCGCCATTTAAATGGACTTTGTATGGACTTATGATGTAAGAAGAGTTTTAATTTGTTAAATGCTAATTAAGCTTCATTCAAAGAAGAGGTACAAATCGGTCAGAAATCAGAAATGTATGCTATCATATTCCGTTTGTTGAATGTCAATGTCCTTATAATGTTAGCCGCTGCCTTGGGACCGAATGTAGTGGAGAAAAAGGAAGCGGAAAAAAATCACTCGGACTGTCACGTCTCAATCTCAATCACACTACTGTATTTCAGGACAAAACATTGTGGGTTTAATTAGTAGTGAATACTAGCTATACAACGTTGAATAACACATAACGTTGTGAAAATTTATAAATAACTAGCAGTGCCCGCGACTGTGTTTGCTTGGTTAACGGATTAACCTCTAAATTCAAATTTAAATTCTAAGTACTAGTGAAAAATTTTTAAACTCTGATATAAGTTCCCTTCATACAAACTAACGAACAAAAAACACTTCCAACTTTTCCTATATTCCAATATTAATAATATATATTTCTGTCAGGATCGTAGCAAGTGGCAGTCCCTGGTCCTGCCCACCCCTCTGGGATACAGGCGTGAGCTTACGTACGTATGTATGTATTTAAATTTTTTTTTTAGAGTAATAGTAAGTTTTTTTTTTTTTATAAAGGCACATACATTGCTTCTGGCCCCACACTAGGATACCCTGTGTCGTGGGAACTAGAAACAGCGACGTCACAAACATGTAAACATCCAAGACCTGGGTTTCTTTTTTTTTTGTCCGCAGCCGGGATTCGAACCCGGGACCTCTAGCATGGTAGTCAGATGCGCTAACCGCTGCGCCACAGAGGTCGTTTGGCTGATTGTTCCGTTTTAATTAATGAAGTGATTGGTTTATTTTCTTTATAGCATTACTTACTACATCATAAATTTATGATTATCTAAAGGAGAAAAAAACAGGCATCTTCGAAAAGTTTACCGCAACGCCAAACTAGACACGTAGTTCATCGCGAAGGTTTACCGTCGACTTCAGCAAAATTACAGCAAAATGGAAGGAAATAAACTACAAAGCAAAGCAAGTACACGGCGGCTAGGAGGCGGTGATTGTGATACATAAGCCGAGGTACATAAGGGGCTATGTGGAAAGTAAATAGGACGGGCGCCGACTCATCCGCCAATGTTCTTAGTCGCTCGAAAACTGCGACGCGGGTAGGGTTGGCAGCGTAAAGTTAAAATGCCTACTGAAATAAAAATGGCTACTTCGATAAAGTAGGCGAACGAAACAAAAAATAAAAAACGGTTTGCTTGCAGTTTGCATGCAGCGGACAATAAATGTTGATAAAGCGAAAAAGGTGTGTTTGAAAATGTGTAGTTTTTTGTGATCTATTAATAAATTGTGATTGACTTTGACATTCAAAAAGTAAACATTTTGTTTCTATCATGAATAAAAATAGTTTAATTTGAATCATGCCAAGTGGCCAACCCCGAGATACAGAAGTAATTTTATTTATAGTATTATTGCTAACGTTAAAAATTATGTATATTTAATGTCGTGTAAAATGTTAGCGACTACCTTAATGTAGAGTTTATATTGCAGGAAAAGGTTCCTAAAAACTTCTCTGATCGTATTTTGTAAGATTATATCAAGCGAACCATATTAGTTGTACTAAGTCGTTAATTAACGAACACAATGTAATGTATTCAGATATTACATCATACGACGAAGTTGTAACTTGGCCTCTGCTTTGTCCTAAGCTATATCAATATGATATTCATTGATTAAATTTAAATTAAATTAAATCTATAGAAAGCCACCGAGACTTTATCAGGTCAATTCTTAGGTATTATGAGATACATTTAGTAAATAACACAAGAACAACAAAATAACTACAGTAGAAAAATAAAAAACGGACGAAGAAGAACGGAAATATTCACATCGCATGAAAACTAAAGAAATGCCGAATCAAAACATTTTTTTAATAACAATCCAGTAAACATTATAGGTAGTAGGATCCTATTACATCCTATTACAAAAAATGCGACTTGTAGCTGACTGATTTATAAAGTGTAAGCAATAAATTAAAGCAAAAGCAGCGTTGACATCCCTGTAGCATCACGAGGCAACAAAACTGCGGGGGAGGGTGGGCCGGAGCGGACATCACCCACCTACCCGAGCGAAATGTTATAAAAGTAAGGAAAATACCCGCCTTCCCCCCAGCACACTCCGGCGCGATTGTTCATGTATGAATTCACCACATTAGGAGTCAAGTAGGATAAAAACAGGACGCGAGTGGAAACCTTTGAAAAATATCCTGAGCATTGACTGATATTTGCAGTCTCCTTTAAGTGTAGCCTCTTTTTTCCTTTTTATTTTTAAAAAGGTGGCAGCGAGAATAAAAGTTGCCAGGATGTCGGATAAGGTGGACTTAAAGCGGCAGATGTTTTTACTGAATTTGAATTTTCGGGCGCTGGTTGGACGGTGTTTACGTTCGTTCGAATTTTGAAAAAAAAACAACTTTGTTTTGTTTCCTTTTAATGGCATCCTCGCATTCTTTACGAAATACCATTAGGGTAGCTTTACATAACGTAATTAATTAATCATGCATTAAATTAAAACCTTATGAAAAACATTTAAAAGGTCAATGTTAATCACCTTGTACGGTAAAAGTCAACATCTGGATCATCTTACATAACAGCTGTTGCGTTTGTGTATTATTGGATTCAATGTAACATTGTATGATTCGCATATTAAGTAAAAAATAACTAATAAATAACCGTCTGCCAGTAGATCCTACATTCATAATATTATGATGTTTTATAGAGCCAACACGAGAACGTAATAAATATTAACTTCCACCCATTATAATAACTTGACCTGGTCCCAAACGAGTGCTATAGTAAGCAGTCAAGCACACAAATATGGAAATACATCCAGACTGAAGCCATTTGTACGAAAGTACGGCTTCTCTAGTGGGAATCGAACCCAAGATATTTGTGTTGCTAAGTGTTTTATACTTGTTTTTATAGAAATTCAGTTCGGGTTCACATTCACAACATATTTTAAAAACTAAAACTTTCGTAAGCACTAAATAGGTACATTACATTATAAATGGCTTTGCTTCCACATTTACTTGACTTTTTGTCAAGTAAATGTGGTTTCGCTCTGTTTCGCAGTGTTTATTCATGGTGAGCAAAAACCTGTTTTTGCTCACCATGAATAAACACTGACTCTTCCGATAAAAATTCAAGTAAGTGCATCCGTAAAACAATTTATAGTACACTAGCTGTGCCCCGCGGTGTTACCCGCGGTTCATCGATTTTCCCGTAGGAATAAGATATTTCCCCGCGGTAAAACGTAGCCTATGTTTTAATCCAGGGTATCGGCTAACTCCATACCAAATTTTATCAAAATCCGTCCAGCCGTTTCAGCGCTAAAGACTGACAAACATATAAACACACACACAAACTTTCACGTTTATAATATTAGTGTAATAGGTATTACGAGTATCTCGCGCATTTTTGTGTAGGTACGTCTATCGACGTCCCAGTCCAGGGCCTAGATTCTGCTAATGCATTGTAGTACAATGACAACTGCATGAACTGAACATGGCGATTAAATTTTATTGCCGCCGCTTCAAGTCAGCGCGAACACGTCTACTAATAATGGTAGGCGTCAGTAGTTACAAAAAACGAGTCGCGTGACCCGACCGTCCATCTGTCATCGTACTTTAATGTACTAATAGAATCGAAGCCCAAGAGTACTACTGACAGGCCACAGGCCTTTTATCACAGAGAGAGTATGGACTTTAATTAGTTTATGTAGTTGCCCTAAAAATGTAATTAGTCCGTCTTTTAGATTATTCAAAAATAAGGGACGCGTATTTTTTTATTTGTTAATTAGACCAAAACTGACAAAGATATAGCCCATTAAAGTTACGTGTGACGTCACGCCGTGCTGCATTTTTTAGCACGGAGTGACGTCACACGTAACTTTAATGGGCTATATCTTTGTTTTTTTTTGTTTAATCGAAAAAAGAAAAAAATACGTGTCCAATATTTTTTTATAATCTAAAATACGGACTAAATAGAATTTAATTATTTTGACCCTGGAAACTACCCTATTGCGATTGGCAATTTCAAACTTTGACGTAGGTACGTGAATTATTTTATTTTATTTCCCATATATAATTTTATTATTACTTTGTATGTTTATTTATTTATACATGCATGTATGGTTTCAGTAACTTTATATGATTATAAAGGAAGACCTCAGGTGAAGACTCACGGCTTTCGTGATGTGGTGCTATCGGCGAAGCTCCGGATCAGTTGGACTGAAAAAGTGGCCAACGTCGAAGTCCTTAGACGCATGCATAAGGAGGTGGATCTTGTTCGCACTATCAGGCAGCGGAAAATAGCCTACTTAGGCGTAGCAAAAATTATCGACTACTGCGGACCATTTTGATGGGCAAGGTGGAAGGAAAGAGGAGGTCGGGCAGGAGAAAGATGTCATGGTTGTGCAACATCAAAGAATGGACCGACGTTAACACCGCGGAGGTGCTGTTCAGAATTGCACCGAACAGAGACCGCTGTAAAGAGCTGACTGCCAACCTCCAGTGATTGAGAGGCACTTTAAGAAGATATGATTATAAAAATATTTTATTAGTTGCACGACTACCCGTCTCTAATTTCTTTCTTGTCTCCATCTAGGGTTGCCTGGAAGAAATTGCTTGTACGCAATAAGGCCGCCAATTGGGTATTTGACAGAATGTCAAATGAGTTACTTTTCAAACGGAATTTCGTATGAAAATACGTGCTTGTGACGTCACATTTCAGACTACTCTTTTTATGTTTCATCTATTTAAAAATTGTAACTAGTAAATGATTAAAAGAAATACATTTTCCGAATCATTTTGTAATTTTTGTTTTAATCGAGCATCTCAAATAAGTTATTTTTGATAGTGTCAATTACCGTATTGTATTTCGATTCACGAAAATTCTGTAAAGGTAACTAATGTGAACTATAATAAAGAATATTCTATTTATCTATGACCATGAACCGTGTCATTAATTTTTTTTTGTTTTTCTTAAAACTTTTCAAGCACTAAGTCTCTTTTCACAACACCCATGGTTAGCTGGAAGAAAATGCTTTTTAGTATTAACTCGTCTGTGTGCATATATTTTTTTTGGGCAATAAAGAATTTTCAAATCAAATTCAAATCAAATAAATACATTCACCTCAAGCAAAATATAAATTCTTTACGTTGAAATACTGATTTCTGATTGCACAAAGCCGCTTTTGCTTAATAAATAAAACCCACCGAACTGACCATCGAATCAATTCACAAAAAGACCTTGCGTGCAAAGAATACAAAGTAGGTGGAAATGTATTCACTAAACACACTTTCATAGCCATTGAATAGGCTCCCCGTTGAGATGCGTCTACACTTGCGCATTTATTTCATGGTTACGGTGCATTATTGAGTAGAGTTAGACGGCATTACGATTCAAACTTTATTTGAAACAAAAAAAATCCTATAAAATTACAGTGGCAATACTCTTCGTCCGTTGTAATTATTGTCTTTGAACTATAATATTATGTTAAATAAATATTACATAATAATAATTAATAGCAGTTGGTGCAGCCTGCCGTCGTTAGATGGCAGTCGTTAAGCCAAGTCAAACGCCTTGGCGGCTTGAAAACTTCTGTCAGTAAGACCAGCCACTAGTCTTAAAAGCCTCCACCAATCCTGACTTGGCCCCCGTGGTGGAGTATGGCCTACACCTTCCTCAAGGAAGAGACCCGTGCCTCTCGGTGGAAACATAATGGCTTGATGATGATGATGAATAAATAATATCAATAAAAAATAATTTAAAACAATAACCTAACCAAATGATAAAATTATCTGTGCAATTTTCTGGCGTTTACTTTTGAATGATAAATGATATCTTATCTCTCATATTATTTTTTTATGTCTCTGATTTTGACTGCATCAACGGTCTATCCGTTAAGCACTTAACTGACTTAACAGACAGAGGTCGTGGGTTCGATTCCCACTAGAAGCTGTTCAATTCTGCCTATCCTGTGTTAAATAAGTTACAACATATTTCACAGCAATTACCTACGTTTTGTTGATGTACGTGAACCTCTCTAAAGTATTTGTTGAAAATGGTTTCTCTTCAGAATCTACGTAAATAAAAAACTGTGCATGTATGACATAGTAAATTGAGGCATATCTGCGCACACCCTTACAAAAATATTCAGTTAGGAAGAGATGAAGACATAAAGCCGGCAATAAAAGCTTATTACACTTCTTTTGTATCCAATTAAATTGGATATGTAGGTGCGGCGCGTGCGGTATGGAAATTGAGACGGTTGCCGACTATGAGAGTGCTATATTATATTCTTCAGAGTTTTTCTCCCACGTTGTTTTGTAGGTGGGGAAATGAGAAAAAGCGTGCTTGGGTACTTAGGGATATTACAGTCATTAGACACTTGTTCTTGATACAGGTATGTTTTTTATAATTTATTTTGAAAATATTGACCATTTTAAAACACTAATTTGGGTGTTTTTGAGTTTCTTTCGTTATGTCTATTTTCAATCGTCATCATCATCATCATTCAGTCACAAGAAGTCCACTGTTGGACATAGGCCTCCCCCATGGATTTCAATATTTTTTGTAAAATGTTTGTGTTTGTGACGTCATCCGAGTGTGCTGAAAGAAACAGTCTTTGACTACATACAAAAAAAAACAAATGTTATTTGTATTTTTTTGTAAGTAAGGAAAAGGATTCAGACTCATACTACGTTTGCTGACGTCATAGAAAAGTAATTTCAGGTCAAGGCATTTTATTGAATTTTTAAAAAATATAGACTTATTTACATAAACATAACATAACATAAACATAAACATTTACACACAGGCACATACATTACTTTACAAATAATGTATGTAAATAATGTATGTGATTACTTTACTGATACCTAAATAGAAATTGTACTGAAAGCATAATAATTCTAGAAATTTAATGGTGTTGACATTTCTGTTCAAGTTAAAAAATGTAGCATTTGCACACAACTGGGGTAATGACGAAACTATAATACTCACTTAACGAAAGAATGAAAGAGAATATTTTGAGGTAACCTGATTTTTTAAAATATGACAGCGTCTGAAAAAAGCAGCGGTGGGCTTGCGTGGTGTTTAAGACATTGCATGTAGTTTTCGTATGGAAACTGCTTATATTATTAATTTAATCCCGGCATGTACTAATAACATTATTTTATTTTCTAAGCTATACACATTTGTGACGTTGTAGTAGCAATACTGTGAAGTAAAGCATCATAAAGATACCTGAGAGTTTGAGGTGTTTACTTCAGTTTTTGCTGTAGTAATAACACCTTGACGTAGGTACCTTTTGACTATGTCTAGTAACACCTTAAGCGATCACTCAGTCCATAAAAGAAAAGTGGCAACGAAAAATGCGCGCCAAGGCCAGAGGCCGCCACTGAGTATACGCGCCACGCCAAAAAATACGTGTAGAGCGCTTTCTTTAAAATCGCCTGATGGCTGTGTTATCAGTTCATTACCTGTTCACTAATACCATCCAGAGGTGATTATTGAAACGTGCCCTTTCCTTTAAGGGCTAATAGGAAGGACTGTCCTTTGGATTTATGGGGTTTATGGGGTGAATCGCTCGTAGCCCCGGCCGCCTAAGTTAAGCACCAAGGTTAAGCAACATAGAGCGCATTCAGTGCATGGATGGGTGACCGTTCTATGATTAACGCTAGTGGCATTTTTCCGAGCGGTTCCGTGCTTCGCAAGGCAAGTTAAGCAGTTGGTGCAGGCTGCCGTCGATAGATGGCAGTCGTTAACACAGGTCAAAGACCTTAGGGCGGCTTGAAAACTTCTGACAGTAAGACCAGCCACTAGTCTTACAAGCCTCCACCAATCCGGACTTGGCCCCCGTGGAGTATGGCCTATACCTTCCTCAGGAAAGAGATGCCCCTCTGTGGGGACATAATGGGTTGAGATGATGATAATGATGATGGGGTGAAAAGGTAAATGATTAACCCACTGTTTCTCGTTTCAGCATCTTTAAGGACTCAGGCAGTCCAATGATTTGGACGTTAAGTTACGTTGGCAAAGAAGAAGAATACAAAGTGAAACGAAAACAAACGAACGAAAATCAACGCAGCCAAACTGAAGTCCCCAACTCCAATAACAGAGCTTAATCAAAGCGGCCATTTCCTCTCTTTAAATATCAAAAACCAACACGGGGCTTCAAAGGCCGAGCCCCCGCGTAAACCTTCGGCCAGGGCGCTAGGAAATCACAGAAGTCGGGCTTCGCAACGGCTGGCTAATCGCGAGTGCTATGGGACTCTACGAAATAGCCACCGGGAGGCACCGCACAGGGCTACATTTAAACTACATCTTAGAGAGCTTTTGCTGGACCAGCAAAAATTGCTTTCTGCTTAAGGCCTGGTTTACATTTGCTTTTTTTTCATGCTTTTTTAGCATGCTTTTGTAAGTACAGTCGACAGCACGTCAATCTTCATATTTTAGTTGAAAAGTCGCCCGTAATGCAACGGAGTAGAGTGCATGGGTGTATACCATGATGTGCTGCCGACTGTACATAATCGAGAAGTTTTATGTTTTATAATTTAATTAATATTTTATTCAGTTCTGTGATTATTTATAACGATAGATAAATAAATTGTAAGTTTGATACTATTTTCTCATTCAGCCGTTTGTTCAATCTGTCCAGCAGATATTTATCATATATGGCGTCAACCTACTGTGTACTTCCCCTTAACATTGAACCCCTTGCGGGCAAATCCTTCAAAACATGAATATGGAGCGATCTCTTAATGAAAGAAAAGAAGAGAGAGGTGTTAATCTTAATAAAACTTTGCGGCTCTAGTTATAATTAATACAATCAAAACAAACACAGAGGGGCCGGGAACGGATTAATTTGTACAGGGCTGGACTGATGCTGTGGTTCCTTAGCTTTCCATATCACCTCTATATCTTTTTGAGACATTGATTTCAAAGTTTTCCCCATTGTAAATATTCTTCACGTTGACGAGTATAGCCTTTCATTTTCAGAGACAGAATAAAATGGACATTTTACAACATGTCTGTTTTTTTCGAGTCTAAAATATCAATTTCTTCCAAGAATGTTTTAAAAGTGAATACTTCACAGGCGATGGACCATCTGTTCCCTGTGACCTTTAATACCTGCACTCAAGAGGACCTAATGATTGCAAGTGTCAGCGTCTTAAATTTCCGCCCCACAGCTGTTTAATAGTCTTTTGAACTAAAACTTTCGTAAGCACAACACATTGTAAACTTCTAGTCCGGATCTACTTCCGGGTGTTGTTTGCGAAACCTGGTCGGACTCTTCCGATATAACAACACCCGTAAGTAGATCCAGACTAAAAGTTTACAAAGTCCTTTGAACTCCATCAAAGCACTTACTTAGCAAGACAGAAATCATGGGTTTGAATCCTATTGGGGGTCGCTGTATATTTGTAAAAATTGCCTCAGTTTGGGTGTTTTTCCATGTTTGTAATGTCCTTGCCTGGTTACCATAGCACAGGGTATCCTAGTATGGGACCGGGTCAAGTTATTATTATTTAAAAAAGTACCCGAAACCAGAATCCATGCATGCATGCAACTACTAAAGTGATTGTCAGTTTCGTGGCAGGTGGCAGTCCTTGGTCTCTACCTATCGCTCTGGGGATAAAGGCGTGAGCTTACCTATGTATTATTTTACTAAAAAAATGTTGTGTCGTTGACACGCTAACAATAAGAAGTTGGTTATATCGAGTATCAATAAAACCCTCGATGCGGCCCTGCCGAGCGCTGGGCCGAGGACGCCGAGTCCTTCATCAGGCGCGGTTTTATTAAAAAACCTCACTTCTTCATTTACATTACACCTCGTATTTCATAAGCTCAGATGGCTTAAATTACCGCTCATTTATCTGCCCCCAGCTTCTTTTAACTTTGTCATATTTTTAAGTCACTAAGAAATTTTTGTAGCCTTGAAAAGTATAACCGTGACAGAGGGTATGAGTGGGAAAAAGCTTGTAAGTGAACTACTAGAGGTTCACAGTACTGCTAGCAGTAGATTGGTGAATAAATTATCGTGATGATGAAAAAGGTAGTTTTTTTCCTAATTCAAGTATAAGTATAGCTCGCCTTTGTTGATGCTATGTCTTATTGTATTATTCTATTAAATTGTTTATTTGCAATGAAGTATATAGTATTCATGCAAAGAAGTAATAAGAGTAAATAGTATTCATTTAATTTTAGATAATAACTAAATTGTACTTGCAATAACCATTTTTTTAATAGTATTCAGATTAATCGATGGGATCTCTCAATAAGAATTTTTGCATTATTCCTTGTCATTACCAACTATATTCTGTGGCACGTTTATGGCAAAATAAAAAATGTCGCTTTCAAGCAACAGACCTAGGTTGACTTGAATTCACCTTGGTCTGAACTAGGCCTTATGTACAACCAGACAAAGAAAGGTATCACAGAATATGTAAATGTGAACGTACATGTTGTGTTCCTCTCCTTGTTTATGTTCTTCCTTATGTATATACATTTGAAGAACGAAAGAAAAGAAATATATTTATTTCGTCAAATCTCATAGCTATGAAATTCCTGGTGAACATACAATAAAGAATATTCTAGTTATCTATATTTATTTGACGTCTTACAATACAGTCAGCATATTTCAGGCCTATCAACGTTAGCAAAAAACGACAACAAAATACTTTTGTTGGGTTGTCTTTTAATATTTATTTTATTCCTTCATTAGTAGATAGGTATATTATGTTGTTAAAGCGGCAACAGAAATACGAGTACATCATCTATGAAAATGTTAACTGTCTATTTCTGTAGGTACCTCAGAGAGTACAGGTCAGTTAAGCAAAGCTGGCACGTTCAACACATTTACACATTGCGCTTGTGTAGTGTCTGTGAATAAGCGCGCGGCGTGACGTGTACTGCATGCGCATCATGAAAAGTCTGCCCGTCTCTCTTGCGCGCGGTCTAGCTTATGAGTGTGAAGGGGACAGTTATAGTTTTACTTTTGCTACTGTTTATAAATACAGCGTGATCTTTTTGGTATTCAACCGTATGTGCGTTTCAATGAGGGATTTTTCTGACAGCTAAGAAAAGTAGTTCCAAATGAGCCGTTTTCAGAAGAACTAAAAAAAAAAAACGAATGGCTGTCAAAGGAATGCAATTTTTGACCTCAGCCCAATAGCCATGTGTGATACATCATCGAATAGGTCTCAGCGAGCTGAATAAAAGTTACTATGAAGTCAACAGCCAAATGTTTGTCCTTTCGGAGTTAGGTATATTGTATTGAAAAAAAAAACTAACATTTTCAATACAATATAACTCATCAAATAGGTCTCAGCAAGCTGAACAAAAGTTACTATGACGCCAACAGCCAAATGTTTGTCCTTTTGGAGTTATATTGTATTGAAAAAAAACTAACATTTGGCTGTTGGCGTCATAGTAACTTTTGTTCATTTCGCTGAGACCTATTTGATGATGTACATAGGCTGCTACTTATTTATGCGGAATCTGGGATTCCAATAATTTTAAACGCAACGTCTGACCTCCATGGTCAAATTCGTTCTTTTTTTAAATACTGGCCGCTAATATTTTTCTCTTATATACGTTAGTGTTTTGTTTTTGTTGGGTTTAAAATGTCATATCGCTGAAAAAATGGAACTCACTCGTGAAAATATTCGTGCTATGATTTATTACGATTTTCGACGTGGTTTAACGCAACAACAGTGCATAGATCAACTAACTTCGACTTTTGGTGGTGAAGCTCCATCAAAAACGGCTGTGTATCACTGGTTTAGTGAGTTTAATCGCGGGCGCTCACGGACGAAGTTAAAGAAGGTCGCCCGAAATCGGTGTTTGTGCCACAAAATATTGAAGCTGTGCGAAAACTAATAATGCAAGACAGCCGTGTTACGTATCGTGAGATAGAGGCTATTCTGGGCATATGTATGACGAGCATTCATAGGATATTACATGAACATTTGTCTGTAAAAAAAATTTGTTCGCGTTGGATCCCGCACAACTTAACTCAGGATCAAAAAGATGCTCGCGTCGAATGGTGCAAGAAAACCTTAAAAAAATTCCACGGAGGCGACTCAAAATCTGTTTATAATATCTACACAGGTGACGAATCCTGGATCTACGCGTACGATCCCGAAACTAAACAACAATCAACAGTTTGGGTGTTTCAAAATGAGCCGAACCCTACGAAAGTGGCTCGTGCAAAAAGCACTGTAAGGCAAATGGTGGCCTGCTTTTTTGGTATTAATGGCCATGTGGCTACAATACCACTGGAGAATCGCAGAACGGTTAATTCGGAGTGGTACACGCACGACCATTTGTTTGCCGGAAGTATTTGAAGAAATACGCCAAAACAACCAGCGACGCAGGATCATACTTCACCATGACAATGCCATCTCAGGAAACATTTTTGGATGGTCAAAAAATAGAATTGATGGGTCATCCACCGTACAGCCCTGATTTGGCTCCCAATGATTTCTATTTATTCCCAAATGTAAAGAATAAATTACTTGGTCAACGATATTCGACCCGTGAAGATGCCGTAGATGCGTTCAAACAGCACGTTTTGGAGATACCTCAATCAGAGTGGAAAAAGTGTTTTACAAATTGGTTTCATCGAATGCAAAAGTGCATCGATCATAGTGGAGATAATTTGAAAAACAATAAAAGCATATTTAGCCATATAAATTTGTTTATTTTTTCTATTCCGCATACATAAGTAGCAGCCCTCGTATCACTGATGGCTATTGGGCTGAGGTCCAAAATTGCATTCCTTTGACAGCCATTAGATTTTTTTTTTTGTTCATCTGAAAACGGCTCATTCATTTAGTAACTGACCACTGAGCATCCGTGACCCTTTGTGACATAATTAAATTATAATTAAATTGTTAAGGATTTCTAGGATAATTATTTTCTGTTTTGGTAAAGATTTTCTTAGGTGAAATTATTTTCGTTCATGTGAAAATTTATTAAAAATTATAACTATTTTGTGACGATTGATTCCACCTTATTTTTAATACTTTTCGCTCGAATTTGCTAAAAATATATTATAACAAGTAACACATATGTATGTATATTTGTATTTATTTATCTACAACGCACCCATCTTACTACTAACTCTAGTCTACACTTAAACTAGAGTCGCATTTTGAATCAAAATCATTTATTTTTAAACATACTGTGTAGTGAAATTGCATAAGTGTGAGTACTGTGAACGTGCCAGCTTTAGATAACTGACCTGTAAGTATGTTAAGTCCATTTTTTATTTTTTCGCTTTTTTTTTAAATTTAAGTATATGATCAAAATCTTTAACTTCGTCGAGTGGAATAATGTGTTAAGTCAATTTAGTTACCGTTTCTGAAATTCACAGAATGATATTATGTCATGTCCACTTACAGCCCGAGACATATCCCATCAAATCCCACATAACACAATATGCTACTGTGGTAATACTATTTAATTCTTACTTGTCAACATAATCAACTTAAAATTACATTAATTTAATAAGTGTTAAGTGGTGATGGTAAAATTAAATCGTGTGTTTTTTTTCCTTTTTCTGGCCTGTTCCTTTTTCCTTGTAAAATTGACGATGTGTGACTTAACATACTTAACCTCTGAAGTACAGATTTATCACAGTTCATGACGGACGGACAGACGAACAAACAGACAGACAGTGGAGTTTTAGTAATACAGTAGTACACAATTATACATCTTCCATCGTAGAGAATTATCCGGATACGCTTACTTGATCCGCGGGCTCCGTCTCTACTCACCATGATTAAGCTCTGCGAATCAGAGCGAAACCTGGTCGGACTCTTGCAACAAAAATCAAGTAAGTGTATCCGGAAAATATTCTAGAAATTAGTCTATGTATGTAGTGCTAACAAAAGTTTTACATCTTCCATACATTTTGCATCTTCCTCCTCACTTAAACGAGTTTCACCGCGAAGGCTTCAAAAGTCGTAACACCGCTTCCGCAGTTAACCGTCTCAGCAGCCGAAGAAATAATCTCCATCCGAGCAAAAAGTGCCAAAAAAGCCACCTTATGAATACCAAATTCCGAGACAGACAGCGGAATGAAGTCGAGAAATATAACCCTTGAACGGCTGAAATTTACATGGAACATTTTAATATTGCGCCCACCTGCCCGTGTTTTTCTCACGCCGCGAACCGCGGAGTCTGAATGGCTCATGGATTGGATGGATTTCATGGATCTTCATGGATTTTTGAGTTGACAATAAAGTCAGGAGATCTTCTGCGGATCGCCGTGGAGCATCATTGTCACATGCACTATGCAATATTATTATTCATCATCATCATCAACCCACTATGTCCCCACCGAGGGGTACGGGTCTCTTCCCTGAGGAAGGTATAGGGCATACTCCACCACGGGGGCCAAGTCCGGATTGGTGGAGGCTTGTAAGACTAGTGGCTGGTCTTACTGTCAGAAGTTTTCAAGCCGCCTTAAGGCCCTGACTTGGTTTAACGACTGCCATCTATCGACGGTAGCCGGCACAAACTGCTTAACGTGCCTTGCGAAGCACGGAACCGCTCGGAAAAATTCCACTAGCGTTAGTCATAGACGGTGACCCATCCATGGACTGAACGCGCCGTATGTTGCTTAACCGTAGTGGTTGTTTATGATCACTCAGGCAGCCCAGGCTACGAGCGATTTTATTATTATTAAATATTATTCAGTAAGGTTATAAGGCTCCTTTTACTTTGACAACCACATTTAACACAATTGTCCAAACACGAATTAAGAAATATTTAATTAGTAAGGTGCTCATAATAATTACGTATACTGACTCACACAAATAGGCTTCAACTCAAATCGTTACTAAAGTAATATTTTAACAGATCTAGTTATTCAATAAATATATTTTTGAGGACATTGACATAATAATTAAACACCGGTTTATTAATATTGATTTAACAAGCACATGTGTTCCCACCAGTTTTTTATAATTAAACTGGACGGGACCAACTCAACATTCTTCGGGCCTGTTAGTGCTCTAACAAACCCACCCCGGGTAAAACCTCGCCATAAGAAACCTTCGTTTGACAAAAGGAATTTAAAATAACTTCTGTTCGGAAGTTTTCGCGTGACGAGAAAGCGGACAGAAGAACGGACAAATAAATTGATCGGAGAGTAAGTGCCGTAAGTCACCGGCGATGTCAGGGCAGGGACCGGCCCTTGAATTACATAACTTTCCACTCTATCGAGTTAAGCATTCCAACAACTCCAAACTGTCAAAATATGTATTTGACAATTTGGACTAGGCTAAATCAGACAACTCCATACAGTGAAGGGCTTACGTAATTGCACTCTTTGTACAATGCTCAATTGGGCTCGGTTCGATTTTATAAAACCACAGTTTGTAGTTTTTTACGACAATTTAAGGTACATTGCGTAGACGAGTATATTAATCTGAAGATTATTTTACTTTGCAATGTACTATGTACACTTTAGCAGAATATCACTTATATAATAATTACGTTCTGAGGCTTTTCCTCTAGCAGGTAAAAATAGTGGCGGCGCAGAAAAGTGAAATCAGAAATTTTATTTTAACGTAAAGAATTTATATTCTGTTTGTTGAATTTCAATGTACTGATAATGTTAGGGCCGACTGCAGGGGATAAAATGACAGCAAAAAAATCTCCACTGTGACCATCTATCTATTCTGAAATCACCTTAAATGTAATAAAAGTTGGTATGAATGCCCATCTACCTAAGAAGCTCAACACCCATGAGTGCAATCAGCACTTGCAGTGTCAAAGATTATTCAATATTCGGACAAAAGGAACAATGCTACGGCCAGACATAGTGACTATAATATTAACCTTTCCCGTGGCGTTCGCCCGCTGCGGGCAGGCGGCCACTGTTTAACTATTGTTATGCTAATTACCGCCATTAGAAGGCTTATATATACAATATACCGGATTGTAGCTATATATATTAGTATTATATAATATTAACGCATAATTATACATAATATTGTAAACGTAAAGGTTGGCGAAGATGTATGTTACACAATTACGCAATAACGGCTGAACGGATTTATATGAAATCTAGCGTACAGATAGACAAAGATCTGAATTGAGACATAAGATACTTGGTATCCCGGTAATCCTTTGCAGACAGATTTGCGGGCTAAGGCTAGTAAATAAGTAGGTAGTAAGATTATAAAAGGAGGACTGTGAAAGTATAAAATATTTAAGAAGAAATAAAAAAAGATTGATTTAGTAAAATAAGCAGTACAACGGGGCAACGCTGCGTGCATGCGGTGCAAAATGCGGGGAGTAGGCGAACTCGAGGGGATTTATTATTTGTGAATAGCTATCTATTCACAAATAATAAATTCCCTTTTATATAGTTTTTTTTTATTTTAATATAGTTTTAATTTTAGTATAGTTTTAATTTTAGTATAGTTTTAATTTTAGTATAGTTTTAATTTTCCTACAATGTACGATGTATCATAATAAACTCCAACCCCCAAAACCAATAAATACATTTAGTAAAATAAGTGATCCGTAATAGAATAGTGGCATTTTTCCGAGCGGTTCGGTACTTTGCAAGGCACGTTAAACAGTTGACGTTAACAGATGATGATGATGATGATGAATAGAATGTAATAGAGCTTAATATCGGATCTTTTTTTTTGCATGGCGCATTTTGTATTGTTTGTGAGCCTGCCCCCTGCCTGTGGCGGGCGCAGGGCGGGCGGGGGGGTAGCCAAATATAGAAGAGAGTTAGTGCCCTGCCTCACTAGGACGCTATGGCGACGCTGCCAGCGACCATATCCAAGCAGTTAATATTGAAATGTATGGTGCCTAACTCACTTGGCGACGGTCTGGCAACCGCGCCATTCAATACAAACTGCTTAGATACGTAGCTGGCGACGTCGCCATGGCGTCCTAGTGAGGCAGGGCACTTAAGTGCTGTAAGACGCTAACAAACTGCCACGCAGTGCGGCGAATGATTTGTTAATTTGAGACAATATGTATGAACTCTAGAACTCAAATAAGTAAGTAAAAAAGAAGATTAATCCAGATGTAGATCTTCTGTGTTTATTGCTACTTTTGGAATACGGTTTTAGTAAAAAAGTAAACAAAGCGGATGGCTGTCGGTGTTCAATCAGCAAGGCGAGTTTGTGTTTTTGGTTAGTGATTGATTGGAGCCGAAGTTTCGGTGCGATCGCTGACCGGATAAGACGGGAATGGTCGATGATTATGCAAAAAAACGGGTATTTACTTATTTTTGATATTTATTTTTTATAATTTATTTTGAACACATTGACCATTTTAAGAAACTAATTTCGGTATTTTTTAGTTTTATTCATTATGTCTATTTTTAGTATTTTTTTGAAAGTTTGATGTTTGTGTCGTCATCAGAGCATTATTCAAGAAATACTATTTGCCTATATAAAAAAACAATGTCATTTGTATTTTTATTTAAGTGAGGCAAACGGTTCATACTCATACTTTGTTTGCTGACTTCATAGAAAATACATTTAAGCTCAATGATTTTTATTGAATATCTTAAAAAATATAGACTTTCCTATTTACAAATCTGATAAATTAATGGAGGAAGGAATGAAAACAAAAAACAAAATATAAATTGTACTGAAAGCATAACAAAATTCTTGAAATGGTTTTGAGATTTCCGTTCATTTTCAAAAATGTAGCGTGACCAATTGAAGAGGACAGCTCACACGCTACTAACTATATACCTTGTTACCCCTCACGGCTACAGTCGTGAGCTTATGTAACGTATCGTACACACCGTCTCTGTTCCTATATAACGAATTTTGTTTCCTGAATGGGGCCCTGTATAAGGTTCTATAAAAAGATACCCAAGGTATTTAGAGTCAACCTCCGACGCGGCTTAAGAAATCTGTTACTATTATTCAGGGGACGGAGATATCTGGTGTTAAGCAGTAGATTAATATTTAAGGTATTCAGTGGACAATTGTGTCTAGTGTTCAATTGATTCATGAGTTTATTACGCATTTTGAGTACAAAAACTTTGTTAATTAAGATAAAACTGTTTTGAAAAGAAAAAAGGTGGAGTTTCTTCGTTAGCTTCTTCTCCATTAAGCTGTTAATTGTGATACTAACAACTTTGACTTTCAGTAAACATTTTGTTTTAAGCATTGGATTTTATGCAGAGTGTATTTATCTGAATTATATTTATATTTTTTTGCAGAATATATTTTTCTATCTTTCTTTCTCTCTTTTCAGAATGTGCTTAACTCGGAGGTAACTCTAACATATCTGGGGAACCTTATGCAGTGCCCCATAAAGGAAGTATTAACTTTTACAAGTCTAAATCGTGGAAATGACAATGTATGTTTATTCTTAGTATCTATTAACATAATGATGGCTACGAATAAATTCGAAGTCTTAAGAAGAAGAACATACGAAATATGTTCATACCTGAGAATAACAGTATCTAACACCACCTTGACATACCACGGACTGATCTACGGTTATGTTTTAATTTATTTCTTTTTTTTTTCTTTTGTGTTACTATATTAAGTTACTTTTAAAAAGTTAAATTTAAGCTGTTTATTTCAAAGAAAAATTATATACATTACATGGCATGAACTTAACTTCTAATCTTAATATTTAAAGATTTTTGAGTTAAGGAGCTGCTTATTCATAAATTTACATATACATTATATTTTTACATTTATTGAGGTAGGTTTAAACAAGTGCCGCTTAATAATATTTTTTGTTTGCTGACAAGTTTTGTTTTCTATTCTACTAACTAATTCTATTGGAAATCTATTCAATACTCTAGGCAGAATTGACTGCCAGACTCTCTGGCCATATTCGTTTTTACTTGTTGGTATCTCGAAGTTTGAAAGATAAGGTAGGTTACGTAGATTGACGGGTCTTTTTTTTTTTTTTTTAAAGGGGTATATTTTCATTATACTGAATAACAATTGCCATATCCAACTTATCAAATACGTTCATCACTTTACAATAATTGAATAGATTTTCATAGTTATTTTTATATTTTTATTTAATCTTTGCAGGAACAATCGCTTTCAGTAATCTTAATTGTAGGTTGTAAATATGATTTAAACATGTTTTGAATGTTCTTCCATAGCTGGCTAAGCCATAGCTTATTACAGAATCAGCCAAGGACATGTAAAGAAGTCTTAGCGTATTATAGGGAACTTTATGCCTAAGTACACACAGTTTTGACAAAATGGATCTTACTTGTCTGTTTATTTTGTTTCTGTGATGTGTCTTGTTGCTATAATAAATATTTTTCTTTTTTTCTAATCCGATTTTATTTCTCCGACAAGCGCCTGCCCCGACTAGGCTCTCGCGGAGCCACTCGACGCAACAAAGGTGGCGGGGTTGCTTCGCCGGGCCCTCCGCTCAATTTATGCACATAGCTTACCTCGGGAAGGCACTCCGTCACACGCTGGCAGCACCAGCTTGGGGACAGGGCTATTACAGAAGGCGGGAAGAGCCAGTAAAGAAGGATGTTGTCACAAAGCTTCGTGGCGCTTTTTTTATTTCATACTGGCAGATACGTTTGTTCTGGCCCCACACTAGATTACCCTCGGTCGCGGGAACCAGAAACGTGACATCACAAACATGTAAACATCCAAGACCTGTTTTTTTTATATTCAGCCGGGGTTCGAACCCGGGACCTCTCGCATGGTAGACAGATGCGCTAACCGCACCGCCAAAGAGGTCGTCAAAACGACTTATTGATTGAAAATTTTAATTCTTCATTGCACAAGAAAAAAATCTGCACAAAAACGAGCTTGATAGTAAAAAGTATTTTCTTCCAGCTTTCCGTGGGTGATGTGGAAAAAGTAAGGGGTAATGCTAGAGATGTTTGGTTTGATTTGGGTAATGTGAGCAATTTGGTGATGGCTTCAGTGTGCTTAGTGCGAGTTTTTTTAACTACTCGATCGCGTTAACGTAAACTCATATTCTATAGGAGTGACAAAGCGCGCCACCTAGTTGTCTCTCTGTCACTCCTATACAAATTGCAAACGCTCTCGCTATCGAAAGTGAATGAAAAAACTCGCACTAAGGGCCCAGCAATAGAACCGAAATAAAACAAATATTATTTTATTCAAATTAACTCAGAAAGTGACTGAAGTGAGTGAAAGGTGCCCATTTCAAAATCAATTGATGAAATCCAGATTTTGGAGAAGAAATAGACAGCAAAACACCAGACTTAGTCTTTTCAAATACCTTTGTCATCCAAATAATACTTGACGCTTTAGTATCCCTCGTGATACAAAAAACGACATTTTTCCTGTCAAAGTGCAGTTTTTTTTACATTCAGATAATATTATTTGCGAATTTTAAAGGATTTTTCAGGTATGGAACCAGCACCAATCCGGACTTGGCCCCCGTGGTGGAGTATGGCCTATACCTTCCTCAGGGAAGAGACCCGTGCCCCTCGGTGGGGACATAATGGGTTGAAGATGATGAACCAGCACCCTTTGGGTCAAGAATAGCGTGCGTGTTCTTCCGTGCTTAAATTTTAATTTCCGGGAGAACTCCAATAATTGCCCAAACCACAATAATTCAAAATTGGCTAAAGGCGGACCAAAGCTTTTGCGCCTATATTCTATAACGCCAGCGCGAAAAATATTGCTCCGGTCTCCTGTGGAGCGAAAATGACACCTATTTACATGGTTTTAAGGTTAATTACAGCGACGGAATGGCAGTGGAAATTGAAAGGGTGAAAAAGAATCCCAGGAATGCGGTGCAGGTTGACAATGAAGTGTGTTTTTGTGAGTTTACCTCTGTTGACGGCTTCACGAGGAAATTATGCGGATTTTTCTCGAGTCTAGAAGGTGACAATGTAGGACGTTGGTTAGTTCGGTGGTTTTTAGGTCCATGACATCGGTTGTCCTTAACTGGGAGGTTAACTTGTGATCCGCTGCGAACGCGTGAGGAGTTCACCTCAAGATGGATAGACTCAGAAAGACAAAGACTGGTCTTCTTTCCAAATTGGTTTAAATTATAAAAATGTACATCTAGTCATCTTTTAGTGATAGTTTCTGTGTTATTTTGATTTGATTTTGCGTTTGATTCTAGAAACGTGTACAGTCATGGGCAATAATAATAATAATGGACTGTCACATTTTGTACGACGTACACATTTTGTTTTGTACTGCACATGACTGTGCACATGTATCGTCATACACTTCTTTTCAGAATGTTTTAAGTTAAAACTTTTAGAAAATGTGACAGTGTATATATATTATTGCTCGTGACTGTACTGTATATACCCAAGTATAATGAAGTAATTTATCGCATTCTGCGAAAGAAATCGTCGTAGGGAAACCCAAGTATCAGAGGTATTAGATAGCTAATCACTATACACGTTAAAAAATGTAAGCCTTAACAACTTCGCTGCCACCTGAACAACCCACAAATTTCAATCAAGAGGTCAAATATTATAAAAATTCTTTTAACTTGAAATTTCTTGATTGTATACTTACTTCATGTGCTACGAAAATTAACTTTAGGGGGGATGGTATTTAGTGGGTGGGGGAAATACACGCACCGGTGCGTGCTAGGCACTGGGAATGAATTTTTCATTGCTTTTTACATGTTTCATTATTATTTAAAAATCATACACGTATGTATTTAATCAACTATGGCTTTATTACGCACCATTTACATATTGCAAACAAAACACGTACTATCTTAAATAAACATTTTCATCTAACAAGCAAAAACTTTTCATACTCAAAACTTTTATAATTCTGCATGATGACTGTCGACGCACTGAATACATAATTCAGGCTTATTAATACAATCGTTACCTCAAGAAATACTCGTAGTTTATAGGTCTCACTCCAGTAATTTCACCAAAAAAATCGTTACATTTTGTGAATCAATTTTCTCATCTCGCCAGTTGCTGTCCAGAAGTTGAACCTGCTGGAGCCTGCTGAAACAGGTGATGGGTTTGACTGTTAGTCTTATCCCTGAACTTTATATGGCAATAATTGATGTTGGGAATTGGAAAGTCGTAATTCTGTATTGAAAAGATTCACTTCCTCACCTTCACTATCTGGTGCCGAATCTTCCTCATCAGGCTGGAAGTCATCTTCAGATTTGATACCATACTATGCCACTTCTTTATCAATAGAGAACCTATCAATATCTCCCATACTTTGTAACATAAACCACCTGTTTTCGTCGCCTTTTAGACCCAAAAGGGGGCTTCTTAAGAGTTCATCTTTATCGCAAATAAAAACCTAACCGTTCACGATAGGAAAGAACCACAAAGCTTCAACGAAATTTTTAAAGTTCAAGCGCAGTGCCACTCCAAAAATGATATTCCTGGCCCAATGCCGCCGCTGCAATCACTGAAAGAACTTTACTAGGCGTTAGCGCGCACCGGTGCGTGTTCGGCCCCTTGCTTGAGCTATCTCCACACGCACCGGTGCGTGGGTGGCAGCGAAGTTGCAAGTGTTGTTATTATTAAAACCTTTTTTCAGCAATAAAAGTTTGACTAAGCGCTACTTCAGGTAAGCTGAGCTTTAAAATTGCTTAAGTAATGTGGTTATGGGACATAAACAAAAACATAATACGGTATGTGTATAAATGTATATTGTATAATGTATAGTGTTTTATAGAGGTATTAATCTAATCTAAAATAATCTCTCTCTCTCTCTCTGTAGCTCTCTTTTTCTGACAGAAGGCCTGTTTCCCACAACAGGACTACGCTACAACAGGCAGACACGTACCTTGTTGACTGTTTACTGCCACGACTCCAAACTAAATCACTCCAGTCATTCAGCAGCAAAAACGCAGTTATTTCACGAAATTAATTCAGCAATTCTGCGCCATACGCCTCGCGCATCGGAATTGTAACATTAGCCACGCGTTAAAGTGAACGGAATGGCGTCACAAAAACTCCCCCATCTCGAGCAGATACCGTTAATTGCCTATTAATCCGCCTTTATGTACTGTCAGGCTCAATTTGGGCTTTATGTTAGAGACGTGAGTGGGCTTCTACTACTTAAACAGTCGGAAACAAGGCATCCAGCTCCTCAGATATCAAAATATTCAGAAGAGACATAGGTCATATAGTCTAACAAGCCTCCACCAATCCGGACTTGGTCCCCGTGGTGGAGTATGGCCAATACCTTCCTCAGGGAAAAGACCCGTATCCTTCGGTGGGGACATAAGGCGTTGATGATGATGAAAGGTTTATTATCGAGCCTTCTCTATGGGAAGTTCAAGCTCAAAACCGGTCAGAATGAAGGCTCTTAGTGCAGAGCAATAAAGACGAGTTTTCTGTCTAGTGTGGTCGCTATCGGTCGACAAAGTCTTGTACATTCGAGAAAATGGAAATTCAGTTGCGCTAAACACCTGTGAATGTTTCATATTTGACGGTAATGGTTACAGAAGACGCGCAGTGGACCATAAAAAGTCACCACCATCAAACCACATTTCCACCAATGTTTCTTACCTTGCAGTATAATCTCACGGACAATCCAGTCTTCGACTACCCTTTTAAGGCTCCGTAGAGTGAGCATGTTCTAAACATTTCACAAAAAAAAAAAAGTTTTCGCACGCGCAGGTTTTTTGTGTCTGTGTATTGTATTTGTGTGTACGTTTTTTGTAATAAAGAAGAATAATGTCTTGAGCACTGAAAACCGATTGTATTGAGATTTTTTACGTGAAAAATACTAGAAAAAACTCTTTAATGCATAGAATAACCAATATTGATTTGGTTATTACAGTGCTCACACTGTTTACAGAATGGAAAATACTCCCCATACACATCTAAAAATGGGGTAAGTATTATAATGGCGAAAACTTTGGAATCGCGAAAAAAAAATGCTTATCAGATATTTCATACCATTCCGGACGCTTAAAAATGTATTGGAACGCTAATATATTTTATAATTCGAATTTTTTCACTATAATACAACTTTTTTTTTCTCTTCTTAGCGTCTCCATAGCAAAACTATTTTCATCACCTTAAGTATAAAGTTCTTGTGTTGTTTTGGTGCACATACTCCTCCGAAGGGCCTGACCGATTTTGGTGAAATTTTATATGTATACTCGGTAGGTCTGCTGTTATCTACTTTTTATACACCTATCGGGCAGCTGTTTGCCGGTCAGCTAACTGACCGGTTTTTATAAAATATATATTTTTTTTTATATTTATCAGAAACCGATTCCTAAGCCCTACCGCTTTTAGGAGTTATGCGAGAACTTTGTACTCATACTTTGCACTGAGTAGTACGGAACTCGCGTATGCGACTTCCTCAAGTCTGGCTCGCGCTTGGCGGGATTTTCTTTCACACGTTTTACCGGAAAAGGCGATACAGGCTGGGGACCCCCTGTGTCTCCCTCCCGTCTTACATTCTTTGACGGCTCAAAAAATGCTCGAAAATCCTGTCTGATCCCAACTCGGGCGTGATGCATGTTAACGATATTGCGTCCCTTAGATGGCTAGAAAAACTACTATACTATACTTGCTATTATAGTGTCTTATGGCAAGTTTTCTTCATTCGGCATAGTAAATTTGATGAAGTAAATTAGTGACACAAAGACTATATTTTACTTTAAAAATGTTACCAAAAGTTTTTAATAGAGTCTTTCTTTAATGGTGATGTTAAAGCAGCAAAACAGACCGCCTATGTTAATACATAATAATATACGATTAATTCATAAAATAAGTCTTCTTTAATTTTACCTCTGTATTTTTAAATATCTTTTGAGTGACACAGGATAGCAAGAAAAAAAATTGGCTAGTGATTAAAAATGAGAGTACTAGAAATCTAAAATTTGCAAAAAACCAGATAGATAACACTTTACTGCTGAACCGAATAAAGAGTTATTGTAGTTTCCTTATATCTAAGTAATGGTATACAATTGGCGGTCTTACCTCGTAGAGCGATCTCTTCCAGATAATCTATACATGTTCATTACGCCAAAAACTGTAGGTAACGGTAACTAACTTGTATTACGAGCAGAACCTGTTACAGCCACATCATGAACTTCTAGCCTCCCGTACCTTCAAAACAAACTCTCTTAAACAGGACTAAATCTTTAATATTTTCCGGTAAAAGTAAAAACGGATTAAGGAGCACTCCCATCTGGAGGCCTAGCGCAAAAATTATGCACCCAAGAAGGGGTAGGTATTATGCAAAGACAGAAGAGGGTTTCGTAGAGCCTGATTACTGGGGAAAGGTTGGCCGGAGAGGCTGCGAACGACCGGCGGCCTAGCATGGGGCTTATGATAATGCTTTGAGACTTGGAAAAAGACGAAAACCGGACGATGCGTGAGCAGACCCTCCACCAGATGATCTGAAGACCTGGCCACGTTGGCGGGGAGTCGCTGGATAAACAAAGCAAAACATAGACATTTACATAAAGGCACATACATTACTCCTAGCCCACACAAGGATACCCTGTGCTGTTGTGGGAAACAGAAACACCCACATCACAAACATGTAAACATCCAGTACTTAGGTTTTTTTTTGTCTCCAGCTGAAATCCGAACCCGGGACGTCTTAGGATACATGATAGGCAGATTCGGTAACCGCTGCGCAACAGCGGTCGTAAAGGATATCGATGGCATAACCGTGGAAAACTTGGAAAATCATGGGGGAGGTATATGTCTTAAAATGACAGATGATGATGGTAAAAGACTAAATGGGAAAACAGTACTTGTCATCAGTCACCGGACTGGTTCATAAAGGACTGTGTGGCGGTTTAACAGTCTCAGACTCTCTCAAGCAAATATGGCACATATATAAATAGAAAATCTTGCCCTTTCCTAAGTGTATGCCTTTTAAGGATGTACCTTACGGGCCCTTTCACCCACCTTTCCTTGCTTCCTTCATCCCAAGCCAACGCAATATTCTTCCTTTCCTTTCCTTTCTCAATTCTAGTTTCTACATTATCTTTCAGTCCACAACGTTCTAAATATCTTTACTCTTGCGTATCCTGTCATTAAAAAATCTACACCACACCACATACTTGCATGCAACGACTGTCGAAGAAGCGAAAGCTGTCGGTAGGATGGTGGCAAGTAGCAGTGCAATGATTTTGAGAGAGGATATTGTAAGTCCATGTAAGCTACTATCACCATGGTCTTTTTAAAATCGTCCCATGATCTTTAGTTTTTCAATTGAGGCAATTCCACTAAGCACCGAGATGATTGCCCTAGTAAACTAATAAGCAGAATTTACTATCATAAACAAAGATAAAACGTTTGCTGGATGAAATCTGTCACACAGATCTGCTCATTTTTGTTCAAGTATATTCTTTTGTATATTGTTTTGTGTTTTCATGTGAAGTAAACTAAAATAACAACAAAAACATACAAATTTGCTATAATCTTGATCTGTAATTTCTAGGTCCACTCTAGCGTTAATGATCTGATTGGCGCCGGGTGTCTCCATAGAATCAATCAATTCCAGAGCAGTTCGGTCGCCGCAACTAAGTATGTACATTATTTTTCATTTTGGTGTCTGTATCTTTGTACATTTTCTTTGTTTCTGTCATTTTTCTGTTGGTCTTGATTTGTGTCTACAGTATGTTCCATACTTTGTTGCCCTAGTTTTTGGGAGGCCTGACATCCTAAGATACAGATCTTCGATCTAGTTTAGGACCCAGTCTGTCCACAAATTACTTCCACTGTGCCATATTGTGTCACATCTGTTGTAATTTATTTGTGGATAGAGAAATAAAGTTTATTTGTATTGTATTGTACATCTCGTGCTAGCCCCGCCAAGTCAACGAATATAGTTAAGAAAAATATCGGATCCGCAGGTGCGCGGCTTGATGGAGTGTTCCTGCGGTGGGCTGCACCAGACTCGACCGCTTTTCATATTCAACCCCTTTATTAGCGCGCGAAGAGTGCAGGTGATTGATGGGGGTCAATTCTCGAAGGCCTTTTTATTGATGGCCGAGATGAACAGTTTTTGAATATGACGTAAAAGATGTATGCGAGCGGAAAGGGAAGAAAAAAATATGGATAACTAGTTGTTCAAAAGATTCGGAGCTATGTTTGGCAGGTTTAAGTATATTTTCGAAAGATATGTATAATTTTGTAACTTAAAAAGTTTAGCAATTTACTTATCCTATTTTAGCACTTCTAAAAAAAATAATTATATTTACGTATCTAGTGATATGATTAGAGCGATGTCTGTACAAGTTATTAATTTTTATTTTATTTTTAGTTTTAAATCTTACTTTTAAATCGAACTTACTCAATAATAGTGGAGATAGTAAAATGCAACAATTACGGCCAATAACAGTTTTAAAATTTTATTTCAGATAGCAGATAACGGATAGTCTTCCGTCTGCGAAAAACTATATTATTTCATTACTGCTTGAGTTTTAGAAATAAATGCTAATTTTAAGCTGCTACAGATGACATTGATACGTTTTTGTGATTTATAGACGTCTTATAAGACAAATAAGGAGATTGTACAAAGTGTCGTCTTTTCGCGAAATTGAAACAATATCAGCGAGTTCAATCAGAGCGAATGCGAGACGTTTTTCCCAGTTACTTTATTCATGACATTACTTATGCATGCAGCAGCGAAAATATTACAAGATTTTAATGAAAGAAATATTAATTTTGAGGTAAGTTTTCTTTGCGGCGGTGGCGGGAGCAGCTGAATTAAGTTGGTTCGTATAAATACGCGTGGGGCGGGCGGCGGCGGCGACGGGCGCGTTTTCTAAAAGTGATTTTAAGGCATGGGTATTTACATGGAAAATGTGATGAAAATTGCATACAGACAATGTCCAACATACTTTCCAACGTAAATTTCCATCAATTTAAAGTTAAATAGATAGACATAGAGGAAAAGTAATAAATCGAACTCCGATGTCATAAGTTAGATCAATTCGACAATTTTGGTCCACCAAATCAGAAATCCAAAATTTATTTCAACGTAAAGAATTTACATTCTGTTTCTTGAATGTCAAAGTACTTTTAATATTAGGCGCTGCCTTGGGGCCGAATGTAGCGGGAAAAAAAGCAGTGAAAAAAACTCTGACCATCTTTTCTCAAATCACTAAGCTGGTACGAAAATCTGTACATCTAAGAAGCTCGTGACCCATGAGTGCAATCAACACTTGCTATGTCAAAATAATAATAGCACTGATTTTCCTATTTAAATATGGGTTGTCTGGGTAATTTGATGCCGAGCAGATATGGTTAGAAGACTCTACAAACGGTGTAATGAAGTAAACATTTGACGTGGGAAAAAAATTCCATGAAGAAATTTATGTAGAAATAGCAACTTATTAGAGTAGGAGAACCAGTTTTTTTTTCCGTTATATGTCTCTCTGAACGCGTAGCTCAGTTTTTGTTTGGTCTGTTTCTGAAAAAAATGAATGTGCTGTTTCTTTCTTAGCTTCTGATGTACTAATTAAACATTTTGTTTTCACTAGGAATCAAAATATTTTAATCGAACTATCGATTCTCGAGCTACTTACCCTCCCTCCGAATTCCCTCCGAACTGATGGATACTAGGGAAAGATCAATGCTGGAGTGTACCACACTACATTCGTACTTTACTGCATATTAAACGTTATGTCATCATCAACCCATTATGTCCCACCGAGGCGCACGGGTCTCTTCCCTGAGGAAGGTATAGGCCATACTACACCACGGGGGCCAAGTCCGGATTGGTGGAAGCTTGTAAGACCAGTAGACTGGTCTTACTGTCAGAAGTTTTCAAGCCGCCCTAAGGCCTCTGACTTGGCTTAACGACTCTCATCTATCGACGGCAGCCGATACCAACTGCTTAGCGTGCCTTGAAAAGCACGGAACCGCTCGGAAAAATGCCACTAGCGTTAGTTATAGAACGGTCGCCCATCCATGCACTGAGCGGGCCCTATGTTGCTTAACCTTCGTGATCGTTTACGATCACTCAGGCAGACGGGGCTACTAGCGATTCTCGCTTTACACGTACACGCTGACTCCAGCGTACCACACTATATTCGCACTTTACTGTATATTAAACATTAGGTATGTAGTGTGTTAATATTATGTCAATGAAAACTTGTTCAATGACGATTCTGCTTTCTGGTGTTCTGCCAATGTGCAGTCAACAGCTTGACAACCTTCACGTTTTGGCGGTAACGTCGCCTTGTGCCGTGCACGCTTATAAGTGTTGTCGACCGCATTATGCGCCTTTTACACAAGGCCAATAGCTGAGACAATCCAGTAAGCCAGTCCAATATTGTCTTCGTGAGAATAGAGCCAGCAAAGGTAGTTCGAGGACGCGAGTCACGCGCGACAACGCCAAAAGTCGCGAGAATTTGACAGTTAATGTACTGGAAAGTCGCGACTTTTGACGTTGTCGCGCGCGACTCGCGTCCTCATACTACCTTTGCAGGACAATGCATTGGATTGGCCCAAGCCAATGGATGAAGCCAATCCAATGAAATATAACGATTTCGAATATTGTCCTGTTGTCCTGGCTTACTGGATTGTCTCAGCTATTGGCCTCGTGTAAAAGGCCCATTAGATTCATTATACTTGTTTCGCTTTTCGCTTCCTGCATGACCTGTGTAAGTGTAAATAAATAATTCATCCCTGACACTAGCAAACTGGGCGATATATAGTAGATTCGCAATAATAAACATAAGTTTCCTCTCAAAGCGAGTTCCATGAAATGGCGATAAACATATTCAAATGCGCCGTCGAAAACAGTTCGGCCGTAAAAAATATGAATACGATTCGCTTTAAGAAAAAGTTTTCCTCGTGCCAAATGAAGCATATTTTCACTGCCCGTCTGCCTGAATTCACCTTTTGAATTGAACCTTGTCCGTGCCATATTCATAACTTACCAACCCTGCTAAGGTTTAAGGTTTAAGATATTTATTTCTCAAAAAAGATTACATAAATCCACTTACTTGAGAAACAATTAGTTAAGTAGGTAACAATTCAAAATATCGACAGACAGTTAGAATTTAAACAATAATAGGGGGTAGTTCTTATACCCTGCTAACTATGTCAACTCCATTTGCGGTGCTTTCTAAGAATCAGAGACATTCTCAAACAGCTAATTATCATCATTGTATTAACAATAAAATAAAATAAATAAACTCACGCCCGTTATTTCGGACGGGGTAGGCAGAGGCATCAATTACTAGAACTGAGCCCACGTTTTGCCGAGTTTAATAAGTCCCAACAATCAATTAACAATCTGTATTTATAATCGACCTTAGGCATTTTCTTGCCGAGTGAACGGAGTGAAACTGACTAGGACAATTATAAAAAGACTTCTTAAAGCGCCTCTCCATCACTGGAGGTTGGCATTCAGCTCTTTAAAACGGTCTCTGTTCAGTGCAATCCTGAACAGCTCCTCCGCAGTTTTAACACCGATTCATTCTTCGATGTTGCACTGCACAACCATGGCATCTCTCTCCTGCCCGGCCGAATAAATAGACGAATTTAACTATGATACATAAATCCTGCGAAACCTTTATTTACGAGTATAATTTAGTCGTGATTATAAATATGCAACAAAAAATATAATTACAGTCCAAAATAACCCCAATTGTGATGTTTAAATGTTTGTGATGTCGTTGTTTCTGGTTCCCACGACACAGTGTATCCTAAGACCTTTACACTTACACATCCAACAAGAAGCAGCCAGTGCTGCCTTACGGCTCCGCACAACCGGACTATGGAAACAAAACAACCATCTTTCGCACTCACAAATCTTGTCGGCCGCTATTTCGGATCAGCCAATGATGGAAGCGGTGTGCGACAGGATACCTCAAACCTTTACTTTCGACAAGAAATACAAGGTACATTTACAAGAGGAACTAGTCGACTACTCAGGTATACATGAAGTCAGAGTTTATACGGACGGCTCCAAAACCGAAACAGGAACGGGCGCGGGAGCCTTCTCCAATGACCTAAACATAAAAATATCTACAACCCTTGGCACCTTGAATACAATTTTTCAGGCAGAGTGCATCGGTATAACAAGAGCAGTCGCGCTGTTGAATACAAGAAATGTACAAGACTATGCCATACGCATAGTCTCGGACAGCGCCTCAGTCCTAAAAGCACTTAATAGCAATGTCACAAACAACAGCCTTATACTAGAGTGTCACCACGAGCTGGATAAGCTGTCGACATACAACCGAGTCACATTACAATGGATAAAGGGTCATAGCGGCTCCTTGGGTAACGATGCTGCGGATGAACTCGCCAGAAGAGGCTCGGAAACTAAAGTGCAAGGCCCCGAACCCCTGCTACCACTCCCTTACAACCAGTTTAGGAAATGGTTGAGGACACGAACAGAAAATCAGCATGCTGAACTCTGGAGAACAGAAACGAAATGCAGACAAGCCAAGGAGGCTTTACCAATAATCTCAAAACGTCTCTCACGTAGCCTGATTCGTCTAAAAAGATATGATCTGCGCAGAGCTGTGGCAATACTAACAGGCCACTGCTCACTGAACAGACACTTCCATAACATGGGACTAACCGACAGCCCGCTTTGCCGGGGATGCCTGAAAGAAGAGGAAACACCCGCCCACGTGACCATCTACTGCGAAGGCGTGGAGAAACAACGGACCGCCACCATTGGGACGCTGGGAACCCTTCAGGAGGCCTGCAGTGACATCAGAGCACTGCTGGCCTTCTGGAAAGAGATAGGCTGGCTGGAGTAAGCTCACAGCCCTGCTACGTACAATGGCCCAACTATGAGGCCAAGTGCGGAAACCCTAAGCCAAACTAACATCCTAGTTTGGGGCCAGAAGCAATGTATGTGCCTGTATGTAAATGTTTTATGTATAAAGAGCAAAACAAATGGTACAACGGATCCGAACCCCGCCGTTACATCGTTGGCATTATTCAAAATATCTTTAAGCGTACTCGGAAAGAGGCGCCTTAACTTTTTATACACATTTTGGCGGCCAAATGAACTGAAACTGTCTCGGAGGTTCCAAAAAACCTGGCTGATTTGGGTTTTTGGAGATCCGGGGAGATTATTGAAAACTGCCGCTAAGCTTACTATGTTGGCTGAGAAATAGACAGAGAATACTTCATTGTAGGTACGTACATTTAAAAGAAACTTATACAGTTTTTATTAACTTCTAGCGGACTCTAACATAAGGATTTCTCTAACAAAGGCCTAATTATGCTAATTCTATCCTGAATCCAAAACATAGGACGATTGTCTGATAATCTGATACACGATTTCAAGAATTCCCTTTAGAAGTTATTGTATGTGTGGATTTGGTTGCACCTTATAGAGTCTATAATAATAAAAATAACTTCCACACAACACAAATACTTGTTCGGGTCCCAAACTAGGATACCCTGGGCTATGGTAGCTAGGCAAGGACAATACAAACATGGAACAACAACCAGAGTGAGGTCATTTGTACAAAAGTATGGCGGCCTCCACTGGAAATCAAACCCATTATCTTTGGCACCTCTATCTTTTGTTTATTATCACTGTATAATATTTTAAAGCACTAACTAACAAACAAAATGGAAGAAGAAACCCTTACATTCACTGTCAAACATTACGTTGAAGTAAATAACAATAAAACGCATCGAGACGCGAAAATATTAATAAACATTCCCTTTTCCGCCGGAACCGTAACAACTTAATAAAAGCCTACACCCTTGACTGCCGTTCTATTGTTTTTTTTATTCGCCGTCTTGGCTAAATTCCTTCGTCGTATGTAAATTCGCGCCGTGGGGGGCGCAATTCGGTACTTGTGAGGGTTCAGGCGCGTACGCAGAAGCTAGAGATTAGGGGGTCTTTAAGAAGCACTGTAGCTTTATAATTTTAATGTTATTTTATTGTTTTAATCGTATTTTTTTCGAAATCACTTAAACAGAAAATTTTGAGTCTATTTCCTAATCGCCGCCAAATGTTAAAATGTCAACCTACTAGAGCAGTCCCCCACTATACAGACTATAGTCTAGTGTGGGGGTCGCCGGTAAACACTGTCATAGTATTCTTAGCATAAACCTATTAATTCTTACTTAGCATAAACCTATTATATGAGAAATCATATTCTATGTAACATTGTGTAAAGTGGTTTAAATAAATGTTTTTTTATGTTTTATTATCGAGTCCCGGCTGGAGGAAAAAAAAACCCCAGTTTTTGGATGTTTACATGTTTGTGATGTCTTTGTTTGTGGTTCAGACCAGACTTAATGAATAGGAATATAAAAAAAATTTAAATATACGTATACATAAAACATAAACATTTACATAGAGGCACATACATTGCTTCTGGCCCCACACTAGGATACCCTGTGTTGTGGGAACCAGAAACAGCGACGTCACAAACATGTAAAGATCCAAGACCTGGATGATTTTCTCAACCACCGCCCATAGGGACCACTGAATCCCTAGCTCCAGCCCTGTACCGTAGCTCTGCCCACCCCAACAGGGGCAGCGCGTAATGATGTAGTGAGATAACGACGTTGTTCCTCGAGATGAGTTATTGGTCGCGCTAAACTGCACGCTTCATGCGCTCTACGAGTGTTTTGTGCACGCCTTTTTAATAAATGTCACTACGACAAAAAATAACTGTTTGTTTTTGGAGGATGGCGTATACCAAGACGAACACCAAACCAAAATGAACCCATACATTCATACGACGACCTCTGTGGCGACACAGGGTAACCTAGTATGAGGTCAGAAGTAGTGTATGTGCCTGTATGTAAATGTTTATGTTTATGTTATCTCCCTTTAAAATGGCTAAGCTTTGTGATGGCTGACCTCTGCAGGATGGTCGCGAACGGGTGGGGCTCTGGCCGGATTATAAATGTTTTTCCTACTTTTATAAGAAAATTAACCGATGTTTTGGCTTTTACAGTTAATGATGGTCATCGTGGAATCTTATCATATAAACAGCTAGTATTAGGTTTGAGATGATTTGAGAAAAGAAGGTCAGAGTGGAGTTTTTTTCAGCTGCCCTTTTCTCTAAGGCAGCGGCTAACATTACAATGAGATGCAGCAAACAGAATGTAAATTCTTTACGTTGAAACATCTTTTTTGTTTCTGATGTTTGTATCTCACCCATAGAAAAAAGATAAAAGTTAATTAAGATAAAATGTTTCCCGATCGTCACGGAACAGCAAACACTTGTAGGCTTGTATAGTACTTTTCTCAAATAATGTGCGGAGATTTAAATTAACAATTACTTTTCAAAATTAATGATGAAAAACAATCATTTTTCCCGCATTAAAATATTATTTCGGTTTTTTATACACGTCTTTTGATTTGCAACCCAGTTCGAATATAAAAAAAATATTTTTGATAAGTTATCTCCTAAGTTTCCATGTTTACTTCAAAGAATAGAGAATCGTTCCATTTATTTTAATTCCATGACAGATATGAGTTCACGATTTATTTTGCCGTTAATTCACGACAGTATGGATTTTCATTCTACCTTTGACGGACGCTGCTTGCATGTATTTGGCCAGTACATCAATATCGATTAATCTCGAAGAAGATGGTTTTTATTGTTATTTTTTTCTTTTCAAAATAAAAAAAACAATTACACAATTTCGCCAATCTGTAAAGCAGTTTCTTGGTGAAGCGCTCTATCTCTATAAAATATATTACTCCATGATCGCCAATCTGCGTCAGAAAAAAATAGGCTTTCCTTTAGGCTTATTTTCTCCCTTACGCTAACGCCATCTTTATCCACAAAATTTATTTTCTAGTTGTAATTCAGTTACTCGCTTTACGTTAAGTTCCTTAAAGAAGAAACAAACAAAACAACGACTTACCTCTCAGCCGAATTAATTTGAATAATTCCTCGGATTTTTCCAACGAACTCTCGAAGGGTGTTTCTTCCGTGGGCACTGCCAGATATATTCTAACAAAAATAAAAAAGCTGTGATAGTGGAAGAACCTAAAACAAAATTGTGCTTTTTACTGAAATTAAATGTTTACGTTGTACGTTTATGTGTTGTGTGGTGAGGCACACCATTTTACTACGTAAATAACAATGAAGTACATCCAGAGTAGCCCAGCGGATGAGTAAGTTGAAGTGGCAGTGGGCGGGGCATATAGCACGCACAACTGGCAGTTGTTAAGCCAAGTCAGAGGCCTTAGAGAGGCTTGAAAACTTCTGACAGTAAGACCAGCCACTAGTCTTACGAGTACAAGCCTCCACCAATCCGGACTTGGCCCCCGTGGTGGAGTGGCTTATACTTTCTTCAGGGAAGAGAACTGTGCCCCTCGGTGGGGACAAAATGGGTTGATGATGATGAACACTCCAGAATCAGAATCATTGACATTCTTATATTATACAAAATTGGATTGCTGTAAGTGTCATTAAAACTCGAGAGCGGCTGGACCTATTTCGTTGCATTTTGGTTTTTTATATTTGAGAAATCCCAGGGAAGGTGGGGAAAATGGTGAGAGCGTATGGAAGGGTTATGAAAACTTTGGCGGTTCTAAGTTTGCCAGGGTAGTTAGAAACTAATAGGCTTAAATTAGTTCATTCCATGTTCTACCTTATAAGAGAGTATAAAATATATTCATCCAAACACGCAATGACTATCGTAATGTCATTACAATTATTAGGGGCGTATTTGACGTTCACATGAGTCATCAATAAATTCAAATGTCACTTAACATACATGTTTCTAAAGTTAATTAGATAAATATTTTTGACATACAAGAAGTCGTTGATATTCTAATAGCATTAATTGTCAATTAACATTTCCTGAACTCAAGGTCTTTAATGTCATTGGGATTTTTACTCCCAATGGTAACTTGGGAGAGTTAATAAGCATAGTTATCCATTCCGCGACAGGCAGTAGGTACTCAGCATTTCTACACGAATCGTTGTGAGATCGTTATTTCTTCCCTCAGGTTAGTTCTAGTTCATTTCGCAACAATATTTCCCCCGCCATCAATCATGCCCGCGATAAATAAGGGCCGGCCAGGGAGACGCGCTCGACCGAAGATAACGCGAGGTACAGTCGACAGCGGCTCGGGTTTTACTTATTTGCTGCAAATTGACCCGTAACGTAACGTAACGTATCTATTGGTCTAACAAGATTTCGTCAAGAACTGACAAGAACTCGCTAAGCCAAGTCAGAGGCCTTAGGGCGGCTTGAAAACTTGTGACAGTAAGACCAGCCTAGTCTTACAAGCCTCCAGCAGACTAGGCCCCCCGTGGTGGAGTATGGCCTATACCTTCCTCAAGGTAAAGACCCGGGTCCCCCGATGGGGACATAATGGGTTGACGATGATGATGATTACAAGAACCGCAGGTTTGCTAAAGGTCATTCGAATTGTGGCGTGGTGTCCGGCTCACTTATTTCCCATAAGAATTTTTAGTATAATTTTTAGTGGGCCGAGTGACTCAACATAACGATGTTTTGTGGTTCTTTTGAAGATCGTAACACAGCTGATTAATCTAGAAATAGCCACTTTCATACACCATACGATTCAAAAACATTTGACAAAACTCCCATCGGGTGCCATTCAGACAATTTTCACGAGGTTTCTGAACCTCCAACATTTTCTTCCCAAAGAAGACCACTTGTGAAAACAAATACAGCCATTGAAGAGCTCAAGAAGACACGATTTTTCGTTTAATTCCTGAAGAGGGCCCGCACCCTCGCATACATTAGACGTTGTTTGTTTTTGGTACATTAACATTTTTATTACTTAACTGTATGGATGGAATCACTTAGAACGGAACGTTAGAAAAAAATTAAGGTTGTCATGGCAACACCAATATTAAAATGGCGGCGGCGGACGACAGGCGTGCTGAAATGTGAAAGAAAAATAAATGATTTTTTTTATGATATTTTATAATGATTAACGATGCGTATACATTGAACGGGTCTGATCACGATGTTTACTTAATTAAATAACAAAATAATGCACGTACTACGATTATCATTTTTACTTAGAAAACTGCAAAGAATATCAAAATCGTTGTCTGTGCCACGGACGTTTGGTAGCTCTGTGGACTTGACGAAATATTTTATTCATTCTACTTTTAAAACATCGCACAAAGGAAAGTCGCAAAACGCCGAAAATCTGCCCAAAGCCACGGCTATTTACACGAAAGGCATTTAAGTTCAAAAATCACATTACAAAGTTTCCGGAGCTTTTGCATCGCCTCGCATACATTACCGAGGTGTGAACGAGACTGGGACTCAAGAGACTTACTATGCGAGCCATCTCTCCTTTTTCTCTGACCCACACACACCACAGAACTAATAGGTAATAATAACGTCGACACAGTACAATCTCTTGTTTTGATCCTAGAATTCCTTACCCTGTGGTATGGTAACCAGGAAAAGGACTTCACAAAGTTGGAAGAAGATGCGATCTCTTCCAGACAACCTTATGATGAAGAGGACTGAAAACAGATGATGGTGTATCCACCTATCGGTAGCAATAATAATAGCAATAATAAATTAGTAATATTTGTTACAATTTTAATAAAAATTACCTTCCTCAAGGAAGAGGCCCGTGCCCCATCATCATGGGTTGATGATGATGATGATGACAATAGGCTAGTTTCCCAAAAAAATGTAATTAGTCCGTCTTTTAGATTATTCAAAAATAAGGGACACGTATTTTTTTATTTGTAAATTAGACCAAAAATGACAAAGATATAGCCCATTAAAGTTACGTGTGACGTCACGCCGTGCTGCATTTTGTAGCACTGAGTGACGTCACACGTAACGTCAATGGGCTATATCTTTGTTATTTTTTGTTTAATCGAAAAAAGAAAAAATACGTATCCAATATTTTTTTATAATCTAAAATACGGACTATATAGAATTAAATTATTTTGACCCTGGAAACTACCCTATTTTAATAATAATATCGGTCGACGAATAATACGACGATTGATTCGAGAATTATCTTTATTCCACTTTCATAATTTAATTACATTTTACTAAGAGTTATTCATCACTCTTAATCACACAAAATCAATATCACTTCTCCAAATAGCAACGTCACTGTAACGCACGTCCGTTCTCTCCGACGTCTGAATTCAAGAAGAGCCCGATAGTGTTGGCGACTGACTTTTATACCACCGACTTGTCAAAAGTGACAAGTCGTGAATCGAGTTAACGAACGAGCTACTTATTGACGAGAAGTGACGTACTTATTAATAATTAAATATTAGACGCTTTTGCGGACTACTAGGAACTACATGTTGGTCGTAAATAATCATTATAACCTCTAAAAAGTTAACAGTCGGCCGTCCTGCATTTTTTTTCACGACCTCGTGACAATTTGACTAGAAATTACTAAATCAACATCTAAACATTTCATCAAATCATGATATTCCACACAAAATTAAATTTTAATAATAAGTACGTAAAACTAAATTTAAATCTAGTCTTTTAGTGAGTGGAACTCCTGCATGTTTCCATCACTCGCTTCTGGCTTAGAGATCCTACTTGTCTCGTACCAGTTTTCTTAAAACTCGATTTTCATATTTGGTATCATTGAAAAGACATAAGTTTCTCTTTGTCTACATTATTACTCACAGTACATTTATTCTTAACCAATAACATTATTTTTGCCTCGGAACTCCTTCATGTTTCCTCCGCACACAATTTATTATGTAATCATCGTGTTTATAGAAACATATTATCTATATATAGTTAAACTGTAAACACTACATTTTATTTTCCTTCATATAGCACTTTTGTTTAATTTAACAATGTTACTCTGTAAATCATCTCTTAACAGCATGCACAGTAGTTATTTAACTTAATTTAATTCTTTGTTATTATTATCTACATTTTTTCATTGTTGTCAGTGTCACCAGCTCCACAACTATCATCGTGCTCACTATCATCAGCAGTTCTAGTAAAAACTAGCCAGGGAAACATCTTATCCACTGAGATGATACTTTTAAAAGGTCTATTATTTTTTCTCGATATGGGAGTGTCTATGATCTCATACCTATCATGATCCAATACCTGAGTGACACGATATGGACCTTGATATTTCGGAACTAACTTTCTACTTTGACCACTAGAAGGGACCTCTCTTTCTATTCTAACTAATTCACCTACTTGAAACTTAACTTTTTTTCTTTTCTTATCGAATCTTTCTTTTTGTTTAACTTGACTTCTCTCTACATGATTTGTAACTTCCTTTCGTATTTTCTCTAGCGTCTGCTCATTTACATCCTCATCTAAAATTATATTACTACGTATGCAAGCATCGCCAGTACCAGATAGATTTAAGCCGAATAATGCCTGTGAAGGAGTTTTTCCTGTTCCTTGATTCAGGGTGTTGTTTACTCCCCATTGCACTTCGGAAACTACTTCGTCCCAGGAATTTTCCGGCTTCCCATGATTTGCTGCCGTCAGAGCACCTAATATAGTCCGGTTATAACGTTCCACTTGCCCATTGGCTCGAGGTGTGGCTACGGCATTCATAATGTGTTTTATCCCTAGCGAAGACAAATACTCTTGGAAACGTTTTGAAGTGAAACCACTGCCTCGGTCCGATATAACCCTTTTTGGAACCCCAAATGTGTGAAAATATTGTTTAAGTGCATTTATTGAAGTGGTTGCTTTCGTATTTTTAACAGGTACCAGAACAATAAACTTTGTAAATGCTTCAACAATGACAAAAAGGTAGCAATTTCTTTTTCTACTAGTTACAAACGGACCAAGGTGGTCGAAATGCACGGTATGGAAGGGACGATCTACTTTAGGTATCGGGTGTAACTCACCGGCCTTTTTGCCACCTTGACCTTTAGAATGAGCACATTCCAAACAACTTTCAACATATTTTTTTGTAAACCTACGCATTTTGGGAAACCAATAGTCATTCTTAATTTTGTGCAAAGTCTTATCAAAACCAAAATGACCAATGTCATCATGATTGGCTTTTAAAATGTTCCATCTGACGCCTTTAGGGACAACCCAACGTTCTCCGTCATCAGTCTTGCGATAGAGTAACCCTCTTTTTTGAACATAATTAGTTTTGATATCCATCACATTGTCAAACTCTTTATTACCGAGAACTTTGATAATACGTTGTATTTCAGGATCATTCTGTTGAACAGTGGACACCCAATCTACAGAGAGACTCAATACATGAAAATTTGTTTTAAAGGTATCGTGAGGCTCTATCAAAGGGGGTTCCACGGGGTTTCGACTCAAAGCATCGACATGCTGCATTCTGTCACCTGCCCTATACTCTACTTTAAAGTCATACTCCTGCAAAGCGTTCCACCATCTAGCCACCCTGGGAATCATGTCTCTTTTTTCAAAGGTTGCTCTAAGTGAGTTACAGTCTGTTATTATTGTAAAATTTAGGCCCAACAAATAAACTCGAAACCTTTGCAGTGTACAAACCACGGCTAAGGTTTCTAAATCATAAGACGTATAGTGTTGTTCTTCTGGGGATGTTTGGCGGCTATAAAATGCCACTGGTCTGAATGGTACGCTTGTATTTTCTCTTTGCAACAATATGCCGCCCAAACCAATTTTACTTGCGTCAGTGTGCACTTGAGTTTCAAAGGCTGGATTGTAAAATGCTAGTACAGGCCTTTGAACCAAGGAATTTCTTAGAGTCAGGAAAGCATGTTCTTGGCTTTCACCCCATTCCCATTTGGAATCCCTTTTTAATAACTGAGTTATTGGTCTAGCGATTAGGGAGAAGTCTTTTACAAAGCGCCGAAAGAAACTAGCTAATCCAATAAATTGTCTAACGGTGTGCTGGTCTGTAGGTGTCGGAAAATTTTGAACTGCATTAATTTTTCTGCTACCTGGTTTGACACCGTTTGCATTAATTTCGAAACCCAGGAACTCGATAGACTGTTTGAAAAAATGGCACTTCGACAATTTCAAAGTCAACCCAGCCTTACGGAATATCTCAAGCACATTGCGCAAGTTGTCCAAGCCTTTGTCTATACTGACAGATGGAACCACAACATCATCCATATATGCAAAAGCATTGTGAAATCGAGCATTACCTAGTATTTTATTAATAGTTCGCTGAAAAGTCGACGGAGCATTAGCTAGCCCAAAAGGCATCCTATTAAATTCAAAGTGGCCATCAGGTGTTATAAACGCGGTAAGGTGTTTTGAGGAGTTTGACATTGGGATCTGATAATACCCCGATGCTAAATCAAGCGTAGTATAATATTCAAAGCCTGCTAAGTTATCAATTTGATCTTCTATTCTCGGGATTGGGTAGTGTTCCTTGATGGTTTTTTTGTTAAGTGCTCTATAATCTATGCATAGACGACTTTCCCCGGTTTTCTTTTTTATCAAAACAATAGGAGATGCATAATCGGATTTAGACTCAGCTACAATGCCATAGGTCTCTAGATCTTTGATAATATTTCGTACAGATTCTCTTTCTGTGTAAGACATTCTATAAGGTCTATACACGACAGGAGCCTTATCATTCAAGCGGATTTCCATTTCAGTGACATTTGTGCATCCTAGCTCCTTAGTGGAAAACGCGAAACAATCTCTAAACTCATTGAGCAATTGAACTAATTTTGAAAGAACTGCTGGATCTAACGATTGATCTACTGAAATATCAATCTCATCAATCAACAATTTATTTTGGTCGCACCCCTCTTCGATTAAGTTAACCTCGAATACATCAACCGGATAAGTTCGAACCAGTAGATAATTTTTAGGTAGCAAGAACTCTCTATTAGGAAAACCCCTTAACATGAGGTGGCCTCTACCGTTAACAACACAACAAATGCCTTTAAGCACTTCGTATTCTTTCCTCGGCTCTTGACGTAAGTTTTGTTCAATCACTAAATCACCGGTAAAATTAGGAACAGTGTAGACTTCTACTTTACATAAACCTTTTATTATAGTATCGTCTTCAGTATAAACCAATATTTTTTGTTGGCGATCAAGGAATTTTGAAGTAATTCTTAATGTTTTATTACTTTTATAAATAACCACTTGGTCTTGTTCGGTAAAAGTCTGCCCAAGGAGCAAAGGTACCTTGAGAACACTATCACACACTACAAAAATAAGAGTTTCAGCATTAGCCGTATCCACTGAGATAGACGCTTTGAATTTGCCCACTACTTTAACGGTTCCATCCCCAAAACCCCTTAATATTGGGAGATCACTGGTGTCGAAAGACTTTATTAATGTTTTTGCAACAGACTCCTGTATCAAAGTGCAGTGACTACCTAGATCTACATAACATTCAAGTTCCACCCCGTTGACTATGGCTTTCTTAAAGTATTTGGCATCTTTGTTTAAATTCTTATTGGTTAGTCATAAAACAGATTTTTCATTTTGCTTATAATTTTGCTCTTTCCGATTTGGACAGCCTGCTCCAAAGTGACCCAACCTAAAACAGAACTCGCACTTTTTGATAGGCAACTTACACCGAAAACTCGGGTGACCCTCTTCTCCACAATTATAGCATTTCATTGTTGACTTAGGCTTTGTTTTAAAAGACGAAGACTGGTCTACAGTCAAAGCTGAAGGCTTGATTGGTACTTTTTCAGGGCGTTTAATAGACTTAGCATTTCGTAGATACACAAGCAATTTATCGGGGTCGGTAAATTGAACAGCTTCAGCACCCATGCGTACTGACCGATCTTCGATCCCGAACAAAATACAATCTACCGCCTGTTTGCCAAAAATCTTGCATCGGTTTAATAGAATCAACTTCTCGTAAAAGTATTCCTCTAATGAATCCCCATATTTTACTTTAAAGTTAAGCATTTCTTGTAAAACTTGCCCGTAGTTTTCGTCACAGGGAAAAGCCATTTTTAACTTACGTTGCCATTCATCCCAAGAAAAAAGCAAACTAGGTAAAGCCTGGTACCACCTCTGAGCAAGGCCTGCCAATTTTGGAAGGGCGTAATGCATAATTTGGCGTTCGGACCAACCGTAGATACTTGCACACTCATTAACTTTTGACAACCACATTTCTATAGTTTGGTTACGCTTTGAAGGGTCAAACTCAGGGACAGCATTATTAAGAACAGGATACTTTTCAGATTGCTTGGAATTGGAGCTAATGACGCTGACAAACTCTTTAAGTAAACTCGTCATACCCTCATTCTTACTAGCTAGATCATTACTTTTCCTTTGTCGGCTACGTGATCTTTTTGCGCACCCGTGGCGACTCCAAGATCTTCGATTATTACCACGTACCTCCTGTTCTCCTTTGATGGGACTGCGTGAGCGAGGCAGGCCGACGCCACGGCTGCATGACGGCTGCGGGCTCGCGCAGCGACTGCGCGATTGCCGAAAACTCGCCCGACGACTGCACGGCCGCTGCGGGCTCGCATGGTGACCGCGTGTCTGCTGCGGGCTCACGTGGTGACCCCGCGACCGGCGTGGGCTCACGTGGTGACCCCGTAACCCCCGCGGACTCACGCGATGACTGCGCGGTTGCCGCGGGCTTGCATGGCGACTGCGCGATCGCCGAGAGCTCGCCAAACGACTGCGCGATCGCCGCGAGCTCGCCAAGCGCCTGCGCGACGGCTGCCGTATTGCTCGGGGACTGCGTGACCGCTGTGAGCTTGCGCGGGGACTGGGCGACCGCTGTGGACTCACGCAGACTGGCAACGGCAGCTTTTGAAGGCTGCGGGCTGCCACCGACTTCTTTTGTAGAATCGGCGACATCAGTCCATCAGAGATGTTTTCCATTTCTGGAACGCAGAAAACATAATCGGACATAATATGTTTCATTACAACCTCCTTGAAACTTTTACAAATTATAATTTGAGAAAAGTATGAGTTATCTTGAAACACAGTTTTCATCTGCTAAGATATTACTATCTAAATATGAAATGGCTTTGTATCTATATATTTCGTTTAAAAAAAAAATGGGGACAAATTTTAAAGCATTTTAAAACAAAAATATGCTACAGCAATTATGTTGAGGCGGTATCCTTTTCATAAAAAATTGTATTTTAATTTCGTGAAGTGATAAATAAAGTCAGATTTATTTTAATCATTTATTCTATTTATTGTTCTGTCCACAATGTTACGCATGCAATTAAATATAAGACCTTTAATGAAAAAAAAAAGCTTTAAATTTAGTGGTTTCTCTATAATATGAATTTCCTATTTCTAACAAGCTTTGTGGATTCAAAAAGTTTTTTTTTTTAATACCTCTATCAAAAATATAAGTTTCATAAAGTTACTGACCTTTTTGTGAGCGTAGTTATCCCTGCTTCTGACCTAATATCGGTCGACGAATAATACGACGATTGATTCGAGAATTATCTTTATTCCACTTTCATAATTTAATTACATTTTACTAAGAGTTATTCATCACTCTTAATCACACAAAATCAATATCACTTCTCCAAATAGCAACGTCACTGTAACGCACGTCCGTTCTCTCCGACGTCTGAATTCAAGAAGAGCCCGATAGTGTTGGCGACTGACTTTTATACCACCGACTTGTCAAAAGTGACAAGTCGTGAATCGAGTTAACGAACGAGCTACTTATTGACGAGAAGTGACGTACTTATTAATAATTAAATATTAGACGCTTTTGCGGACTACTAGGAACTACATGTTGGTCGTAAATAATCATTATAACCTCTAAAAAGTTAACAATAATAATTTTTGGTACTATTCTTTCTACTCTCCTCATCAACATGGGTAAGCTGGAAGAAAATACTGTCTAGCATTACGCTCGCCTTTGCACAAATTTATTTAAGTGCTATCAAAAATGCTTACTCCTATTGAGGAGAAAGTAACAAAAAGGATGGTGAAGAAGCGGAGAAGACGAGAAATGCGACAGTCAGGATGGCGTTAGACTTTTCTCTGAGACAAGAGTATTTATATGACTCACTCTTTTTTATAAAAAAGACTATTTAATTTTGGTTGTTACATTATCAACTACTCGTATTTTAATCAGTTTCAATATTAGTAATGAGTGACCACTCATTACTAATACTTCATGTTTAATACTGACTGAAGATTCAAAGGCTATCGGTGAATTATTGCGAGTAATACAGTGGCCGGATGATTATTCAAATCCGTGGAATAATGTTTTCAGGCACAGGGCGACGGGCGTCGTTTTTGAATTTTAATACGGAATCTAACAAGTTTTCTCTCGTCAAAGGAGATCGGGCGACGCTTTAAGAGGCGGGCTTACGGGTAAAATGGACACGCGCAAAGATGCTATCGTGAGATATGAAAACCTGAAGTTTATTTTCGAATTGCCCGAAACCGATGTGCGTGCATGCAGCGACTAATGAATCTCGATAAAGCGAAAGTGATTTGTCAGGATCGTGGTAGGTGGTTATCCCTGGTTTAGGCCTACCCCTCTGGGATACAGGCGTGAGCTTATGTATGTATGTATGAAAACCTGAACTCTCCATTTTTAGAAAAGCCTGAATTTTTGGCATATCCAATCGTAATTTTAGATTTAACGAAGAAAATACAAAAATATTTATTCAGTCCTACAATGTGACAGTTTGAAATGCAGAAACTCACCAAGTAAGTAAGAAATTTATACAAAAGAACATTTTAAAAATTATAATAATGTTTTTAATTTCTACATTCCGACTGTGCATGACTTGAGAATTGACCTAGTATTAAGATCGTGCGTTTCGAATAAAGTAATAATAATAATAACTTGCACAAATCACTTGACCTGGCCCCAAACTAAGGCACCCTGTACAATCAGGCAAGGCCAATACAAACATAGAAAAACACCCAGACTGAGGCCACTTGTACAAAGGTGTCGAATTGAACCCACAATCTATGTTGCGGTAGGTAAGCGCCTTTACGGCTAGACCAACGACGCAGTCAGTAATTTGACATTTTATCCAAATACGTGTCTACTCCGTGAGTTAAATGGGCTGCGACCATTATGGCCCTTTTACACGAGGCCAATAGCTGAGACAATCCAGTAAGCCAGTCCAATATTGTCTTCGTGTGAATGGAGCCAGAACAATGCATTGGATTGGCTCAAGCCAATGGATGAAGCCGATCCAATGAAATATTGGATTGGCTTACTGTCCTGCCTTACTGGATTGTCTCGGCTATTGGCCTCGTGTAAAAGGGCCATTATACTCATGGTTCAAACTAGACGACAATCAGCCTTTCGGAGAACAATAGTAAAAATTAATTTCGGCATTAGCAATATTTCAACGTTACAATGTCAAAGTATTCACAGTACAAGCACTATAAATACTTTGATATTACAATGACTAGATGCCAGAGAAACCCCCAATGAAACCATTTCGTAACTTCAGTATTTTATGAATAGGTATTTAGATATGTATGTCAATTTTTTTTTTACATAGGGAAGTGTCCAAACTGCTCTTAAGTCAGCATCAACGCCGATCAAGCCGGAGTCCTTTGAGCGGCTGATCAAAGGCCGAGTGACCAGCCGTAATTAGACACCTTCAGGTCCTTCAAGCCTCGGCCCCAGAGGGGTGGCCAGGGAGACAGATCTAATATGATTAGCATAGCCAGCCGGAGTCTGTTTTTTCAGCCAGCAAGCTAGCTTTTGCAGTGACATAGAAACTACTCTAAATGACTAAGACAAAAGGAGTTTGTCCCATCGGTTTTATGGACAACCTTCAAGGTAATAGTTGACATCTGATGAAGTTTTAAATTATTAATTTTATTCCGGATACACTTACTTGATTTATTGTCGGAAGAGTCCGACCAGGGCCTCGATTCTGTCAGTGCATTATAGTACGATGACAGATACACGGTCGGGTCGCGTGACGTGATTTTTCGTACCATTGTCGCCTAGACTGTTTCTTACGCGTCCGCGCTTAGACTTAAAGCGGCAATGAAACTCAATCGCCATGTTCATTCCGTTGTCATTGTACTACAATACATTAACAGAATCTAGGTCCAGGTTTCGCTCTGATTCGGAGAGCTTAATCATCATCTTACAATTAATAATACTATAATGTTTAGTGCTTACGAAAGTTTTAGTTATATATTTTTTTTAAATATTTGGTCTTTACGAATTTTTGCCAACCACCAGCAGTGGGAAAAGTCCCAAAAAAGGACTTAGCGAAAATTTTCATTTCTTTTCCGCATAATTCACCGTTTTCCAGCTTTAATCTTGAGGAGCTATCAACTTTCGAGTCGGCATTAATATTTTTTTGGTCAGCATAATCTGCCTCACTACTACTACTACGTGTTCAGATACAGTTTTCCCATTGCAAGGACAGTTGACCACAGCTTTCTGCAGACTTCAGCAATAACCAGCTCGTTTGCCACAGAAATATGGCCCTTAAGCCCGAGATAAGCCCAGCGAGGCTCCAAGGGTCGGAGGCTGCGTAATGACGTCTTGATGCCGCAGACTTAGCGCCGCCGACCGCCGATCGCCATCACTGCCCTCTCTATGAAATATTTATGACAACTGCCATAATAACGACGCAGACGACGTCATTATACTTTGTGATAGGGGGGGCAGAGGCGGGGCGGAATTTCTGAACACTTCTTACCATTGCAAAGCTGACGACACCGACTCATAGGAAGTTGGAATTTGGCGCCCGATAATGCAAAGTGATTTTAAAATTCCAGCGGATCGGGCTGGGGCCACAGCGCAGCCGCACCCCGCCGTATTAACTTGTTAATTAGGTCCATAATACGACTTGCAGATGAGCCGCGTTGTTTAGTTGAATACGTAAAGAGGCCTTTTTTCCTGGGCGTGCATTGTCGACGGCAGCATTCGGGCACCGAGGCCGCAGCAGGGAGGCAGGGCGGCCTATATTGTATATCGCCGCCACCAGAAGTTTGCCTGTTCATAAATAAACGCGAACCGTATTCAACAGCCCTTGGTGCTGTATGCATAACGAATTTGAAGGAGGCAAACTTGGAGGCTCTGCTGGCTCGGATGGAGTATAAAATTCAGTAACAACATGGTGGAGGTTTTCATTCGCCGGCCCGCTGTCGGGGAAGACTCAGCTCCGTTATTGTAATTAACCTGGAGATAAACCGTGTCAATTAGTCCAGATAACCTTTGGCTGGCGTAGTGGTCTGTGGTCGTGCACGTCTCTCGTGCTGTGATGGTTCTCCAGTGTTGTGTGGTGAAGCGATGCAGTGGAGTGCAGTGGCGGCGGCGTCCGCGACGTGGCCGAGTGCGCGGCCGCCATCTTGGATGTCAAACTGCTCGTGTAAGTAGCCACCGCTAGGCGGCGCGTGTGTCGGAGTTGTATCGCAACGCCGGATGCTAATGGCGGATTTGTACGGTGCACATTTTAATTTTGAAATTTTTTTTTTACTTCTATGCAAATACATTTTCAGACGGGCTATGGAAACAGCTTTCAATTAGGTTGTTTTATAAACTGGTCTATGTTTGCGATATGTTGAAGTGTCTTAGCCCTTGCTGGAAGAGCATCCAGGGTCAGCTAGCACTAAAAACCGTTTGAGTCGGTAGACTGCACAATCTAAAATTCATCCATAGTACTATTAGCATATACCTATTCGTGATGCAACTTTTCGTAATAAAGCCTCCATTCAGAAAATCGCAGCCCAACAGCGAATTTCCATTTAAAATTGAACGTCACAACAGAGCTCGTCTGCGGCACTACATTTTGGCCCGCAATCCGTCGAAACTCCACCTCCGGCGTGTGAGCGGGGCGCTGACGGAGTGCTCTCGCGGATGACACGTCATTTTCTGCACCGCTGCTCCGCGGATCGTGCGGGCGCTGCGTGTAGCCCGCAGCTTTGCCCGCGAGTTTTCTTAAAAAAAGAGACTATGTCACTGGCTTTTGCCATACAGGCTCTTAGCTTAGTATTATCGTAGGCTTACGCATATCAAATTTTTTTTCATCATCATCATCATGATCATTCAGCCACAAGAAGTCCACTGCTCTACATAGGCCTCCTCCATGGATTGAGATCTTCTTGCTATAACAAAATCTCCACATGAATGCCTGAGGGGGTTTAGAAGTCAATTTACATTTTTCTTCTATGGTGACTTCTTCAAAAGTTTGAGTTGTCTAAATGTTTAACCCAATAGAGTGGAAAGTTACGGGGTTTTGGTTGGACCGGGGCCGGGGTTTGAACGCTTGGACCTCTTTTTTTTCTCACGCTGGGAAAAATGCGTTACGCATCTCCTTCCGTCAGGGGACGGAAGGAGTATGTGGGACTCCCCGGGAAAGTGGTTCCCGGTATACAGTCCTACGCTGCGTCCTAATTTTTTTGTTGTTCTTCAATCTACTCGTAGTAATCTGTGGATCTTCTTGCTATAACAAAATCTCCACATGAATGCCTGAGGGGGTTTACAAGTCAATTTACATTTTTCTTCTATGGTGACTTCTTCAAAAGTTTGAGTTGTCTAAATGCTTAACCCAATAGAGTGGAAAGTTACGGGGTTTTGGTTGGACCGGGGCCGGGGTTTGAACGCTTGGACCTCTTTTTTTTTTCTCACGCTGGGAAAAATGCGTTACGCATCTCCTCCCGTCAGGGGACGGAAGGAGTATGTGGGACTCCCCGGGAAAGTGGTTCCCGGTATACACACTAAACAACCCAGCGGCACTCCCTCTTCGCCTTGCTGACGGAGGTCTGGGAATCTGCTCGTATGGTATTCTGCCCTAACCGCTGCGCCACAGAGGTTGTCACTTGTTCCTAATATCTGAGTGTTTAAATAGCCCTAACTTTTAAGTACATAAGTATTATGTCTTTTAAAGAAAAGACAACCTGGCAAAAATGTTCTATTAGATGATAAAGTTACTATTGTGCACTTTTTTATTGTATGAAACGCGTACAATTGTAACTATTGTAAACTTATCTTCTTATATATATATAAAAGGAGAAGCTGACTGACTGACTTAGAATCAACGCAGAGCCCAAACTACTGAACCTAGGGGGTTGAAATTTGGCATGGGAGTTCCTTAGGGAGCCTAGGGGAGCACTAAGAAAGGATTTTTGAAAATTCATCCCCTAAAGGGGTAAAATGGGGGTTCAAAGTTAGTATGAAACTTTGCCGTTTTTGAAGTTATTCGAATGAAATTTGGTACGAAGGTTCTTCATTTAAAATTATGAAACACTTGTAAAATAGTTTTTTTAAAATAATCCCTTAAGGGGGAAAAAGGGGGGTGCAAACTTAGTATGAAACTTAGCCATTTTTGAAGTTATTCGAATGAAATTCAGCATGAAGGTCCTTCATTAAAAGTCATGCAACACAGGTAAAATATATTTTCAAAAATCATCCCTTAAGGGTGTAAGAGGGGGTTGCGAAGTTAGTATGAAAGCTCTTTCGCATGCGCTAAAAGTATCCCTATCTTATTTTCAAGCTCTTTACTCAACTAAAGCCCACGCGGACGTAGTCGCGGGCAACAGCTAGTAAATAAATAAATGTGAAAGTGAAATCAAAATCAAACTGGGACAAACTCACAGACAAACATTATGGAGCAGGCGTGGTTGCAGTACATGAACCGCAGGCAGGGCTCGTATATCAGGTGGATGGAGGTCGCGTACCGTGTGCTTATCCAATTTGCTCCCAACGCGTGTGGATGGGACGCAGATAGGCAAATAGAGTTGTCATAATCCGCGGTGACATGACTTCACACTGATATAAAGCTACGAAGTTATGTATAAGTTAACTGGATCATGTAGCATGATTTTATTTTGTGCTCTACGGAAATTGATGGTATGCGTGATTGTGATAAGCTTAGCTGTAAACATGACATTATGTCTAAATCACAATTACTCACAATACATACAAACAAAAGCTCACGCCTGAATTCCAGAGGGGTAGGTAAAGACCATGGAGTGTCACCTGCCACGATACTGACAAATCACTTTCATTAGTCGTTGCATGGACGCGGTACTTTTTATCCGTACGGACCCTATTACTGAGACTCCGCTGTCCATCCGTACGTCGCCAGGCTGTATCTCATGAACCGTGATAGTTGAACTGTTGAAATTTTCACAGATAATGTGTTTCTGTTGCCGCTATAACAACAAATACAAAAAACAGAATATACTAAATTAAGGGGGCTCCCAAACAACGAACGTGTTTTTTTTGCTCGGTTTTGCTAACGGAAAGGCGGCTCGCTAATACTTACCTGCTTGAAATAAAATTGTAGCTAACTTATGTTCCAGGTAGTTAACTAATAAATAACATTCTCCACTATCTCACTCCAACCCGCGGTGCATTAGGCCACGAACAATGGGCCGATATTTTCTACAATTAAAGCAAGTGCCTTAATAAGCGACTCGTATTTACATTTTCCCATTAGTCAGAACAAGGAACTCGAGAAAAACTATGTCGTTACTCGCGACTGACGTTTGCACGAGTGGGTAAAACCTTCAGAAGAAAGGTATAGGTACTTCTTATGTACGCAAACGGCTTAAGTCTGGCGTTGAGAGTGCAGCCCGCGCACGTTAAAGAGTATTTTTACTGCAATTCAGGATTATTATTCACTACCACTTCAGCTTTTGAAGACCTCCGTGGTGCAACGGTTAGAATATTTGCTTACCATGCGGGAGGCTCGAGGATCCCGGCTGGCAACAAAAAAACCCAGGTCTTGGATGTTTGTGATGTCGCCGTTTCTGGTGCCTACGACACAGAGTATCCTAGTGTGGGGCCAGAAGCAATGTATGTGGCTGTACGTAAATGTTTATGTTTAGCTATTAGTATGTAAAATATTAAAGATTTATTATATATTTATTATTATTTATATTTTTTATTATTATTATTATTTTCTCAGTTGCTCTTCGTACTTTCGTAATAAAATATTAGTAATCTGTCAGGATCGTGGCAAATGGCAGCCCCTGGTCTCCGCCTACCCCTCTGAGATACAGACGTGGGCTTTTGTACGTAATGTTTATTATTATTTTTCAATTTTCCTTCTACGGCCGGCGGCCATTGTTTTTTTCAAGACAGTGTCTACTAGCGTCAAGTGTCCGCGGTGTTACCAAATCGTGCAGCTTGAAAGGCTTGAAGTTGACAGTGGCAAATGGATCCGCAGTGCAGTGCGGTGGGCGTCGCGGTTTCACAAGACGAATACCCAACGTTATGACTTACTGTTAGGAGCTTTGACTTTCTAGGAGCTTATTTTGCTAACCTTTCTACAACTCATTAATACCCGGTCCCAATAACCTATCTACAGATAACTGACAGTTAACTGTCAACGCGATATTGAAATGTTCCGTTTTTCTTTTCTATTAAGTGGCCTATCACTAGTTAACGTTTTAACTGGTGGTAGCTGGTTGGTAGGTTATTGGGACCAGGCATAAATAATTAAACGAAAACTGAGGAGTAGCTGGCCGTGACACTGAAAAGCTCGGGAAGTCGATGCTAACAGTCAACGATATTTTGGGAGTTTAAAAACCCTAGAAGGATCTAACATAAGACAATCATCATCATCAACCCTGTCCCCACCGAGGGGCACGGGTCTCTTCCCTGAGGAAGGTAGGCCACACTCCACCACGGGGGCCAAGTCCAAATTGTTGGAAGCTTGTAGCTGGTCGTAATGTTAAATGTTTTCAAGCCGCCCGAAACCGGCGTGCGTACAAGATAAATAATGTCGATGAAGCGAATGTGATCTGTCAGATTTGTGGCAAGTGCTAGGTCCCTTGAATCTACTTACGTATCTGTCATATAGGTGTGAGTTTATGTATGTAGGTATGTTTACATTAATAGTCTCTGTCATCTCTGGCGAATATGCAACTGATCACTTAGTTTCAACAGTTACAATCGTCCAAATAGAGTAAGCAGACGGACGACATTTTCACAACGAAACCTTGGTTGGTCCGAACGAACTTTTCTGTAACTCTGAAGTCACGCTTACGACTTGTAAGGTGGCACTTAAAGAAACGGCTGCAAAACACGGCAGGTATTAATTAGAAGACTACTTAATTAGCACGTCAGTTGGACACCTAACGAACTTAAGCCACGTGAACAAAACTAGGCTCTCCAAAAGTAAGGTTATTTTTATGCACTCAATGTCGCTTTTTTCTTCAGTAACCGGAAGGCTCCAGAGTTGATGCAAATGCTACAAATTACAGGTCACCAGAAAGTGTGTTTGGTCCAAACGCTTTTACCTTGTTAGCGCAGTGGGCGTGGTCGAGTTTTGATGGGCGATTGTGTGTTGTTTCCTTTGCTAGGCAGCTCATTCGTTAGGGGACTGTGGTGATCAATAACTAATGTAACTGCAAATTACCTGATTCAGTATTTTTATATTGAAATGCTAGTAACACTTCACGCAAAGATTGAATCTATTCACATTTCCTTCCGCATTACTTTCCGGCTATTAAAGCTACAAGATTCTGCGCATTGACTGCAAGTAGCATAGCAAGCTGTCCTCAATCGTCAATCCTTCCAATCTCATCACATTCTCCTCTGATACCATAGATATCTCAAGGGAGATGGGACAACTTGTCTGTCTAATCTGTATGGAGTTCGACTGTCGCAAGTTCAATTCATGCACACAAGCACTATTAAATAAACACATCAAGAAACTTGCACATATTTGCCCATTCGCTCTAAGTGGTTATGTACACATGCATAGCTGTTACGTGTGTGTGTGTATGTACGCATATACGGACGAGGCGCACTTTATGCTGCAAGCACGCACGGAACTGCAGTGTATGCCCGGTAGGCTTACAGTGATCATACTCTTTGCGGTGATTACCCTGTCTCTTGTATTTAATGCTCAGAAGCGCTCGTAGCCTGGGCTGCGAGCAACATACGGCTCGTTAATTCCATGGATGGGACACCGTCTATGACTAACGCTAGTGGAATTTTTCCAAGCGGGGCCGCGCTTCGCAAGGCAGTTGGTGCCGGCTGCCGTCGATAGATGGCAGTCGCTAAGCCAAGTCAGAGGCCATAAGGGCGGCTTGAAAACTTCTGACATTAAGACCAGCCTCTAGTCTTTCAAGCCTCCACCAATCCGGACTTGGCCCCCGTGGTGGAGTATAGCCTATACCTTCCTCAGGGAAGAGACCCGTGCCCGTCAGTGGGGACATAATGGGTCGATGATGATGATGAGTCTGCTACCTTCTTCAGATGACAATTCATTCGGTGTCCACCCGTAATCCCTTTTTTCCAGCCCCAGACAGCCGCCTGATAAATCACCGCAGACCGAGCCTAGAGGTAGCCATAGCGGCGCTGTCTCTCGATCAGCGATTACCGGGCTACCGTGGGCCTGCTATTTGCGCGGAGGCGAGCCGCGCTGCGCGGGCGATAATGGCGGCCGGCGCCCGAGGCGTCGCCGGCGCACGCGCACGCTCTGTGCCGCTCCCACGATTATCTGCTGCTACAGGGCGGCTCGTCGTTCTTGGCTCGATTTACAAACTATCAGAAAGTATGTCTGGCCGCAGCATATTATTACACTTTCTGATGTTTTTCCTACCTTTGTCGGATTGAATCGAATTGGCTCATGTTTTGACTTTTATATTTATGGCAATCATGAAATCTTATCATATAGTTAGGGTCAGTTTCTATAGTAAAATTTGTCAGGAAAGAGCGTCACAGAACGTTACTTAAGTATTTACTTAGTGAAATTCTTAATTAAAAAACCGGCCCTTCCTCTGTCGCTTTTTTTAAGTTTAAAATGGCTTTTTCTTCTCTACCATTACGGCCCGAAGGAAGCGGTTGTATATTGACATTCAGCATTCAGCAACAGAATGTATTTTTTTACTCCTTGGTTGAAATGAATTATTTTGTTTTGATTTGATTTGATTAGCTTCAATGCTAAAATGTAACGTCCTGTTAATTGAATGTCAATTAACAATGTTATCTGAAGGCGAAGTAAATATTATCAATAACATAAGAGGCGTTTATAATGTAAGGATATTATTATAGTTTAGCCAATATTTATTTTATAATCCAGAATGTTTGCGACGGAAATTATTAGGTACCTACATAATATCAAATTATTTTCATTTCTATACTATGTTACCAATCCGGACTTGGCCCCCGTGGTGGAGTTGGCCTATACTTCCTCAGGGAACAGACCCGTGCCGCTCGGTGGGGACATAATGGGTTGATGATGATGATGATCATGTTACTAAGAATTTGCACGTATTTCTTTTTGTGTGCAATACAGATTTCTCACCTAATCTAAAAAATACCTTCACAGCTTTGCAGCAGAGCACCCTGTATCCGCCCACTGGAGTAGGCAATAAAAATTCGTGCGCCCGACGGTGAATGTTTGCACAGTGTGCCCGATTACCGGCCGGCTCACGATGTGCGCCCGCGCATTATCTCGGAGCGTGGCGATCGTGGCCTGCGCATGATTGACGTGAAAGGATTTACACCTTTCTTTTTACGCCGCGTTCATACCGAGCAAACGAATGCGAATCGAGGCTAACTAATTGAAATAGTTCGCTTATTGGTAACACACTTATCGCGGTCTATCCCCTTCTGATTATAGATCGTATAATATAGATCATTTGTTCAGAGGAATGGAATGCAGTATCATAGATATAAGTGCTATATGTAATTAACTGTACAAAGCAGTGGTAGTTAGAGCTGATACTTCCGCACTTAGCCTCAAAGTTGGGCCATTGTATGTATCAAGCATTAAGGTAAGTAAATACCTGAGACACCAGGGTTTCCTTACGGTGTTTTCCTTCACAGTTAGCAAGTGGTATTGCTACTATAACCTCACAAATGTACGTAACTTTGAATATAAAGACTTTCTTTATAGTTTCGCTTAAATTTTAAAACTGAAAAACAGTCTCCAAAGAGTCTTAGCCGAGTTTGGGGACTGTTGGTGAATTATACATATAAAAAAATATTTTTATCTGTGTTACTTAAAATAATCAGTGTAATTTTAAACGAATATATTTTCGTAACTTTATTCCGGATACATTTACTTTCTTTTTGTCGGAAGATTCCAACCAGATTTTGCTCGGATTGGTGAGTAGAGACGGAGCTCGCGTCGTCGTCGATTTATAATGTAGTGATTACGAAAGTTTATGTTCAATAAAATAGTTTACGGTTTTTTTTATTTTATTTGATTTTATGGGTGTCATTGAACTCTACTTTTTATTTTTTTTATATTTATGCACCTTAAAGTTTTCTATATAAAAACAAATGCAAAAAAAAACCAAATAGGTATACTCCATATGTTTAGGTACTTAACTAAAGGTAAACAATCTGGGTAAGTGTTTTTATAGAAATATTAACTTTTTAAATCAATTTTTACAAATTAAATGTGTTTTTATGAAATTACATTTAATTTTACATTGAACTGGTATTATGCAGAGATTTTGGTTTAATAAGTGTATATTTTAATAAAAAGGCGTATCAAGATTGTTTACCTTTAGTTAAATACCTTGTTAGTTAGTTAGTTTGGCTTAGGGTTTCCGCACTTGGCCTCATAGTTGGGCCATTGTACGTAGCAGGGCTGTGAGCTTACTCCAGCCAGCCTATCTCTTTCCAGAAGGCCAGCAGTGCTCTGATGTCACTGCAGGCCTCCTGAAGGGTTCCCAGCTTCCCAATGGTGGCGGTCCGTTGTTTCTCCACGCCTTCGCAGTAGATGGTCACGTGGGCGGGTGTTTCCTCTTCTTTCAGGCATCCCCGGCAAAGCGGGCTGTCGGTTAGTCCCATGTTATGGAAGTGTCTGTTCAGTGAGCAGTGGCCTGTTAGTATTGCCACAGCTCTGCGCAGATCATATCTTTTCAGACGAATCAGGCTACGTGAGAGACGTTTTGAGATTATTGGTAAAGCCTCCTTGGCTTGTCTGCATTTCGTTTCTGTTCTCCAGAGTTCAGCATGCTGATTTTCTGTTCGTGTCCTCAACCATTTCCTAAACTGGTTGTAAGGGAGTGGTAGCAGGGGTTCGGGGCCTTGCACTTTAGTTTCCGAGCCTCTTCTGGCGAGTTCATCCGCAGCATTGTTACCCAAGGAGCCGCTATGACCCTTTATCCATTGTAATGTGACTCGGTTGTATGTCGACAGCTTATCCAGCTCGTGGTGACACTCTAGTATCAGGCTGTTGTTTGTGACATTGCTATTAAGTGCTTTTAGGACTGAGGCGCTGTCCGAGACTATGCGTATGGCATAGTCTTGTACATTTCTTGTATTCAACAGCGCGACTGCTCTTGTTATACCGATGCACTCTGCCTGAAAAATTGTATTCAAGGTGCCAAGGGTTGTAGATATTTTTATGTTTAGGTCATTGGAGAAGGCTCCCGCGCCCGTTCCTGTTTCGGTTTTGGAGCCGTCCGTATAAACTCTGACTTCATGTAACCTGAGTAGTCGACTAGTTCCTCTTGTAAATGTACCTTGTATTTCTTAAATATCTTAAATAGTTAAATACCTTAGCACAAGTTAAAGTTAAAGTTAGAAGTAAGAAGTAAGTAAGTAAGAAGTTAAAGTTAAAATACCTATACTTCAGTATAGGTATTTTAACTTTTTTTTTAATTTCTGTTCATTCGTATTCACTCGGTCGGTCTACGCTTGGCATTAGACGATTGCGTAGCTCGTAGCCGGAGATGATTGCGAGGTGTTGGTGGCCAGTCTTGACAGTATAGGTACAGATTGAAAGATCGTTTGCACGTTTTAAATTTATCTCCCTGAGTGAGTGAATTTATTTTCCGTGCAATAAAGGAGAATGACCAAAAACAGTCTATGTTGCTTTCGCGTTGCGCTTTAATCATTTATACCTCAAAATGTTTCTTTTGAAAAATGATTTCATAGTTCTATTTGATAAAATAAAAGAATCAGGGGCTTAAAAGTAATAATTAAAAAGTATCTGTATTGATTGTATAACTTCAGTGGGAGACGATACACGTACATACACGTACCGCGAATGCACATCCTGAGAACGTACGCCCCGGTAATGTACAGCCATTGAATCCGTGTACATGTACATGGATTCCAGTCCGTACGTTCTCGGTTCGTGCGTTATCAGCGTTTCTAAACGAATCCCAAAAGAAATATCTCACACACTCCAGTAAAACGCGTAAAACCTATGATGTGAACAACGTAGTTGATTGTATTCTCTGTGATGTGAACGAGGCACCGAATGGTCACCGATTCCAGGGCTGTACGTTCCGCGTTCGTGCATGGACGGGAATGTACAGGCAGGAATGCACATCCCGATAATTGGTGTCATTTGGGCACGAATTCCCGGGCTGTACATTCTCATGCCGTACGTTCTCGGTCCGTGCAATATAGTAACCCACTTCAGTCAGTCAATACAGATTACAAACACAGATTAGATTAAATTATTGCAAAAATCGCAAAAGGTGTACTGTATAGTCTGTGTACTACATTGCGAAACTTGCGAAAGTGCAAACTGCGAACGGGAAGTTTTTGACGGGAATTCAAACGAGCGGTTTTATTACGGTTTTATTTTTGCAAATTCATCCTAGTGGATTTGATATTGTTTAATTAATGTAGTTTATTGTTAAAATGACTATGTGTATGAACAATCCAACCGGCCCTTTTGGAAATCGTTGGGAGATTCTAATGTCCAGCAGTGGACGTCCAATGGCTGAAATGATGATGATGATGATGATTGATGATGTATGAACAATATGTGGAATAAATAACTAAAATAAACCGCCATTGTGGGCTTAGGATAGTCTTGTCTCAATTGTGCGCAGGACCTAACACTGTTTATGCTTATCATAAATGATCTCTTTGCGACTTTTTGCAGCGATATAGTCGCGATTTAGACGATTTGCTAGTGCATGGATACACTCGCAAATCGTCCATCGTTACACACACACGCTATCTGCAAAAAGTCGCAGTATGTAAACGCCTGCATATTTGGCTAAAAGCATAAATAATCTGTGGCATAAAGCACAAACTTCTTCCGTAGCAACGAACCTCAGAATAAGAGAGGAACGAACTGAGCTTGATGTGAAAGAGAATAATAATGACCTATGCTTATAATTAAAACTAAAAGGTGTCAATGCCAATCCAAAATAACACCAAACCACCAAAGTTGTCATAACCTCAAAACATGGGCTCAAAATTAAGCTCGAAACTCCCATCTAATATTTTCATAATATTTTTCCTGCATAATCCAGAGCTAATTTCTTATAGTTTACCGTTGGTTTCATCAATGCGCAAGAAGACGCAAAAATAGACGAACTCCTATAGTAAATTGATCATTCTCCTTTTACCTATTTGAAATGGCATTTGATATTTGGCTTAGAACAAGATTGGCTGTAAAATAAGTGTTTGCCCGGCCGCCGGTAACCCTAGCTCATACGTTACCTTGAGACTAATGCAAGCATGCAATGCTTCATACAAAACAAAAATAAAATAAAAACAAATAAACTCACGCCCGTTATCCCCGAGGGGGTAGGCAGATGCACCAATCACTAGGACTGGGCTCACGTTTTGCTGAGTTTATTAGGACCCAACGTGACAAGTGCTTCATACCTGTGCCTAGTTTATTGCATTGTAGAACAGAAAATTTCGAAAATTGAGGCATTTAACTTTCAGGAGCAAATTTGGACACTAGAAGGGGATAGATTGCTGTGGTTAATGTTTATTTACTAAAAATGTTGGTTAACACGGTCATTAATAAGGTTCTACAACAAGATACCCCAAGATATATTGGAGTTACCTACCTCCATCGCGGCTTAAGAATTGTGTTACGCACACTCTTTGCAAAAAAGCTTATTATAAAATCAACGATTATTTCGAAGACAAGGATGTCTGGCATTAAATAGTAGTTTAATATTAAATTTAATCACAGGATAAAATATGTGTCTAGTGTTCATCACACCCAAGAGAATATTTTTTTAAGTTTGAAAGTTTGTAATTTAGGCTAAAACTGTTTTGAAAAGAATAAATGTGGAGTTTCTTTGTTAGTTTCTTCTCCATGTAATCTATTAATTGTGAAACTAACAACTTTGACTTTCATAAAGTAAACATTTTGTTTGTACTATAAATAAAATATTAGATTTTATTTTATTTAAAACAGTTAATAGCTGAATTATAGGTATTCGAACGTGGACCTAATTTTGGAGCATAGTAGGACCACTTTGCGGTATGTAATATAAGTTTTAATAGGTAGGATAAATAAGTAAATATATTTTATTACTTTATTAAATGTACTTATTCGTCTTCTGTACGCACAAACACCTTCTGAAAAGGTATACACAAAGGTTCTACATCAAACTACATGACAGAGTCCTCCTACATCAGATTGCATAAGCGGACAAACCTACAAACATAAAGTCGTGTACAAAGAGCTTGCGTAGCCGATATAAATCTACGTAGAGCATGTTCGTACGCATAAATCGCTGTAGACTTGTGGCGTTTTAACGGCCGGAGGAAACCGCATTTTTATTCAAAATAGCCACTTAGTAAATAAAATATGTCTCTTTTTGAAACAACTAACAGGCTCTGGGTGGGGACCGTCCTTTTTCCTTCCGGCTCCACGCAATACGACAAAAGTACCTATCTAAACCGTTTTTTTCTTATAGTCGACAGCAGTTATTCCGGATACACGTACTTGACTTTCTGTCAAAAGAATCCGACAAAGTTTTTTTAGTGTGTCGTGGGAACCAAAAACAGCGGCATCAGAAACATGTAAATATTCAGACCTGGGGATTTTTCGTCCCCAGCCGGGATTCGAACCCAAGACCTCTCGCACGATAGAAGGTAGATGCGCTAACTGATTCGCGAGCTCCGTCTCTCTCACCAGAGCGAAACCTGGTCGGACTCTTCCGACAAAAAGTCAAGTAAATGTATCCGAAATAAAGTTATAAATTTTGGCGGTAAAAGTTAAATGAATTCAATAATGTCCAATGCTTACGAAAGTTTTAGTTTACTACTTGTAGCAAAGTCGCCTTTAACGAAACTGTCAAAACGGCGGCAGAACGTCCTCGTCCTGCTGGTTCATTAGTCTAATACCTGACGAGGATTTGAAAGTACCCGAAGGTGGCGTGCGTGCACGCAATGCAGTGACGAGCACTGCGGCGCAGTGGTTAGCGCATCTACCTGCCATGCAAGAGGTCCCGGGTTCGAATCAAGGCTGGGGGCAAACATAAAACCAAAGGTCTTGGATGTTTATTTGTGATGTAGCCGTTTCTTCTTCCCACGACACAAGGTACCTTATGTGGGGCCAGAAGCAATGTGTGTGCCTGTATGTTTGTTTACTAACTTGTAGTAAAAAAAAGAGCAACGAATGTTGATGAAGCGAATGAGAGAGAAGAGAAAGAGAAATGGTATGGCCATTATGCCCAAAGCGGCGAATCCGCGATTGACCTCTTTGCGTGTTGATTCTTCTGTGATAATTTAGCGCTTAGCAACTTTCCGCCTTTTTGTTCATCTCTTTTTTTGTTTTTTTTTTTCGCCAGTTGCAAAGAAATACTTGGTGACGGCAGCTGTAGGGGAGCTTTACCTATGTTCTTAATTCAAAAACGATGCGATAGACTGTAAAGCCGTTTGAAGATTAAAAAGTAACCTCCATTGTTTTTGTTCGATTCACCTTTTGTGGGCGTTTACATTGGGATACGGTGTTGATTGCTTGTTCACATGTCATTGTTTTTCCAAGACTCGATGCTATAGTGTAGGTATGTGTTGTCTTAGTTTTAACTTTTAGAATTTTAGCCGATCGTCTCACCGTAACCTTGGTTTTTAATGGTTCTTTTTAACGCAATTGATTAATTAATTCAAATTATTGAATTATCCATGAAGGTTTCATTCCAGCGCACCCGTCTCTTACCGATTAAATTGTTTTCGAAGTACCGCATTCTGCGACGAAAAACATCGTGAGGAAATCTAAGTGTCTTATGCCCGTTTTCCACTTAGAGAGTCTAAGTTTTTAACTTACAGAGTACTTTAGGGGATCACCTAAGAAAAGAGTAAGTTATGAGGAGCTTATGGGTTGGCTGGTGAAAACGGGCATAATTTCATCGTAATAAGATTAAGTTTTATTTGAAGTAAGTAATTCTGCAACTTGTTAACGCACTTAACGCGTCTATATTGTATGGGGCCTATGATTTACAATAAAATACCAAGAGATATACGAGAATTTGACATGGGCCAATTCAAATTTAAATTGAAAAAAATGCTACTAGAAAAATGCTACTATAAGCTAACAGAATTTCTAACTGATTGATTTATTATTATATGACTATGTACTGACTCTTCTACACACAAACTTGACTTTGAAATGTACTTTAATATTTGACAAGTTGATATTTCATTTTTTTTTTAACATAATTGACGTAAATATAGCTCGTATGGAAAGTATTTTGTGATAGAGATATATTTTAATGACAAACGATGGTGCTCTCTCTAAATATTTTGTAAGTCCCGATGGGCGAAACATGTACAGGACGTATTTCAATGTAACAACCTTATATCTCATGTTTGACAAATAAATAATCTTTATCTTTATCTTTATCTTTATCTTTAATGTTAGCTTTTAGTTTTTTGCCAAAATAAATTTTACATTTACCTACATTTGTTAATAGGTGTTAATTGGTGTCCTGTCGCATTAGTATAGTTTATTTTGCTTAAAGTGAAACAAAGTTCCTTAATGTTCATGTGAATTGTTTTACTTAAGCAATCGTTCTTTTAAAACGCTATCTTTAGGTATCTACTTACTTTCCCTGTGTCAAAACAATGGGGCCGCTTTCTATCCCAAATTGTCCCGAAAAATGTTTAGTTGTTAACAAAATTAGCATTTGTTTGGGAACCCTTATTTGTTCAGAAAAGTCCGGGCCCTTTGCTAATTTATTGCTTTTTTACCCGACGAAGTATACTGAGGTGGAGTTGGCTTTGTGTTTTGTAATGGATTTTATTTCCGTACAATAAAAAAGATGGTAACAAAGTCTTTAGTAGGTACAGTCGACTGCACATCATGATATACACCCATGCACTCTAGTCCGTTGCGTTACGGGCGACTTTGCAACTAACCTACTACCGTACTTAATATAAAAGCGATGCGATAAACTGCAAAGCCGTTGTATTGTGCCTTTGTATTTTGTAATAGATTTTATTTCCGTACTACAAAAAAGGTCTTTGGTACATAGATAGATAGATAAATAATTATGATGGCAAATAACACACACTGCAATTAATTTGATTATTAATCTTCTTCTTTCTTCTGATATATAAAATTCTCGCTCCGAAACGGCTTCACCGATTTTCATGAAACCGTACATGTATATTCCGTAGGTCTGAGAATAGGTTGTTAACTATTTCTCATAGACCTAAGTGAAAAAAAAAATGTATGGCGAAACAACGTTTGCAGGGTCAGCTAGTTTTGATATTTTATAATTGTTTAAATGCTATGTTACATACATACATACTATTTTAAATTTGAGAGTTTGTTAATTAAAGGTAATACTGTTTTCAAATAATTAATGTGGAGTTTCTTTGTTAGCTTTTTCTCCACATAATCTATTGGTCTATTATTTCATAGTTCTACGACTTTTTATTCCTTTCAGTGTCGTATCTCTTTTTCACGTTAACATGGTTGTATTCATGCTGTATTCATCGAACATATTGCGATGCATGCTCAATGTACCTACTATGTTACTACTCTTTTTATTTCCTTGCAGAAATGTAGCAGTATGTTGCTATAGGTGAAAACCTGTAATTGGCTCACTAACTAGTATTATAAGTTTCATATATTGTTTTATCAGCTGTTGGTTTTCCATAGATAAGTAATAAAATAAAATAAACATAAAAAGTTAAAAAATCTAAGTTGTGGGTATGATTTTTTCATATTTTTAAGTTACCGTAGACTTGAATTTAAGATTTTAATTACAACACGATATCTTCACGCGTTCTCAAGATAAAGAGTCTTGACAGACAGACGTGTGTCTTTCAGACGTTTGGTCAATATAGTTAACTAGCTTTCGCCCGCGACTCCGTCCGCGTGGACTTTAGTTCAAAACTTTGCAACCCTGTTCACTCCTTTAAGGGTTAAATCTAGAAAAACGGCGAAACACGTGTCCAATCGATTGTGTTGAAGAGTGTTTATTTTAAGTTTCAAGAAAATTAGACAACATTCTTTATACCTCCAGATAACTGCGCCGTAAAAAACTTCTACAATCTAAACTATCTCCGCTCATACATAACCATAAAAAACCTCTCAAACTTAATACGCTATCCGGCAAAATAAATGAGAGAATCTAGGCCAAGAAAAACAACGAGCTCGAACAAAAAGCTCTCACGCCCCGCCCACTTTTCCGGGGCGTGACCGCACTCGATCACGCCCAAGGCTCTAATCACGCCTTTCCGGAAGCAAAATTGTAACAGAAAGATGGCTCCTGACTCCTACCCTGTGCCTGAACAGTTTTCAGAACAGTCCTTGTGCCATACAACACATCTAAGATCAATTTGACTAACCGCATCAAGCATCAAGATTATATGAAAAATAAGTTAACATTTGTGAGTGGTTGACCAAAAAGAGACCTCAAGGGAAAATAATTGATTTCGAGAAAATCGCGTTTGAAGTTTCGTGTTTCTATAGGTTTCGACTCGTGCTTGGCTCACTAAAAAAATCATAAAGAAATAACTACGGCACCTGAAAATATTCTGGTTAGACCAAAACAAAGCTAAAATACCACAGATTAAAAAATTCAAATAAAAAAAATAACGGTTTCCGATCCCTCCAGGTCCCTTTTTGGTCAACCACTTACTTTACGTTTTACGTTTTGAGTAGGTACATATAGGTACTCAGTTCCACAAGTCGAATTCTTAGAGAGCAAATACTCGTACCTAATTGGTCAATGTGAAACAATAAGCGAAGACGGTCCGCTTCATAAGGTGGCTATGGAAGGTCACGCGCATTAACCAACGGACGATTCTCTTTGGGAGCTCGTTGTGTAGAATGGAGTATAACCATCTGCTAGAGCCCACTGTTGGGCTAAGACCTCTACGCCAACCGTGACATGTGTTTTTAATTCCATGACGTCTAGAATTATTGATACGCGTGCTCCGTTGTTTTGAAGCGACAATGAAATGAAATTGACGCCATCATACAACTGCGATGGTAATACAATGCATTAGCAGAATCTAGGACCTGGGTCCCGGTTCGTTTAGTCCATTACAGTACGATGACAGATACTTGGTCGGGTCACGTGACGTGTTTTTTCATACCATTGACGCCTGAGAGGTTTGATATGACTGCGCGCGTAGACTTGAAGCAGCAATGAAACTAAATCACCATGTTCATGCAATTATCATTGGACTACAATGCATTAGCAGAATTTAGGCACTGGTCCTTTACTAGTCTTGACCAAGGTATCTCAGCCGCAATGCTTGCATCAATAACATTGTAATATAAACTCACGCCTGAAGCCCGGAGGAGTAAGCAGAAACCAGGATCTGCCATTGAACATGAAGATAAAAAGATCCGAAACTGTCAATCTACCTGTCAGAGTCGTAGCAATCAAATTGTGATTTGATTAAATTATGACTAACGCAAAGTGAAGGATAGGGCGCGCTGGTGGCCTAGTGGGTAGAACAATGGACTCTGAAGCGGGAGACCCATTTTCATTTATTTATTTATATAATTTTTAAGTAAAACTTACAGCTAAAATTAACAAAACGAAAAATTTAGTAGACAACAAAAAGCTTATTACGAGTTTTCAGAAATAGAGACTAATTAAGTTAATCATTCGTATTGAACTCAAAATATTTCATTTATCTTATCAGCTAACAATCGAATCAATCCACATCTTGCCTCACCCAAACCAGTTTATGTACATACCTATTGACTCTGTTTTCCTAGTAAAGTAGCAATACCACTCGCTATCTGTGACGGAAAACCCCGTGGGCAAACCTGAATGCTTCAGCTATTCAATACCTTTTTTTTTTTTGTTAACGGTGTGAAATGCTTTGTGCACCATAACCGCCACCCTTGGGGGAGGGCGACGGCCGTGTGTCGGACTCTCCTCTCCTAATAATAGGAGAGGCATACCTCCTAAAACACCCCGGGGGCCGTCCTGTCGCTCGTGCAATGGGGCGCCGCCGGATCTCGCAAGTGGTGTGAAACCACAACGCGAATACGACAGCGGCGCCCCGGCGACGTCGACCCGGGTTGGGCCCACCCTCACTGGAGAAGAGGCATGGGCCCCCCACCCCCTTCTCCCGTCACGATGTCAACCTGCCGTCTGTGAGCCTCCCTCAACCTCCTCTATGCCCTCTGCTGAACAGAGGGACATAGAGGAGGGCCCCCACCGTGTATTTTTTATAGAGGTTGTCTCCTCGCGGCCCGAAGGCCCCCGGCCCCACTCAGTGTGGGGTTACGGGTGCGGGGCCCATAGTGGACCCCGCGGGACATCCAGCAGCGCAAGCCACTGGACGTCCCCCTCCCTCTGGTTTTGGTCCGCGCCGGCCGAAGCCGGTACCCCCCATATCTGGAGGGCGTTCCCCTATACGCCACCCGGGGGACGCGTCCGATGGAAGACCAGAAACTCCACACGGAGCTATTCAATACCTACCTCAGTACTTGAAATCGCCAATCCGCGGTGGGTACGCGTGGTGATTAAAGCCCACACTCTCTCTCTGAGAGAAGGTCTGTGCCCCATAGTGGGACGAACATAGGCTGTTTACATTACATTTTTAAATAAGCGAGTGCTATTGCTACGAATGATCAAATACACCTTCGTAACTTGAAAATCTTTCATTACCTGGGTGTCCTTCTGCCCATTTACCCGGCGTTGGGCGGCAAAGTGTCTTTTCCCGGGATTCTTATGTATTCCCGCGAGGGGTGGCCAGAGGGGGCATTTGTCTTAACGACGAGGATGCCCGGCGGTAGATTATTAAATTTACTGAGCTGGCAACGTTGGCAATATGCCTGGACTTTGATTTAGGTCCCTTTGTATCTTTTTATCTAAGTGAATTAATAGTGGGCTATATATAATGCCACTAGCGTTAGTCATACCCATCCATGCACTGAACGCGCCCTAAGTTGCTTAGGCTTCGTGATCGTTTAAGATCACTCAGGCGGCCGGGGCTACGAGCAATCGAGTGGCATTTTCCGAGCGGTTCCGTGCTTCGCAAGGCACGTTAAGCAGTTGGTGCCGGCTGCCGATAGATGGCAGTCGTTAAGCCAAGTCAGAGGCCTTAGGGCGGCTTCAAAACATTTGACAGTAAAACCGGCCACTCTAGTCTTATAACAATTCTTCACCAATCTGGACTAGGCCCCGTGGTGGAGTATGGCCTATACCTTTCTCAGGGAAGAGACCCTTGCCCCATATATAATTTGCTGAAAAAGTTATTCATCCGTCTTCTAATGCTCCCTACTTGTTTTAAAGTCAATTTCAAATATTTTAGTTACTGACGAGACCATTCTCGTCAGTAACTAAAATATTTGAAATTGACTTGAAATATTTGAATGAGGGTAGATCTTAAAATGTGGACGGTAAAACCATGTAACTTTGAAATTTTTAAATTCATAATTGTGTGCATTCGACCATTTTTAGAGTTACGTATCCAAAGGGTAAAAGGGACGCTGTTACTGAGACTCCACGGTCCGTCCGTCCGTCCGTCTGTCACTAGGCTGAACCGTGAACCGTAAGACAGTTGTAATTTTCACAGATGATGTATTTTTGTTGCCGTTATAACAACAAATACTAAAAAACAACAATAAAGATTAAAGGAAGCTGCCATACAACAAACGTGATTTTTTTGCTCGATATCGATAACGGCAACAGGTAGACGCTTGAAATATTCACAGAATACTGAGTATATTATCCACTTTACCAATAAATAATTTAAGGGGACTCCCGTACAGCAAACGACTTTTTTCCTATTTTATAATGGTACGGAACCCTTCGTGCGTGAGCCCTACTCGCACTTGGCCGGTTTTGCAGTTTTTTTTTTCTTCAATAATTGTTTCGGTGTGCCAATCTGCCTTTATATAGGTACCTACCACACGCCCACACTTTGGCACAAGCAAGAAGAAGAAGATTTAGTTTTTCAACACTCAATTCACATCCCACATCATTTACCTAAATAAATAATATTTATTTTACCACTTTCCAACACTTGTTTCACATGTATACTTTTTTTCCCATTTACATTCTGAACGAGTAGGTAATAAATATCACAGTAATCTTAAAAACACATTGTACGGCACTTTGCTTCAAACTTTTTTTTGTATAGAAACCATCATGAACTCAGTGCGATATAAGCAAAGAAGGTGTTCTCTACCCTAGACTACATCATGTAGTTACAGATTAGACACAAACCACAAGTTTCCCAAACCGTTTACGGTCATCAGTTGTAACCTCCCTAACCTATTAATAGCTTGTCGAAACATAGTATTGGGTTGCAATATTATAAATGTATACGTTGATTCTCTATTTATTTAAGTATTACCATACACCGTTCAGAATTAGGAATTAAGATTGTGTGATCAAGATTTTATAAATTTATAACCTTAGAAGCCACGTCAATCACCTTATTATTTTAGCGAATTGTCTAATTTCTGACATAATTCCGATCCATATAGAGCTACTATGATGTTTTGTAAACAAATCTGTAAAATAAATAAAGGGGCGGGTTAGTTACGCTTAAGAAAGACAAATCCAAAATTTGTCATACCAAAAATTTTGTGATTTCGTCTACGTCCTGCAGTTTAACATAAACAAACGAAATGACATGCTTTAAAACATGAGGAAATTGGCAGAAAAATATTATGAAGGTAACATAAGATTTATTGAGCTTCAGAAGAAGAAGAAGAAAAATCAGAAGAAAATCTTAAACATTTATCTTGAGGCTGTACGAAGTTTACCCGACCAGCTCGTTTTAACTAAAATGTGCTCTGTCACTTGCCCAAAACTTCACCTTGTGTTTGATACCAAAAGCCGTCGTATAAAAGTGTCGCGTGCGCATCAACTCGTTGCATTCGGACGACGACTCGGGGCGTGAGTATTTGCATTGATTTAATTGGTTCATTTGTTGGTTCTGCGCCGCCATTTTGTAACAAGCACATGTTTTGGAAAACATGCCATGTGTCGGCCATTTTCACTTGAATTATAGTGCTATTGTATTGTACAGCCCATTCATCAAGAAAGTAAGATAATTCCGAGGAAACTGAATTATTTAAGGTTGTTTTTGGTCTGCATGTGGACACGTGGCTGCATGCATGAGCTTCATAACCCTGATGTTTGAGACCATGCTTCATGTGTATTCAATTGAATTAAAAAACGTTTGAGCGGCCTTCCAGTTTAAATCTATCCATTAATTTTTTTGTGAACTAAAAAAACTGAAATCTTTATCGGAATCAACGTGAATATTAAGATTTGTTTTAATTCAATATATTTTCTTTTGTTCTAGTGAGCCAGGGCTTCCTAGTATCCCGCGGCCTGTAGCGGTATGGTAAGTGTATTTTTACTGATAATTGTAATGGAAAATGCTCCGTTATTAATCTTAGTTCACACGTGCTCGCCACATCACCATCGTTTTATTTGTCCTTCTTGGACAATAATTGTACCTTCCTAGTGATCTAAATGACCTAGGTATGTCACATTTATACTAAAGTCTGGAAGTAGATCCACAATTTCCATTTTGGTATAAAACGTAGCATATTAATCGACCCATGCCTTTCTTTTCTATTATTGAGCGACAATTCAGTGAAAGGAAACTGAGGTAGTTTTCTCATTAAAAGTACGAATATTGACAGCTAGGTAATGTACTATAAAAAGCTACTTTTGTAGTCGTCCGAATGACACGTTTCATTTCTGAAGTTGGTAATGAGACTTCACTACCTACACCACGTGGATATGTGACTATAACCTAAGCCTTTTTTATTACTAAGGAGAGTAGGGAACAAGCCTTACCCCCGGTTTCTCATACACTAACAATCTGTTAAGTGTCAAATTACTCTATGAAATTTGATATGATCTCAAATCAATCAAATTACTATTAAGAGCTGTCAAATAAAAAAACACCGGGTCTTGGATGTTTGCTTGTATTTGATGTCGCTTTTTCTGGTTTCTACGACACAGGGTATCCTAGTGTGGGGCCAGAAGCAACGTATGCGCCTGTATGTAAATGTTTGTTTATCCGATTCTATTTTCCGTACATGATAGAGAAAACAAGATTTTCAGTGAGTACACATTTCACTCGGCTTGCTCGCTACCAACCATCTAAGCATATTTAACTATAAAGCAGTTAGACAGCAAATTAAATCATTCTTCATTACTTACTCCACTACATCGACTACTACACAATGCAAATAATGCTATATTCCCTCATACTATTTTCGTATCCATTTCTGCCATCTGTTAGCTATTTTATTTTATTTGTTGGGGTTACAACAGGGTGAGTTACACATAAAAATAATCTTATAGTAAAATACACAAATGAATATAGTAAATTAACACATCCCTTAGAGTATCCCACTAACATAACATTTACAAACAGGCAGATTATATTGCTTCTGGCCCCACACTAGGATACCCAGTATCGTGGGAACCAGAAACAAAACAGACAGAAGTTTGCGAAGATCAACGGGATTGATAGGCCGTGCCTCCTCTTGTAGACCTAGAGTAGATTTCCTCGGAGTGACCATTGTTTTCCGTTTAGGCACAAGTATGGTGGCAACGGCTAGAGGGCGCGGCGCGTCCGATGCCGCGCTGCAGGCGTCCGCGGACGTCCGCGGACGCCCCTCAGCGGCCGGCTGGCGGGCGCGGCTGCCTCCGCTCCGAGAGAGCCGAGCGGACGGCAGCGGGAGCGCCGAGACGCAGGCTGTAACAAGGACAGCCGATGGTTAACATGTTTCATGTGAGTTTTATTAATACAAATGTACTACTTACAACGTGGTTGTCCGCGTCACAGGCTCGGCCTAGTGCGGCAGCCCGCAAGTCCGTAGTAGCACTATTTTTGTCTACACCTATGACTCGACACTCGATAGGTATCTCGTTCTGTCAACCGGTGCTAATAATGACTTTGCTTATTCTACTCGACTTCCACGACACATTCTGTGTCTAGTGTGGGAGTTGCAATTGTTCATAACTGTAATACTTGATTTTTTAATTAAAGGATTTTTTTTATTATTATTCTTATTATTCTTTTGAATTTTGAATTTATTATTCTTATTATTATTCTTATTACTAGTTACATACCGTCCTCAGGGAAGAGACCCGTGCCCCTCAGTGGGGACATAATGATGCGAGATACTGTTTATTTCTGAACTGGGCCTAGATTCTGCTAATGCATTGTAGTACAATGACAGTTGCATGAACATGGCGATTTTGACAACCTCTGTGGCGCAGCGGTTAGCGCATCTGACTACCATGCGGTCACGGGTTCGACTCCCGGCTCCGGATGTAAATAAAGAAACCCAGGTCTTGGATGTTTACATAGCAATGTATGTGCCTTTATGTAAATGTTTATTATGTTTAAAAAAAAACAGCTACCTCGTACATTTTGTTCACCGAAATTTAGTAAGGCCCAGCGGCTTATTTTCTTTACTTTCATGCTTTTTAAACATGTTTTCCATAGAGATAGAATCAAATCTACTTATGCCGATTCATAGTTTTTATTGCGCACCTATTGTTATATATTATTAAAGTTCTATAAAAAAAAATCTTAAATACATACAATTAACCAACCATTACTTATGTATCATTGGCTTATGTACTTATTTACCTCTACGTAAAGCATACTTAAAAAGCATGAACATAAACCAAATGTAATCAGGGCTTAGAAAGAAAGTATCATGCTCTAAGTAATGTCTTCTCCCGTTCCAGATTGTCAGAGAACAAGCCACAAGAGCCAGTCCGACAGTTTGCTCCGACCACCATTTCGACAGATAGTTCCAGATGTTAAGTAGTTGTAAGATAACACGTTCACCAATCCGCATACAACATTATTGAGATCACTTAAGTTTAACTCGCTTTTCTATTGTTGCAATCGATTTATTTGTACCAGAAGGGATCCTCGCGAGCCACAAATGGCTGGGATATTTGTGGCCCCCACGGAAGATATTATTATGTATTTCCATACTTAGATCATCGGTCAAATGCACGTTCTTTGATTCTTTAGGATATACGTTAAGATTCACTGTACTCGATGTTTTTTAGGTTTTAAGACGTTGTAAATATTTTCTTTTTCCCATACTTTTCCACAATTTGCAACTTTGTTTGTTATTGTTGCTTTATTTACCCTTGTTTTGTAGGTTAGGTTATACTCGTTACGAGTTGTGATAGCGTATAACGTTGTTTTTGTAGTTTTTTGCTCCAAATAGGCAAATTTTCGACAAACCAGTTTTTTTTTGTCTAGTTATAGTTTTCATTCAAGTGCTGAATACGTGGTTTAATGCGCATAAGTCATTTTTTGTCAATTAAATAGTTAAATAACGTTTAAAGACAACATGTTTTATTTTGTTTGGCTTTTTGAATACACACTTTTCGGAACCCATGTTTTTTATTTATTTCAAACAAAGCTTTGCAGGTTTTTAACATTCATGATAATGATTATTTACCCCTGCGACATTTAGGACACTGGATTTTAAAATTATTAAGGATGTTTCATTCTTGAATGAAAAAGATAAGGTAAATGTTTTGTTGTGAAGTCATAAACAAAAAAAAAAACTTTTTTCTCCTTCTCTTTCCGTCAATTATTTATCGAATAATCCATGTCTTAAGCGTGTGGCGTTCGTTATGCTTTTTCTTTCTTATAAATAAAAATAAATAAACTCACGCCCGTTACCCCGAGAGGGTAGGAAGAGGCACCAATCACTAGAACTGGGCCCACGTTTTTTTTCTTAGTTTAATAAAAAACATTATTATGAAATGTGGATAACTGAGCTGGATGTACAATCAACTATTCTATTTTTTAACGTTTAAGTTGTCTATTCAAATACATAGTAGGTATTTCTGTTTGTTGTCCCTAATAAAGATGAAAATAAAATAAGATGATGATTCTTTCCTACCGGCGACTGTCAAGGCTGGGGAGAGCGTTTGATAACGTGCTCTCATGACACCAATTTAGGCTATCTTGGCAATTAAGGTAAATTGTCTTAAATATAGAAGTAGATATAAATAGTGATTTAAAATTACCTTATCTATACAGGAAAATGGCTAACTACTTTTACAACGAGGACCACTTCACAGATGGTATACTTTAGTATTGATATTTTCTTTAAGAGTTTGAAGTTTTCCCTCTGTACTAGAAGTTGTTTGTGTTACCGCGTAAAACCGCTAGTTTTGGATATTTATATAAAACTAGCTGACCTAGCAAACGTTCTTTCGCCATATATTTTTTTCACTTAACGCTATGAAAAGTAGATAATAACCTATTCTCAAACCTACCGAATATACATACAACATTTCATCAAAATCGGTGAAGCCGTTTCGGGCGTTAGTGATTACTGGTTACTTCCAAAACACAAAATAGTAGTATGTTTCCCAATAACAACTATAATTAGTAAACTTGCTTATATCTAAGAAACAGTTCTTTATCTTAAGACTACAGGAAACAACACAAATACCGATACCAGCTTATTTAAATAGAAACACAAGACCCACTTTTTTATAATACGAAAGTTATCTAGCTAATCTGTTTTTTTTACACTATGCAATAGTTTTACTTAAAAACATAAACATTTACATACATACATTGCTTCTGGCCCCACACTAGGTTACCCTGTGTCGTGGGAACCAGAAACAGCCACATCACAAACATGTTAACATGCAAGACCTGGGGTCTTTTTTGTCTCCAGTCGGGGTTCGAACCCTGGACCTCTCCCGGGTTTGACTCCTAGTGTTTGCTGTAGTAATTAGTAGACGATTTGATCGCACAGGATTTAGTACACATAAATTAGGGACTGATGACTACATCCTTTTTCAGTCCAAACATTTGTTAACCACTAATACGTTTCTATTCAGTAAAAGTAACTCCAAACCTACTTCTGAAGGTCCTCATTTCTAGATAGTTAGATGGAATATTCCTGTACAGTCAAGAGCAATAATATATTAACATTAACATTTACATACAGGCACATACACCGCTTCCGGCCCCACACCAGGACACCCTGCGTCGTGCGAACCAAACACAGCGACGTCACAAACATGTAAACATCCAAAACCTGGGTTTCTTTTTACACACACACTGTCACATTTTGTAAGACGTACACGTTTTGTTTTATACTGCACATCATCATCATCAACCCATTATGTACCCACCAAGGGGCACGGGTCTCTTCCCTGAGGAAGGTATAGGCCATACTCCACCACGGGTGCCAAGTCCGGATTGGTGGTATACTGCACATGTTTACGACAATTTGTCCCAAATTATCGAAAGATTGCTTACATAATTTTTGACAATTTATCGTACACTTCTTTCTAACCTAGAATCCATAATTCGAGATACCAATTTGACAGTTCATTTCGTACAAGTGTTGCAATAGTCAGGCCAGTGCTGTTCTTATCGATATTTTAATCTGATTTGGTATCGATATCGGCTTTGGTAACCATTGGTATTTAACCATTTGTTATGATGACTTAATGAAATTAATTTAAAATTTACACGAGATAAAGGCTTTTTGCAGATGTGGTCGTTTTGCGATCAAGTCTGTATGTGGTTTTGGTCGTTTTGAGAATCCAGTCGTTTTGATACCGACCTCTCATATTATAAGTAACATTGTGTAAAGTGGTTTAAATAAATCTAAATATATAAAAGAAGAAACTGACTGACTGACTTAGAATCAACGCAGAGCCCAAACTACTGAACCTAGGGGGTTGAAATTTGGCATGGGAGTTCCTTAGGGAGCCTAGGGGAGCACTAAGAAAGGATTTTTTGAAACTCACCCTCTAAAGTGGTAAACGGCGTTGTTAAAGTTTGTATGGAGGTATAAAAAAATGTTGTCAGATTTTTTTTAAACTTGAAATAAATACTCTTCAATACAATTGATTGAACACGTGTTTCACGGTTTTTCTAAATTTAACCCTTAACGGGAGTGAACGGGGTTGCAACATTTTGAACTAAAGTCCACGCGGACGGAGTCGCGGGCGAAAGCTAGTAAAAAATAAGATAATAAATTGATGTATCATTAAATAACTAGCGTATAATGATCCATCGCAGGACATAGGACTTCCCTCAAAGATAAAGTATGGGGCTTAATCACCACGCGACTCATGTGAGTTGCACATATTCTCTGCAATAAATTTATATAACGCATAATTTAATTTTTATTAAGTTTTTTTTACTATCAAAGTAATTTTGGACGATTCGAAAAGCTTCTACCAAGAACGACAAAACAAACACATTTTATTTTTCCTTGTTATATTGACCCTACATTTGTTATACATTTTTGAACAGGTCTATTAAATACCTTTAATTTGATACCCGTGACAATGAAATGCGATAATTTTCATTTTTGAAGTCCTCACTATATAATTTTACTTACACCACGGCTGCCATATATAATTTTTTGGCTAATTGAGAAAAATTGTACAGTCGTTTAGGCTCTGTGAGGGAACAGATTAACACATAAAATACGAACATTCATACATAAATTCATGGAAAGAGTGCGTCAACCACGTTGATTAGTATTCGTTCGATTTATTATAAACGTCTCTGATGATGATGAAATGAGAGGATCATAATTCTGAATAAATGGTACTCCCAATAAAACATCGTTGTGTCTCCGCTTACTCAAACTGCTTTCTTCTTTCTAGCCTAGTACTTAAGGATCTATTAAGAGGATGGCGGTTTCAAACTTAAAAAAAATGGTACTCCTTTGATCGATAGATGGCGCTGATGCAACCCCTATCTGAATGAAGAAAGGCCAGCCGAAGTTATTCAAACTATTTCGTGGTGGATACGCTGTGTTGCTCCCTGCTTCTTGCTGTTCCCAGGCGGGGTTGCGTACAGCGCCATTTAGTAAATTTTGGTGAACCCAACTGACAACTGTCAAAAAAGCTTACCTGAAAAGGGCTTATTGCAAATTATAATATTCGATAATTATTACGACTTAGCAAACCAATTGGTCGAGTCTATATTCATTATCGATATCGGCTACGTCACTATTTAATTTTCTCTAACCCTGGTAACCCTTTACCCGTCAAACAGTTGTCAATTTAGTCTCTCGAATTAAAAATCTGACCTTAGATTATTTTAAGTTAATATTTTTAGAAAATATGACAGAGTATATTATATTATTGCTCGTGACTGTACCTACATCTAAATTACATGTAACGATATGCCTACCGAACTGGTTGAAAAAAATCTTGTGTGAACCAAATAAGTGCCGAAATTCGTAAAACAACACTTCTTGAGTTGAACAAAATGTAGTTTTAACACAAGAGTAACTTACCTCATAGATAAACCTATTCAGGTTTCAGTAACGGCTTGTTGTATTATGTATTTTTGTGAAATTTTTGAATAAAAAAAACATCTGCTGTTACATTATACTATGAACCTTTGTAAATAAATTGCGTATTATGTTTTTACCGGTGTGCAATAAAGAAATTCCTAACTTACCTTAACTTTTTGCTTTTACATTTTTCTTTTGCTAGTTAGTAAAAGAAAACGCCCTATCTGTCTCAACAAAAGCGCTTGTCCATACTTCTCACCTTGCTTGCCGTCCCAACAAGGAGCCTTCAAACCAGATCGATCTAATGCATAAATGTATTAGCCACGGAATACGCCACACTATCGCCGCTACCTCCCTTAATGCAGCCTTAATAAAGACCCGAGAGGCCTACGGAGCTTTCATCTCTTTGAGTATGAAAACGTAGCGGTTGAGAATACTTATTGCTTTGTTTTGGCGGACAAGGTGGTAAAAGGGTGGGTGAATTCTCCAATTTTCGTACGATTACCTTTTTCATTGTTAACAGAGCCTCGATAGATAAGAATAGGCTCTGTTTATTTCACGCATTATCTAGATAGTATACTATACAAATGGTAATATTGTATTTTTATTTGAACTTTCTGATTGGTACGCAAGTTCGATTGCCTCTGGAGGCCGTACTTTTGTACAAAATGGCCTCAACTTGGGTGTTTTTCTGTTAAGAACGTCCTTGCCTGGTTACCATATCACAGGGTATCCTAGTTTGGGACCAGGTTAAGTGATGTGTTACGTGAAAGTTATTATAATTCATCGAAAATCATCAAAACACTGAGGTTATTTGTACAAACGTTCGGCGGCCTCCTGTGGGAATCAAACCCACGACCCTGTCTTGGTAGAAATACCATATAAAAAAATACCATTTATGTTTTACCATCCGTCCATACCGTTCTAAAAAGGCCATTTCTGTAAAACACTCTTCAGAGGCATCTTAAATAATCAGCCGATTAACCACAGATTATTCAAACTGACTGAGGAGTGTCTAAGGCAGAGAATATTACTTAACTAAAAGTATTATACATACATATACATAGTTTCTCGATTCGCTCCTAGCCCGACCGCTTGAGTGATCTTAAACTATCACGAAGGTTAAGTCACATTGGGCGCGTTCAGTGCATGGACTAACGCAATTGTCGGGCGGTTCCGTGCTTCGCAAGGAACCTTAAGCAGTTGGTGCCGGCTGCCGTCGATAGTTGGCAGTCGTTAAGCCATGTCAGAGGCCTTAGGGCGGCTTAAAAACTTCTGACAGTAAGACCAGCCACTAGTCTTACAAGCCTCCACCAATCCAGACTTGGCCCCCGTGGTGGAGTATGGCCTATACCTTCCTCAGGGAAGAGACCCGTGCCCCTCGGTGGGGACATAATGGGTTGATGATGATACATAATTTCACGCCTGTATCTCAGACGGCTAGGCAGAGACTAGGGGCTGCCACTTGCTACGATCCTGACTGATCACTTTCGCTTCATCGACGTTCATTAGTTTAAGGGATCATGTTTTATGTTTTATAACTGTTAGATTGGTTCATAAAATTGAAATCTACGGTATAGGTATGTGATGTGAACTGTAACTCCCGAGTAAAATTAACTATGAGTGCGATTGTGTCGTAAACGACAGAGCTGAACCACAGGATTGCGCATAAAACTGTTTGCGAGACCATAAATTGTGGGACCGGCGTGCGATTATTTAGGTAAGAGCTCCGCTGTATGGAGTTGTCTGACTACTGCCCGATACCAATAACCTATCTACAGATAACTGACAGTTAGCTGTCAACGCGGGTGATAGGACGCTCAATAGAAAAGAAAAACGGAACATTTCAATATCGCGTTGACAGGTAACTGTCAGTTATCTGTAGATAGGTTATTGGGACTGGGCATTAGCCTACCCTGAACTGTCAAATACATCCTTATGATGAAGCCTTTCGATTGGTATGATACAGCGGAGCTACAGGGTAATTTTTTTCTCGTGTGTCGGGTCGATTCCCGGATCAGCCATGTAATTATTTCGTCGGTCGGAAACATTAATGGTACATTTCAAAATATTCTGTTTTGAGTAATTGACGTTTAAAGAATTCAAAATATTTCATATTTATGTTACAGTCATTGTTTCTCTACAGGAATTAGTATTTTTGTGTTGTATTCCGAGCGACGATTTAAAAATGTACATATGAATGCAGTTTAAATTGTTTTTTATAATATCAAGGTACTTTCTCTCCATGTAGCATAGCCGTTGGACGCCCCGTATATCCAAAAACAGTAGCATCTACTCGTCAATAACCTATTTACTAACTTAGTCAATAAAATTCATATATTTTTTAATGTCCCTATATTGGTGGAGGCTTGTAAGACTAGTGGCTGGTCTTACTGTCAGAAGTTTTCAAGCCGCCCTATATAAGGCCTCCGGACTTGGCCCCCGAGGTGGAGTATGGCCTATACCTTCCTCAGGGAAGAAACCCGTGCCCCTCGGTGGGGACATAATAGGTTGATGATGATGATGATGATTCTTATATTAATGATTTTAAATTTAAGGCATAATTAACAAAGACAAGTAAATTCCCGTAAAATATGGCTAACGATTTCACTACTTAGTAGAAACGGCGCAGAGGAAACAAACGCTAAACTAATCAAGGCTACTCCTCCCGACTCCCGGGATATCCTGAAAGTAATTTCAGGCCACGCTGAACAAAGATGGCTGGGCGTTCCCGAAGTGGGCGTGGCCAGGGTGGGCGAGCCAACGGTGGGCGGGGCTTAGGGAAACTATGTCAAGAGACTTGAGGAAAATTCGGCTTTTCGGAACAAAGACAATGTTACTTCAGCTTTATTTCCAGTAGAGAGTATTATTAAAAGGACTGACGTAGGCATTAGGCGAAATGGAGGTTGGATGGAAAAGGTTTCGGGGTGTTTAAGTAAAAAAGATTCGATTCAGGGGATTTATAGACAGATTGATACATAGATAGAATAATTTTTATTGGGTGTACACCAGGAATTGCATAGAGATATGGTGTATCCTCATTTTGTTAGGTACTTCAAGTTTTGTAGGTTTTCGACGTTTGACAACTACTGTGTCGTCATTATCATATCAATAATAATTTACAGTGCCACCATCTTATCTGTTCAGTTAATAGCGGCGCTAGTGGAGAATTTAGTAGTAACATTTAAGAAATTTACCTAGGAAAATGAGAATATCTTAACCCGTCTTTCAATTTGAATGAAAATATATCTATAAATCTTAGTAAGTGAATAAATAAAACAAAAAATGGGAAACAGAATTTACAATTAATTAGTTAGTTACAATTTTGCCCACCTGAACAGATAACTTGGTGGCGCTGTACTGTCGACGTGTTGACAAGAACCATGAGCTTTGGGATACCATACGAAGGAGAAAGATTGCATTCTTGGGGCATGTACTCAGAATCCCTAGGTTTTGTCAAATAAAATACTTATAATGATGGAAAAATCGCTGGCAAGACAGAAAACATTCTAACGCCAAAATAGTAAAAAACTAACACAAATACTAATTTAAAAACATCGTGTTTGTTACAATAAAGGAACTGTTACAAATGGCAGCTGACTCACCAGCATGGGCAAGCCTTTTGCGGTGATTTTCAGTCAGTCATTGTGGTACAACAGTGAAAATTAGGATATAAAATAGAGTACTAACACAACGTAGGAAGACAAAAATTCTTGAAGAAAACTTTACCATTATTTCCACTCTTTTTGGCTGTCTGAACCCGCGACTTTTTTCCGTAGGATTCTAACTCCTAAATCTATGGCGATGTTTGTGTGAGACAAACCTTGATGTATAAACTTTTCATTTGCCTACATAATATAACTGAATTGACATTGCGGAAAACTTTAGCAAATAAATAGAAACAGATAATAAAAAATCTTAAAGAAAATACATTTTTCTTTCCGTTTATACACTAACCTTAGATGGTTGAACCTTTTTTGAATTAAGAATCGAGACGAGCAACCGACGACGCGAGCTCCGTCTCTGCTCACCACGATTAAGCTCTGCGAATCAGAGCGGAACCTGGTCGGACTCTTCCGATAAAAAAATCAAGTAAGTGTATCCGGAATAAAGTTAAAAAGTTGTGTACGCGATTAAAGTCAAAAATATGTGGTTTTCTTTTCAAATGTTCCTATTAACTTTTCATACCACTCTCCCGCAACACCCCAACAACACTTGCTCCTCCAGCGGATCCACGGGGCACCCCCGCGTAATTCTTTCAATTTCACCTTGTCTATGCAAATGAGGTTTGTATTACAGTCTGTCTGTCGCGCGCTTTAATATGTACGGGGACACACTTTATCATATTGGGGCTGCGAGTCCATTGTCTCGCTTTGATGATGATGATGATGATGATAGGAACCTTATTATTATTCCGGAACGCAATGGCCTCCCGCCGCCAGTGTGCGACGTGAAGCCATTTGTTATGTTATGTTATAATATTTTTACTATTTAATGCTTGTCAATGTAATGTTTACATACCCCACTATTGACGATTCTCTAATTAAATGGTGACGGATGGGACTATTCTTATGATGAAACTTACTTAAATCTACTTATTTACGTATAAAGTTAAATATAATTCAATAAAATCTTGACAATAACAGCTATGAAACATTATGATCCAATAAATATCTTCCGTCACTACCCCATCCATTAGCCCAATCACCAAAGGTTAGCTGGAAGAAAATACTTATAAGTATTAAGCACGCCTATTTATAGATGTTTTTAATGTGCAATAAAGAATTTTCAGTCAACCAACTATGCCAAATTGAGCCTTGTAGGCTTGGAAGCTGTTTCATAGAATCACAATTCATTTGATTTATAATTTGAAAATTCTTTTCCGTCGTAGGAAAAACATGTCTCGAGTTACATTTAACATTATAACCAGTATGAACTACGTGCAATAGCCCAACTATGAGGACAAGTGCGGAAATCTTAGGTTTAACTAACTAACCAGTATGAAACGATCGATGAGGTCGTTCCGTCATTCCACACATTAATAAAAAATAAATAAAAAAACAGAAATTTTAGAAAAACGCGCAGAACAAATCTAAAAAAGATATAAAGTGGCTCTGAACCCCAAACTATTTAAATTGCAGAATTATAATAACTTAGAGTAAAAATTATAATAACTTTACCGCACAACACAATCACTTGACCAGGTCCCAAACTAGGATACCCTATGTTAAGGTAACCAGGTGAGGACATTACAAGCATGAAAATACACCATTCAAGCGCCTTCGACTAGATCAACGAGGCAGTCTTTATATTCGAGTTTCCTCATTGACTTTTTTTTTTAAAAAAAACGCCCGTTATCCCCGAAGGGGTAGGCTGAGGCACCAGTCTCTAGAACTGGACCCACGTTTTGCCGAGTTTATTAGGTCCCAAACGTGACAAGTGGCAAGCCTGTCGCCGTTATCCGGGCACAATTTATCAGCGAATGGTGTTGCTGTACAAACAAATGTACGTAACTAAAAGTCATTGGTACATGTCTTTGACTTTCTTCTTTGATTTTCGGCTAAAGCAAGGGATGAGAGCCCAATCCCGTGTCGTAAGCAAGGGTACAACGGACCCGCGCACCAACTTGCTCCGCGCCGTGCGCCGGTAGATTTTTCCAATTTTGCCGACGGGAACGTGTTGGGAAAATCCTCTTTTGATTTATTTTTTAATTCGCCGCCTTATTTCAATTTATGAGAGGCGAGAAGCCGCATTTAGTTTCCGTATACTGCAAGTGAAGCGTAAAAGTAAGCGTTTAAACTGTAGTTCGTTTTTTGCTCAATCTGCCACAAAGATTTCGGCTGACTACTGTCTACTAGCTTCAAACAAAAACGCTTTTTTTTCGAGAGGTAATGAAACGTCAAACGTACGATCAGACTTTTTCACTTTTTGGTAACGAAGCCTTAAGAATCAAGCTGGAAATTGGGTTTCTTCCATAATAAATAAATGAAAATTTATTTATTGCCAAATGAATGTTACATGCATGTGGATTAAATTATTAATATTGGTTTAAATTTAAAACAAAATTAACATGATATATTTACTAACATTATTAATTAATATTAATCTTTGTTAAAAAGATAGATTTATTTTATGGAGGATGTACAATTGTACATAGCTGAAGTGTGAAAGTGAGCAGGTATGTAAACGGGCGATGAAGAGCGTAGGTTTGTTACGGCATTTGTACCTGTCGTCGATGCCACTTGGAATTACTTTAGAATACTTCTGTATGATAATGTAGTCGAGAGGTGTGTAATTGAAACGTGTCTCGGTTCGTATTGTAATTTATGGGAAATAGGCGCTTTTCCTGATTTATTTATTTGGTACGAGAGGTGCTCTTTCCATTGCCAGATGAAGGAAATAATCTCTAATGGAGTCGCTTTTTGTTTATTTGAGTGAATCTTTGATCAAATAACAAATTTTAACAAACTAACATAATATTATACTCGTAGTAGGATAGGATATAATATGTGTGTCCGAAAAGGTCGAAGCACAACCTACATCCGGTTCTTAGTTTGAAAAAGCACCATCCTGTGTGGGCGGCACCAGATTTTTTTCTTAGAAAATGTTGTGAGTTTGGCTTCTAAGAGTTGGTTGCTGGATTTTCCGGAATTTAAATAAACTAACTAAGGGCCGAAGCGATTTAAAGCGATGGTGGCGTAGTGGGGTTGACCCTTGTTTCTCTATCATGAGAGTCTGGGTTCGAACCACGCATGTACCAATTACTTTTAGTTACGTACATTTGTTTGTTTGTATAGCAACACCATTCGCTGATAAATTGTGCCCGGATAACGGCGACAGGCTTGCCACATGTCACGTTTGGGACCTAATAAACTCGGCAAAACGTGGGCCCAGTTCTAGTGATTGGTGCCTCTGCCTACCCCCTCGGGGATAACGGGTGTGAGTTTATTTATTTTTATTTTTATTTAAACTAAGGGCCGATTTCTGAATTGAGAATTTACACTAAGTAAACACCTAAATAACGTTCTGTCACCATTTTTTCTGAGAAATTTGGCGAGACAGCCTACGGTTATGTAGTTACTTACCAAAATTCTCAATTCAGAAACTGAGCCTAGTGTCCAGGAGCGAATAGATAGACTAAAACCTTTGAATTAAATATCGGGTACACTTATCGACTCGTTCCAAATGAAAAAGCACAGAATGTATGGTTTAGTTTATGTAAATTTCGGAAAATCCTAAGAACGGGCGCTCGGGCAACAAACCCTTAGAAGCCAAACTCAAAACATTTTCTAGGAAAACTTTCTCTTGCCGCTTACATAACACAGAGGCGACGGATGGTGCCTTCACAAACTAAGAACCAGAAGCAGATTCTGCCTCAACCTTCCTCGGTGACACATAAATGCAGACATACTATAATATTGTAAATGTGAGAGTTTGTTGAGATGTTTGGACAAATTATTACTCAATCACGGGATAACGACTGAACGGACTTACACGAAATTTTTCGGAACATAACTTGCGTTATGCGAATCGCTCGTAGCCCCGGCCGCCTGAGTGTTCTTAAACGATCACGAAGGTTAAGCAACGTAGGGCGCGTTCTGTGCATGGATGGGTGACTGTTCTATGACTAACGCTAGTGGCATTTTTTCCGAGTGGATCCGTGCTTCGCAAGGCACGCTTAGTAGTTGGTGCCGGCTGCCGTCGATAGATGACAGTGGTTAAGCCAAGTCAGAGGTCTTAATAGGGCGGCTTGAAAACTTGTGACAGTAAGACCAGCCAATAGTTGTACAAGCCACCACCAATCCGGACTTGGCCCCCGTGGTGGAGTCTGGCCTGTACCTTCCTCAGGGAAGAGATCTGGTGGGGACATAAATGGGTTGAGGACGAACTTGAGTTACGAAACTTTGAGCTAGGTATGATAAAATTAAGGAATCAAGTTCTGTCAATAAAATAGATAGATCGAGAACACTTTATTGTACATAAAAAAGGATATTACGCAGGTATTTCTTAAGAGATTATTCTAAGAGTACAGAGTTTTTTTATAAATTAATAAGGCCATAAGTTCCTTACGGTGAACGAAATTGATTTTCGAATGTAAGTAAGTGTGGCCCTAATCAAAGAATATTACAATGTGGCTAGCCAAACGGGCTATCTACGCCTGCCGTTTCGCGCTGGAGTGTTCCAGAAAGGAGGGCCGAGGGAGGCTGGGCAAAAACCTGGCGAAGTAACAGATGATCTTCATTTAAATATTTTTGCGAGGGACAGCTGGGTTGTTTGGGTAGAGAGGGGCGGTCGGAACACACGGGGGAGAAACTTATGAGATTTTTTTCCAATGTCGGTGGCGCAGAGGTTAGCGCACCTGCCTACCGTGCAAGAAGACCCGGGTTCGAATCCCAGCTAGGGTAAAAAAAACCCACGTCTTGGATTTTTACATTTATATTTATTTCGGAGATAAAACAGAGGCATGCACTTATATTAAACTTACATGATAAAATTATGTACAAGGCATGCATCCAAAACATATCTCACTAAGTACTACATCGTAAGTAAGTTAAAGGTGAGGACGGTCATTGAGTAATCTATGAAATTACACAAATTGGTTCGTAGTAATAAAATAGGACAAAGTACAGGAGAATCTACGGCAACTAAATACAGACTCAGTGTATATGAGGGGCCCTGAAGCGGCAGTGGAGCTCCCTGTTTCTCGCACACCGACAATCCTACCGGACCGCTGGTGCACGAGAAATCGGGGTAATAGTGTTGTAACATATTTTCTTGCGGTGGAATACCTACTTACAAGAAGATGCGATTTTCACTGACAACATGTATGTTGGTGATAACATAGACCACCCTCGTGGTTTCCAAGTTTTGTGACGGATCCAGCGACTATCATGTTATAGGAAAATTGTAAAAGTAGCATTATTCACCCTGTGAGAACCCTAAATGAGATGCGGCGGCAGTCAATATCAGAGGCGGCTGGATCAAAGCGGCGACTGAGGGACACTTAGCAAGGATATTAGTGCAGTTTGCGAATAGGAAAGGTCGCTTCTATTGCCGCTAAAAGGTTTATAAGCCTGAAAAAGCGTTGGTCGCTTTTTGTTCTAGCTGAGAGAGCTTCAGGAGTGATGAGCGCTGAAATCGATGAAAGTAGTTTTGCTTCACTCGAGGTGAGCTTATCAATTTATTGACAATATCGGTGCCCGCGACATCGGTAATTCAACCCGTTAGGTAGGTGTGGTCTAAATGTGTGGCAAATTATATCCAATTTCATTCAGCCGGACCTACACGAATAAATTTGTATACAGGGTGGAATTTTGTAATGCCACCTGAAGGGGAAGTACTCTTAATACTGTAGATAGAAAATTTTACTCAAAGAAAACATTCCTTTATTTTTAAAAAGAAAGATAACTGCATTCAAAGATTTATAAAAATTCACTTGCCGCATCCGGTAATCGAACCGACTAAAATCTGTGAAAGTTGCACCCTGTACTTTTATTGCATCGATCGTTAGGGTATTGACCCTGGAAGGATGAAATCTCTTTAACAAACTTCATAAATTAAATGAAAGGAAAACAATGAAATCTTAAATTATTAATTCAATGGGTCAAGTTAAAGCACTTTTACTCAAAGATCCGTTTCTTTATGTTTACCTATGTTATCAATTAATAATTGTCATTGACGTCATTGATCCATTAAAATTACGAATTACTATTTAGATAAGACGATTGCAATTTGCACGATCACCAGATCTCATCCCTTTAGATTTTTTTTTGTGGTGATATGTAAAAAATCAAATTTACATTAAATCTTATGAGAATGTAAACGAGTTGAGAGTTAAAGTTCAGAATACCTACGATTTAAAACATTCACCACAACACGTTATTAAAGGTTACTAGAAATGAATTCGTTAGAAGAAAAAAATTGTGTATCCAAGAAAATGGAGCCCATTTAGAGCAATTAATTAGTTAGTTTACCATTTTTTGTAAATAGGTAATTACAACAATTTAAGATTTCATTGTTTTCCTTGACCCTAACGATCGCTGCAATAAAAGTACAGGGTGCAACTTTTACAGATTTTAGTCGGTTCGATTACCGGGTGTGGCAAGCGAATTTTTAAAAATCATTGAATGCAGTTTTCTTTCTTTTCAAAAATAAAGGAATGTTTTCTTTGCGTAAAATTTTCTATCTACAGTATTAAAAGCACGTCCCCTTCAGGTGGCATTACAAAATTCCACCCTGTATAATTCACATATTACTTACTGTGAGGAGCTGTAGTGCTGTCTCGTCAAATTTCTAAGAAAAGAGCGTTACAGAATGTTACTTAAGTATTTACTTAGTGAAGTTCTCAATTCAGAAACCGGCCCTTAGACGTTGCAGTTTACTAACGCCCGATAAATCTCACGGAATCCATTCTAAAAAGATACATGTAGGTATAGACTGTAGCTAGTGTCCCCGTTTAATCAAATAAATTACTCAAATGTATCGACGCTTCAACGTTATGCCATCGCTTACCATATTGTATGGTGCTTATTACAGTAATGGAACGATTATGCGCGATCCTTTGTGCCACCAAAACGAGGGTAGACGCGGAAAATAATCGAGTTGCCAAGTCATGTACGACTTATATGAGTAATACAGTAGTTTGGTTGGCACACGGAAACTACTTCCTCCTTTTATTATGTTACACAGGGTTACCTCTAAGCAGCTCTTAAAACAGGTCACTTTCAGGGTCTAGATTCTGCTAATGCATTGTAATACAAAGACAGCGGCATGACTGCGTCGATTTAATCTCATTGCCCCTTCTAATCAATGGAATTAAAATCATGTCACGTGACCGACCGTGTAACCGCAATTGAACTATAATGCACTAACAGAATCGAAGCCCTGCTCGGGTGTTACAAAAACTTTTCTACTAGGAGGTGTTTCTCACATTACTAGAGGTATTTTTCGGAATGTTAGATAAATATTACAGTAGGTACATATTTAATTCGATTGTTAACTAATAAAAGTTAAATCAAATTATCCTACTTATTTATTCCTGAACGGATGCCGTCAGTATGGCCGCAGCATTGTTGGTGTTTTCTTACTTTTGAAAGAATAGTAAATTATTGTTGACCACAGTTGTTGACATTGTAAGAAGTGTTGGTTGCACTCAAGGGTCTTGAATTTCTTAGGTCTCTTCTTTCTTTGTCTCAAGTATTAGATTGAAGGTGAATTGAGAAAAGATGGTCAGTTTCCTTGCTGACTTTTTTTTACTACATTCGGCCCCAAGACTGCGTCTAAAGCTGGCTTCCCACGGTCCGCGATATCGCGGATGGACGCGGACGGCCGACGACCACGGACAGCCACGCGTCGTTTGTCTGTGCTGCCGCGGACCCACACTCTTCCCACGGTGTGTCGTGCGAGCTGGTCCGCGTCCGTCCGCGATATCGCGGACCGTGGCAAGCCAGCTTAACATTAAAAATATAAGTACATACATTGACATTCAACAAACAGAATGTAAATTCTTTACGTTGACATAGATTCCTGATTAAATTAATGAAAAAAATTAAATCAAGAGTACCCGAAACGGACGCGCGCGCATGATGACTGTCGATGAAGCGAAAGAGACCTGTCAGGATCATGGCAGGTGGTAGACTCCGGTTTCTGCTTACCCCTCGGGAATAAAGGCGTGAGCGTGCTAATGAAAGAATGAGCTGGAAAATTGAAGTTAATTTACTTAAATTGCTGTTGCTAATAAATTCTAACGGACTTGTTTTAATGTACATTTTCTTAGGTAGATATAAAGTAGGCACAAGCAATGTTCCAGATCGCTACTCTCTCCTCCCTTCCCATGCAATAATCTACTCATAACTGGCGAGAAAGAATTTCAGTAATAATAGTAAGAACTCTGAAAACTCGTAAGAAAACTTACCCCCAGTTTCTCGTACGCTAACAATCTGGTAATCTGCTGTTAACAGCTGTCAAACGTTTTTTTCGTATGCACTTCGGCCAACTGACACTGCTGTTAACAGTAGATTAAATTAACAGCTGGTCGGTGTACGAGAAACCGGAGGTAACGTAGGTAATTAGCTGTTCGAAGCAAAAGAGTTTTCTTTTGTAGCACTTTCCAGAATCCGACCAATTCGCGATTCCTCTCTGAACCTGCTTTCGACCTCCCTGCCCACGCTCAATCTCCTCCACAGACCGTTTGATTAACGGTACACCGATACAAAGCAAACATCGGTTCCCTCGATGTTGTCGCACAATACGTACAAATACAAACATTTTGTTGCCGCGTCACCTTTAGAGGCGATTACGTTTTCCACGGCGATGTTCGAAGGGAAAACTGGGGGAGGTGGCATTGTGCGCTCAGTTGATGACTGGCTAGAGATCAAGACATAGATTCTGTTAATGCATTGTAGTACAATGACAACTGATTTAATTTCATTGCCGCTTTTAATCTACGCGCGCAAACGCGCAAACGTACCAATCCTTCTAGGCGTCAATGGTTTGAAAAGTCATATCACGTGGATCGACCGAGTATCTGTCATCGAACTATGATGTATTATCAGAATTAAGGCCCTGGACCTAGATTCTGTTAAGGCATTGTAGTACAATGACAACTGTATGAACGAGGCGATTTAGCTTCGTTGCCGCTTCAAGCCTATATCACACGCACACACGTACCTATATCAAACATTCTAGGTGTCAATGGTAAAAAGCATATTTCTTAACTTAAATACCTAGTTACCTATTGTTTGGTCATGGCGTATATAAATCTTAATATGAAGCTATCTTGTAAAAGATTTAAATGTTTCAGCATATTATCATTTTACAAATAGCAGGCCTTCTCTCAGAGAGCTAGTGCGGCGTGGTCACCGCGGATTGGCGATAAAACACACTGCAAAAATAAAAATGATCATCATCATCAGCTATTTGACGCCCACTGCAGGAACTGCCGACCTCACTCATGGTTTTCCAAGGAATCCCCGCCACCAACATCAGATCGTCCACCATCTGGTGGAGGGCTTGCACACGCGCGTCATCCGGGCAATAAACGATCTTATCTATAAATTTTTGAAACGCTTCTCCACATTGAATGAACTAAAACTTTCGTAAGCACTAGGCAATATTAACTTTATTCCGGATATACTCAGTTACTTGACTTTTTGTCGGAAGAATCCAACCGTGAGCACGATCAGTCTGAGACGAGCAACCGACGACGCGAGCTCCGTCTCTGCTCACCATGATTAATCTCTGCGAATCAGAGCGAAACGTGGTCGGACTCTTCCGACAAAAAGTCAAGTAAGTGTATCCGGAATAAAGAATAAAATCATTGATTTATACTTTTAATTGTGTTGGAAGCTCTGCTGTCACACAGACTTTTACATAGTTACATACCTACTTACATTTGTGGAGTGTTTTAGAGCAATTGTGTTATTATAACACCGTAGGAGTTTTTTACCAGTAAATTGATACTAGTCTACTAGTATACTAGGTACGTGGTCTAGTGAGGTCGGCGCTGAAACAAGCGCCTAACTGCCGCATCCAATCATCCCTTCCTTCCTCCTCCGAGCAAACAACAAAAAACACGCCAAATCACCGCGATTAGGCCGCGTGCTCTACAAAACTTATTGTCGCCGTCCCACAAAGCCCGATCGCTTATACAACCACCGTAATCGACACCAGCTATTGTCAATTGACAACCCTTGGTGTGTATTTAAACGAGCTTTCCTGGAAGCCTGGGGCCAGTTTGTCGTGTAAATTCGGTGGAAAATTGCTGATAAGCAATCCTAGGACACCTGACCTAATTTAGATCCAAGTTATTCGTCTTATGTAGGTTTGTGCCCAGTTCAGATTTTTAATGAGACATCTAAAGTCTCATTATAAACATAATCTTTACTAATTTTTTCAAGGGCTAGGTACAAGTGTCTACCAAATATAAAATTCCTACCCGGTGGTTGGATACCAAGTTGCCTACAATAATTGACACCACGAAACTAGCTTAGCTATGAACTTCTAAGAAGCCGAAAACTTGTATGTGACAAGAGAGCAATTTTAGCCACAATGGACATCCAAACCGAACCTTTAGACTTATCCACCAAACCCACGGAAAAGCCAAACAAAATGTTCGACATCGTCGACTACAAATTCCTGTCGGGGCTCAACCGTCATCTTCTGAAACTGTACGAGAGAACCAATCTTATCGCGGGGGATGAAGGGCTATGTTTGCCCGCCAGGGTCAACCCGAAGAATATCCTGCCTTGCCAAGTTTGCTTGAAGACTTTTGACCGTCCTTCGCTATTGAAAAGACACATGAGGACACATACAGGTAACTTTCTCTAGTTCTCTTCGCCACAACTGGGGTAGGTACGGAGACTGTAAATGTGCTGCGCATGGAACGCTCATGGGATAGGCGCTGACTGAAAATCAGTGCTAAGCAGTACCTACCTAATATCCTCGGCAGTATGCTGAGTGAAGCTGCCTATTGCAGCAGCAGAGACACACCGTGACCATTGTATGTAATTTTTTGTTAAGTACCTACTCATTTTTGTGTCTCAATGTACTTATTAAATAGTCAGTAGTATGCCCAATGTTTTGTGTAGGTAACTGTTGCTGTAATAAATGTGTTTTCTTCTTCTAATTTGGTGATAGCACCTAAAAACTACTAGGTGCTAACGCTACTTAGGGGCAAGACTCCTCCATGATATCAGGATCGTCTTCACGTAGACATAAGCCGTAATAATTTATCTGTAATAACGGGATTGTGCTATAGCACCCGCGGCTTGGTTGCCTTCACACCGCACGTAACTACGTGCAAACTCGGCAGTTTGACAACAAACACAAACACGATATTATTATGTTTATTTATGAATATTATCTTATTTTTAAATTATTTGATTTTACACAAATAACAACTTCACCAAAGCAATCATTTCAATAGACTTTGTACAAAGTTTTTCTGTTATAAGTTGTTGTTCCTGTAGACAAGAAACAATTGAATCAGAATCAGAATCAGAAATTTATTTCAACGTAAAGAATTTACATTCTGCTTGTTGAATGTCAATGTACATACAGTTATGTATATTGTTAGCCGCTGCCTTGGGGCCGTCTGTAGTGGAGAAAAAGGCAGCGAAAAAAAAAGCTCCACTCTGACCATCTTTTCTCAAATCATCATAATTAACCTACTCTAACAAAAAATTTCACCTTAGATAAGGCTTACAAAATATTAACAAATGGAAACATACATTGAAAAATGGTGTCCACCACCACCACACTCCCAATTTTTGAACGACCAATCCAACGATACCCTATACTACGGTGTAGGCGAGAAAATAATGCATCCTTAATTTAGGTGTGTGCCCCCACCATAAAATGTTTCTTTTATAGGTTTCTAGTTTTATAGGCGTGAATAATATCTATGTAGGTTCGTATAAAATATGTCTATAGGAGAATATAGCTGGTCTGGGCAGCGTATGGGAAACTACGTCGAGTCTTCACATCGCCAATCCCACAGAGTCTAAAGACGATCTTCAATCAATGCGTCCTACCCGTGATGACATGCGGGGTCGAAACGGTGGGGCTGGTCCACCAATTTAAAGTCGCTCAGCGTGCTATAGAAAGGGCTATGCTCGAAACGAAGTGATCAGACAGAGAACCAAAGTCACCGACATAGCCCACCGAATTAGCATGCTGAACTGGCAGTGGGCCGGCCATATCACTCGAAGAGCTGATAACCGATGGGGTAGACGAGTTCTTGAGTGGAAACCGCGGTCTGTAAACGTAGTAAGGACGTCGGTGGAGCGATGATCTTCGTGCTTCGGGCGCGCAATGGGAGGCCTACCTATGTCCAGCAGTGGACAAGCTAAGGCCGATGATGACGATATGTCTATGCCAAACAGTTTTCTTGACAAACAGCCCGACGGACAGACATGGCGAAACTATGAGGGTTCCTTGTCGCCAACGGAACCTTGAAAAGGAAGTGACAATAGACGTGCTCTCGTGTTGACTATTTTGAGTTACTCCCATGCATCTTGCTTCTGAACTCTTATTTTTTTCTTATTCAGGCGAGAAGCCACACGTCTGCAACGTGTGCAGTAAAGGATTCAGCACTTCAAGCTCACTGAATACTCATCGCAGGATACACACGGGTAATTCACACAAGTCTTGTCTTTCATTTTAGAGAATTCACGTCTTTATCCGTCTCGTTGCGATGTTCCGTGAGTCAGTAGACCAGGCCTTCGCTGAAAATCAGTGCTGTGGGCAATAAACCGGCAGTAATTGCCGATCCTGAGACCGTTTCACCACCGCATCGACATAGCTGATAATAATATCCCATACTTGTGTTCTGTTGTCTTTTGTTTTTCTTCATATTTGACCTTTCTTATGAAACGCTGAAAATAGTGGTGCCGTAGCATAGACCTCACATTCGGGCGGTTCGAATCCCAGGTAATACCACGTTACCTACATTTGTGAAGACGTAGGTAATAGGTACCACTCGCTAACGGTGAAGAAAAGCATCGTAGTTGGGACCAAGGAAGTAACGAAGTGGGGGGGCGTCGAATAGCGACAGACTGACTGAATAATAAAAATACATTTACCTAACCGCATACTTACTTACGGCTATTAAATCATTTACATTTAAATATAGGCACATACATTGCTTTTGGCCCCACACTAGGATACCATGTGTCGTGGGAACCAGAAACAGCGACGTCACAAACATGTAAACGTCCAAGACCTGGGTTTTTTTGTCCTCAGCCGGGATTCGAACCCGGGACCTCTCGCATGAGGTCATCATAACTACCAACTGATTCTTCTGTGCAGGAGAGAAGCCCCACAAGTGTCCTGAATGCGGGAAGTGCTTCACGGCTAGCTCCAACCTCTACTACCACCGGATGACACACACTAAGGTCAGTGCTTATCAGAAACCTTCGTATTAGGGTGAAGCCAAACGAGCGTAATTTTTTGAGTTGTGAGTCGCGCAATTTCGGTCGCGTAATTTCTGCTACATTCGGTTTCATACAAAAACCCCTTTTTGCTACACGGCGACGCAATTCATTTTGCGTCACTCTTGCACTGCAACTCATTGCAGAAATTACGCGACCGAAATTGCGCGACTCACAACTCAAAAAATTACGCTCGTTTGGCTTCACCCTAAATTAACATAACATTTACATACAGACACATACATTACTCGTCATTAGTCGTAGAGAAATAAATTAACTACGTTAGTTTATCTTTGAAACATCAAGGAATGTTGGGTTGGTTTGGACATGTGGAGAGGATGAAGAAAGAAAGACTGACGAAGCAAATATATCGTGCTAATGTGAGCGGAAGGGCTGGTAAGGGACTCCTCAGGCGGACATACTTCGACCAAGGGAATGTATTAGCAAAGGGCCAGATAAAATGTACCTACCCAAAAACCGACATGCGCACATGGAAAGTTTAATGAATGTCGATGAAGCTAAAGTAATTTGTCAGAATTGTGGCAGGTGGCAGTCGCTGGTCTCTGCCTACCCCTCTGGGATACAGGTGTGAGTTTATATAATAGGGAATGGATGAAAATATCAGAAGTGCTTGATATTTTTTTCGGTGATAGGAATAACCTTCCTCAACGCGAGAAAAAATATCAAGCACTTCTGATATTTTCATCCATTCCCTATTATCTACATACGTATGATTAGTCGAAGATAAATAAATTAACCATATGTATCTTTGCAACATGGCCTGTCCAATGTGATAAAAATATTTATTTGAGCAATTTCTCCATTTGCTGAACAGAACAAGCCGCACAAATGCCCAGTGTGCCCGCGCTCGTTCCCAACGCCAGGCGAGCTGCGAGCCCACCGCCCAGCACACTGGGCTATGGCGGGCGCGCTCAGTTGCCCAATCTGCGCCAGAGTGTTCACGAGGAGGGCGGCCTTAGCCCAACACTTGAGGCAACACGCCTCGGTGGATTTACAAAGTATTGGGTGAGAAGTATATCTTTACTAGCTCGTCGATCTATCATAATAGGCTATTTGACAGTGTGAAAAAAGTATTATTTTTACTTATTCGTATAACTCGTAAAAATCCCCTTTGAAGCATTTTAGGGCCCTCGCCCACGGCGGCTTTTTGCAGCGATGCTGTCGCGCGTTTCGTAAGCGCTCGACAGCATCGCTACTAACGCGCGTAGGTCGCATTTGCAATGCGCTGCAGTAGCGATGCCGACGCGCTACAGCATCGCGGCTGTATCGATGCGAACGCGCGACCGCGTCGGACGACATCGGGGAAAGAATGGAAGAAGGGCCCCTAGGTTTTTCTCAATCGTATTTGCATCGCGGCAGAAACGCGACAGTGTCACGTTTGCATCGCGACTGAATCACGGTTACGTGGGCAAGGGGACACAGCTAGCGGCCGCATCGCGACTGTGTCGCGGCAAACGCGCGATAGCATCACTACAGCATCGCTGCAAAAAGTCGCCGTGGGCGAGGGCCCTTAGCTACAAAAATGAACAATTTATAAAAAAAAAAACAGAATAAAACTTAATAAATATGTATCTGCAGCCATTTTATTGAAAACGGCTTGAATATTTAGCTCTGCTGTTTCTGTGATGACGTCACAGGGAAGTAAATATGGCGTGTCATTCATGTCGTTTTTACGTTCATTTGTTTTGTTTACTGACCAGTGGTCATTATTCCTGTGCGACGCCATATCGCCCAAGATAGCGTTTTGGCGGCTTATTTTAAAAGTGAATTTTTGTTTGCTTTTTTTTATAAGAAATACCCAAACGAATTGAAAATTACCACTCAATAAACAAACAAAACTGAGTAGGTTTTCAGAAACCTGTCAAATAACCTATTATACGATGAATCAGTCCTATGTACGACCCACTGCGAGGCACAGGCTTTTTCTCGGAAAGACACTACGTGCTTAATTACCACACATGGCGACCAAAAACAACATACATTTTTTTTTCTGGCTCTAGTTACCCCATGGACCTATTTCATAGTAACTACATTCAAAGCAGTGCTACAGTTATACAGTTCACTGTGACAAACGACAATGTGATATCAATATTTTGTATTTTTTGTACTTTCCTGTTTGCAATAAAGAATATTCTTGTGTTATGTTATGACAATTCAAAGTCGCAAGCATTACAAAGTCGATTTACCCACAGATTGACGGGGTTGAAGACTCGGCTACTAAATTTTCATCGAATTCTCCTAATAAACTAAAAAAATAGAGTTTTATGCAACTCAGCCCGGTAGCTCCTAAATATCATCATCATCATCAGGCTATATAAGTCCACTGCTGGACATAGCTCCTAAATTTAATATAGACAACCTAAAATATTAATACCATGGATGTACTGTACCCGGTAACACAGACCGAAAGCTCGGGTAAGAACAACGAATTAATGTTGGCAATAGTTCCGGGCACATTGCCAAGAGATCCGGGCAAATTGGCAATTTTGCCGGGCATATTGAAACTGCATATTTCGGCTTCGCTTAGGCGCGGCACACAGATTTTCAGTTGACGGTTCAAATCTGTTAACCCCCCGTCCCCCCAGTCCCAAAAAATGTTGCAATACACCAATAAATCTTTCTTATTTGTACAAGAAAATGGTATTCATTACATCATTTGGATTATAATTCAATCATTTTGTTTCAGGTCTGTCCTCACGAACGTAATCCTGCCTCCGAGATAAAAACAAACACATTGAAGCACTTTGATAGTTAAACTGTATTCGATGTACCGCAACTCAATCATCATTGCATCTGATAAACACAATAACCTTGTCTTACAAAGAGATTTCAGGGCCTCGATTCTGTTAGTGCATTGTAGTTCAATTACAGTGACATGGTCGGGTCCCGTGACATGTTTTTTAAATCCATCGACGCTTTGAATTATTGACACGCGTGCTCACGTTGACTTGAAGCGGCAATGAAATTAAATCGACGGACTCATAAACTGTCATTGTACTACAATGCATTAGCAGAATCTAGCCCTGGAATCGCATTAGGCGGCGACTAAAGTTCGTTTTTAAATTCGATGGAAAAAATTTGTTATTTGGTTTTTACGTACTAGCAACACTCAGACATTACCAGCCGTTGGCTTGATACAGTCTGACAAGCGAGTCCTGGGACGCGATTTATTTCGAATTCTTCATATGGCCACACTCAGACTGTCAAACTTAGGTATTTCAGCTGCAAGTAGTACAGCCCAAACAGTTTGATACTCGTCCTAGTTTTAAACAAGAAAAAAACTTTTGTTTCTATTCAACATAATTTTACCTATACGAGTAATAATGCTTTAAAACAAACATGACTTATTTCGTGTTGTAAGGTCTGTCGGATGACGAAAATTTTAAACGTCAGATCGAAGAGCTCAAAGATGTTGAGAAAAAAGACATGAATCAGATTTTGATTATGGTTCAGCATAAATAAATGTTTATAAGTTTATGTGGTGCATCTTTATTATCCCTGTTTTTGGTGGAGTGGAAATGTTGGTTTTGACGTAGTTAATGTTTTAATTTTGCTTATATTTATTTATATTTGGACAAAATTCATTGAAGACTCCAAACTAATTAAACAAATAATCAAGTTAAGCAAAAGTATCAAGATGGTTTTTTCAGACTATATGCAGGGTTATCAACTAAAAGATTTTTAAATTTCCCGCCAAAGGCTTGTGCCAGGACTCACTTGTCGCACTCTATTGATATGTCAATGTGACAGTTTTTTTTGCATTGAATTAAAAAACATACTTTACACAGAAAATGTAACAGACCTCTGAAATAAATACGTACATAGCCTTTCACATCACAGTCTCATTCGTTTCTTGTTTCATACGTTTCACCTCGACGTCATCTTCCTCTCCTTCCAGCTTCCTCTTTTCTCCTGCATCCGATGTCTCTTCCTTCACCGGGACGCTTGTATCGCCCTGCCCCTTTACCTCCGCTTTGTGGTAGTTATTTTGCATAGCCTGGTAGTCTCCGGAAGTGTCGACCTTCATCAGTTCTCTAAGGGCCATAGTTGCATAGCAACTGGCTGGTAACGTCATTGTCAGGAGAAGGGCTTTGTATTTGCCGTCTGGAAATAAAAAAATAATGAGTTAGTCGCACTAGTTATTGGACTTTAGACGCCCGCTTTGATGCGATTAATGTGTGTGGAGAAATGAGCAGAAATTGGATGAATAAAATTAATAAACATACAGGCACATACATTGCTTCTGGCCCCACACTAGGATGCCCTGTGTCGTGGGAACCAGAAACAACGACCTCACAAACATGTAAACATCCAAGACCAGGTGTTTTTTTCGTCCCCAGTGATGCGCTAACGCTGCGCCATAGAGGTCGTCTGACTGAATATCGATGAAGCAAAGAAATCTATCAGGATCGTCGCAAGTGGCAGTCCCTGATCTCTGCCTACCCCTCTGGGACGGTTGACCAAAAATATAATTATTATGGACCACCCTTAAGGTACACATAATAACTCTATACTGTAGGATCAAGAACCACCATTTTTCTAAGTCGGTCAAAAAGCACCATCTAATAACTAAAGAACTTCGATGAAGCGAAAAAGATGTTATGGTATCTTAGTGAACCATTATCGGATTTCCATACTAGGATACAGGCTCGATTTTATGTATGCATTATGTAGGTACAGATCAAAGATTTGCATTATGAAAGGAAAACTATTGCCTCTCCAGCTCGACAGCTACAACCAATCAATAAAAACACATAAAAGAGCGTAATATGTGAATTTTTACCCACTTAAAAATATACCGGGGCATATTTAGGATACGAAAGTGCTGCTTACGGCGCGCGGTGGACACTGACAGTACTAGTAATTTTAGAAAAGGAAGAAAACCGATTTTGTTGTATAAATTGTACTCCGGTTCAGTTATTGTTTGTCGGCCCGAGATGGCAACGCTAATTTGTCTCATCGTTTGATAAAAGACCAACCATGCCCTCGACCAACAAGAAAAGAAGAACATTTATTTCACGTCAAAGAGACGTAACACGTGATTCATCATTACCATCAGCTATTGGGCGTCGACTGCACTTATGCCCGGTCCCAATATCCACAAAACGCTTCGTTTTTGCTTACGATCGGTTACAATTCCTACGAAATTCCTACGAACCGTCAATAAATTGTAGGGAAAACGGATCGTAGCCGGTAGGCGTATATTATAGGAACCGGGCAGTAGGCTTTCTCATGGTTTTCCAAGTTTTCCGGTGTTGTGCCGCCCGCATTCAATAACTCTCTCTCTCTCATAATATACAGTGTCCCAAAAGGCAGGTCTACTCCTCCAAGAAGAGCAGCTCATTTTGAAATCTTGTTAACAGTTTAGAGAAGCATTATTCAGAGTTACAAAACAAAAAAAAAAAAAATTGGAAAACGTAAAGATTTGTAGCAACAGGATTTTCCAATATTTTTTTAACACCTTCTAATTTTGTATACATGCCATTTTTTTCTCATTTCACTGAACCAGTATGACTTGCCTTTTCACCCAGTTCCGGCTTGACGTCGAGTTTTAGAACACCCGTATTCTCTACCTCCTTCCCCCCCACTCACCCTCCAGTTCCGGCTTGACGTCGAGTTTTACAACACCCATATTCTCTACATCCTTCCCCCCCACTCACCGTCCAGTACCCCGTCCAAGGCCGCCCCCTGCATCTTGTCCCAGTCGGACAGTAAGAGGTCGGCGTGCGGCGAGGAGTAGCGCGCCAGAGACCACGAAACCGAATGCGGCCGGACGACCAGCCGCCGGTACGTGCCAGACATACTGTAGCTCCTAAAGATAAAAAGATCTCGATGACGACCTTTGTGGCGTAGTGGTTAGCGCATCTGCGTACCATGCGAGAGGTCCCGGGTCCGAATCCCGGCTGGGCACAAAAAAAAAAGAAACCCAGGTCTTGGATGTTTACATGTTTGTGACGTCGCTGTTTCTGGTTCCCACGACACAGGGCTACCTAGTGTGGGGCCAGAAGCAATGTATGTGCATGTATGTAAATGTTATGTTAAAACATAATGATATTTGTTTGTCAAACATGAGTTTTGAAGATCAGATGATGGTACATATTTGCATATTTGTCCTGCATGCTTTGCCATTGTAGACGTACAAATTAATAGCTAAATTAGATGATCATGTTCTCAAACAAAGTATTTAAATGTCATAAGTATTATACACAATTACATGAAGTTTAAAATTTCAGGGAAAATTAAAAATAAAATAAACAATATCAGATTGTCAGATTTACATCTGCGACGTTTCAAGTCATCTTTCGGTCAAGAAATCCGTTACATTGTATTAACATTTGTCCAATAACATAGTTTTCAATTTAGATTTAAACAAGTTTATGTCAAGTTATTATTATTATTAATACGTTTACGTTTATTTAATACGCTCCTAAAAACACAAACACAAATACCGTTAGAGAAGAAAAAGAACTATGCCTAGGCGCACACTACAGTCCGTTTTTTAATTCGATGCAAAAAAAAATGACGCGGTGTTACCGCTGTAAAAGCTATAGGTTAACTCGGTAGATGTTTTTTACCGTGAATAGAAGACTCATGTGACCAAAATCCTTATCACATCAAAGACATTAAAATTGAATTACTCGTTAGAGCACAGTCTAAAAAAAAAACACCTGCGTAGCACACACCATTTACCTTGGAAATAAAATGGGGTTATTTGGTTTTTACGTACTTGCAACATTCAGAATTTGACAGCCTAAGAATTGTATGGAGATGTCAATGAAAAAACAGACTGTACCGTCACGCGACAGGCAACAGTGCCACCATCTTATCTGTTCAGTTGATAGCGGCGCTAGTGGAGATTCAGTAGTAACATTATAGAAATTTACCTAGAAACATGAGAATATTTTAACCCGTCTTTTAATTTTAATGAAAATATATCTATAAATCTTATTAAGTGAATAAATAAAACAAATAAATGGGAACACGATTTACAATCAATTTGTTAGTTACAATTTTGCCCACCTGAACAGATAACTTGGTGGCGCTGTAGACGCGACGAGAGGCTACGGCCGTCAATTTTCATATATTTTGTTCGAATCTCCGCAAACTAGGCGTCAGAGTCGACGACGAGACGCCAGAAGCAAATGACAACGTCGCGTCTGACGCGGCGACTTGACGCGGCTCAAGTCGCCCTGTTTGCGATGGCTCTAAAACTGGATCGTCTTACGCAAACTGGAACCGACCCACAGCATGTCGATTTCGAGAAACCGGGACTTTTGTGTGTACGTAGTACGTATCATAAAAAAAGTTGATAGGCTTTTATGACAGATTGAAGCCTATCTACAGTCTATTTTTTGAAGCGAACGACTAAGTGTCAACATGTCAAAAATTTGGTTTTTCAATATGCCACATTCATAACACTGCATAATATTTAGCAAAGTTATACAGAACGATATGCCTAATAAATAACATTAAGCAATTAACAGAATAACACTGTTATTACCTGATTTATCCCCCACTTGCAGTTTATTTAACTAATATTTTATTTTATCATGAAAATACCATTTGCTTAAGAGATCTATGCCCCAAAAAATACCTAAAATTTCAGTGGTCCTCAAATAACAGCGATCCTACTGCTGCCAAATATTTTCGCAACAAGGAAAGATGACGGACTTTTGTTTAAAGGCCGACGACTATTTTATGCTAATGGGCTACGCAAAGTGTAGGAAGAAGTATGGAGAGCTGACTACGAACCTCTTTTTTAATTAAAGACAAAAAAAAGTAAGATTGACGTTGTTGTTGATGGGAGTGTGACTAAAGAAAATAAAATAGGTAACTTATCTTTAGTCTGTTCATCATTGTAAATAAGGTATTGGTAAAGTTTTTTGGTCCACCGCGCAGTTGTGTTATACTTTTGTGTTTGTTATTACGGAACGGAAAATATGGGCGAGCGAGCCGGACCTAACGCTGATGCTGCCAAACCGATGTATACGATGCCACAGAATACATAATAGTACAACGATGCAAGCAAAGCTGCGTGCATGAGCTATTTTGAGTGAGATGTAAGTTTGAGAGATGCTGTGTCTTTGTTTACCTTTAGTCGTTCGCTTCAGTAAATAGAATATAGGAATGTCAGGCTTACTGATTTTCTACTGTTTGGAAGGGTAGGAAGTGTTTTGGTATCACTATCAGTGTACTTAAAGCCATTTCACAAAAAATGTGGGTTGGTTCCAGTTTGCGTAAAAAGGTCCACTTTCGTAAGCACTAATACACATTGTAAATTTTTGATCATCAACCCATTATGTCCCCACCGAGGGGCACGGGTCTCTTCCCTGAGGAAGGTACAGGCCATACTGGTGATTGGTGGAGGCTTGTAAGACTAGTAGCTGGTCTTACTGTCAGAAGTTTTCAAGCCGTCCTAAGGCCTCTGACTTGGCTTAACTACTGCCACCTATCATCCGTATCAACTTACTTGGCTTTTTTATCGGACGAGTCCGACCAGGTTTCGTTCGCAGAGCTTAATAGTGGTGAGCAGAGAAGGAGCTCGCGTCGTCGGTTGCTCGTCTCAAACTGCTGCTTTTTTATCGGTCTCGCTCGTCCGATAAAAAGTCAAGTAAGTTGATCCGGACCAAAAATTTACAAAAAGATAGAGAAGAAAAGAAGAACATCAACAAGGTCTTGGATGTTTACATGTTTGTGACGTCGCTGTTTCTGGTTCCCACGACACAGGGTATCCTAGTGTGGGGCCAGAAGCAATGTATGTGCCTGTATGCTGTGCTTTAAGCAATAAGGCCGCCTCTTGTACTGCATCTTATTGTTAATGTTCTGTATTAATGTTTTTCCTGGTACAATAAAGAATATTCTTATCTTATCTTATCTTATCTTATGTAAATGCTATGTTATGTTATTTATTTCGAGACGTAACGAGCGATTCATCATCATCATCAGCCGTTTTCGGGTACTTTTTGTCTTGCTAATCCTACCTACCCCACACCGGTTCTTCCCACGACATTCCTTTTCTCAATTCTAGTCACTAGAGGATGCTCTTTTAGTCCACATTTAATTCATAGTATTTAAAAATTAGGTGGGACATTAGAGCCTTTTCACACTATCCGATCCGATATTGGTGTCGCTCATAATGATACAAAATGTCAACAAATTAAAATTAAAATTATCTAGAATAATAGAATAGAATGTCAATTGAAAATAAAGTTAATGGCTTTAATAAAAATGGAAAATTTACTTTAGTTTTAATTTATTTACTTTAAGTACCTACTTCTTCAATTTAAATATTACTATATTTTATTAAGGGTCTGTTTCACAATCTGCTGATAAAGTTCCGGATAAGCTATCCGCAACCAGGGCTGTTCTTTGTTCTAAATTTGAAGACATAAACGAACACACGCAATATAGGAAAGGCAGCCTTGGTTGCGGATAGCTTATTTGGAACTTTATTTGAACATTGTGAGACAGAGCCTAAGTCCTAAACATTCCTCACCGATAAATAAAAGCGTAGTAACCTTAAATGGCAAGCTTAAAACATTTGATTTCATGGCGTGCATGAAAATATACAACGATACACTCAATACATATACGATGAAAAAAAAAAAGTAAATAAGGAACCTTGTAACAAAACGTGACATTGTAAATTTTTGGGCCGGATCAACTTACAGGATATTTATATTTTGATCCGGCCCCAAAATTTACAATGTGTAGTGCTTACGTAACTGTTAGTTCAAAAAGTGACATAAATTAAAATATACACACAAAAGTTACAATTACAAAAAAAAAGTTACACTTACTTGTACTTATTCTTCATTTCCAAGGTCAGACCGTCTTTAGTGAGCAACTCTTCGTAATAGTCCCTCAAGTTAGGCGGATAGTCGATATTGTACCCTGGTAGCGGCAGCACAATGTCGAAAATCGAATACTTTCCACTGTCCACGTCTTCTTGAGTCAGAATCCTGACCGGCAACTTCGGCGGGGGGGCTTTTTGACTCTTATTCTTTACGGGAACCGTGGCTTCTTTCACAGGTTCTATGTTCTCAGAGCTAACGTCGCCATCTTGGTCTGTTTGGCTGTCGATTTGCGGGTCTTCCGATTCGGAATCTTCGTCGTCATCAATGTCTGAGGAGAAATACATCGATTAACTACCAAGATAGTACGTGCGTGAGACTCGCATTGGGGGGCGCCGTACATTTGTACAAATAGCCTCAGTCTGTTTGCAATATCTTTGCCTGGTTACCATAGCACAGGGTATCCTAGTTTTGATCCAGGTCAAATGATTGTGTTGCGTGGAAGTTATTATAGTTAAGATCTGCACAAGGTGGCTTAGGTGCTTTATAGAGCGCGCCGTCTACGCTTATTGTTTCGCTTATCTCAAGTATTTGGTTCCTTAGAAGTTCGACCCGTGGAACAGGCTAACACACCAAATGTTAACAAGAGTAGAAAAAAAACAATGTTAATTACAATCCCAACCAGGAAGGGAAGAGCGAGTCGCCGAACTCCTTCGGTGGCTCAAAGACTTTTTGTCTATCGTACTATGAATATAATAAAGAAGAGTATTTTATGTATATTTGTAAGTTTGTGTGTAATCTCCGAAAGTACCTATCTAATTTCCAAAATTTCTAAATTTTTTCTGTCGTTAAGTACCTTCTCCGTCACCCTCCTGTATAGTCTCCAGGCTGGCATACACCAGGTCTCCCACGGCGGGCGTAAAGCAGAGTCATTGAATCACTCACTCGGAGCGGAATCGGAGACAAACTCCGGTTATTAAAAATAAATATATTTAACGCTACGTAGCTTCGCCGTCCGCCTGTGCAGTCTCCAGGTGGGCAAGCCCCAAGTCTCCGACCGAGGGCTTAAGCCCCAGCCACCAATGTCGCTGGGTATCGCAGACGAGACAATATTTACTTAGCTATGTAAGAGTTTATAAATATTTTTTATGAACAAATATTTTCGTAAGCACTACACACCGCAACATGTGGTCCTGAGCAAGCTCCGTCTCTGCCCACCATGATTAAGCTCTGCGAATCGGAGCGACACTCGGTCGAACTCTTCAAAAATCAAGTAAGTTAATCCGGACCTTATTCACAATAATAGTAAGTAAATAGTAAAAAGTAATAAACTCACGCCCGTTATCCCCGAAGGGGTAGGCAGAGGCACCAGTCTCTAGAACTGGACCCACGTTTTGCCGAGTTTATTAGGTCCCAAACGTGACAAGTGGCAAGCCTGTCGCCGTTATCCGGGCACAATTTATCAGCGAATGGTGTTGCTGTACAAACAAATGTACGTAACTAAAAGTCATTGGTACATGCGTGGTTCGAACCCAGACCCTCATGATCGAAAAGCAAAGGTCAACCCCACTACGCCACCAATAAATGTTAATAAATAAATGTTATGTTTATCCCTACCTTCCCCGTCCGCCTGTGCAGTCTCCATGTCGGCAAGCACCAAGTCTCCGACATAAGCACTACAAACCGCAACATGTGGTCCTGAGCAAGCTCCGTCTCTGCCCACCATGATTAAGCTCTGCGAATCGGAGCGACACTCGGTCGAACTCTTCAAAAATCCAATAAGTTAATCCGGACCTTATTTACAATAATAGTAAGTAAATAGTAAAAAGTAATAAACCCACGCCCGTTATCCCCGAAGGGGTAGGCAGAGGCACCAGTCTCTAGAACTGGACCCACGTTTTGCCGAGTTTATTAGGTCCCAAACGTGACAAGTGGCAAGCCTGTCGCCGTTATCCGGGCACAATTTATCAGCGAATGGTGTTGCTGTGCAAACAAATGTACGTAACTAAAAGTCATTGGTACATGCGTGGTTCGAACCCAGACCCTCATGATCGAGAAGCAAAGGTCAACCCCACTACGCCACCAATAAATGTTAATAAATAAATGTTATGTTTATCCCTACCTTCCCCGTCCGCCTGTGCAGTCTCCATGTCGGCAAGCACCAAGTCTCCGACATAAGCACTACACACCGCAACATGTGGTCCTGAGCAAGCTCCGTCTCTGCCCACCATGATTAAGCTCTGCGAATCGGACACTCGGTCGAACTCTTCAAAAATCAAATAAGTTAATCCGGACCTTATTTACAATAAATGTTATGTTTATCCCTACCTTCCCCGTCCGCCTGTGCAGTCTCCATGTCGGCAAGCACCAAGTCTCCGGGCGCGGGCTGGTGGCCGAGCCGCCGAAGCCGCTCGGTGGCGCAGCGGTTCCAAACGTAAGACTGGTACGAGTGAATGTACAGAAGACGGTTATTTCGGGGCAACTGTGGAAGGTTTTATTGAAATTGTTAGTGATCTCTCGCACCTAAAGGTCTTCTCGCGCTCTTCCTCTCTTTTCAAAGTGACTAGAGAAAGCCCTGATATTGTCTTTTTAATATGGGTGCTCAATTTAATAAAAGTGGCTTAGTGCAAGGACGTATAGCGTTCGGGATGTGGGCTTTTACATACTCGAGCTTTTTCTTTGCCTTTTCCGAACTCGTGCGTTCTCTTTCCAGACTGTCAAAATGTCTATTAAAAAGAAAAAACCAACCGTGAAGTTTTTACTAAAAGAAATTCATAGAAGTTTTTATGATTCACGCAAATGTTTCTAAAATGAACCTACTAATTTGTTTCAATTTTCGATTTAATGATTTGATCAATGAGTTAGGTTAGGTTTCATTTCATTTTAATTTCATTTCACATTAATAAAAAAAAACTACTGAAGACTTGGCTGTATGGGCATAGTTCCCTTTGCCTACCCACAATGGGTGAAGGAAAAAAAATATCTCTACTTATATTCTTTTACGGTTGACGCCATTTTCCAAAAAAAATCTTTACTAAATTGCTTTATTTTTCGCAACTGTATTAAAAAATAGTTGTTCCGTACACGTGCAGAACCGTCATTGCAACTCGTTCCGACTGTCAACTCGACTGGCTCGGGTAGACATTTGCCGGAACTCTTTGCAATGACAGGCTTTCCGCACTCGTAATGAAATATACTATAATTTATTTTTATTTTTATTTATTGAAACAAAACCAACAATTGTACAATATGGTTAAATACATAGAATAATTACATTTACACTATGTAATTGCACAACCAGCAGCGTTTTATACTATTATTATTATCACTTTGTACGCTTACAACAATGGACTTACTATCACGCCTTCTCCCTGCCTGTCCCCCGGGCGTACTGTGGCGCTCTACTTTATTAAAAGATTGCTTCTAGGCAAATATTAACTTTTATTATATCTTTTTATCGAGAAAGCCTAGCCTAGCTAGCCCTCGACTGACATCTCAACCAAAAACGTAGCAATTCTCCTTCAAAATATTTAAATTCAAACAAGACGGCTGTGCCAGCCAGTTACAATCACACTAAATTATAAAGGCGAAAGTTTGTGAGTGTGTATGTTTGTTACTTTTTCACGTCTAAACGGCTGGAGCGATTTTAATAGAAGAAGAAGAAGGAGAAGAAAATTCATTTATTTGACGACACAATACTCAAATGAAAAAAAAGAAAATTTATCACTCACTATCAATAATAAATCATGAATAATAATATTTGGTATGGAGGTAGCTGACACCCTAGATTAACACATAGGCTACGTTTTACCGCGGGAAAATATCTTATTCCCATGGAAAAATCTATAAACCGCGGGTAACACCACGGGGCACAGCTAGTAATGCTGCGGGCACACTTGAAGGCGAAGATTCGTGTTCGCGTTGTCGCGACAAAATTTCGTATTCCATCTACGGCGAAGAGCTTTGTCACATCAAATAAACCTTCGCTACGTCGCGACAATCGAGAACGTTGCTAAATTCATTTTGCGCGAAGTGTAGCCAACCGCTCGAACTTTGTCGCGATAAAACCCTTTGATGTGCGGTATTTTACCGACAGCAGCGCGAAGGGTGTTTGTATTCGCGATGATGATTCGCGAATTTTTTGGCCAGACATGTCGCGACAACGCATAAAGCAACATAAAGCATAAAGCAGCATAAAGAACAACCTAATTCACTTCACAAATCTCACTTTTACCTCACTGTATTATCACGAACCACTCAATTCACTTTACAAATCTCACATCACTGTAAATACCAATAATAATAAGACCGCCAATTGTATACGACTTAGATGTAAGGTTTCAAATGTATATATATCTCTTTCTGGTGTGTACAATAAAGAGTTCTAATCTAATCTAATCTAGTCACTGTATAATGACTTCACAATTTCACTTTTAATATAATTATAAATTCTTAAATCGGGCAGAGCTTCCGCCTGATCACAGCGCCAGAACAAGACTGCCGTTTTATCGTCGAGCCCTCCCTTTTATAGACTAAAGGCGAGCGCATGGTATTGGTCGGTCTGGGCGCCATTTCCTTTGACAAATCCGTTAAAATAGCAATTCTATTCAAATGGCCACTTTTAAAACAATTAACTGTTAAAAATGATATTAAATTCATCTTATAAATTACCAGTCGTCTTAAAATAATGTTTTAATGTTAAATGAAATAGAACCTTTGCCGCAATTGGGTATTTGACAGGATGTCAAATGAGTTACTTTTAAAACGGAATTTTGTATGAAAATACTTGCTTGTGACGTCACATTTCAGAGCACTCTTTTTATGTTTCATGTGTTAAAAAATATTAATAACTAGTAAATGAATAAAAGAAATACATTTTCCGAATCATTTTGTAATTTTTTGTTTTAATCGAGCATCTCAAATAATTTATTGTTGATAGTGTCAAATACCGTATTTATCAAAAATCATGACAAATCGCTACAGTACAGTTTGTCAAAAAATACTAGAAACCGGAAGTGAAAGTTTACTAATTGTTTTATTGAAAAACCCAAACATTTACTATATTTATTGAAGCACGTTACCTTAATTTATGTGAAAGCTCAAGCTTTTAATTTATATAATGCTTGTAAGTGCAAGCTATTAACAAATGCACAACAGGGAGAAGGCAGTGTTAATATATAATAAGGAAGGCCTTATTGTAAACCTAGTTTAGTACCTACTTAATTTGTTAAAATGTTATTTTGATGAGGCAATAATAGTACATTGTTCACCGAGAGGAGAAAGTGACCGATTACCGTTGAGGGTGTCGTTTGAAGCCCGAGCCGTAGGCGAGGGCTTTATAACACCTGAGATCGGGAATCGCAGTTTCTCTCGAGTGATACATAGTGCTTTATACTACACCTACAAGGAAAATAAAAAACGAAATCTGTACTAATTGAAATTTATATTGAAACTAGCTTTCGCCCGCGACTCCGTCCGCGTGGACTTTAGTTCAAAATGTTGCAACCCCGTTCACTCCCGTTAAGGGTTAAATTTAGAAAAACCGTGAAACACGTGTTCAATCAATTGTGTTGAAGAGTATTTATTTCAAGTTTCAAGAGAATCTGACAACATTTTTTTATACCTCCATACAAACTTTAACACCGCCGTTTACCCCTTTAGAGGGTGAGTTTCAAAAAATCCTTTCTTAGTGCTCCCCTAGGCTCCCTAAGGAACTCCCATGCCAAATTTCAACCCCCTAGGTTCAGTAGTTTGGGCCCTGCGTTGATTCTAAGTCAGTCAGTCAGCTTCTCCTTTTATATATATAGATTGTTGCTAGTGGCCAGTGTCATTTTGCGAACTTGGAGATAAAAACTCACTGTAAAATCTTTTTGGCTTTCGATATTTAGGTTACCGGCGCATAGTCTTACCCAAAATTAAAAAAGAAAAACCACGTAAGAAATGGATTTTCATACACTTTTCTCTCCCGCTCAGATGCGTTTTCTCCCCGCATATTTGTTCGATATGCAATGACGTACTTTCTACCGTAAATTTGATAAAGTATCAAGGTACTTTCCAAGCAGGTGTAGTATAAATACTTTTTTATCTTATCTTTACCTAAAAGGTCCGAGCACGTTGTGGACTGAAAGAGGATGTAGTGACTAGAATTGAGAAAGGAATGTTGCGTTGGTTCGGACATGTGGAGAGGATGAAGGAAGAAAGACTGACGAAGCAAATATATCGAGCGAATGTGAGTGTAAGGGCCGGTAAGGGACGCCCCAGGCGAACATACTTCGACCAAATAGGGGATGTATTAGCAAAGGACAAGATAAAAAGTACCCGAAACCGGCGTGCGTGCATACAACGACTAATGAATGTCGATGAAGCGAAAGTGGTTTGTCAGGATCGTGGCAGGTGGCAGTCCCTGGTCTCTGCCTACCCCTCTGGGATACAGGCGTGAGCTTATGTATGTATGTATGTATGTCCGAGCAAAACCGTACTTTTTAATGGTTACATTTTCTTGGCAGATTGTACCTTGGCGAGCGCGCCGTAGAGGTCTCGCTTGTCGCGGGCGAGCGCAGCCAGCAGGCGGCCCTCGGGCGCGGCGGCGCGGCGGCCCCGGGGCAGCAAGCGGCGCGCGCGCCCGCCGTCGCCCCACGCCGCGTACGCCGCCAGCGCCTCGCGCATGGGGCCCTCGCGCTCCTCCAGGATCGCGTCCACCGCCTGCCGGAGAATGAAGGGAGACGTCGAGTAAAAGGTCACGAGAAAATGAACCGAAACGGTGGGAGAGGAAAGAGAAACGATTGATAAACATGCGGCCGACGTCACCCGCCGTCGCCTCGAACGTGCCGTACCTTGAAAGAGTCCACGAAAAAATAGAAGGGATGGAGAAAATAAACGTTTGGTGAGAAAAGAGAAACGATTGATAAATATGCGCCCGCCGTCACTCGTCGCCTTGAACGTGCGCAAAACGCTTCTGTAACTGGCCCTAACACTCTTCCAGGTTAGCGTCAACCGCCTGCCGGATAACGAACGGAGACGTTGGCGACGAATCCACGAACAAATGAAGGGAAACGTTGGGAGAGAAAAGAGAACCGATTGATAATGAACGCGCGCAGCGCCTCTTGTAACGGACCCTCACGCTCTTCTAGGATCGCCACCGCCTGCCGGAAAGTCCGGGAGAGAGTGAAGGGGAGAATAAGCAGAGACGTTGACGAAAAGGTCGGAAAATGAAGGGAAACGTTGGGAAAGAAAAGAGAAACGATTGACAAATATACGCCCGCCGTCGCCCGTTGCCTTGAACATACGCAACGCTTCTATAACTGGCCCTCGCGCTCCTCCAGTATCGCGTCCACCGCCTACCGGAAAGTCCGGGAGAGTAAAAGGTCAAGAGAAAATGAAGGGAAACGGTGGGAGAGGAAAGAGAAACGATTGATAAATGAATCGGTAGTTTCAGAAAGAACATTAGTCCAAATTTTGTGTGACTGACTTATTGTTGTCTATGGTATCCTTAAGGGTAGATCTACAGATCCGTATAGAAAGAACATTAGTCCAATGAATATCAATTGAACTACGTGTACGTACTACGTCTCAGTAGACGCAGAAACAACATTGGTCCCACTGAGGGGTCAGTTTTTTATGTCTACTGAAAAGTAAGCAGATTGTGACTAATGTTCTTTCTGAAACTACCGATTCAAATATGCGGCCGACGTCACCCGCCGTCGCCTCGAACGTGCCGTACCTTGAAAGAGTCCACGAAAAAATAGAAGGGATGGAGAAAATAAACGTTTGGTGAGAAAAGAGAAACGATTGATAAATATGCGCCCGCCGTCACTCGTCGCCTTGAACGTGCGCAAAACGCTTCTGTAACTGGCCCTAACACTCTTCCAGGTTAGCGTCAACCGCCTGCCGGATAACGAACGGAGACGTTGGCGACGAATCCACGAACAAATGAAGGGAAACGTTGGGAGAGAAAAGAGAACCGATTGATAATGAACGCGCGCAGCGCCTCTTGTAACGGACCCTCACGCTCTTCTAGGATCGCCACCGCCTGCCGGAAAGTCCGGGAGAGAGTGAAGGGGAGAATAAGCAGAGACGTTGACGAAAAGGTCGGAAAATGAAGGGAAACGTTGGGAAAGAAAAGAGAAACGATTGACAAATATACGCCCGCCGTCGCCCGTTGCCTTAAACATACGCAACGCTTCTGTAACTGGCCCTCGCGCTCCTCCAGGATCGCGTCCACCGCCTGCCGGAAAGTCCGGGAGAGAGTAAAGGGGAGAATAAACAGAGACGTTGACGAAAAGGTCGGAAAATGAAGGGAAACGTTGGGAAAGAAAAGAGAAACAATTGATAAATATACGCCCGCCGTCGCCCGTTGCCTTAAACATACGCAACGCTTCTGTAACTGGCCCTCGCGCTCCTCCAGGATCGCGTCCACCGCGATCTCTCGCGATTTCTCGCGCGTGGGAGAGAAAAGAGAAACGCCCGCCGTCACCCGTCGACTTGAACACGCTCCATAATGGATCGATGATGATAATGAGGGGCACAGGTCTCTTCCCTAAGGAAGGTATAGGCCATACTCCTCCGCCCAAGTCCGGATTGGTGGAGGCTTGTAAGACTAGTGGCTGATGAGTGGATGATGATACATACTTCTTTAAAATTTCCCAGCAGCAGTTGCAGTCCAACCTCGTATGTGGGCTTCTCAATTCTGGTACCAAACCGCTGGAGTCCGTAGTAGTTGATGTATCCCTTCTCCCGAAGGTTTTCGCAGGCTCGGTCCACCACTTCATCCGGGGCAGTCACGTTGCGAAGGGCTATACGGAACCTGGAATTTTTGGGACACTAATTAAAATATTTTATTCAGAATTAAAACAAAACGTTTACTTTATTAATGTCAATGGAGTAAGTTTCACAATTAATAGATTACGTGGAGAGGAAAGTAACAGTTTCGAAACGGTTTCAGCTTAATTACCAAACTTTCAAACTTAGAAATTATTACTCATAGACGTGTTGAACACTAGACACAATTCTCCTCTGAATATGTATTCATTGAAAATTAATCTACTGTTTAACACCAGACATCCTTGTCGCCTAAATAATGGTTGAATTTCTTTTTCTTCTGATTTTTTAGGATAGCGTCCTTTATAATATATTTTGGTATGGAGGCTATATGTAGGAACAGGCGTGAGAAAAAAACAAATTGTTTTTTGTTGTATGGGAGAAAACACCTAAAGTATTATTTTTTTTGCAACTAAGAGAAACTGAAGGGCTTGTGCTGAAATGAGTAATTGTACCGGACACTGCGAACAAGGTGGCATACAATTCATGCACCGAACGATGCAGCTTTGGGTGTTGTGAAATTTTGAAATATTTAATTTTCGGTACGTTATTCAAATTCAATTCAAATATTTTTTATTCATAGTCCAAACAACGTGTTTACTTTATGAAAGTCAAAGTTAGTTTCACAATTAATAGATTACATGGAGAATAAACTAACAAAGAAACTCAACGTTTATTCTTTTCAAAACAGTTTTGCTTAAATAAGAAACTTTCAAACTTAAAAGATATTACTCTTGGATGTGTTGAGAGTAGCCGAGGACCGTGTTCAGTGGCGTGCAATGGGAGAGGTCTATGTCCAGCAGTGGACAACCATAGGCCGATGATGATGATGATGATGATGATGATGATGATGTGTTGAACACTAGACACAGTTACCCTCTGATTGAATTTAATATTAAACTACTGTTTAATGCTAGACGTTCTTGTCTTCTAAATAATCGTTGATTTTATAATAAGCTTTTTTGCAAAGAGTGTGCTTAACACAATTCTTAAATCGCGTTGGAAGTAACTCTAGTATATCTCAGGGTATCTTGTTGTAGAACCTTATACAGTGCCCCATATTTTTCATACGATTGATGTGCACATGATACATCGCACCCCTACATGAAAACCCCACTAAATCGCATTAATTTCTGAACATTTAGTTAGCTACTTTTTTGACTTCCTGACCTTATACCAGACCGGAAAATATAACTACCATAACGTCTCCTTCAACTTGAAGGTATCGTTAAGGGAGTTATATTGTCCGGTCCGGTATAAGGGTAGGAAGTCGAAAAAGTAGCTAATTAAATTTTCACAAATTATTTCGACTTAGTGGGGTGATCATCTATAGTCCGTTTTTTAATTCGATGCAAAAAAAAATGACGCGGGGTTACCGCTATAAAAGCTATAGGCATTGAATTTAGCTATAGGTTAACTCGGTAGATTCTTTTTACCGTGAATAGAAGACTCACGTGACCAAAATCCTTATCACATCAAAGACATTAAAATTGAATTACTCGTAAGAGCAAAGTCTAAAAAAAAAACACCTGCGTAGCATACACAATTTAACTTGGAAGTAAAATGGGGTTATTTGGTTTTTACGTAATGGCAACATTCAGACATTGACAGCCTAAGAATTGTATGGAGATGTCAACGTGACAATATTTTTTTTTGCATTGAATGAAAAGCAGACTGTAGGGGTGCGACATGATAAGATAAGAATGATAAGAACACTCAGCCACAAGAAGTCCACTGCTGGACATAGGCCTCCTCCATGGATTTCCAAAAAGACCGGTCGTAAGCGGCTGTCCAGCAGTGGACTTCTTGTGGCTGAATGATGATGATGATGATGATAAGAACACTCACAGATTCCCCTTCAGCCGGCCAAGCTTGAGCGGAGTGGTCTGGAAGCTGAAATTGCCGACGCGCAACTCTCTCATATCACGGCAGGCGGCGACGATCCGTTTTGGCTCCACGCGCCGTAAGCTGAACCACTGTGAGGTCTTCGCGCGCCTGTCTTTGGTGCCTGCGTAGCCCAGCATTAATGGCTTCACGCTGGGAGAAAAATGGGGTTTAGTTTTAATCTATATATATATATATATATAAAAGGAGAAGCTGACTGACTGACTTAGAATCAACGCAGGGCCCAAACTATACTAAGGGTTAGAAACTTGAAATTTTGCACAGGGGTTCTTTTTGTAACATAGGGGAGCACTAAGAAAGGATTTTTGAAAATTCATCCCCTAAGGGGGTAAAATGGGGGTTCAAAGTAAGTATTAAAGCCCACGCGGACGTAGTCGCGGGCAACAGCTATCTTCTATCTTCTAAATATATAAAAGAAGAAACTGACTGACTGACTGACTTAGAATCAACGCAGAGCCCAAACTACTGAACCTAGGGGGTTGAAATTTGGCATGGGAGTTCCTTAGGGAGCCTAGGGGAGAACTAAGAAAGGATTTTTGAAAATTCATCCCCTAAAGGGGTAAAATGGGGGTTCAAAGTTAGTATGAAACTTTGCCGTTTTTGAAGTTATTCGAATGAAATTTGGTACGAAGGTTCTTCATTTAAAATTATGAAACACGTATAAAATAGTTTTTTAAAAATCATCCCTTAAGGGGGAAAAAGGGGGGTGCAAACTTAGTATGAAACTTAGCCATTTTTGAAGTTATTCGAATGAAATTCAGCATGAAGGTCCTTCATTGAAAGTCATGCAACACAGGTAAAATATATTTTCAAAAATCATCCCTTAAGGGTGTAAGAGGGGGTTGCGAAGTTAGCATGAAAGCTCTTTCGCATGCGCTAAAAGTATCCCTATCTTATTTTCAAGCTCTTTACTCAACTAAAGCCCACGCGGACGTAGTCGCGGGCAACAGCTAGTTATTACTAACTATTAAATATAAAATCATTTAATTTTTATTGCACGTAACGAAGACTTGTTATGTGAGGTTAGTACGCAGAAAACATACATTAAAACATTAAAAATATGTTAGTAAGTGCTTAAGTACGAGTTAAAATTAATTGATTTTATTAAATTAAATAATAGAGCGGTGGTGGCGTAGTGGGGTTGGCCCTTGCTTCTCGATCATGAGGATCTAGGTACGAACCACGTATGTACAGTCGACAGCACGTCAATCCTCACATTTTAGTTGCAAAGTCGCCCGTAAGCCAACGGAGTAGAGTGCATGGGTGTATACCACGATGTGCTGTCGACTGTACCAATGACTTTTAGTTACGTACATTTGTTTGTTTGTACAGGAACACCCTTCGCTGATGAATTGTGCCCGGATAACGGCGATAGGCTTGCCACTTGTCACGTGTGGGACCTAATAAACTCTGCAAAACGCGGGCCTAGTTCTAGTGATTTGTGCCTCTGCCTACCCCCTCGGGGTAACGGGCGTGAGTTTTATTATTTATATTATAAATAATTTATTCAACTAATCCAATAAATTTTAATTAATTAATCAATAACTTAACAAAACATAACATTTACATACAAACATACATCGCTTCTGGCCCCACACTAGGATACTCTGTGTCGTGGGACCCAGAAACCGCGACGTCACAAACATGTAAACATCCAAGACCTGGGTCTCTTTTTTTTTGTCACCAGCCGGGATTCGAACCCTGAACCTCTCGCATGGTCACGGGTTAATTAGATGAGATAAATTATTATTATATTTTTTCCGAGGTGGCATTCCCTGGTCCCTAAACCGTCTCTGCCTACCCCTCTGGGATACAGGCGTGAGCAGAGCTTATGTACGTATGTATGTATTTTTTGCGTGTTAAAACCACGACGGTATGACGACAAAGGTGTGTACTTGAAAGCATATTATTACGTGGACGACTGATCCGGTCGTCTGTAGCGAGAACGGTTTTGGTAGGCGGATTTGGTCCTTTGAACCAAATTCGAGCATGTGTTAATAGTTTAAATTATTTCGTTCGCCTTACGTTCGTTCGTCCTTTCATTCATTCGTTCGCCCGTTCGTTCATTAATTCGTTTTCTTTTTCGTCGCCGTATTTTCATGGGCCGACAAAAATACCAACGAGTCGAACGAAAGAGAACCAAAATAACAGACATTGTAACAAGAATCAGAGAACTAAAATGGAAATGGGCAGGACATGTATGTAGAATGGATAACAGCAGATGGGCGAAAAAGGTGATTGACTGAGATGGGAAAAGAAAAGTTTCTTTTCTTTTCATGCATTTAAATATTTAAATATAAATCAATTGAAATTTCATAATAAATAATATTGAGTTAAGAATGAATAAAGGTTTTTTTTTATTTCAATTTTTTTATTTTTATGGCCATAAATAGTAAAATACAATTGTTCAACTCACTTATTCAACTTCAACCTATCGGAGATCTTATTAGCGGCCTCCATTGTGTCACAGTTCTCTTTGTGGACGATGAAGTACACGTACTCGCCCGGCCAGACCCACTTCACGCGATTGTCGATCCTAACTGAAAGGAAGAAGATTTACATAAGCTTCTATCAGACGGTCGAGAAAACATTACCTACAGAAAGATGTACCTAATGGACATCTGAGGTATGTATATGGAATCTAATCTCTTTAAACGAGCAATTCTTGTATATATATTTATATATAATCAGAATCTCGGAAACGGCTCCAACGATTTTCATGAAATTTTGTATACAGGGGGTTTTGGGGGCGATTAATTGATAAAACTAGGTTTCATTTTTATAAAACGTCTTTTTAACCGTGTTTTGAGGCAAAGAAATAACTGCTACACTACAAGAAGGAAGATGGTTGTCATAGCTCAGGTGGGAAATAGGACGATACCGTAAACAGAAGACCCTGGTTCGAGACTTGATAATAATTTTTCTTTTTTTTTTCAAGTTTCTTCTTTTGTGTGAAAAACTACATACCGAGCAAAGCTCGGTCATCCAGGTACTATTCTTTATCATAGGAATCACATTATTGTCATTCTCTCAGACCCTACGGATGTTATATGAAATGGCCATAAAGCACCTATGTTTGTCAAGTTCCATCTGCTCTTTTCTTGTACAGTCGACAGCACATCATCCTATAAACCCATGCACTCTACTTCATTGCATTACGGGGGACTTTGCAACTAAAATATGACGGTTGACGTGCTGTCGACTGTACTTCTTAATAAATTTAGCAAACCTTCTCTCATTCATCTCCCTAATGCTCTTGAACTATCAAATTAATTTTTTTTATTTATAGTACAGACAAAATTTTTACATTATGAACATCAAAGTTGTCAGTTTCATAATTAATTGATTACATGGACAAGAAACTACGAAAGAAACTCCACATTTACTCTTTATCCCTTCCTTGCAAGCCCTCCATTGGGTACTACGACTATAAATGTCAGTTTTACTGTCACAGATGTAAAAGAAAAACGGAAGAAACCCACAAGACAGAAAAAAGAGTAGAAATCGTAAGTGGGCGGTGCCCGCGTGCCTCACATTAGCAATGTATTGCCTATGCGTAGTCTATGACAGTTTTTCTTACCTCAGTTGCCGTGCGCTTCTAGTAAAGAAAACAATTGTGAAAACTCTACTAAAATGTCTTATTGTGCTGTGTTAGAGTGCAAAAATAAAAGTTGGGGACCAAAATGTACCGATCATGCCGTAACATGCCATCGGTAAGTAGTATTTCCATTGTATTTAATTTAATAGAAATTAAATTTGTAATGACATGAACAAGGAAAGCAATCCGAAAGTGAGAAAGTAAAACCACCTTTATTTACTGGAATATAATGTTCAATTTTCGTCGCAGTCTGTGTACTTTTTCTACAACTTTCTGGCAACATTTGAATGCTACTCAAATGAGTAGCAATTGCAGCTGGGACACAACATTATAAAAATCTATCGATAATATTTTGCCTATGACTTAGCAGTAATAAATAATGGGCGTTTATGCTTTCTTTTTTTTTCTTAGTTCCTTGAGATACACTAGATGGCGTCATTCGTTTCTTCATACGAATTTGTGATGCATAGCAATCAATGTCAAAGTCAGTTCACAGATTACTAAACAAGAGAAGGAACCAGGGTTGCTATTCGGGCGAGGTTTCTCGTAATAAAAATAAAAATTCAAACCCACAATCCATAGCACATACTCCAAAGTATCCAAAAGCGCACTTATCACCAAACGACAACAGCATTTTTTTTCGGTAACCAACCATCACAAATGGACAGTAGTTCGGGCTTTTTTTCCTTTGCTGTATATGAAAAGGAAGCTAAACTGGATAGCCCTACGTTCTTAGTTTTTACATCAGTTAAGATTTTCATTCATGATTTTGGTTTTGAAAACCTTCTCATTCTAAAAGGGCGTATAAGCAAAACCGAACGGAAACATAGTCGTATATCCACGCCATCCAACGTTGAAGCATTTAAAAAAAACCTCACTGCTCTGTCAGTGATTTCTGCTTTGACGTGTTTGTTTATGTAACTGTGCCACCATCTTATTTGTTCAGTTGATAGCGGCGCTAGTAGAGAATTTAGAAGTAACATTTAAGAAATTTACCTTAAAAAATGAGAATATTTTAATCCGTCTTTAAATTTTATTAAACATATATCTATAGATCTTAGTAAGTAAATAAATAAAACAAGTAATGGGGAACAGAATTTACAATTAATTGATTAGTTACAATTTTGCCCACCTGACCATATAATTTGGTGGCGCTGTACCTACTTCAGTATTTATTTTTTAGACTAATTACTTTTGACACATTCGAATGATTGATACTTTCTGACTTTGTATTAATCTGTGATGTCGTAATGATCTGTATCACTGAGCGAAATTAAATAAAGAAATTAATTTCTCGAAAACTACAGCACCTAAAAATAAACAAAAATATATTCTTATTTAGTGACCGCTCATATCCATATCCTAGAAGGAAATTTCTTGATTCGTGACCCTAGAAATAATGTCCATTCCACTGAACCATAGTATTATTTTTTGCTTTGACGTTTATTATTACGGTACGGCAGCGCCACCTAGGTCGGTACTTTAGGTAGAGTACCTGCGTCTAATTAGGTACTTTAGGAAAATAATTGTCGTTATTTTATTTTAATTGAAGACCTCTGTGGCGCAGTGGTTAGTGCATCTGACTACCATGCGAGAGATCCCGGGTTCGAATCCCGGCTGGGGACAAAAAAAAATCCCAGGTCTTGTATGTTTACATGCTTGTGACGTCGTTGTTTCTGGTGCCCACGACACAGGGTACCCCAGGGTGGGGCCAGAGGCAATGTATGTGCCTGTATGTAAGTGTTTATTATCATCTTTTATTATTATTATTATTATGTAACACATTTTTAGTTGCAATTATTTTTGATACTGCGCAAAATTTATTGTTCATGTTCCTTGACGCTGTTTAGTTCCTTTGCGAGAATGTGGTCCTGACTGCAGTATCATGTCATTTTTGTAAACTTTTAATCCGGATCAACTTACCCATCCCATTTTGAGACGAGCAACCGAACGACGCAAGCTCCGTCTCTGCTCACCACCCACTCACTGCTCTGCGTATCGGAGCGAAACCTAGTCCGACTCGTCCAATAAAACAACACCCGTAAGTAGATCCGGACTAAATGTTTACAATGTGTTGTGCCGAAAGTTTTAGTTCAAAAAACATGTCATTTTTATTAGTATAGATTGGCGTATTGTCATCAAAACTAAACCAGCATGCATAATTTCAAAGTTAGATGATTTTATGTGCTCGTGTAGTAAAATCATCTGAGGGGGTCTAGATAATTTAATCAACGCTTACTCCTTATATGTATGGGGAAGTCTCGTGACTTTCGTTGGCAAATGTCATCTCCATAATATAAGTGAAGCACAAGCGTTGATGGATAACGACATTTTAAATAAATAAATAAAAAATTAAACAAACTATACATACGATAAGTTTGCTGGGCCTCGTTTCAAAAGCGACTATGGTTAGTTTCATATGAGAATTCCATATACGTTGCGTAGACGATCATCCAGAAGGTAGGTTAATACACTAACCGGCTGCGTAATTTACATCGAATTGTAATTGAATCAACTGTCGCTTTACGAAACAATTCTATAATTTGTCGATAGGCCATCCATAGCTGAGAAGCACCATTGCAGATACTTGTTTTTTAATTTTCGACTTTATGGTCTATCACATAAAACTTCTCGACGGTCAGACGCGGCGGGAGTTCCAGCTATGTAGAGTAGTGGTACTACGAAACAAAGATCTAATGTCAAACTTAATTTCATCATTATCATTTGATTTTGATCGTTGTTTATATCACTAAAAGGTTCATATGTTACGTGGAACTTTTATAATGTAGACTTTTTCGGCATTGCCTTTATTTACCAATGGCAGCTTGGCATTCATAGTGTGGGTTTTGGCTTATGTGTGAGTTTGGTCACACTGGTTTTCCTGCTAATAGATCATGTCACTCATTCTACTCTTTTTTTCTGTTCTGTGGACACAATCGAGGCTACGTTAAAAAAAAGAATATTCCTTATTGCACACAAGAAGCAAGAGACAAATAAAAGTTACAGTTAAAAAAAAATAGCGGTGGTGGCGTAGTGGGGTTGACCTTTGCTTCTCGATCATGAGGGTCTGGGTTCGAACCACGCATGTACCAATGACTTTTAGTTACGTACATTTGTTTGCACAGCAACACCATTCGCTGATAAATTGTGCCCGGATAACGGCGACAGGCTTGCCACTTGTCACGTTTGGGACCTAATAAACTCGGCAAAACGTGGGTCCAGTTCTAGAGACTGGTGCCTCTGCCTACCCCTTCGGGGATAACGGGCGTGAGTTTATTACTTTTACTTTAAATTTAAAAAAAAAAAATATACAATAGGCTTTCTTATTCTCTATAAATTGTACACGATAAGTTTGCTGGGCTTCGTTTCGTAAAGCGACTATGGTTAGATTATGAGAATTCCATTATAGGTACATTGCGTAGCCAATCATCCAGAAGGACAGTTAATATGGTAGCCGTGGAACTGTGGTACAGTTTGGCAGAAGGGAATACATTATGTTACTTTGTCAATGTAGGTACTAAAAAAATAAATGATTAAGAAACATTGTCATAACAAATTCATTTTCAACTGTCGCTTTATGAAACAGTTCTATAATTTGTCGATATGGCAATATGTCCCATCCTTAGCCTGAGTAGCAACATATAGTTATTTTTCAATATTCGACTTTATGGCATAGAACTTAAAGCTTCTCGACGATCACACGCGGCGGTAGTTCCATCTAATGTAGAGTAGCGGTACTACAAAACAAAGATCGTATGTCAAACTTAATTTCATCATTATCATTTGATTTTGATCATTGTTTATATGATTGAAAAGGTTCATATTTTACTTGGAACTTTTGTGATGTAGACCTTTTCAGAATTGCCTTTATTTGCCAATGGCAGCTTGGCATTCACAGTGTGCGTTTGATTTGTGTGTGTGAGTTTGGTCACACTGGTTTTCCTACTGATAGGTCATGTCACTACTTCTACTCTTTTTTTTTGTTCTGTGGAAGAAACCTCTTCTAATCACGAGTGAAGCATACGAATGGCCGCCGTCTATTGATGTGTGCGTGCCACACGTGAGCGTAATTGGCGGAATGGCGGCGATTGTCCGACTTGGTATATCCGTGTGATTGTTTTAGCTCGTGTTTGCACACGAAAAGTGTAGGAGTAGCTATGCTTCGCACCGTTTCAATGAAAGAAGGCAGTCTTCTTTAACATCTGTGGTTACTCTAGCAATAACTAATAAAGACATCCACACTACGCAATCACATATTACGGACCCACACCCGGGTAGCTATTTCTATCTATCCAAGTGTGGCTGCCTCGTAGAGAATCAAACCTACTAACTTAATTTGGACGTAGTTCCACGAAAATGACTCAATCCACAAAAAGTAACTTAGGAGATATGAAGGTTTAAAGTTCGGATAAACTTCGAAATGTGTCCGCCATACATGTGGGTTGGTCCCATGAGAAAGAACCGACCATAAAGGCCAGTTTGGCATATGTAACTCATTTTCGACCATGTTGTGGATACATTCATAAACTCACACCTTTATCTTCATGACAGAGCTCGTGGGTTTGATTCCCTCTGGGGGCTGTCATTTGAATACATTTGTACAAAGTAAAGGCCTTATTTGAACATGTTTCTATGCCTGGTTACCATAGCACAGGGTATCCTAGTTTGGTACCAGGTCAAGTGATTGTGTTGTGTAGAAATTATTATTATTATGTACTAATTGTATCCTAACTCACTTCCTTTCCTGTATTTCTCAAAGCTGACAAATTTCTTCTCGTCATTGGTAACGGTGCTGCCGACAATAGTGTCTCCGAAAGCCTTCTTTACTGCGTCATGAATCTTAGTACGCTGCTCCTTGGTCATACCTGTCACATCTACCTGTGAAGCAATAAAGGGCATTTTCATGCAGGTTAATTAAAATTACCTATTTTCTTGAAAATATGAAAATAGAACTTATTTTCTCTAAAATGATTCCTCATCATCATTGAGCCACAAGAAGTCCACTGCTGGACCTAGGCCTCGTCCATGGATTTCCAAAAAGACCGGTTAGAAGCAGCTTGCATCCAGCGTCTTCCTGCCACTTGGATGAGATCGTCTGTCCATCTTGTGGTCATCCGATGGTTCTCTAAAATGGTTATTTTAGGGAAAATAAGTTCTATTTTCAGTATAGAAGAGAACAGCATCCCAGAGCAGGCCTCAGCCCCTCTTCCACTGAACCAAAATGACCACAGATATATGTTTCCCATCTGGAATAGGCTGCCTCATTGGTGAAGCTGTTAAGGTGCTTAGCTAATAAGAAAGAGGTAGTGGGTTTCCCACTCGGGGTCGCTGTAAATTTGTACGAATGGCAGCAGTCTGGGTGTTTTTCGGTGTTTGTAATGGCCTTGACGGTTACCATATGGCAGGGTTTCTTAGTTTTAAGTTTTTGTGTTGTGTGGAAGTTATTATTATAATTATTACGGTTTAATTGTTAGATGAGAAGTAGACACAACATACCTCAACTTTCTCGGTAGTGGGCTCAGTAGACGATGCCAGTTTGTTGATCCGGTCCCATGTCTCCATAGGCAGCAGTTCCACATTGTACTTGCAGAGCAGCAACTCCTCGTCCTCAAACACAGCCTCCTCATCTGGAGACTCCGGCACAGACTGGTCGGTCAGCTCGGCGATCTCACCGGAATCATTGATTTCTGCCACTTGGAAGTCTGAGTATCTAGACAGGAATTGTTGAAACAGATAGTAGTGATGAAATCACTGGTATTAGATCCCTCTATAAAATATAGGTATTTCTTTGTTTCAGGCACCCTGTGGGCAGTGGTGGATTTGCAGTCTTGGCCGCTCTAGGCCCCAGGCCATGTGCCACCCCTTTCTCAGCACAGCACGCAGCACCTATCATATAGACTAGGTACATAATGAATTTACGCTAGACTAGGTACATAATGAATTTAGTGGCGCATACCTATAGAAATTGCTATTCGTTGCAGTGCAGTGCGGCCCGCCATAATTATGCACAGCCTTTTAAATATTTAGGTACTTTGCATTTGAGTTATTTCTTGCTATCATCAGTGATTTTTTTGTCACGATTTGCCGCCCCTAATATCTGCCGCTCTAGGCTTGGGCCTACTGGTCCTTAGGGTAAATCGGCCACTGCCTGTGGGTGCTCACCAGAAATAATTTCTAGTCATATAGGTAGTTAGGCAGTTTTATAAAAATCTAAACTTAATTGAGTTGAGTATTTCACTAAGCAAATACTTTCTATTATGTAATACAGGTACTCCTCGGTTTTAAATTTAAGCACCGATGTATATACTTGCAGTTCGTTGACTTTACGTTGAAAATAACTTTATGTAATTGAATGTAAATAAATTATTGTAAATAAATATTATGTAAATAAATGGGGGAAAAGGCCTATACCCAGCAGTGGGCAGCGGTGGGCTGATGATGATGATGATGATGATGTAAATAAATTAATTATTTATCTATCTTTCATATCTTTAGGTCAGGGTGTAGCCAAGGGTGTGCAAGGGAAAAAACACTTCCAGGTAGTGGGAGTGTTGCTGGGGAGAAAAAGGGTCCCCGAAAAAAAGAGTGGGATACTATAGGTCGAATTGTGGGCAAAAACTGTAGGTTAGGTTAGTAACCTTGATAAAAGCAACAAAAGAGTGGGTTATGATAGGTCTTTTTTTTCCCTTGCACACCCTTTGATACACTATGACCCATGTTTATACTGGCTGATTACATTTAACTAACTCAACACCCCCTTTATTATACACCATATTATATTATACTAAAGGAAATCCTAACAGAATGCGTTTGCCTTCTGAATTATTGAAGATTTGACTTCTGGACTCTTTAAAAATAAGAAAATTCTAAGCCAAAACTGACACATTTACAATAGCAGCTAGTTGAGAAGGGCCAGGGACTGAGAAGGGCCAGTGACAGAAAAGAGCCCAACTTACCTTGACTTGATAATCCCATTGAATCCACTATGGTCACTAATATACTCAGTGACTCCAATATCTTCCTCTGACAGCCTCTTCGTAGGCACGTCTCTCTTAGTCCTCTCAAACCGATTGTGCTGGTTCCTCCCTCCATATGAGTTGCTTTGGAATCTCCCGCGGCCGTTCCCAAACGAGTGACCCCGGTTCCCACCCCCGCCGCGCCAATTGTTGTCATAGTTACCTCCACCCCTACGCCCGCGGTTACGGTTCCACCAACCGCGATCGCCCATGGTCTAAAGCAAGTTACAGATTTCTAACCTAAAAAAATGTTTACTTAAAAACGGAAATGAAAGAATCTGGAACTTATTGGGGCATTTGCTAAAGAGTAGTAAGGTATAAATAGGCTTGGGGAGAATAAAACCGGCGCTTTTTTAAGAGTAAATGGTATGGAAATTATTGCAGTAACGCAATAACACACGGACACTAAAATTCTAAAATCACGAAAATCACAAACGAATGACATCCACAATTCCACAGACGAACGAACGAAACGAACGAACGAAGATGCATGACACGGTCAGTGTTGCCAGATGTTGGCCGACCAATCCAATGTCCAAAAATGGATCGTGTAAAGTGGCTGATTGATAGACAGGCCGCGGTTTTATGGCTCGTCGTCGGTAAAGCTCGCCGGTGTATCATTGTACAACCGCGGTGTTAAATACCGCCGAGCCTGGCTCGCGGCTCGTCGCCATGCTATATTTCTTACTCTGATTTCTTAATCTTATCTTAATATGATAATAAATTCTTTCTATTCATTATATTCATACTCGGCCCGCCATGCAAAACCTGCTTCAGACTCGGAACAAGACATGTTTGCGACTGTTTTGCTCGCTAGTCGGTCAGCGCCAACGAGCCGTGAGCCAAGTTCGTCGGTATTTTAAACCGCGGTCTTACTCGCCCGTCGATCACCCACATAAGCCCTCAAGTTCTTGTAGCCTATCACCATTCAATAAAAAAAATACTTTTTTAAATTGTACCTACTTAGTCCCCCTTGATTCACAGTTGCCGTGGGATGCAATGTGGTATAATGATACGGTGATTTATTCCCACTTGATGGGTTGCGGAACGTAGCCATTGTATCTACTTAAACATAACGGCAAAAAAAAATCATAAATCTCCAGAATTTATTTATTTAAATAAATTAATTTATTCTATTATTTCAAGAAAATGCCCTACTCTGATCTCGTTATGAATGGATTGCCTAAGTGGCCATGTGCACATGTGGATAGCTTACTCTTTATGAGAAGCTGACAACTTAATTACCGACATTACCGAATTACAAGGGCCTTTCTCCACTTCTCCGGTCCGGCAAACGTTAATTACCGGTACGATTTAGAAACACACAAGAACTTTGAGTAAACTTCTCCAATACTCCGGCATCCGGTTTTTAAAACGGTCCGATAATTTGCTACATCGGAACGGTATTTTACCGGGCCGAAGTGATCGACCGTACAAAAACAATACACGTTTTTGCACCCGAAAATGTTCACATATTTTAATTACATTTAATAGAATGTGTGGAAAACGTCCCCTGCCTCGAATAGAAAAACCGAGGAATTTGAATAAAGCACTGCGTCACGTCCATTGCCGATTATAATCGTATGAAGTGGAGAAACATGATCCGGCTTCCGATATTTTTCTCATGACTGATTCCGGTTCTGACGCCGGACCGGAGCAGTGCAGAAAGGGCCTAAGGGTTAGCAACTTGAAATTTTGCACAGGGGTTCCATTTACAATAGGGGTGCCCCCCTAAGAAACTATTTTTGAAAATTCACCCCCTACGGGGATAGAACGGGGGTGCAAAGTTAGTATCAATGTTTGCCGTTATTGAAGTTATTCGAATGAAATCCAGTATGAAGGATCTTCATCGAAAGTCACAAAATTCGAGTAAATTTTTTTTTTTGATAATCGTCCCAGCCGGTAAAAGAGGGTGCAACGTTAGTAAGAAAGTCTTCATATTTTCAAAATTATTTCAATAAAATCTAAATTATGTAATAAATATGAATGTTAATGGACAAACATTTTTTTTTTATTATTATTTCACATGCGCTAACAGTATCCGTGACATAAATTGCATGTTTTGCGACATTTTTTTTAACTAAGGCCCACGCGGACGAAGTCGCGGGCAACAGCTAGTAAATATATAGTAAATAAATAGCTCCAATCTGTACGGTTTTCCACAACAAATAAAACTTCGAGGAAATCGTCTTGTAAATGACATGTAATTTAAATACTGTAAACAAGAGAGATCTGTTATAGGTTTTCACAGTAAATATAGCATTTAAAAAACCAAAATTATACTGTTTAACATATCTGCACAATACTATTATACCTATTATTCATTTCAAATATTTTATTTATCGCTTCTTGTTTCTTTACAGTCGAAGGGGTTCTGTATTGAATATTATGGTGCGGCAGACATATCTAAGACATTTTGTGTCATACCCAAGGTTTCCATGTTATTGTTTTCAAATCAAAATTGACATCACAATGCTGATTTTCAAGTATCACACGACGACGCTAGCTCCGTCTCTGCTCACCATGATTAAGCTCTGCGAATCAGAGCGAAACCTGGTCGGACTCTTCCGATAAAAAGTTAAGTAAGTGTCTCCGGAAAACTGTTTGCCTTTTAGGCTATACTCAACTATTTCAAGTTTACCAAAGAACACCTTGGACTGAAAAGCAGTTGAAGCGTATTTGTAGCCCAAACTAACGTGAAGAAGAACCCTCACAGGATATTCGAGATTACAAAGATAGAAAAAAAGGAACATCGATTTAAATCTAAAATATATACTACTGGACAGGCAGTGTAGACAGACGTATGAAAGTACAGTTATTCAAAGACTTCATTAAAATTAAATGACGAAGGTATCTAAAATTAAGTAAAAAGGATTACAACCTTCATAACAAAAATATTGCATTAACTTAGTACAAACCTACTACAGTAATGTTGTTCACTGCTTCGGGCGTATTAAAAACTACTGGAGGCCAATAAACCTACGAAAAACCATATTTATAGTTTAACTGCTGACTAATTTTAAAGTAAGTTACCCTCCGCCCAAAAACAAAGATTTCCTAGAATAAACCGTAAGAACTAAATGGTTACATTTGACTACTGTATTAAGACAGTCATATTGCAATAAAATAGGAATACTTTGATTTACAAAATTAAACCTTACAAACTACAGATAAAAAAAAACATACTAGGTGTATTTAAAATAATAATATAGTAACACCAGAATTTGTATGAAATTAAATGCATCAATAATTATTTAAAAAAACCTATTACATCTTAAACATAATTTGTGTATAAACTTTGTAATACAACCTAAATGATGTTGTTATAAAAATTTAAAATCTACATTTAAATGACAAAGCTATCGAACACTTTTGTTCTATAAAAAGTTTTTTAAGAAAGTTTTATTTTTTAAAGAACAGCTAATGTGTGTGTTATAATTTTTCTTTAACTGTTCAAATAAACAAATATAGAAAAATTACAATAATTTTTCGATTTATATATTAACAAATCGCAAAGGCAGTGAGATTCTTTCAACGGAATGGTCTTTTAGATTCACTTTACATCAGTCCAATCAGTATTTTTCACATAATAGAGGATGTCCCAAAACTCAACGATAAGCCAAAACGGAATGATAGGACAGACGGTAGACGTCATCAGAAAAATATTCAACAAAATCCATAATTTCTCGAAATTTCTCCATACTGTAACCATTTCTCGGTTACTGTGAATAATGTGTGTTGTTTTTGCTCATTCAAATGTGTTACCATAACCCCAATTATCAGATCCAAAACTACAGACAAAAACAGTAACATAAATGCCCCAAGTTTTCTAACAATATTTTTTTTTCCGAACTAAGAGATCGACATTATTGAAATTTATCTACTTTCACAGGGCCTCTTGTAAAAAAATAAAAAAATGTACTAGAGCACTTTGGCAAGTGATAACAAGTTGGCGCTTTTAATCACGATTCCAAAATGGTACAGTCACGAGCAATAATATATACACACTGTCACATTTTGTACAACGTATACATTTTGTTCTGTACTGTACATGTGTACGAGAATTTGTCCTATATTATCTAACCATTGGTTACATAATTTAGGATAAATTGTCGTACACTTCTTTCCAGATTGTTTTAAGTTAAGACTTAGAAAATGTGACAGTGTGTATATATTATTGCTCGTGACTGTACAACACTTACTGGTTTAATATTTAAAAAAAACTTCTAAAAAAACAAGTAAACCGATTTTACCCTTTAACTTATTCGGTTAAAATGTTTTTGATCCGCGAAAGCTTTTTGGAGGTCTTTAATTTAACGCCAGTATGATGAATGACATGGATAATGAGATATTTGCCAATAGTAAGCGAGACAGATAGTATCGCCAATTCGCCACTCAGTGAGCCGGAGATACACCCTTTTAACTAGTGTGAATGAAACAGATAGTGAACCCATCCGAATACTATCCCGTTTTGGATTATCGTTGAGTTTTGGGACACCCTATACAGGTGACCCTGCCAAAAGCTGTCAATGAACCTTTTCATATCTTTATAGGTACTACGTTTTATAATGAATGAGCAATTTAATTATTTAAATGAACGATTTTTATTTACCTAATAAACATTGGCAACAATGACAAAATTTAGCAAAATTTTACAAAATTCTCATTATCCTACAAAACTTTGACATATATTTATAAATGCACGTCAAGTCGGCAGCGCCGTGGTCTCATTTTGTTCTATTGATTTGCTATTTAAAAACAAAATTAAAGGAAAAACACAACCAACCACACTGTGCATAGAAGTACATGTTATTTTTATACTGTGACAAAATTCCCGCATATTTTACTCTGTAAGAATTTACTATACACCAAAAAGCTTATGTTTCGATATAAATAATTGTAAAACTTCAATCTTAAGCTTACAGTCTTTTCACCGATTGTCAAAGATAATTAACATACTCACTTCTATGCCAATATTCTTAGAACGCGTATTGTATAGCGCACACACACACACACACAAACAAACATTTGTATAAAATGGAACCATTAAATTTGGAAAATAGAAAAGTTTTTGTGATTTTATCAGACAAATGACTAGTAATAATATAAATATAGCTGAAAGTATAGCTATTAGAAATTCTATTTTAAGTTGGCTCCGAGTTCAGAAGCACCGTAAGTCAAAACAAAATCTAAAAATACTGTGTCAACATGGTTGGCCAATGGTCAATCAAAGATAATATTTTGACCGATAAGCATAATATACTGTGTAGCAGTACAAAAAATGATTGGTTTGATGTTTTGATTAAAATCATCGTCCACAGTAAGTGTAACGCAAATTATGAACTTACCGAGCTGAGTGCACTTGTGTTATTATCACATATTTTATTATCAGTCGCTCGCAGAACTAGTTTCTGCATTGGGTCTATTATTATTTTTGAGTTTCCATCCGTTATGTCTTTATCCTTGCTCAAACTCTCCTCTTGATCTGCAATGTTCTCATTTTCAATTTTTGAAGTTTTATTGTCAAATACAGGAAAAAAGTCATATTGTTTCCCATTGTTCATTTGTTTTGATTGTTTCTCAGACTTAAACGACCGCTGTTTCTTCTCACTCTCCCCGCTTTTTATCGTTGATATGTTTCTTTTGGAGAACTCGTCCCATTCTTCTGTAGTCTTCCCGTGAACTGTATTCCATTCTTTTCTGAACGACGTCGATGGTTTTGTCGTATCGCCAGAACACAATTTCTGCTGGATGTCGTTGATTTGATTGTGGTTTTCTCTGCTAGAAACAATTTGACCATAGACAGGAGTGCAGTAAGTTGTGTCCGGAGTATTAGTGTTAGTTCTATTATCTCTGTTAGAATGATTTTGGTTGAGCTGGCAGTTGTTCATCCCAGAATCGAATTCGGATTTCTGGCCAGCGTTTAGGAGAATTTGCTTGGAAGATTTGACTACACTTTTGTTTGGGCTCTTGGTCGGTGAAGTACACTCAGACTTGCAATCCCTCAGTGCATTTTTGTCTTCCTCATTCACATCCTCGTTGCCTATTCCATCAATGTCATACACCTGAAAAAAATAAATCATATGAAGTACAATATTATAAGTAAAAGAAACGAAAAATTGGTGTGTTTTATACACATAATACTTATAATGATAACCAAAATTGGTAATAGTCCGAGAGAGCAGTATGTGAAATGAAGGTGAGGCTTTTAGACAATCACAGGTAGGTACTTTACTTAGAGAAAATACATAGAAAAAAATATTGTAAAACGATACGATGTGTGTGATAATAGCCCGAGGAAGTCCGAATGAAGTGAGTACATATAGTAACAAACACGCATACGTGGAGTGCGTTAACACGAATAAAGAGCAGAAAGCTTATAATGAAAGTTTACAATTGAAAAATGTAATTTTCAATTTGCATGGCATAAATGGCTATAATTTTTTACATTGACTTAGTTATTTGATTTTCCTGCTAGCTTCAAGCAACCGTAGACCTGAGTATATAGATTTAATTTCAACTCGATACACGCCGAGATAAAGGATCTTGACAGACAGATAGATTATCAATGAAAATGTGTTCCTAATAGAATTCTTTTTGGGGTGAGAAATCCTAAAAATGGAGACATACCTTATACATAACGTCCTGACTGAGCCCTTTCTCCCTTTCCCGCTTATTCTGCACCGCCAGCCAGACGTCTTTGAGCTCCCCGGCTAAATCCCGGTCTTTCAGGATGACGGGTCTCCTTGTCAATACCAGGCCAGGGTTCATGGCCTCCACAAAGTCACAAAGTAGGTTCACTAGTGCTACACGGTCCTGGAAACAGGTTAAAGTCAGGTGTAAGCCGCAGTTTGTGGATAAACCGGCTATTCATCGAAATAAGAATTCAACATTTTGCTTGTCCTAATTCAACATTGTAGGACTCAGAAATACAACATTATGAGAATTCAACATTCTGGGATTCAACTAAGTGAGAGTTCAACATTTTGAGAATTCAACCTAATGGTCCAGAAGGGTTTAGTTATAATAGCACAATAACTCTAAGTAATTCCTCAGAGGTAGATCATTTTATCTGTGGTTATAAAATCTGTTTCATTATAAAATCTCCACCACAGACTAGCCTTTTAGTATGATACTATAATAAAAGAGATTTGTAGTGTAAACAATGGAGAAAATGCAAAGAAAAAAAAAATCTAATTGGAGAACCCTTGGTAGCAGATAAATAAAGTGATGAAGATTTTTTCTACAATTAATACTTTAAAACGTGGGTCCAGTTCTAGAGACTGGTGCCTCTGCCTACCCCTTCGGGGATAACGGGCGTGAGTTTATTATTTATTTATTTAATACTTTATTGCAGTCTTCTCTGGTCACGGTTTATACAAATTGAACGAAAAAAAAAAATTCATTCCTTACGACATTTAAATTTTCAGGCACATTTCCTATTTGCAAAATTGGCCATGCTACTTATTTTTGATACATGTTTATTATAATTTGTTTTGAAAATATTTATACCATTTTAAGAAATTAATTTCAATGTTTTTGAGTTTTATTCAATGTCTATTTTCTATATTTTTCTAAAATTTTGGTGTTTGTGTATGATTAAAGAGATAGTCTTTGCAAAAAAAAGAAAAAACAAATATCATTAACATCAGCTGATTTGGATTGGTATATTTTTTGTTAGTAAGGCACAGGATTAATACTCGGATTAATACATGTGTTTGCTGATGTCATCGTGACTAATTGACAACCTCTCCTGAAGATTTCACTAAGACTAGGAGGATGCAATGTGATAAAAACGCGATAAGCTCTGGATAAATTCTCTCAACTCTCAATTTTTAGAATATCTGTCTTTTCACCTGTAGTATTTTCGGTGGCCGATCAGCTCACCACAAAATGGTTTTTAATTGTTCTTTTCAAGGTTATAACGCAACTGATTAACAACTTATTAAATAGGTACATAGACTAAATAGAAACTAAGTTCTATGATTAATCTTGTACAATCTTGCTCAGAACTGGGCCCCAATTTTGCCGAGTTTATTAGGTCCCAAACGTGACAAGTGATTGGTGCCTCTGCCTCTGATAACAGGCGCGAGTTTATTTATTTATTTTTTAATCTTGCTCAGATATTTTAAATAATTTAATATCTTTGCTGGAACTGCTGGATGTGGAAGAACATGGAGGAGGCAATTGTCAACTTGACAAGTTTCAGTGTAGTGTCATGTAACATAAAATAATGAACACTTGAAAAATAGTTTTCAGTATTTAAGGAAAACTTGTAGGCAAGGAATAAAGGCTGATATTATTATAATATTATAAATAGGTACATAAGACTAAATAGAAACTATGTTCTATGGTCAATCTTGTACAATCTTGCTCAGATATTTTGAATAATCTTTGCTAATGGCTAAATGTACTCACTGTAGGGTTCACTGCATTCTTCCCATTAGCCTTTAAGATGTCTGGATTGACCATCACAGCAAATACTAGAAGCGGTGGACGGTTGCTATGCGGACCACAGCATTGCGGTACCTTTCAAATAAAAAAAATAATGGTGTGGTTAAAATTTACCACTCGCAACAGAAGGTCTTAACTTAAAGTGTACACTCAGTTTATAAAAAATTAAGTACGTTTACTGGGGAAAACAGGAAGATTCCACTTACCTGCATGCCTCCATACAGGGGTATCGGATCCGAATACTGCTTCGGATTAGCGATTTTCTGCCAGCCAAGTACGTTTATGAACAATTTCTCTGAAGAATCTTTGATGGCATCCTGAATACACATGTGAGGTTGAGGCGGATTTTTGAACTGACGAAAGGCCCGAGAACGCGGCACGAACGGTACAGGAGCTGCACGCTCCTGAGGGTTGTTATTCTCCATGATTTGAGACACTTTAGCACCCTGCAGTCAATAAAAACGGAGGAACAAAAATACGGCACTCTCCAGATGACATTTCGATTTGACAATTAGATGGAAAGTTTAATGAACTCTCGCCGCCGTCGACCGTATCAAGAAAACATTCTACGAAACAAACACTTAACGCGATACTCTAGTTCTGTTTGTTTGCTATCTTTCTCTAGAACCTCTTCCAGTTTTAGAAAAATCTACACAAATCCTTCAACAAAGTAAAAGCTCGAAATCTAAAAGTGAGCGTGTGAAAAAGAGACAGCGCACAAATTAATTTCTGCGAGATGAAAGAGACGGAGCACCACAGACTACCATCAATTCAGACGACAGATACAAAAAAAGTAGTGTTGTAGTATTGTTTATCCACAACAATGAAAAACCGTACTTAACAGTTTGTTTTTCTTACTTTGCGCAAAAGTAAAAATTACCTGATTTGAATTTTATGACAAAATTATTTTTATTGTAGCGTGTGACGTGACCTCAGAAGAAGGAGTACCATAGAAGGAGCGTTAAAAAATGAAAACGTGCCACATAGTCTGTTTCGTCAATTTAAATAGCCGCAAGCTACGTGTTAGAAAGAGAAAAATATAGTCGTGTCTTTGTTGCTTTTTTCGAGCGTACAACCCTTAAACGTCAGTTGGTTACCTTTGGTTCTCAGAAGAAGGAGTACCATAGAAGGAGGAATAAAATAAAAAGTAACAGTTGTATAGCTGTCCATGTTACTCTTACGATAAATCTCTGCGCCAGAAAAAGACAGATGTAGTGTACTCATGCACCAAAAATGTTACAATCGTACACGGTTGCCACAGATTACTGAACAAAGCCAAAATCGATAGGGCTGGGACAAACACCATAAAGATGTCGATATTATTTATTCCGATCTACATAATCTGTGTATTTTTTTAAATTAATGGTGGTAATTAAGTATTAATATTAAATGATAAAAAAATCATACCTCTTTTTCACAATTTGCAAAAGGTATCTTTTCAATCCCATCACCATGTTTAATAGTGATTTTTCGGACCCATGGCTGTGTACCAAAAAAACCTACGACTAAATTACATTATTCCAATTCCAATAATTTAAATTACAGTCATGGGCCCATGATAATCACTATTATCACCATTATCTATCTATCTAATTATCAATGTATTTATCTCTAAAAAAATATCATTTTTCCCTTGGTGGTGCTAGTGAACCAGCTGGAACCCCTTACGGTTATGTTATTATGTGCTAAGTGTTGTACATACCATATAAATTACAATAAATATTTATAAGTAACAGTAAGTAATTCTACATCAGGTTTTCAATAATATAAATGGGACTAATAGGGCTATAGCGAATCGAAAAAAGATTTTACCAAGTTATGTGGTAACATGGCAAAAAGTATATGTACGGCGAATATAGAACCTTTTTTTTTATATGTTTGCAAATCATCAATTATCACCATATACAGCGCCACCAAGTTATCTGTTCAGGTGTATCAAATTGTAACTAAGTAATTAATTGTAAATCCTGTTCTCCATTTTTTGTTTTATTTATTCACTTACTAAGATTTATAGATATATGTTCATTAAAATTGAAAGATGGGTTAAAATATTCTCATTTTTCTAGGTAAATTTCTCAAATGTTACTACTAAATTCTCCACTAGCGCCGCTATCAACTGAACAGATGAGATGGTGGCACTGTAAGAAAGTATAATGAATAAAACAAGACCAAAAATAGGAAAAACTATTTAATAACATAACATAACATTTACACACAGGCCCATTGATTGCTTCTGGCCCTACACTAGGTGTCACTGTGTCGTGTTAATAGATTACGTATTTGTTTCCAATAAATACCTACCACCTAGCATAGTTACTCAAGGCACCCGTTGTAATAACATCATCAGTCCAGGTTCGATGGAATAAAATAAAAATTAAAAACCAAACGATTTATTAGTACAAGATTATTTGGCATCAAATAAAGTACGTAGTTTCAAGCTTTTCACATAAAAAGTGGCAGGTTGCAGCTCAATAGAGAAGAAACCAACACGTATTACTATAATGTATATGTTTTTTATACCTGACTTCTGTTTTACAAGTACCTATTAACGTTTTTTTTTTAACAAAAATGTGTCAGCCATAATGTAACAGATAATATTTTATGAAATTAAAATGAAATCAGCTTGGTTGCAGCTCACGAACATTGTCCATTTCCGCGGAGGTCGCAACTTGAAAATTGTTTTTAATTAAGTACTTCACGTTGATAACTTCCACATAAAAAATAATAAAAATCACTTGCACCAGAATCAGACTATGATAGTATTAAACTAGTTATGACCTTTAACTGCTAAACGTTGTCCAGGATAGAAAAAACACCCAGTCAGGCAATAATCAGAGAAAAATACGGTGTGTACAAGTGATATACGGCGCCTTGCAGGTTGGAACTGACAACCTGTTTTATTATCCAAGTGGAGTAACCACTAGACCAACGAGACAGTCGGGTCTCATGTGAAATTCCTGATGTACATACATACAGCAAAACGTGCACCTCGACATAATTGTGCAGTATGTAGACTTTATTTTGTTTTTAGTATTATTATAATGTATAATTATAACCTTACCAATGATCTGCGGGCTAAGGAAAAGCGTAAAGTAGGTACGGCACTTGTTTCCAACCTACGCCACTTGCTATTGTTTATGAAACAGTCGCTTGCTGCAAATGCGGTGTAAATTTTTCCAAGACCACTTTGTACGTGATACTGCGTAATCGACATTTGTTATTTTGTGCTGTCTTCGGGTAACCTGCAATAGATAATTAATAATTAAAACAACTATACGCAAGAAATAACTATGCTCTACGAACTATCGATACTTTTTTTCACTGAGAAAGTGGGAAAGTCCCATCCCTATTCCCCTACAACAAACAACAAACTTGTATTATGATTTATATCGAAAATATCACAATAATCATGATGAAAACACCATTCTCTAATAGCTAATTTGCAATTCAAGTAGCCCATAGTTGAAATCTTAGAGAAAATACCCTTTTAGGTACACAAAATTGAGACTTACCGGTGGAAGCTGATGAATGTTGTTTCATTATCTTCTCGGGAAGAATGAGATATACATTCTAAAACAACACACGCCATGCCGATGGTTATATATACTATATACCATGAGAATCCACTAAAATTCACTTCAAATGGTGCTTTAGTAAATATAAAATACACAAGCTTCTTGAAAACGGCGCACTCCCAAACCTCTTGTCGAACACACTGCCAAACACAGAACACCCTCTGCCAAAACAATGTCATTGGGCGGCACATTGCATGCCGTCATTTTCTGAGCCGTTCTAATTTGGTCGCGTAATGGTAACCAAAGGTAACCAACTGACGTTTAAGGGTTGTACGCTCGAAAAAAGCAACAAAGACACGACTATATTTTTCTCTTTCTAACACGTAGCTTGCGGCTATTTCAATTGACGAAACAGACTATGTGGCACGTTTTCATTTTTTAACGCTCCTTCTATGGTACTCCTTCTTCTGAGCTTTGGTTACCATTACGCGACCAAATTAGAACGGCTCAGAAAATGACTGCATGCAATGTGCCGCCCAATGACATTGATTTGGCAGAGGGTGTTCTGTGTTTGGCAGTGTGTTTGACAAGAGGTTTGGGAGTGCGCCATTTTCAAGAAGCTTGTGTATTTTATATTTACTAAAGCACCATTTGAAGTGAATTTTAGTGGATTCTTATGGTATATAGTATAAGTAACCATCGGCATGGTGTGTGTTGTGTTAGAATGTATATCTCATTCTTCCCGAGAAGATAATGAAACAACATTCATCAGCTTCCACCGGTAAGTCTCAATTTTGTGTACCTAAAAGGGTATTTTCTCTAAGATTTCAACTATGGGCTACTAGAATTGCAAATTAGCTATTAGAGAATGGTTTTTTCATCATGATTATTGTGATATTTTCGATATAAATCATAATACAAGTTTGTTGTTTGTTGTAGGGGAATAGGGATGGGACTTTCCCACTTTCTCAGTGAAAAAAAAGTATCGATAGTTCGTAGAGCATATTTAGTTATTTCTTGCGTTCGTATAGTTGTTTTAATTGTTAATTATCTATTGCAGGTTACCCGAAGACAGCACAAAATAAAAAATGTCGATGACGCAGTATCACGTACAAAGTAGTCTTGGAAAAATTTACACCGCATTTGCAGCAAGCGACTGTTTCATAAACAATAGCAAGTGGCGTAGGTTGGAAACAAGTGCCGTACCTACTTTACGCTTTTCCTTAGCCCGCAGATCATTGGTGAGGTTATTAAATAATTATACATTATAATGATACTAAAAACAAAATAAAGTCTACATACTGCACAATTATGTCGACTGAGGTGCACGTTTTGCTGTATGTATGTACATCAGGAATTTCACATGAGACTCGACTGTCTCGTTGGTCTAGTGGTTACTCCACTTGGATAATAAAACAGGTTGCCAGTTCCAACCTGCAAGGCGCCGTATATCACTTGTAGAATTTTTCCCTGATTATTGCCTGACTGGATGTTTTTTTTCTATCCTGGACAACGTTTAGCAGTTAAAGGTCATAACTAGTTTAATACTATCATAGTCTGATTCTGGTGCAAGTGATTTTTATTATTTTTTATGTGGAAGTTATCAACGTGAAGTACTTAATTAAAAACAATTTTCAGGTTGCGACGTCACAAACATGTAAACATCCAAGACCTGGAGTTTTTTTTTCTCCCCAGCCGGGGATCGAACCCGGGACCTCTCGCATGGTAAGCAGATGCGCTAACCGTAAATAAAAAAAAACAAATCTTTATAAAACAAAATTATTAGATATTATATTATAAATATTAGATGTAATATTAGATATTATAAATTAACTCAAGACAATTAGAATCATACATACACACATCAAAAAAAGTTTGCGATCACTGAAAAATCGAAATCTTTTTTGTTACGGTAGATTATATTACGATTTCTTCTTCTTTTTAGATTCCTTATTTAAAAATATAGATTTAGAATATAAGACAATAAAACAGCTCAATTTTTTTTTTCCATATTAAATGGCTTTCAGTCCTAGCTTACGCTCATTCAGAAATCTGATTTAGTCAATTTTAACGGATTTAAAATAGATTTTGCGGAAAGTTGTGATTGAAAAATGCCAAGAAGATTATTAGAAGTTTTACGAGCAAGAATAGTAACTTTGAAGGAAGAAAGATACACCACGAGAGAAATAGCACGCAGAGTTGCTATATCCCAATGCTGTGTCGTGACCACGTTGCAGAGGTACCACGGAATGGGTAATTTAGCTGACCGACCCCGCAGTGGTCGTCCAACTGATTTGACTGCTGCCTAAAAGCGCTATATTAGATTGCTGGCAGCCCGTGACCCAACAATCAATGCCACTAAAATAGAAGCAGAAGTTTGGGCCTCTTCAGGGCTTGAAGTTAGCACTCACTGGATTACGAGAACGGAGTTCTTAGCGAGCTCCTCCGAATTCCCGGCAACGTCAACGACGGAGATTGCAGTGGGCTAGGCTTCGGAAAAATGAAGAAGAAAACATTTGGCAAAACTGTCTCTTCGTTGACGACTCGCGAATCAGTAGGTACTCATCCAGATAACTGACGTGTCCGTGTCTGAAGAAGACCAGGAGACCATGAAAGGCAAAGAACTGCCACTGGAACAATTCAGCAAGGGGGGAAATCGGTTTCCTTTTAGGGTGGTATTATGATTGGAGCTAGAACGCCTTTGATCCCGTATTGAGGCTTTATGACAGCAGACATGTACAGAACAGTCAGACCATTCCGAATAAACCATGGGCAACAATCTGTACTGGTCGATGATAATGTCGGGCTCATTTTTGGGAGATACTGTTTTGCTGATTCTGAAAGAAAAAAAAAGGTAGGAAGTAGGTATTCAAAACAGAAAACAAATGCAACACAAAGCTTCACAGAGAAACCAGTAATATATACTTTAAAAAATATGTATTGACAGGTACTATGATATTATACTAACGGCTGGTCTCCGTTATAATAATAATCTCAAACAAACAGACAAACTTAACATTTTCCTATATTTTTCCGCTTTATATGTAATTTAGTGTAGATGAGCGAAAAAGATTGATGGTCAAAAGAGAACATTCAGTTATATTTACCTGGTTTTCCTGCTCTTCCCTCCAAAATCCATTCTCATTATGCAATGTAATGTTTAGGTTTAGAAACATCCGTAGCGTACGTCGATTAGCTACTTAAAAACAAATAAATGAAAAACTTACTAGCAGTCACTGATTAAAACTCCTATATTCGATCTATCGATACAAAAAATCATCAGAGTTGTTCATGCCAGTAAAAAATTACATACTTTTTTAATCAATAATGTCATCATTACAAAAATGTATTGAGAATTTTATTAGAAAGCGTTTTAATTTTTATATCGCTGCAAGAAAATAACAATTATTTTCATAAGAAAGTGACTCATGTCATTAAGGGTTTAAGGAACTGAAACAAGTTTTTTTTTTTAGAAAGCACTAATGCAAATTATGCCAAAATGTTAATTTACATACTTTTTAGAATATCGCACCATAACCAAGTCACACACTCTTCTATAAAATAACAGAATTTCTACAGAATATTTTCTTCGAAACCGGCACAAACACAAGTAGATCATTATCTTATAAATAAATCCACACTTTTATTAGAATTATTCGGCGATGTGGCTATATTCGAGAAACATCGATGCATTCACGTCCAAAACAGTGAAGCAAATGGCGATGCGTCGGTGTCAGTCAAAGATGGCGTCGAAATTCCACCAATCAGAGAACGTCATATGATGGCGCTACGTCGCCAGTTTTGCGAATAGAAATATGATCTTTTGCCACAATATAATAGAGGTCATTTTACGCTCAACTGTATCCTTAACTAAAAATCGACACATCTGGTAATGTGTCATTGTCCGATCAAAGCAGCGATGTGTTTCAAGACATTCAATGAAAGACCTTCATTCTGAATTTCAATCGAATAACTTCATAAACGGCAAAGTTTCATACTAACTTTGCATCCCCCTCTTTCCCCCTTAAGGGACAATTTTAAAAAACTGTATAAAACACTTTTCATGAAGGAATCTCATTTGAATAACTTCAAAGGCAAAACGGCAAAGTTTCATATTAAATTTGCACCCCCGTTTTTCCCCCTTAAGGGATGATTTTTAAAAAACAATTCTACTCGTGTTTCATATTTTTTATGAAAAACCTCCGTACCAAATTTCATTCAAATAACTTCAAAAACGGCAAAGTTTCATACTAACTTTGAACCCCCATTTTACCCCCTTAGGGGATGAATTTTCAAAAATCCTTTCTTAGTGCTCCCTTACGTTACAAAAGGAACCCCTGTGCAAAATTTCAAGTTTCTAACCCTTATAGTTTAGGCCCTACGTTGATATGTCAGTCAGTCAGTCAGTCAGTCAGTCAGTCAGCTTCTCCTTTTATATATATAGATTATGATTCTCTAAGCATTACTTTAGGAACTGGGAGTTTAGGAACAATAATTAAAAAGCCATTAGTTTTGCAACTACATAGGTATTCCTGCCACACTTTTTCTTGTTATTTTTTTTCTCATTTATGTAGGTGGTACTAAAAACTAAAAATTTAAAAATAAAATATTCACCCAAATTCAACATTGTGGCTAATTCGCGGTGACTAGGTTGGTTCAGCCTGCTTAGATGCTATGCTCAGCATTTTTAATTCACTTTTTTTCAAACTATGAAATCTTTTCGATGAGTCAAGTTGGGGTCACGGGCCACGAATCTTGTCATTTACAGCTTGTTATCTATACCAGTTTAACACAATGCTCCTAGTTCTTTATAAGTCAAGTCATGTACCTATCTACTATGTCGGTATATCCAGCAGGGCCCTTCGACTTACTAGGTACGTAGTTTTGGTCCATGTTAAAATCTTTTGGTCAATCCGACACCCATAGAATAAGAACTTATTCTGAGCCGACACCACGTTTGTGAAAATAGACGATGTTGTTTAGATTAACACCGTGTTCTCTCTAACGTTCGCTCCTCACATTGGCTTGGCCCTTTTAAGGGGCTCCAGGGAGTAAAACTAGCACTATTGAGGAAATAAATCATAACTTTTCTTAATTTTATTATTAAAACTACCTAATTATTGCATCAAAACACAAGTTTTGCTCGTAGACGAGCTTAATGCTCCTTAAATCTTACGGATTGAAAATTCTGTTAAGTTAATAGTAATATTTTAATTACCCATGGCAGAATACGTCGGTAGTACAGACACTACTTGCAAATCGATCTTAGAGAAAAAAGATACCTAAGATGTTTTTTTATTGGTGGCGCTAGTAGGGGTTCTTAAAATACCTGTAATAATTAATTAAGGCAAATAAAACAGATATTTCTACACATTTATCTTGTTTAATAAAATTGTTCTCATCAAACTATACCTAATCTTAAATTACTTTCTAAGTAGCGTATAGAAACTGTAGGCGCCCTTCATAATCTGTAACAAAAATAAGAAAATAAACAAGTAAAACAGGAAGGTAGTTAGCTACATCATTTTCGTAAAATAATTGTTGTGTGAACATTCAAATTACATTGGGTACACTTGCAGAGTTTTAAGTCAATACTAGGGTACCTACTACAGTTAAAAATACCTAGGTTAAAAATAACTTCCTATATTTTAACCTGCGTGTTAACGTCATTACGAATGGGTTATTTATAAAAACCCCAAAACATTCCATTATCGTAGACTTTACCAGAAAAAATACTTTATACACAAGTTGTTGCTAACATTAATTAAATGTAAAGGTATATTAATTTAAATTATGGTGGTAAAGAACTTATTAATAATAATTAAAAATTCCCTTAGAACTCCCTCCCCCCTCCCATACAACAAATGTGATTTTTTGCTCGTTTTTGCTCGATATTGATAACGGCAACAGGTAGAGCCTTGAAATATTCAAAGAATATTTAGTTATACATTTACTTTCATTTAAAAATAATTAAGTTACAATGAAACAAATATTTAAGGGGAGCTCCCATACAACAAACGTATTTTTTTTTTCGTATATTGATAACGGCAACAGATTATTCAGTTTGAAAATAAATAATGAAATAAAAATAAAATAAATATTTAAGGGGGGCTCCCATACAACAAACGTGTGTAGTGTGTAAGTATGTAACATATAAGTATGTAACGCTCTCTCCTCGACAGTAGAATACACAACGTCACTTCATACAGTCGCTGTTTTAATAAACACCCATTACTAAATAGTTACATCATTACACGTGATTGTTTTCCAATTTTATAATGGTACGGAACCCTTCATGCGTGAGTCCGACTCGCTCTTAGCCGGTTTATTATAAAATTAAATAATAGTTGATGCTCCCGTCTGCGCAGGAGTAGTAGTTTATTAAGGTACTTAGTTAGTGAAAGCGTTTCACATCTTACATTATTTTAACGGTTTATTAAAATCCATCCGTAAGGATATTCATCCATTTACTAAGGATACGGTTACCTTGTTTGACAATAATTGTCAAAATAATTATTTTCAAATAATTTATTGTTAATTTATTAATTTATTTTATTGTGTAATAAAGAATCCAAACGCAAAAAAAAATAAAATAAGCTGGTAGTGTAGCACATAGAAGCGTGTCAAAAACAGTGTTTCCTATCATTTAGCTACCTATAAGTTAAATTACTTTAACGATTCGGTAAACTTTCTTACGGTGATAAACGTGGATAGAGTCAGGTTGGTGAAAGGACCAGCTGTGAACAGAAGTGTCTTCCTCATTTGCCCGGCGAGCAATAACAAAGCACGTCGATTCTTCACACTGGCGTGACACCAGTCGCTCTCGTAAGGGCCTAGGATTAACCGCTCACTCTGTAAAAAACGCATGTTGCTTGTTTTTTCTGTTGTGGTATTAAGTAAAAGTATATTCATGATATAGTATGGGGGAGGTGGACTTTTTCTCGTAACCATTACTTACAGGTGACTATTTTACTGTGCTGCGTAATTGCTGAATAAATGAAATATATGTATTTAAGTTCATCTTTATCAATGGGTTGTTGAAACGTAATCAAAAGCTGAATGAAATTAAATGACTGTTGTAAAAATTCTGGACCTAATTAAAAGCAAGCAAGTCTGAAAACAGTACATTCGTTAGCGATAAAAATATTTAAAACTACTTGTCCTAGCAAACTTCGTACCACCAAAGTTTTCATATTTTCTCACCATTGAAACTTTCCTTGGAATCCCATAAATATAAAAAACTAAGAATCAGCTAAATGGTCCAGCCGCTCTCGAGTTCTAAAAAAAAAAAAAGAAACACGCCCGTTATCCCGTTAAGTTCTAATGAGGTTTCAAGTGGGCTTACCTTGACCAAAACATCATTACTATGCCAACAAAACATGAACAGTTGAGCTATGCCGAATACTAAATATTCCGCCATCAGTAGCTTCTGTGCCGCATTTGTCGCTGACTAGAAAAAGAAAAAATTAAGAAAATTTAATACAATTTTATTATGAATCGATTTTATTTATTTCAATCGGTAGTAACAAAAATGTAGGTGCGACGAAGCGCGTAGCGTAGCGGAGCGCATAGGAGCGTGTTAGGTTGAACATGTAAGAAGCTACAAACTACCTATTGATATCGACTAATTCCGATTTGTCAACTGCCCACTCGTAACTGCCGATTTAGCTATTTCACTGCTCAGAAGGTATTTATAATATGACCCATTTTATTATTTTCTATGAATCGTTTTTGTTTAATTTACTGCTAAGTTTTAACTGCCGAACTTGTTACATTTCGTAATTTTCAACATACCAAAACTACTACATTATACAACTGCTGCGTTAAATCAGTACCAAAAAATAAATTGCCTGTAAAAATGTTTTCCCAGCGCATAGCTTAACCGTTATCACCTTATTAACTTGCACGTAGGTAGAGGTGTTCCGAGTGTTGTGTCATTGGCGGGGATGAGGAATTTAGCCTATTTTAAAAATACTTTCAAAAATATTGATTCCCATTAAAAATCCATCGCAAACTAACTCAATCCGATTGCACTGTTTTTTGGTCAAGTTATGGGCCCGGCAAAACGAGGGCCCAGTTCAGTAGTGATTGGTGCCTCTGCTTACCCCCTCGGGGATAACGGGCGTGAGTTTAGTATTTTTTATTTTTTTATGCGCCCGGCTTTATAAAAAAGTTAAGTGAGGGAAAGTAGTTTTTAATTAAATTAGGTATTTATCTCTTAATAATATCAAGACACTAAGATTTTGTTTATTATGTTAAGTCTAGTTTTAGTTCTTAACATTACTAACAATACTATGGATCATAATATCCTAGATACCTTTCATTTAATTTTTATTTTATTTTATTAGGTTAAACAAATAATTGTACAATAGATAAGGGTTACAGCAGCATTAAGCAACAATAAAGTAGTTTAAGTAAATGTTATACTTCTACTTTAACTATTTTTATTAGAACTCCATTTTAGTAGTGTTTTAGAGAATCTTGGTCTAGTAAATAATAATTATTTACTTTACTATACTATCATGAATAATTAGATACTTACCGTTAATTGAAATGCACTCGCACATAACATGAGGGAGCACATGACCACGTACAAGAACATAACAGGTGACAGTAGAGAATTAAACATCCTCGAATATCTGCAACAAAAACAACAATTTAACAACAACCAATAATCAACCACTTACATGGTGGTTTGTCAGTGCCTTCAACTTATGTTGCCTTTCTAAAGTCGAACACAATTTTTCGATAGTATCGATAAAAATGCGGAATCTGAATACATTTCTACCACGCATCATTTTCATCATGGATGCGGATGTAACTGTACTACACAATATCGATAAAATCGACCAAAAACATACGGTCTCATTTACAATAACTTGATTTTATCAAATCGAATCGAATCACTCCAAAAAGACCGAAAAATTGTTTGTAGGCAGTGGAGACTTTACAAGGAAAAGATATGGCCACAGAGTTAAAAAAACCGAGTTTTAGATTGGTTTCAGAGGAATCGTGTTGTTATAAATAATGCCGTTAGTATTTAATTTTGCTTGATAAAAGTTAAATAAGCTATCGCAGCGGTAGACAGCCAGCCGAACGAACGGCCTCAAATTCGGGAGGTAGTGAGTTTGAATCCCGGCATGTGCAATGACTTGGTTTTCGACGTGTATTTGTGAAGTTATAGTAGCAATACTACCGGTGTAGTAAGATGAAGCAAAATATAATAAGGAAAACAATGAAACTTGTTTATTTCATTTATTTTTGTTTTATCTGATAAATAATTTCAATTAGACCCTTTTAATAAACAAACATTTAATACAGGCACATACATTACTTCTGGCCCCACACTAGGATACCTTGTGTCGTGGGAAAGAGAAACAGCGGCTATAATATATAGCCATTATGTCATTGTGAGCATTGGGAGTCATTACAAAATACTATCATGAGGAAAAGCTTTCAATTCTTTCAAACAACTAACAGACTGCCACAGGTATTTTATGCCAGTTCCCAGTTACAAATTATTTTAACTGTCATCACTTTTGTCTGTTAACTTGTAAAATCTTTTATTTCGTTGAGAGTAGCATACATTTTCATGTGACAATGATTTCCAAACGTAACTAATTGCATTGAATGGCAGCCAGACGCTATTGTTTGACACAATGCGCATTTCAGCACATTATACACCGCCACCAAGTTATCTGTTCAGGTGGGCAAAATTGTAACTAGTTAATAAACTAATGGTCAATTCTGTTCATCATTTTTTGTTTTATTTATTCACTTACTAAGATTTATATATATATTCATTAAAATTGAAAGACGGGTTAAAATATTCTCATTTTTCTAGGTAAATTTCTTAAAAGTTTCTACTAAATTCTCCACTAGCGCCGCTATCTACTGAACAGATAAGATGGTGGCGCTGTACATACTTTGTCATTGTGCCAGGCACATGTGCTCTGTCTGCCTTTCAATTAGCAACACTTTCATCGACACTTTCGTGTTAGCCCCTTACAGAAAATACATCTCATGAACAATCGCAAATAAATAATAATGATCAAATCAGACGACTTTTATGTTACATTCATACATAAATTCACGTCTGTAACCCAGAGAGGTAGGCAGAGATCACGGACTGCCACGATCCTGGCATAATCACCACTTTGTTACCTTGTATTATTGTTATAGGTACCTACTCTATTGCAAAAGCAAATAAATGCAAACAAATAATACATTAAGATATTATATGAACAAAGGAGCGCTTATCTCCGTATAGATTTCTTCCAGCAAACCTTATACACCTGAATACCTACTTATTGGGTACCTAACAATCTACACAAGCTACAAAAGTCCTATATACCAATCTATTTTCACAAAGGAAAAAATTAGATAATACATAGAGACAGAAATAAATAATATACGAATATATTACTCAATGTTACGATAGGGATCGACAATGCTTTTTTAACGGCTTGTTGAAGGTACCTTAGTCACTTATAGTGGGACTAATATTGTTCTGTGGCAGTTCCACAACTTAACCGACTGGACAAGAATACACCGTAAGCTCCAGTATTGTATGTATTACATACAATACAGTCCTTATCTATTGCGTGTATAGAGTACTCGAAAATGAAAAAAAAAGAGAGAGTCAAAATCAAAAACTCTATGTAAAAAAGAGGTCTGAAGATCTTTGAAATTACGCTCGCATAGTATCTACTATTTACTATTTACTAGTATTTACTATCTTCCCTGCACTGAGTGATACCAACAATATTTTGTATTACCATGATATGGTACCTAATAAGCTAGATTAGGCTAAATCAAGATCAGTGGAATTACCAGATTCCTTTTTTGCCGAAATCGACTGATTTCGGAGTTCGAAGTTCAGGCTTTTACGCTTTGAATTGAAAGAGGTTTGGAGAGAATCACGTGATTCTGTTTTTAGTTGTCTGGCGAATCAGCTAGGTTCTGAAAAGTTGATTGTATTATGTAGGTAAGTACATCACAGTCTAAACATCTTTGACAATTTGATAAGATTGTTTAGCCAAATTAATAAGTTTTTTCTTTAGGATTTAGCACAAAACAAAATTTGCAGTACGCATCTATTGCAATTTTATTTGGGCAGTTTATCACAAAGGACAACTTAAACTTAATAATCGCGCATATTTAATTATATACAATAATTTTCAGGTATATTATTCTAACGGGTAATAGATTTCAAAGGATATTTTGACCTAACTGACCTTTGCACATTTTATTTTCGTTTGGGTGAACCGTGAGTTAACGAAAAAAATATCAGTTATATTTACAAATAATTTTTTTTAAGTCAAAGTATCAGTGAGCAATTAGAACACCCAGATTTTGCCCACTTCTTATGCAAAAAAAAAAAAAAACATAAGTAACTGAAACTTTCGTAAGCACGAGATATTATAAACTGTATTGCGGATGACTTAACTTTTGATTAAGCTCTGCGAATCAGAGCGAAAACTGGTCAGAATCTTCCGAAAAAAAGGCAAGTGGTGTACAATACGATTAAAATCAGTTAACACTTCGGCCAACCTCGATTATTGTCGTGAATCCCTCGTCTCTCACATAGAGTTATCAATTTACAGATATGACCTGATATATATTACTCGTTGTCTTATTGAATACAATACAAGAACGATATGAGCAGCAAAACCTCCTTTGTAGCTCAAAACTAACACAACCTTTATATTGAAATAAGAAAAAATATTTTCTATTTTGACAGTCTGCCTTCTTAGTGTCAATAAAACCAGTTTGACGTTATGATACATTTATGTTTATGAACGCTAATTTCATTCGTGAAAATATTCGATTCTATCAAATTTTATCACAATTAACTTACAACAGTTATGTATCATGGCTTCAACAAATTTAAAGCGTGGTAAAAATTGTTGCTCAATCTCGTGAAATTGTAAATAATGTTTATAACTATTTTAGAAACGAAGCTAATTTATTTAATTAAGAAGAAAGTAAATATCTTCAACAAATAATGAATGTTCAAATTCATGTCGCTTCTGCATAATAATTTTCTTAGGTCTACCGGTTAGTAATGTCATCTTGGCAGGTGCTATACATTGCGTTTATGATACTTCAAATTGAATGCTACCTAAAAGAAAACGCGGTAATGTATTTCGTGTCATTTCCGTCTCCGGATTTAGGCGATGATATCCGAGAAAAGCCGAAGTGTTAACTGATTTTAATCGTATTGTACCTACCTATCCGGAAAACAGTTTAGAATCATATATAACACTAGCTGTTGCCCGCGACTACGTCCGCGTGGGCTTTAGTTGAGTAAAGTGTAGCAAATAAGATAGGGATACTTTTAGCGCATGCGAAAGAGCTTTCATACTAACTTTGCATCCCCCTCTTACCCCCTTAAGGGATGATTTTCGAAAAACTATTTTAGATGTGTTTCATGACCTTTAATGAAGAATCTTTATTCTGAATTTCGTTCGAATAACTTCAAAGTTTCATACTAAGTTTGCACCCCCCATTTTCCCCTTTAAAGGATGATTTAAAAAAAACTATTTCACATGTGTTTCATAATTTTAAATGAAGAACCTTCGTACGAAATTTAATTTGTATAACTTCAAAAACGGCAAAGTTTCATACTAACTTTGAACCCTCATTTTACCCTCTTAGGGGATGAATTTTCAAAAATCCCTACGTTACAAAAGGAACCCCTGTGCAAAGTTTCAAGTTTCTAACCCTAATAGTTTAGGCCCTGCGTTGATATGTCAGTCAGTCAGCTTCTCCTTTTATATATATAGACTAGCTGTTGCCCGCGACTACGTCCGCGTGGGCTTTAGTTGAGTAAAATGTTTTCAAATAAGATAGGGATACTTTTAGCGCATGCGAAAGAGCTTTCATACTAACTTCGCAACCACCTCTTACCCCCTTAAGGGATGATTTTCGAAAGACTACTACATCTACATTATACATCTTTCATGACTTTCAATGAAGGACCTTCATACTGAATTTCATGCGAATAACTTCAAAAATGGCAATGTTTCTTACTAACTTTGCATCCCCCTTTTATCCCCCTAAGAGATGATTTTCGAAAAACTATTTTACATGTGTTTCAAGACATTCAATGAAGGACCTTCATTATGAATTTCATTCAAATAACTTCATAAACGGCAAAGTTTCATACCAACTTTGACCCCTCTTTTACCCCCTTAAGGGATGATTGATGATTGACGCAAAACTATTTTAAATGTATTTCATGACTTTTAATGAAGGAACCTCGTAACGAATTTCGAATAACTTAAAAAAAGGCAAACTTTCATACTAACTTTGCACCCCCCTCTTCCCCTTTGAGGAGTGATTATCAAAAAACTATTTTACTGTGTTTCATGACTTTCAATGAGGAATCTTTATTCTGAATTTCATTCGAATAAATTCAAAAACGGCAAAGTTTCATACTAAGTTTGCACCCCCATTTTTCCCCCTTAAGAGATGATTTTTTGAAAACTATTTTACACGTGTTTCATAATTTTAAATGAAGAATCTTCGTACCAAATTTCATTTGAATAACTTCAAAAACGGCAAAGTTTCATACTAACTTTGAAGCCTCATTTTACCCCCTTAGGTGATGAATTTAAAAAAATCCTTTCTTAGTGCTCCCCTACGTTACAAAAGGAACTCTTGTGCAAAATTTCATGTTTCTAACCCTTATAGTTTAGGCCCTGCGTTGATATGTCAGTCAGTCAGTCAGCTTCTCCTTTTATATATATAAGATAGATTGTCGTGCACAAAACTACAAACAAAAGTTATTTCATACCTTGACAACAGAACGTAAGTGCGATGCATATTTCTGAACACCTCAGTAGCTTGCTCCTCAGTCAACTGTCTGGCGTCAACCCCCAACATCAGTTTACACCTCTCTCTCAGCAGATCCAGCTTCCCACCGAAGAAAACCATGATCACCACAGCACTGACATCGAATGCTGCCATTGTCATAGCTCCGTAAGCGCACATAACAATATGCCAAATGACGGTTATCAAACTACCAGGGTAGTGGTATTTGTCAAAAGGCATCCAAGAGCTGAATATGTGATAAAATATTTCAGTTTCTTCTGCAGACTTTTCTGTGCCAAAATAATTTTCCATCAGATACTTCCACAAAGGTGTCGTAGTCACTGTGACAAAGGTTGTAAAGACCAAGAACCAATAGAAATAGGTTATTTTTCGACAGTATTTAGTGTAAGAATCAAGTATCTTGGCTCTCTTGAGGTCTTTGTTGTTTCGTTCATATTTGTCAGCTTCAGTGACGTAATTTATTAATTCTAACCAATTTTTCTGCCAGTAAACACAAGTATTAGATTTCACGATACAAACGATACTTAGCATGGATATTTTAAGATTAGTTATCACCAAGTCTAAGTTAGATCTTATTTCATAAAGCTCAATGTATTCTGTTACAACGAAAAAAGTGACCAGTTCATGGAGAATCAGATAGAAACATTTTGCAAATTTATTTTCGGGCATTATCATGCCAATTTTCTTTAAAATCCAAACATTAGGACCCAGTAGAGGCTTTTCAGGATCCTCGAAAGTTAGAAGAACTCTCTTTATCATTCGGCATAGCCATAAATCTGACAGTCCCAACATTGTTTCGAATGTGTTACTTGACGAAAATGTTGTCAAACTGTAGAGAAAAAATATTTTGTTCCCCTGTTAAATAGCCCTCGCCTTGACGAAAATCACTGCCTATAAATTTATAACAGCAATGTCGGTTTATCGGCGAGGTGGAATATTTCGAGTTTTACTCTTTTTCTTTAGGTGCTTATTATTCCTCCTTCCTTCGTGTTTAAAATTATTATATTTTCTTTTTTATTCCCTAAATCGATAGAAAAATTTACCAAACTGGTCTGAAATTCGTTACTTACACAAAGATGAGAGATGGGTTGGGATAGTAAAATGATTCTTAGGCAATCTTCTTTTACCTTGCTTTTATCCAATAAAATAGCTCAAGTGTCGCCTTTTGTCTTACATGCAAAAGGCGTCCCTTTGGAGAGAGTACGATGAGGTACCTATGAGATATTATTCACAATTAACGAGTGGTACTCATTTTATCAATTGCTTTTATCCCTACCAAGAGACTTGGGATCGCAGTAATATCCGCCATTGCGCCAGCTCTCCACCGAAAACCTTGCCATCTGAGGCCGAGAGCTTTAGGACAATCATCACAAATACCTAATTGCATTTTATCCACAGAACTTAAGTCACACAAAGTATAACCCATGGTTTGAATACATTTAACGGTTCATATAATGATTTATCAGTAGAAAATATAAAGAAGAAGCCTGCCTCAGTAATGTAAGAAGATACTAAAATCTATGTAGTTAGGAATAGAATAAATGAAATAGGTACGAAACCGAGTGATAACAGCGGCAGATATACCTTTAGTGGTTTTTGCCCACTGCTGGTAGAGCAGTTTAGTTAAATTTACTTTGGGCCTATATTAAAATATATGTATATATCATTTATACATTGCGATTAAAACTAGGTTGTTACACTTTCACTGTGGTAGTTTCTTATGGTGCAAAGAGAAAAATAGATTAGATATTGATTTTCGCTTAATTTTTGCGATTTAAACTGATTTTTTATTGGCATCATTTTGCTTTCTACAAGACTGACGAATGAGAAACCACTCTAGGTTATTTATTGTAAGTACCTAAATAAACTGAAGTATTTAATATTGAGTAGGCTTTTCTATCGACTATAAAATATAACATTTATCGAAATGTTCAAGCACTAGTAGAATTTAAAAAAATACCTGGATATTGTAATGTACAGTCAAGGAACTTGAATTGAATCTATGAAAACACGTAATGCTAATACGATAAAGTTGATTTTTCCACAGTAAGTACCACTTCTCAACACCTCGAACGCTACGTTCAACCCCTAATTTGGATGTCTCTATTATACCCGTTAAATGTGGGTGGGGCAGACCCACCCGCTAGTTCCCAAATGTAAAAAAATAATGAAGATATCACCGCAGCCAGCGTGCTGGATCGGGCAATTACAGGTCGAAACAGTTTATTAGTGGACCGTTTTAGGGTTGACGGCATTCATAAGGAAAACATTTTGATAATTTAATGTAACTAATAATAGTGTAAGCCGGGAAAGTGTTTCCCCCTACGCTATTGTCGCATACTTACTGACTACAGAAGATAGTTTCACATCTTTGTATTTACTATCAAGTACATAAGCTCCCGCTGGCGTTGACGCCCCGCCGCCGTTCGCGCCGCGCGATTTTTCGCACGGGCGATTTCCCCCGTGGCCAGGCGGTTACCTTTTAAGACCTTGGTTTTTTTGTTTGTCCCCAGCTGGGTGCGAACCCGGGACCTCTCGCATTGCAAATGTAAATCAATGTAGTCATTGGTGGTAGTCCTGCTATCACCTGTTGATACCATAGGTCAAAGTCAGGAGTGCTCTACCAGCAATTTACATAACCCAGCTAGTTATATTAATCAGTTATGTTATGTTATGACCTCGAAAATAACAATTAAAAACCGTTGTTACCAAAAATTCTACAGGTTAATGTTAATGTGACACACACAACTATACTTCGTCGGCCTTACTAATAAAGGTTATGAGCTGTGTACTGTACAGCCGTTATGCGAGGTTTGACAAACTGGTTATTTGTACGCTAAATGCGATTAAACCAGTAAAAGTTAATTTCAAATTGATATACGTCAAATAGTTATTAAGAGTGCATAACTTATTATTAGTAAGGCCGACGCGGCCTTAGGTATGCTTAGGTATGCTATAGGCCGTGCCAGATTGATTGAGAAAAGCGGACGGTGACCTTTCGGACGTTTAAGCAGGGGTTGCAAACCTAATGTAGCTTTTCAAATTACTCGTAGAGTACACTTTATTGTAGGTTTATATTTATTTATAATGGGAATTTATGAGTCAACCCACAGATTTATTTATTGGTCACGTGATCAAACTTCTTATTTTATAACTAAGCAACGGGAAAATGAGTTGGCCTCTATTAAACTACTTTGTCTTTTTTACAACGACAACTAAATATTCTATAGAAATAAAAGACCGTACACAGCAGCGCAGTTTTTGCCAATTTCGGCAACTTAAAAGGAACTTTTTATTATTTCAGAGAACTATTTGGTTGGTTTACCTTAAAACTCACACGTTGATACCTTCTTCATAGCGCAGTAGCCATTGTCTATTACGAAGAAATGTGTTCATATTTAGACACAGAAAATATTCCTTATCGGTGTTATTGTTTACGTTTTCATAACAGAAATACCTATTACAAAAGACACCGACTAAACCTTTGAGGCCCCGAAACTTCTGATGTCGTAAACAGCCGTCTTGCTTTTGTTATTGTTAATTGCCTTGAACACATTATTATGCTTGGTTTGCGTGAAAATGGATGTCTCGAACTATACACACCAGTTCGCTAAGTTAATTGAACTTTTTTATTGTTTGATCAAGACGATTTTACTTCATAGGTATCAAGAGACGGTTAGAATGCATAAGAAAATACAAAACAAGTACTGGCAAAGCACAAAACGTCAGGCATAGTTAGACAGACTATATGTGTTAATTTTATCATCATCAACCCATCAGTCCCCACCGAGGGGCACGGGTCTCTTCTCTGAGGAAGGTATAGGCCATACTCCACCACGGGGGCCAAGTCCGGATTGGTGGAGGCTTGTAAGACTAGTGGCTGGACTTACTGTCAGAAGTTTTCAAGCCACCCTGATGCCTCTGACTTGGCTTAACGACTGCCATCTATCGACGGTAGCCAGCACCGACTGCTTAACGTGCCTTGCGAAGCACGGAATCGCTCGGAAAAATGCCACTAGCGTTAGTCATAGACGGTGACCCACCTATGGACTGAACGCCCCCTATGTTGCTTAACCTTCGTGATCGTTTAAAATCACTCAGGGGGCCGGGGCTACGAGCGATTCGCGTAACCTCGAATTTTATCAAATACATAATATTAACTTTTAACCAGTGACGTGTAGCCACACAGGGGCGTCGCGTGTTATGCGAAATCTCCGAATTCTCAGAATTGACCACTTCTCCCCGTTTGCTGCGTCCCTACGTTTTAGTAGCAAAAAAAGGATCTCATGTCAATTAAGGATAAAAAGTACTAAAAAATTAAATAAAAATAAATAAACTCACGCCCGTTATCCCCGAGGGGGTAGGTAGAGTATAGAGAGCAGCAGAGGGAGTTAAAAAGTACTAATAAGTGTTAATTGTGTTTTTCTCTTAAAGTAATTATAAAAACTGATTGATTTTATTTGTAATTATTTTATTATAAATTCAAATAGTTAAATATCAACACAATTTTGAATCAGCCAAATGAAATTTATGGCAAAATTTTACTTTATAAGTAATAGCCTGTGAGACGTCCCTTATAGTATTATAAAGGATGATGAGCAAAATGGGCCCACCTCCAATAAAAATGGCTTGTTTATTAAATTAAAGGTCTAGATACATACGTTCATCATCAGGTAGGTGCATACCAGAATTCGCTGTGTGGGTGGAGTTATCCGATTTAGAAAAATTTGATATTTTTTGGTTATAAATAGAAGTTTTTAATATAGTAAGAATATGTAAACCACTTAATGCTACATGATTTACTATAATAGTAAATGACCAACCTATTTCAGCCTATGGATGTCGTAAGAGGTGACTTACGGCCATTTAGACCTTAGCGCAGACTACATTGCATACATGACCTAAGACACATCTGTTTGCCCTTCTGGGTTGTCTAGCAATCGCTTCATTTAAAAAACAATCATCATATTCTTGCCCTCTTCCCATTATTTGGGGTCGGCGCAGTATGTCATTCTCTTCCATGCGTCCCTATCACTCGCCATCTCTGCATTGACATTCTTATTAACATATCATCACGCACACAATCCAATCACCTTTTCCTCGGTCTTCCTCTTCCAGCATATCAATTTGACCATGTAAAAAATAGTATTACCATAAAACTTTGTGTAGTTAGCGCACTAGGAAATTGGGATAACGCTAGGATGATGACGTTAAGAAAAATCTGATAATTGCGTTAGGTACTTGCAGATCGGCTCCAAACCGATCATTAATTTTAATTCTCGTGAATTTAGCACGCTAAATGAGTGCCTACTGTGGCTACTGTAGAGACCTCTCCGCCACCCATACCACGGATACCGAGCTCGTGCAGCGGACGCAGCGCTGTGGGCGCGGATGTAGTCGGTACTTGCGCGCATGTTGTGTCTATTCTATGGTATACGGAAGACATAATCAGTTTAATGGTCCTGCTATGTTTCTGAATGAGGTTATTGTTGATTAGTTGGTTAAGCAAGAAATTAATTTTAATTTTTAAATGATAATTATTGGTCTATTGTAGTTATATTGTTTTCATTCTATAAACCAAAAACTTTTATTTTCCTGCCCTAAAAATCTCAACTTATTATCTTATACAGGATGTAGCATTAGGTGGTTTACATATAAGCAAAAAATGGTTTTATAAACAAAAAACTTCTATTTATAACCAAAAACATCAACTTTTTCTAAATAAAAAAAACTCCAGACACACAGTGAATTCTGGCATGCGCCTGCCTGATAATGAACGTATGTAGTTAGTTAGTTTGGCTTAGGGTTTCCGCACTTGGCCTCATAGTTGGGCCATTGTACGTAGCAGGGCTGTGAGCTTACTCCAGCCAGCCTATCTCTTTCCAGAAGGCCAGCAGTGCTCTGATGTCACTGCAGGCCTCCTGAAGGGTTCCCAGCTTCCCAATGGTGGCGGTCCGTTGTTTCTCCACGCCTTCGCAGTAGATGGTCACGTGGGCGGGTGTTTCCTCTTCTTTCAGGCATCCCCGGCAAAGCGGGCTGTCGGTTAGTCCCATGTTATGGAAGTGTCTGTTCAGTGAGCAGTGGCCTGTTAGTATTGCCACAGCTCTGCGCAGATCATATCTTTTTAGACGAATCAGGCTACGTGAGAGACGTTTTGAGATTATTGGTAAAGCCTCCTTGGCTTGTCTGCATTTCGTTTCTGTTCCCCAGAGTTCAGCATGCTGATTTTCTGTTCGTGTCCTCAACCATTTCCTAAACTGGTTGTAAGGGAGTGGTAGCAGGGGTTCGGGGCCTTGCACTTTAGTTTCCGAGCCTCTTCTGGCGAGTTCATCCGCAGCATCGTTACCCAAGGAGCCGCTATGACCCTTTATCCATTGTAATGTGACTCGGTTGTATGTCGACAGCTTATCCAGCTCGTGGTGACACTCTAGTATAAGGCTGTTGTTTGTGACATTGCTATTAAGTGCTTTTAGGACTGAGGCGCTGTCCGAGACTATGCGTATGGCATAGTCTTGTACATTTCTTGTATTCAACAGCGCGACTGCTCTTGTTATACCGATGCACTCTGCCTGAAAAATTGTATTCAAGGTGCCAAGGGTTGTAGATATTTTTATGTTTAGGTCATTGGAGAAGGCTCCCGCGCCCGTTCCTGTTTCGATGAACGTATGTATGTAGACCTTTAATTTAATAAACAAGCCATTTTTATTGGAGTGGGCCCACGCCTCATACATTTTTGCCCATCATCCTTTGTCACGTCACCAGTTAAAGATTAAAAACTGTGAATTTGGTTGTTTTTCTATCTTCACTCCATATAACGGTAAGTCTTTTAAACGATAAAAAATAGTTGACACTGTATTTAAGGGGGCTCCCATACAACAAACGTGATTGCTCGTCATTGATAACGGCAACAGGTAGACGCTTGATATATTCACAGAAAATTTAGATTATTCACTTTCAAAACAAATAATTCGATTAAAATAAAATATATATTTAAGGGGGGCTCCAATACAACAAACTTTATTGATAATGGTACGGAACCCTCTGTGCGCGAGTCCGACACGCAGGCTGGTTTTTTAACTATTGGAACGTAGGTTGGTAGATGCTTCATTTATTATGGATCGGCTCTCTTTCCATGCGAGGTTGAAGGGCCGGGTGTTTCATTAGATTCTTCTGAACTCATGTCGAGTCAGTAACGATCGTCACGGTAAAACTAATATAACAGATTCAACAACAAAAACTCAACAATATAACAAGTTTAACAGTATAAACTCAACAAAAACAATGTACACACACACATCCGAACACGAATGAAAACACAAAATGGTGGACTGGCCAAAAAAGGTGACGCATCTCTGGCTCTCATTCGTCTGTCATTGTCGTGTTACGTTTAGAACGAACTGAGGTAACACGCATTTTGTTTGTTTTTAAGAGATGAATTTGGAAAAGCTCAATATGAAGATTACATTGTTTTAATGTTTTTTAATATATAAAAGTGTTGTCGAGAGGCTACGTAAAAAATAAAAAAGTGTTGTCTAGTGAAATGCTGCGCCATGCTTACCATGAACATTTTTCGCGATATAGGTTTTGGGATATTTATAAGAACCACAGACATTATTCTTTAAGAAACAATGAAACAAAACATATGTGCTGGCCTAGAAGTGGGAATAATATCAATATTTATAAATAGTTTTCACATTAAAATTGAGTATTTTTATGTTACCCTGTTTGACACTCGGCTCGTGCTCGGCTCGTTACCGAGGTCAATGTCCTTTTTTCTCAATCCATATGACACCGAGTATAAACTAAAAGTAAACAATCTTGATACGCCTTTTTATTGAAATGTACACCAATTAAATCAAAATCTTTAACCATTACCAATTCAATGTGAAATTAAATGTAATTTCATAAAGACACATTTAATTTGTAAAAAAATTTGATTTTGCATCTTAGTCTATCTTATCTTATTTTTATCTTTTTAGTAATATGAAACTTTTGTCTAAATCTCTTACTTCTGAAAACGGCTCATTTAGGGGAAGATCGTTACCCTTCGTACGCGGGGCACATTCATACAGTCAAAATAAAATTTGAACGAAACAACGTACGGTCTTGCTTTTGTATGTGTGCGTGAGTCTAGCAAAGGTAGTATGAGGACGTGAGTCGCGCGCGACAACATGAAAAGTCGCGAGAATTTGACCGTTAATGTCAGTAACTAGCAAAATATACTTAAGATACGTTTTCCATACTTAATTTATGACGTTTTCCTTTTGATATTGAAAGAAGTTATATTTTGTTGTTATTTAGTTAGTGGGGTACTTTTGGACGGAACCAAATGGGGCACATTTGAACGCGTACGAATGTGCCCCAACTGGTAGGTAAATACGATTTACTGTGTTAAATGCTAATTTTTGCATTAACGTTGTCCTGTGTTTTTCCATCGTCGATACACGTATATATATATTTTAATACCTATTTGTTATTATTTTTTCACAGAAGCATGGTGCGGACTTATAAACAAAAAAATACTAGTCGATTTCCCTAATGTTGAAGATATTCATACTGTTTAGGTATATAACTGATGTTGAAATGATACTTCCTGAACCAAAGCCTCCAAAAATTTGTACTTCTAGAAAATCAAAACTTTTTAACATCAAAAGTATTTTTTTCTAATTTCACTGTTCAATAGTTTTTATTATCTCGTTAATTAACGACTTTTAGCAGTGCTAATCCGCACCAAAGATTAAAAAATGTGATTCTAAATTTAAGATAACTAATTACGTAGACAATGAAGCAATTTCATGGCTTATTGTTACAGAAAAGTAATTTAATTTTCGTTAATTCTACGAAAAGTCTTTAAGTTTTGTTTTAATAAGAAAAGTATTTTCATCAGCTACCCATCATGTCCCCACCGAGGGGCACGGGTCTCTTCCCTGAGGAAGGTATAGGCCATACTCCACCACGGGGGCCAAGTCCGGATTGGTGGAAAAGTATTTTATTTTTGTTTAATTGAAGTTAATTCTTTATTTTTGTGTTTAATTGCTAATAAAATAATTTTGATCTAAATGTCGTTTTAATCGCACGTACGGAACTACCTAACAGCGTATGAAGGTACCCCCATCACTGTACATAGGTGCCCCGTTGTTGGGGCAGACTCGTACGTATTACACATTTAGTTGAAATCATAATTATGGCTGAAACATAAGATGAAATTATCTGTAATTTTTTTATATGAACCGGGGATAGTTAGACAATAAATTTAAGCTGTCAGGTGATTGATTCATGAAAAAAAAAAAAAAAAATTTGAAAACCGTACGAAGGGAAACCTTCCCCTACGTGTAGGTACTACCTCAGGTACCCTAAAAAATCTTCACCATTTTATTCTAAAGTTTTTTCAGTGTTATAAAGATGTATACTTATCTGTGCTACAGCTCTCTAGTACCTACTTATCGCCTGTGTGCTAAGCCGCTAGCCGTGGACAGACAGGCAGACAGAGAGAATACCAAGGGACATGGCGAAAATATATTCAAATAAATGCACTGTATTGATTTCATTCTTCAATTTGATTTTGATTCGGTCTTAAATGTGACGATCATTGTTAATTACCGGTTGTACATGCACATCACTATGATCGAATGTATTCTACGTATTCTGTGCTGTGAATCCAACAAATTCAATCACAGACTAAAAAGTACGTACGTACAAACTAAAAAGAGATACGAACAAATCCAATATGAATCCAACCCTCACTTAACTTAATCTGAGATCCAACCAATTAAATTAAATTCTTAATTAATGATTCTGTAAAAAATGTCGACTTTTGGAGATAGCAACAGAGATCCATTCAACCAATGAGACAGCTGCTACCTGTCAACATTGTATAGGATTAGTGTTGCTAGATGTGGCAATCCATCGCCATTTGAGCTATCTTAAAAGGTGAATAAGCCATCAAAAATTGCAATCAGCGTGGAGCTAATTAGTAAAAAATACAAATTGGTTTGTTCCTTTTTACTTAATGTTAGATAAAGATTTTTAAAGCAAAGTGTAATGATATAAAAAATAATACATTTTTACTTTTAAAAAATACACAGTTACCTAATTATAGCAATAAATGGTTTCAACTGAACACCAGTTTTGTTGGTGTTTAACTATTAATAGCACGTACCAGCAATGCATGATGAGTTGGTGACCCATTTTCTTGCCACGGAGACATAATTTCGCATTTGTACGTTTGTCCTATTGTTATTATTCTTAGTTGTTTGTGATTTTTTTTATGTGTGTTTTTGTGGCAATGTAAATGAAATATTTCTTTCTTTCCTTCCTTCCTTCCTCTCTCCCTCCCTCCCACCATCCCTCCCTCACTCCCTCCTCCGTCCCTCCCTCCCTTCCTTCCTTCCTTTCTTTCTATATAACAAATAGTTACATACTTAGTATTAAATACTTCCACAATTTTGTTCTTTCAATTACTTTCTTGGTTTCCACTCTAGGTTTACGTATTTTGTTCTTTATTCGACTACCTGGTTTTTTTCCCGCTCGTATTAGTTTCCTAGGAAAATGCAATCAAATTATGTTTTTTTGTAGGTATTGGAAATCAAAGATCGAATCTGTCTATCTATCTATTCTTTTTTAGGTAACCCCACTTATTTTAACAATTAGTTAAAAGTTTATTAGCTTTAAGTTTATTATTTAAAAAGTCTATAAATAATAAACTTAAAGCCCCACTTTTAAGAAAAGTCATTTAATGGAGGCGATTTTTATCTAATGGCTAATAATGCGGATTCGGTTTTTATTAAAGAAATTAGGCTATTAGGCGTCTGTTTTTCCAAATAAAGGTGAAAATAACTGGCCATCATCTGGCAACACTGCATAGGACAATAAAAAAAAAACTTGCATCGCAAATTCGCAACATTGTTTATGTATTTATTTTTGTTTGTAAACGTACGATAAAATGGTAACCTGTGCAGTGACGACTTGTAAGAATACGTCTGCGAAAATATCCAAAAACAAAGATGGTATCACTTTTCATAGGTTAGTAATTTTGTTGAGAAAACTTGCTAAAGCCATACTTGTTTCTTTTTAACTTTAACTTACCTACGTGTTTCTTTTCTGGTTGCTCTAAATAAGTTTTTGAGATTTATATTTTGGTTAAGACTTTGTAAAGCCCTCAAAGCTGTTTGTTGTTTTATTATGAGAAATAAACTTCACTTAAAGTTAGCTATGTTGGAATCCTCATAGAAAAAGGCTTTTAATTCCTGGAGAAGCCTGAATTAATTTATTATTTCTGTTTGTCTATGACTAATACTTTTCATAATAATTTTACTCATGTCTATTAATTTATATAATATCAAAACAGAAGCTTAAAGAATTTAGAATGACAAGAGCTTAAAATTACTATATAGTCACAATTTGCTTAAAATGCAGTAACAGCTTTAAATGTGTGAAGAGTTTTTCAATAAAAACTCTTTGGTTTTCCTGGTACAATAAAGAATATTCGTATTTTGGAACTAATTATAATATATTGATAAATTGCCCAGGTTCCCACGCGATATGGAACGTCGTAGGCAATGGGAAATGGCCGTAAACAGACACAAGGACTGGACATCCACAGCATCTAGCTCCGTTTGCTCCGAGCACTTCAGAGCGGAGGATTTTTACCTGACAGAAAGTGGGCTGCGGAAACTGATGCTGACTGCTGTACCAGCTATTAATATTTCTGTAAGTTGCTTTGGAGGACTACACATTGAGAGTCTTATTTATAAAAAGTTTCCTCATTTCCTCAGAGGCTGATTAAATATTCTTTTGTAAACGGAAAGACATAAACACAGGTATCAGAAATTTACTTCAACTTGGAAAAATCACATTCTGTTGTATGCCAATTTAAAATGTTATATTATTGCTGGTTTGGGTCGAGTTGTAGTGGAGGAAAAGACAGCAAGAAATATTTCCAGTCAGACCATATTTTCTCAAAATAATCATCTTATCACAAATAAATAAATGACTTCCAAACAATACAATCACTTAACCTGGTCCCAAACTAGGATTCAATGTGTTATGGGCACTGGCCAAGGTCAAGGTTGACGACCTCTGTGGCGCAACGGTTAGCGCATCTGCCTACCACGCGAGAGATTCCAGGTTTTACTCCGGCTGGGGATAAGAAAAAACCCCAGGTCTTGGATGTTTACATATTTGTGATGTCGCTGTTTCTGGTTCCCACAACACAGGGTGTCCTAGTGTGGGGCCAGAAGCAATGTAAGTGCCTGTATGTAAATGTTTATATACAGAGAAACATCTGAAAACTGTAATATATTAGTGTTAAAAAAAATTGTCTTTGAAATTCGGCAAAAGCTCGGAAAAGACTTCTAGTACGGAACCCTCGATGCGCAAGCCTGAATCGCAATTGGCCACTTTGCTAATCACTTGAATGATACGAACAATTCGTAGGATAGGATACTTTCATCTCCTAAAGACTATATTTACTTTGCAGCCGTGCCAAAATCCTGAGCCAACCATTTGTGACGTAGACCCAATTGAAATAAAGCCAACAGACACACAAGAGACGATCGAGCTCAGACACAAAATCCGCAGATTGGAAGTCATAGCAGCTAACCGGAAAAAGAGGCTGAACCTCATGTGGCAGAGCAAACGAAGACTCAGTAAGAAGCTGGAAAGAATGAAGAATCTGATCAAACATTTGATCAAGAGCAAAAAGCAGGAGCTTGTAGAGAGATGAGTGTTAGTTGTGCTTAACAAATATGTCAGGTTCTACATTGGGACTCGGTGATATAAGTCATTGGAATTCTACCTCAAAGGTGGTGAAGTTACTTGGGATGTATGGAAGGGAAAATAAAAGACTTATCAAGTGACAGCTGATCTTAGGGCTGGTTCCTGAATTGAGTATTTCACTAAGTAAATACTTAAGCAACGTTCTGTCTCACACTTTTCTGAGCTAGCTTAACTGTAGTTAAGTAGTTACTTAGCGAAATTCTCAATTTAATATAAACTAGCCCTTAGCTATTTGAAAATATTCAGAATGGTATGTATTCAGTAGTTACCTTCCTAAGTTATTGCTGTGTGCAGTAAACCGAATGGAGTTAAATAAGAAATTAATGTTATATAAAATTTTGTATTTTTTAATTTAATTCGAGTTTGGTCCCGATACGAGTACAAGTACTCCGGGTAACAAATGTGAGCTTATGTAAGTGTGTAAGTGCGAATCATCTCATTATCATTAAGTTCTGTAAGATATGACTTTCTAAAATATATGAAATAATGAATGAATTCTTTCTTCTTCTAAATCTATTGACTATACCATATTTAGCTAGTGGTTTATTTCACTATAATCCGTACAATTTATTTATTTATTAAGGCACCTACATCAACAGTACAAAAATATTACAGTACCATTTTAGTGACTATAGTATAAAAAAATACAGCCACAACAGTTTCGTCCGTAATACATATAAAATATAGAAGCAAGGTGTCCTGAACTGTACATATACCGATAAATGCACACGAGAATAAAAACAATAATTAAATGTCGAGCAAACCGCCCCTAGACATACTCGAGCTAAAGGTCCCATAACGCTGGCAGCATTACCCCATTGCAGCCCAAGAGAGATCCTCTGAATCAAGTATCCCCCAGAGCTTGTAGAGACCATTTTTGTAGTCTAAGTAGTCTATTGCGTACACGTGTACCTATATAGGCCCGTTTTCTTTTACCGCTGCTCCGACTCTCTAAGGTTTGCTGGAAGAAATCTCTTACAGAGATAAGCTCGCCTTTGTACATGCTGTTTCTATGTAATGTTCTATTCAATGTCTCGTGTGCAATAAAGTATATATATATATATAAGATTTGTACCGGTTATTTTAGTTTTTAGAAATTGTATTGAAGATTGACGTAAAATTGACTTTTCCTCCTTATCGCCGAAACCTTAGAATTTTTTTATTTTTACGGAATACTTTGAAGAAAAATCTCAACGAAACGAAGCCTTCCTTTGTAGGAAACTGGACAGTGCGGATCTCTAGCTTCGTGAGTGTGAATCGCACTTTGCTGGATTTTTTCCAGCTTCACCATTGCATTATTATGTATTCTGAAGAAAGAAAGAATACAATACAGAAATCTTATCCTATTGACCGATCGCATTCAATCACAAATTAAAGCGCCGTTTGTGCCGATAGCTTATCTTCACCGCGTCGTTAGAATCCAATAGTGTTATGTAGCGTCATTGATAGAGCCTCCTCAGTCGATTATTGAAGCACAGAATGGCGACTGCTTTGAGAGTTTCTATTCTAGTGCAAAACTGCCTTCCCGCGAGCACATTCTTTTTCAATTTTAATTATTTTCAAATAATGTATCATTTTACATACATACATAAGCTCACGCCGATATCCCAGAGGGGATACCGGCGTGACCGGCGTGAGGGGGGACCAAATATCACGAAACATCGTAAGGAAACCTGCGGCTTGGTTGGTATTGATTTGTCTCTCCTGTGGGTTAAGCCGACTAAGCAGTCAGGATGGTATAGGCAGTCGTTTATATTAACATAACATTTACATACTGGCACATACATTGCTTCTGGCCCCACACTAGGATACCCTGTGTCGTGGGAACCAGAAACGGTGACGTCACAAACATGTAAACATCCAAGACCTGGGTTTCTTTTTTTTTTTGTCCCTAGCCGGGATTCGAACCCGGGACCTCTCGCATGGCAGGCAGATGCGCTAACGACTGCACCACAGATGTCGTCATTGGCAAATGGAAGCCCATATCTACACATAAAGGGGCTTCCGTATAGATAAAGGATTTTTTATATTATGTATCAAGTTCCAAATAAAAAGAAAACGATGATTCTCAGCTTTCTTTGCCACACTCCGAATAAAGAAGTTACCAGGGGTGCAATTACGTAAGACTCCACTGTATGGAGTTGTCTGATTTAGCCCTTTTGTTCCCGGTGTGTGACACCATCTTATGTCACACTGTTACATTCTGGGACTTTTTTCCCAGTAGGTATCTCATACTTCTACTCTGAACTGTCATATGACTTCTTATTTTGACTATTTCGAGTTGTCTAAAAGCTGATTCTCGATCTGTAGTAGAAGTCTGCTAAATCAACTTCTGTGTCTTCATAATTGGTGGCTTAGCGCACACGCAGCCATCATAGATGGAGGGAGGCTACGCAGTCCCCCACCTAAGGCAACTTCAGTATTGCCACGACCGAGTGAGCGGCGCCCGCGTGCTACGGAACTCCACGCTGACCGATTTCGAACTTCGAATTCCGATTTTCTCTTTTCGAACCGTTTTTCGTTTGTTTTCCTTTATCGTGCAAGCATTGTGAGCGAGTAATGTGACCGGCCAGTGTGTTTTTCACGGGCCAAACGTGTGTTGGAAAAAGAAAAAGTGTTTCGTGAACAATGTCGACAACGCTGCACCTATGCCATTGAAAGGAAACTCAGCCTGACTCCATTCGGTAGAGCGCGAAAATGTGACTGTTCCTCCGAGTGTTTTGTTTTTTTGTAATAAAGATGCCTGCATCGATTAGCGTCTAAGTCTGGACTGTTTTTATTACAATGCGGGTGCTATTGAGGCTAACATTGGTAGTGCTTGTGTGTTTTCAATTGGCACGATGTGATGATGGGGAGCAATCCGGGGAAGCAGTGGATGAACCGAGAGTCAGCGAAGAGCTGGTAGACAAGAAGGATGGAATTAGATCAGGTAAGCAACTTTGAACTTTATTTTGTAGGTACATGACTAGAGTCTTTTTAGGTGCTATGTAGATTGTTGATATAGACAAAATGCCTGGAAAAAAGTTGTGATCCTAAATACCGGGATACTAAATAGGTATGGGTTATAAAAGGCTAAATATTTTTACCTGTTTAGTTGGTACCCGTTAGATAATAAAGACTAATTAGGCTAAGCTCCTCGATTAGATGGTTCCGACCTAATGGCAAAGGTTTCCTTAAGAGGAAAATGCCATAAAAACAATAGTTATTTTTTAAAATTTCTTTTGCAAATTAAAACCAAACTATCATTTGTAATGGGAATCACCTCATGAGGCACCCTCTTAAGAGGTTCGTTGTCCACTAACAATGTTTTAATCTACTGTTAATAGCTGTCAGTTGGTTAAAGTGCATACAGTAGATTAACATGTTACTGTACCTACGTGAAACCGAGAGCTAGAGCTCTTATGTTGTCACTTTGTGAGGTCAATGAGCTAAAACTAATGTTTGGCAACAAATCCACTAATTAGTATGTAACTAATGTTAAAATATTCTTGTCTTTTGACTGCACTGTAAAATGCAATATAGATAAACAAGGTTACTTCTAAAATGTCCCGTTCTTGATACATGTCTATAAGGCGTGGGGCACATAGAGCCCACTTACAAGGAGCGTGGGGCGAGGCAGGGCATGGAAAAGACGCGACGCCTTGTATAGAGTATGCACCCTTAACACTGTCTCTTCTGCGTTGGCTTCGTCCAGTCCCTTTGGTACATTTTGTGTGAAAGTCAATTGAAAAGACGACGCGTCGTTTCGCGGCCCCGCTTGCGTCTTTCTTTTCTGTGTTTCTCAGACCTAAGACAGTGCGCGGAAAATACGCGACGTTTGTCATGTCAATTCACTTTCATATAACACATACTGCAGCGATAGAAAAGGCCCCAGGAGGTCGCGAACTCTACAATGCGGCGCGTGCTAAGCGCGCCCTCGTTCGTCCTACGACCTTTCTGTGTGCTCCACGCCATATTTTTTATTTGAAACTTCTATAGATAAAGCTTGGTGTGATATAGATTGCAAGTTTTTCTGTGGTAGATACTTGATGATTTACGGAAGTCTGGCGACATCAACAGCAGAAACTCTATTGAGGTATTTCAGAAATTGGGCATTTTTAGGCAATCCTGTAGAATCTCTTCATCTATCATGTTTCTGAATGCCCAAAGCTTGTAATGGATATTAGATCATATTAACTAGTATTGCTGGCTGGACGAGAAACCTAATATTATTCCGAAATTAGACATGATTTTTGTTTTGTCGAAACAGGTCCAATTCAAAGTCAGCTAGCGCTTCACTCTAGCTGGAACAGCTTCGACTAGAATATTAAATGCCTACATTTTTATTAGCAACGGAAAAATACTAAAGTTACTTCAGAATGATTGATATCTATGATTCAATTACCTACCTCATTAATCTTAAAAATAGTTTCACTGGTTTATCGATCGTCTCGAAAAGGTTCGTTTGAACTTACGTCACAACCCATTATGTCCCCACCGAGGGGCACGGGTCTCTTCCCTGAGGAAGTTAATAAATGTATAGATAGACGGGGCTTCACCACTGGTGCCAAGGCACAGAATAAGTAGGTACATAATGCCAAGTCCGGATTGGTATCACAACGTGTAAGCGCTCTATAAATAGAGCAATTATTTTTTAATTTAAAAGCCATCGTAATGATTATTGATTTTTGATATAACGGCTTGTTTCTAATAAACGATCAAGTTGATATACAACGACATTGTGAATGCGGCAGGGAAACATTGGACGAGACTAGCACTGGACCGGATGGGCTGGCGTGAAAGAGAAGAGCCCTATGCCCAACAGTGGGCTCTATTTACGGGCTGATTAGATAGATATATCAAATGAGTCATCAAATGATCAGCATAACTGTATGAAATTCCTCTGATTTGACAGTTAGTTGATTGGAATTGCTTAGGATTGGTAATTAGGCAACAAGTCTTTTTTTTTCGGAAAATTTATTAAGGAAAGAGAATCTATTGCTTTTGTCTCGTGATAATAAATTCTCTAAGAGTTATTTCCTTCTTTGGGTGATCTTGTCAATTTTAAAATATTGTCTACATAATTTCGTTAGCGTAATAGTTTGCTTAGTTAGGTATTATGTATAGCTATACTAAAGTTAACCCTTGTTTAATTTGCGACCTGACTCCAAATATAGTATAGACTTTACCGAATTCCTTTACTATCGATTTGGAAAGCAAAGTTACTGTCGACAGAATGGTTCAGCAACATGCTCTGTCTTACTTTGGGTATTGCTATTTCTTTCCGTGTTATACATAGTTCGACTGCCTCTTTGGTCTAGCCGTTAAGTCGTTTACCTACCAAGAAAGAGGTCGTGGGTTCCCACTGGGGGCCGCCGTACATTTGTACTAATGGCCTCAGTCTGGGTGAGTTTCGATTTTTGTGTTGTCCTTGCCTGCTTAGTAAAGCACAGGGTATCCTATTTTGGTACCAGGTCAAGTGATTGTGTTATATGGAAGTTATTAAAATATTTTTTATATAAAAAAAATATAGTTGCACCTTACACTTGCATTGTGGTAGTCCCTGGTCTCTGGTATACAGGCGTGAACTTATGTATTACAATAAAGAATATTCTTATCTTACTAATGTTTGTTGCACCTTACTTCATTTGCTATTTTCTTCGACGTAGGAAACGCCAAGGAACCTAGAGCTCTCTTAACATTTCAGCTTCTTGAATATCTTGTTCATTAGTCTAGTTGCCACACTCCAAAGGCATTTGTATAACGATGTGGTCGCTCACCTCTTTCACGAAACCCTTCGCAATTTCTTCAAAGCCCATATGCGTCGACCACATTATTAAAAATCCTACCGCACTTTTGCGTAACTTGTCCAATTGCGCTTGTAAGCCGGCGAACGATGCCGAACACGCGAACCAAAATTGAGACTTAAGTGTCTTTGCTTACGTGCTATAATCCGATAAATTATCCTGGACTTCATTCAGGTAAACTGTGGATACAGTTGCGTTTACATCAGTCGCGCCATGTTGTCTTGCGTAACTCTTTGCATGCGCGAAACCGGAATTGAGGTGGCCCACTGTTCTATAATTCCAGCCAATCCCTACGGGGGTATCCATAAATTACGTCAAGTGTGAAGAAGTGTGATATTCTGTGACAAGGGGGTGGGAGGGGTACCTACTAAATTTCGTGACGTCACGTCTCAAAATCTCGTGTTAAGACACGAACTTTGAACTTTTTTTTTTACGTAGCCTCGATTGTGTCCCACGGCTGGGCAAAGGCCTCCCCCAACTTAGACCAGATGTTTCGGACGAACTTTGAAATATAAACGAAAAACACAAAAACATTTGCAACTCTACCTGTTCCTAAGTCTATTTGTAAACTCTATTGAACATAAAACTAATTTCGGAACTGCTGTTTTAATTCAATAGTTTCTAGATGTTCCAAAATATGGAGGGGGGAGTTCCACAAATGTGACCAGCTGTGACAAGGATGGGGGACGGGGAATTAATGTGACGTGATTTACGGATGGTCCCTAAATGCACTCTGTTATTTGGTGTAAAACATGTGGCACGCTGATGGTTAGCACAAAATTGTTATTATAGGTAATTTAACTCGTAATAAAGACAAACATAACTAAACGTATGATAAATTAACCTTAGAAGTCTGTCTGACACCTACGCTACAAATTCCTACTCTGTCATCGTGAGCATTATAACAAGCGCATAATAAACCTTCAGCTAAACGTAAATTGCTGCATTGTCATCATAAAATATGCAAACAAAAGAGGTTACGAAGTCTTGTATGTTTCGAGACACTTCATTTAAAATAGATATGCATAAGTAAGATATTTCGTAGTCTATGTAGCGGCTGCTCTGAACACTGTTCGATCAACTCTTATTGGTGTTATTAAGGTCTTCATATACGTATATTATCTTTACAATATCCAACACGTTATGATACTTTGGTCAATAAACGGCCCTGTTAGTGGTTTCAAAGTAATACCCGGATTTGGGTTACATATTGCACGCACTGTTTAATGCCGACGAGCGACATTTAGTTTGGTTACGAAAGCGTGTGCAGTTGTAAAAAATACTGACCAACACATCAAACATATTAGTTTTTAAATAACTCTTGCTGCGTGAGCGATCACTGTTTTCCATTGAACAGACATTGGCTTTTTAATAACGACGTCGAGTGTGGCTTAATGAAATCAAACTAATTGATGGTTATTGTATAGGACTGAATTCATATCGTCACGCACGACGTGTCCGTAACCGCATAGTTATAGTGCATGTCGAAATTCCACGGTTATTAGCGGTACAATATGGACCTTGAATTATTTTACTTCATCTAGGCTCATCTGCCAAAAATGTTCCCACAATAGACCCCTGGGTTTCGAAAGTCCAATCAATCAGGCATTGTCCGAAGGGAAACGATACTGCAATTCAATAGATCGATACACTCCGTTTGTGTTCGTGATGAAACAGCGACCTTCCCACCTTCCCATGTTGTATGAAATTGGAATTAATTTGTTAGATGACACGTTAAATTTTTTTTTTTTTATATTTCTTACTTCTGAGAAAGTTGGGAAACCAGTTATGTTTTACGAAATTTTAACGTTCGTATAGCTTATTTATTAAGCATCGGATACATTGACAACCAGTGTTGTGTTACAGGTTATTTAAGCAATAAGGCCGCTAATAGGGAATGGATGAAAATATCAGAAGTGCTTGATATTTTTTTTGGTGATAGGAATAACCTTCCTTAACGCGGGAAAAAAGTTTAATTTTTTTTGGCCCCGTAGTTAATTTTTAAATATACTTAATATTTTTCCATTCGTCGTTCCGGGCTTAGTACGGCATATCAGACATATTCCTTAGTCCGCTACGTATGAAAAAAAATGCACCTTGAAAAGCTGTCAATGTCACCACAGAATTTTTTTTTAATACGTAGCGGACCAAGGAATATGTCTGTTAAGCCGTACTGAGCCCAGAACTACGAATGGAAAAATATTAAGATTATTTAAAAATTAACTACGAAGCCAAAAAAATTGAAACTTTTTTCTCGCGTTAAGGAAGTTTATTCCTATCACCGAAAAAAATATCAAGCACTTCTGATATTTTCATCCATTCCCTATTGTATTGTATCTTTGTAAATGTTTTTTTATGTGTTTTTCCTGGTACAATAAAGAATATTCTTATCTTATATTCTTTCCTAATGTTTGATTTCAACCACGTGCGACTTTAGTACCTAACATTCCACTTTAGATTACATTTTTTTTTCATATTAACTCAATAAAAAGTAACATAATTATGTATATTTTAGGTTTATGAACATGAACAGAAATAAACAATTAGAGATGGCTTTCGGTCATAATCGGTCAAATAGCCTTTTTGAGCCATTTTCTGATAATCGCTCAGGGCACAGGCAGGCCTTCTCTCAGAGAGCCGACGCTCTGGCTTAATAGGGTAGTTTCCAGGGTCAAAATAATTAAATTCTATTTAGTCCGTATTTTAGATTATAAAAAAATATTGGACACGTATTTTTTCTTTTTTCGATTAAACAAAAAAATACAATGATATAGCCCATTAAAGTTACGTGTGACGTCACTCCGTGCTAAAAAATGCAGCACGGCGTGACGTCACATGTAACTTTAATGGGCTATATCTTTGACATTTTTGGTCTAATTTACGAATAAAAAAATACGTGTCCCTTATTTTTGAATAATCTAAAAGACCGACTAATTACATTTTTTAGGGCAACTGGCCCATTACCCCGCGGATCCACGGCACATATGTGATCGATCACTGATCACTGAATTGATCACTGATCACTGAATTGATCACTCAGACACTGCGGTTTCCTGACAATGTTTTCCATCACAGCTAGCGAGTGGTATTGACAATAAACTTCACACAAATGTACATAACTTCGAAGACATCTTACTGTAACAATCATAATAACATTCGCCATTTACCTATTTAAATAGGTCCTCCAAAGCAAAGTGGGTGTTCACAAGGTCCTTAGAATGCAATTTTGATTTACGACATATTATGGTGCGTCCTAACTGTACATTGCATTTTTATGACCATTTAACGTTTATAATGGACGGGTCTTGCACAAACTTTATAAGGAACCTTATCGAATCACATTTAAGTATACCTTTACTGTCTCAGTTATTTGATAATCTCAAAAGAACTCTATTTTAGCACAAGGCACATTATAAGTACCTATTAACTTTATTCCAGATTCACTTACTTGACTTTTTATCGGAAGAGTCCGAAGGTTTCGTTCCGATTCGCAGAGCTTAATCATGGTGAGCAGAGACGGACCTCGCGTGGTCGGTTGCTCGCCTCCGACTTGTCAGAGAAGAGCAAAACTTGGTCGGACTCTTCGGACAAAAAGTCAAGTAAGTGTATCCGGAATAAAAATAATAATGTGTAGTGCTTACGAAAGTTTTAGTTCACATTATAAGTATTCAAACGGCATAATGCAACCAATTATAGGGGACAAATTAATAAGAGGTTTGGCCCTTTTTAGAAGGTGCAGTATGAGACTACAAATTAACATTTATTTAAACATAAACATTTACGCAGGCACATACATTGCTTCTAGCCCCACACTACGATACCCTGTGTCGTGGGAACCAGAAACAGCGACATCACAAACATGTAAACATCCAAGGCCTGGGGTTTTTTGTCCCCAGCCAGAATTCGAACCCGGGACCTCTCGCATGGTAGGTCGCAGGTCGTTGAGGATTAAGTATCTGGTCACCGCAACGACCGCTTAGTCAATACGCAGTGTTTCCTGCAAATACAGTGGCGATGAGACAATAGCCGTGGCACTTCCTCCGCGAACAATACTCGGTGTTGCGCGCCCATGGGAGCATTTTCACTGGCCTTTGTCGGGTTTCAATACAAACAGTTTTATTGTTAACCTCTGAGCAATGGACGGCGCCGGCGTGTACTGAGTTTTTTCATTGAAGCTCGCAGGGTGGAGCTTTGACCGGATTTTGTCAATGAATGTTATCTATTGCAATACTTCCAACAGGAAAAGTGATAAATATGAGTGGTTGACCAAAAAGGGACCTGGAGGGATTGGAAACCGTTATTTTTTTATTTTATTTTTTAATCTCTGGTATTTTAGCTTTGTTTTGGTATAACCAGAATATTTTTAGATGCCGTAGTTATTTTTTTATGATTTATTTTTCTGAGCCGAGCCGAGTTGAAACCTGTCTATACACGAAACTTCAAACGCGATTTTCTAGAAATCAATTATTTTCCCTTGAGGTCCCTTTTTGGTCAACCACTCACAAATATCAATTGGAAACACCTAAGTTATGTTTCAGGGCCTAGATTCTCTTTGTGCGTTATATTACAATGACAGATACACGGTCGGGTCACGTGTCATGATTTTTTATACCATTGAAACCTAGAAGTATGAATAAACGTGCTCGCGTTGACTTGAAGTGGCAATAAAACTAAATCGCAAAATGTTCATGCAGTTGTAATTGTACTACAATGCATTAGCAGAATCTAGGCCCAGTTAAGATGTGGATATAAAATAGCTAATTCGTGCTTAGTGCAATGCATTATTGCTGACTGAAAATGATGAATGAAGACTGAAAATCGGCGCTGACAGCTTGCCCGTTCAGCTTACTGCTGGCCATTTGTAATAACAGTGACACGCCGTTACCTTCGTCTTCTTTTTAGGGTTCCGTACGCAAAGGGTAAAACGGACCCAAATACTGAGACTCTGCTGTCCGGCTGTACGTCTGTCACCAGGCTGTATCTCGTGAACCGTGATAGTTAGACAGTTGAAATTTTCACAGATGATGTATTTCTGTTGCCGCTTTAATATAGCGGCAACAGAAATTTAGTAAAATATTAAAAAAGAGAATAAAATAAATATTTAAGGGGGTCCCATACTACAAACGTGCTTTTGCTCGATATTGATAACGAAAACGGGTAGACGCTTAAAATATTCACAGAATATTTACTTTGATATTCACTTTCAAAATAGATACTTAAATAAAAAAAAAGTATTTCAGGAATTCTTATCCGAGAATCCTACCCTAGGAAAAACGCGCTATCGTTAGACTAACTCGATGTAAATAATACTTACATAATTAGTTACCTTAGGTATTATGACAAAACTATTTTTAACCGACTTCAAAAAAGGAGAAAGTTCTCTATTCTACTGTATTTTTTTTCATTATTCGGTTCAGTGCTGATAAGTTTTGCAATGTCCAGTTTCATGGTATATATTACTGTCCAATTTACGTGTGATACAATAACTCGTAATAGTCTTAAATTCTGAAATAAGGTCGTTTCGACGTAAGAATATTTATCACTGACCGCTTCCAGCCAGTCGTTCTTGCAATTACCTTTATTATACCTTTGTTATCCCAATGTGGACTCTGTGCCACTGTGCTAAGGGCTACAATCGTGTTTGAGATATTTGCGTAACATACAAGTATGGTAGCGCTGTAAACATGTTGTGTTCAGTCATAGGAACGCTTATGATCGTTACTATATTATAAATGGCAATTTCAACTTTTGCTTTTCAATACAGGCACCTGTTTATATCACTACAATGCGATAAATGACGCCATGTACAGTGGACAACACGTGAACCTTCACATTTTAGTTGCAAAGTCGCCCGTAATGCAACAGAGTAGAGTGCATGGGTGTATAAGATGATGTTCCTGTCGACTGCACAATGAGCATTAGAGTAAATAAATAAATAGAAATTGAAAAAAAAAAATAATGGAAAAGGATTACTTTTAAAACTTAAATTTGTCATTTGCTACTTTTTTCTACAAGGTTTTTACTCAGGATTATATTTTTGGAATATCATCACAGTTTACATAGGTTAATCACGACAAACGAGGACGTCGGTCAGTGGGCAGACTTATGGCTCGATGGTCGGACGATGTGGTTGAGTCGGCGGATGGTCCGTTGATGCTGATGGCGAGAGACTGTGTGAGATGGGGAAAAAAGACCATAACCAGCAGTGGGCAACGGTGGGCTGATGACGATCTATCTATCTATCTAATCAGCCCGTAAATAGAGCCCACTGTTGGGTATAGGCCTCTTCTCTTTCACGCCAACCCATCCGGTCCAGTGCTTGTCTCGTCCAATGATTCCCAGCCGCTTTCACAATGTCGTCGGCCCATCGCGCCGGTGGTCTGCCCACCGATTTCGCCACCAATCAGTGGCTGCCTTAGTCCACCGGCTGATGACGACGATAATGATTATATAGATGAAGCTCGATCAAGTGAAAGTGAGTTGACACGATCGTGGCAAGTGGCAGTACCTGGCCTCTGCCTACCCCTTTGGGATACAGGCGTGTTCGTAATTCGCAGTATGTATTCAAACGGCAAGATCATACATATTTATAGTTTCGACTACTCGTTAGAAATATGCCTTGTAGACCTAAGTAGGTATTTAGCATTGACTTCATGGTCTATTTCAATTTTAATCGATCATAGCTCTGCAGCTTTGCGTGCGTTAATAAGGCATTTGCATTTATGTTTCTAATTAATTAAATCCGCTTATAGTCTGAAAGCTTCCGTCCATCAAACTGCCTTCTTAGTGGCAAACTTTATGTAGCTTCGGGATTTTATTATTAATCGATAATGGAGTTTTTGTGTAATAACCTCCTAGTACCTAACAAGTGCCTAGTAACCTCCACATTTAAAATTTTATTAAATGATGACTTCATTGGAATATCAGTCTTAACACTCGAATAACGATTACATACACTTCAAACCCACTTGTCTTCCGTATTGAGATATTCAACTGAAGGTGTTTAAAATAATTTCAATACATAAATTGTTTTTGAACTAAACTTTTTTAAGCACTATACATTATACCTACATTGTTTTACGGATTCATACGTTTATAAAGTAAATGTTCTATTTGTATTACGAATATTTGACTTTGACTTTGGATACACTTGCTTGATGTTTTGAGGGAAGAGTTCGACCAGCCTCTAAATTACGTAACTTTCCACTCTATCGGGTTAAGCCTTTACACAACTCGAAAGAGTCAAAATAAGAATGTATATGAGAGTTCGGAGTTGGAGTATGAGATACCTACTGGGAAAAAAAGTCCCAGAATGCAACAGTGTGACATAAGGGTTGTGTGACATACCGGGAACAAAAGGGCTAAATCAGACAACTCCATACAGTGGAGTCTTACGTAATTGCACCCCAGCTTTCGCTCTGATTCAGAGAGCATAAGCGATCCCAATCGCCTGTCAATTTATTACATACTAATTTGACAGTTAGACAATTGGAATTGCTCAGGATTGTTTCTTACGTCAGGATTCTTGCGCTTAGTAAGGCCAAATTCTCCTTGGTAAGGCTACTGAAGATATCATCACGATGATAATAGGTCTTTACCTATGAAATTGCCGTTCTGCAGTACTGGCCATTTCAAATCAAAATAGTTTTTATTTGGCTAAGAATTCTAATTTCAAATTAATTTTATTTTAAGAACATGGAATTCTTTTTCCAAAAGTAGTCATTTGTTTATTGATTAGTGTTACATTTTCATCGCATTTCAATCTTTTTCGTCATCATGGATACGTAAAAAATTCGACTAATTATGGAATATGAGTACCGTTGTAGCAGCAACGCGGCACAAGCGGCACGCAACATCAACGACGTTTACGAAGCTAACACTACAAGCCAACACAACACCTGTTATTGGTTTGCTCGCTTCCGTTCTGGAAATTTCGACATGAAAAATGAACCTCGACGTCGTCCGAAGACTTTGGTCGACAATGACGAATTAAAGGCGCTTGTGGAAGCTGATGATACACAAACTACGGCTGAATTAGCAGCAGTTTTCGACGTTAGCTACAAAACAATATTGGTCCATTTGTGTCAAATTGGCAAGGTAAAAAAGCTTGACAAATGGGTGCCCCACAAACTCAATTATCGCCAGCGCGAAGTACGCGTCGAGACATGCCTTGCACTGCTCAACAGGTACACAAATGAAGGAATTTTGAGCCGCATTGTTACCTGCGATGAAAAATTGATTCTGTTTGATAACCGCAAGTGCTCAGCAAGTTGGTTGGATCCTGGTTCAACACCTAAACAATGCCCTAAATAAAAATTCACTCCTAGAAAATTGATGGTCACTGTTTGGTGGTCTAGCGCCGGTGTGATTCATCACAGCTTCTTACCAAACGGGGTGAGCATTACTGCAGATGTGTACTGTGAAAAACTGAACACAATGATGGAGAAACTGGCACATCTCCAACAAGCATTGGTCAATCGCTCGTCTCCGCTCCTCCTGCACGACAGGAGCACGCGCGACCTCATACTGCACAGCAGACGGTCTCCAAGTTGCAAGAACTGGGGTTGGAATCTCTCCGTCATCCGCCCTACTCACCAGACCTTGCGTCTACAGACTACTACTTTTTTCAGAATTTGGACAACTTCTTGGCGGGAAAAAAATTAAATACCCGAGAGGCAGTACAAAATGCCTTTGGAGAATTTGTTGCCTCCCGTCCAGCTGATTTCTTTAAGAAGGGCATCAATAAACCGCCACTGCGTTGGCAAAAGATGCATTGATTGCATGGGTGATTACTTCGATTAATACAATAAAAAATACATTGAAAAAATTCGTTTAAATTTTTTCATGCAAAACGGCAATTTCATAGGTAAAGACCTAATATATGCCTATTACGAAAGCCGTAGTATTCAAGTGATGATCAATCCGAAACGAATGGATTACGTTATAGTGACTGCTCTTGTATCACCGAATAGGTTGGTGTCAATTATATAATCGAAGGCCTTTGTGGCGCAGCGGTTAGCGCATCTGCCTACCATGCGAGAGGTCCCGGGTTCGAACCTTCTCCTTTTTTGGAGTCCATTAAAAAGCTACCTTTATCGTAAACCGTAGGCACTAATAAAAATATCTAATAGCTTCATTGCATTCCAAGTTAATAGTAGGTGTACATATATACAACTACTGTGAGATGAATGATATTGAAATTACTTGCGTCATCATCTTGATGATGTGAAAAACTACCCATTTAATATTAGTACTCGTATTTTCTTTTTGCGCCATAGCTCATAAATCACATGGCAAGACTCTAATCTCTGGCGTGCTAATATTAAATTCCTGTAAAAAATCCAATCACAGTAGGTACATTAGTACATTAGTGCAACACCCACTCAATTTAGAAGTTATCACGTTACATACTAGACTTGATCCGCTCACAACGATTTGAGCTTTGGCCCAGCAAAGGTAGTACGAGGACGCGGGTCGCGCGCGACAACGTCAAAAGTCGCGACTTTTGACGTTGTCGCGCGCGACTCGCGTCCTCGTGCTACCTTTGCAGGACCTACATTCTGCTACTGCATTGTAGTACTATGACAATTGCATGAACGCGTCAATTTAATTTCATTGCAACTTCAAGTCTTCGCGAGCACGCGTATCAACTAGGCATAAAGAACACGTCACGTGACCTTATCATGGAACTATAATTGAATTATAATGCACTTACAGAATCGAGGCCCAGATTGTTTGCAAGACATAAATAATACTAATAATAATTAATTCTGCTAAATAATACTGATTAATTCAAAACAAAAACCCAGAGTTTCCATTTACCATTTGATGTAGTTTTTCCTCAACATAATTTATTTAAGAAGAATCCACAGCAATACCATGACAGTAAAACAATAAGTTCTTAAAAATATGTATATACAACCAATGATGGAATTTACTCTAATAGAAAATTGTATTGTATTCTAATTTAAAAAATCGATTCCATGTTATTAAAACTAGGTTAAAAAAAACGAACAAACAAGACATCAAGATCACCCTGTGCGAATAAAGGCTAATCGATTGATGGTTATGTCGCATCTGTCAATTTCGTTATCAATTTTGACGTTTCTGAATGGTCAAAAACGACAATTCGGATTAAGTAATTCGGACGAGTCCACTCAGTGGAGAGTTACATAATAGCGCCCCAGGCCATATTGTCATTTGCTTAAACATTTGCACCGTAATCATCTCCGTTACAAACGAAGTGCCGAAGAAGTGTTATCAATTGAAATTATTATTGTTCATCGTACCTCGCATAAAGAAAATTAAAGGGCAAAAAAACAGAATGGGGAGTCCAAGTGGACGGCTTCAAACCGACGTCCAATCCTCAATTCTATTTCTATTTCTAATTGGATATCTATCAAGCTCCCGCGTTTCGGCCATCATCATGATGTTGGTATCGCCATCGGCTGACGGAGAGTATTGTACATCGTACCTGCTTTTGTATCACGTAACTTTCCACTATCGGGTTAAGCATTCAAACTCAAAGTGTCAAAATATGTATGGCTTTGACAGTTTGGAGTAGGATAAGTAAACAACTCCATATTATATTGGAAGACTGACGTGGTCTTCGCATTACACACAAACTGTGACGTCTAAAATTTTTGAACTAGAACTTTCGTAAACACTACACGTTATTAACTTTATTCCGGATGCACTTACTTGATTTTTCGTTTGAAGAGTTCGACCAGTGTGCTTAGTGCGAGTTTTTTTAACTACTCGATCGCGTTAACGTAAACTCATATTCTATAGGAGTGACAAAGCGCGCCATATAGTTGTCTCTCTGTCACTCCTATACAAATTGCAAACGCTCTCGCTATCGAAAGTGAATGAAAAAACTCGCACTAAGGGCCCTGGTTTCGCTTCGACGAAAAATCAAGTATATTTACACGGAATAAAGTTCATAACGTTTAAAATTCCTCAAAACAATTCCTTTTAAAGGTAAAAGGTAAGGTTCCCTTTTTCCTTTTGCTTTCTTTCCTATTCCTATTTCCTTATGCCTTTTTTCCTTTACCTTTTAATTCCAATAAGAGTTCTAGTCTAGTCTAATCCTTTTTCGTCGTCTGTCTGTCGATAATCTTCAGTATCTCTTCTGTGATGTAGGTACTCGTTCTATAAGCGTTAACTTTGGCAACGTCCTACGCTCAATCAACCAACATTGTAATATTTACTCGTCGTCATTATTGTTATTTATTATTACTCTAAGGTTTTCTGTTCGTGGGCGTAGCTCTTGTACATCGATGACATTGCTTTGATTTTGGACGGAGTTTTTGATACAATATTGTGGGTTTGCATTTATTTATTGTCGTAGCCTTTGCGGGCTTAATGGTGTTAGTATCATGGTCAACCATTTATAAAGTTATTTGTCAATGTTTTAAGCAATAAGCCGTATGATTTTACAAATATATTTTGAAGCAATATTGTTAATAAGTCAATAGGTACCTCTGCTTTTTTGTAAAGTAATGACTAATAGTGCGCTTGATTCAGTAGGTAGTTGGCTTACCTGCTTTACGAAAAGTGGTTTACCTGCTTGTTCGATATATTGGTCTACGTATCGTCTTTCGTGGAATTATAGTCGTATTGCGGTTGGATTAATGAATATCCAGCATTTTGAAGTAGGCTAGACCACAACGGATGTTTCATAATCATTGTACGTGTATGCGTGTTCTCTGAGTAGGTTATCCGTTTGTTTTGTTTTCCTTTGCAGGTTGAATTCTATCACAATACATTTTTGTTTGTTGTTCTTACCTATGTTAAGACCGTGCAAAGAAAGTCAATAAACGTAACTTGAATTATTAATTGTTAACTAATTCTTTTTTTATTTAACAAGCTCCCACGAATCTTCAAGTTTATCTCAGAGTCAGTTTCAATTAATTTTAGGAGATTTGTCTGCGAACTGTACACTGATACTTACAGACCTACTTTGATAGGAGATCCTTTCCAGTGCCATAAAGTGTTATCAAACTGGTAACTCTAGCCTTCCTAAGGAATGTTTCCAGAGTAAGAGTCACCAGTTCCGCTTGAGATACTGCAGTTCTTATTTGAGATTGATTGAGGTTGCTGTCTGTAATGCCTGGGCCGCACTCATCGCGATAACATTCGGGCGATAAACTTCGTCTTCGGTCTACGGCGAATCCTCGCGGCCACACAATACGCGATGTAAAGTTTATCGCGATGTGCAAGCGATGTTGCAAAAAACAAAATGGACGCCGCAGTTGCTCTGTATTTTATGGCAGCAAATATTTTTTTTACATTGTGTCGTAGTTATTAATTATTTATTCGTAGTTTGCAATAAATTCTAAAATGTTATCATTACTCCAATCCATGCTACGCTTCAGCTTATGCACTACTCTGTGAAATAACATGTCCGCTACGTTTGACAGGTGCACGCTGACTGAAGTGTGGCCGCTCAAGCGAAGTTTATCGTGATAAAACTCTTTGATCTGTAAAGTTTACTGACAGCTACGCGAAGTTTTGACGAAGCTCCGAAGTATACGCGAATACTTGGCTACACACATCACGATAGCCCGAATCTTCGGGTTATCGCGATGAGTGCGGCCCAAGGGTAAAACAAACGACTCGCCAAATTAGGAGGCTCTGACCTTCAGTACACAACCTTTGCCGTGTCGCCAATTGTTGAATTGTTGAAACCACCTGAGACATAACAGGCATCGCTTCATTCAGTCGTGTCGCTCGGAAGGCAGGCCAAGGCGCGAGCAATGTCACCGGCTATTGTTACATTAACGATTACCCGAGATCGTTGCTAATGAGCCGTTTTCAACTGACAGTTAAAAGCTGATTCTAAAATGCTTGATAGATGGCGCTGAAAATACGGCTGTCAAATAACGCTTCCCCACCACAGAACAGAAAACACAGATTACAACCTACCTATGGTGGGAAGAGAAAGAGCTTTAAAAACTTTTGAGTTGAGTGGGGTAAAGTATTGAATACTTTGAAAATGGCAAAGCGGTGTGTTGTGGCATTTTGTGATAATGTAGGCACTGTGCCTTTTCCATTAGATGAAACGAAAAGAGCACAATGGATTGAAGCAATCAAACACTATAAAAAAATTGGATTATCAATAGGAAAGTATTCTCGAATATGCCCAGCCCACTTTAAACCAGATGATTTCACGCAAGCTCAAGACACGAGTGAGTTTTAACATTAATTTACTTACTTATACTCGGCGTGCCTACTTTTGTGGTACCTACTCTAACAAAATCAAAAACTTTAATTTGAAAAATCTTCAATCTAATCATTGAGTTTTTGTTTTTAGACGCGAAAGGAAAGAAATTGGTGAAAACAGTGGTTCCATCCATATTTACGTCATATCCAGTGGCTGCTCAGGAAAGTACATCATTACGAGTATCTTTGCAGACTCCAATAGTTCAACAGATACCATCATCTCAAGACACAATAACACAACAACAAGGCAGTTCATCAACACCACAAGCTCCAATAACTGAACAGAGTAGCATGTCAAAATCTCAAGCTGGAAGGGAACAAGGAAGTTTATCACCGTCACAAGCTCCAATAGTTGTACAATTTGACCCGAACAAAGCACAGAAAAATTATTCTCGAAGTAAGTAGGAAACCAAACCAACTATTTATTTTAAACTCGTAAACTACTTATTTTACTTTATTATCATCACTCATCTCAGTGTGTTGTACTCATCGCTGCTGGAATAGACCTATTTGTGCCTAATTTCACTATTTTGTTAATTAATTATACTAATTACTTAATATCTCAATTTTCAGCTCCTCCAGTTTCATTTGTACTAGTTCAACCATTTATGGAGACTACATAGTGATATCGGTGAAGATCCATTAAAATGCAGCGACGAAAAAAAGGAACATGGTAGTAATTTTGATGATCTATTATCAAGCCATGATAACACCCATTTTCAAAAACCTCCGTCACCCGTTGAGTTGCTAGACAGACATGAAAATTATGTCAATTTTGATGATCTATCATCAAGCCATGATAACACCCATTTTCAAAAACCTCCGTCACCCGTTGAGTTGCTAGACAGACATGAAAATTATGTCAATTTTGATGATCTATCATCAAGCCATGATAACACCCATTTTCAAAAACCTCCGTCACCCGTTGAGTTGCTAGACAGACATGAAAAGTATGTCCAAACTGAAGAACCAATCAATAACTGCCAAACTTTCAGCATCAATAACTTCAAAAACTGCAATAAGGCTGTACATTTCTACACAGGCTTAGAGGACTTCAGTAAATTTATGCTCGTATTTTATACTCTGGGACAATCTGTTTATCACCTAAATTACTTTTATGATCGGCCCCCTGAAGAGATAGATGTATTAGATTTTTTTTTCATGACGTTGATAATATAGATAGATTAGTAGGATGCCAACAACAACTACTTGCATGATGGCATAAAAGTCGCAAGCAATGGTCATGATTAATACAGAATACGGCAATTTGTCGTACCGTTGGCAACACTAATTAATTTTAAAAAGGTTAAAATGACAGCCGTATTATGAGCGCCATCAATGGGGAAAAAAAGGAACTACGTTTTTTTTTCTGAAAACGGGCCATTGTTATCGTTGCCTCTGCCACAGAATACATAATATTACAAGCCTCTGCTAATATAAATGTCTTGTCTGGTCTGTTGTCGAGACCACTAGGTCTCGATTCCGTTGGTATATTAGTAGTATAAATAGTAGTAGTAGTTTATTATAACCCATTATAACCCCACCGAGGGGCTCGGGTCTCTTCCCTGAGGAAGGTATAGGCTAAACTCCACCACGGGGGCCAAGTCCGGATTGGTGGAGGCTTGTAAGACTAGTGGCTGGTCTTACTGTCAGAAGTTTTCAAGCCGCCCTAAGGCCTCTGACTTGGCGCACCAACTGTTTAAAAAATGCAATAGTAGCATAATTTACAACGAATAAATTAACGGTCGGGACACGTGACAATTTTTTAGGGTTTCGTACCTCAAAAGGAAAAACGGATCCATTGTAGGATCATTTTATTGTCCGTCCGTCCGTCTGTCTGTCAAGCAAGACCCTTTATCTCGGAAACTTGTGGAGGAGGTATCGAGATGAAATAAAATTATATATTCAAGTCTATCGGAATTATTATTTATATGGTACTTTCCGTTGACCTAGAACTACGGAATTTGGTAAGTATTATCGTCTTATACGACAACGTACGTAAGCTCACGCCTGTATCTAAGAGGGGTGGGCAGAGACCACGATCCTGAAAAATCACTTTCGCTTTATCGACATTCATTAGTCGTTGCATGCACACACGTCGGTTTCGGGTACTTTTATCTTGCCCTTTGCTAATATATCCCCTATTTGATCGACGTCGTCGTCGTAGCGTCCCTTACCGGCTCTTCCACTCACATTCACTCTACCACAAATACAGGAAAAAATCTGAAACTACACATTTGTATTCAATCGTAATTAAATCAATCCTTGAATTTTCGAAAACTTTCTTGAAATAAACGTCAGTCCTCAGTATCACAGACGAGGTAATTTAACCTTCCAAACGCGCAAAAGGCATTTTAGTAGGACTTGCATGTAATTCCATCATTCTTAATTAGTTGCTTATGAATTTACCGTCAGTTCAGACGTTATTTATTACCAGCAGCACATTGACAGCTCACAATTACTAGCCGTTGTGTGGTATTGAAAAAAAAACCTACCGCTAAAACCTGTACCTGTATCTAAATAAACACGACAGCCGAACCTTCGCAATATTACAATGAAGAACAAGACAATCTGGCACAGCGTCCTGCAAACCAATACATAAAGACAATCAATTTAAACCCATGTTACCTGAGCATTAGAGCTCAGGAGCGCTGTCTAGTCAAGTTTGTTCGCTGTGCGTGGTCCGTGTACTGACAATTTAATTTAGGTAGCTAAGCAACCCAATTAGGTTCTTATGAGCTGGTCTTTAAAGGTCAAGTGGGGTGTAGAGTTATTCTCGTCGGCGGCCTAAGATTCTATCAGCGAGGTTGCGCGGCGGAAGACTGCAGGCGAACGGCAGAATTAAATGTGAGCGTTTTTATGGAAAAATCGTGTTTTTTTCGGTTGGATTAAACCTGGCAAACACATTCAGTATCGAATAATGGATCAAACTGTACAAATACCACCTAAACCTGAGCTCCACATGAGTTACTGTGGGCACTGATTGCAAACTAGCGCTAAGACTTGACTTAGGAAGAAAAAACATTATCCTCTATGAAGCACTGGAATTCTCAATACCATAATATAATCTCCTTTTTTATGTACAACTAGCTGTTGCCCGCGACTACGTCCGCGAGGGCTTTAGTTGAGTAAAGTGTTTGCAAATAAAATAGGGATACTTTTAGCGCATGCAAAAGAGCTTTCGTACTAACTTCGCAACCCCCTCTTACCCCCTTAGGGGATGATTTTCGAAAAACTACTTTACACGTCTTTCATGACTTTCAACGAAGGCCCTTCATGCTGAATTTCACTCGAATAACTTCAAAAATGGCTAAGTTTCATACTAACTTTGCACCCCCCTTTTATCCCCTTAAGGGATGATTTTCGAAAAACTATTTTAGATGTGTTTCATGACTTTTAATGAAGGACCTTCATATTGAATCACATTCGAATAACTTCAAAAACGGCAAAGTTTCATACTAAATTAGCACCCCCCTTTTTCCCCCTTAAGGGATAATTAAAAAAAAAAACTATTTTACACGTGTTTCATATTTTTAAATGAAAAACCTTCGTACCAAATTTCATTCGAATAACTTCAAAAACGGCAAAGTTTCATACTAACGAGCCCCCATTTTACCCCTTTAGGGGATGTATTTTCCAAAATCCTTTCTGAGCACTAAGAAGTAAGAAGCCCTACGTTACAAAAGGAACCCCTGTGCAAAATTTCAAGTTTCTAACCCTTAGGGAGCCACTTACGCGGCTGTCCTGGCCGAGGCCGAAAGGTCTATAGACCTCAAAGGCCTCGGCATCGAGGGTCTCCGGTTCCGGACGGCGGCCACGGGTGGCAAGGTCCTAGAGGTGGCTGGCCCAGAAAGGGGCCAGAAAGCCGACGCTCTCGCCGCGAGGCTGAAAGAGACCCTCGGGGATGAGGTCCGCGTTGCCAGGCCGGAAAAGTGCATCGAGATGCGCATTACCGGCCTGAGCGACGCGGCCACGCCGGAAAGGGTGGCCGCGATGGTGGCTGAGGTCGGGGGGTGTGGTATCGGCAGCGTGAAGGTGGCTGCCATCTCCCGCCCACCTGGGCGTGAAGAGGGGTCTGCGTGGGTGAGGTGCCCGATCGCGGCGGCGGGGAGGGTGACGGATGGCCGGCGCCTAACCGTTGGTTGGACGCAGGTCCGAGCCACCCTCCTGAAGGCCAGGCCGCAGCGGTGCTACCGCTGCCTGGAGCCGGGCCACGTGGGGGCTAAATGCACAGTGGCTGAGGATCGCAGCGGACTCTGCTTCCGCTGCGGCCAGCCTGGCCACAGATCCACAGGGTGCTCTGCTGAGCCCCACTGCCCGGCGTGTGCGGCCAATGGGGTGCCCGCAGCCCACCCGCTGGGTGCCAAGAAATGCCCAGCGGGATCCCGACAAAGGGGGGGCCGAAGCCGTCGCGAGGGAGAAGCCAGCGGTGGTGCCAAGGGCCCGCCGCCGGCAGCACCAGCACCGGTGCCAGAGGAGGAGATGGACACCGCCCAAGTGTAAATGGCCAATATCTCCATACTGCAGGCCTACGCAAATCACTGTGCCGCGGCCCAGGATCTACTGATCCAGACCGCGGTGCAGTGGCAGGCGACCTTGGCCGTTGTCGCTGAACCGTATTGCGTTCGCGCCCGGACCGACTGGGCCGGCGATCGCGACGGTTCGGTGGCAATTGTCTCCCAGCGTGGCGCACTAGGCGACAGGGTGTCGCGAGGACACGGTTGCGTGCTTGCCGTGCTGGGAGACACTGCAGTGTGTGGGGTGTACTTTTCGCCCAACAGAAGCCTCGCCGACTTTGAGCAGTGGCTCGTCGAGGTCGGGACAATGTTGGCCGATGTGCACCCCACCCCCGTGATCGTTGCCGGAGATTTCAACGCGAAATCCCGTGCGTGGGGGAATCCGGCAACTGATGCGCGGGGGGAGGTTTTGGAGGAGTGGGCGGTGTCCACTGGGCTGGTGCTGCTCAACCAGGGGGCGGTCCAGACATGCGTGTGGAGTCAGGGCGGATCCGTAGTTGATCTGTCCTTCGCCAGTCCCGCTCTGGCCAACCGCGCGCGTGGCTGGAGAGTGGTCGAGGGGGTCGAGACCTTGTCGGACCATAGATACATATGGTTCGACATCGTCGCGGCACCCGCCGGTGTTTCGGCGGACCTCAGCCGCCCCCTGGCGGGGGAGGGTCCACGGTGGCGGCTCGCCACCCTGGACAAAGACGTGGCCAAGGAGGCGGCCATCGTGGAGCGCTGGGCCGCTAGGTCAAGCGACGAGGCGCTGGACGTAGACGCGAAGGCGGAGCGCCTAACAGGGGCGCTCACTCGCGTCTGCGATGCGGCGATGCGGCGCAGAGGTCCTGCTCCCCCGCGGAGAAGGGTGTACTGGTGGCAACCGCACCTAGCAGGGCTGCGTACTGCGTGCCACGCAGCCCAACGCAGGTACACCCGTTGCCGCGGGCGTAGGAGCAGGGACCCCGCCCAGGAAGAGGAGCTGCTCGTCGCTTACCGAGCGGCCCGGGCCGCGCTCAGCGCGGGCATAAGGGCCGCCAAGGAGGAGGCCTGGAGGGAGTGGCTGGGGAGTTTGAACCGGGACCCGTGGGGGCGCCCCTACAAGGTGGTGAGCGAGAAGCTGAAGCCTTGGGCGCCTCCTCTGACCCGGTCACTCGACCCAGCCTTCGTCGGCGTGGTGGTGGGTTCCCTCTTTCCCGCAAGGGAGGAGTGGGCCCCCCCACGAATGACGGCGGCGGCGGTGTCGGCGCCGGTGGAGGACGGTGATGTCCCGCCCGTATCCGAGGCCGAGCTAGGGGTAGCGGTCTTGAAGATGAGGGTGAGGAACCGCGCCCCGGGCCCGAATGGAATCCCTGGGCGGGTCATTGCCGCTGTCATGCCGGCGTTCGAGGAGGAGACGCTGTCTCTGATGACTGAATGTCTGGCGTCGGGAAGGGTCCCGCGACGGTGGAAGGAGGGCAAGCTCGTGCTGCTCCGAAAGCACGGGCGCCCGGCGGAGTCGCCGTCGGCCTACCGCCCCATCGTTCTGCTGGACGAGGCGTGCAAGCTCTTTGAGCGAGTGCTCGCGGCGCGTCTCGTCCGACATCTGGAGGGGGCGGGGCCCAACTTGAGCGACGGCCAGTTTGGCTTCCGTCGCGGGAGGTCGACGTTGGACGCCATCTCCCGTCTCAGAGACAGCGTCGAGAGGGTCACGGGCCGGGGAGAGGTGTTGTTGGCTGTCTCGTTGGACATTTCCAACGCCTTCAACACCCTCCCCTGGCAGACAATAGCGGAGGCCTTGAGGTACCACAACGTCCCGTGGTACCTCAGACGAGTCCTTGCGGACTACTTCGTAGACCGGGCCGTGTGTTACCCGGCTCGGTCCGAGGTGGTCCGCACGGACATGTGTTGTGGTGTTCCACAGAGGTCGGTCCTCGGGCCGCTCCTGTGGAACATTGGCTACGACTGGGTCCTGCGCGGTGCGACTCTCCCAGGAGTCGGCGTACTCTGCTACGCCGACGACACCCTGGTCACCGCGCAGGGCGCCACGTTTCGGGACGCCAAGGTCCTGGCTACAGCAGGGGTAGCGCAGGTCGTGCGCCGCATCAGGGCACTCGGGCTCGCGGTCGCTCTGGAGAAATCCGAGGCCCTTTATCTCCATGGGCCTCGGATGCGACCCCCTCGGGACTCCCAAATCACCGTCGGTGGCACCTCCATCGCTGTCGGGGGATCGATGAAGTACCTGGGTCTCGTCCTCGACAGCCGATGGAGTTTCGGCGAGCACTTCCGGCGACTGGCACCAAAACTGGTGTCGTACGCCGGGAGGCTCGCACGATTGCTGCCAAACCGTGGCGGCCCAGGGAGCTCTTGCCGCCGTCTTTACGACGGTGTGGTGCGCTCCAAGGCGCTTTACGGAGCGCCCATGTGGGCGGCAGCCCTCTCTGCGAGCAATACCACGCTGCTGCGGCGCCCGCAGCGGGTAATAGCGCAGAGGGCTGCTAGAGCGTACCACACCGTCTCTTACGAGGCGGCGTGTCTGTTGGCGGCGAGTCTACCCTGGGACCTAGAGGCGGGAGTCCTCGAGCAGGTGTATGTGAGGAGTGCCCTGATGCGGAACAGCGGAGGGTGGCCCACTCCGGCGGAGATCGGTAGCTGGAGGCAGGAGGCTCGCGACGATCTCCTCCGCAAGTGGGCCACGAGATTGGAGGAGCCCGCCGCGAGTAAGAGGCTCGTGGAGGCGGTGCGGCCGGTCTTGCGGCCGTGGTTAGAGAGGGGGCACGGGGCGCCGACCTATTATCTGACGCAGCTTCTCACAGGGCACGGCTGTTTTGCCAAGTACCTGTGGGAAGTTGTGGGTATAGAGTCGGGCCCCGAGTGCCGCTATTGCGCGAGCGGAGCGCGCGACACGGCGGAGCATACGCTCGCCGTGTGCGCTGCCTGGAGCGGGGAGCGGGCTGCCCTGGTGGGAGCCGTGGGGGGCGATCTGTCGCTGCCGGCTGTCATCTCTAAGATGGTCGGCAGCCAAGAGAGCTGGGCCGCCGTCGCCACGTTTGCTAGGGAGGTGATGGCGGCCAAAAGAGAGGAGCTGCGAGAGCGGGAGCGTGCAGGTCTGACGCTTCCGCCCCGCCGCCCAATTAGGGGGCGCCGACGCGCGGAGTATGCGCGCGCCCCCGACTAGAGTGGCCGTGGGCGGAGGGTCGGGGGACCCCCCGCCTGCCTTTGCGGCGAGCTGGAAGGCACCCCCATGTGTTCCGGGGGTGCCTTCTAGCAAAACATGGAGTGCCCGCGCGCTCGCTATCCGACTTCTCTGCTTACAGAGAAGTCGCGGAGAGCGACGTGACGCGGGCAAGAAGACGCCTTGAGCGCAGGGGGGCCCATGTGGCCCCCCCACGAGTAGAGTCCCCATAGGGACGCCCCCCTTGCCGGGTCACAGTGACTTATCCTATGGCCTATCCTGTGACCCGGTAGGGAGAGAGGAGGAACACCGCGGGGTTTAGTGAGTAGTCCAGCCCTAACGGGCTGGGAGTCTCACTCGAAGCCGCCCTGCTGTCCCCCGGCAGCAGGGTGGCGAAGTGCGCAAAAGCATTCCCCGCGTCAAAAAAAAAAAAAAATCTCTTAATCAACACGTAATGTTTTTGTATTACACTTTTTTATTTTACGAAGGTCATGTTTGAGAAGTCGGCCACCATAAATCAAAATATACCTAAATTATTAAATAAACATTTATTTACAAATACAGTAAACTCCTTGTTTCTACGTACACCAATGATCATTAGTGTTGATTTTTTATCAACACCGATGTCTTTAATTAAGTTATCTTAACAAGGCGATGCTTTAAAAGTAATAATATTTACATTTTAGTAGAGACGAAACAATGCGGAGATCAAAAAATCTTGACAACAAACGGAGTCAACAAAAACATCGGTGCGATAATATCGTCGAGCAAAACCAACTGACTGAAATGCAAATCCAACAGGGCCAACGATTAGGAATCCGATCTTATGGCGCGCTGAATAAAGTACAGTTTTCCTTCAAGAAAAGCGGGAAAGCAAAACGTTCGGGTCAGAACCGCGCATGCGCATCAATTAGATTTGCGCGAGCGCTTTTCCTTCGCGGCTTTCTCAAGCACTGGCCGGCCGTGACGGGCGCCGCGAGCAACGCGAAACATACACCTGTCCCTTTCACACGCGTGTACTTTGCTTTCGGCCTGTCGTCTGAGGCTTCTCTCTCACACGCAACGTACAAAAATTATAATTCCCCGTGTAAGCATTATGCAATTGGGTCGGTATACTGGTTTTGAGTGTTTTATGTTCAACGAAATGACACAATTTTTTTAGTAGAACAAAACGAGTTGAAATCTGCGTAATCGGTTACGGCTTTGTTTCATATTTTATAAGTAGATAATTTAGATTTAGTAGAACTATAAATATCACTGACGATAATGATTTAATACTTAATCAAGTTCGTGATGATTACTGAAGCTTTTTGTTGGTATTTGGTTGAACAGTCGTTAGCGGTAAAGTTTGGGTGAGAATTAGGTTTTTTGTTATGTCTAGATCTACAAGCCAATATCACTTGTCTAGATAAGATAAAAATATTCTTTATTGCACACAAGAAACAAGAGACAAAATAGAAGTTACAATTGATTTGCCTCTAATTTTAATTTAAGTATCTACCTATGTCTGCGGGATATAACAAATAACGTAACATCAACATATTTTATTATAGATTGATCATACAACCGGTACATAATTATAAATAGGCATATATACTAGGTGTTGAATTGTAAAGTACCGCCCAACTCAGGGTACTTTCTAGTTATCAATTACTATGGGACCGATTCTAGAACTTTAAAAAAATCAGCTGTTCCATACAAATTCAAAGGATGATGTGCAAAATGGGCCCACCTCCAATAAAAATGGCTTGTTTATTAGATTAAAGGTCTAGATACATACGTTCATTATCAGGTAGGTGCATACCAGAATTCGCTGTGTGGCTGGAGTTATTTCATTTAGAAAAAGATGATATTTTTCGTTATAAATAGAAGTTTTTGGCTTATAAAACCATTTTTTTTTCTTATATGTAAACCACTTAATGCTACATTATTTACTATAATAGTAAATGACCAACCCATTTCAGCCTATGGATTTCGTAAGAGGTGACTTACGGCCATTTAGACCTTAGCGCAGACTACATTGCATACATGACCTAAGACACATCTGGTAGCCCTTCTGGGTTGTCTAGCAATCGCTTCATGTAAAAAAACAATCATCATATTCTTGCCCTGTTCCCATTATTTGGGGTCGGCGCAGTATGTCCCTCTCTTCCATGCGTCCGTATCACTCGCCATCTCTGCATTCACATTCTTACTAATATGACGCACACAATCCAACCACCTTTTCCTCGGTTTTCCTCTTCCAGCATATCCATTAGACCATGTAAAAATTGGAATCGCTCGTTGCCTGGGCTGCCTGAGTGATCTTAAACGATCACTAAGGTTAAGCAACATACGGCGCGTTCAGTCCATGGATGGGTCACCGTCTATGACTAACGCTAGTGGCATTTTTCCGAGCGATTCCATGCTTCGCAAGGCACGTTAAGCAGTTGATGCCGACTGCCGTCGATAGATGGCTTGATGGGTTGATGATGATTTAAAAAATAGTATTTGCGCCATAAAACTTAGTGTAGTTAGCGCACTAGGAAATTGGGATAACGCTATCGCTAGGATGATGACGTTAAGAAAAATCTGATAATTGCGTTAGGTAGGTACTTGCAGATCGGCCCTAAACCGATCATTAATTTTAATTCTCGTGAAGCGTGCTAGATGAGTGCGCATGAGGCGATGCTACTGTGGAGACCTCTCCGCCACCCATGCTACGGATACCGATAATTATTGGTCTATTATAATTATATTATTTTCATTCCATAAACCAAAAACTTTTATTTTCCTGCCCTAAAAATCTCAACTTATTATATTATACTCAATGTAACATTAGGTAGTTCATATAATAAGCAAAAAAATGGTTTAATAAACCATAAACTTCTATTTACAACCAAAAACATCAATTTTTTCTAAATAAAAAAAACTCCAGACACACAGCGAATTCTGGCATGCGCCTGCCTGATAATCAACGTATGTATGTAGACCTTTCATTTAATAAACAAGCCATGTTTATTGGAGTGGGCCCACGCTTCATACATTTTTGCCCATCATCCTTTATGTTAAAGGGTGATTAAATGATAGATGATTGAAAAGATTTTTTTTAATTTTAGTGTTTTAATATTTTAGTGAGCTACTTCTAGATAATGAGGGACATTAGAATAAATTTCAAAGTTCGGCATTACTAAATTGTAATCATTGGTTCTAGATTAGATTACCAAGTGGTCGTCTTCTATTTATTGATCCTTGTACACAAGAAAGAAATATTTACAAAAATATATATCCGTAATATAGGGGAAGCTTCGTGTAACATCTCATATGACGACCAATCGTCAGAATGTATTCTGCCAATCGTATTTAACTAAACAAGGGATTTCTTACCTCTAGTAGAATCTGATTTGTATTGTTAAGTTCTCCCTTCGCCGAGTGAATTTCTACGTTTCGCAAGTTACTTGTTTTCATTGACAACATTCCTTGCAGGGCGTATCAGAATCTTGTTCTGGTGTCAGGAAGTAATTATTGCTTTGTTTTATTGCGCCAAGGCTGGCTTTTTAATATCAAAATTTACACTGAAATTGTAAATCATCAATGTGATCAGACAGGTGGGTTTTAAATATTGGAAGTTACTGGACTGTGGCTTGGTACAGCGCATATTTTATTCTCAGGTTGTTGAAATACACGTTTGCCTTGATTTGGTAATTTGGGAAGAATTTAGTCGGCTTAAAAGACATAGCGGGGTGACAATTTCGACTGACCTATTGAATAAATAATTATTAGTTATCCAACACTTGAATCGCTCGTAGCCTGAGCTGCTTGAGTGATCTTAAACGATCACTAAGGTTAAGCAACATACGGCGGGTTAAGTCCATGGATGGGTCACCGTCTATGACTGACGCTAGTGGCATTTTTCCGAGCGATTTCGTGCTTCGCAAGGCACGTTAAGCAGTTGGTGCCGGCTGCCGTCGATAGATGGCAGTCGTTAAGCCAAGTCAGAGGCCTTAGGGCGGCTTGAAAACTTCTGACAGTAAGAACAGCCAATAGTCTTACAAGCCGCCACCAATCCGGACTTGGCCCCCGTGGTGGAGTATGGCCTATACCTTCCTCAGGGAAGAGACCCGTGCCCCTCGGTGGGGACATAATGGGTTGATGATGAAACACTTGAAACTAGCCGCAGCAGTGGTAGAGCTTTGTCAGACCCTGTGTTTCACATGCGAGAGGTCCTTTGGTCGAATCTCTGCATGAAAAAATTAATCTCAACTTTTCTTACATTTGGTAACTTAAATCGTCAATCAGTAGTAATGGTTCGGAAACATCATGAGAAAAGGCGTCGAGACGATAAAAAACAGCACTTACAATCACGAAAGAGTATGGGCTTAGGTCTTATTGAGAATTCCTAAGTAGGTACTCTTTTCTGAAAAATTTGAAGAGACAGCAGCACATCGAGCTATGGAAAGGGCTATGCTTGGAATTTCTCTACGAGACCGAATCAGAAATGATGAAAGTCTTCGACATAGCCCACCGGATGAGTAAGTTGAAGTGGCAGTGGGCGGGGCACATAGCACGCAGAACTGATGGCCGGTGGGGCCGAAAAGTTCTCGAATGGAGACCACACATCTGCAAGCGCAGCGTAGGATGACCAGCCACAAGATGGACAGATGATCTCATCCAAGTGGCAGGGAGACGTTGGATGCGAGCCGCTTCCAACTGGTCTTTTTGGAAATCTATGGAGGAGGCTGAATTATTAGCAAAATTATCAATTTAGAAACTAGTCCTTAGCTATTTAAAAATACTCCGAATGGTATGCATTCAGTATTTACCTTCCTATGTTATTGGGGTGTGCAGTAAACCGAATGGAGTTCCATAAGAAATGAATGTTATTTAATATTTTGTAAGTATATTTTTATTTAAGTCGAGTTTGGTCCCGATACGAGTCCAAGTACTCCTGGTAACAGGTGTGAGATTATGTAAGTAAGTATGAAAGTGAAAAGAAAATTCTTAATTCAGAAACTGGCCCCTAGCCTTTTAAAGCTTGCCTCTTAGTTAACAGAATTTATTCATATTCTACCACCTAGAACTCGTGCGTTGAACTTAGCACATGCCTTTTGAGGTTGCATCTCGGCTGACGCTGCCATTGCCAGTCTCCCAGACTGATCCGATCTAATACGGTCATTTACGTCTATAGCCGTCGCTTTCTCCGCAACCTCATCGAAAGTAAGAGTGGCGCGACCAGTCCGCGTAAACCTGTGTTATCGGTGTAGGACATCCGGGAATTCTCTTCCGTCATACCAAGAGCTGACACTTGAAAATTCCGAGTAAGTTCAGTCATAAGATAAATCGTAACTTAATTTTGATTAATAAAGACTTATCTCCACCTTAGAGTCCTCCGCAACTTACCCCCGGTTTCTAGAACGCTAACAGTCTGTTAATCTACTGTTGACAGCTGCTCTGTCAGTTGTTGTGTCTGTTCTCTGTCAGACAGCTGTTAACAGTAGATTAACAGACCATTGGCGTACGAGAAACCGGGGGTAGGTAAGTCTTTAATGTATGGTGTGCACTTTACACACAAGTGGATGAATGTCAAACGCAAGCTGTGTCAGTCAGTGTTGCCAGATAAGGCGATTATGGTAGCCAAAAATTGCAACTGCACGTACTTTTCATCGTCTTAGGAGGCATATTTTCGATCTTCCATCGTGTTTTAAGTCTTTTCAATTGAACTTCCTATTTTAAAAAACCTCGCAATGTTTTGTCGATTCTTTTTTAGGAATTTATTCTAAATCGTTTCTGAAAACCACAAACTGCATACTATAAAAAAGAAATAAAAAGCGTTTCAGCTCAAACTTTTATTTAAAACGCCCACTAAGGTGAACTCGAGTTGTAACAGTCGACAGCACATACTCCTATACACCCATGTACTCTACCCCGTTGCAATACGGGCGGCTTTGCAACTTGAATATGAAGCTTGACGTGCTGTCGTCTGTACCTAAAGAGACTTTAATAGTGCCTACTACTTCACATTTTTATAAATAAGATCGTAAAGTTTCATTTACAATGACCACTGGTCAATACATGCCTTAATGACTGGTCATTGACCAGTCATTAAGGCATGTATTACCATAGAGACTACCATGATCTTAATACCACGCTATGCAGTTTCCTCTAAGTACAGTTACCACCTGTCCTTGGACCGCGTATTAAAGCTAAAAGTTAGCGCTCGAGGTTCACCAGAAAATACCTGAGTAATGTTGCTATAAAATTGTAGGTACATACTTGGACATAGAGAAAGAACTTATTCAGTGACTTATTTCTAAGCCGGTATTCATACTCATATGCAATTCCTGGTGTACTACATACAATAAAGATTATACAAATCATACAACTTAAATAAACAAAATTATACAACCAGTGTGTGTTACTAGTGATGATTTATGGCACTAAAACGTGGTGTTTCACTATGGGCCTCATAAGAAAGCTCAAGGTCACGCAATGAGCTATGGAAAGGGCTATGCTCGGAATTTCTCTACGAGACCGAATCAGAAATGATGAGATCCGTAGACAAACGAAAGTCGTCGACATAACCTAGTGGATGAGTGATTTGAAGTGGCAGTGGGCGGGGCACATAGCACGTATAACTGATGGCCGATGGAGCCGAAAAGTTCTCGAAAGGAATGGAAAACCTTGCCTCTCCTTCTAATAGGAACGAAAATGTACGCAAAGATAACATATTCTATTGTATAATATTTTATCAGCAGCAGGGGTAGCAGGGGTAGTTCAATGCCACCAGTCACGCGATTGTGGCGCTAAAGTGTCAGAATTTGACAATGAAAGTACCGGAAAGTCGCGACATTTGAGAAACCGCGCGCCTACAGCGTCACCAAGTTATCTGTTCAGGTGGGCAAAATTGTAACTAACTAATTAATTGTAAATCCGGTTTCCCATTTTTGTTTTATTTATTCACTTACTAAGATTTATAGATATATTTTCACTAAAATTGAAAGACGGGATAAAATATTCTCATTTTTCTAGGTAAATTTCTTAAATGTTACTACTGAATTCTCCACTAGCGCCGCTATCAACTGAATTGATAAGATGGTGGCACTGTAGCTTCATATCCCCGCCGGAGCGCCTTACACAGGTACAAATCGCCTGATTAGTATTTTAGGTATAATCCATTTATCTATACTTGGCATTTTTCAGACTTTAAACGACACTAAATCAGAAACCTTTAGCCGTAGAAAACTCGATACAGTTTATAGTGCTAGCTAGTACTAAATTTGCAAACGGTTTTTATTTCAGTGTCGTTTAAAGTCTGAAAAAAATGCCAAGTATAGATAAATGGATTATAATGTGGTAGCATAGTTCAAATGCCAAAGATGTATACGTAACATATTTGCAAAATAAACAAATGATTCTATTTTTCTATTTGCGTTGCTTAACGCAGATATAGATAATGTACCATCACATCAATCACATAAAATTTCTAAGTACCTACCTACATAATTACTCTTATTGCGTGGTACCGATCTAAGATTATATAATCTGACCTAACCTCGAAATGAGATAATCGCACGGTATGGATGGTAGACGTTTGAGCTTCTGCCAAAGATAATCCTGATATGAACAAGTGATTGACTACATGATTAGTGACTAGAATTGAGAAAGGTATGTTGCGTTGGCTTGGACATGTGGAGAGGATGAAGGAAGAAAGACTGACGAAGCAAATATATCGAGCAAATGTGAGTGGAAGGGCCGGTAAGGGACGCCCCAGACGGACATTCTTCGACCAAATAGATTATGTATTAGCAAAGGGCACGATAAAAAGTACCCGAAACCGACGTGCATGCATGCAACGACTAATGAATGTCGATGAAGCGAAAGTGATTTGTCAGGATCGTGGCAGGTGGCAGTCCGTGGTCTCTACCTAGCCCTCTGGGATACAGGCGTGAGCTAATGTATGTATGTATGTATGATTGATTACACAAATTGTGTCCAACCAGTACCATAAGTAAAACCGATAATGTTTTTAGACTTGCAATAGTTAATACGTCCTTTATGGGGCACTGTATAAGGTTATACAACAAGATTCCCCAAGATGTATAGAGTTAACTCCGACGCGACTTAAGAAATGTGGTAAGCATTAAATAAAATCAATGATTATTTAGAAGACAAAGATGTCTGGTGTTAAACAGTAGATTAAGTGTTTGTTGAAGACTTAGTGTTCAACACAATCATGCATGAGTAGTAATTTTTAAGTTTAAAACTTTTTAATTCTTTTCCTATTAATTGTGTTACTAACAACTTTGACGTTCATACAGTTTTTTTAAATTTTATTACAAAAACTTCTACGAAAAATATTATTTTACAAATAATTGATTAACCACAAAGCCTCATATGCTCACTGCATGCAAAAACAACATGTTTACTTTATGAAAGTCAATGTTGTTAGTTTCACTATGAATGGTGGAATACAAACAACTACAATTATCTCAAAGATTTATTTATTTATTTCTTCACAAAATATCATAATATGTTTTAGAATACAGATTGGCTCTTCGTCGCGTATGTCTCTAATAATGCTCAGAGAATGTTCGTCCAGAAGTTTCGAGCACCTTATTCTTTCTAGGTTAAAAATTATGTCCTACTAGCTGTGCCCCGCGGTGTTACCCGCGGTTCATCGATTTTCCCGTAGGAATAAGATATTTCCCAGCGGTAAAACGTAGCCTATGTTTTAATCCAGGGTATCGGCTAACTCCATACCAAATTTTATTAAAATCCGTCCAGCCGTTTCAGCGCTAAAGACTGAAAAACATATAAACACACACACAAACTTTCACGTTTATAATATTAATGTGATGATTTTCAACATGAAGCTCTTTGAGTTCTAAAAAAAAGTTTTATTCTCTGACTGTCTGTATTTGAACACGTGTGGTGTTACAGTTTTTATAATGTACTTACATTCAGGGCATTTTACCATACCTTGCCAAGACCTTCCAACCATATTGGGCTTAATTACCTCCTAAGCCCGCTACGGATAGGCGATTTCAAGCGTTGAGGTATGTGTAACGATACGTAAACAGCATGGAAGGAAATCGTCAGGAGTTGCGAACCATAAGTTCTTTGTAGTAGGTACTTATGTACATACCAACCTAATTTGAAAGTTTGTGTGGAGCAGACACCATTTAAACACAAACATTCGTCGAATGCTGGATTCGGACCAACCAAACATAATGCGAACTGCTATAATCAATACTAGTTTGTAGTTAATGCTGAGGCAAGCGAATTGATTTTATATAAAACTGTTTGCACACTTGTTTTCCAGAGAGAGAGTCATAACCTCCGTCCGACATACACGTTAATTTCTAAATTCTAGTCCGTGTGTTGTGCAGTGAATAAATTTTGGTTTTAATAAAATTTAATAAAATAAAATTTGGTTTTAATAAAATTTAGCAGTAATTTTTTTTTTTATCAAGGACTCGCGGACCGCCGTCCTAATAGAACGAAGATATACGCCGCCGTTCCGCAAAATTACAATTAGTCGTTTATTATGTATCCATACAATTCTATGCACCTATGTTGCAAATGAAATGAAATCAAAATCACTTAGTTCAACGTAAAGAATTTACATTCTGTTTGTTCAATGTCAATTTACTATGTCAGCCGTTGCCTTGAGGCCGTATTTGTAGTGGAAAAAGAGGCAGCGGGAAAAAAAAACTGTATCTTTTATTTTGTTAATGTATTATCAATTATCTTATGTTTCTTTACGTTGAAATAAATTCTTTTTCTTGATAATCTTATGTTTCTATGAAAGCTCTGTGAGTCATCAAGGGCCGTGCTGAAAATCAGTGATGTGGGTAAAACCGCAGCGTATACTGAGCTCGAGGCCATTTTATCGCTGCATAGACATCATCATCATCATCATCCAGCCACAAGAAGTCCACTGCTGGACATAACCCTCCTCCATGGATTTCCAAAAAGACCGGTTGGAAGCGGCTTGCATCCAGCGTCTTGCATAGACATACCCTGCATCCTTTATTGTTTTAAAATTATTATTTTTTGTTTAATTGTTTTGTTTGTTTAAATCACATGTCATATTTATGCCTTAGTGTTGATTTTTTCTTCTTCAAAAGCTACTTGATTTACCACAATCGGTTCGACATCTTTTAGTTCGTTTCAAAATAGTTGCCAAACTAACAATTTTTGCAACGACAAAATTAGCGTACAAGATTAACAATATCGAAGCGGGTGCACTGATGCGACAAATACGATTTATTGCATGCAGATTAGTTATTGCTGCTGTGCCTATTAACATCTATAGACCAATCTTCTTGCCAACTAGTCGGCTAACAGAAAATGTCGCCAAATAGTCGCCATTTCACAATGCTACGAGTACTTTGGAATAACTCATAACAGTCTGATTTCATCGCTTTTTGTCTCCATGTTGCAGACTTTACACATTTCTAAAAATGTTGAAATGAATGTAGTTTCTTCTATTTGCATATTCCATTGGAAACTCGGCTACAGCTTTGTTAAGCTTGCAAAGAATTGCGGAAGAAACTTTACTTTATTCAACAAAATAAATTAATTTAGCATCATCTACCTCAGAAGCCAAACTGACTCGAAAAATTAACCAACTAGCAGCATTATACCTTTTTTTCGCTTAGTCTCTCTTTGAGTTGGATTTTCAAATAAATTTGTGAAGTAATTGTAAGTGAAGCTCGTAATTATCACCGGAAGTTAGCAACTTCTACATTTTGTGAAATGACGTTATCTAATTCTTAAAATATTTGTTAATCATGATTATTTATTTATTGTTGATAATTGTACAGTCACTATTAAAGAATATTAAAGCTCTTGATGAACTTCGACGAGTTTCGAAACTCGTCTCGAATAAATGTATAGGTATTATGATAATATTTCATTATCATCATTTTCTATTTATTTATTTACAAACATAATACTAAAAACTTACTAATAATACTTATTCACGAAAAGAAAGAGAAAGGATAAACAACAACAAAACAAAAAGTAAAAATAATGCAAACATGCGTAAAAAAATATGTAAAACGTTTTTGCATAAAACAGGTAAGTTTTCAGTATTGCGTCCCTAAAGTCTCCTACGGTATTGAGTCCCTAAAGTAATCCATTCAGCATGGTGTTGCGAGAGTGATACATACCCACTCTAGTAGAAGTGGGTATGTATCACTCTCTAGTAGAAGAGAGTGATACAAGTCTAGTAGAAGAAGATGACAGTTTTATCATAAATCACTTCTAGATGAACCTTCAGGTAGGTTTTGCAAGCTTAGGCATTTGGCTCTTAAAATGTTTTATTAATGACTGAAAATTGATGTCAAATTGATGTTATACTGTTATGTCATACATCATAATGTAATCTGTTTGTGAATTAATCTTACCCATATCAATAAACCAATTGCAATTTCAAAAATTTTTTTTCTTTCATTTTCATAATACCCTTACTGTGTACCTACATAAGCTGTTTTTATTGTGTTGACTTTTCAGAAATAAATTTACTTTGCTTCTTCCGAGATGAGATTCAGTCGTGTAATTCATATGTGAGTGGTTGACCAAAAAGGGACCTCAAGGGAAAATAATTGATTTCGAGAAAATCGCGTTTGAAGTTTCGTGTATAGACAGGTTAATTCGCCTCGGCTCGGCTCACAAAAAAAATCATAAAAAATTACTACGGCACCTAAAAATATTCTGGTTAGACCAAAACTAAGCTAAAATACCACGGATTAAAAAATTAAAAGAAAAATAATAACGGATTCCAATCCCTCCAGGTCCCTTTTTGGTCATCATCATCAACCCATCACGTCCCCACCGAGGGGCACGGGTCTTAAACTCTTCCCTGAGGAAGGTATAGGCCATACTCCACCACGGGGGCCAAGTCCGGATTGGTGGAGGCTTGTAAGACTAGTGGCTGGTCTTACTGTCAGAAGTTTTCAAGCCGCCTAAGGCTTCTGACTTGGCTTAACGACTGCCATCTATCGACCGCAGCCGGCACCAACTGCTTAACGTGCCTTGCGAAGCCCGGAATCGCTCGGAAAAATGCCACTAGCGTTAGTCATAGACGGTGACCCATCCATGGACTGAACGCGATGTATGTTGCTTAACCTTGGTGATCGTTTAAGATCACTTAGGCAGCCCAGGCTACGAGCGACTCCTTTTTGGTCAACCACTCACATATTTAATTTACAGACAGCACTTCGTGACTAAAATGCAGTCGACCAATCCGTAGACGAAAACAGTCTCGACCAGTGCAGATTTAATCCCTCCCAAACATTGCAGAAGCGCAGTATCTTTTTTGCCATCTGTTCGTCTTTACACATCCAAACTTGAACAAAGACTAGACTAAGCCTTAGAGACAGGTTCTAAGATGAAAGTTGCCAATGTAGTGCAATGCTAGCTGCTTTGGAGGTCGTCGGCTTTGTCTCACTTTAATAACCAGTGTCTCGGGCGGGCGTGAGGCGATCGCTATGCATCGCGACAGGAGGCGGCCTTTCTGAAGATGTTTTGGTTGGACGTCTGTATAGGTCGTTATCAATCAAATCAATCAAAATAATTTATTTCAACGAAAACAATTTATATTCTGTTTGCTGAATGTCAATGTTCGGGCTGTATTTGCAGTGGAGAAAAACTCCACTTTGATCATAATTTTTAAAATAAGCATAAACTTAATACAGTAGAGCCTAAGGGGTTTCAAGGAGCCTGAGTTGAGAATTTTCACTAAGTAAATACTTAAGTAACGTTCTATCACGCTCTTTTTTGAGAAATTTGATGAGACAGCACTACAGTTAAGTAGTTAAAAATTCTGAATTACCTCTAAAAGTCAAAACATTAGCTAATTTTCCTACAAAGTAGGAAAACATCAATGTTACGGCTAGGCATATTTAATGGATCTAATCGCGATTATAGTATGAATAGGTATAAAGAAATAACTCCGAATAAGTCTATTATGTAGATTAGAGACAGTTAAGAGCACATTTGTTTGCAAAGAATGTTAGGCAGAAAGGTGAATTTGGCACGTACAAACAAACTCACGTACATAACACATGTTTATCGAAAATTAGTAAAGATTTATATAATTACTTATCAATAATGGTGCTCTGGAAGAAATCATGGTTAGAAATTACCAAGTGACATAAATTTAACCCTGTTTATAATTATAAAAAAACCACAAAATTTCCATAATGTATTTTGAAATTATTTGAAACAAAGGAATTTCTTTGCAAGTTTTTTAACTGTCAGAAAGTTTTGAAGGTGTTTAGTAATTTGCATTTTGTCATTAAGTTTTACACGTCTCGTCTAGTCTTTTCATTGTATGTGGATCACAAAAGATTAACTAACGAGTATTAAATAGAAATTGTGTCGAAATTTTAACACCAAGCTATATACAAATTCATTCTGTACTGACGTTGTATTATAATTTATTAATTAATTGACTACGATATATCCTCAGCGTCATCGTCATCCATCATTAACTTAGATAGCAAATGAGACGTAAGTCATCTTGAACTAGTGCTTCGTAAATCTTTATTTCCAATCAATACGTAGTGGTTTCCAAATGCCAGTTACGAAATTAGAAGACATAACATTCAAATGTTAGAGGCTTGGCGGGCACTTCGCACTCCGCAAATAGAAATGTCCGTTTTTTTATCTTGTGAACAGCAACTCTCTTCTCTTTGAGCGGGTACACTAGCGCGTTACAAAAGCGCGCGCTTCAAAACGCCTACAGCCTTATTAATAAAAAGTCAGGTCACTAAAAGCACTGCTATAGTGGCCTTATAAGATCATTATAATAGGGTTTCACAAAAACGTTATTAATAAAACAAAATCCACATTATAACTATAACCTACAAAATCCACATTATGGGCTATAACCCTGCTATAACTTATAGTTGATATGGCCCTACTTTATCTCGACTACAAGCTTACTATAAGCGATATTTTAATCTGTGGTTGCAAAACCACAGATTACAAAAGTGTGCATTTGTCAGATTGTTGTCTGAAGTGGTTTGGTTGTCATTGAAGTACTGAAGTGGTTTTTCGTGAAAAAGTGCTATTATCGAACGTTTTTGGCCTGTTTACTGGACCCTGATTGACTACGGATTACCTATATTACCTTGGCTATTACTGGACACCGACGAATCTGCTCTCACAGTTGACATTGGCTTTGTATAAAATAAAATGGTATAAAATGGTATCCTCTTCAATCCGATTCTTTTTAAATGTATCCTCTTTAAAAACTTTCAAACGAAAAGTTGAAAACTTTTTTTTCTTGTCATGTACATAGATTAGACAATCTGGGTGTTTTGACACTTCCACAGACTTAAAAGAGATGACAAATTGCCAAATTGACAGGTCGTAAAAGAGCACGATAGTTAAAGTAGGATTGTTGTACTTTTATTAATAAGGAAAAGTTAGAGCGTACTATATGTCTAATAGAGGACTATAGCCAAAGTGCACTACAAGCACACTATAGGTCGTTTTTATTAATAAGACTGCTAGTGTGTACCCTCTCTTTAAGAATTCGTACCATTATCTATACAACCATTGAATATTTGAAACACCTGCCTATTGCCGCTAAGCCGATAGTACGAAAGCCCCTCTGAAATATTTATCTTATTCTGTTTTTAGTATTTGTTCTTGTGGCAGCAGAAACATTACCTAAGCCTTTGGTTACGTAACCTTAAAAATGCTCCATGTTGAACTTATGAAGGATTAAACTCTCTTCTCCTATAGTTGTCTAATATTATGACCGTTTTTAATATTTGTATTATCTTTGTCCACAGGTATTATTTCCGCTACGAATTCGTTAACACGAGCAGCAGGTCATCCAAAGAGCGTTGAGTGAGCGATAAAATCAGAAATCAGAAATCAATAATTTATTTCAACGTAAAGAATTTACATTCTGCTTGTTGAATGTCAATGTACATACAGTTATGTATAATGTTAGCCGCTGCCTTGCTGCCGTCTGTAGTGGAGAAAAAGGCAGCGAAAAAAAACTCCACTCTGACCATCTTTTCTCAAATCACCTTAAAGCTAATACAAATCAAACTTACAAAATAATATCTTCCGAGTCTTTCTTTGCGATAAGCAGAATATTCTATGGGCCGGTATCTGAATTGAGAATTTCACGTAAGTAAATACATAAGTAACGTTCTGTCACGCTCTTTTCTGAGAAATTTGACGAGACAGCAGTAGAGTTAAGTAGTTACTTAGCGAAATTCTCAATTTAGAAATGGGCCGTATGACTTTCTGGGACTTTTGAGCAGTATCTACTTACTTTATAGTTTTATAGTAAACTAGAGGTGCTCGCGTCTTTGTTCGCGGGGTCAACGGAATAATTTGTAGCCTATGCCTACCCTGGTGACTGAATCTCGAATCTATAATGGCGATGGACGGGACACCTGGTTAGGTGGGATGTTTTTTATTTCCAGATTTTTTTATTTATAAGCTTACAATAGTACACGCTTGATAGGTACAACAAACAAGTGTATAATATTTATATCTCCACCGAGGGGAACGGGTCTCTTTCCTGAGGAAGGTATAGGGCATACTCCACCACGGGGGGCAAGTCTGGATTGGCGGAGGCTTGTAAGACTAGTGGCTGGTCTTACTGTCAGAAGTTCCAAGCCGCTTTAGTGCCTCCGACTTGGCTTAACGAGCTGCCATTTATCGACGGCAGCCGGCACCAACTCGGTTTCGGGCCTTGCGAAGCACGAAACCGCTCTGAAAAACGCCACTAGTGTTAATCATAGAACGGTCACCATAGATATCTTCAGATGTCTGTGTCGGTCACCCATCCATGCATTGAAGGCGCCCTATATTGCTTTACCTTCGTAATCGTTTAAGATCACTCAGGTGGCCGGGGCTACGAGCGATTCATTCATTCGATTATTAGTATAGATTTTGTAATTTAATATTCCGTTTACTCCACTACTCTACAAGATGGGTCAGAACACAAAATCTACTTTTTTCAATAGGTACCAATTTTTGCTTAAGTCTGTCATTTACGGTGTCTCTTATCTTGTGAAGGATAAGAGCCAATATATAACAACAAGAGGCATCTCAGTTGACTCTATTCAAATAAGCCGCACCCTGAATGCCAATCAGTACTTCAGGCCAAGTTAAATGACCTAGGGAAGTGTTAAGATGCCTCCCACGGCACTCACACTCGGCTGTGACCCGAATACTACATTCACGTCTTATGGCCGCTGTACACATTGGGCGAAAGAGCTGCGCCAGAATGGGTCAAAATATCGGATCGCTAGTTACAAATTGGCGCGCCATTTAATCTTTGATGAAGATGGTGCGTTTGATTATTACCTACTTAAATGTCTACTCGCTACTTTGGTAGAGTGATTAAAAAGATAATTATGGTGTAAAAGAACTGAAACTGAAAGAAACTATTTGGGTTGGCCAGCCAGTGTTTTCGCCAACTACCAATATACCGCCAACTGCCCTTGTAGCAAGGAGAATTAATTCTCCTTGCTTGTAGGTACACATTGGGCCAGGGTATTGGTCCAACTCCTTGGCCCAAACAGTACAGCGGCCTTTAAAATTAAATACATGTTAATCTGTTACGTTTCAAAAGTCGAGAACACGGTTTGCTTTGTGCCTTCATTTTGTCAGTTTGATAGCAAGACGTAGAAGGTGTGGTCTAGATCTTCTTAGGTGGATAAATATTCGTACCAACTTATGTATTCGATTTAAGGCGATTTAAGAAAAGTGGAACTTTTTTTTCGCTGCCTTTTTATCCGCTAAGCAGCGGCTAACATTATAAATACATTCAACAAACAGAATGTAAATTCTGTACTTTGAATTATTTTCTGATTTCCGATACTTGCTATATTAGTAGTGAATTGTTATATTAATTTGGATTTCTGTTTCCGCAGTTGTTATATTTTGTGGCGCAAATTTTCCTTTTTAATAAACCTTTAATTTTTTTTCGGACTCATTCTATTCTACATATTTGTTTGTTCTCTCAGTGAATAATTAGATAACCGCTTCAAGCTTCATACAACCTCAGCAATAGCTCCTAAATTAAACTCATTATCCAAATAATGACCATTCAACAGACTTGTGGTTACAAACAAAAATACGGAAACATTAAGGTCTGATATTTCTGTTATCCATTAAAATTAACAAAAAATCGTGTCGAACTAAAAAAGGCAGTGTTTTTTTCAGCTCACCAAACATGTAACGAACGCTTAATTAAAATTATGGAGTCGGCAATCGAACCTTGACCCCGGCCAGTCCGTGGCATCTTCGGACAATTTACCTGTCATGTTTTCGTACACCAACAATCGTACTCGAAAAACGTACAATGAAGGTACAGAAAGTCCGGTCACCTTTATGTTGGAGTTCTAAATGTGAAATACCTACCAACTTCAATAAAATAATATCTCAGAATCGGGAGAATTGGACCGACGTCTTGAACAGAATTTAATAGTGCAAATTGTAATGACACACCTAAAACGTCTGAGATGTCCACATACCTTACTTCTCGAAATCGCCGTCTGTGTTAAACACTCATGGTATAATGACCATTGTAAGCGGCCTATATTCCTACTACCCACTATAGGGCACAGTCCTTCTCTCAGAGAGAGAGAGAGAAAATTAGGTTTTAATCATCTCGCATGTCCACCGCGGATTGGCGATTTCAAGCGCTGAGAAATAGCTCAGACTCTCCGCTTTCCTTACGTAGTTTTCTTTCACATTAGCGGATGGTATCGGCATGCTTGTATCGATTTTATTTTAGCCTTATGATTGTTGGCATCAATAAACGGTACCTTTACCGATTTATCTATGGGTAATAAAAAAATAAACTCCTGCCCGTTATCCCCGAGGGGGTAGACAGATTGAACCTTCTGTAGCGATGTTTTCGTATCGTGTTACTGTGTATTATTATTCTAACCGGCTATAGGTAGTCGAAATCACGTGCCATTCCGAGAATTGAGCATAAAAACCTATAACCTAGACATAATTGTGCAGATGGGTAACTTTTTATTGAACATCTGTAATTAATAATTATAGATTGGGATATACTCATGGCTCCACCAATCCGGACTTGGCCCCCGTGGTGGCCTATGGCCTATACATACCTTCCTCAGGGAAGAGACCCGTGCCCCTCGGTGGGGACATAATGGGTTGATGGTGATGATGATGATGATACTCATAAAGTTGTGCCTGTATTGTATACAGAGACCAGAGTTTCCCAATTGTCGGTGGAAAGTCGTCACTATGGACAGAGGTGGAGAACAGAATATTAGTTCTTTCGGATAAGATAAGATATGTTTTTTTTTTGTATACCGGAAGATAAACAAGCACAAAATATTTACTAAGGTACTCAATACAATTGGGGGGTTTATTGCTACAAGGAATTCTTCGGGAAGTTGTTAAGAGTTTCAAATTATTCTTACAAGTCTACCTCCAGATAGCCAGACAGCGATAATGCTTCTCAATATCTGCCGTGAAGACATACTTGTAACTCCTCCATCTGATCAGTAGCGATTGTACAATATGTACATATACTCGTATGTGTATAATAAAGAACATTCAATCAATCTATCTATCTATATTGATGGGACATGTCCATAAACAGAAGCCTTGAGAAGACCAAGAATCACTTGCAAATTGAGTTCGTGGCAATCTTTAGCAGCTAGTGATTATATTATTACCGTGGATTCCATACTATTGGCACATTTTCCGTGCTTCTAGCGACCTTTCCATGATATCAATTTACCCATACGGTAATAATATGGCTTAGCATTGAAAAACCTCCGTTGCAAATTGAATGAAACTTCAATTACACCTCATGGGTTGATGATAATATTAATATGATGGTTTATGGGTTGTTTTAAGGTAGCATCTAATCACACTCAATTTGTATGCGAATTAAAAAGTAAATCGCCACCGTACAATTTACACGTTGATTTGTGAAAAATGCCTTTATCGGAGTGATTTTATTTATTGATTTCGTCATTTTGGGACTAAAAGTAATTTTATTGTGTTATGTTTCAGTGGACATCAAAATCAAAATCAAAAATCAAAATCTTCAGTCACTACAATTTGTTTACTTATTTATTATATGACTTTTAAGATTAGATCGTGGCAAGTGGCAGTCTGTGGTCTCTGCCTACCTCTCCGGGATACAGGCGTGAGATTATGCATGTATGTTTTAGGAATTTTGAAGATGGCGGAGATGAAGATGCATAATGAAAGTTGAATATATAAGTTTCACGAGACTTTTCCGAAGCACCCTGTTTAAATATTTAAAACCAGAGCTGAGTGCGAGTCAGCTGCTTTTTGCAGCAACGATTACACACAGCAACAAAACTGTATAAATTTATAAATCAACTATCTGTCCCGGCAAACTTCGTACCGCCAAGGTTTTCATTATTTTTCCATATTTTCTCACCATTTAAACCTTCAAATGGTGACACCTTTCGGTCCAGCCGGTGTAAGATATTTCTGTATGTATAATTGTATTTCTTTTGTTTTGATATTTTCCGCTCATTTGCATTTCATATTTCTGTTGTGTGTGACTGTTGCTGCACTAAATGTTTCTCTTTCTTTCTATATTATTAATATTAGTATATTTTGTTGCTCCTACACTTCATCATCAACCCATTATGTCCCCAACGAAGGGCACGGGTCTCTTCCCTGAGGAAGGTATAGATGGGTAATACTCATGCACGGGGGCCAAGTCCGGATTGGTGGAAGCTTGTAAGACTAGTGGCTGGTGTTACTGTTAGAAGTTTTCAAGCCACCCTAAGGCCTGACTTGGCTTAACGACTGCCATTTATTGACGGCAGCCGGCACCAACTGCTTAACGTGCCCTGCGAAGCACGGAATTTAAAATAAAAATATAGTTCTTTCAAATCAACATTCCCCATCTTCAGCCGAACAAAGCAATACAACTAAAATTACAATTGTAAATACTCCGATGATACCTTCAGGCTCAGTCTCTCAATTTGCTACGCCAAAGAATCGTTCCTAACCAGTTATTAGCGATTTACTCTTGTGAATTATTCATGCCTCTTGCCATGGATGTCGGTATGACCAATTGTTAATCAGGCTTCGGGTTTTTTCATTACTGTTGTTGACTTTGGATTACCTTTGGCCCTGTGTCGAGAAACAAATAATATTTTTTTACGAGTCGAATTTGCAAAAAGTGTCTAGACAATCTCTCAATTAATAAAGGTTTTTAAGACAACATTAAATAAAAATAATAAATAACAGATTGCTGGTAAATGGCAGATGCTGGATGCGGCAAGCGGAAGACAGGGCGCTATGACGCTCATTAGGGGAGGACTATGTCCAGCAGAGGACTAGTATAGCCTGATGATGATGATGACAATGAATACATAACATCCACTCAACACTATCACTAGCCCTGGTTCCAAACTAGGATACCCTGTGCTGTGGTAATCAGGCAAGGACATTACAAACATGAAAAAACACCCCGACTGAGGCCGTTTGTACAAATGTACGGCGGCTTCCAGTGGGATCGAACCCACCACCTCTGTCTTAGTAGGTAAGCGCCTTAACGGCGAGACTATCGAGGCAGTCATTACCACCAAAAACGGCCGTTTTCGCATTCTATGATTTTAGGTTCTCGATCGTCGGTCCCGGGTTCGAATCCCGGCTGGGGACAAAAAAAACCCAGGTCTTGGTTGTTTACATGTTTGTGACGTCGCTGTTTCTGGTGCCCATGACACAGGGTATCCTAGTGTGGGGCCAGAAGCAATGTATGTGCCTGTATGTAGATGTTAATGTAAAAAACACTGAAAATGTTATCTGTAAAATAGATTTTTTCCTCGGTAGCATTAGTGTTACTCAGTGGAACCCCTTAAATATTGATCCAAACAGATTTGACTGGTACAATATTAATTTGATGGATTGTATATAATTTATCAGCTGACCCGGCGAACGTTGCTTTGCTATATTAATTAAACTACGACCTATTATAAATAGACACAAAAAATATATTTAAACCCGTTTCGTAGGAGTTCGGTAACAAACACTGTCGAGGTAGTCCAGTCCAGCACCCACCTAAATAGCACCTGCACGAATGCCACCTGGCCTAGTCCAGATTCAGCTCAAACTGAACTACCTCACACTGCCACACACACTGTTTTCATAAATCAGAAATCAAAAATGTATTTTAACGGAAAGAACAAATGTTAGGCGCTGCCTTGGGGCCTAATGTAGTCGAGAAAAGGGCAGCGAAAAAAAACTCTACTCTGACCATCTTTTCTCAAATCACTAGTACATAAGTTGGTACGAAACTCTAAGGCCCTGTTTCACAATGTTGAAATAAAGTTCCAATTATGCTATCCGCAACCAGGGCTGCCGTTTGTTCTAAATTTAAATATTTTTTTCTATATTGCGTGTGTTCGTTTATGGCTTCAAATTTAGAACAAACGGCAGCCCTGGTTACGGATAGCTTATACGTAACCTTATCTATTCTGTAGATTGTGAAACAGACCCTAAATATCTAAGAAGCTCCTGACCCATGAGTATAATCAGCACTTGCTATGTTAAAACAATAATAGCACAGCTTCTGTTATGCAGTCACAGCGTCTGCACATTTACGAAAAACTTATTAATCTCGATAATAACTATGAACTTCCAAGGACTAGGTATATTAGATTATAGCATCTATTACGTATAGATTATAACGAGTTTCAGGTTCGTTCTAAAGATTCGTATAAATTAACAACTCGCTGAATAAGATATTACTTCTATTTATAGGCACATAACTAATTGATGATTCTGCTATTAAAAGTAATTTTTATGCTAAAAAAACTAAAATAATTAAGGCGTGAAACCTACTTCAACCAATTGGCAGGTTTTATTTCTTTTCCTCCAGCAATGAAGAAGTTAAGCCAAAGAAAAGAAATCACGATTTGATGATCATCATCAGCCATTGGATGCCTACTGCAGGACATAGAGCTCTCTCATGGTTTTCCAAGTTTCCAGGTCTTCTGCCGTCCGCAGCCAGCGACTCCTCGCCTCCGTGACCAGGTCGTCAGACCATGACCTGACTGTTTTGTTACATACATCATCAACCCATTATGTCCCACCGAGGGAAACGGGTCTCTTCTCTGAGGAAGTTATAGGCCTTAATCCACCACGGGGGCCAAGTCCGGATTGGTGGAGGCTTGTAAGGCTAGTGGGTCTTATTGTCAGAAGTTTTCAAAACGCTCTAATGCCTCTGACTTGGCCAGCCCGACTGCCATCTATCATCGGCAGCCGGCACCAACTGCTTAATGTGCCTTGCGAACCACGGAGCCGCTCGGAAAAATGCCACTAGCGTTAGTCATAGACGGTCACCCATCTATGCACTGAACGCGCCCAAAGTTGCTTAAATTTCGTGATCTTTTAAGATCACTCAGGCAGCCCGGGCTACGAGCGATTCTTTTTTTCCATAGTTTTTTTTGTTACATTAGTAGTCATCTGTCGGGGTCGTGGCTAGTGTCAGTCACTAATCTATGTCTGCCTTTCGGCCTAGTTTATATCTGTATGAATAAATGAACGTATGTATGTAAAAGTTTATGTATGTCTTTAGTAGTTTCACACTTTTGAAACTTGACTTTCTGTCGTTATCCTTGTCGTATTTTTTGTTCCAAGTTTTTCATCATCAACCCATTATGTCCCCACCAAGGGGCACAGGTCTCTTCCCTGAGGAAGGTATAGGCCATACTCCACCACGGGGGCCAAGTCCGGATTGGTGGAGGCTTGTAAGACTAGTGGCTAGTCTCACTGCCAGAAGTTCTCAAGCCGCCCTAAGGCCTCTGACTTGGCTTAACGACTGCCATCTATCGACGGCAGCCGGCACCAACTGCTTAGCGTGCCTTGGGAAGCATGAAACCACTCGGAAAAATGACACTAGCGTTAGTCAAGGCGGTCACCCATCCATGCACAGAACGCGCCCATTAATTCCATCGTCTTATTTGGCATATTTATGCAGATTATTATTTCGTGACCGACTTTAACTTATTTGTGTAGGTTTTTCGGTGCCGACTGGGGATTGGCGATTTCTACTGGGGGTATGGGAACATCTCAGAGACTCATATTTCCTTACGTTGTTATCCTTAACGGCTGCAGTGTTGTATTGCTACTTTAACTTCACAAGTGTTCGTAATATAGAAAACAGATTCATTGGCATGTCAACCCTACGACCACGTATTCAATAATACGTTCAAGTTCTAGCAATTTTATTTATGTTTATCACCCAAGTACATAATTGATAATTCGGCCGCCTGTACGTTTAAGCCCAGTTTTAGAATTGAGAATTTTAAAGAAGAAATATATCCATAATAATTTCCACACAACACAATCACTGGACTTGGTCCCAAACTAGGATACTCAGTACTATGTTTACCAAGCAAGGACATTACAAACATCGATAATGACCCAGACTGAGGCCATCTGTACAGATGTACGGCGGCCGGCGGCCCCCAGTGGGAATAGAATCCACGACCTCTTCCGTGGTAGCTAACCTCCTTAACAACTTGACTAACGAGGCAGTCATTCAATTTATGTCCTTATAAATGTACAATGAAGTGTTCTCTATCTATCTTCATAACTGTCTAATTTAGTTATTTTATTGTTTTGAGCTCAGCAAAATATATTATAAGGTCGTGTTAACATAGACAATGAACGCGTTATGTGACTTTACGTGGGAAGGTTCCCGAGTTCAATGCGTGACCTAGGGCTTATCACTTCAGCAATTTTTGGTTTTACATAGAAAATACGTTCCAGGGTTGAGTTGAAGGTTTGGTAAACATTAGAGGTTGAAAATTAGTAACAGATAGGCAAATTCATTGGTAAAGTTGTAAGAAATGGAATGACACTTGATTTTTCCGGTACTTTTTATCTTACCCTTGTAATATACATTAATGTATTATAAAAATAAAGAAAATGACATTTGACGACCTCTGTGGCGCAGTGGTTAACACATCTGCTGTTAACCACTCATCTGCTGTTAACCACTGATCAGATCCCGGCTGGGGAAAAACGAAAGGTCTTGGATGTTTCCTTGTTTGTGACGTCGCTGCTTCTGGGTCCCACGACACAGGGTATCCTAGTGTGGGGCCAGAAGCAATGTATGTACCTGTGTGTAAATCTTTATGTTTATGTAAATCTTTGTTTGTGTGTTATTATAAAAATAAAGAAAATGACATCACACTAATATTATAAACGTGAAAGTTTGTGTGTGTGTTTACATGTTTGTCAGTCTTTAGCGCTGAAACGGCTGGACGGATTTTAATAAAATTTGGTATGGAGTTAGCCAATACCCTGGATTAAAACATAGGCTACGTTTTACCGCGGGGAAATATCTTATTCCTACGGGAAAATCGATGAACCGCGGGTAACACCGCGGGGCACAGCTAGTTTATTATAAAGTAACAATCGGTTAAAGTCACTGAGCTTGCAATATTTTTGAACTAAAACTTTGGTAAGCACTACACATTTATTACTAAGAATAAGAAGAATAAGACACTTTATTCCCGATACACTTACCTGATTTTTTGTCGGAAGAGTCCGACCAGGACTCGCTTTTATTCGCAGAGTTTAATGAAAATGAAAATGAAAATGAAAATGAAAAATTTATTTGTACCCAACACCACGTAATTTTACAATAAAATTAACATAAAAGCAACTGCTTATCAATAAAATGAGCTCACAGAAAATGTATGTAGCTTACAATAATTTTATTTGATTTGCTCTGATGCCTGTGCTAGGTAATAACCTGTGTTACAGACATCAGTGTTTCCCAAGTGTAACCAAAAAACATTAATTGTAAAGACAGTGTCGTGCGTTGCTATCGATATATTAAGAACAACAACGAAAAGTTACTATAGAAGAAAGGTACATTTCCAGAATTTAGAATAAGTATATTGAATATAAATATATGATATTATAAAAGTACATATACATCTATTTAATTATATAATACTATATTATATATACATATACGTACATATATACATTTATAAACGCGTCTTGATATTTCAGTAATTGAGTACCTATATAATAATTATGAATAAGTACATGTAGGTATTTGTGTACTGCTAACATGTAATATATTATCACCTACTGATGGGAAAGAGATGAGATCGAAGATAATAATAATAATTTGACTGAAAATTTAAGAGAGCTGGTGTCATCGTAAAATCTGGAGTAGATCCTCTGTTTTATAATAGGTGAGTGATTGTAGATAATTAGTAACTGAACATTTGCATCTGAATGAATTTAGATTTTGTATGTCTAGAATTCGATTTATTTTATTATATAGATGGTATCCAAGAAAACTAAGAAATCTGTTAGCAAAAAATGTTTTGAAAGCGGGAATTTTATAAGCAATATCTTTTCTTCTTCTATCTTGATTTAGATTTGAGAGTTGGGAATGAATTTTGAGACAAGCTTTTAGAATATATATTTGCCTAACCGTCAACACCTCAGCTGTTTGATATAGAGCTTCTGTTGAATAAAGCCGTGGTAGACAGAATCCCACTTTTAGCACAGCTCTTTGGGAAATTTCAAGGGGTAGGATATGAGTTTTTGCAGCACCCCCCCATGTGTCTATACAGTAAGAGATTACCGATTGGCATAGGGCATAATATATAGTCTTTATGAGCTTGAGATCGGCCACTTCTCTTAATCTTTTAAGAATGGTCATTAACTTACGGGTTCTACCAGCAAGTAAGGAGATATGAAGTTTGAAAGTCAGGTTTGAGTCAAGGATAATGCCTAGATACTTTATATTAGTTAACCTGTCTAACGTGGGGCATGCACATCCTACAGACGACGAATTGTTGAGACATTTGATTGAATGAGCTTTGAGATTGGGATCAGATGTAAAATTTTTCGGATTACGTATTGAAAATTTAATGTACTTAGTTTTACCTACATTTAAGTGCAGGAGGTTGTTGTGGAGCCATTTTGTAACTATATTAAAACCCGATTGAGCACTTTTATACGTATCTTCCCAGGTTGATCCTTTGAATACGAGGGCCGTGTCGTCAGCAAATGTATAAATACTACAGTTAGTTATCTGTAAGTTGCACAGTCCATTTAGGTAGATTAAGAAGAGGGTAGGTCCGAGGACGCTACCCTGTGGAACACCGTACTCTACATGTAGACGATCACTGTGAGCATCAGACAACTTCACGCACTGTGATCTGCCACTAAGATAGTTCTTGAAAAAGTCCAGCTGAAGGCCTCGTATACCAACTCGTTCAAGTTTCAACAACAAAAGAGGCATGGACACAGTGTCGAATGCTTTGGCAATATCCAAAAAGATCGCTAGACACTTATGACCACTGTCCAGATTCCTAACGATATCTTCCGTGAGATTGGAGACCGCATTAGCTGTAGATATGCCCCTGCGAAAGCCATATTGGTTCTTCGAAATAAGATTTGAATCTTCTAGGAACGAGACGAGGCGGCTATTAATAATTTTCTCAAGAATCTTCGACATTGTTGGGAGTATAGATATAGGCCGGTAGTTACTGATTAGTTTTTTATCACCTGATTTGTATATAGGAATGATCAGAGCGTTTTTAAAAGCATTAGGGAATTTGCCAGTCCTAAAAGATAAGTTTGCAATATGAACTATGAGACCTGCCACTATATTTTTATTTTGTTTCACAATAATCGAGGAGATATGATCCAAACCAGCAGAGCTAGAAGTTTGTAGAGAATTTATAACAGTAATCACTTCTGTAAGATCCGTCTCGAGTAGCACAAACGAGCTGTTAGAGTTAGTATAGCTAGAGGAGTCTGGAGCCGGGGTACTTTCACTTATGAGTTTTTCGGCCAAGAGCTTGCCAACATTTGCAAAGTAGCTATTCACCTGGTTAGCTGCTATTAAAGGTGATACAGAGTTTTGTAGCAGATCCTTTGTAGGTGATTTTTTGGATTTATAGTTAGTTAAGTTATTTATTACTTGCCACGTAGATTTAATGTTAGTTTTTGCTGCTTTTTCTAATTCAGATCGCTCATAATTTTGCTTTAGTTTCCTGAGGAGTCCAGTGCAGAAATTTCTGTACCTCGTATAAGTAAGTGTAATTATTGGATTATTAGGAGATCGTTTAGCTTTAATATGCATTTTGTCCCTATTTTTCATGCAGCGGACCAGTCCAGGGGTAATCCAGGGCTTCATTGGGGCCATTTTGCGTGAGCAATATACTTTAGTAGTATTTTGCGTTACAATATTAGATAATGTACTAAGGAGACAATTAGCGGCCTCATCACAGTCGGCAGAATTTAGTATACAACTGAAGTCTGTAGCTATTATAGTATTTTTTATTTCAGCATAGTTAATTTTAGTGATGCAGGTTTTCTTCCCGAGTTTCTGTTTTCCGAGGTCAATAGACAACAATAAAGTATTATGATCGGTTACTGAGTTGCTTATAACAAGAGTCTTTGAGTGATGATCACTTTTTATGAAGATGTGGTCAATGCAATTTTCGAACCTAGTTGGTAACTCATGTGCAGGTAAAAGCCCGTGGGATGCAAGTAAGTTTAAGTAATTTTGAGAATTTTTATTTAGAGAAGCAGGAATTATGTTTATGTTTAGGTCCCCAGTCAGAATAAGATTTTTGTATTTGGCTAGTGATTGAAGTACATTATCTAGGGAATTTACAAAAGAATCAATATTAGTAAAAGAGGGTGGTCTATAGATTGCGACCAGGGCAGTTTTATTTCCTATAGTGGTAATTAGGCAGTTTCCATCTTGCAGTACTGGTTCATAGGTATGGGAAGAGATGTTGCTTTTGATATAAACCAATACACCATCATTTTGGTTATAATTATCGGTGGTTGCATAGTGATTGTAATTCAAAATATGTGGTATGTTTGGAGATGAACTTAACCAACATTCCGTGAAAATAATTATGTCCGGTTCAATATTTATTCGCTTTAGTAACACGTGGAAACTATCTAAGTTACAAGAAAGGCTACGAATATTTTGTACTAATAACTTGAGCTGTTTATTGGATGGACCCACAATCTTAGAGCACATCTCTGGGTCGCAAGATATTGCGTTTGAAGCAACATAATTATCTAGACCATTCAACACTTCTATGAAGTCATTATCCATCGATAAAGTGCTGTAGGATGGGTCCAAAAGAATGTTTCTTTATAAGTGTCTTATTTAAATAATTAAAACAAGTGGGAGTGTTGAATAGACAATCAATTTTTGTACGTAGGGCTAAAATGCAAGGAATAAGCAAAGAATGTATTTTTAACAACAGTTTTTTGTGTATTTGTTTGTGTATGTAGAATATATCTCTTTCTAAGACGAGTTTTGTACCTATAAATAAGGTATACATATGATAGAAATTATATATTATAATAAGCAACGTAACCCCGAAATAAGTTATTTTTATACAATAAATATACAAATATATTTTATATATAATATAATATGAGCTATTAGCATCACGGTTTAGGTAGTCAAGCAAATGAGCAGGTATTATCCAAACGTTATTTAACTTACAGCCTACAGCAAACACCTTGAACGATTTTTTTAGAATATTAACAACATAAAAAAGTAGTCACATTGTTTCAATATTATTTGACTTTGCGCGTAGGTTGTTTAGGTGTTCTTCGTTCCTTAACCATACATGTGGGCATCCTTGTTCCTTACGGAGATACACTTTACCCCCGGTTGTCCAAACAAAAGCATAGTTATTAATTTTCTTGAACTCCCTTGCAAGTGAGTATAGATACTTAACTTTCTGTGTAAGTTGTTCAGATGCATAGATTTGACATGGCTGTCCATCAAGGCCAAGGGCGATAGAATTTAAGTTAGCTGAGGGATTTTCACGGTTGTATTTCTTGAAACTGCTGAGCAACTCAACCTTTTGGAGTGTGTTTTGCAACTCAACTTGGATCGAAGAACAATCTTTGTCCCTTTTACTTGGCAATCTATGAACATCCCGTATGTTGGAAGCTTGGATTGGCACTTTGAGATGTTTTGACAGCTTGACAATATAGTTAAACAGGTCTTGTTTGGTTTCTCTGGGTATTTTCGGGACATTACGCAATTCTACGCATGTCTTAATAGAACTCCTTTGAATATCCTCTATTTTTTGTTCTAAGGATTGAATTTGCGACGAAATGTTTATACGCTCAAGTTCCAAGCTTTTTATCTTTGCTTCAAAAGACCTCATACTGTCAGATATGTCGTTCATAGATCTCTCAATTCCCTGGTTGGTTTCACGGATTGTGTCATTTTGAGTTTTCACAAGTTTGATATGCTCCTCAAGAGTGTCTAGGCGTGAGTTTTGACTCGCCATAAACTCTTTAAACATACATAGCATCTCCTGTTTGAAGCCACGAAAGTCTTCATTCATTCTTTGAGTTCGCTCAGCCGATCGGTATGTAATATTGGGAGATTCATCGTCCAAATCTATCGCTGAGGAGGGCTCAATGCTAGAACGGACGGGCTTTGATTGAGTTTTCTCAGTTGGCGGTGATCGCCGAGTTTTCGGCATGTTTGTATCGGCCCGATTTGAGCGAACTCACTGCCGTAATGGTAGGCCTATTTGAAAAATAAGCCGGGCACAGATTATGTAATATGTTCCACTGAGCAGGGGCTAAGCGTGTGCGATGTACACAGTTGGAGCGGGATGAGTATATATGCGCCTACGCCACTTAGCACAGGCAGAAATTAGTTATGAATGAAAAGAGGTGGGCCGCCGTACTATGAGGGTCAAGTGGGCGTGAGCAACGTAGTTGTGCGTAGTAGCTCGTCCTTATTATCCGTCTCAGTAGTTAATGATGGTAATGTCTAGTGCAGACGAAAGTTTTAGGTCAAAAACAATAAACACACTTGTCGAGGAGACTATGAAATCTAGTGTGCGTAACATTGAACTCTCAAGCAATAGGTTATTTTAGCGATTGGGGTGAAAATTCAAATAAAATGCAAGTACTTACAGTTGAAATCGTAATCCACCGTTTATTCCACGTTACACGTATTCGCACTTCAGCCGATCGTAGCAGACTGCCCGTGGTTCAGAAAGATGGCGGCTACCGCAAGGTGGCGCCATCTTTCCCACGTGGCAAGTTACTACTTCCGGAACAATTTACTCAAAATACAATTTTATTGATTTAAAATGTATAACTACTTCATAAAATCAACAAATAATAAAATAATAAATTTACATAATTTTCAGTTATCATTGCTTGAAAATAGAAATATTAAAATAATTAAGAATTGATATAGTTCATACAACATTAATACTTTTATTTTTATCTTGTACATTGAACTGATAATAATATCGTGAAATCAATTTACAAATCTATTATTAATATATCAGATACGCTTACTTAAATCATACGCATAATGGTTTACAATGAAGTTACTCATACAAAACAAGTAATGTTTCTAACAGTCGGCCATCCTTTATCCTAAGCACGACCTCGTGTGTTATCATTAAAATATAATGAGGATAAATAATACATTTTGAAGCAATAAATGCTTTACAAAAGTGGTCATAGCTATTGAGGGCACTAACCAGTGTCAAAACCTTTCAGTTATTAAATGCCTTTTTTAGCACTAAATAATGCTTTACAAAATAATAATGATATGTGTAGCACTAAATAATGCTTTACAAAATAATAATGATATGGGTAGCACTAAATAATGCTTTCCAAATAATAATGATGTGTGTAGCACTAAATAATGCTTTACAAAATAATAATGATATTGTGTAGCACTAAATAATGCTTAACCAAATACGAATGATAATATGTGTAGCACTAAATAATGCTTTACAAAATAATAATGATACTGTGTAGCACTAAATAATGCTTTACAAAATAATAATAACATGTGTATTACTAAATAATACTTTTCAAAAAATCGTATAATTTCTGAACTCCTCCTAACTCTTACCAGTGTTGAACATTTCAATTATAATGCCTTTTCGTTTTAGCAGGTACAATAATTTGTCAGTACTAAATTATGCTTTAGAGAAGGGATTAGTTTCTTATAATAGTATGAATGCATTGTTTACAAAATTGTCGTAAGATTTATTCAGTTGAAGAACAATAACGATGATGAATCGAATAATAAGTTATTAACGGTACATATTTACATTCATAAAAAAAAAACAATTACTATGAGTTACAGTATCGGAGATTGTTCACACTATACATTCGTCACTTTCATCACTGGAAGAGCTATCGTGTGGCCTGCGGAAGTTAAGCCACGGCTTTATTTTGTCGACCGCAACCACAGTGGAATATCGTCTATTCCCTTTTTGTGTAAGTGGTGTGTCAGATATCTGGTACCGGTCAAAATCGAACACGTGCGTAATTTTATAGGGACCTTGAAATTTAGGTACCAGTTTTTTACTACTACCTGTAGCTGGCACTTGCCTTTCAACGCGTACCAAATCGCCAACTTTGTATTTCTTAGCTGGGCAACGTTTCTTATCATAAGATTGTTTTTGAATCTCTTGATTGGTTCTAATGTGGTTGCTTATATCCTCCCTAATTTTATTTAAGTTCTGATCACCTGATGTATCAGTCAAGTCAGACCTTAATTCTGTGATTAAGGGTCTTTCAGTGGTTCCAGTCAATCTTACTCCAAATAAGGCTTCTGATGGAGTGCGATTTATACCCTTATTAAGGGTGTTGTTGATTCCCCATTGGACGTCGGGCAAGTGCTCGTCCCATTTATTTTCAGCGAAGCCAATGCATTTAGCAGTGAGCGCGTCTACAACTGTCTTGTTATAGCGCTCTACCTGTCCGTTCGCTCTGGGGGTGGCAACGGCGTTCAACACATGTTTAACGCCCTTCTCAGTCATAAACTTTTTAAAAGGATCACTAGTAAATGACGTCCCTCTGTCGGAGATTACTCTGCGTGGTACTCCAAAAATCCCAAAATATTCTCGGAAAACCCTAATTGTTGTAGAAGACTTCGTATTTTTGACTGGTTTTAGGTAAATGTAACGGGTGAAGGCATCAATCAGTACTAAAATGTACATATTGCCTTTACTACTCCGCACAAAAGGCCCAACATGATCCGTGTGTATCGTGTCGAATGGAATGTTTACCTTTTCGATTGGATATAGTAAGCCAGGTTTCTTACCTCCAGAGGACTTAGCGTAAGCACACTCTAGACAAGAGTTAACATATTTTTTTATAAAGTGCCGCATTTTAGGAAACCAATAGGTGGAACTAATCTTTTCTAAGGTTTTATCTAAAGCAAAATGACCAATGTCATCGTGGTTTTGCTTCACGACTTGCCAGCGCACCCCTTTTGGAACGACCCACCGGTCACCATGTGGAGTGATTCTGAAGAGTTTACCATTTTTCACCCTGTAATTGGTCTTGATGTCGACAACATCATTCAACTCTGGGTTATTTACAATACCAATAATTCTCTGCACTTCATCATCAGCGTCTTGTACTGTAACTAACCAATTGGATTCACTTACAGCCAAAACGTTACATGAGCTAGGCAATGATTCCGAGATTGGATTGCGACTAAGCGCGTCGACGTGAGCCATAGATTTGCCCGGTCTGTACTCAATGCGAAAATTGTACTCTTGCATCTGCTCCCACCAGCGAGCGACGCGCGGTAGCATATCCCTCTTTCGGAAAGTTGCTCGTAACGAATTGCAGTCAGTTATGATGGTAAAAGGTACACCGACCAGGTAGACGCGAAACTTTTGCAAGGAGGCTACTACGGCAAGTGTTTCCAGATCATAGGAAGAATAATTTTGTTCCTCCGGCGTTGTCTGCCTACTAAAGTAAGCAATCGGCCTTAAAACGTTCTCCTTGTCTTTTTGCAAGAGAATTCCAGCCACTCCTATTTTACAAGCGTCCGTATGGAGCTCTGTTTCTGCTTGTGGACTATACAGAGCTAGTGTGGGCTTTTCTGACAAGGCTTTCTTTAATGCCTTGAACGCAGACTCTTGTTCTGAGCCCCAGACCCATTTTGCATCCTTCTTCAAAAGCTGTGTCATTGGCTTTGCTATAACTGAAAACCCAGGTACAAACCTCCGAAAGAAACTAGCGAGCCCAAGAAATTTGCGGACATTGTGTTGGTTTTCTGGAACAGGAAAGCGCTCAACTGCTTCTATTTTCCTTGATCCAGGACGAATTCCTTCAACGGACACCTCGAAACCTAGGTAATCCACTTTGCGACCAAAGAAAAAACATTTTGAGAGATTCAAGGTAAGACCTGCATTTAAGAATAGCTCTAAAACTGATTCCAATCTTGCCATGCCCTCCTCAATGTCCTTTGATGGAATAATAACATCGTCTAAATATGCCAACGCTTCCTGATGTCGTGCAGTTCCCAAAACCTGGTTCATTATGCGTTGGAAGGTTGCAGGAGCATTTGCTAGGCCGAAGGGCATTCTGTTAAATTCAAAATGCCCGTCTGGCGTAACAAACGCCGTTTTGAATTTGTCAGTCTCCCGGATCCCAATCTGGTAGTAACCTGAAGCCAAATCTAACGTGGTGTAGAATTGGTTTCCGGCCAACACATCCAGCTGATCGTCAATGAGGGGCATCGGATAATTTTCTTTTATTGTTTTCTTATTGAGAGCCCGGTAATCGATGCAGAGCCTAAGATCGCCATTTTTCTTTCTAACGAGAACAATAGGACTGGCATATGGTGAAGTGGAGGGTCGAATCACACCGTTATCCAGAAGTTCTGCAACCATATCCCGAACCTTCTCCTTTTCCATAATGGCCAGCCTATACGGCCGATAGACTACTGGTTCTGTATCATGTAGCTCTATCGACATTTCACCAGCGGAGGTGCAACCTAATTCTGATAAACCGATTGCTATACACCGCCGATATTTCTGCAACAGTGACAGCAAACGAGCTTTGTGTTCATGAGACAGAGATTCGTCAATATTTAGCTTGGACGCATCAATTGATTGCAATGTACTATCAGGACATTCACTAACATTGAGTACTTTGGAAACCACTCCTTCTTGAGCCTTACGCCCACGAATTACGAGGAAGCCCTTCTCAAGTGAAAGAGGCACGTTAGATTGGTTGTTGACAACAATCTGTCCCATACCGTTCTTATCCAAACTAAACAGCCCAGACAAAATTGTGTACTGAGTCCCATCTTTAAATCTGGGTCCTGTTACGTCAAGGTACACATCTCCTGTGTAAGGTGGGCTAGTATAAACATCAACTATAGTTAATCCAGAGACAACGGTGTCATTCTTGTTATACAAACAAACTTTACTTGGGGACATTTCTAGATTGGTTGGTTGAGTGATCTCCAAGTATTCACTAGTTTTAGTAATTACTATATGAGACTGTTCCGTAAAAGTTTGTCCCACTAGAAGTGGAACATGCATAACGTCGTCCGGGACCACTATAAGATCAACCTCTGCCTCAACCTCATCAATCCGGATACGCACTTGGCGCTTGCCAATGGCTTGCACCACAGAGTTACCGAACCCCTTCAGTGTAGGTAGGTTTGAAATATCGAAGTCCGAGTAAATTTTGCGAAACTCTGAAAGTTTTATCATTGTGCATTCGCTGCCGAAATCAATAAAAGCATCAAACGTTACTCCATTTATCAAAGCCGTTTTATTAAACTTCCTACTGGTGTCTTTTATCTTTCCAGGTAGGATCTCCATTGCCTCAACGCAGTCAGAAATTTTCATCACAGTTTTATCGGAAGGTGCTACAGTTTTTGAATAACATTGTTCAGTTTCATGACCAATTCGTGCGCATTTGCTACATTTTTTTATAGGTAGCGTGCACTGGGAAACTGTGTGTCCATCTTTTTTGCAATTAATACAACGCAATGCCCTGGGAACTGTACGTGTTTGAAAATCTAAGTTTTTAGGTATAGGGCCCTTGACGAGTTTGCGATCACCATTCGGTCTAGCAGGTCTAGCGTTTCGTAAATAAGGTAACAGTTTGTTTGGGTCATCAAACTGAACTGCCTCCGCGCCTAGTCTTACAGATCGGTCATCAACACCGTGGAGAATGCATTCAACGGCTCGCTTCCCAGTGATTCCGCATCTATTTACCAAAGCCATTTTATCATAAAAATAATCTTCCAGTGAATCAGTGTAGCGAGCGCGTTTGGCTAACATATCGCTTAACATTTGGCCATAATTTTCATCCGAGGGGAATGCTGACAACAATTTTGATTGCCACTCGTCCCAGGTAAAGAGAACAGACGATAAGCTTTCGTACCACCGCTGGGCTACGCCACGCAACTTAGGAAGAGCGTAGTGGACGATTTGTTTTTCAGACCAATTATAAATAGAAGAGCACTCATTGACCTTATGCAGCCACATCGAAATCGTCTGTTCTTTTTTGCTGGGATCGAATTCTGGCACGGTGTTATGTACTGAGCTCAATCTATCTAAAGATTCGGTATTATGAACAGATTTAAGCAGGGTTAGTAGTTGTGAAAGGCTTTCTGACTTACTAGTAAGCAACTCTTCATTGTTGCGGCCGTGGTCCATGCACGCAGAGCGGCGGTCACGACTGCGCGAACGGCGGACATCCACGCCGGCACGCGAGGGTCCGCGGTCCCGGCTGCGCAAGCGGCGGTGGTGCACGCCATCACGCAGCAAGCCTCGTTCGCGGCTGCGCGAGCGGCGGTGGTCCACGCCAGCACGAAAAGGGCCGCGATCACGGCTGCGCGAGCGGCGGTGGTCCAAGCCAGCACGCAAAGGGCCGCGGTTACGGCTGCGTGAGCGGCGGTGGTCCACGCCAGCTCCCACAAGGTTGCGGTCTCGGCTGTGATCCACACTAGCGTGTGAGGAGCCCCGGTCACGACTGCGCGAGCGGCAGTGGTCCACGCCAACACCCGCAAGGTTACGGTCACGGCAGTGGTCCACGCCAGCGCGCGAGAAGCCCCGGTCATGACTGCGCGAGCGGCAGTGGTCCACGCCAACATCCGCAAGGTTGCGGTCACGGCAGTGGTCCATGCCAGCACGCGAGGAGCCCCGGTCACGACTGCGCGAGCGGCAGTGGTCCACGCCAACACCCGCAAGGTTGCGGTCACGGCAGTGGTCCATGCCAGCACGCGAGGAGCCCCGGTCACGACTGCGCGAGCGGCAGTGGTCCACGCCAACACCCGCAAGGTTGCGGTCACGGCAGTGGTCCACGCCAGCACGCGAGAAGCCCCGGTCACGACTGCGCGAGCGGCAGTGGTCCATGCCAACACCCGCAAGGTTGCGGTCACGGCAGTGGTCCACGCCAGCACGCGAGAAGCCCCGGTCACGACGGCGCGAGCGGCAGTGGTCCACGCCAACACCCGCAAGGTTGCGGTCACGGCAGTGATTCACTCCAGCATGCGAAGAGCCGCGGTCACGGCTGCGTGAACGGCGCGGGCGGTGGTTCATGTCAACCCGCGAAGAGAGGGCACGATCACGGAGGCTACCTTCTTCATTTCTCTCTTCACTGGACAATTGCCGTGAAGCGCGGTCTCCGCTAACGATAGGCGGGGCCCGAGGTGCGATGATGACCGAACATGCCGACCCTGGGCGCGAAGCCCGTGTCGGGGTGTACGGCGCTGCACCCTCGTCGTTCATTTCGTCTGTTGAAGATAAGTGAATCGCGTAGACTATGTAAACACTACAATACACCACTAATATTAGGCAGCGCCTATCGCTATACTAAGCAACAATTTAACTCTTCGTTACAGTTATTTTGAAATTCAAAAGTCGATGCGATGATTCGAAAGAGTTTCTATTTACTGTTCAAATAATTCGTATCGCATTGCGTAGAGATGAAAATGAGGGCTAAATGGACTTTTCTTTACGTACCAACTAAAGCCAGAACGACTATAAGGGAAAAAAAAAAGTGATAATAAAAAGGTGCGAGGGAAGAGAAAAAAAAAATTGGGTATTTCTCACTTTTATCGTGTGGACTGGGCAATCATCCCACTTCTGAAATGTCGAGGAGACTATAAAATCTAGTGTGCGTAACATTGAACTCTCAAGCAATAGGTTATTTTAGCGATTGGGGTGAAAATTCAAATAAAATGCAAGTACTTACAGTTGAAATCGTAATCCACCGTTTATTCCACGTTACACGTATTCGCACTTCAGCCGATCGTAGCAGACTGCCCGTGGTTCAGAAAGATGGCGGCCACCGCAAGGTGGCGCCATCTTTCCCACGTGGCAAGTTACTACTTCCGGAACAATTTACTCAAAATACAATTTTATTGATTTAAAATGTATAACTACTTCATAAAATCAACAAATAATAAAATAATAAATTTACATAATTTTCAGTTATCATTGCTTGAAAATAGAAATATTAAAATAATTAAGAATTGATATAGTTCATACAACATTAATACTTTTATTTTTATCTTGTACATTGAACTGATAATAATATCGTGAAATCAATTTACAAATCTATTATTAATAAATCAGATACGCTTACTTAAATCATACGCATAATGGTTTACAATGAAGTTACTCATACAAAACAAGTAATGTTTCTAACACACTTTACTTTGAATACCGACGACCTCTGTGGCGTAGCGGTTAGCGCATCTGCTTACCATGCGAGAGGTCCCGGGATTGATACCCGGCTGGAGAGAAAAAAAAAACCAGGTCTTGGATGTTTACATGTTTGTGACGTCGTTGTTTTTGGTACCCACGACACAGGGTATCCTAGTATGGGGCCAGAAGCAATGTATGTGCCTGTATGTAAATGTTTATGTTTAATATATTTATTTAATGTATTTTCTTTCATATTTTCAGACTGCCCAAAAATTTCTACTACTGATAATATTTCGCATCGGGCTTACCTGCGACTGTAACCACGATGTCATTCGTAAACGTACCTCAACCGTGAATAATTATTATAATAGTACCTACCGATAATAAACTCAAGACAACCCGAAGCCAAATTAGCATCAAAAATAGAATATAATGTCTGTCAAGAAAAAACTAGCCCATCACGATTCTGACTGTATAATTAGGCAGTGTTTAGGAAAAACAAAATTTGGCTAAAGATAACAATACGGGAGGAGTTGTGGCTCGTAGCCCCGGCCGCCTGAGTGATGTTAATCGATCACGAAGGTTACGCAACATAGGGCTCGTTCAGTGCATGGATGGGTGACCGTCTATGACTAACGCTAGTAGCATTTTTTCCGAGCGGTTCCGCGCTTCTCAAGGCACGTTAAGCAGTTGGTGCCGGGTGCCGTCGATATATGGGAGTCGTTAAGCCAAGTCAGAGGCCTTAGGGCGGCTTGAAAACTTCTAACAGTAAGACTCCACTAGTCTTGTAAGCCTCCAACAATCCGGACTTGGCCCCCGTGGTGGAGTATGGTGGACCTTCCTCAGGGAAGAGACCCTTGCTCCTCGGTGGGTACATAATGGGTTGATAATTTACTTTATATGTTATTGGTTGGTCAAACCAATGGTTTGGACATGTGGAGAGGATGAAGGAAGAAATACTGACGAAACAAATTTTATATATCGAGCGAATGTGAGTGGAAGGGCCAGTAAGGAACACCGCAAGACATACTTCGATCAATATGTATTGGCAAAGGACAAGATAAAAAGAATGAGAACCAAAATATTAAGCATTAAGTCCGCCGCATTGCCATTGTAATTTTTACTTATGTGCAATAAACGTATCAATAAATAAATAAAATTGGAGTGCGTGCATGACACGACTGATGAATGTCGATGTAGCGAAAGTGATTTGTCAGGATCGTGGCCGATGGCAGTGCCTGGTCTCTGCCTACCCCTCTGGGATACAGGCGTGATTTTATGTATATATGTAACAACTTTGACGTTCATAAAGTAAACATTTTGTCTGTACCATGAATAATATTGAATTTTTAATTTGAATCTGTCATTTCAAGAATGCGTCGATCAATTTAGCGCGCCAGTTGCTCAAGGCACTGCGCTTGCGCAAGGCCTCTGGTTCGCGGATTCATCTCATTTGAATTAATTACTAAAATGCAATGGCTCCATCCGCCTCGGCACCATTCAGGAGGCTCGCCGTTTGCGTGCACGCTGGTTATTAACCTACTGATCGTGTTTTACTTCTCCCCCGGTTTCTCACCAAAAAACGATTAGTCTGTTACTAATCTATAGTTAACCTGATCAGTCCTGCACTTATATTACGTAACATTCCACTCTATCGGGTTAAGCATTAGACAACTCGAAAGTGTCAAAATAAGAGTGTACAATTACAATTACAGTGACAGTTCGGAGAATGTTCGGTTCGTATGAGATACCTCATCATCATCAACCCATTATGTCCCCACCGAGGGGCACGGGTCTCTTCCCTGAGGAAGGTATAGGCCATACTTTACCACGGGGGCCAAGTCCGGATTGGTAGAGGCTTGTAAGACTAGTGGCTGGTCTTACTGTCAGTAGTTTTCGAGCCGCCTTAAGGCCCCTGACTTGACTTAACGACTGCCATCTATCGACGGCGATATGAGATAACTACTGGGGAAAAAAGTCCCAGAAAGTAACAGCGTGACATAAGGAAGTGTGAAATACCGGGAACAAAAATACTAAATCAGAAAACTCCATACAGTGGACTCTTAAGTATTTGCACCCCTGACCTTCCGGGGAAGACCGGGGATAACCCTGGGATAAAAAAAGGACGCAGACTGAGGACACAATGTGATTTGTGATGTGATATGTAAAAATCAACTGCGCCCCCTGCCAGGGTATCGCATTCTTGATCTCTGCATTGGTAATCTAGCTTTTTCTCGCTATTATCAAGAACAACACAATTCACTTTACAAATCTCACACCACTGTATAACTTCCAACATTCACAATTTATCTGTTAACTTTTAATATAAATTATAAATATAAATTCTTAAATCGGGCAGAGCTTCCGCCTGATCACAGCGCCAGAACAAGACTCCCGGTTTATTGTCGAGCCCTCCCTTTTATAGACTGAAGGCGAGCGCATGGTATTGGTTGATCTTGGCGCCATTTTCTGACAAATCCGTTAAAATGTAATTCTATTCAAATGGCCACTTTCAAAATAGTGAACTGTTAAAAACGATATTAAATACATCTTATAAATTACCGGTCGTCATAAAATAATGTTTTAATGTTAAATTAAATAGAACCTTTGCCGCAATTTATCAAAAATCATGACATTATACTCCGTTCCACGCACTGCGCTTCTTAGGAACAAAATGCACGGAGCTCATTGGTAAATGCACGCGGCTAGAGACAAGCGAAACAACAAGCGAAGACGGTCTGCAAATCGTAAATTGAAATTGTAATTAAATAAGAGACGCATTTCTACAAAACTTCCGTCAAGTTGTATTTTTCCCGAAAAACAAGTTTAAAAAACAAGAATGTTACAATAATTTAAATGCATTTGCATAACGTCTTACGCAAAGATTTGACGAGCAAAAATGTCAAGGTAAGGTAGAAAGAGTGATAAGCTGATGTCGTTGCTTAAAATCAATGTATAGATATGTATATATTTATCTATCTGGGACTCGATCCTGTACAATGGCGTTGTACAATATTGCACAAACAGAATCAATGACCAGGCGGGTCACGTGACCTGTTTTTTTCATACCATTGACGCTTAGATTGTTTGATATGTCGCACCTCCAGAACTAAAGTGACCTAACTCAAAATCTCAAAACTTTTGGGAAATGAAGAAAATGTATTCGGCGCTCTGAGCGAGATTCCTCCATCTCTCTCTGACCAAATAAAGTCGTTTTTTTTTATATAGGCATGAAAGAGTACACCTTTTTGAGTCATTCTCAGTACTTAACTCATTTTACCCAAATTTTGAGTTCGGTCACTTTAGTTCTAGAGGTGCGATGTGTGCGCGCGTAAACTTGAAGCGGAAATGAAACTAAATTGCTATGTTGATTCAGTTGTCATTGTACTTCAATGGATTAACAGAATCTAGGTCCTGTACTCTTGTTGTCTCGCTTGTCGAATCGCTCGTAGCCTGGGCTGCCTGAGTGATCTTAAAACGATCACTGAGGTTAAGCAACATACGGCGCGTTCAGTCCATGGATGGGTCACCGTCTATGACTAACGCTAGTGGCATTTTTCCGCGCGGTTCCGTGCCTCGCAAGGCACGCTAAGCAGTTGGTGCCGGCTGCCGTCGATAGATGGCAGTCGTTAAGCCAAGTCAGAGGCCTTAGTGCGGCTTGAAAGCTTCTGACAGCAAGACCAGCCACTAGTCTTACAAGCCTCCACCAATACGGACCTGGCTCCCGTGTTGGAGTATGGCCTATACCTTCCTCAGGGAAGAGACCTGTGCCCCTCGGTGGGGACATAATGGATTGATGATGGCTCTTGTTGTCTAAAATCAGGATCGTGGCAAGAGTCAGAATCTGGTCTCTGCCTACCCCGCCTCCTCACAGCCGTGAGTTTATTCATACTAAAGTTTAACTCCTACACTAACTTTACACTGAGTATCTAACGAAAAATCCAATAAACATTTATGGGAACAATCACATCAGCCATAACATGTTTATTACATCGTAAGCAATGAACAAATTAATCACACATATCGATCATTGATTCGCCATCCATCAACGATACCTATTGCGGGTTGATTAGACTATCAATTAAACATAGTCGCGGATGTTCAAATTACATCATCTCGTATAAATATACTGTCGTGGTTGTCGAAATACAAAACACTAAACATACTGTCGTGGTTGTCGAAATACAAAACACTAAACATACTGTCGTGGTTGTCGAAATACAAAACACTAAACATACTGTCGTGGTTGTCGAAATACAAAACACTAAACATACTGTCGTGGTTGTCGAAATACAAAACACTAAACATACTGTCGTGGTTGTCGAAATACAAAACACTAAACATACTGTCGTGGTTGTCGAAATACAAAACATTGTACAGGCAGAAACGAGACATGCTCTTTGTAATATTAGTTTTTATTTTATTTGTTTACAAAACCCACAGCACTAGTTAAATAATTATTAACAGTTATACATAAATTATAAATATAATGTATCTTAAGCCAATTTACGCGCTTACTTTATGGTAACGTGACTTGAAGACAGGCATTATTATTCACAAAGTCTAAAGAGAAAATAAAAGGAAACAAAAATGTGATGATAATGACTGTGTTGGGAGAATGGCTGGGTTTCATATCAGAAATTTATTTCAACGTAAAGAAATTACATTCTGTTTTTTGAATATAAAAAAAACAAAAATCAGCCAAATCGGTCCAAGTGAGACTAACGATCGGCAATCCATTTTTCTACAGGGTGTCCCGTTACGAGTGGTCCAAACGGTAATTGGTGAAGGGTTGGCCTATCCTCTACCTATCTGAAAAAACAAAAAATAGGAGTAAAAGTGTCATGGTTTTCGAGATATTTGTTATCAAAGATTTTTCTTTGCATAATAATATTACTTTTTCATGTAAAATTTTCAAATGAAAGATTTCTTTAATTTTCTTTTTTTTTTAATAGTTCTAACTTTCCGTGCTAATAGACGTAAATCATAGTTTTCAAACATCCTATAAATAAAATAAAAAAAAATCTTTGATCTTAAATATCTTAAAAACCATGACACTTTTTTTAATCCTATTTTTTGTTTTTCTGATAGAGCACTCATAACTCACATCACTCATATACACACCTGTATATTATGTACAAGATTACGATGCCGACTTATCGGTCGAATAAACCCAAAATCCTTACCCGCCCGCGCCACAACTCAAACCTTCCCTTTTTCGGCACCTGAGTGCCTTTATCTGTTTTCGTTTTTCTCGTCCGCATTTTTCGAAGCTTTTGTGTAAACAAAAAAACAAAAATGAAGGGTCATTGCACTACCAGGTTACTGTCAGTGACAATGGGAGCTGTTTGAATAATATTATAGAAAGAAAAGACAATTTTAAACTTTTGCTTATTGTTTTTAGGGTTCCGTAAACGGCCCTTTTTTACGTTAACTTAAAGTCTGTTTTTTAGTTCAATGCAAAAAAAAAAAAAACAGTCACGTTGCCATCTCAATACAAACCAATGTCTGAATGTTGCTAGTAAGCAAAAACCAAATTACCCCATTTTACTTCCAAGTAAAAATTATTCGTGCTACGTAGGTGTTTTTTTTAAACTTTGCTCTTATGAGGAATTAAACTTAAATGTCTTTGATTTGACAAAGATTTTGGTCACACGAGTCTTCTATTCACGGTAAAAAAATCTACCGAGTAAACCTATATCGCTTGCTCAATGGAACATTGACCCATTAGTAGATAGGTAATTTGAGCTACGTACGGATTTTTTTTACTCAGATCTCATCAATAGTTAATCAAACGTTCAAAATACAAGCATTCATGATTAAAAATAAATCAGTTTTAATTTTATGCGCCAAAAAGTAGGATAAGTCCACCATAGCCAGTGCGTAACCCAAATGGCCTATCTACTAATGGGTCAATGTTTCACTAAGCATGCGATATATTGTATAACGGTAACACCGCGTCATTTTTTTTTTGCATCGAATTAAAAAACGGACTTTAGAAGTTTGACTTCTTCACACTTCACAGCGCCACCAAGTTATCTGTTTAGGTGGGCAAAATTGTAACTAACTTATAAATTGTAAATCCTGTCTCCATTTTTTGTTTTATTTATTCACTTACTAAGATTGATAGATATATTTTCATTAAAATTGAAAGACGGGTTAAATTATTCTCATTTGTGTAGGTAAATTTTTCAAATGTGACTACTAAATTCTCCACTAGCGCCGGTATCAACTGAACAGATAAGATGGTGGCACTGTACAAGAGACTGTAGACTTGAGTGTATTAGATAAAGGGTGTTGACAGACAGACAGACTGACCGACGGACAGACGAACAACAAAGTGATTTAATAAGGGATCCGATTTTCCTTTCGAGGCACGGAATCCTAAAAGTATACATTTGTAGGAGCCTTGAACAAGCCCATATTGCCTTTATTTTTAACATAATCTATCTTTCTTTCTTCTTTCTAATAAACGGGGTGTCCCAAAAATGATACGTCATAGTGACACTGGAGGTAGACCAGCTCAAGAGGCGTCGAACCAACCTTACATGACCTCAGTAAAAGTTGCACGGTTTTTGAGATATGGCCAATTTAACTATGCTAGCACTTACGCTAAGTTAGTAAGTTCGTGACCGAGTACAAATAAAAAAAAACAAACACGAGGGCTATCTAACTTAATGCTAGCACTAAAGTTGTTAAAAAAGTGATAGAACAAGTTTAAATTGGCCATATCTCAAAAACCGTGCAACTTTTACGGAGGTTATGTTAGGTTGCTTCGATGCCTTTTGGGCAGGTCTACCTCCGGTGTCACTGTGACGTGTCATTTTTGGGACACCCCGTATATTCTCATGTCACAGTGTTGGTGCCCATACTCCTCCGAAACGGCTTGGCCGACTGCGATGAAATTTTATATGTATTTTCGGTAGCTGTTTGAGCATAGGTTGTTATCTATTTTTCATAAACATACCTAAGTGAAAAAAAAATTATATGGCGAAACAACGTTTGCCGGGTCAGCTAGTGTTTGGACAAAATTTGTCACCCTTTGTCACACACTGCATAAAACCTACACGCATTAGTTATGCAAGAAGGCACTTAACTTGGTTGACACCATAGTTGGTATGGCTACACGGCACTTTCGCCTGCTTACGTCACTTCTTGGTGTTTATTAGCGTAGGAAGCGTCGCTTAAAGACCACCAAAAACGCTCTTGAATCTGCTAAAAATAAATAACCAGCTACTAAAACTTTCGTAAGCGCTAGCATAGACCAATTGGTCTATGGCGCTAGACATTACGAACTGTATATTCCGGGTAGATTTACTTGAATTTTGTCGGACGAATTCGACCAGGTTTCGCTCTGATTCGCAGAGGTTAATCGTGGTGAGCAGAGACGTAGCTCTACGAATTAGAGCGAAACCTGGTCGGACTCTTCCGACAAAAAGTCAAGTAAGTGTATCCGGAATATAAAGTTTACAATAACCAGTTTGATTACCGTAATGTGTTTCAATATAAAATAGTACGTAGCACGTTAAAATATACACTCTATTAGCTTTTGGAATATACCTTGGCTACTATCGGATAGAATTGATTATATTGCAATAAGGTAAGGTTTATTTTGCATTGTTATTTATAACTTCACATAACTTTTTAAAATAGTGAAAAAAAGTTTCATACAGAGCAGGAAGTAATATTACACTCGTGTGCTTTCGGCGAAAACCGAAGCCTACTCTAGAGCCCGAGGTATACTCTAAAAGCTAACAGACTGTAATTATTTCAATGCCTTTGAAACAGTGCCCCATAAAGGAAGTATGAACTTTGATACTTAAAGAAATCTTAGATGTAAATCATAATTCATAACTAATAAAACGTACATTCCTTTCGAATTTCCACACCACATACCAAACGAAGGAAATGAACTACGAACCCCCCAACATGAACATTAATCCTATACCATTTTGGCAGTACCATTATCTGCCTACACAGCAATTTGGCACTTGGCTTTCTTGCCAAAATACCACTTAGACGTAACGTAACCATTCCACCTCTGGTGCAATATTGAATAACGTGATAGTAATACCATGTTGGAGCTGTATCCGACCATAATATTATGTAGTTGTAGAGAGCACGGAGAGTACAGTCAACGAAAATATAAGTAGTTGTACAGTCTGTTAGCTTTTAGAATATACCTCGGCTACTATCGGATAGAATCGGATATATTCGTGTAATAGACATATCGGAACGAATATGACACTTAATTTCGAAATCGGAACTAATATCACTAATATGACACTTAATTTCACTTATACAGAGCAGGAAGTAGTATTGCACACGAGTGCTTTCGGCGTACCGAAGCCTACTCTAGAGCCCGAGGTATATTCTAAAAGCTAACAGACTGCAGTCCGACATTCTCACTGACCATGAAGGAAAACGTCGTGAGGAAACCTCAGCGTCTGTGCTATCCAAATACTTCAGCGCTTGAAATCGCCAGTCCGCGGTGGGCACGCGAGGTAATTAAGCCCATACTCTCTGAGCGAAGGGCTTTACCCTACAGTAGGATGTTTAACACGTTGCCTGTGTAACTGGAAATAAGACAATGACCCCTCACGTGCCCACATGGTTTTATTCACAATTTCATAGCTCATACGTGTACGGAAAATGTAATGCTTTTACTCAGACGTGCTAGATTTGTCAAGCCTAATATTTAATTAGAGGGAGTGAACCACATGTTGTGCACTCATGCCTCACCTAAACCTCGAAATGCCCCACATGTGTATCACTCACAGGGACTTGCGTTTGTAGAGTATATTGCCTATTTCATGGTGCAAATTCAGTGTAACAGATATAAAGCGTTCCGTAATATTATTATTAGTGAGCGTTGTTTATACTTGGCTTTATATACCTATGTGTAAGCCTTAGATGCTGTCGACGCACCCAGAGGATATTTATCTTAGCATAAAGAGTTTCTATAGTCCGTGGTAAAGAACAGTCAATTCCTATTTCTACCTACGTATAAATTTTATTGAAAATTTATGATTGATTGTTTCATTTCAATCGTTATTATATTGGTGTTCGTAATCACTGTCAAAAAACGAACGTTTTTTTGAAAGTTTTTTTTTATTTTGTTGTGTATAAAAATGGTTTCAAATACATACGTACTTTATGCCGAGCATAGAGGATGCAAACGTAAAATTATGAGCAAACTGTACCCCATTTAAAGAGCGGCGTAATCGCCGCGCGCTTGCTCTATCATCGATCACATGGATCTATAGATCTCGATCATGCGCGGAGATCACGACTCTTCCGCGTTCTCGATTTGAATTGGAAGAACGATATTGGGTGTGTGATTAATCCAACCTAATTGGTTCGAGATTAGTGGTGTATTGTTGTTTTGTATACGTGGGTACTTAGTTTTGTACGTGTCAAGACTGTTACCTAATATTATGAATGCGATTGAGCTGCGGAAAAAAAATCAGAGTGATATTTTGCATGTATGTATTGCTATTAGAATCACTCGTAGTCCAGGCTGCCTGAGTGATCTTACACAATCATAAAGGTTAAGCAACATAGGGCGCGTTCTGTGCATGGATGGGTGACCGCCTTGACTAACGCTAGTGACATTTTTCCGAGTGGTTTCGTGCTTCCCAAGGCACGCTAAGCAGTTGGTGCCGTCTGCCGTCGATAGATGGCAACTCAACAACTAAGTTGCAAAGCAACTACTTAACTGTATTGCTGTCTCGTCAAATTTCTCAGACAAGAGCGTGACGGAACGTTACTTAAGTATTTACTTAGTGAAATTCTCTATTTAGAAACCGACCCTCAGTCTCTTACACAATCTACGCAACTAACACTGTCTACAATACCCTTATGAAGTTATGAGTCTAGTTTACAAACAGCTTAAAATAAAGCGCTTAAGCACGCTTTTGAGTTGCGCTTTTCTGAGACCCTACGTAATTCCTCTGGGAAGGTTTTGTAAATCATAAATAATAAATGACATCCACACAACCCCATCACTTGAATTGACCACAAACTAGAATACTCTGTGCTATGGTAACCAGACAAGAACGGGATTACACTCACACTGAGACCATTTGTAAAAATTACGGCGCCCCCAGTGGGAATCGGACCCACGACAGTATGTCCGCCTGAGGCGTCCCTTACTGACCTTTCTAATCTCAAATTCGCTCGATATATTCGTCAGTCCTTTTTACATGTCCTCTCCACATGTCCTCTCCACATGTCCAAGCCAAAGCAACTTTCTTCCTTTCTCAACTTTAGTCATCAAATCCTCTTTTAGTCTACTACATACTCTAAACAAACTATTTCGTATTCTGTAATTCAAAGTAGTATCACACATATTTCTCAAGGACTTCAGTTCTTCTGCATTAATCCTACTTTCGTGGTTCTTCTGCCGTACCCAGGTCTCGCTACTAATTCTAGAAGTAATCAATATGTCCATTACTCACTTTCTTCCTTCAATCAAGTTCACTAACCGGAGTTTCGTCATAGATCGTCACGCAAATCGATTACATAATCGATTGTTAATTGTAATTAATTCGATCATTATCATTAGTTCGCGAATCGCAGGCGTGCCGCCTATTGTTCGAGATCGCTTTCTCTTGCTTAGGCTTGATTGGAATTAAGAGATCTGCTGTTAATTGTTTAGGAAATCTTTGAGTATTTACTAATGTACACGATGTAGTATTGTTTGTTATACAATCTGCGAAAAGAGTGACTTTTTATCGTATCATCATTAAACAAACAAACAAACAAACATTTACAAACATTTACATACAGACACATACATTGCTTCTGGCCCCACACTAGGATACCCTGTGTCGTGGGAATTAACAACCCATTATGTCCCTACCGAGGGGCACGGGTCTCTTCCCTGAGGAAGGTATAGACCATACTTTACCACAGGGGCCGTATCTCACACTCCGTAACCTTTATTTTCCTTCTGTTTTTTTGTTTTGTAGGTAGTTATATTGGCCTCTCAACCTAAAGTGCTGACGGTCAATGCTTAGTTAGCAACTATGTATCGCCGCTTCCCAGAAGCCAGGATGTTTTGACTCCCAAAAGATTGTAGCGAGTGACGCTGGGAGGCAGAGCATTCATTAGTCGGCTGGGCTCCGAATCGCACAGTCGTTTTAAGTTAGTGTTAAGAATTAATTATTAAATAATAAATTTTGTGTTTTTAAAAATACTTTTCAACTCTCCCAAAACTTGTCTGGCGCAGCCGGTAGGATCGCGTCAATATAGCAGCGATAGACCCTCGTAGAATTACGGTCATCCAAATCTGAAAGTATCTGCGAGCCGGTCCGCGATACGCTAAACGCGATCCTCGAACCAAAGAAATTCGACAAGAAGAGACATCGGGAAGCAGCCAAGCAGCAGGCACGCAGCAGCAGCCAAGCAGCAGGCACGCAGAAGCAGCCAAGCAGCAGGCACGCAGCAGCAGCCAAGCAGCCGTAAGCAGCCCAAAGAAGCAACTCGAGAATGAGAGCGATTGTGTGGTGAGTAAACCTTTTTGCCATCCTTCCTCTCCCATTCCTCATTGTGTTATCTTGAGATAAGACTTCTCTCAGTTTAACTTTAGTTAAGTAATTTTAAGAAAATAAAAAGTGAAAAGTGAATTTTAAGTAAAAGAAAATAAATAAATAAATAAATGTCATAAAAGTAGAGAAAATAAAGTAAAATTATAATAAGGTTAGTTAAGTATTTTAGGAACCTACTAATGTTCTTAAGACCGTCTTACTGTGTTTCGTCTTTAAACGCCTTTACCTTGTAAAATATATTGAGAGCTTATCTATCTATCTCTCTACTCTACCATGGAGCAACTAACTGCAGTGCCCAGTGAAATGGTAAAGTTAATTCCCGTCTTCAGCGGTGACAAAAGGCATTTAAACTTATTTTTAAGAAAAGCTGAATATATAATAAGTAAATACCGCGGCGAACAAGCCCAAAATACCTACTTGTATCACATCATCACAAGTCGATTGGCAGGCGATGCCGCCGCACTACTCTCAGAGAGAGAGGACATTGTGACCTGGGATGGGCTAAAGCGGCTCATGACCCAACATTTTGGTGACCCGCGCAGTGAAGAGTGCATCGCGCTAGAGCTTGAAGCACTTAGAATTAAATCCACTGAAAGTTATGGTGATTTTTGTAACCGAATACAGTCGGTTAGATCCGTCCTGTTTTCAAAAGTTAATCAGCTAGAAGACCTTAATATCAGGCAAAGTAAAATAGCCATTTATAACAACGTGGCCCAAAATGTCTTTCTACATAACTTAACAGAAAATATGGTCAGGCTAGTAAGACTAAAAGCCCCTGCCACTCTCGAGGAGGCTCTGAGCGTGGTGTTGGAAGAGGTCAACTTCTTGGAGCAGTATAACGCTCGTAATAAATTGCACGGTAGCAGACCGAGCTCAACAAACCAGACAGTTTTCCAACCTAAAACACCGACTCAGTTTGGTTTCAAACTCCCTGGCCCTAACAATTTGACCCCTATGGGATACAAACCCCAATTTGGCATGAACCATCAGCCACAAATTGGCTTCCGCCCAAATCAGTCAGGCCCTCAGCCTCAACCAACAGGGTTCCGCCCCAACCAGTTTGGCTCTCAGCCACAAAATTCCTTTGGTTATAAACCCAATATTCGCCCTCAACAGTTTGGCCAACAGCCACAGCAGTTTGGTTACAAACCACCCCAGTTTGGATACAAACCACCTTTCACAAACACGCAACCCCAGTTTGGGTACAGGCCGCCACAACAGTTAGGCTATAGGCCTCCCCAACAGTTTGGATATCGCCCACAGTTCCAAAATTCTAACCAGCAGTTAGGCGTTAAGCCTACATCACAACGTGTTGATACCGACGTCTCAATGCGTACCGTTCAACCCCGAGTTCAATTAAACGAACTCGAGTTAGCAGAGCAGGAATGTAACACTTATGAGTACCCACAGTGTGGTGAGTCATATTCAGCGAATGAGTATTGTTTTGACGAGTGCCACTTTGATGACGCGTACATCGCGCAGGCCGAAGAAAATGTAGAGGAGGTACAGCAAGGTGAAACCACACAAGTTGAAAATTTTCTAATAAACGCCTCAGTAGACCAAAAGAGGTGATTTCATTGAATTACAGCAGTAAACTTAAGTTGCCGTACGTTTACCTTCCAGAGATAAACTCCAAATTTATGATTGATACAGGGAGCACTAGATCATTTATAAGCCCCCGTAAAGCTAATGAGTACTTCGCACACTGTAAACGGTACGAGCCTTTTGAGGTCGTGAGCACACATGCCTCCAGTAGACATGATGAGGTCATAGATATACCATCTTTACCATCCTTTCAGAGCAATGACCTGCATACCTTTTACGTGTATGATGTAGATGTACGATATGACGGATTGATTGGACTGGACCTTCTGAATACTTTAGGCGCAACAATAAACATCAAAGACCGAGTACTTTCGACTTACAATGTAACTTTGCCCATTAATTGTGACACTTCGGACTATGAGTTAATTCTGGCCCCTCGTAGCGAACAAAGAGTCAGATTACCCACTGACCTATACTCAGGAAATGCCATACTAAATTATAAACAGTTTTGTAAAGGAGTAAGAATGCCCAGTGCGTTAATAACATGCGAAAATGGTTACGCCTACACCGTCATACAGAATACTACTGACCAGGAAATGACACTTACTGTCACTTCACCTTTCAAAGTTACCCAGTTTGTTAACACCGAGATAAAAGTAAACAGCATAAGCGATGTGGAAATGAAAGATCTGGAGATGGACGACATGCTCACAGAAAACTTGCAGAAGTTGCGTCTAGATCACATGAATGCAGAAGAGCATGCAAGTATCTTAAAGCTCTGTACAGAATACAAAGACATATTTTACTGTGACAAGATTCCTTTAACCTTTACAAGTCAGGTAAAGCATTGCATAAGAACAAAAAACGAAGACCCTATTTACGTAAAACCCTATCGACAAGCACCTGTCCAGGCGGCAGAGATAAAAAATCAAGTCGATAAGCTTTTAAAGGACAACGTCATCCAGGAGTCCCACACACCCTGGAGTGCACCGGTTCATCTGGTCCCCAAAAAAATGGACGCCTCGGGTGAAATAAAATACAGAATGGTAATCGACTACCGTCGTCTCAACGAGATCACAGTAGACGACAAGTACCCTTTGCCCAATATAGCAGACCTATTTGATAAATTAGGCAAAAGCTGCTACTACTCGACATTAGACCTAGCGAGTGGATACCATCAAATAGAGGTTGCCGAATCCGATAGACCAAAAACAGCCTTCAGCACTCAGAACGGTCATTATGAATTTTGCCGAATGCCTTTTGGCCTTAAAACAGCCCCCGCGACTTTCCAGCGCACCATGGACAACGTCCTTCGTGGCCTCCAAGGTATACACTGCATGGTATACTTGGATGATATCATCATTTATTCGACAAGTCTGCAGGAACATCTACAGAAGTTGCGCAATGTGTTTGACAGGTTGCGAGCTACAAACCTCAAGGTGCAGCTCGACAAGTCTGAGTTTTTCAGGAAAGAAGTTTTGTACCTTGGCCATAAGATTACCAAAGATGGCCTCCAACCTAATGACGATAAGATCAAAGCAGTGATAAACTTCCCTATACCCAGGACAACTACCGAAATAAAGAGTTTCCTTGGCCTGATAGGCTATTATAGACGCTTTATCAAGGACTTTGCGAAAGTCACACGACCTTTAACCGCGTGCTTAAAGAAACGTAATAAAATCGTCCTTGATCAGTCGTATATAAATGCTTTTAACACATGTAAAGAGCTTTTGACAAACGCGCCTTTACTTCAATACCCCGATCCGGATAAGCCGTATATACTAACCACTGACGCTTCAGCGGTAGCCTTAGGTGCGGTGTTGTCACAAGGCACAGTAGGCAGCGATAAGCCTATTGCATACGCCAGTAGAACACTGAGTGATACAGAGGCCCGCTACAGTACAATAGAGCGCGAGCTTTTAGCCATTGTCTGGGCTACAAAGCACTTCCGACCTTATTTATATGGGCGCAAGTTCATTATTTACACCGACCATCGCCCTCTCGCGTGGTTACATTCCCTTAAGGATCCAAACAGCAAGCTTACCCGTTGGCGGTTACGTCTTCAGGATTTTGACTTCGAAATTGTCTATAAGAAGGGCAAGCAAAACACCAACGCAGACGCACTGTCTCGCATCAAACTCAACGCAATGGACGACGAAAACGTCTCTATGAAAGTTAACATAGATAAGAAAGATAAGATGCTGAAGTCTTACATAGGAAAAGTCACTAAACAGATTGAAAAGTTAGCAGAAGGCAGAAACAAAAGACAGTCCTCTTCAACTATCACAATATCTGATGATGAGGGAACAGCATCAGTAAGTCCACCAATATCAATACCTGACTCGCTATCCGAAAAGAATGACAGCGAGGAACATTACCCAGTACCATCACTCTCTTCAAGCGGTAACACCATACATTCAGTTAGAGACCTCGAATCCTTAGGTATTCCCATATTAAATGACGCCATTGACACAAAACCTAATCAAATCTTAGCCCATGTTTGGTATAAAAATGAATTACAGGTACAAGACCTCTCTCGACAGAAACAAAAGGTCTTACAAATTTTTGTACCCCTAAATAATGATGAACTCATAAAACAATTTTTGAAAGAATACATAAAAAACAAAACTAAGTATTTTATTTGGTTTGAATGTAACGAACTCAGAAAACAATTTTCAAGAATTATCATACAACTATTTAAAAAGGATTCAGTGATTTTTTATGAATGTACAGAAAGAGTAGTATTTGTGGAAGACGAAAAAGAGCAAAAGGCGGTTATATTAAAACATCATGTAGGAAAAACGTGCCACAGAGGTGTGAAGGAAACCATGGTGAGAATCCGCCGTAACTATTTTTGGCACGATATGCAGGATACTATTTCAGCAGTACTAAATGGATGTGACGCATGTAAAATAATGAAGTATGACAGGCACCCCATCAAGCCGGAGTTACAGTTAACTCAAACACAAAACGCCCCTTTCCAAGAAGTCTTTATCGACCTCTTCTCCATAGAAGGTAAACATTATCTTACCCTTGTAGACGCTTTTAGTAAGCTTGGGCAAGCCTTTGAGTTAGCAAACCGATCAACCCCCGAGGTCACCCGTGCCCTTATAAAATACTTTTCATTCTATGGCACCCCTAAGAAAATAAGCAGTGACCCAGGCGCGGAGTTCAACAATGAACTCATGAAGGAGCTAATGACTCTGTATAAAATCCAGCTTCACATAGGTACACCCAATAACCCCAATTCCATGGGAATTGTAGAAAGATTTCACTCTACAATCATTGAAATCTATCGTTTAGCCAAATATGAGCAAAAATGCACCGACGCAGCGTCTATTATGACCTACTCCATCATGGCCTATAACCATACTATCCATAGCGCGACTAATCTTACTCCATTTGAAGTAGTATTTGGTCATACAGACTCAGGAAAGATCTTTGATGTAGAGTTTGAAAGACAATACACCCAGCAACTCCTAAGAGACCATGCCAAACGAACTCGATGCTTGTATAGCCATTTGGCACAGAAGCTCTTAGAGCAAAAGGCGAAAGTAAGAGAAAAGAAAGGAGGTGAAGTTGAGAAGAACTTCCCTGAAGGAACTTCAATCTTCGCCAAGGTTGTAAACACCCGTAAAAGCAAAGACAAGCCCCGCTATCAGAAGGCCGTAGTAACAGGCCAGGTAGAAAAAAATGTTGTCCCTGTGAAAATTGGACAGAGACCTTCTAAAGTCCCTGTTAAAAATGTTAAACGCCCTCCACAGGTGGTGTTGGCTCACGCTGACCGTGACCAGCCTCAGCCTGGCCCTTCATCTGCAAAAGACTGACCAGAACCCTGGCATTCTGCCTGTGAGAGAAGGCCAAGCTTGTGTTCAACAAGACAAGTGGACGATAATTAAGATTTTAGATTTAAGCGGATTAGAGATAGATTTAGATTTTAACATCTTAAAGTATAAGGAATATGATAAGCTAATTAACGTCAATAAGCCTTATGCTTACGAATTTGTAGGATTAAAAGCACAAGTAGAGTATTTAAGCAACATAACCTCTTTCAAATACCAACAGCTCATGCCCACAAAACGTTTTAAGCGAGGAATTTTAGACCCTCTAGGCTCCATAGTAAAGCTCATTACAGGCAATTTGGACCACAGCGACGCCGTCAGATATGACACCCTAATCTCTAACATGAAGTCTCAACAGACTACCATGGCAAACAAGCTAACCCTGATTACTAAGGTCTTGGATAGTTTCATAAACAGCACAAATGCCCTTAATACTAACACAAAACTATTAGATGAGAGACTAAAAAGAGTCGAAAACATGATTAAAGACATAGCCACTAAAGAAAGTAACGCTATATACTCTACATATGTTTTAGGATTATATAACTTGTTTATAAGTAACTTTCGCACGATTTATGTTAAGTTAAGTGAAATCGAAACTGCATTAGCCTTTAGCAAAGTATCTGTTTTACATCAATCCATTGTGAATTCCACGGAATTACTCTACCACCTTGAATTAATATCTGAAACGGAAAATTTAATGTATAAAGTAAATTTAATGAATCTCATAAAACTGGAAAACACTATTACTGTAAAATCTTATATGAAAGGCAAGGAAATTACCTTTATATTAGAAGTGCCTTTAATTGACAATAGTACTTATAATTATTTTAAGCTCTACCCCTTGCCCATTTTTCATGAACCTGAAAACCAAACCCTTATAATTATCCCCAAATACCCTTACCTATTGGCAAAAGGTTCAACTTACTTACCAATCGCGAAGCAATGCAGGCGCATAGCTGAAGAACAGTTCCTGTGCACCAATGAAGACCGAGTCGTCTACCCCAAGGAGACCTGTATAGAACAACTCATGAAGTTTGACACTAGCCTAAACCACTGTCTCCAAGTTCCAGTACACATTGAAGCCACCAAGGTGCAGCAGATCGGACCTAACAGCTGGATCCTGTATGCAAGAAAGAAAGCGATTCTTACAAAGAAATGTAACTCAGATATTACGCGAGAACCTATAACTGGTACATACATACTATCTATAGATGAACCCTGTGACGTGCACATAGATGAAATCCAACTGCATCGTGCGCGATCCTTTTTAAGCAGCATGAGTTACGCGAGAGTCCCGACCATCGTGTTACCAGACCTGAAACGCCAAGGCACCCTCAACATACCTGCAGTTAACATGGAAGATGTCAATCTGGATGAACTGAACTATTTGTCCCGTGTGATGAAACAGAACGACGCCTTTAGCAGCAGTGAAAATCACAGTGTAGTGTATGTGGATAGAGTAAGCCTTGCTACCATTGTTCTATATGTACTTCTGTTTTTGATTATTTTGTGTTTAATTGTAATATACCTTAAGAAGGACTGGTTTCATAAATGTTGGCCGAATCACGCTGATCATCATCAGAACTGTTCATCAGGTGATTCTGCTCTTAAGGAGGGAGGAGTTATATTGGCCTCTCAACCTAAAGTGCTGACGGTCAATGCTTAGTTAGCAACTATGTATCGCCGCTTCCCAGAAGCCAGGATGTTTTGACTCCCAAAAGATTGTAGCGAGTGACGCTGGGAGGCAGAGCATTCATTAGTCGGCTGGGCTCCGAATCGCACAGTCGTTTTAAGTTAGTGTTAAGAATTAATTATTAAATAATAAATTTTGTGTTTTTAAAAATACTTTTCAACTCTCCCAAAACTTGTCTAGGTACTATTTTATTGTTTTATTTTTGGTTTTGTTTTGTTATTGTGGCGCGTGTACTGTTTTTATATTAAATTCTTCTTCTTCTTCTATATCGTTTTATCATACGATAGATTTATCGGATACAAAATGTACCGTTGACAACATGACAAGTTGATATTTGATATGGTTCACGTTGACGACCTCTGTGGAGCAGTGGTTGCCGCATCTTCTTATCATGCGAGACGTCCCTGGTTCGAGCCTCCGCTTGGAAAAAAAACTTCAAGTCTTGGATGTTCACATGTTTGTGATGTCACTATTTCTGTTTCCCACGACACAGGGAATGCTACTGTGCGGCCAGAAGCAATGTATGTGCCTGCATGTAAATGTTTATGTTTATGTTTATCATTGTTAATCACGTTATACGTACGTATATAATTGCGTCTTGAAACCGAGTAATTACCTATGGATGTATACTAATTCAAAACGGTTTATTAGCGCATATTACTGATTGTAATAGCTATAGTTGGTGCTACAGAGGTTGTGTTAGATGTCATAACACTAGCACAAAGCAGATCGCCGATCTCAACCAGCTATTTACAAATACAAGCACAATTGCTCTTGCAAAACTATGGACTATTGTTGATTTTCGTGGTGTGATAATGGTAATAGATATTCTATTTTGAAATAGCCGTTTATTTTGTAAAATGTCAATGAGACTTGTTAAGATAGCTTCTTCTGCATCATTAATTTAGTTTCCAAATCATTTTCAAGCTGGGAAATTTTACAGGCTGAACAAATCTCTTTCGCTTCATCGACATTAATTAGCCCTTGGAAGCAGGCTGAAGGTGTAAGAGACGCACGCGCATTCCGTTTCGGCGTCAGCCAGATGGATAGATGTTCAAACATATCATGTCAGCTAAACCTAGGCGCACAATAGCGACACGCGACAGGCGACAGCTCAGTGACTAGACGCGACGACAGGCTACGGCTGTCAATTTTCATATACTTTTTCGAATCTCCGCACACTAGGCGTCAGAGTCGACGACATGACGCCAGAAGCAAATAACAACGTCGCGTCTGACGCGGCGACTTGACGCGGCGACAATTCGCCCTGTTTGCGATGGCTCTAATAGTATTTACTTAAGCACTTAATTGTTTTGGTCGCCAACTAGACCAATAAAAACCAACAAATATATTTGATCTAAAAAAAAACAAAAGACAATCGCGAACACTAGACAAAACCGGCCAAAAATAATTACAAAAAAGCTGATTACTAATACACCGTTTTCAGACGCCAGTTCATTTGCAAAAGCGCCTATAATCGGCAAATACATTACCGCGAAACGGAGCCATAACGGTTCATTACTGTTCAAGTTACATCATCCGTAGCGGGACACATAAATGGCTGAGAATTGTCGCAAGTCAACTCATCACAGCACAGACGGACGGTTAGACCATATTATTAAAAGAGACAGAAGCCTTTAACCCTTTGGCTTAACTCTGCAAATGATAAGTTGCCTTGACACAAGGGACTTTAGAAGGACGGCTAATGACTATAAGGTTTAATTTCGCTTCCGAGTACCCGCTACCAAATTTCGTAGCCGCCGAGCCAGCCGGGTCTTAACCCGGTCATAAGGTTCGCGCACATTATGTCGGGTGCCGCAGCGCAGCGTCAAATGCTTACTTAGCACATTACCTCCGTGGCGCACGACGCCGAAGCCGAGAGGACCTCTGTGGGGCGCAGCGGTTTGGGCATTTGTCTAATGAGAGGTCCCGGGTTCGAACCCCGGCTGAGGACACAAAAAATCTCCAGGTCTTGAATGTTTACAAGTTTATTACGTCGCGGTTTATGGACATCATAAACTTGTAAACTGCATCTATCGACGACAGCCGACACCAACTGCTTAGCGTGGCTTGCGAAGCACGGAACCGTTCGGAAAAATGCCACAAGCGTTAGTCGTAGACGGTCAGCCATTCATGCACTGAAACGCGTCCGATGTTGTTTAATCTTCGTGATCGTTTAAGATCACTCAGGCAGCCGGGGCTAGGAGCGATTGTTGAAAATTTAGTTATTTATAAAATGTGCAGTCACATCAGCTTACTGTCACCTTCTGTGTTTGAATTGTTTTGGTTCTAATGGTGCTTTAAAAACATGATACATTTACTGTTTTAGTTCTAATGACGCTTAAAAAACTTGATACACGCAGGCGAATTTGATACGGTAACGGACACAAAAAGCAGAGACACGAAATGTGTGCAGCAAGTTGTACGCACATTGATGTCTAATCAAACTCATTCATTGTATTCTCTAAAAAATACTAAAAAGTGTAGGCATTTCAGTCCACCTATGTTTATGTATGTATGAATTGACCTAATAAATATATACAGAGATAAACTCAAGCCTGTATCTTAGAGGAGTAGGCAGAAATCAAGGACTGCCACTTGCCACGATCGTGACAGATCACTTTCGTTTCATCGACATTAATTTTGTTGTTGCATGGATTCGCGGCGGTTTCAGGTACATTATAAATACCCGTTTGTTATATTATAACCATCCGCCCGTATTCATCCATTGCTGCACCCTCCAGGTACTCTATTTTCGCTTTTTGGACGTCGTTGCCAGCCATTAAGTTTTGTTTTGTGTTTAAACGAACGTTGCGTATGTTTTAGGGACAGTCAAGCTCAGAATTTTTTATTTTTTTTTACTGTCACATGTTACACTTCTTCACTTCAAGTCAGAGACTATACGGCGGCTTGAAAACTTCTGACACTAAGACCAGCCACTAGTCTTACAAGCCTCCACCAATCCGGACTTGGCTCCCGTGGTGGAGTATGGTCTATACCTTCCTCAGGGAAGAGACCCGTGCCCCTCGGTGGGGACGATGAAAGGCGATGGACGTCTGTCTAGCGACCTAGTGGTCGGTCCCACGCTACCGTTCCCAATTCTTGATTCCCACTCGAGAAGCTTCATACCGCACCGGTTCTTCGGTAACCTGTATTAGTCATTTGCGACAGCCATACAATAAATCAGCTATTAATACAACCGATGACCTAGTCTCCATCGACGATTATATAATGAGCCTTTTCTGCGATTGTACTCGCTTAAATGGAACCAATAGGTTTCACAACGTTTTGTTTTACCGAGATTTCAGAAACCCAGGAAGTTAGCGGGTGGCGTAGCATCACAGAAGTGAATCAGTAAGCGTTTCTTGCACTCTCGAATTATTCAAATCTGCTTGCGAGCTAGACTGCCAAATACTCCATGTATTAGATATGATATTAAATATCAAATATTTTTATTCATAATACAAACAAAATGTTTACTTATATAGATATGTTATTGACATGTTATTTTTCAAATAAATAGGTATTATACAAAAATTGTAAATTCGGAAAACTATAGGTCTATTTCTTTATAAGACTATTGTTCATGTTTTTCTAAGACTGTTTGTTTTCGTATAAATAAATAAATAGATAGTTATAGATAGGACTGCAAAACCATCGTAGACACTTTTCTGATTCGGGCACTATACCGTATAATATGTGCAAAACAATGCAATAAAAAAGCCTTTTCTGTGATGGAAAACAGTGCATCCATTATTTGTACGCAGTATCGCCTATGTAATTTCCACGCAACACAATCACTTGGTCCCAAACTAGGATACCCTGCGGTCTGGTAACCAGGCAAGGACGTTATAAACATGGAAAGATACACTCAGACTGAGGCAATTTGTACTATTGTATATGTATGTATATTTACGTGTGTGTGTATATGTATACAAGGTGTCCCAAAACTCAACGTCAAGCCGGAACCGGGTGAAAAGGCAAGTCATATTGGTTATCAGGAAATAAAAAAAAAATTGCATTAAAAAAAAATTATTGCCACAAATCTTTACTTGTACCAATTTTTTTTTGTTTTGCAACTCTGAATAATGCTTCTTTAAACTGTTAATGATCAAAACCAGCTGCTCCAGCTTGGAAGAAAAGGAGACTTTAGGAGAAAAATAACTTTAAAAATTGCCCATTTTTAATTTTAATTTTAGTTTTCATTATGTTTGTGAAATTTCTTGAATTAATAATAACTAAAAAAAAATATTGTAGTGAAAATAAAAAATAGTTTTTTTTAATATATTTCTGATAACCAGTATGACTTGCCTTTTTACCCGGTTCCGGCTTGACGTTGAGTTTAGGGACAACCTGTATAGTGTAATAATATCTTTGAGCAAAAAAATTATAAGATCATTAAAGGATTTGCTTAATATTTATCTACAACAAAAATTTAAACTTCCAAACAAATTCATTTTATATTTTCATGCACACACATACACAAACACACGATTGAAGTATCTGGCGGTAAACAATGCACATCGAGCTGAAGAGGGAGATCATCGGCTATTTTCGGCTTCGTAGAGCGTCTCTGTCACTCAGTACAGTCGACAGCATATCATGGTATACACCCATGCACTCTACTCCGTTGCATTGCGGGAGCCTTTGCAAATAAAATGTGAAGATTGACGTGCAGTGCTGTCGACTGTACATTATGCTCAGACATTAATACGAGTATGTATGTAAACTTCCTATAGATATAGGTAGTTAGATAACTACGTTACAATTAACATCGGAATAAATTAGAAACGTGACGACTAGGTCTTACCAAAACGTGCAAAAGAGGCTCCGCTTGAACCCATTCGCCGCGGTCCTCAGAAATCAGCATGTCTACTCAAGCGCGGCCGTTGCAAGATGGGTTAATTGAATATTGCACTTGTATTGTTGTTCGGAGGTAGTAAAAAGTGTTTAGTCAACTTCGACGACCATAGTGGTTGCTCCGTGGTAATTGGCGCACGAGATTTTTGCTGCAAAAAGGGATGAGGTAACCGTAAAATCAGATGTTTTCTGTCGTTTGAGTTTCGGAAGTATTCATGACAAGCAGCAATTTTCGCTGCTTCTCACTGCTGAATTGACGAATAATGACGGGACCGTTCTGACAATATTACTAATATTGCATAATATTTTATGCAATAATATTAGATTTTTTTATTTAGGTAGTATTTAGTTTAATATTTAGTTTAGAACAGTCGTTTTGATACCGACCCATCATTATTATTTTATATTTAGTTTAAAAATTAATTATCTACTTGTAAATTCATTATATTAATATTTGTTCTTAATATCCTGATATCCTACTGGGGGGCCAGAAGCAATGTATGCGCTTGTATGTAATTTTTTTTTATTTTTTTTTTATTAAAAACTGACCAACGGTTGACTCCGATCTCACCTGATGGTAAGTGAAGATGGAGCCGACGATGTTCCTCGTTGGTTCAGTAAGAGCCTATTCACTCTTGCCTTAAAGGCACCCAAATTATAGCTTTCCGGAAATACAGAGGAAGGGAGCGAATGTCATGTTATGTTTTGTTATATTGTCATCATCATCATCATCAGGCTATATTAGTCCACTGCTGGACATAGCCCTCCCCTAATGAGCGCCATAGCGCCCAGTCTTCGGCTTGCCGCATCCAGCATCTGCCTGCAATTTTTCGCAGTTCGTCAACACTACGTTTGCCAAGTCGCGGTTATATTGTAAGAACTAATTATTATTAGTTAATTCATAAGGAGAATAATAATAATTTTTGGCGTCTTGCGTTGCATATATTATGTTACTTGTCTGTTTATTTCGTGTCGGTGATGTGTCTTGTTGGTATAATCAATGTTTTTTTTCTTTTTCTTCTATTGAGACGAAACTCATCTACCTACATAAGTAAGTATCACTAACCAATTACCGACAGCCCGGTCACTAAGAGGTTCACAATTGCTCAATTGCTTTATCTCCATCTGATTTAGCCACGAAACAAGTTGAAAGCGTGCAGAGTTTTTCACCGATCACTGTTCGTTGTTGACAAAACTTTGACAACATTGGTAACACCTAGTTGGCTTCACGGATAATTGAAAAGTTGTCGAAACACGCCATTGAGAAGATGTTTCCTTATTCTTTTATCACATGTCATTATTGGGGTAATTAGTGTGTTAGTGTTTTTTAAAGACCCAGCGTGGGCAGGCCCCCACCAGATGGTCCGACGACCAATTACGTAAGACTCCACTATATGGAGTTGTCTGATTTAGTCCTTATGTTCCCGGTATGTCACACCACCTTATGTCACACTGTTACATTCTAGGATTTTTCTTCCCAGTAGGTATCTCATACTCCTACTCCGAACTGTCACATACATTCTTATTTTGTCTCTTTCGAGTTGTCTAAATGCTTAACCCGATAGAGTGGGAAGTTACGTAATATCAGGGCTGGTTACGGTGGCGGTTAGTTGATGGGTGCGGGTGGCACTATACCGGGAAGCTTAGAAAACCATGAGAGAGGCCTATGTCCTACAGTGGGTGACAAATGGCTGACGATGATAATGATTATTAACTTTATTCCGTATACGGTATAGTATAGAGTCGGTTGACGTCTCTCTCAGAGACGATTAAGCTCTGCATATAAGAGCGAAACCAGGACCTAGATTCTGCTAATGCATTGTAGTATAATGACAACTGCATGATCATGGCGGTTTAGTTTCATTGCAAGTCTACGCGTGCACGCGTATTCGTAATTCTAGACGTCAATGGAATTAAAATAATGTAACGTGACGCGACCATGTAACTGTAATTGAACTATAATGCACTAACAGAATCGGTGCCCAGGTCGGACTCATCCGACAAAAAGTCCAGTAAGTGTATCCTTAATAAAGTTAATAATTTCTAGTGCTTACGAATGTTTTTGTTGAAAAAGATGATAATAATGATGACATGCATTGTTACATTATACAGCGCTTGAAATTGCCTGTTCTAGATTTTAGTCGAGCATTAACTAGGCTTTGGCTTACTTTTAATATTCGTTCTTAAAGAAGTAGTAATGTGCGTGACGTTTTCCATTAGGTAACTTAAATATCACTCTACTATTCTCTGACTGACAGCTAATAGTGTGTTTTTGTTTTGTTACAGGTACAACATTATATGAGAGACACAATAAGTGCAAGGATGGCACGTAAGTTAGACAAGTAGGTAACGTTACAAAACATCAAGATATTGTTGAATGTTGTGAAGTCTTGTTGAATGTTGAAATATTGGAGAGGTATGTTCGGGTCTGCCCCCTAATTTGAAATTATTATTTAGAGCCTACACATAAACTCCATTAGAAAAAAAACTCAAATAAATCACGACTGCTTACATACAATTATTACAATTTCAAATGCAAATATTATGTTTATTCACACTGAATATAAAATACTTTAAATGAACGTCAAAGTTGTTAGTTCCACAGTTGAAAGATTATAAAATTCAAAATTCTAATTCAATTTTTTTTTAATTCAACGTAAAAAAAAATTCAAAAAAAAATTTCAAAAATTTATTTCAACGTAAAGAATTTACATTCTGCTTGTTGAATGTCGATGTACATACAGTTATGTATAATGTTAGCCGCTGCCTTAGAGCCGTCTGTAGTGGAGAAAAAGGCAGCGAAAAAAAACTCCACTCTGACCATCTTTTCTCAAATCAACTTAAAGCTAATACAAATTAGGTATGAGTGTTCGTATACCAAGAATCTCAAGATCAATGAGTGCAATCAATACTTGCAAAGTCAAACATCATTTAATATTCTTAAAAGGTAATAAAACACCAATGCTGCGGCCAGACACACGGACGGCACCCGTTCACGAGCGTAACGCAGAGGTCAGCCATCGCCAGTCTCAACCATATTAGAGGGAGATAGGCGACCCGGCCACCGCGCCACCATTCGCATGGCCTTTGGCAAACTTGTGTGATAAAGTTCTTGTCAGTTATCTATAATAATAGCATAGTTTTGATATGCAATCACAGCGTCTCTACATATGTATGACTTTTATTATAATTATGGTCAAGGAGCTAACAAAGAAACTCCACACTTATTCTTTTCAAAACAGTTTTAGCTTACTTAACAAACTTTCAAACTTAAAAATTATTAAGCTTAAATCGTGGCAATGACAACTTATAATATTAACATTATAATAAGGTTATCAAATATGCCCACATTCTAACATGTTTATCAATTGTAAAATCATTAAAGACGCCCTCTATGGCGCAGCGGTTAGCGCATCTGCCTACCATGCGAGAGATCCCGGATTCGAATCCCGGCTGGTGCAAAGAAACCCAGGTCTTGGAAGTTTACATGTTTGTGGTGTCTCTGTTTCTGGTTCCCATGACACAGGGTATCTTAGTGTGGGGCCAGAAGCAATGTACATACATATATGCTTGTATATAAATGTTTGTTTGTAACTCTGGTCCTGCGTAATGTATGCACGTGTTCCTACATTCACGCGTAAAACATAACCCCGTTGCCTTTACTTTCGCGCATGGCACGCTAGGGATGTTACGCATTCGCACTAATTAACCTAACAACGTAACACAAATAAGTAGGAAACGGATCCGAATCACTTCCAACTGCCTCTTTGAATTAGGAAGGAAGAACCACGTATAATAAAACAACAGATTAGCGGGCATCGAAGCGAATGAGTAAGGTAGAGCTGTGGAAATAGTTTTGTCTCCTTCATGCTCGTAAGCGTTGTCCATGGGTGAGAAAGACTAATCAGATGTGAAGGAATATGTCCCATTGAATTAAATACTGAATCATCATCATCATCAACCCATTATGTCCCCACCGAGGGGCAAGGGTCTCTCCCCTGAGGAAGGTAAATACTGAATACTGTAAGTAAAAACTATCATCATCATCAGCATCAACCCATTATGTCCATTAAGTAAAAACTATCCGACTAATGAATCGATGAAGTCGATGAAGCGAAAGTGATCTATCAGTATCTCGGCAAGTGGCAGTCCCTGGCATACCTCAGATACTAAGGTTTTCTCACGATGCTTTCCTTGGCGGGTTTAAATGGTATTGCTGCTACAAATTCATAAACGCACGTACCACAGAAAAACATTCGGGATTCGACTTCCCGAATGCGAGGTCAGTTTTGTACCAATGCACTACCCTTCTGTACCTACTATACTCCATTCCACAAAACGTGCTCCTAAAGTCAAATCCCAAAATCGCATGTGCGTCAATTGGTTAACACGGATGACTTTCAATAGCCACAGTCACTGCCTTCGCTTATTTGACCAATGAGATTCAAGTATTTGGTTCCGTAAGATTGCGACTCATAGAACGGAGTACTATGTCATTAAATTATGGTATTAGTCACCAAGTATATTACTGTTCGTTACGTTCACGAAACCGCCGTGTGCAAACAGAGACTAATTTTGATGAGGCGAAAGTAGTTTGTTAGCTTAAGTGGGAACCCTTAGTCTCTGCCTACCCCGTTGGATAAGACGTGAGTTTATGTAATGCACTTATCACTTAGGTACTTTGCTCTCTTGACATTTAGAAGCCCATTAATTACAATCATCGCAAGCCCTTGTCAGACCTTTTATAAAGCGATAATTATTTTAATCCCAAATATACAAAGAGAACTAATCACTATAGAACGTTCACTGCAACAAGCTCTCTATCGTGTCGTGATTGTATTTTTTAGGCGGTCTTAATTTAGACCAATAAATCGCACAGTAAAATTAGTGTAAGGCCTATAATAACGTAAATCGTAAATAAACTCTACTGGGTTAGGGAGTCACTCGTCATTTTCCCTAATTCGTCAATTTCACTAATTGGTAACTTTCCCGATTCGTCAATGACCGCCAACTGTATACAATTACTTAGAAATAAGAAACTTTATAATAATTAATTCTCTAGGCTGTGCAATAAAGCTGTCTATACACAATGTCTATGTACCTACTATATTAAATTATCGGTGACAGAAAGTTGTCTCCATATGACGAAATAGATCGAAAGCTGAACTTAATGCAGCATACTTACGTCTCTATTAATTCTTGTTCTCTCAGAGAGAAACAGAGAGAGAGAGAGAGTGTGTAAGCTTAGGTCCAGTTTCTGAATTGAGAATTCCACTAACTAAATACTTAATGTATAAGTAGTATTGTTACTATAACTTCGCAAATGAACTCACGAAACTAAAGACATTGGTACATGCCAGGATATGAAACCATGGCCTTCCAAATAAGAAGCCGGCGTTTTACAGTTCCAACGCAATATTTAATGCTACGAGTATTAACTTTTTTCGGATAAAATATAACATAACAACACCATGAGATTTACATACAGGCACATACATTGCTTCTGGCCCCACACTAGGATACCCTGTGTCGTGGGAACCAGAAACAGCGACGTCACAAATGATGGACAACATCATCATCATCATTCCGGATACAATTACTTGATTTTTCGTCGGAAATGTGTAGTGCTTAAGAAAGTTGTAGATGAAAAATATATATCGCTCTCAAAAATTTTACTATGTAAGTCATTAGTACCGGAATGCTCCGACCGTACTATAGTCAACGTGTCGCCGGTTACAAAACATAATGCACATTTCTCACAGTGTAATCAGGCGGGCAGGCACTTCGCGCGATCGGGTCGTTAATCATCTTTATAGTGCTGTCACGAAAATGTGCCGATATGTAGGTAACAGTTTCGTGCGGGGAGCACGACTCTGTGCCCATTTGTACCGATATAGTTAATGGGACGTTTAGGTGTCTGAGTGTCAGGCGATTGTCTTAATGGGAGCTGCATGTAGTAGCATAAGCTGCCTTCAAGTCACACCAGCTTCTAGTATCTTTGGCGTCGAATCATTCGAAGTCACCATACATACATGCTATGTTATGCTATGTATTTGCTCTAACAACAGAGACCGACCAGCCCTATATTTCGCCGCTTCTGACTTAGGAACTAGTAGGTAATCGTATCAAATCGCACCCCTAGATGAAAACCCCACTATTTTTTCGACTTTCTGACCTTATACCGGACCGGACAATATAACTCTCAAAACGTCTCCTTCAAGTTGAAAGTATCGTTATGGGAGTTATATTATCCGGTCCGGTATAAGGTCAGAAAGTCGAAAAAATAGCTAAATTGTCACATATTATTTCGACTTAGTGGGGTTTTCATCTAGGGGTGCGAAATATGGGTATCTTGGGTGGTTATCCATAAAGTTCCAGCTCTTTTTGCCTCTTACTAGACATGATCATGGCATCTTGCCTGTCATCATTTATTTTACACATCACACATAAGCTCCTGTATCCCAGACGAGTAGGCAGAAACCAGGGACTCACCTGCCACAATCTTGACAAATCACTTTCGCTTCAACGACATTTATTAGTCTTCGGCTTCGAGTACTTTTTATCTTGCCCTTGGCTAATACATCCCCTATTTGGTCGAAGTGTGTCCGCCTGTGGCGTCCCTTACCAGCCCTTCCGTATTCCGTATTTGCTTCGTCAGCTTTCCTCTCCACATGTCCAAACCAACACAATATTTGGGTACATAACCTTAAAAAAGGCAAGCATTGATGTTATTCCTCATGAAGATAAAATAAAAAGTATCATCATCAACCCATGATGTCCCCACCGAGGGGCACGGGTCTCTTCCCTGAGGAAGGTATAGGCCATACTCCACCACGGGGGCCAAGTCCGGATTGGTGGAGGCTTGTAAGACTAGTGGCTGGTCTCACTGTCAGAAGTTTTCAAGCCGCCCTAAGGCCTCTGACTTGGCTTAACGACTGCCATCTATCGACGGCAGCCGGCACCAACTGCTTAACGTGCCTTGCGAAGCACAGAACCGCTCGGAAAAATGCCACTAGCCTTAGTCATAGACCTATCCATGGACTGAACGCGCCGTATGTTGCTTGACCTTAGTGATCGTTTAAGATCACTCAGGCAGCCCAAGCTACGAGCGAAAATAAAAAGTTTAAATTATTTAAATAATAGAGGTTTTTTACACGAGATCAAATTTGGACAAGTGATTGGCAGCGTAGCGAACCGCACATTAAACTTGGAAATTACTTCTGAGGCAAAAAACCGTTCATGTAATGTACCTACTATTGACCAGATTGGATAAAAGCATGTAAGAAAATATCTTTCACAAGAAATTCAAGTTTAGAAGAAAGTTTGATAAAATAGTTATGTAAATGTTATATTAATTAGGATAAACTGACTTTAATTTCTGTATGTCTAATGTATAATGTTGCATGTAAAGACTGACCGAATGTGCGTTCCTTAATAATTATGTTTTACAACCTGTACTTATATTATGTATGTACTACCACATGCTAGCAAGCAAATAAATGAATTGAATTGAATTGAATAGTGATTGCGGATTCCAAAACTTATCTGTAACTGGTTGCTGGAAAATCGATATTTTGCTTGTGTTAAAAAAATGTGGCGAAACCGATGTGCGTACATGCAACGACTAGTGAATGTCGATGAAGCGAAAGTGGTTTGTCAGGATCGTGGCAGGTGGCAGTCCCTGGTCTCTGCCTACCCTTCTGGAATACAGGCACGAGTTTATGTATGTATGTAAAAAAATGTTACCACCCTTCGCTTTGCTCGGTGTCTGAAATACATCGCGTGCTGAAATTTCCAATCCGTTTTTTCAGAAGCTTGAACATTTCCACAGAAGCTTGAAACACAACTAATTGCATACTGAAAAATAATGCAACAATATCTAGATTTAAACCTTAATATATCGGTATTTTGGGATGCGTCAAGTAGTAAATTAATTAGTAGGGTATCCTAGTGGGGGGGGGGGGGGTGGGGGGGGCAAGAAGCAATGTATGTGCCTGTGTGCAAATGTTTATGTTTTTTTTTTGTTTAATTTATTTATGATTTGATATTTATTTTATTTATTTGGTATTTATGAACATCTCCTCGACAACTTTATAGAGTATTTTATACTCAACCTTTTCTGATTACTGATTGAATTTAATCAGCCATCACTTATTACCATATTTACACATCATATTGATGACATATAAAGCCCACCATTCACTACACGCACCGCGAGCCGAGCCCCGAGCCGTACCCATTCGTGGACAAATCCGTCATCGTCCACACACTACACAAGAGCGCCGAGATGCTTACTAGGTACTTTATCTTTAGACGGCGAGCGCCGCGCCGAGCCGCGAGCCGTGCACCGAACCGAGACCAACACATTCACACGCAGATTTGTCTGCGGACTTGTCGCCAGCGACATTTTAGTCATTGTCAGTTGTTCCTACGTTAGTTCATAGTCTACAGTTGCATCAGTTATCCCTTTTCGGGTTAGTACCTTAGAACAGAACAATCCAATCCGTACGGTATCGATCTAGCGTTGCACTACGTCAATGAACCATTGTTATGTCAGCATTACTCCACAGTAACGGGCTGGGCCAAGCTGTCCGTCCGTATGTCTGTACGGTCGTGACTTCGACGCTCGATGCGACGCCCGCTCCATCCCAACTTGGGTGTGTTGCGACAGCTTTATGCCCGTTAGGCGCTTGGAAATATGTGCAGCTTAGTTTGAAATTGTTAGGGCCTTTAAGCCTGTCACACTGACGGCATTCAGCCCACTGATGCAGCGGGTACGTAGTAGCGCCAACAGGATCCGGCGCGCAATTGGCGATATGCCTGGTTGTGCGGTCTAGGCACACTGGATGCAGCTACAGCTACATACAATACAAATATAATAATACAAATGCCTTCACCAATCCGGACTAGCCTGTAAAGAATATTCTATCTGTCTACCTATAGTTTCTGCGCTACAACGAATAAAAGTATTGTTATTTAGGCAATTAAAGACGAGTCTCTTGCTTAAGCACGAAGGTAAATAGATAATAACAGCCTATCAATTTTTTACATCAACCGTTTAATTTTATCTGCAATTTACGCAAATGTACTCGTAATTGAGTAGACTGAACGCATGTAAAGCTAGATATGCTGTCGACTGACTGTACTGAAGATAAAATATGTCAAAATCTTCTGTTCTTAATTATTAACTTAATTCCGGATACACTTACTTGACTATTTGTCGGAAGAGTCCGACCTGTCAGAGACGAGCAACCGACGAAGCGAGCTCCGTCTCTACTACTCGTAAGACTCCCTGTATGGAGTTGTCTGATTTAGCCCTTTTGTTCCCGGTATGTCACACCACCCTTATGTCACACTGTTGCATTCTGGGACTTCTTTCCCAGTAGGAATCTTATACTCCTACTCCGAACTATCATATTATGCATTCTTCGGGCCCTGCCTCACCGGGACGCCATGGCCAAGTCGCCAGCGACCGTATCCAAGCAGTTAATATTGAAATGTATGGTGCCTACCTCACTTGGCGACTGTTGGCGACGTCGCCATTCAATACAAACTGCCTGGATACGTGGCTGGCGACGTCGCCATGGCGTCCCAGTGAGGCAGGGCACTTATTTTGACTCTTTCGAGTAGCCTAAATGCTATAGAGTGGAAAGTTACGTAATATAAGGGCAGGTCGGACTCTTCCGACAAAAAGTCAAGTAACTGTATTCGGAATAAAAATAATGTCTATGTTTATGTTACTTACGCTTCTGTTTTCTCGTCACGGACTAAATTGATTTCAAGCTTAGAAGCCACAGTAATGCCTATTTAGGCAATAATGTACCTTCACTAAGTGGAACTTGTATTATATTAAGCAGGGATTGAAACCCTGTTGTGTAATGCAAGGAAGTCAATCGATTTGTTCTGATAGACAGCTGAATAGATTCCCATCTACGGAAACACTGTCCCTATTTGACACCGGCATAATGTAACATACGAATGTAAATGTATTATTATGCAATACTGGCATCGAGTGGCGCCTGTTAAGAAGTGATAGTCTTTATTTCATAACATTGAAAACCAATATCTAAACAACGGTGTTTCCGGAATAAAATGACTGTCTCCAATAATAATTATTAGTAAAAGATCTGTGTTGTAATGCGGAGACGAATTGGACAGTGTTTAGCAGAAATATTCTAACCCACAGCATAATTCAATGCCCACAGTAAGTAATATTGTATGTTCAAGAGAAATATTGAATGTAACATGATAGGATGTTAGATTCAATTTAATGTTATAAAGTGTTCTTCCGAAAATTCTTCAAGTGAGTTATAATAATGTTTCTGGGTAAGACCAATAAGAAAAATTAATATTTTCTAGTGTCTGAACCCTAAAACTATCGTTCTTTGTGTAAGGAACAGGGATATAAATCCCTGTAACTGGACACGCCCAGGGACATGATAATTTTCACCGTTAAAGTTTTTTCTGGTTCTATCAGTTTACATCACGATGCTTTCCTTTGCGGTTACCGAGTGGTACTTCTACAAATTAGTACATTAACTTAGAAGGCAAAGACACATTAGAATCAATTGTACGACATCTCGCATGTGAGGCGCGTCTTCTGCCGATGCCCTACGACAAGGTTAACGAAAACGTTAAGTTTTCGCACTAATCCATTTCTACCTGTCCCAATGAATGTTTTCTCTCCACCATGTTTGATCTACCAAAACTCAGGGTTCTCTCCTCAAGTTTGGACGATTTGATAGCAGGATGCCTACCTACTATCACACGGTCATCGTTGTGCAATCCAAAGAACAACCAACTAGAAAAAAGTAGTCCCACGTCCACATTATGTAATCCCGCCGGCTATCCAGAAGTGCCGACGTCGAAGGAAGCCAATAAATAAGCCAGAAGCGCGCCTAGGCGCACGCGCTTCCTACTCGTACAATGCTATTAGCATACCGATGTGCGTCTATTGTGCGTGGACGCAACCGTTACGTGGCTGCTATGTCGTGCCGGGCTTGTGCAACCTTTCGTCTGTATGAAGTCTCCACACACAGACTAGTGCTCAACCAGGATATCCTGTGTTGTGGAAACCAAGAAAGGAAAGGAGCTTTACGAAACATGATTGAGAATATAATTCTGAGGTAGCGAAATAATTTATTGTGTACTAATTAAAATGCAACTTTAAAAGGGATCACGATGGGTAGGTACTGAAAGGAAATAAGTTACTAAAATCTTAATATTAGCAACAATATTGGTATCAGCCACCTGTGAAGTTCATCATAGCGAGGCGGAAAGTGGCAGGTGACAACGAAACGGCTTTACTGGGCAGATCAACAGGTCGACAATTGGACGATATTATGGAGTCTGCATAAAATCTGGACTCAAAACTTCGCCGGCCAGTGGGAAATAGAAGCACATAGGAAAAAGGACCCAAAAACCTGCCGATGTAATAACTCAGTTAACCTATAACGGTTATGATTACTGTCATAGCTAATATATCATACTTGCAGCCCAAAATGTCTTAGTCAACATACTTTCTCATCACGCAAAGGGCTAACGGCTAAAGGCCAAATCGCCGCCCAGAACCAATTCTCTCCAAACACACGAACCAAATTCTCCTTTACGGGAACCACACCAGTGATTCCTCTATAAGTCTTTCTCTCATAAGAACTGATACCGTCCAGAATATTTCTTACATGAAAATTGAGTAGACTTCCCGACCAACATATTAAGAACAAATTAAAGTTGAAGTAAAGCAAAAACAACTCTTTGAACAAAGTATCGTAGTCGAGAAACCCAGCCGCATTAGGATCAATGAAATACATGAAGACTCGTAGAAAACTCAGGAGAGATACGCTTTCGTAAGTTGCGTAAATAAACAGGAAATTGAAGAAGGAACTGTAGACCATGCCAATGAACAAATAAGCACTGTAAAGGATATAGAATCGCTTGTTGTACTGTCCGATGCATCTGGCCATGAAGAAGCAATGGTGGTCTCTTCCCAGGATACAGACGTGGCAGCTTTTGCAGTGCCAGCTCTTTGGAGGACGGTTTTTCTTGCAAACATCGCAAAACGACCAGGTTTCGTCTGCGCAACTGGAAGAAGAAAGGAAATAAGTAAGTAGGTATACGTCAATTCATAGTGAAAGTATGGTGTGCTCAGAGAAGATTAATATGAAGAATTAATTTGATTGATTAGATTAGACTGTTCTGGTTAATGGAGGAACTATATCAGAAGGGAAGGAAAGGAACAAGAAAGGGAAGAACAAGAACATTAACAAACGGAATAATTTTCCAGACAAAATAATTTATTATTAGTTATAGGAATCTAAAAATGATTGGATTGGATTCTTGGATTAAGATCTGCCACGATGGCGGAAACCACTACAAAATTATGTCATCAGGGGACATTTTACTGTTATATCTAGTTACACATACATACATAAGCTCAAGCCTGTATTCCAGAGGGGCAGGCAGAGACCATGGACTGCCTCCTGCCAACATCCTGAAAAATCACTTTCGCTTCAATTTGCAAGGCTTTGGCTGAGATCGTCTGTACCGTTATCTAAATTAATGTGTTCGTAGTATAGATTTGAATTGAGAATGATTGCATTGGATTGGATACGGGATTTTCATGTGTTGCATTATTACCTATTATCATGAGATTCGCGTGGCTCCACAGCTGGTAGATATGTATCAATTTACCTGTCATCGATAATGTCCACGCGGTTATTGACCAAGAGACTCAAGGCATAATTTCCGATAATGTTGACAAATCCAAAGACGGTTAGCGCAGTATTTATCACAACTGTTGCAGCACTTGGTCGGAAGATCTCTATAAGGCCATTCCGAACGTAGACGATTTCTACTATGAAGAAAGCTGGCGTGACGAGCAAAAGGATGACGTATGCCTGGAACGTTTCGAAGTACGCGAGAAATATCACTACAAATCTTTCTAGAGTATCCAAAAGCATAATTTACGAAGTGTTATTACGATTATCTACGTATTTCAGTTTTGTTCTGTTTTATGGGTGAATTTCACAACAGCGTCTCTAACCTTTAAGTTTTAAATGCTACTTTAATGACACAGATTGAAAAGAAGTTTATGTGGAGAAGCGTAGAAAAAAGAACAAAATGCGTACTTACCTCCATGGTGCTTACCTAGCGCTGCCATGAAGATCACTGAAAAGAAGGCTCGAAGGAATATTTGCACCGATTTGAGAAAAAAGAGGGTGACCATAGGATGGAATGAACAGAATTCATGGAAGGTTGAACAGGGTGGCACACATAATATAGAGATAATATTTTATTTTTAATTAAGTCAAAAATATCTAAGCTACACAGAGGTCACGAACTGCAGTGTGTAACAGATCGCTCTTTTACTACCCAGAATAGAATATAATGGAAACTTCATTGTGCACCAAAATATTTCAGATATATGAATAGTTGTAGAGATGTGATGAACTCTAGATGCTTCGTAGCTTTATGATGCAGGTACTAAAAATTGTTCCAACCCCAGGTTTTCGATCTTTACATGTTTGTGATGTCGTTATTTCTGGTTCCCAGGACGCAGGGCAGTCTAGGGCCAGAAGCAATGTGCCTTTAAGTAAATATTTACGTTTATTGTTTTTAAGTAGGGTCTTAATTGTATCTCAGAAATCTAACCTCAGTTTAACATTTATATTTCTCAGTTTAACATTTATATTTATACAGTAACATTTCTAGACAAGCTGGTTGATCTGTAAAAAGCAGGCCCTCAGAGTGACAGGGCTCTACTAAAAGGGTCGAAATGTCAAAGTCGTGCGTCCGCGCAGCCGACTTACCGTACCTTCCGATCGTAATGTCAGGCTCGAAAATACGATTATTAATAGCTATTTGTCCAAACTTTTCTTAAGTTATATTTGATATACTTTTTGTCTGCTGTCCACGCTACGTCCTCCAGTCCCAGGTCCCCAGGTCCGGACCCTTTCGCCCCAACGGCCATCAGTTCTCCTAGAATGAGCCCCGTTCACACCCACTTCAAATAACAATTCTTCTAGCTACACTCCTCAGAGACTTTATTCAATTTGTGATCACGTCATATTGTTTTCCAAATTTCCTGAAAAGTTAAAGTAAGGCAACAGAAGATATATTATGCTAAGTCTAGCGTGTACTTCTTATATACTACATTGTATACTTCAGGCAACTTTCTGTAAGTGTTATTTCATTATAGCCAAGTTTGATGGTTTAAAACATTGCACACTTCATTTCAGTCCCTTGCAAAGATTTGTATTCAATCTTGATTGCTATCAATTTGTAAGCAGCCTATAAACGTCCCACTATAGGACACAGACCTTATCTCACCCACCGGACGGTTGGCGCGGTATCGAATAGCTCAGACACTTAGGTTTATACAAAAACTTTGAGCCAGAGGCTTCATTGATGCCATTAAATTATCTGGTACCTCGCAAGATGACGGTCTAATGGTGCAAGGATATTTTGTCGAGCTCGATTGATAACACAGTTGACAAACCCCGCCCGCCTTCCACAATTGAACGTGGGGTAATTTTTTATTAGAGCTTATTAGATATTTAGTTCTTAACTATCCCGGTTTATGCGTTAAGGTTGTCTGGCGTATAATAAGATAATTGTACTCTTCGTAATAAAGTCATTAAATTTTGCAACCCTATTGCTACCAATTTACGGGTAACTCGTAAGTATCTTATTAAAGTACAATCACTTTGTAACATAAAAGGAACAAAACGTCAGTTCTATCTAACATAATCATGACCAAGATTCAGTTTCATAATACATCTAGCGAATTTAACAGACATAATTGAGTAGAACATTACAGAATCTCTTTACACCCTTCTATTATTTACACATAATCATCATGCAATATTATTGTACTAGGCACTCTGTGTCATTATGTTAAAGTACGAGACATACATACATAAGCTCACGCCTGTATCCCAGAGAGGTAGGCAGAGACTCCCTTGTCTCTGCCTACCTGTACCAGTCTGTTCCTACAGCTACTTGCCACAATCCTGACAGATAATATTCGCTTAATCGACATTCATTAGCCGTTGCATGCAGGCATGTCGGTTTTGAGTACTTTTTACCCTGCCCTTTGTTAATACATCAGCTATTTGGTCGAAGTATGTCCGCCTGGGGCGACCCATACCGGCCTTTCCACTCACATTCGCCCGATATATTTGTTTCGTCAGTCTTTCTTCCTTCATTCTCTCCACATGTTCAAACCAACTCAACCTTCCTTTCTCATATTTTGTTATTTTACATCCTTTTTAAGTCCATAACGTTCTGTAATCAAACTATTGCGTATTCTGTCATTTAAATATTCAAACTTGTAAAGTAGTAATACATTGCCTAATTACAAAACTTTTGTGATTTATTTATTTATATATTTACTTACTTACATAAATATTGCAACATAACAGTAATTACACCAAAGCGTTATAATATTATAACTAAGCACTACCTATCCAACATCTTCTAGCACTCTCTTACACACCTTCACCACACTTGCAATCCCAGAAGATAAGGGCCAATAACTAAATATCTGGTAGTTCAAATTGAAAGTAACATTGCGAGTTTTAGTTTACCAAAATTGTTACCTAACTCAACATAAACTCACCCTCTGTCCCAGAAGGGAAGGCTTGGAATACCACTTGGCACGATCCAGACATTATTTTATTGCGAGAGTAGCGTCATTTTCTTTGACATTTTCAAGTATTCATGTTGTTAGTTTCAATAAAGATACTTGTTCAAGACTACGATTTCAACACACAAATTCGCAATGAAAAAGCCCTTAGGAGTTTAGCAACAGCTCTGAAATAGCCGAGACAGTAATTTCTTTGTTCTGTCGTCCCATCCATCACCTTATCTTCGGAAGAGATGATAATAGCATTCTTGTAGAGTTATAATTATCTTTAATTAAATTTATCAATCACTCGACGTCGAAAGAGAGTCATAATGTGCATGCTAAGTAAACTGTTCGCTTGTGAATAAAAAAAAATCCAACAAGAATACAAAAAACAGAAAACAAAAGTTTATATTTTTCCCGTCGAATCTATTTTCTTTCAAGTCCTCCAGGTGAACTAGACATGTCATGTCAAAATTGTTAGACAATTAAAGTTTAAGGCCGGCTTGCACCACCGACTGAAATTCATTTAAATTTAGGTTAAATAGAATTTTGACAGATAAAGTATGGCGGAACTGTCAAAATTCTGTTTTAACTTGGGGTTAAATGGATGGATTTTAGTCGGTGGTGCAAGCTGGCCTAAGTTGGCCGAAATCATCTCGGTATTTTTTTTCTTTTATTTACATCATTTTTTATTCCAATTAACAAAGACTCATTCTGTGAGGTTAGTACGCAGATAACATTAATTAACCTAAATGTTAGTAAGTGCTTAAGTACTAGTTTTAATTTATTTAATCAGAGAAATCAATACAAAGAAATAAATAAAACAATATTTAATTAACTAATCAATCAAATTAATGTAATTTAATATATAATACATATAATATAATAGTGTCTACAATTAAGAATATTCTATCTTGTATCAATCTCAACAAGATCTGCCAGTGTGTCTCTTTACCCATTAACCCATGAGGTCGAATGATTTCTCAAGAGGATAAGCCTCAGTGCGTCAGAGGCTTGTTTATCCTTTATGCCATCAGGATGTTACATATCCTCTCAAGACCTCTGCCAACGCACTCCGTTACATCAGGACTGACTTTTTTCTAAGGAGGCTTCCTTACGCAATAGTAACCAATTTCTTGACGCGGCTCCGAACAACCCAGCTTATTGCCAAAAACAGCAATTTAGATCTGCGTGATCTGTGTCGTGGGTCATTGGTCTCTGGGCTAGTTCGTGTCGCGTTTAGACCAAATGGGCTACCTTCCAGTCTTACTGTGCTGATAGAATTGGATGTTAATTTCCCTTGCACGGCAGAATGGATTTAAATAAAAAGAAAAAGGTGATGTTGCTTGCTGAAAAAAGGCCCTAGCTGAAAATCAGTGTTGTGGGTGCAAACCTTTAGCTAATAATGAGCATGAGGCTTTTTTCCGCTGCATCGACACACAGTGTGCACCTGCTTTAACTTTAGTTCTCACTGTCTCTTGTAGTTTCACTTCTCTCCTGATTTGTTTGTGATGGTTCAGTTTTTTACTTCTTCTTAGCGTTTTTTACTGCGAGTTTTTTTACTGTATTTCCTATTTCTATATTATTTTGTAGCTATGTGTATATCTTAGTGGCGTTAAATAAATTACCTTTCTTTCTTTCTTGGTTCTTTCTTCATGTTGACCATAGGGATTGTAGAGCATGTTTGCAGCAACTAAAAAAAGTACGTTCGGTTGGTTGGCAGTTGCCTTGGTTAAACCAAACTTGGTTCTAGCTTCTTTAACTTCAAGCAGACTAGAAGGAGTAAACAATGATAAATGCAGGTTAGACGGAAATATATGTGAGTCATGCTTTGCGGATTCAATTTTGTCATAAATGGATTGACATGATGGATTTCTATTAGATTAGAACTTTTTTTTTGTACACACCAGAAAATAAAACCATTAGGAACCTGACTAGTGTTTTGCCTTATACTATTGGCGGCCATATCACCAAAAGCGATCTCTCCCAGGTCTGCTCATCCTTCCCTTATTCTCTCTTTTTTGGATTTAAAAAATATGAAGATTATTATCGAGTTTCTTACAGCTTTTTTTACCTTTAGAACGCCAAGCACCGATAGGATTTACAAGGACCATTCTGAAATTCGAATAACGTCTTAACAGAAGTTGTTACTTCTCTTTTGTAGACCTTTTCAGATCGCATCATCCTTGGCGGTTTCTTGCGGTTCGCATTTTCGCCATAAAATACGCAAAGAAGAAGTATTTCGCTCGCTTGGTCTAAATTTCTGAAGGAGTATTTCAGAGCGCACGATTCGCGGATTACGGACGGTTCTTGTTTAGTTTTTTGGTGTTGGGTTACGTACAGATTAACTTTTGCCTCTTTTTCTATTGATTTAAGTACTCTGTGACAGTCCGAATCAAGTTGTTAATTTTGCATCGCAATGGTCAATGCGCGCGGCTAGTAATAAGCGAAACAATAAGCGAAATGTTGCCATATTAGTTCTGATAAGCGATTTATTGTTAATGCCTTGTTTGAAGACAAATGAACATTTTCTATTCTATTCGAAGACTGTTCCCTTCATGGGGTAGTGCAGTGGCTATTGAAGGTCACACACACAATAATGTGCTCACCATATGGACGATTTTCTTTAACCCTTTGCTGGACAATGGTACAATAATCCCCACTGTAAATTTAACCTTATTACTTTAACTAAATGGCGAATACCAATGAAAATTTTATTGAATTGAATTGAATTGAAATAGTTTATTCACTTAATAGTTTTTTCTAGCTATAGCTAGAAGTTGCCGTACAAGACTGCGAGTAATGGAGATCCCTTCTACGTCCCTGATGAGGACAAGAGGAAATCATCATCATCATCATAGCTTAACGGGTTAAGAGCTCGTGTCGTGGAACAAGTATGGATAGTTTGTGAGTTCACTTCTCTGATTAAACCACGAATCAAACCGAATAAAGTTGTATCGTGTTTCTATCAAATGAAGCCAGTGAACGCTTTCACCCAATGATATAATACTTTCAACATTGTTACAGGTAACCATTCTATCCCAGACAGCCGTTACATCGAGTATAATTGCCAAAATTGTGAGTTCTGATGTGCTATTACGTTCGGAGATCGGAGTGGGTTGATTATTAGTATTTATTACTGTAATTAATACTCTATACCATGGGTTGATGATGAATCAGATTTAACTCCGCCTTATGAGTGCTTGAGTATACTTTTTATCTGTAAGACCATGTGTTTTAACGTATAATTAGAAAATTTGAAGGCATCTGAAATCTAAAATGTGTTAATACGACTAAAATATAAACTGGGTGAACCTCCGGTAAGCCTCCACCACGGGGGCCTAGTCCGGATTGGTGGAGGCTTGCTAGACTAGTGGCTGGTCTTGATGTCAGAAGTTTTCAAGCCGCCCTAAGGCCTCTGACTTGGCTTAACGACTGCCATCTAACGACGGCAGCCGGTACCAACTGCTTAACGTGCCTTGCGAAGCACGGTACCGCTCGGAAAAATGCCATCAATCTGTTTATTACATTCTATTATGAACCAGCTTTAACTCCTTCTTAAGAGTATTTTAGTTGAGAAGTCTTTTTTTAGAAATAATACCACTGCAGTTTAGTCTATATAAAGAATCTCGCAGTCCAATCACCACTTTGGTCTCTTAATTATCGAGCTAAATGCTTCTCTCCTGAGAGCTCGCTCCACGCCATTTTAGTTTGGCAAACCCACACTTAGTACCTATACCTATCAATAGATCTAAAGCGGAACTGAGAGAAAGTCACTTCCTTTATAGTGCTAATAGATATGCAAATCCGCCTACCTGCAAATTTTACACAGCAACACTTTTGTGATCATGTAACGACTCGAACCAAATGAATATTCAACCGAACGGACTGACCCATTAACTTCTTAATTACTTCATGCAATTTAGTTTGTCTAACCGGTCATGGGTCAAAAGTTTTACCGTATTTTTGAACTAAAACTTTCGTAACATACATACAAATAGCGAAACGTAGTCGGACTCTTCCGATAACAAGTTTATAAATAAATAAATAAATTCCGAGTTTATTAGGTCCCAAACGTGACAAGTGGCAAGCCTGTCGCCGTTATCCGGGCACGTGGGTCCAGTTCTAGAGACTGGTGCCTCTGCCTACCCCTTCGGGGATAACGGGCGTGAGTTTATTACATTACATTAAATAAATTCCAGACAACATAATAACTTGACCTGCCCTTATATTACGTAACTTTCCACTCTATCGGGTTAAGCATTTAGACAACTCGAAAGAGTTCGGGGTAGGAGTATTAGATACCTAGTTGGGAAAAAAGATCAGAATGTAACACTGACATAAGGTGGTGTGCCATACCGGTAACAAAAGGGCTACATCAGAGAAGTCCATACAGTGAAGTCTTACGTAATTGCACCCCTGATCCCAATGATGGTAACCAGGCAAGGATATTACAAACATGGAAAAATTTATACCAATATACGGTGCCCCCCAGTGGGAATCGAAGCCACGACCTCTGCTTGGGAGCGCCTTAACGGCTGGACCTACGAGGCAGTCTATGATACATGAAGGAATGATATAATAGGGTAGTTTCCAGGGTCATAATAATTAAATTCTATTTAGTCCGTATTTTAGATTATAAAAAAATATTGGACACGTATTTTTTCTATTTTCGATTAAACAAAAAATAACAAAGATATAACCCATTAAAGTTACGTGTGACGTCACTCCGTGCTAAAAAATGCAGCATTTTTGTCATTTTTGGTCTAATTTAAAAATATTTTTTATTTGTAATTTACGTGTCCCTATTTTTTGAATAATCTAAAAGATGGACTAATTACATTTTTTGGGCAACTAGCCCATTCTTACAAGTACAGTAGTTGACAGTCCGATAAGCTCGGTTTGTTTGCATTAAATACATTATTTATTTATTATCTTCTTTTTCGGTCCTTTAACTCCTAGGGGAGAGCCTCAACCACATTTCCGCTTCTGATGGTCGTTCTGCCGATCGACTTGACCTCTTGGTTTATAGATCTTTTCCAGGTTGTCCTAGGCCATCCCCTTTTTCGGTTACCCGGGGGCGTGTATGTGAGGGCCTGTCTGGTCAGGCATGTCTTGTCCCGGCGTAGTATTTGGCCTATGCAGCACCATTTCCTATCCAGAATCTCTTGGTGGATAGGTATCTGGTTAGTACTTCTCCAAAGGTAATACCTATAAATAAGTACAGTCGACAGCACACCATCCGATACAGCCATGCACTCGACTCCGTTGCTTTACGGACGACTTTGCAACTAAAATGTGAATGCTGTCGACCGTAAATCATCTGGACTTATCGAATATTGTGTTTGGGTTCCGTACCTACAGGGTTTGTTTGACAGTCTACGTTTGTTTGTCTGCTGTCCCTTCATTCGTCGGATTGTTCGTCGTTTGACGCGAATAAAAGGTTTTATGCTCTATCACTTGAACTTTAGTAAGTAGTTAATTGATGTATAATGCGGTATAATGAAAACAAAATAGTGAAAAAAGAACCCTAAAAACATAACATAACATTTACATACAGGCATATACATTGCTTCGGGCCCCAACCTAGGATACCCTGTGTCGTAGGAACCAGAAACAGCGACGTCACAAACATGTAAACATCCAAGACCTGGGTTTCTTTTTTTTGTCCCCAGCCAGGAATCGAACCCGGGACCTCTCGCATGGTTGGCAGATGCGCTTACCGCTGCGCCACAGAGGTCGTAAAATAGAAACATACACGTATCGTTGCGTAGTGAGCCTACTGTTACGGAATGGGTGTCGAAAGATGGCCTCTTTGAGCCGTATCTTTCTTAAAATCCCGTTCACGTAAGCAAGATACCATTCGTTAATTGATAAATAAAAAAACCGCTGGTGCTTGTACAGAACTCGGAGAAAGGAAAGACAAACCGGTCATCTATATTTTCCAGATTAAATTCTATTAATTTTTGCACTAACCCAAGACTGCAGATAAGAAATTCGAAAAACAAAGGACCACAAGTATCTGTGTTGTAAAATATAATTATCGGACAGTTAAAAAAGTAATATTTTTAAGGTCTCGCGATGTTCACACATAGTTCTGTATTATAAGCAACCTGAATGTGTATACGTCCCACTTTAGAGCAAAGGCCTTTTGTAATAGAGAGAGATAGAGAGTATGGGCTCTAATCACCAAGCATGCCCACCGCGGACTGGCAATTGCTGGCAAACATTTACATAACATTTACATACAGGCACATACATTGCTTCTGGCCTCACACTAGGATAACCTGTGTCGTGGGAACCAGAAACAGCGACGTCACAAACATGTAAACATCCTAGACTTGGGTTTTTTTTTTGTCCCCAGCCGGGATTCGAACCCGGGACCACAGAGGTCGTCACGCTGAAGTATTGAATACCTCAGACACTCACGATGTTTTCTTTCACCGTTAGCTAGTGGTATTGCTTAGTAGCAATAGTAGATAGTTAACTTCACATTGTGCACAACTGAGAAAAGAAAGCCTTATGTAGGTACATGCCCGTACTGGGAATCGAACCCGCTCCCATTCTTCTACACACTAGGCTATCACCGCTATGAAGAGATTGGACCTATTTGATGATAATTATGTGTTTTTACTAAACTTTAGCGATTCTCAATGCACATAAAAGGAAACCATACAAAGCGAGGACATTCCAAAGACTAGTAGGTAGTTAAATAAATGCCGCTATCAACTACAGCTGCTAAATAAGATACTTATTGTAAGTACAACTATTACATCGACCGAGACAGGTGCGGCACCGTGGGAGATCGGTTATGTCTTGTGTGGTGTATCTACTTATCGGTTTCGAGAAGGCCTCTGTCGAGCCATCTGAGATACAGGTGTGAGCTTATGTATTTGTATGTCCTTTCTAACCAGCGTGCCTTTTGAGCGGAACTCTCGGGTGATCAACAACTCTTGCTGTCGAATGTTTCACCAGCTTTCCGCTACCTTGCAGCCTATGCTGCCACCGGAATTTCTTCCTTAGTACTTTAAGAATACGTTTTAAATCCTACCGTTCCGGCGCAAGTACTCAAGTGCTCGGCCACGGGCTCCCAAAGAGTGGCCCGGGGCGCCGGAGAGAGTAAGCGAGTGTGCCGCAAGGCACCTCTATTTACTCTTTTCCGGAAATAAACTGACTATGGTAATAAATTTTTTTTTATAAAAAAACGACTTCCAACAAAAAATTATTCCAAACTATATAAAAAAATATGTGTACTAAAAACAAAAAAATAATTGCGTATTCTTACTTAATTTTAAGAATTGCATAATTGTAACGCAAGTAGCGTTACAATTATTGCTAGTTTTGGAGTCTATGGACCCTATGATGATATATAGGATTCAGCTAAATATAGTTAATTTGCTCTTAACCCAGATAGCAATTTAAACTTGTTTCAAGCTTGCAGTAAATTTGAAATATCAAATGTGAAAACTTGCATAAAGTTTGACGAGGCAAATCACAAACTTGCGGCAAGTTTCTATCAAACTTATATCAAATGTCTAGTTTCCGCCAATCAAACTTGTATAATGTTTGCCAATGCAAACTTGTCAATTCTTTGTCATTACAAATTACTTACAAGTACCTGGGTGACCGAGCTTTGCTTGGTACTTTTTTTGTAATATAAAATTAATAATCATTTTTCAACAAAAAAAAGAACTTGGAAAAAAAACATCATGGACTCGAACCGGCTCTCTTGAAATCGGCCCGAAACGGGTCGCCCGTTTTCCCGTCAGAACTATCCCGACCTTGAATATAGACGCGAAATTTATCTCTGTATGTTATTATAGCAAATTTCAATTGCCTTATAACACGAAAACAACCAAAAATGTAACCTAGTTAGATCAATTAAACGCCCCCGAAAGCATCTGCCTACAAAATTTCGTTAAAATTGTTGGAGCAGTTTCCGAGATTTTGATTATATATAAATATACAGTGTGGCCCTGGATAAAGTGCAATCCCGAAAGGGGATGAAACTAGACCATGAATCATTGACTAGAAAAATATAAAAAAAAATTATAAAAAATTATTGTAGAATTTATTGGTATTTTAAGATTTTCATGTTTCATTAAGGACTCTATGTACAAAAGTATTGATTTCTTCCAAAATAATGGGTCTATTTCTTTGAAATAAAAAAAAACAGTATGCCTAATACCTGACGATGACCATGAAATAATAAATAGTCCGCAAAAAAGTAACTATCTTGGGTAAAAAAATGTATTTTTATGAAAAAAATGATTTTTTTAGACGTTTATTTTAAAAAACTTCAAATTACTAAAAAAATGTGCCCTATAACTATGTAATTTTATAGCTTACTTTTATTCTTTACCATTTTAGCTTCCAAATAAAAAAAAAAACAATGTTCTAACTAAAAAAACACGCTATCTACGAACTTTTAAAGTGGAGCCTAATCGTGTTACCGTGCAGGTAGAGACCGTTTTTTCCATTGTTTCCGTCCTACTCTGTGCCCTTCGGCAGTCGCAGTCCTTTTGTTCTACACTCAGGTAGAGGGAAGGCGAGGGGAGGGGAGGCAGGGGGTTCGAAACAGGACTTACACAGTCGCTCCGATATTCTCGCCGCTGCTACTACTGTTCTCGTTCTCGCATTGTGTTCTCGTTGATTTGTTATTAAGTTTTTGTTACATTGTTGACTGTTACGTTTGGACTGTTCCTGTTCTGCTGTTAAGTGTTGACGAAATGCCGCGATTGACAGAGTTCTCACCTCGAGAAATAGCCGACATGCATTATTATTATGGCATGTCACATGGTCGCACAACAGTCGCTCGGACTGCATACATAAATGCTTTCCCGGGCAGACTCATACCCTCAGCTCGAAATTTTCAAGAGATTCATAGGAGGCTCTCCAACATTGGACTTGGTTTGGCACGAGATCGCCGTGAGCAACCAGCTGTCGTTATTGACAATGCGATAGAAGAGGCCATTTTAAACGATCTGTTTGCTGACCCTACAACAAGCATAAGACGATTAGCGTTGCGTCATGGCATATCGAAGACGTCTGTCTGGCGAATTTTGAAAAAGGAGGGATTGCATCCTTTCCATTACCAACGAGTACAACATTTACACGAAAATGTAGATAATCGTCCAAGATGCGTAATGTCGACGTGGATTCTAAGAAAAATTAGAGCTGACCCAAATTTTCCCAAACGCATTTTTTGGATGGACGAAGCGACATTTACCCGAGACGGCATTACAAACTGCAGAAATTTGCACCAGTGGTCTCACGAAAATCCACGATTGAAGCGGGCATCTACTTTTCAAGTAAAATTTTCAATAAACGTATGGGCATCGACGACATTTTAATTGGTCCAGTCATTTTACCCAGAACCCTAAATGCTGAACGTTTTTTAGAATTACTACAAAATTTACCCATGTTGATGGAAGATGTTCCCCTGGCTACGAGACGGCGTGGGCGTATGTATCTCCAAATGGATGGATGACCTGCACATTATGGGCGGGAGGTGCGGCGATTTTTGAACGAAAATTACCCGAACCGGTGGATTGGCCGAGGAGGGCCAGTAGGCTGGCCAGCGCGTTCACCTGATCTGACACCCCTAGATTATTTTTTATGGGGTGTCATGAAGCAAAGAGTATACAGCACGCCAATAAATACCGAGGCACAGTTGCACGACCGAATAATTCAGTGCGCAAATGACATTAAAAATGATCCAGGAATGATTCGCAGAGCCACTAACCAAATTAATATTCGTGCAGTAATGTGCTTGCAAAATCGAGGACGCCATTTTGAACATTTAATGCATTAAATAAAAATGCAAAATTGTAAATTACGGATAATTTTATTAATAAAGTTATTGTGATTAAAGTCTGACTTTTATTACCTACTAAAATGTAAATAACTCCTACCTAGCCAATTTTTTAGTTAGAACATTGTTTTTTTTTTATTTGGAAGCTAAAATGGTACAGAATAAAAGTAAGCTATAAAATTACATAGTTATAGGGCACATTTTTTTAGTAATTTGAAGTTTTTTAAAATAAACGTCTAGAAAATATAATTTTTTTCATAAAAATACATTTTTTTACCCAAGATAGTTACTTTTTTGCGGACTATTTATTATTTCATGGTCATCGCCAGGTATTAGGCATACTGTTTTTTTTTATTTCAAAGAAATAGACCCATTATTTTGGAAGAAATCAATACTTTTGTACATAGAGTTTTTAATGAAACATGAAAATCTTAAAATACCAATAAATCCTACAATAATTTTTTATAATTTTTTTTTATATTTTTCTAGTCAATGATTCATGGTCTAGTTTCATCCCCTTTCGGGATTGCACTTTATCCAGGGCCACACTGTATATACAAGAATTGCTCGTTTAAAGAGATTAGATAGATATTGTCACATACTCGCACATCAAACAAACCATTTCTCTGTGGATGGTAGTGGTAATGGACGATATTATGAATTAAGTAGATAATAAAGGTACCTGAAGGCAGAACTCTTACTAGGCCGGATTTCATCATCATTATCATCATCATCATCATCATGGTTCATCCAAGGGTTCATCTGTCATTTGTAATTTGATGGTTGAACGAAAACATGTCACGCTGTCGTGACAACTTTATAGTAGTATTGGATCAAACTTGACAGATCATGCTTATCATAACAAGATTGCAACAGTATTGAAAGAAACTTGTCTTAACATTTTTGCGATCACAAGCTTAGAGCTAATCTAAATATATAAAAGAAGAAACTGACTGACTTAGAATCAACGCAGAGCCCAAACTACTGAACCTAGGGGGTTGAAATTTGGCATGGGAGTTCCTTAGGGAGCCTAGGAGAGCACTAAGAAAGGATTTTTGAAAATTCATCCCCTAAAGGGGTAAAATGGGGGTTCAAAGTTAGTAAAAAACTTTGCCGTTTTTGAAGTTACTCGAATGAAATTTGGTACGAAGATTCTTCATTGAAGGTCATGAAACACATGTAAAATAGATTTTCGAAAATCATCCCTTAAGGGGGTAAGAGGGGGCTGGAAATTTAGTATGAAACTTTGCCGTTTTTGAAGTTATATTCTATTATAATGAAATTATATAATATAATGAAATTCAGAATAAAGGTCTTTTATTGAATGTTATGAACGACGTTTAAAGTAGTCTTTCGAAAATCATCCCGGGGGTAAGAGGAGGTTTCGCAGGCGCTAAAAGTATCCCTATCTTATTTGCAAACACTTTACTCAACTAAAGCCCACGCGGACGTAGTCGTGGGCAACAGCTAGTTTGAAATAAATTTGCCACGTCAAGTTTGACGTGACAACTAAATATCAAATAAAAAACAAACTTGCAGCAAATTTAAATGCTATCTGGGAAGAGTTCCGTTACTTTACATCCTATAACCAGAACCTAACTAAACTCTCATCAAACTACCCTTGAAGTACATCCTTTACAATAAAAAAAATATCGAAATGGGTTGGTGTGACGTAGTCTTATAACTATTTGTTGGTTTTCTCATGGATCATCATCATCATCATCATCAACCCATCATGTCCCCACCGAGGGGCACGGGTCTCTTCCCTGAGGAAGGTATAGGCCATACTCCACCACGGGGGCCAAGTCCGGATTGGTGGAGGCTTGTAAGACTAGTGGCTGGTCCGAAGTGCCAAGTGAAGGTCCGTACTGTCAGAAGTTTTCAAGCCGCTCTAAGGCCTCTGACTTGGCTTAACGAGTGCCATCTATCGACGGCAGCCGGCATCAACTGCTTAACGTGCCTTGCGAAGCACGGAATCGCTCGGAAAAATGCCACTAGCGTTAGTCATAGACGGTAACCCATCCATGGACTGAACGCGCCGTATTTTGCTTAACCTTAGCGATCGTTTAAGATCACTCAGGCAGCCCAGGCTACGAGCGATTCGTGAATGGATGCTTTGTCAGAACTGGACCAAATTGAAACGGAAAGCACCAGCTTTCAAATAAAAAAAATCATCAAATACCTACATTTACCCACTCAAAAGTTCTAAGGTAATAAACACAAAACAATACAGCGAATTATAGAGAACACAATTAAAGACAACCTCCTCCTTTTTAGAAGTCAGTTCTGTGTCCGCTTTGCCTCTATATCAAGTTGCTACTGAACGTAAGCAGTAAGCTGATGGCCTCATGGTGCTGCTGATCATCTGATGGTGTGTCTGCCCTGCCCGATGCCCCCAGAGCTCGCTATAAATCGGTAACTGAAAAAGTTGGAGAACCCCTGCCTTGGGCCCTTCTCCGTAAAGGTTACCGGGAGATCGTGAGCACAACCGTGCCAATGTCGGCAACCGTAATGATATCGCCGCGATAACTCCCGCTTTTGTAAGTACCCTGTGTCCTCGAAAGACAGGAGCTAGACAGGCATTGCACAGTTATACAACGTGTTGGAAAACCACTGAAATACACCATCTTGGTCTTTTAAATAATTGTTGATTTTGTAAGCTTTTTTGCACAGAGTGTGCTTAACACATTTCTTAAACTGCACCGGTTTAAACTCAAATACATTTCGGAATCTTTCTGTAGAACCTTATACAACCATGTACCCCATAAAGGAAATATTAAATTTTGCAAGTATAGCACGCAGAAATGACAATTTATGTTTATTCCTGGAATTAATAACATTATGATGGATACCAGTAGTTTCGAAGACATTTTTAATATTTTATGAACATAATATTTTTTAGTATTGGTTTGCAACTGTTAAATGTTGGTTTATTAGCGAATCCGTACTACCTAGCCTGTAAATAAATCGGATCGCTCTCTTATGCAAGATGAAGAGTCTTGATGTCTGCTGCTCGGCCCCATAGTAGTATACCGTAGGATATACTACTACAGACATTGAGACTATCTTCATCTTGCAGAAGAGAGCGATCCGATTTATTTACAAGATCTTTAGATGTAATTCCAATATCTAACCCATTCTAAAGCTCACTCATGATGTGATTATTGATTATTATAACTCTCTCAACGGATGTTATCATCACTAAACATAACATAGTCCAATTAAACACACACTGCTTAAATACTCTCACTTCCGTTGAAGGTGGTTCCTTGATATTCGGTAGGTAAAAGGTGCTACAATATTTATGGTAATATTTGATTGCAAGGGTATCATTTGGCTTTGGTTTTACTGTGGGAAACAGAAGAGATTGTGAAGATTGACGATCGATTGTGAAAAGATAGTAAAGTTAGTGATTATAGTATAATTTGTTTAATGACTAGTAGGTACGTAAAAAAACGGCCAAGTGCGAGTTGGAATCACGCATGAAGGGTTCCGTACCATTATCCCACAAAGCCCATACTCGCCCATACGCCCAGCATTGAGGCTTATCATATGACTTAAAATATTTATTTACTTATTTTTATTTATCATATTGTCCAACCTATCCAACAGTCTTAGACTAATTCGTTGTACAATGAAACATTTGAACAATTAACACCGTTAGCCTATATTACGAATGCGTAATATAGGCTATCTTTATTTAGTATTTAATGAAATACTAAATATAGATAGCTAAATTGACACTTCAGGTCTGTTAAAAAATGTGTTTTTAAAGTGCGGTTTCCTCAAAGCCTCTTCCTCTCCAATTCATGTTCTCTGTTGACACTAAGTCGCACACGCTCAACCGGTTTCGAAATATAAATAATCACATAACGCCTCATCCTACAGAAAAACGTTGTAGGATTGGTACGTACGCAGCGAAAAAAAAAAACTCCACTCTGATCATCATTTCTAATATCACCATAAGGATCTGTTTCACAATCTGCAGATAAAGTTCTGGATAAGCTATCCGCAACCAGGGCTGCCATTTGTTCTAAATTTGAAGCCATAAACAAACACACGCAATATAGGAAAATTTATTTAAATTTAGAACAAACGGCAGCCCTGGTTGCGGATAGCTTATCCGGAACTTTATTTGAACATTGTGAAACAGGGCCTAAATCTAATACGTGAGGTATAAAATGTCCATCTACCTAAGAAGCTCAAGACCCATGAGTGGAATCAACACTAGCAATGCTAAAACATTTACATTCACATACTGTAAACTAGGTGACATAATTTTAAGGTGAACGCGCACTTATTTAGACGAAGAGAATTGCCTGCGTTGAAGTCTCTTAATGAATTCTGTACTTTAGAATTAAATACCCATGGAATTTCCGAGCTCCAATTCGCCAAATGGGGCATAAGTGAGCGAGGTGTCATAAAAATGGCTTCAATAATTTTATCCCGCATACAATTACTTAATTTTTTGTCAGAAGAATCCGACTCGCGAGCTCCGTCTCTATTCACCAGCGAATCAGAGCGAAACTTGATCGGAGTTTTCCGACAAAAAGTGAAGTAAGTATATCCGGAACGTGTGCTTACGAAAGTTTTAGTTCAAAAATTAACTTGGTTCGGTTTTTTCGGTTTGGCTAAGTGCAAGATCATTATGTAATAACTTTACATACAACCGTTGTGAGTCGTAACCGCCTCGTAGGTCTAATTTTAAAACGTCTACCCATAAAAGTAGCGGGTTTTATTCTTCAATTGATTTACCTGTATATGAATGGCCCCTGTCTACCTGTTTTACATGATGATGTCCTTGTCAGCTTAATTTAGCTCGGAATCCAGCGGAGTAATTTTATTGTGCATACATTATTGTTATTACATAAAATCTTGACAATGCTGTTTTTAGACATCCATCCGCTTCAGCATCTCATAAGAATGTTAAAATGACCAACTTACTATTTTGGCTTGTAAAAGTAGGTAACTACATATACATATTCTCAGAAATGGTTTGGATCCTCGAGATAACTCAGCTCACATTATAGTCAAAGAAGTGCCGCTAGTAGTATTTTTAGACACTTGAATTTTTTTTTTTATTTATTTAGGAAAAATCCACAGCAATGCTCACGCTTGTATCCCAGAGGGGTAGGCGGAGACCAGGGACTGCCACTTGCCACGATCCTGACAAATAACTTTAGCGTCATCGACATTCATTAGTTGTTGCATGCACCTACTCGGTTTCGGGTACTTTTTTTTTGTTTTATGTTTTATTGTTTGTTAATTTGTATTAACATACAAATGTTTTAATTGTCATTATTCTTAATAAATTTATGTTTATAACTTTGTTTTTTTTACTGAGGTAGTTTTCGGGACCTCCATATAGATAGAGGCTTCGCGACCCCGCAGGGGTGGCGACCCACACGTTACACTTACGTTACACACAAAAACACTGCCTAAGGGCTGGTTCACATTTGCTATGTTTTCGTACTTTTTTAGCACGCTTTTCACAGACCTAGAATAGAATAGAGACGCCAATTCCTTTTATAGGAACATAAGCAAATAAATAATCAATTAGTAATGGTTGGTTGTAGGATTTTTTGAAATTAATTTTACATTTAAAGTACATAATAAAAGCTATGAATCGGCATATATTTTTGCCGTTTCTATTTTATTCAACCTCTATGGAAACGCGGAAAAAGCACGAAAATGAAGCAAATGTAAACCAGGCGTTAGGGAGAACCCAGCCTAACCGGTGGCCAATGCCGTCCAGAGTAGACGGGCCGGCCGCGGCTGGCCAGCGTACAGGCAGCGGTAAGAAAGCGGTCGTCCTTGGCAGCGAAAGTGTTCCCAGGAGAAAGTGCGCCGGCGACGAGGAATGCGCTGACGGGTTCGGGATTAGTTCCGAAATGCAAGTGAGCCACTTTTTCACGTGGGCCTCTTTGTCTGAATGACAAAGAGATTGAATGAGGGCTATCGAGTTGCCCCTCATCTAGAGTAAGCTGTTAGGTACATTACTGATTAGACGCAGAGGTACGAATAACAATACTTGGAAAACGGGAGGGTCGGGAGAACATTCCAGGAGTAGTAATTTCGACCAAATAGGGGATGTATTAGCAATGAGGAAATCACCGTGCATACAATGACTAGTGGAGTGTCAGTCTTTGGTCTCTGCCTACCCTTCTGGAATTGAGGCGTGAGTCTACGTAATGTCAATTCAGTTTACAATCGTTACGTACTACAGTGCTATGAAACAAAAACATTTTCAGTAAAGGTAGAAGGCATCGGAGATCGCGTTTGAGTACTACTGCCATGGATTTTTCAAGCTTCGCTTTTCGACTCGTATTTTTTCGTATTATTATTTTGTAAGTGAACAATAGTTTTAAAAATACCTTCTACGGAAGACGTGCCGAATTTCAACTATGTATATTAAAGCATACCTTTGAATACGTCTAGCTAACGTCCATTGATCCCAATAAAGCCTACTAGTACTTTATGTACACAGAGGTGTTTCCAACTAACGTACGCCAGACAATGGAAAATACAACGACATAATTTCAAACGTCATCCTTTTAAGGCCAAATGGAGGTTTACAAAAATCCCTGCGGTTAAGTCAAGGCTTAAAAAAACCGCCAACAAAAAACATAAACAATATCAATTATTTACCTTAATGTATGGCGAATCTATGAGGAAGATGCCTCCTTCCGTGTAAATACAATCGTTATTTCCGGGCTTTTTTCGTTCACCATTATGGAAGTGGTAATTATGCGGTAAATTTGTGTACAGCCCACGATGGCCAGATCTCATCATTTAGCTCTTAAACGCTTAGATATAAGTACGATTATCGCACAGAAGTTTTTCTTCAAGTGGCGTCGACTGCATTGGTGCTTGCCGTTTGTTTGTTTGCTCGGTGGCGAACAAAGGTGGAAGTGAAAAGGTACCTTTCCTTTCCCATCTTTTCCTTCATCTTTCCACAGTTGTTATTAGCCGAGCGCATTGTTCTAAGATTGTCTTACACACGGACATAAACGCGTTAATAATATACGCTCATGGTTATGTTCACTTCAGAAACTTCGACTTCTGCTTTAGTAACTTCCACGGAGCACAATAATTATAATAGCTTCCACACAATACAATCACTAGTCCTGGTCCTAGGACCCTGTGCTTACCTAGTTACCATAGTAAGGACATAATAAACAAGTAAATACACTCAGGCTGAGGTCATTTGTCGCTCGTAGCCTGGGCTGCCTGAGTGATCTTAAACGATCACTAAGGTTACGCAACATACGGCGCGTTTAGTCCATGGATGGGTCACCGTCTATGACTAACGCTAGTGGCATTTTTCCGAGCGATTCCGTGCTTCGAAAGGCACGCATTCGCAGGCCCGGCTGCCGTCTATAGATGGCAGTCGTCAAGCCAAGTCAGAGGTCTTAGGGCGGCTTGAAAACTTCTGACAGTAAGACCAGCCACTAGTCTTACAAGCCTCCACCAATCCGGAATTGGCCCCCGTGGTGGAGTATGGCCTATACCTTCCTCAGGGAAGAGACCCGTGCCCCTCGGTGGAGACATGATGGGTTGATGATGAGGTCATTTGTACAAACATACGGTGGAGCCCGTGGGAATTGAATCCACGACCTCTGTCTTGGTAGCTAAGCGTGTTAACGGCTAGACCAGCGAAGCAGGCATAAGTCTAAATTGTAACTGGATATGATTTTTTTTCAAAATAAAAACCTAAATACAATTACACTATTTCGCCAAACTGCACAGCAGTTTGTTGGCGAAGCGCTCTATCTCTGTATGCACTGAGTTTTGGATAGTAAAAATATAGCAAAATTATTATTAGTGATGTGTTAGCAACGTCGTTCATCAAAATTCTATTAGGAAATAGGATTCTTATGTCTGTGATTTCAAACGTGCCCACTATTCTCCTAATTATCCGCTCGCACAAGGCACTTATTCAATAATCCTATACAATTCCGTGCCTATCTGTAATCTCCCGGCGTTAGTTGTATGATTTTTTTCAGCAAAATAACATAACATTTTCATATACGCACATACATCGCTTCTGGTCCCACACTAGGATATCCTGTGTCGTGGAAACCAGAAACAGCGACGTCACAAACATGTACACATCCAAGACCTGGGTATCTATTTTTTTTGTCCCCAGCCGGGATTCAAACCCGGGATCTCGCATGGTAGTCAGATGCGATAACCGCTGCGCCACAGAGGTTGTCGATGATAGATTGGTGACCACAAGAAGCAGGGATGAAAGCAAAAGCAGAACGACACAGTATATCACGACATTGGATATTATGTCCGACCGCAGTTAGCTTTCCCCTGTCTTACTACAGTTTTATATTTGGAGATCCGCAGATTTTCATAACCTGTCTTATATAAATTATAATTTATCACTGAAATTCTGTCGTGCGACGAAATGAGGGCTGTTTAAGTCCAGTTATTTATAAATTTATAGTTAAGGAAACATTGTGGAGAAAACTGATTACCTGAGGTTGCGCCTGAAGTGTCCACATAGCTCAGTGCTTAAAGGTACTAATGAAAATGCTTAATCATCATCAACCCATTATGTTTCCATGGTCCATGGGTCAGAAAAGTTCTCGCATGGAGACTACATATCGGAAAGCGCAGCGAAGGACAACCAGCCACAAGAAGAATAGAAGATCTCATCCAAGTAGCAGGAAGCTTGCCTCCAGCGAAGCCGCTTCCAACCGGTCTTTTTGGAATGGAGGAGGCGTATGTGCAGTTTAGTGGACTTTTTGTGGTTAAGTGATGATGATGATGTTATGGCGATAGATGAAGCATTATTTATGACATAAGTCAAGAAACTGTCTGTTTCTCTGCCCGTCCGTCCATCCGAACCGGCTGCCCGCCCGCCATAATAATGGTACGGAACCCTTCGTGCGAAAGTCAAAATCGCGCTTGGCAGGTTTTTGTTATGTTCTATTTCTATCTATTGTTTCAATTAAGGTTGATTGTTATGGTTATGGTCCATGGTATAACCAATTTATACGGTCACGAACGAGTTATACCTTAGCTTGCTCGTTCAATTTCTTTTTGCCCTTAGAAAGTACAGAAGTTACCTGACTGCCTCGTAGATCTGGCGGTATCAAGTCTGATTAACAATCCGGGGCGCATGGATTCGATCTAAATTAAGATTAGGCAAGATAAATACATAATTTGTAGGATATCGTGTAAATTTTTCCGCACAAGTTTCCTCAGTCTGAAGGTATTTCCATGTTTGTGATATCCTCGTCTTTTTACCGTAGCGCAAGGTGTCCAACATAAATTTTCGTTTGTACGATTTAGACTTTTAAACGTTAATAAAATACTTCCTTGATGGGGCTCTGTTAAAACAATATCCAGGTCTTGGATGTTTACATGTTTGTGACGTCGCTGTTTCTGGGTCCCACAAGTACAAAACATACCCTGTGTTGTACTTGTGGGACCTGAAGCAATAAATGTGCCTGTATGTAAATGTTATTCTATGTTATGTTGTAATATTCCCCAAGATATATTAGAGTTACAAAATTAAGAAATGGGTGAATATATGTACGGTATTTGATTTTTTTGTGTCCCAGAAGGAAATATAATCTGTTCCATTCAATATTGATAATTTCTCTATTTGACACAATTTTTAAATGTTTAATGATGAGGGCCAGACGATTTTTCCATTTTTTTGAATTTTATAAGCACCACAGGAAAATGTGTTACCAGAGGAGTGACACTATTGGCAGAGTAGTCACAAACTAGGGCAGGGAAGTGACAGGCCATTGATTATAGCTAAGAAAGGGGACACGTATCAAATAAAACATGAAATATGCCAGAGGAGTGACGCCAGAGAAGTGACAAAATCGCACAAAACCTACAAAAACATATCACTCGCTTTTCTGATCACCGTTTAACGTAATACATGACATCTACACACAATAAACATTGCATTGTGCAAATATACAATTTCGTAACTATAAAATACAAAAACATAGACTTGCCAGAGGAAATACTCCAACGACTGGCAGAAACACGCTTTCCTACAGTGAATCGCAAATTGACGCTATATTATAGGAATTTTGTTCAACGTCATTAGCTAGCTTGTTTCTAACTTAACACTATTGTATGCGCGTAGTTCATGGACAAAAATATACCTTTGCGATTTTAAGTCAAATTTTACTTCTTTGAGTTTCGCCAGATGAAGTGACATTATTGTAACGTGACATCATCATCATCATCATCAGGCTATATTAGTCCACTGCTGGACATAGCCCTCTACTAATGAGCGCCATAGCGCCCTGTCTTTGGCCTGCAGTCCTTCGCAGATCGTCATCCCACCTGGTTAGAGGGCGTCCTACACTACGTTTGCCGAGTCGCGGTCTCCACTCAAGAACACGTTTACCCCAGCGGTTGTCGGTTCTTCGCGAAATATGGCCAGCCCACTGCCACTTCAGCTTGCTAATTCTCTGAGCTATGTCGATAACTTTGGTTCTCTGTCGGATGTATTCGTTACGTATCTTATCCTTCAAAGAAACTCCGAGCATAGCTCTCTCCATAGCTCGCTGAGCGACTTTAAACTGGTGGACCAACCCTTTCGTGAGTGTCCATGTCTCGGCTCCGTAGGTCATAACAGGTAGGACACACTGATTGAAAACTTTCGTTTTCAAGCATTGCGGTATGGATGACGAGAAGACTCGACGTAGTTTCCCAAACGCTGCCCAGCCCAGCTGGATCCTCCTCTTGGCCTCCTTCTCGAAATTGTTTTTACCTAACTGCAGAATCTGCCCGAGGTAAGTGTATTCGGAAACGATTTCGAGTAGGTGACCTTCTACGACGACCGGTATTGGATCAATGTGGCCATTGATCATGACTTTGGTTTTATCCAAATTCATGCCAAGACCGATACGTCGCGAGGCTGAAGCTAGGCCGGCCAGCATCTGGTTCAGCTCCTCTAACGACTCCGCCATTAAGACAATGTCGTCTGCGAATCGCAGGTGCGAGATGTAGTCGCCGTTTATGTTAATGCCCTTTCCTTTCCAGTCCAGCGTCTTAAACATGTCTTCCAACGCGCTTGTAAACAGTTTCGGGGATATAACATCCCCCTGTCGTACTCCTCTACGCAGTTGGATAGGTTTAGACTGCTGGCCCTGTACTTGGACACTCATGAAGGCGGCTTCGTACAGACATCTCAACACCTCGATATAACGACAGTCTACTTGGCATCGCTGTAAGGATTCCAGAACAGCCCAGGTTTCGACAGAGTCAAAGGCCTTCTCATAGTCCACAAAAGCAAGACACAGGGGCTGATTATACTCTTCGGTCTTCTGTATAATCTGCCTCACTGTGTGAATGTGGTCTATGGTGCCATACCCTCCGCGAAACCCGGCCTGTTCCGGCGGCTGGAACTCGTCGAGTCTCCTGGCGAGACGATTCGTGATCACTCGTGAAAACAGCTTATAGACATGGCTCAGGAGCGAGATGGGTCTGTAATTTTTAAGAAGAGTTTTGTCACCCTTCTTAAAAAAGAGCACCACCAAACTCCCGCTCCATGCCTTTGGAGTTCTCCCACTGTGAAGGACGGCGTTAAAGAGCCTTTGTAATTCCTGTATAACAGGGGCTCCTCCAGCTTTCAAAAGCTCTGATGTTATTCCGTCCTCACCGGGGGCTTTTCCATTTTTAAGCTGCCTCAGAGCTAGCACGATCTCGTCTTGACTGATGTCAGGCAGTTCGTCGGTGTAGTGGCGCGTCAGGGTGGCTCTGGAATCTTGGTCGTCTCGTTGGGAATAAGAAGCATGTGCAGCGTATAATCGGCCATAGAAATCCTCTATCTCGGCGGAGATCTCCGGCTTCGACAATACGGTCCTCCCGTCGTGCGTTGTAAGCTTCGTCAGGTGGCTCCTGCCAAGCTGCTGAGTGAATACTTTGGACCCTCGGTTTTGCTCTATTGCCTCTTCAATGAGGCGTGTGTTGGAGCTCCGAAGGTTGCGCCGTACCATCTTCGCAATTTGCTTGTTTAGGTTTGACCTCTCTGACGAAGTCGCTTGGGTGGTTTCCCGTCTTTTTGTCAGTAACCGGAGAGTCTCAGCCGAGAGTTTGGATTTCTTGCCTGTCCGCTGCGTTTTGCAGAACTTGATGCCCTCGTCCCTAAGAGTTACGACCAGATTGTGTAGGGTCTCGTCAGCGTCGTCGGTGGGCTCCAAGGCAACAAATCTATTCCCGAGAAGCTGCTGGAACTTCTCGGTGCCCGCCATGATTTGGATTGGGTTTGGTCGGAGCGTGGACTTCATCAGACGGTTTCTCTCAAGCTTCAAGTTGATATTCAGAGAGCCTCGGAGAAGTCGGTGATCAGATCCGGTATTAAACCTGTTGATCACTGAGACATCTGTGAATATATGCTTGCTATCCGTCATGATGAAGTCGATCTCATTTTTGGTCACAGTGTCGGGGCTTTGCCATGTCCACTTCCTTTGAGGCTGTTTCTTGAAGAAAGAGTTCATCAAGAATAGTTCCTCTTTCTCAAGGAAGTTGACAAGCATTTGCCCCCTGTGATTCCTGACTCCATAACCATGCGGGCCTATTCGGGACTCGTTGCCACTCTGGGTTCCCACCTTGCCGTTAAAGTCCCCCATAACAACGTTGAAGTGAGCCTTCGTGGTGTTATGTAAGGCTTTGGATATGTCTTCGTACATATCCTCAACTTCATCATCCGAGTGTGCCGAGGTCGGTGCGTAAACCTGAATGACCTTCATGCTGTAACGCTTGGACAGCCGAAGGATCAGGTACGCTACCCTGGTCGACACACTAGAGATTTCTTCAACGTTGTTAGAGAGGGCCTTATTGACGAGGAAACCTACGCCACCCTGGGATGTTTTATCACCCTCGCGAAAGTAGAGAAGATGGCCCGAGTCTAGGGTTGCGGTGTCCTCCCCCTCTCTACGGACTTCACTTAACCCCAGAACATGCCATTTAATGTTCTCTAACTCCACTTCCAACTGCGCTAGATGATGGTCAAGCCTCAGAGTGCGTCCGTTGAACGTTGCCAGGGTCAGTTGTTTGTGGCAGCCTAAGGTAGCCCGGTGATTCTTAGCACCCCCTACCCCGCCGTTACCATGGCCGCTGCCACGATGGCCAGGAATAGCGAGGCGGCCGGGAACTTGGGGCCGTTTCCTAGGTGCCATCATTGGGGGTAATGCCCATAATCCCCACGCGGGGCATGCGGGTTGGGGATCGCAGTGCGGTAGAGTTGTACTGCAGGAGGCGCTGCTGCCCACCCCCCGGTTTTGTGTCCCTTAGTCGCCTTTTACGACACCCGCGGGACGAGTTGGGTTGGTGCTATTCTCTAGGCCGACACCACACAGCACAGGGCATGTGACATGACATGAAAGTCAATTATTTTTCTTTATATTAATAAATTTTTACTGTATGTTTTGATGAAATATGTTTCGATGTTTATAAAAGCATATGATCATATTTATAAAACATAATGGCATACGTATTTAATAATATCTCGCCATAAAATCATTATAATCTAGAAATGGGGAGGCCAGAGGAGTATACATTTACAACTATTTTTAATGATTAATGTATTAAATTAAACAATTATAGTGAATAGACTATGTGGGCCAAATAAAAGACCATATTCTTTAATGCTTAAGCATACGGACGCAATAATATAATAAGTTTAATATAATAGCGTATATTGACCCAAATGTGTTACGAGGGTTAAGAAATGTGTTAAGCGCACTTTGTGCAAATAGTAAAAGTCACCACTACATGATTGTTATGTAATATTAATTTAAATTCTGTTGTACATTTAAAATAAGATAAATAATTATTAATCCACATGCATGTAACATAATTCATTTGGCAATAAACAATTTTTACTTTACTTTTACATCGATGTCAGTAGAAGGGTCAGTAAGGGAAGCTTCAAGTGGACATGCCCTGACCAAATAGGCATGTATTAGCAAAAGGCAAGATAATAAGTACCTGAAACTGGCGTGCGTGCATGCAACGACCAATGAATGTCGATGAAGCGAAAGTGATCTGTCAGAATCGTGACAAATGGCAGTCCCTGGTTTCTGCTTGTAACTGTGATATACAGGCGTGAGGTTATGTATGTATGTAAGTAGTCCATTGCCGGAAAGTAATATGAATTACATCCATATTTCATCATCAACCCATTATGTCCCCATCGAAGGGCACGGGTCTCTTCCCTGAGGAAGGTATAGGCCATAATCCGCCACGGGGGCCAAGTCCAGATTGGTGGAGCTTGTAAGACTAGTGGCTGGTCTTACTGTCAGAAGTTTTCAAGCCACCCTAAGGCCTCTGACTTGGCTTAACAACTGCCATCTATCGACGGCAGCCGGCACCAACTGCTCAAGGGGCCTGCGAATCACGGAACCGCTCGGAAAATGCCACTAGCGTTAGTCGTAGACAGTGACCCATCCATGGACTGAACGCTCCGTATGTTGCCTAATTTTAGTGATCGCTTAAGATCACTCAGGCAGCCCAGGCTACGACCGGATCCATATTTGTTTCCTTGTAAAACTGCCAGCAAAGACATTAAAAGGTATTGTTTACTAAGTACATACCACATTTTGCAGTACACAGCAATTAGAGGGGAAAAAAATTGCACTAGCTTATAATAATAATCCGTGACGAATCGGCTATGACTGGTCAAAGACCTTGCGTGAACGATTATGACGTTAAAGCTTTTTAAGTCTGTCGTTTATTGACTAATCAGTCATGGTTAAATAAGCGTTTAATTTTAGTGTAATTTAACAGCTAAGCAGTAGGTACAATATTGACGACTTATGTGGCGTAGCGGTCAGCGCATCTGCCTTCCATTCGAGAAGTCACGGCTTTGAACCCCGGCTGGGGAAAAAACCCAGGTCTTGGATGCTTACATAACATTTACGTACAGGTACATACATAGCTTCTGGCCCTACACTGGTATACCCTGTGTCGTGGGACCCAGAAACAGCGACGTCACAAACATGTAAACATCAAAGACCTGGGTTTCTTTTTTTTCCCAGCCGGGATTCGAACCCGGGACCTCCCGCATGGCAGGCAGCTGCGCCAACCACTGTGTCACAGAAGTCGCCATCACATGTTTGTGATGTCGCTTTTTCTGATTCTCACGACTCAGGTGGAGCCAGAAGCAATGTTTGTGCCTGTATGTAAATGTTTAGGTTTGTATTATGTTTAATAAAAAATCCGCTTCCAACCAGCTGGTCTTTTTGGAAAGAGCAGGAGGATCTCCTTCTCTGGAGATCCTCCTCCTCCTTCCATGGAGGAGGTCTATGTCCAGCAGTGGACTTCTTGTGGCTGAATGATGATGAAAGAAAAAATAATTAATTCGAACAAGTCACCATAAAACAGAAAAATACCAATGAAGATAAATAAACTGTAAACTTATTTATCTTAAGATGTGCTGTAAACTTCCATTTCAGATATAAATAAAAAAACGACTACCTTTCAAATTACAACCGCGAAGGACCATTACCATTATTTTGTCCAAACAAAAGACATCGACGCGCTTCCTGACAGCACAAGTTCTCGGTGGCTTCCCGAGTTGTAAACATCTCTCGGGATAAATATTTAAGTCCTAGAGTAAAAGATATTGCTTCCAATGAATATTTAACATCGGTTGAAAGGTTCCGACTCACGAGCCTTCATAAATATAGGAGTAAATCAGGAAAACATTGTAGCTGAAAACATCGTATTTCCTTCATGTTGAGAAGTTCAAAATGATAGTCGCTTCAACAGTACATATCAAATCTGTCTATTTAATACAAGGAAAGAGAATAAATTTCAGTTGCAATTGATTTCAATTTCAATTAATTTTGTACTCCAATAAATGTTGTTACAGTTGTTAAACAAAATACAGCGCATGGTGCTTAAAATTTAACATGCAAAGTGATAACTCACATTAAAAACCATATCAAACGTAGTCGGTGTAGGGTATCACAGGGTAGTCTATAAATTAAGTAGGTAAAAGTAACACCAAAGATAAGTTCCTACTCTCCGTACTAGTAAAAACTGTGTTACGGCAGAGTATTTGCTCCTCCCAATAAGACTAAAGGTTTTACATCAAACGAAAAAAGTGCTGGAGTCAGAACAAGAGTATTCTTTTTTGATCTTTTAGTGTAAACAAAAGCTTGTTTTCACCAAAATATCAATGAGCAAGAATGAGAACCAAGAAGTAGAATTCTCGCGAAATGATATTGAAGGTCGATTTACATCAAACGAACAAAGAGCTAGACCCAGAACACAAGATCACTTTGATGAGATTTCGTTTCTCGAGATTTCGGGGGAGCGAGCCCGTCTGAACACGCAAGAAACGCAACTGTTCGCACGCTCTAGCGCTGTTTACTTCCAGTGAACGAGCATTCCTAGAATATTCCATAAAATCTTTGCGAACGCAGACAGAGCAACGAAAGAATGCTCTACGTCTGTTGACACTAAAAGCATTTGATATAGTGGGGATAGAATGAGCATTCGCTCGTCTGATGTAAATCGACCTTTAGATTTGTGAAGTTATAGAGGAAATAGCGGCGCTTGAAAGCGTCAAGCCGCGTTGGGTACGCGTGGTGATTAAAACCCATACTATCTCTCTGAGAGAAGGTCTGAGCCTTAGAGTGGGACGTTGCTAGGCTGCTTACATACATAATGTGTATGAAAGTCTAGGAAGTACGACTTTGTCAAACACACCATTCAAGTGTCACGGTAGCTCATGCTAGTGCAAGTGGTATGATACTACCTTATTTTCGCCCACCATATCTGTGACTGTACTAAATTGTAGCTTTCGAATAAGAGCCAAATATGGCGTCGCTCGCAAACTTAACACACCAAGTATTTTGTTTATTGCAAATGCTGTTGTAAATTGCACATTCGAGTGGGGGTGCATGACCTTTAATTATTTAATGCTCATGGTGAGAAGTTATTATCTGATGACGTAAATATTTTTTGGGCTTAACAATATCTTCTTCATATTAAAGTGTTTAAATTACAATATACATTATCCAGACTCCAAAAGACGTCAATAAAATAATCGCAGTTTATTTTTCACTAGCAGTGCCCACGACTTGGTCCTCATCGTCAACCCATTATGTCCCCACCGAGGGGCACGGGTCTCTTCCCTGAGGAAGGTATAGGTGAAGGCTTGTAAGACTAGTGGCTGGTCTTACCGGCAGCCGGCACCAACTGCTTAACGTGCCTTGCAAAGCACAGAACCGCTCGGAAAAATGCCACTAGCGTTAATCATAGAACGGTCACCCATCCATGCACTGAACGTGGCCTATGTTGCTTAACCTTCGTGGTCGTTCAAGATCATTCAGGCGGCCGGGGCTACAAGCCATTACAATTGGCTAGGTTCGCGTAAACGGATTAGCCTTTGTTCGACAGGAAGATCCATTTTAAATACTGCTGAAGGAATTTTGGAAATAGGATGTAGGTAGAAGTTGGAGAGGCACACAAACTATTCCTCTTTATAATATTAGTGTGGAAGTATAGATGACGATCCATTGTTAGTTGAATACTAATAATGTACGCACTAACTGTTAAGGTTTTCATCACTTAGTTTAGCTGGTAGATAATCCATACAATAAAATACAAAGTAAATATCTCGTCGACCTCTGTGGCGTAACGGTTAGCGCATCTGCTTACCATGCAAGAGGTCCCGGGTTTGATCCCCGGCTGGGGAAAAAAAAAAACTCCAGGTCTTGGATGTTTACATGTTTGTGACGTCGCTGTTTCTGGTTCCCACGACACAGGGTCAAAGGAGAAGCTGACTGACTGACTGACTGACTGACTGACTGACTGACTGACTGACATATCAACGCAGGGCCCAAACTATAAGGGTTAAAAACTTGAAATTTTGCAGAGGAGTTTTTTTTATGACGTAGGGTAGCACTAAGAAAGGATTTTTCATAATTCACCCTCTAAAGGGGTAAAATGGGGGTGCAAAGTTAGTATGAAACTCTGCCGTTTTTGAAGTTACTCAAATGAAACTCAGTATGAAGTTTCTTCGTTTAAAATCATGAAACACATGTAAAATAGTTTTTCAAAAATCATCTCTTAAGGGGGAAAAAGGGGGGGTGCAAAGTTGGTATGAAACTTTGTCGTTTTTGAAGTTATTAAAATGATATTTAGTACGAAGGTCCTTTATTTAAAATCATGAAACATGTGTAAATAAGTTTTTCAAAAATCATCCCTTAAGGGGGAAAAAAGAGGGTGCAAAGTTAGTATGAAACTTTGCCGTTATCCAAGTTATTCGAATGAGATTCTATATGAAGGTCCTTCATTGAAAGTCATGAAACATGTGTAAAATAGTTTTTCGAAAATCATCCCTTAAGGGGGAAAAAGGGGGGTGCAAATTTAGTATGAATCTTTGCCGTTTTTGAAGTTATTCAAATGGGCTTCAATATGAAGGTCCTTCATTTAAAATCATGAAACACGTGTAAAATAGTATTTCTAAACTCATCCCTTAAGGGGGAAAAACGGGGAGTGCAACGTTAGTATGAAACTTTGCCGTTTTTGAAGTTATTCAAATGATATTTAGTACGATGGTTTTTCATTTAAAATCATGAAACATGTGTAAAATAGTTTTTCAAAAATTATCCCTTAAGGGGGAAAAAGGAGGGTGCAACGTTAGTATGAAACTTTGCCGTTATCCAAGTTATTCGAATGAGATTCTATACGAAGGTCCTTCATTAAAAGTAATGAAACATGTGTAAAAGTTTTTCGAAAATCATCCCTTAAGGGGGAAAAAGGGGGGTGCAAATTTAGTATGAAACTTTGCCGTTTTTGAAGTAATTCAAATGAAATTCAATACGAAGATCCGTCGCTAAAAGTCACGAAATACATGTAAAATAGGCTTTCAAAATCATCCCTTAAGTGGGTAAAACGGGGTGCAATGTTAGTATGAATGAAACCCTGCCGTTTTTGAAGTTATTCGAATGAAATTCAGAATAAAGGTCATTCATTGAAAGTCTTGAAACACATGTAAAATAGTTTTTCGAAAATCATCCCTTTAGGGGATAAAAGGGGGGTGCAAAGTTAGTATGACACCTGCCGTTTTAGAAGTTATTCAAATGATATTTAGTTCGAAGGTTCTTCATTTAAAATCATGTAACACGTGTAAAATAGTTTTTCAAAAATCATGCCTTAAGGGGGAATAAAGGAGGTGCAAATTTAGTATCAAACTTTGCCGTTTTTGAAGTTAGTCGAATGAAATTCAATATGAAGGTTTGTCATTAAAAGTCATGAAATACATGTAAAATAGTTTTTCGAAAATCATTTCTTTCAGGGGGTAAAAGGGGGGTGCAAAGTTAGTATGAAACTCTGCCGTTTTAGAAGTTATTCGAATGAAATGCAGTATGCAGGTCCTTCAATCAAAGTTGATTCAATCAAATGAAACATTGTGTGAAGTAGCTTTTAGAAAATCATCCCAAGGGGGGGTGCAAAGTTAGAATGAAAGCTCTCTGATATTCAAAGTTATTTCAATAAAATGTTGTATTTGGGTTATAAGTTCCTGATAAAGTTATTGATTATTGCCGACAGCCCTTTTTGTGAATTCAATACTTATGGGGGTTCCAAATTTAGAAGGTATAAAAGTTCTTCGTATTTACTTCGTATCGTCGCTTCGATTATTAAAAATTTCGCTACGATTTTTGAATTGAATTTCTTTGTTCTTCCATGTGTTTAAATACCACTTTAAATACTTGCTTACTTTCTTAATTTTTTTTCATATTGGTCGTTCTAACTCTTGAATAAATTTTCTCAATTCTTCTTATTATTTCTCAGTTCATGTGTTCATAAATATTTCTCAGTTCTTTAAAATACAACCCATAGTAAACAGCCTATACGAGTATATGTCCCACTGCAGGGAATAGGTCTTCTCTCAGAGAGAGTACTATGGTTTTATTTATTTCGCATGCGCTAAAAGTATCCCAATCTTAATTGCATACGCAAACACTTTACTCAACTAAAGCCCACGCGGATGAAGTCGCGGGCAACAGTTAGTCTATATATATATAAAAGGAGAAGCTGACTGACTGACTGACATATCAACGCAGGGCCTAAGCTATAAGATAACTCTTATAGCTTAGGAAACTTGAAATTTTGCACAGGGGTTCCTTTTGTAACATAGGGGAGCACTAACAAAGGATTTTTCGAAATTCATCCCCAAAGGGGGTAAAATAGGGGTTCAAAGTTACTATGAAACTTTGGCCTTTTTTGAAATTATTCGAATGAAATTTGGTACGAAGGTTCTTCATTTAAAATTATGAAACACGTATAAAATAGTTCTTTAAAAATCATCCCTTAAGAGGGAAAAAAGGGGCTGCAAACTTAGTATGAAACTTTGCCGTTTTTGAAGTTATTCGAATGAGATTCAATATGAACGTCCTTCATTAAAAGTTATGAAAAACATGTAAAATAGTTTTTCGAAAATCATCCCTTAAGGGGGTAAAAATGGGGGTGTAAAGTTAGTACGAAACTTGCCGTTTTTGAAGTTATTCGAATGAAATTCAGAATAAAAATTTTTCGTTAAAAGTCATAAAATACATGTAAAATAGCTTTTAAAATAATCCTTTAAGGGGGTAAGACGGGGTGCAAAGTTAGTATGAAACTTTGCCGCTTTTGAAGTTATTCGAATGTTTAATACAAAGTTCCATCATTAAAATTTATGAATTACATGTTAAATAGTTTTACGAAAATCATCGCTTAAGGGGGTAAAAAGGGGGTGCAAAGTTAGTATGGAACTTTGCCGTTTTTGAAGTTATTCGAATGAAATTCAGCATGAAGGTCCTTCATTGAAAGACATGAAAGACTTGTAAAGTAATTTTTCAAAAATCATCCCTTAAGGGAATAAGAGGGGGTTACGAAGTTAGTATGAAAGCTCTTTCGCATGCGCTAAAAGTATCCCTATCTTATTTGCAAACACTTTACTCAACTAAAGCCCACGCGGACGTAGTCGCGGGCAACAGCTAGTGTTTTATATAATGCTAGCCACAAACCATATTTTCAGAGCAGCCCATACCGGTATTTCATTTACTTGCGACCACAATATTTGTATAACATTTGCGATATTATCGGCACTATGTCTACTTAGCTTTACAATGCAGTCCGACGATGTATTTTCTAGAGTAGTCTTTATTCTTTGAACAATAAGAAGTTCATGGAACGCACATTATGTTTGGTCATTGTCTATTAAGTCTATGTGATATTTTAAAACGCCATTGTTACCTTACGGTCAATTGGCTTAAAGGTCAATACATTTATTTGAACAATATTAATCATGTCGTTGACTTATGTTTTGGAATCAATTTCGCATTGATTTATTGATTAAACGCCTGCGGGTTTCTTTAAGTTATTGACGACCTCTGTGGCGCAGCGGTTAGAGCATACGCTTACCATGCGGGAGATCCCGGGTTTTAACCCCGGCTGGGGACAGGAAAAAAATCCCCAGGTCTTGGATGTTTACATGTTTGTGAGGTCGCGGTTTCTGGTTGTAAATTTCTGTATGTAAATGTTTATGTTTTATGTAGACAGATTTTGTGGGCTTTTGTTTGAGTGTGGGCTTAATTAACACGCGTGCCCACCGCGGATTGGCAATTTTAAGTCCAGAGATATTTGAACATTTCAAATACTCAGGTTTCCTTACGAAGTTTTCTTTCACCGTTAGCGAGTGGTATTGCTACTTCGACCACAGAATACATAATAGTACAAGTATCCACTTAAAAAATGCATTATTAACTGTCGTCCGCAGTTACTTGACTTTTTGTCGGACTCTTCCGACAAAAACTCACGTAAGTGTATCCGGAATAAAGTTAATAATATGTAGTCTTTACGAAAGTATCAGATAAAAATGCACGTTATTAATTTAGGAAACAAAGTCATGTCAACATCATCATCAACCCGTTATGTCTCCACCGAGGGGCACGGGTCTCTTCCCTGAGGAAGGTATAGGCCATACTCCAACACGGGAGCCAGGTCCGTATTGGTGGAGGCTTGTAAGACTAGTGGCTGGTCTTGCTGTCAGAAGCTTTCAAGCCGCACTAAGGCCTCTGACTTGGCTTAACGACTGCCATTTATCGACGGCAGCCGGCACCAACTGCTTAACGTGCCTTACGAAGCACGGAACCGCGCGGAAAATGCCATGTCCGGATGTGAACATACCTGGGCCTCAATTCTGCTAGTGCATTATAGCTCAATGACAGATACTTTAAAGGTCGGGTCACGTGGCATGATTTTTTTATACCATTAACGCCTAGAAGGATTGAGACGTGTACGTAGATTAAAAGCGGCAATGAAATGAAATCGCCGCGTTCAAGCAGTTGTCATTGTACTACAATACGTTAACAGAATCTAGATCCTAAATTCAAATCGGATTTTGACGACCTCTCTGCCGCAGTGGTTAGCGCATCTGCTTACCGTGTTCGAATCCCAGCTGGGGACAAAAAAAAAGAAACCCAGGTCGTGGATGTTTACATGTTTGTGACGTCGCTATTTCTGGTTCCCACGACACAGGGTATCCTAGTGTGGGGCCAGAAGCAATGTATGTGCCTGTATACAAATGTTATGTAAACCGTGGATGACCTCCCGAATGTAAGGCCGGCGTGGTACCACTAAATAACTATTAGGTATTATTTACTGACGTAATAACTACCAGACTAGTTGTTACCGGTTATCGGTCGCCTATTGCACCGACTGCCGCGTATTCTTAGCAAGTTTGTGCTAAATAGCTCTATACCGAGCCACTGCCTACTCGCTGAGTAAACCCGCGTAATAGCTGACAGCGAGTGATTGAGAATGGACTGGCTGCCAATGCTAGTAGTATGGCATGCATGACTTATGAATGCGATGTTAACTTTGCATCGATAAGCAATTATTCCTACATAATGGTTTAAATGTATTGAGGTGATAAAGTGACTATTGGCGTTGGATTGGGTTATTATTATTAGTATGTTAAAAGCATACAAGTAAAAAATGCAACGGCAATGTGTTGAACTTAATAATGTAAGCAGTGTCTACCAGTCAACTAACTGCCACTTTCGGTATAATCCTTGGTATCCTATAAGGATTTACAATTTTACAACAAACCGGTAAAACATTGCCAATATAAAACAAAATAATGTTTAATTATATTGTATTTGGTACAAATTAAAATATGTGGCACTTTTGTTTGACATAACGCTTGAAATAACCAATTCGCCGTGGGCAAACGTGGTGACAGAACCCGTAGCTACTGTCTACCTAAATAAGACTCATGCTCTAAAATCAGCACGGATAGGTTGTTTAAAATCTTGAAATGGGTAACTAATTAACGAACCTACCAATTATCAATAATATTTCGGATATTAACATTACTTAACTTTTTGTCGGACGAGTTCGACCAGGTTTCGGTCTGGTACGAGACGAGCAACCGTCGACGCAAGGACAGTTTCTGCTCACCATGATTAAGCTCTGCGAATCAGAGCGGAACCCTGGTCGGACGCTTCCGACAAAAAGTCGAGCAAGTATCACACAAATATTATAAGGGCGAAAGTTTGTGAGTGTGTATGTTGGTTACGTCTTCACGTCTAAACGGCTGGAGCGATTATAATAAAATTTGCTACGGAGCTAGCTGACACCTTAGATTAGCATGTGTTAATCGGTTTTTTCTCGCAGTAAAACATAGCCTATGTAACTATGTTTTACTGCGAGAAAATATCTTATTCTCATGGGAAAATCGATGAAAATAAAATTCTAAATTGATGTTTCCGATGCTCAAATTTAAATTATTTTGCTTCTAAAAATGTGAATGTTACTATTTTTACTGGTAATATACAATTTATTTTCCCTAATAAACCGCGGGGAACACCGTAGGGCACAGCTAGTTCGGATTAAAAGTCATAAGTTTGGTGCTTACGATAGTTTTATTTAAAAAAACTACCAATTACCTAGCATTCGCAGTCGTACTTACCGTTTTGGTAAGTAGGTATGTCAATTAAAGCGCCAGCAAGTCAAGATATCTCCCCAAGTATGCGCCTCGGGCCCCGCTCCAATTAGTCAATGTAATCAGAACTGATAAGTACGTACCAGACTTTGAAAGGGAAAATCTGTATCACAACACAATCTTTACCCGTTGGAAATAAAGCCTGTAGTAGACGAAGAACTCAAGCAAAGCTTTTACTCTCGAACAAAATAATTACACAGAAAGTATTCTCAATATTCGACTCTATGGTGCACCTCACAGCAGTTGTAACGTTGAACGTTTAACTAGACTGCGTTCACTTTCTGTCTAATTATTTTGTTTGACAGGAAAAGCTTTGCTTAAGTTCTTGAGCGGTCTACTATAGCCCTTAATTCCAACGGTTTAAGATTGTAAAACAGAGTTTGAGATTATAAATACAGTGACATTCAATAAACGGAATGTAAATTCTTTACGTTGAAAAATATTTTTGAGCATGTAGAATTGTCAATATATTTTTTAAATGAAAAGAGAAAAATACTTGATTATACATATAATTAGTTATATTAAAAACTCAAACTCACACTCACGATCAAACTCAAAATCAAATTCACTCCAACTCTACATTGACATACACGGGACGTTGGCGAATTTGGACTGGACAATCAGTGCATTGAGTCCATAAAACCGAATTGATTGTTATGTTGAAAAATAGTTTCTGATCTTTAAGTATAATGAAGTGTTCTTTCATGTATATAAATCTATCTAACTCAGCGATTGAGCAGTCGTTCCACTGTGATTTTATGGTCGAGGTATAAGGTTGACAACTCCGTATGTGAGTGTCGCTCCTAACGAGGTCACACATGGCTCCAACCGGCCATTGGTCACAAATATATCCGATCGGGGCCGTATGATAGTAGATATTATCGGCAGATTAATTTATGAGTTTCGACTTCTTATTGTAGACTTCAATTGTTTTGTCAAACAACTGTTTGGTCTCATTTGTCATCTGCGAATACCTTTGTATTGAACACGCCTATATGTTTCCATTTACCTACAGGCACATACATAGCTTTTGGACCCACAATAGGATACCCTGTGTCGTGGGAATCAGAAACAGCGACATCACAAACATGTAAACATCCAAGACCTGGGGTTTTTTTTTGTCTCCAGCCGGAATTCAAACCCGGGACCTCTCGCATGGTAGGCAGATGCGCTAATCGCTGCACCACGAAAGTCTTCCGTAAAGAAAGAAAAATATAAGTATTGGGTTGCCAATATCTGTTATGAGACAGTGAAATTTTCCTTTTCAAGTAACTAATCAGTACTATCTTTTATTAGATAACATAATGTCAATGAAGCGAAGGTGATCAGTCAGGATCGTCGCAATTGGCAGTCTCTGGTATCTGCTTACCCCTCTGGGATACAGGCGTGAGTCTGATTCGTAGTGCCTGACCCTGGTCAAACTCTTCCGAAGAAAAGTCAAGTAAGTGTATCCGGAATAAAGTTAATAATGTGTAGGGCTTACGAAAGTCTTATTTCAAAAGTAAAAACAAAGTTCTAAAGTTGTTTTTCTTGAGAAAAACAGTCACGTGTTTAATACCTATAACAGATGACTCAAGCTTTCATAAGCACTAACAATTGTTAACTTTATCCCGGATACACCTCCTTGACTTTTTGTCAAGTATCAGTGTGTCAATTTATTTTTAAATAAATTTTAAATTTGATTATTTTTTTGAGTAGGTTACTTATGCTGCCCTCATAAGAAGAAAGGCCATAACTTCCATATTTACTAGTGAGAAAAAGTAAACTGTATTTGAATAAAAATAACACTTAAATTTAAGCAAATAGCTTATGAAATATGTAAAAAAAAATCTTTTGTTTTTCAAATAGTAATCATCGACGACAAGTTAGCATACATGCTTGAAATGCATGAAATGAAAAAAAAAACATCACGCCGCAGAACTTTAACTGCTCGTCGTGAAAAGTTTTGAATTTGGAGGTTGTTACAGGTAATTTAATTCATTCGTAGTAAACACAGCCCTTTTGGGGCAATAAAGCTAATCTATGCAGGTGCAGTATGGTTTTCCTTCCTCGTCCACACACGCTGTAACAGGGCGTGTCTAGGGCAGTAAACCTTGCCCTGACTACGTTCACTTGCCGTACTTTTAATTTGCTCTTAATTATAAAACCAAGCATGATAGAAACTGTTAAAGAACTGTACAGACGATTTTCCAGTCATTTAAATAAATGTAATGTAATACACATTTTACTCCCCTGTAAAAATGTAATGAAATAAATATAATGAAATAAGCAGAATACGGATACCTACACCAATCCGGACTTGGCCCCCGTGGTGGAGTTTGGCCAATACCTTCCTCAGGGAAGAGACCCGTGCCCCTCGGTGGGGACATAACGGGTCTTAAGCTAATTTCTTGAACGAGAAGTTCATATTTATTGTTCTATGACATTTTTGGCCGACGAGACAGTTCTAGCGCCCTTCTTAGCATCATTAATCCAAGGAATTCTATCGCCATTTTAATCAAACTGTATTTTAATTAAACTGCGGTTTTCAAGGAGTGTCGGCGCCAGCTACATTACCGTGGCACTCGTTAAGCAAACGCTTGCTGATTTTATTACCCACCTGCTCTATATTTGGTAAGCAATGTTTGCTATATGAATTTAATTAACATTAGGTGATATTAATTACTCCGATTTGATTTATACTATCGTTATTTATTGATAAGCGAGGGTTTACTTCGAAGTTGAAAAAAACTACTTTTAAAAACCGGGAAGTGGATTTCTTTCTAAGATCTGAAGAGCTTGCAATCAATAATGTTCCTTTCATCATCAACCCATTATCTCCCCAGCGAGGCGCACGGGTCTCTTCCCTGAAGAAGGTATAGGCCATACTCCACCACGGGGGCCAAGTCCGGATTGGTGGAGGCTTGTAAGACTAGTGGCTGGTCTTACTGTCAGAAGTTTTCAAGCCATTGTAAGGCCTCTGACTTGGCTTAACGACTGCCATCTATCGACGGCAGCCGGCACCAGCTGCTGAACGTGCCTTGCGAAGCACGGAACCGTTTGGAAAAGTGCCACTAGCGTTATTCATAGAACGGTCACCATCCATGCGATTCTATACACAGAATCGCTTCGCAGAGCTTGTTTTAGTTGTGTTTTGTTTGAAATCTAAATACCAAGTAACATTGTTTAGCAAAGATTCTGTCTCTAATAATTTCAAATTAGATACAAGTTAATGATTATCAGATTAATACCAGGCATCCTCCAGGTAGCCGAGGGGCTACCTACGTAATATGCAATTCATTACAATTTACATAAGAAACAAATATTTTATTCATTAACGCTCCTTGCCAGTGTCCACAAAACAGATTGGACCGGTTATTCAGACTTTAATTATCGCATTAATATTCAAATATATCTTAAGAAAGTGAATTTGTTAATAATATTCTGTAAAGATCTGGGTCAGCGTAAAAAATTACATCAGGGAACAATATCGCAACTTACTACTAGGATAAAATATAAATACAGAATAAAATACATATTAGCATAGTTAATTATTTATAAGATAACACTTAGTTGACTTTTTATCTTTTATCTTTTTATTTAATGTTAAGTAGGTGTATCCAGAATAAATCTAATTGTTTAAAGGTTTTAGATGATGTCTAGTACTTATGAAAAGTTTAAGCTTTATTTATTTATATATATTAATCTAATTTATGAGTACCGACAATAAAAAGTACTTTGTAATTATTATTATCGTATAAGTTTATCATTAAAGAAACCGTATATTATTTGGTTAATAAATGTTCTCGCAAAGATAGAGACATATGTATACGATCAGAGAGATATTTAAACATTTTTAAACATTTACATACAGGCATACACTGCTTCTGGCCCCACACTAGGAAACCCTGTGTCGTGGGAACATAAACAGCGACGTCACAAACATGTAAACATCCAAGACCAGGTTTTTTTCTTTTCCCCAGCCGGGATTCGAACCCGGGACCTCTCGCATGGTAGGCAGATGCACTAACCGCTGCGCCACAGAGGCCATCAATCATGGTGGTCGATGGTGGATATCAATCAATTATTTTCACCATATCTATCTTCAACCAACGAGTCAATAGATTGCATAATTTCTCGCGGAATTTTTATATAATTACTTACTTTATTGCACACGAGACACAAAATAATGCTGTCTCATCAAATTTCTTTTGAAAAGAGTGTGACAGCATGTTACTTAAGTATTTACTTAGTGTAAATTCTCAATTCAGAAATTGGCCTTAAGTATAGTTTCTTATTATCAATCGAGTAGGGTGTTTAGCACACAGCATAGGTATATATTTTTATATATTATATTTACTGGATTGAGTGAGCCCAACTGCCGTTATATATTATTATGCTGCAGCATAAAATATAATTAAATAGGTACGTCCCACTATAGGGCACAGGCCATAACTTCACAAATGTACATAACTAAAAAAAAAGTCAAAGGCACATGGCAATCGAATCTGGTTCTCCCTCTTTCGAGTCCATTGTTCTACCCACTAGACTACCACAACTCCTAATTATCAACTGCTGTAATACTGAGAAATCCTTTAGCTTGAAATATGTTAATGTGCACGAATAATACGCACAAATTAGAATGAACTTCCTGTATCAAAGGCCTCTTTTCGAAGACGATCCTCATTATCATAAGCATATGGACGACAACACACTATTTAATTGGCATACAGAAACCACAAGGTCGTTATAGTTATAATATAATGTCGTTAAAATTATCTGTTGTGTAGCTCAGTTGCGTAAGTGTTTGTGTCCTGCCTGATGAGGCGTTGGGTTCGATTTCATAATGTGTCAATCCCTATTAAGGTGACTCCTAAAGTCACCTGTGATAGCGGATGTTGATACGAATATATGTTAATATTAATGTGGTAATATTGGAGAGAGAGAATGGTGACAATAAGCTGGATAGCCAAAGTGACAAAACATGATAATCATAAAGTTTTTGAACCCTTAGATTAAGTTTTTTTTTTACGCAGCCTCTCGTGTGTCCCACTGCTGGGCAGAGGCCTCCCCTCCTGCTTTCCATCTCTCCCTGTCTCCAGCCACCTCGCACCATTCCGGTAAGAATGCATTTAGGTCGTCCTGATTAAGTATTTAGAAAAGAAAATGTTACATATTCTGGGTGTCGTTAGATAGAATTTTCTCACATGACGAGAACTTAAAATTGGTACAATGTGTAATCTAGTTATTTAAGTGTGTAGTCTAGTTATTTAAGTGTGTAGTCTAGTTATTTAAGTGTGTAGTCTAGTTATTTAAGTGTGTAGTCTAGTTATTTAAGTGTGTAGTCTAGTTATTTAAGTGTGTAGTCTAGTTATTTAAGCTACATCATTTTGTATTAATAAATTTATATTGTCAGCGCCCTAGCAGGGTTCTTGTTTGATACTTTTAATATTTAAGACTTATTATCTTATCTTATCATAATTATTGAGTAGGTAAAGAACTGTAGAGCCTGTTCTGATCATGAAAATGTTGAAAAAATGGAAGTACGACGTCTGTGGCGCAGCGGTTAGCACATCTACCTACCATGCGAGAGGTCCCGGGTTCAAATCCCGGGAACCAAAAAAACCCCTGGTCTTGGATGTTTACATGTTTGTGACGTCGCTGTTTCTGGTTCTCACGGCACAGGGTATCTTAGTGTGGGGCCAGAAGCAGTGTATGTGCCTGTATGTAAAAGTTTATGTTTAATGTTTAGGTTTGACACTGTACAGGCCGCCAATTTGTACTATTATAACATAACATAACATTTACATACAGGCACATACATTGCTTCTGGGCCCACACTAGGATACCCTGTGTCGTGGGAACCAGAAACAGCGACGTCACAAACATGTAAACATCCAAGACCTGGAGTTTTTTTTTTCTCTCCAGCCGGGGATCGAACCCGGGACCTCTCGCATGGTAAGCAGATGCGCCAACCGTTACGCCACAGAGGTCACCATTATAAACCTTTGTAAATATTTTGTGTTTGAAGTTTTTCCGCTGTGCAATAAAGAATATTCTTATCTTACAGCTATGTGTTAACCTTCGACACTCAGGTTTGTTCACGGCGTTTTCCTACCGCTACCTCGCCGATAGCTGAAAAAAAAAATCTCATTAAATGCTGAGATTTTAATTTTGATCTGAATTGAGATTTGGTGGGCAGACCACCAGCCCGATGGGCCGACGACATTGTGAAAGCGGCTGGGAGACATTGGACGAGACTAGCACTGGACCGGATGGGTTGGCGTGAAAGAGAAGAGGCCTATGCCCAACAGTGGGCTCTATTTACGGGCTGATTAGATAGATAGATAGATAGATTTGAATCCACGCATTTGATGTGAATCGCTAGTAGCCCGGCTGCCTGAGTCGTTTTAAGCGATCAACAGAATCAACATAAGCAACATAGGGCGCGTTCAGTGCATGGATTTGTGGTCTTCTATGACTGACGCTAGTGGCATTTTTCCGAGCGGTCCGTGCTTTGCAAGGCACGTTAAGCAGTTGGTGCCGGCTACCGTCGATAGATGGGGCCAGCCCTGCAGTGGGCGCCGAACGGCTGATTATGATGATGTTTTGAGCGTCATTTCCACACACAACGTTAAGTACCTGCCTATGCAGCCAAACAGTTGACATTGATAGCGTTTAGTGATGCGACCTCGCGATGCCCTCGCACTGCTGTTAGCTCAATATTATGTCAGCTTTTCGTGAAATTCGCACCTTGTTTATATTTTGTAATATTTTGAAGAACGGGAAAAATATGTTTGTTAAATGACTGAATCGCTCGCAGCCCCGGCCGCCTGAGTGATCTTAAATGATCACGAAGGTTAAGCAACACAGGGCGCGTTTAGTGCGTGGATGGATGACCGTTCTATGACTAATGCTAGTGGAATTTTTCCGAGCAATTCAAGCAGTTGGTGCCGGCTGCCGTCGGTAGATGGCAGTCGTTAAGCCAAGTCAGAGGCCTTAAGGCGGCTTAAAAACTGTAAGACCACCCACCAGTCTTACAAGCCTCCACCAATCCGGACTTGGCCCCCTTGGTGGAGTATGGCCTAGGTATACCTTCATCAGGGAAGAGACCCGTGCCCCTCGGTGGGGACATAATGGGTTAATGATAAAATGACTGTAATTTTTTTCGAAGCATCACTATCGTAGATGCCTGCTCCGTCTTAAAGTATTGACTGATTGAATCAAACAACTCTCATACGTCCTTGCTTGGCGGAAGTCTCCCTAAGTCACTCCAATTTTTTGATTGAGTAAAAAAAATTTTGCCGGCTGGGGTCAAAAAAACCCCAGGTCTTGGACGTTTACATGTTTGTGATGTCGCTGTTTCTGGTTCCCACGACAAAGAGTATCTTAGCCTCAGTTTCTGAAAGAGTGTTCAAATGTAACAAGAGATTAATCTAAGATTAATTTAAAGTACGTGATTGGCTGAAATAAGCTTGACGTGAGATTAACATGAGATTAACATTTGATCGCTCTTCTAGAAATCAAGCGTTAGTGTGGGGCCAGAAGCAATGTATGTGCCTGTATGTAAATGTTTATGTTTATTTTCATGACCACTATTACAACCGGTAGAATTTTCTCTGGTGGGCCGATCGGCTCACGGCGGTGGGCGATCGGCTTTTCAAGGTCATAACGCAACTAATTGAATAATTTTTATACTTTAAATTTTAGAAGAACGGATCGACCATTTCCGGTTTAAACTATCCTTTTCTTGTTCAAAAAACTTCACAGACGAAGTGTGTAATACACTCGCTAATTGAAACCTGTCACCAAGGTATAACAATGTTCAAAGAGGTCTTCTTTCAACGAGAGCAAAACACAAGCATTTAGAAAGTCGCGGAGTAATTATCATCTTTACAAAAGGTTCTCGTAGGATTAAAAGTAAGTGTAATTGCCTCCCACACTTAGACTGATGAGAGTTTAATTGGCGACGAACAAGAAAAGGTGCTGGATACTCTATGGTTGCGGTTTCAAACCATTCACCAGTCACAGACCCAACTAAATAAATCACAGGATGCCTAACAGCTAGATAAAACATTTATTTGTGCTTGTAGATACACACATAAAGCATTACGTCGTAGCCTGGGCTGCTTGAGTGACCTTAAACGATCACTAAGGTTAAGCAACATACGGTCAGTCCATGGATGGGTCACCGTCTATGACTAACGCTAGATGGCAGTCTTTAAGCCAAGTCAGAGGCCTTAGGGAGGTTTGAAAACTTGTGACAGTAAGACCAGCCACTAGTCTTACAAACCTCCACCAATCCGGACTTGGCCCCCGTGGTGGAGTATGGTCTATACCTTCCTCAGGGAAGAGACCCGTGCCCCTCGGTGGGGACATGATGGGTTGATGATGATGATGACAGCTTAATTATTATTGCGCATAAGTAAATATTACAGTGAAAATACGGCGGACTTAATGCTACACCCTTTTTCTGCCAGTCAACTGCAGGAAGTGGATGACAATAGCTGGTAGGCATAAGGAAGTGTAAAGAAGCTAAATTAAATTGATATAAATTTCTCATTTCTGATTTCTAACACTTATCTCTATCAACTTATTGACAGGCCAACTTTCAATCATCATCATCATCATCATCATCATTTAGCCACAAGAAGTCCACTGCTGGACATAGGCCTCGTCCATGGATTTCCAAAAATACCGGTTGGAAGCGGTCTGTCTGTCCATCTTGTGGCTGGTCGTCCTACGCTGCGCTTGCCGATGTGTGGTCTCCATTCAAGAACCTTTCGGGCCCATCGGCCATCAGTTCTCCGTGCTATGTGCTTTTCAACTTTCAATGATACTTTCTTACTCAAAACTCATTTCATTGATTCACTTTTTATTTATGGACAGAATCATGCATTGCATCTATTCATATCTATTTCATAAGTAGTTCGTTGTGAGCGCAAAAACAAAAAAATCAAGTATTTACTACGCACAAACATAATCTTCTTACATCGGCAAATTAGACCAAACGTTCTACATCAATAACTAAATACAGTAACTCAACACTTCAACCTCCAAAATAACCATTCGCTCGCTGATCAAATTATAATTTAACAATACCCATCAATCAGTCAGTCAGTTCAGTTCAGTTCACAATGTTGAAATGGATCGTCTTTACTGGCTTTTGCCCGCGTGTTTGGTCATTATACAGTTTAGCAAACTTAGACCATTATAATAAAGGCTAGATGATAAAGTAACAGTTGTTAGAGTGGCCAATATGACGCTGAAGAGGTGGAAATTAATCTATTGACGTTGAACTTTTGGTAAAAAACTCCTATGTAGCGAGTACACTGAAGCCTTTAGATCTGGGCCCCGATCCTGTTAGTACATTATAGATAGTATAATGACTGATGCACGGTTCGATCACGTGACGTGTTTTTTCATACCATTGACGCCTAGAAGTTTTGATTTGTGTGCACGCGTAGACATAAAGCGGCAATGAAATTTAATCACCACGTACATGCAATTGTCATCGTACTACAAAGCGGTAATGAAATGAAATCGACGCACTCACACAATGTCATTGTACTACAATGCCTTAGAGGAATCTAGGCCCAGGTGTAGTGTGTTTTTGGCAGTGCAAATAAACTTTTTATGTCTATCCTCCACCAATCCGGACTTGGCCCCCGTGGTTGAGAATGGCCTATACCTTCCTCAGGGAAGAGACCCGTGCCCCTCGGTGGGGACATAATGGGTTGATGATGATATGTCTATCTAAACTTCTCTCTTGACAATATCAGGTCGTTTAAGGCACAGGCAATAAAAGTGTCGCAAGCGCTCTGATTGACTACTAACAAGTGCACTAAACACCCGTGAGAGCTTCGCGCGTTCAAGAAGCTTGATAATTAATCAGATGAAGAAACTGGAAGCAGAGTCATTAATTCTTTGCCGTATTAGTGGATCAATGTACTGTCGTTATGATATGCTCATATGCTCCCAAATAGGACCCATCAGTAACGATGAAATCGAAAATACCTATTTGTTTGACCTGGTAGTTTATGACCTTGAAAAGAATAATTAAAAACCATTGATAAGGACATTTAGACATCTCCAGATTCATATCAGTAATATGAAAAGCTTTTATGTATGTGTTGGAAATGTTTGCTTAAAACTTAACCTGGAAGAATGGGTCAAAAAAAAGATAAAAATATAACGAAATTGATGAAATGAATTGATGAAATCTACATATTTACGATTTATGATGGCTACCAAAAGTCTCGAAGTCTGTAATGTTTTTTCGAACTACATAATATTTTAATAAATGAATTGGTTTGCAACAATTAATAAATTGTAAGAATCTGCCTATAAATTCATTAGTTTAATAGCCATCGCCTACGGTCTATTTATGAACGCGATTCGAAAGGCACTGACAATCCGCCTCTGGCACAGCGCTTTCGTTAAAACGGAAGCAAAACATACATCGCTTGCAAATTGTCATAAAACACGCTTAAAAGCGCATTCAAAAGTCTAATAGGCCTTGACTCTGCATACATAAGCTCACGCTTGTATCCCAGAAGGGCAAGCAGAGACTAGGACCTGCCACGCGCTATCCTATCCTGGCAAATCACTTTCCTTCAACGACATTAATTAGTCGTTGCATGCACGCACCAAACATGGCTATGGCTCTAAACCTGTCTATTTAGGGAATCAAAATCTATGATTGTGCAAGCACCCCATAGATATCTCAGCTGAGGTTTCCATGCAAAAGTCCAACTCACGAGGTCAGCTCGGTTCGATATTTGCAAGTTATGAAGCAACGCACAGGACGTGCGTATTGTACGAACACACCTCCGTTTTCGTAACCAACTGCGTGCGTACGATTCAACTGTAACCGTTTACCAAATCAAGCTGGCATTTTGACCCTTAACGCTAGGCGTTTCGAGCTAAGTCTCCGTGAATGGACACTGCTTGCCATTACTTGTCCTTAGCTTGCATAATTTTCCGAGTGATATTGTGATTAGTAAAAGTGCTTTGATTTTCCAGTCGGTTACGAGTTGGCATCGATTCGTTTACAATGTGGAGAAACTTGCTTTGATTCTTGGCATTAATTGTCTATGATTATGTTAAGCTGATTTATACAGGGTGTTGATTTGCACAGTTTACTCCGACTCAGGGTTGGTTATTTACATGATATTAAAGCAAAAAAAAAATATTTTTTTTGTGAAAATTATTTTTTTGAAAATTATTACTAAAATCCCCGGTTTTGCGGGGCCGGAGGCGAGCGCGCGGGCGCACTCTCCAGCCCCGCCCCGCAAAACCCCCGCCGGACCCGTCAAGTGCAAACGATAGAAGCTAAGCCATACAAATTTATGATTTTTAGGTGATTTGCACTAAAAAAAAATATTTTTTTTTAATTTTTTTTGCTTCAGTATCATGTAAATAACCATCCCTGAGTCGGAGTCAACTGTACAAATCAACACCCTGTATATAACTAGTACGCGGGCATTACTTCTATATAATAACTATTATTGTTCGCGACTTCGTTCGCGTCAACAGATTAGCCACGAAGGTCCATTTTAAATCATTTTCAAACAGGTTTCAGTGGCTGCTAAAATGATGTTACTCCTTGGATGGTAACATCGTCTCCGCTTTTACGAAATTGCTATCTGAAAGGAGCTCTTACAAATCCATTATAATAGTTAGCTATCATAAACCGCGATGACCACTGCATTAGCAGTACACTAATTACCTTCTTATGTAACCCAGGTCTTTAGTAATAGCTTTTAGCTTTTGTCTAAATTTGCCAAGCTGCGCTTTTGTTAAGATTCTTGCAAAAAACCTACACTCTGTACCAAATGTAAGTTCCGTAAATGCAAAATGTGTTTGAGGAACAAAACAAAAGTATTTTTTTAAATATTTACAAAATGAACCCTAAGTTTTTTTCCAGTACTATCACGCTTTTGACCCATTTTGTAGAAATGGCGCCGATCTGGTGCAGAGACAAACATGCACTGGTTGAAAATCAGCGCTTCGGGTGAATATCCTTAGCAAAAGGCCCGTGAGCCAGCCAAACTGCCTTTCCCTACAACTGAGACACCCCCGAAGTCTACATACATAAGCTCACGTCTGTATTCCAGAGAGGTAGGCAGAGACCAGGGACTGCCACCTGCCACGATCCTGACAAATCACTTTCGCTTCGTCGACATTAATAAGTAATAGTCAGTCAGTTACATGTACTTTTTATCTTGCCAATTGCCTTTTGTTTGCCCGGAAACTTATGTTAGTGAAAAGGTTTTAATGTTTTCTTTTTCAGCTCTTGTATTCTACAGTTCTAACAAAGAACTAGTACAGTCGCCATCGTAAGTAGGAATAGATCAAATTAAACTAACCCACTAGTCCAAGTATGTCTAGTAGCTTATCATGTATGCCTATTTCTTATGAATCAATTTCTTTTTTCCCTTCATTCCCTTTATTGTGTTTCCATATTTTATGTTCTGTTTTTTCAACAGTATTTGCTGTGGATAAATCACGGAAGAGAATAGTGTCTCCTTTGCCCCAAACTAATGACATTTAAATTATATCATCGCTTTCGACATTTCAATTTGCGGGTAATGTCACGGTATGAACGATCCAGCTATTGTTTACGCTTATGTTGGGTAACAGTCGGTCTCGTTATGATAGTCGAAAGCTTAGAACAATATGGCGGCCTATTTCAGCTCATTAAAGTCGTGTAAATGATTTCTGTGATTGTTTGGAAACCATTTTTGAAGCCCTTGGAACTAATCTGTCTTCCCACGACTTTGGCTTTGTTTACACTTGATTACACAAGAAATATTTAACAGGTCATTACATAAGAAATAACACGCCCGTCTTAATCTCTGTAACAAATCTCTTCCAGCAAACCTTGCTACGGAAGACATGTGGAGAGCAAGAACGAAGAAAGATTGGATAAGATTAGTTTAGTTTAGATTCATCATCATCATCATTATTCAACCACAAGAAGTCCACTGTTCCTCCATGGATTTCCAAAAACACTGGTTGGAAGCGGCTTGCACCCAGCGTCTTCCTGCCACGTGGATGAGACCGTCTGTCCAGGAAAATAAGTAAAATGTCCGCAGCGTAGGATGACCAGCCACAAAGGGGTCATCCTACGCTGCGCTTGCTGATAGGTATGTGGTCTCCATTCGAGAATTTTTCGGCCCCATCGGCTATCAGTTATGCGTGCTATGTGCCCCGCACACTGCCACTTTAACTTAAGCCGGGTCCGCTGCGCCATGTTACGCGTGTAACAAAAAGCGTAACACGTAAATATAATAAAAATGGGGCGTGGTATAACACATTACGTGTTACATAACGTTACGTTACGTGTTACGTAACACGTAAAGTGTTAATACCACTCCCCATTTTTTTTTAATAACGTGTTACATTTTTTGTAACACGCGTAACATGGCGCAGCGGACCCGGCTTTACTCATCCGCTGGGCTACGTCGACGATTTTAGTATGTCTACGGATCTCATCATCTCTGATTCGGTCTCGTAGAGAAATTCTTAACATAGCCCTTAGATTAGATTAGAACTCTTTATTGTACACACCAGAAAAACAAAAAAAATACATTAGAAATGTTATATATGTCGTAGGACGATTTGATAAATTGGGTTTTCGCCAAAATCCTAGGTGTATCGCGAATTTCTCAATCTTACTGAAAAAAGTTAGGGCTTTTGCAAAAACGCGAGTTCTTTTAGTAAGGTTGAATATCTTGAACTCTGATTGGCTTGATTTTGGTTAACAGGCCAAGACTTGTTATGATTGGTCCCTAGTTTTACTTGTTGGTTTCAGGTATTTTGTCATAGAGTTAGAAAGACTAAGTTTTGTCGTATACAATTGGCGGTCTTATTGGTAAAAGAAAGACTGTCGAAAAAATTTACTGAGCGAATGTGAATGGAAGGGCCGGTAAGGGACGCTTTAGGCGAACATTCTTCGATCATATAAAGGATGTACAGTCGACAGCACATCATCCTATATACCCATGCACTCTACTCCGTTGCATTACGAGCGACTTTGCAACAAAAATGTGAAGGTTAATGTGCTGTCGACTTTACTAGCAAAGGGCAAGATAAAAAGTACCTGAAAACGGCGAGCATGCATGTATTTATTGTATAACTTTTTCATCATGATTGTAGCCAAGAAGACAAGATTGTTCTTCCGTGTTGATTAAATTAATCAATTATTATTGAGAGAGACAAATAAGTTATTCAATGGCACAATAATCAAAACAAAACAGTAACAAACACACAAAGTTTACTACTGCAATTCAAAAAAAGAAAAGAAAATTTCTGGAAGCCAAAAAAGCTTTCTTATTTTCATAATTAATTTGCTAATTACTTAATCGTTTTAATAGTGTTACGTCTTCTAATCAACGCCAATAAAACTAATCGTGTATGTTTCATTAGCCGGTCAGTCTTAGAAGAAAGTTAAATATGCAAAACACTGTTGGGTAACGATAAAGTGTGTCTCAAAATTAAGGATGTGACGCAATGCAAAATAAACGTACGCTTTTTTGATAAATCCATATTCATTTGCATCTGCTTGTAAGACACAAAAAACTTGTTTTGTAATATCGTTGTTTGTATTATAGTACAGGCTTTATTTATTTATATAATCCGTTCTAAATCGCATCAAAACATTTTTTTTAAACTTTTTTTAAAGAACTTGGTACACAAAGGAAAAGCGACCATGTCGTCCTAGTAATGCTATACTTAATTAATTAATATGTGACAGGTAAGTATCAACACTATCTGTAGAATATCATAATATTTATTTGTGACTAGCTGTGCCCCGCGGTGTTACGTGCGGTTTATTAGGGAAAACAAATTGTGTATTAACAGTAAAAATAATAGCTATTCACATTTTTAGGGATTTTCCCATGGGAATAAGACATTTTCCCGCAGTAAAAAGTAGCCTATGTGTTAATCCAGGGTGTCGGCTGACTTCATACCAAATTTTATTAAAATCGCTAAAGCCGTATAGACGTGAAGACGTAACAAACATACATACTCACAAATTTTCGCCTTTGTAATATTAGTGTGATAAAAATAGATGTTGCTTATAATTTATTCTCAAAACATCCTGAATTGGACAAAAGGTCCTGAATTGGGAATTTCGCTAAGTAACTACTTAATATTAGTGCTGTTTTGTCAAATTTCTCAGAAAAGAACGTGACGGAACGTTACTTAAGTATTAACTTAGTGAAATTCTCAATTCGGAAACCGGCTCTATGGGTCAGTTTTCGAATTGAGAATTTCGCAAAGTAACTACTTAACTATAGTGCAGTCTTTAAAGAGTGTGACTAAGTGAAATTCTCGTTTCAGAATCCGGCCATATGCTTTGCCCACAGTGCACACAAATATCTTTGTGTTAAAACATATTGGCATGCATTGAAATTTCTATCCATTCTGAATATACAGGGTGTTGATTTGTACAGTTTACTCCGACTCAGGGTTGGTTATTTACATGACACTGAAGCAAAAAAAAAATATGTATAAAAAAATTTTTTTTTAGTGGAAATCATTTAAAATCCCCAGTTTTGCGGGGCCGGAGGCGAGCGCGCGGGCGCATTCTCCAGCTCCACCCCGTGAAACCCCTGCCAGACCAGTCAAGTGCAAACGATAGAAGCTAAGCCATATAAATTTGTGATTTTTAGGTGATTTTCACTAAAAAAAATATTTTTTAATATTTTATTTTGCTTCAGTATCATGTAAATAACCATCCCTGAGTCGGAGTCAACTGTAAAAATCAACACCCAGTATAATTATGTAAAAATTTACGAATTTGCGACTAAGAAATCTATGGAACAAAATAAAAAAAAGTATTTGTTGTTGTAGCTTCATCAAAAATACGTCACTGTAAATTTTTAGACCAGGTTTTAGTTCAAAAATACATCATCTGTAAAAATTTCAACTTTATAATTATCACGGTTCCTGAGATACCGCCTGGTAACAGACGGACGGACGGACAGTGGAGTTTCAGTAAAAGGGTCCGTTTTACCCTTTTGTTACGGAACCCTAAAAAAGTGCTACCACAACACAAAACTGTAAGTACCTGCATTATGTACATAACATTATGGGACCAAAAACTTGGAATCTCGCGTCACTAATTGCATGGTAATGTTTGACAAGACAATACTTAGGTGACGCCATCTGGGATCGACGCAAAGAGACGTGCGGGCGCATTGCGAAACTCTTAACCAATATACAGTGACCTTCCGTATAGTATTGATTGCACTGAAGCTTAGTCCGAAGAGAACTGTCTGTGGTTTGGCGCGTGCGAGTATGCAGGTTGGATGACTCTATTTCTGTGTAATGAAACATCACTCAAAGTTGAACGAGTTGACTTGTTGATTTGGATGTGTATGCTTAAGAGTCGCGTTTTTCTTCGTTATGTTATGATCTACGAGCGCAAATGTGTAATTCAAGTCGCTCCTCGCGACTAGCGGTCTGTTTCGTAAAACTATGGTTTCACGTTAATACTTCCTTTATGGGGCACTGTATAAGGTTCTACAACAAGATTCTCCTAGATATATTAGAGTTGCCTTCAACGCGGTTTAAGAAATGTATTAAGGACACTGTGCAACAAAGGTTTATTATAAAATCAGCAATTATCTGGAGGACAAAGATGTCGGGTGTTAAACAGTAGTTTAATATTAAATTTAACAGGAGGATAATTGTGTCTAGTGCTCAACAAATCCAGGAGTAATAATTTGAAAGTTTGAAAGTTTGTTAATTAGGCTAAAACTGTTATGAAAAGAATAAACGTGGAGTTTCTTGTTAGTTTCTTCTCCATATACGTAATATGTTAATTTTGAAACTAACAACTTTGATATTCATAAAGTAAACATTTTGTTTTTATTATGAATAAACAATTTTGAATTTGTTTTACTATGAAAACTCGACTTATATTGACGACCTTGTTGGTCAAGCCGTTAAGGCGCTTAGCTACAAACGAAGAGGCTGTGGGTTCGATTTCCACTGTGGGCTGCCGTACGCGTGCCCACTGTAGATGCGTAACTTATGTTTTATCTTCATATTTTTGTCTTATTAACTTCGTGTGTTTCTACAGTAATTGATTAAGTTATCAACCTTGTTTTACAAAAGTGTCTCAATCAATCACGAGGATACAATTAACTTGATCAAGGTACGAAGATTTTCGTCACTCTATTGATGTCATCATCTGTCCATATTTTCGAGTGCAGGTTATGCTTTATGAATACGCTTCGAATACTAATTTTCTTCATTGCTTATTCCAGGTACGTAGCCGACCACACAACTCTCCGAACTGTCTGTAAGGTGACGGTATGTAAATATTCAAAAGATGCGTCGTCACGCGGCAATATGACATTCTGGTATTATATTGGCAGCAAGCGACGGTTTGTCGTGTGAAAGTGTTAAGTGCAGAGTGACGAAGCATTTATTTAATTCTACGTATTTCTATAGCTACTTAGTGTGCTAAAATAAGCCTTATCTTCATCAATTATGTGGTTGACCACTTTCTCCTAAATTATATTTTGAGCTGCAATGAATTTATGTGAGCTGTTAATAATTTCATTCAAGCATTCTTACCGGGATGGTGCGAGGTGGTTGGAGACAGAGAGAGATGGAAAGCAGAGGCCTTTGCCGAGCAGTGAGATACAAAAAAGGGGATACCGCCGTTTAGCCAAAGTATTTTTCGCCAAATTTTACTTCCCAATAAACTTATGGCATCAGTTTCATTTCCCAAATGAAACTTTAGCAAGTTTTCATTTCGCATTTTATTCATTTGGTCAAATTATCATTTCGCATAATTTTACTGCGTCAAGTTTTATTAAGACAAACGTTTATTATGCTAACGTTTTATTTTGGCAAGTGTTATTTTCAAATAATGGAACGGGGGGTCGGCGATGTAAAGAATACGTGACAACAGAAATATAGGTGCGACGACGCGCATAGCGAAGCGGAGCGCGTCGGAGCGTTAGGTTCTCTATGTAAGATCGAAAACAGACTCGACTTTGATGCGTTCTTACCTTGCCTCTTGTTGCCTCTTTGGTAAAATGAATTTTGACCAAGTATTTATTTGGTAAGCAATAACTTGCCATAATAACTTTTGCTAACTGTTTATTTGCTTTAAGTTGTTTTGAGAAATGTTTTTTTGCCAAGTGATAATTTGCGGAAAATAGTTTGGGAAGTAATACTTTGGGAAACGATTTTTGGCAATACATTAGTAAACCACAAAAAAGGCTATGTAAAAAAACTGTGAAAAAAATTCAGGATCAAAACATTATAGTGCTATTGATTAAGAATAGGATAGGTTATTGGAATAGGTAGAGTTGCCTAAAGTTGGCAAAGATGTATAATACGTTAGAGTAGACATAATCCCACTTTCCAAACCGACCCTTTTGTTACAAATTTGACTACGAAGACATGAATTGACATTGAAATGAACGAAACACAATCCTCTCAGAATGAAAGAGAAAGCGGTTACGTTAACGAGCGAAGAAGACTTCTTACAAAACGGCCAGAAAACTTACTGAAGACAATAATGGAAGGCGAGTTGTGATGGCTGTAAGGCCCGTATTGCGAGGTCTAATCGGAGAAAGTCGCGGATTGTAAGTCGCTAACTAAACTTTTTTAATTGCGCCGCGACTACAATATTGCCTATTCTCCAAAGCCAAGAAAGTAGATGCAATTAGAGACCTCGATCAAGCAATTATTCTTATTTGTTAAAGACTCTCAATACTGAGCAGAAAGAAGATTCACAAAAGCTCAAAAATCTTCGTGAAATTAATCGTACTCGATGGAAGAGAAGAAATAGAAACGGCGGAAAAATTTGGTTCTGATGATGGTTTGAAAATTAAAATTTGGTTAATTGGTAAGAGCACTGGCACGGTATGTAGCGTCAGTCCGGAATTTGGCTCTCTATGTGTAGTTAGTTTATCAAGCTTTGTTTGAAACTTACTTAAGACCGCCTCATTGGTCGAGCTGCTAAGGCGCTTAGGTATGTACCTACTAAGAAAGGGGTCGTGGGTTCCATACCTCAGAGAAGAGACCCGTGTCCCTCGGTGAGGACATAATAGGTTGATGATGATGATGATACCTCAGTCTGAGTATTTTTCGACGTTTGTAATGTCCTTGCCTGATTACCATAGCACAGGGTATCCTAGTTTGGGACCAGGTAAAGTGATTGTGTTGTGTGTTGTTTTTATTGTAATTACGTTCAAAATTGGTGGTCTTTTTGTGCTATGTATAACACCAGTTGTCATAGGTTAAAAATGGTAAACTAATGACTTATTTGTTATCTGTTCAATGTACTTATAATAATGGGTTATTAAATATAGAACTTAGTTGAATATTATTGTCAATTAGAATGAAGATATTAGTGTCAGAAGTTGTCAGACACTAGATATGTATTACTAGTAGTTTTCTTTCTGATTTTTTTTACTATACAAAATTGCTTCGGAAAGGGATTGAATTACCTACATTGTTAATTGACATTGAACCAAAATATATTTTACAAACTGTAAAATATATGTTACAAAACGTGAGAATGTCTGGTAAAAGCGAAGACAAAAGAAATGCAGTGGCGCTGACCATCACCGCCGATATCCACGGTAGAAAGTGCAGCCGCAGCCGGCGCCGGCGCTCCGGTCGGCTGCGCGCGCGCCGATGTTACGCTCCTATTAGCCCGTTGATGAGTGGAGGATCAATGTCAGCTGATATATAGGTAGCCGTATCTACCTATTTATCAGGTAACTTAAAATGCCTTCAAACTACCAGGATATTACGAGTGCAAGCAGTGAGTCTGCGTTTAAAAGTAAATTTAAAAAATGGCTTATCGAGAGGTGTTTCTATACCTACGGCGAATGTGGCGACGACCTCTGTGGCGCAGCGGTTAGCGTATCTGACTACCATGCGAGAGGTCCCGAGTTCAAATCCCGGCTGTGGACAAAAAAAAGAAACCCAGGTCTTGGATGTTTACATGTTTGTGACGTCGCTGTTTCTGGTTCCCACGACACAGGGTATCCTAGTGTGGGACCAGAAGCAATGTATGTGCCTGTATGTAAATGGTATGTGTTATGTTAAATGTTAACTTGTCACTTGAAATTTTCATTGCGCACGCATATAGACTAATTAATTAATTTTATATGATATTGAAATTTAATTTGTAACATTTATGAATTTGATTTTATCTTTGTTTCTAAAATTCTAATTAATAATGTAATTGTAATTTTAATATGCTTGTACTGAATATTATCAATAATTATTGTCTTTGTCTATGCGTGACACTTGTTTTGTAATTAATAACAATAATCACTATAACATCCCGAAAACACAATCGCTTGTAGTGGTTACCCTAGGAATGGACAGGACTAGGATACCCTGTGCTATGGCAACCAGGAAATAACATCACAAACATGAAAATACCCTAAAACTAAGGCCCATTGTACAAACTGTCAACTTTCATTAGTCGTTGCATGCCCACCCGCTGATGTCGGGTACAGTCGACAGCACGTAAGTCTTCACATTTTAGTTGCCAAGTCGCCCGTAATGCAACGGAGTAGAGTGCATGGGTGTATACCATGATGTGCTGTCGACTGTACTTTTATCTTGCCCTTTGCTAACATATTCGTCAGTCGGGTCGGTCAGTCGTCAACTTTTCATGATGACTGAAGAGAGCAGAACGAAAAAGAGGGATGGATAGTTGGTGCAAATACACTACCTAGTACTCTGTTACTTGGAAGCTGTTAGGTAACAGTATCTACATTTCCCACGACCATTGTAGCAGTACGGTGCAGTGAGATGTTGGAGGCAGATACAACTGGCCTTCGATAGTTTTTTGTAATGTTGGATTAACGCTTTTATTGTTAGGACATTGAAAGGTCTGTTAGTATCGTGTAGATTGTATCTATAGATAGTACCGTTTACAATACATTATGGACTTAAATGCAATAGAGATACGGGCTACTTTTCTAGTACAGTTGACAGACTCTAAATCTATGTAGAGAGGATATGCTCTGCGCAGTCACATTAGTCTCATACCGCTGATATCTATACCGACAGGTTATGATCGAATCAGTAATACTGAGGTATTATTAACTTTATTCCTTATACACTTACCAGGTTTTTTGTCGGAAGAGTGCGACCAGGTTTCGCTCTGATTCCCAGAGCTTAATCATGGTGGTGGTTACTAAAGTATTTTAAATTCTTAAAATTTAGTTTAAATTCGACTGTGGCCTCTGCCCAACAACGGTCTCTATTTATGGGTTGATTAGATAGATAGACACCGTGTGTAACGAAATAAGGGTTGGTCACTGGAAGAAGTATACGAATGAAATCTAGAGCGGTTATTTTCCTAAACTCCAGTGACATATAATATAATTTTTGATTAGAAAAAGTATCGATGCTTGAGTATGCAGCTTCAGAACTTGCAACAATACAAACCTATTATGCTCATTTTCTTAAGACTTCAGTGTTTTGTTTTAATTTTAACTCGATACTTCCACGCGTTATCTAGAGAAAGGGTCTTGACAGACGGGCGGGCGGATGTACGGACCCATGGGTCCGTACCGTGCACGGACAACAAAATGATCCTATAAGGCCCTTTCTCCACTGCTCCGGTCCGGCAAACGTTAATTACCGATCCGATTTAGAAACACACCAGAATACTAATAAGCTTCTCCACTACTCCGGCATCCGGTTTTTAACGGTCCGATAATTTGCTTGATCGGATCGGTATTTTACCGGTCCGAAGTGGTCGACGTACACGTTTTTGCACCGCGCATACAACCCAAAAATGTTCCCATACTATTTAATTAGATTAATAGAATGTGTGGAAAACTTCCCCTGCCTCGAATAGAAAAACCGAGGAGTTTTAATAAAGCACTGCGTCACCTCCATTGCCGATTATAGTCGGATGAAGTGGAGAAGTATAATCCGATGTTTTTCTCATGACTGATTCCGGTTCCGATGCCGGACCGGAGCAGTGGAGAAAGGGCCTACGGGTTCCGTTTTTTCTTTCGAGGTAGGTACAATATTCTAAAAATGACAAACTTATATTCTGCACAATGTAACTGAATCACAAATCAGTCCATATTTCACCAATAGACGCAAACGCAATATTCTGTGGCAAAGGGCGCTAGGGCAGACCTCCGCATTCGAAATGCGACCGAGATAATGCCAGCATCGAGGTGCACGTACGAAAAGTAACAGAATATCGATAATATCAGAAGGAATTCAATCAGTCGAGGTCACCCAAGTAAAGGAAAAAAGCGCGGTAGTCACTGAACCAGAGAAATGTCAAACGTGCCCAGCTTTGCTGCGGCGTGGAAATTGGGTCTTATCGTATTGCATATCGCCTGTGAGATCAGCTAAATCTGTTATGATTATGAAATATACAGTAGTAGCAATAGTCCATGCGATGGTTAAGAAAAGAAGATGAAGAAAAACTACTTTTATTATACCAGATTCATATTCACATCACATCATCAACCCATTGTGTCCCCATCGAGGGGCACGGGTCTCTTCCCTGAGGAAGGTATAGTCCATACTCAACCACGGGGGCCAAGTCCGGATTGGTGGAGGCTTGTAAGACTAGTGGCTGGTCTTACTGTCAGAAGTTTTAAAACCGCCCTTGTTCATAATTCATATAGATTCTTATTCAGATTTCATTTATTTGTCAGCAAAACGGGACGTTCAAATTGATGTCAATAATTATCATGTATCATGTAGCACAGGCGTGATGCACCAGCGCAGCTGGTATACAAATATTAAATGTCGACTTAAAAACTTATAATATAGAAATATATTTACAAATTAGTAAAAAAAAAAAATATGATAATGTCAACCCGAGATTATAATAGCCATTACAATAAATTACAAAAAATCGTTCACAGAGTACACATTCTTATATACATACCTACCAAACATTTATATAGAGTTGAGGATAACTGTTTTTCTAGTTGAATACTTATGTTATTAGGTAGTTTATTAAATATTCTTTTTGACATGTACCTATAAATTTTCTAAGTTTTGTACATTTTGAAGTTATGACAGCAAAACCTCTCGCAAACTGTGAAGAGCTCACAAACTGCGGCCAGTCCGCGGCCAATTAAGCCCATACTCTCTTTCTCTCTCTCTCTCTCTCTGAGAGAAGGCCTGTGCTCTATAGTTAAGTTATTTTATTTTAGACAACGCTTATTTTTGCAATTCATCTATATCTATATACTAATACCAATATTATAAAGAGGAAAGATTTGTATTTTTGTGTCTTTGTGTGTTTGTAATGAATAGGCTCAGAAACTACTGGGCCAATTTTAAAAATTCTTTCACCATTAGAAAGCTACATTCTTCGTTAGTAATATAGGCTATACTGAATTTTTAGATAGTTTAAGGTTCCGTACGAAATCTAGAATAATGTAACCTAAGGTGTAAAAAAGTACAACCCCGGGGATTTTCCACGGAACTAATATAGCTATTCCCACGGAAACGTTTTTACCACCCGTGCCAAGCCGGGGCGGGTCGCTAGTATATAATACAATTTTACGTCTAATCCACTCCTACCCTTAACCTTCTAGCTCCATTACAGCGTGCGAAAATGAAACTTCTAAGTATGATGCAACGCAACAAACACAATTACTGATGCAAAGGTGCTGCGTACATTAACCAACTGCGGCATTCGTAATTGCCTTATAAGCTGATGAGTGCAGAAATAATAGTGCAAACGAACCTTCGAAAATCGGTGCTAAAGGCTAAAAAAAAAACAAGCAAAAGTATATCGAGTTTTTACAATTGTAAAAATATTACTATCTAGAATGTCCACATTTTAGATGTATTTTTTTGTAAGCAAGAAGAAAATTTAAAAGAAAAGAAAAGTACATACGGAGGTCGTAGGTTCGATTCCCAATGAGGGCCGTCGTATATTTTCATACATCGCCTCATTCAGTATGCATTTCCATGTTTGTGATGTCCTTGCCTGGTTACCATAGAAATAGGTATCCTAGTTTGGGACCAGTACAGTGAAAGTGTTGTGTGAAAGTTATCATTATTATTAGAAATAATTACAAAACCACTAAAAAAATTAAGCAAATTTCACTGAATTCTCTTGAACTGTCTCGACCCTTGAATGAATTAGGTAATATTTATTTAAATAAAACATACTCGAAAAACATAAATATTTACATACAATCAAATACATTGCTTCTGGCCCCACACTAGGATGCAGTGTGTCGTGGGAACCAGGAACAGCGACATCACAAACATGTAAGCATCCAAGACCTCGGGTTAGTTTTTGGCCCCAGCCGAAAATAACAGTCGATCGTCAGGTGATCACCCATATTATTATAGTAAAGGCTCTCGTATGAGCGTAAAAGGAAACGGCCATAGATTGTCTCTACAGCTTACAGAAACATGACCTCTTAAGTTACGCTACTCATTATCATATAAACGCATTATAACATACTCAAGCCAACAGCCAACAACTACTTAGAACAGAGCTAGAGTTACTTAACCTTGTAACTGAATTTGAGCAGTAACCGAGACAAAGATGCGAATTAAAATAAACATGCAACTAAACTGCTGTGTGCCATTTGCCTTAGTGTTGCAGTGCATGCGTGAATATAATTTATTTTGTGACTTGGCTGATTTTTCTAAAAGTACGTGTATATTTTGCGTCACCTGTATTTAAAGAGGTACATACATAGTCATGGCAATGATAAAGTACTTTTTAATAAAATTAACTTTTTTGCTCAGTAGGTACCAACCTTTTGTAATCACATGGAGAAGCTCTGGAACAAGGAAATTTAATTAACAGCCCGTACAAAATAGCCGCCTTTGAACTATGGGGAGGAAAAATAAATTTTCAAGATAGCTGTTTTTTATTATGTCTGTCTGTAATTTCGTCGCTAGTAGTTACTAACAGCTTTAATTTCGGTGCTGGAGAAAGTATTTCACATTTGACTGAATGTCAAAATTCCAAAAAACCATTCTCAAAACATTTAAATTTACTTCAACAATTGAAATAAATTTAAATGGACTGCTTGAAAAAAATTTTAGGTCAGCATAATCAAAAAATGACTAACCTTGCGACTCTTGCCTGCAACATAAAGCTTACTAGCGCATTCGTCTCAATGTCGCAGTCATTTGATTGTAACGTTGATACAGTTGCCTCTGACATTGATCCTGTCACAGAAGTCAACTTGTCTGATGAATGTTCATACTGTCCATGGATGCCCTACGAGCTATGGAATTTGCTCTTGTTTTTTGTACAATTTTGAGTTACTGCGGGACTGACTGAAAATCTGCGCTGAGGGTTCACCCCCATAGCACTACGCTGAGTCAGCTGCTTTTTGCGGCAACCTGCGTACACCACACAGGCTATGGGCCGGTTTATGAATTGAGACTTTCGCTAAATAACTACTTAACTGAGCCTAAATTCTGTTAATGCATTGTATTACAATGACAACTGCACGAACATGGCGATTTAGTCTCATTGCCGCTTCAAGCAACCTAGGCACCAGTGGTTTGAAAAAGCACGTCACGTGATCCGTGTATCTGACATCAAACTAAAATGCACTAACAGAATCGAGGCCTTGTAGTGCTGTCCACTATGTACAAATATCTTTTCGGAAATAAATAATTTTCTATTTTTTTTTTTGTATATTGTCTCCTCAAATTCCTCAGAAAAGAGCGTGACAGAACGTTACTTAGGCATTTACTTAGTGAAATTCTCAATTCAGAAACCGGCTGTATATTTATGGTTTTGTTTAATTTTTTTATCTGTGCGTTGCATATATTATGTTGCTTGTCTGTTTATTTAGCTTCTGTGATGTGTCTTGTTGGTATAATCAATGTTTTTCTTGTTCTACTTCTATTTGATCACGACCACTATAAGTGACCTTCATTTTTGTATCTTTCGGCATATTGTGACTTGTGAGAGAATACTTCGTTGTAAGCCTGAGTCGGTATTATGTAACAACGATACTATCGGATGTAACGAAGTGGCCCCTTGTCAGTGTCAAACTTGACAAGAGAATCCGTAAAAATCGCATAAGGGACTTCACACACGGCAGCTATAATATACATTACATCTCAGGATGTATAGCTAAGAGACCGCTCAGTACCTTTAAGATATAAAGATGCATATTATAGCTGTCGTGTGTTTTCTCCTGACGATTTCTATGGAAAGAAGTAATGAGATATATCGTGCTATAATATACATCTTTAGCTTATAGCCGCCGTGTGTGGAGTCCCTTATGATCGCAGCCTACCGTACTATTTAATCGCTCTACAAATTAAAATGTGTGTTATATTTAAAATAATAAATAAGTCCATTATATTTTAAACAAAACCAATACGAAATAGACAAAATGTAACAACACGTCTGAAAAAAATTAAACAAAACTTTTCAATAATTTGTGGAACGAGAGTTATTTTTTTTCTTTTAATTCTCTGTCTCACTAATTACAAGGTAAATGTACAAGGGCGTGATTTTTGCTTAATGCATTCTCTTCCAGCAATCTTTTGTTGTTGAAGAGACAGTACGAGAAAAGGTGTAAGATAAACATACAAAAGCATAGGGAAATACATTAACTTAAAACTATAAGAGAGGTAGGGGGAGAGGGAATTAAAAAAATATAGAAGTGAGACGCTTAGTCACAAAACAAAGTTTTTTAAGTAAAACTTATTGGTAACTAATCACTACCAATATGTGTCACACAAATACTACTGTGAGCGTATAATACATAGATATCGTTAGTTTTGACATGTTTTGTGGCAACCCTGTATAAATTAATAAATAATAGAGACGACCTTGAAACTAATTTACGATTGATGTAATTAATTATTCTTCGACGCATTCGTGACTTGGATGTAACAAATACGTAACTAATGTTAAGTTAAACAAACCGAAATAAACTGTTGCTATCAATCATTCTACGACCTGCGCTTGATCTTCGTGATTATGATCATACCGTCCTACATAGATGGCTTGTAAGATAAACGGTGTCCACATGCATGAGTATTGAATATTAATTACATGTCTTAGGGCCGATTTCTGAATTGAATAGGGTAGTTTCCAGGGTCAAAATAATTAAATTCTATTTAGTCCTTATTTTAGATTATAAAAAAATATTGGACACGTATTTTTTTATTTTTTCGATTAAAGAAAAAATAACAAAGATGAATAATCTTGATTCGGACTGCGTAACTACGATCACGTCTCTCAGTTTCGTTCCCAGCTTAAATGGCTTAACATCCGTTTCCGCAGGAATGCTCATATTCTATCCACTCTCTATAGTGTGTTGAATAACACTCATTCTCCTTCCTATCTTAGGGAGCGTTTTAAGTTTCTCCAAACAGATGGCCGCCTTCTGCGACCGTCCCGGATTCTTTATCTCCGCACCCCTGAGCATAATATGGCCGGATATGCAGGCTCTTTCACGGTGATTGCAATCCGTTTATGGAATAGCCTGCCTCTGGACATTCGCCGAGCTCCATCATTGTCTGTTTTCAAAACCAAAGTTTTTAATTATTATCTTGATTTGCAAAACGGCAACTTATCGTAATTACCTATATGTATTTCTGGTCTATTTCTCATAAATGTATTGTACGTATTATAGTTATATATTATACTATTATTATCTATTTATGTAGAAATTATTTGTATGTAAGTATATTAATTTATATATATTGCCCCCCCCTTGTCCCCCACCCGCCCCCTTAGGCTTACTACTATTATGTTTAATGTATTCTATTTATATATGTTATATTTAGGTTTATAAGCACTACCCCCCGTTTAAAATATCCACATAACCAAGGGTTAACTGGAAGATAATGCTTTTAGCATTAAATTCGCCCTTTGTATTTTTTATTTCTATAAAATTGTGCAATAAAGTATTTTAATAATAATAATAAAGATATAGCCCATTAAAGTTACGTGTGACGTCACGCCGTGCTGCATTTTTTAGCACGGAGTGACGTCACACGTAACTTTAATGGCCTATATCTTTGTCATTTTTGGTCTAATTTACAAATAAAAAATTACGTATCCCCTATTTTTGATTAATCTAAAAGACGGACTAATTACATTTTTTAGGGCAAATAGCCCATTTGCACTAAGTAAATATTTAAGTAACGTTCTAACGTTCCACCCCGTGGTGGAGTATTGCCTATACCTTCCTCAGGGAAGAGACCCGTACCCCTCGGTGGGGACATAATGGGTTGACGATGACATACCTTCCTTGTGCGAGTCCGACTCGCACTTGACCGTTTTTTTTATATTTTCGTGCTACTCAATGTAGATAACACAATTTTATTTTCAATTTTTTCTAACTTTCTTTTGTACGGAATTTAATTCATTCCTTTTGGTCTTCTTTGTTCTATTATTACAACCAGGGAAGGATGTGACAATTTTTTTTTTATTTTATTTCCATAACCTTAAAACTATCTTTACAGGCGACACTATTGCGATAGCTAAGTTCATTATTATATAAGAATATAAATAAATAATAGCTCGTAGCCTCAATGAAATCAAATAAAAAATTTAATTAAATCATAACCAATTAAATCAAACATGTGAAAACAAAATTAAAAATAGATAAAACATTCATTCAATTCCTATAAAATTTAAATTAAATAATAATCAATTTTAGGTCAATACAAATTAAAATAGAATATTCAGTACAAATTAGTCAAAAAATTTAAAAAATATGTCATTAAAAATACTTAAAAATGGATAAAATTGTTATAATCAGTCATAAAAATTTGATTTACGTAAATTCAAGTTGTAGCCTAAAATAAAAAGCGCATTCTTAGTGTTATTATATTATCAAATGTTATTATATGATGCTCATGTTGGATATTGATTGCACCACAGAACAAAAAAGGATTGCACTCATGGGTTTTAATTTTGACCTTCTATGTAGATGGTAGATGGACATTTGTACCAAATATTGTACTAGACTTAAGTTGATTTGAGAAAAGATGGTCAGAGTGGAGTTTTTTTTTTGCTGCTTTTTTCTCCACCACACTCGGCCCCAAGGCAGCGGCTAACATTATCATTTATGTACATTGACATTCAACAAGCAGAATGTAAATTCTTTACGTTGAAATAAATTTCTGATTTCTGATATACTCGTATCTTAATTTAATATTAGAGGAAAATTTTGTTAAATAGTTCTTTTAGGCTTGCGTGGGGCCGGATAAAAGCTATTGTTATTATGTAAAGCCTAACATACAGATTATTATAATAAATAACTAAACAATTTCTACACAACACAAAAACTTGATCTGGTCCCAAACTAGGATATCCTGTACTATGGTAATCAATCCAGGACATCAAAAAGATAAGATAAGTTAAGATAAGAATATTCTTTATTGTACCAGGAAAAACAAATACAAAACAAATCCACACTGAGACGGCTGTTCGTACAAATGTACGGCGGCCTCCAGTGGGAATCAAACCCACCACCTCTATCTTGTTAGTTAGGTGCCTTTAACGGGTAGACCAATGAGGCAGTCAATATGATTTATTCTATGTATATACCTATGTATGATTTATTCACATTAACTTGATGATTGTGAAAATTGATAAAGTCACTCAAGCTAAGGTCACTGAAGCCCTTTTCCGTAATCGAACCAACGTCCAACCAACCAATCAACGCAATCCACATTGCTGCCCTCGTAAAACCTAACTCCATCTTTTGTTCTAAAGGCTGTACAAAAATTTAATTACCATTCTCAAGCCATTCATTGGCCTAAATGAAGTCATACGCCACTAATCCCACCGGCACAAACAAATTAAAACTGACACGAGACACATTGGTGTCATTATTCTTCCATACAAAAAGCCACCACGCGAATGTACTAGACAACGCTGAGCTGAACCGCAAGCATTGTCCAAGGGCGTTTATGACAGCCTAATAGATGTCAACCATCACTCAGGACTTAGGACGGGATACTTCCTCTATGGGACAAAATATACTGCTGACACGATCTGACAATTCAAGATAATTTTTCACAAGAGCCTTGTAATATCGACATAAAATATTTAACGTTCATTCAAAGTTACTATGCAGCGTGACACTAACCCCCCACTGCGATGAAAAAATCTATGCGAAAATGAAAAAAAACAGAAATACACTACAATCTGCGCACTGCGAAAATTAATAGTTTGCTATTTAATCGCACTTGCGAAATCGGACGGATGTATGTTGTACCCTATGAAGCAGTATCGAGCACCACGGCTCTTTTCTTTTCTAAATCTATGTTTCGATGGCCTCCGCTACTTCGCAGTAAATCGTAGAGCGCATAGGAATTATTGTCGATTGCGAGCTTATTTCGCACTTATTATAAATCGCAACGAATGAAATTCTTTGTGCGTGTAAGCCCTAAGACGCCCACTAATTAACTTAAAAAAAATTATTGAACTTAACTGCTACACCGATGGGGTAGACGAGTTACCGCGGATCGGTAAACGTAGTGTAGGACGTCCTCAGACACGGTGGAGCGATGATCTTCGCAGGGCGGCTGGCAAGAGCTGGATGAGAGTAGCCAAGGACCGTGCTCAGTGGCGTGTAATGGGAGAGGCCTATGTCCAGCAGTGGACAACCGTAGGCCGATGATGATGATGATGATGATGGACTGCAACGCTAACCAGTCCGGACTTGGCCCCCGTGGTGGAGTATGGCCTACACCTTTCTCAGGGAAGAAATCCGTGCCCCTCGGTGGGGATATAATGGGTTGATGGTGAACTGCTACGCAGACAAGGCAGCTGACAGTAAGTGTACAGTCTGAATGTTTAAAATTCAATCAACATGTCGAAATTTCCGCCACTTATATTTTTCTATCCTAGCCATGGTCACAAAATTGCACTAAAGTACTGATGTAACACAATCATCGGGTCGGATGTCCATGTTCTGATGACATTGTAACTACCGTCAAAATACATGCCACTTCAATTCAACCATGATCAGTCACGACCAGTCCACCTATTGTACGTTAATTAAATTAACAGGAATAAAAATAAATGTAATTAGGTTATAAATATAAAACTATGCTAATATAAAAAAAAACGGCCAAGTGCGAGTTAGACTCGCGCACGAAGGATTCCGTACCATTATAAATTTGGAAGAATATCACGTTTGTTGTATGGGAGCCCCCTTACGTATTTTATTACGTAAGGGGGCTCCCTTACGGTTTTATTTTTTTTATTTTTAAAGTGAATACCTACATAACTATTTCGTTATTTTCATTCTGTGGATATTTAAAGTTATCAATATCGAGCGAAAACGAGCAAAAAAATCACTTTAGTTGTATGTGAGCCCTCTTCAATATTTTTTTATTCCGTTTCTATATTATTTTAATTTTTAGAAATACATCATGTGTGAAAATTTTAACTGTCTAACTATCACGGTGCATAAAATACGGACGATGGTACAGACGGACGGACGGACGTCTGCCACCATCGTCCGTATCTCATCATGAAATACAAATACAAAACACAAATACAAAATATTTTATTTGTGGAATATAGGTGGATATATAAGTTGGTAAATACATTTATGTACTCTACATTTATGTACTGCTACAAAAAGCATACAAATATTACCGTTACTTATAGTCTAACATGCAATACTAATACTTGGTCAAATTAATGTGTTTAACAAAATCAAAAGTCTCAATCGAAGTCATACATGTTATAGAGAGTGGCTCAGTGGCTCTGTAAAGTTATTTGCAGAATTCTTTGTCATTTAAATATTCAACAATAGAGTAATAACATTTGTCAATCAATATGGATTTAGGCTTTAATTTAAAAGCGGCAGTTCAATATTTGATTTATGGTAGGTAAAAAAATAAAAAACGCATGTTTGCAAACTAGTTTAGCAGTAAAAACTGAGCAGTAAAGTAAATATAAATGAGTCGTAAAATAATTTAAACGGGCAGTTCAATAAATACTGAGTAGTGGAAAAGTTGAACTGGGCGGTTAGGCGCGTACAGTTAACAAATCATAATTGGTAAGTTATAAATTTTAAGCAGTTCTATAAACTATTAGACGGTACAATGTATTCCTAGTGAAATGGATAGAATTTTCCTACCGTGTGTTGATCGTAGTTCTAACCTTTTTTTTTTTTTTTTTTTTTTGTTAACGGGGTGAAATGCTTTGTGCACCATAACCGCCACCCTTGGGGGAGGGCGACGGCCGTGTGTCAGACTCTCCTCTCCTATTAATAGGAGAGGTATACCTCCTAAAACACCCCGGGGGCCGTCCTGTCGCTCGTGCAATGGGACGCCGCCGGATCTCGCAAGTGGTAGACCACAGTGCGAATGCTACAGCGGCGCCCCCGGCGACGTCGACCCGACTCGCAAAGGAGCCGGGCCCACCCTCACTGGAGAAGGGGCATGGGCCCCCCACCCCCTTCTCCCATCACGATGTCGGACGGCAGGTCCCCCAACCTGCCGTCTGTGACCCTCACTCAACCGGTGGCGCAAGGTCCGCGTAGCGTCCCCCGCGCCACCGGCTCTCCCAGCGGAGAGGCGCGAGTTCCCCAAGCCTCCAGCTACCGAAGACCCGTTTTCTGGCCCTCTGCCAGGTCTTCGGCCCCGTCTGGTCCTCCCCTCTCTAGTCCTCCCTTGGCCAAGGTCCATGGGGTCCTCAATCCCTGGTCCCCGGCCCCCCTCCCAATGTCCCTCCCGGCCCGGCTTGCAGAACTCGCGCCCCTCCCCTCCCCGTCCGGCCCTCCTCTATGCCCTCTGCTGAACAGAGGGACATAGAGGAGTGCCCCCACCGTGTGTTTTTTATAGAGGTTGTCTCCTCGCGGCCCGAAGGCCCCCGGCCCCGCTCAATGATCGTAGTTCTAACCTAACCTAACCTATAGGGTTATTGTTTCCAACCTAACCTAACCTATTTTACATTTTTTCCAACATAACCTAACTTCTTTTCATTCAAAGTGACTTTCGGATGCTACCGCCCACTGTGAACTGCCCATTCCAACCGTTTTACTGCTCATTCATTTATTAAACTGCTTGAGTTATTTTTGCACTGACATTCAATGATGAAATAACAGACCAATATTTTTATTACTTACTGCTTATGTTTTACTGGCTTACTAATTTACTAACCGCCGACAAATTAAATGACTGGCCATTAAATTTTTCAACTGATCATGATAACTTCTGTATTGTTTAAATAACAGTTGTAAAAATTTATTCCCATTTAAAAGGACTAACATCAAGGCTTTTAATATTATAAGAAATTTTATTATACATTTTTGAAGCTAGCTAGTCCCAGCGTGGGATTTGCGCCCAAATTCAAAGGAAGGAACCAAAGGAAGTTTTACCTGTTCACAGTGAACTTAATGTATGAAAATGTATGTATGTAATGTTATTTAAAAGATTTAGAGAAAAGATGGTCAACAAATTGTATGAAAAAAATGTATTTTCCTTTGTGCAATAAAGTGTAACAACAACAACAACAACAAATTGGAGTTTTTTCCGCTGTCTGATTTCCCACTGCCTTCGGCCCCGTGGCAGTGGCTAACATTGTAGGTACCTAAGTACATTGACATTCATCAAACAAAATGTAAATTCTTTCAAAAAACACTTCAACTATACTTACATAAAAATGGAAATTATATTGAAAGTTCTTAACCTAAGACACAGTACAGACGGGCGGCCTTATTATACATCTATGTGATCTTTTCCGGACCACCAAGCTGGACTGAGCCATTGGACAAGGAAATAGATAGATGTAGGTACGAACATTGCGAATGGTAATGTGGTCACGCTTTAGTGCTCCAGACGGGACTCGTACCAGTAAGGCACAGATGTTTTACCGTCATTATCTCTAAGGTCGCTAATTACGAGGTAGCACAGGAAACGTCTGCAATTCGTCATGCGATCATGTCGGAGTTAATCTTAGACTTCCGATTTTTATGACCGTTTGACATGCAAATTACATGTTTATTTTTAGGACCTGCTTATTGCTTGCACTGATGCGATTTAAAGCTGTTTTGAGCTGTGTTTTAAGTACTTATAAGTGCATTAAAACCTGAACTTTGTTCTCTGTTTTTGCTTGTTTAATGTTCATCTAAAGTGTTCTCGATGGTCATCAAGAGTAGAATAACCAATTTTCCGTATCTGTTCCTAACTTTGAGGTTTTATTTGAAGATAAAGAATTAATTGTTTTGTAATTTAATTGCATGTACGAACATTTTTTACTACAAGGAAAACTTAGAGATCATGAATTAAACAATATTACCTGATCCAAAAAAATTTAATTCCTCTATGTAAATATTTATTATTATTCAATAATTTTCAGATATACTCGTATACAAATACTGGGTTTTTGTTACATCCCCTAGAACTGTTATTCTATTTGCAATTCTAACCCCGTACACTAGCAAGTAGTTAATCTACTGTCAATAGCTTTCAGTTTTTTTTTGTATGCATTTGGCCAGGTAAAAATGTATAGTTTTCACATATTCCTCTGTATGTAGCACCTATCTTACTTGTAAAATTTCATAGTTCTAGACAAGCTGAAACATCAACAAGGTTTTGAGCCGGAGGGTATTGTTTCAAACTCAGTCAATCCACTGGATTCTCACTACGATTAATAAAATCCAATTGGTTTTTAAAACCCCGTCCTTTTTACAATCAAGAGGCACTTTTCAAAACTTTAATTATTTCACTTTAGTTGCTCAGGAACTTTACTATAAGTAGTGCACCGTGCGTAGGCGTCTACGCAACGCGCAATCAATCAATTTGAAGGAATGTCGACGTCAATTCGATCATGTTTATGTATAGAAGGATCCTATTTATATTATGTATAGAAGGATCCTATTTCTATTACTGATGCAATCCAGAGGTAACCAACCAAACACGGGGCGGAGTTGCACGACAGACATAGTCTATTTCCAGCAAACACAATAGAAGTCAAAGGTCTGCTTGCTCAAATATTGAATAGCCCGCAGCCAAGTGATTTGTGTATCGGATTATTGTGACATGTGCACACGCCTTTGCTGGAAAATTAATTAGGGCGTGGGCATTGCTAGAATTTAGGTTCTGTGCACACGAACTGTGGGCAGAGATTGATGGTAACGCATCGGTAGAACGCCTGACGTGCGAGAGGTCGAGGGTTCGAATCCTGGTTTGTACTTAAGAGTTTGTTTTCTAGGTATTTGTGAATGTTCAGTAATAACCATCGATTAACTGTGAAGTGTAAAGAATCCACATTCGTTTTGTTAAATATTTATGTACTTATAATATTTACCGTTAGCTTGGGGACCGAATATAGTGGAGAAAAAGACACAAAAGAAAAACAAAAAACTCCACTCTGACCATTTTTTTTCAAATCACCTTATAATTGTAATACTTATTTAAGCTGAGTGGACTCAATACTTGCAATGTCAAAAGATTTTTAAGATTATAATAATTCTTACAAAAGAAAGGAAACACCGATGCTGTGGCCAGACACACGGACGGCGGCACTCGTTCACGAGCATAACGCAGGGGTTAGCCATCGCCAGTCTCAACCTTATTAGAGGCGACCCGGCCATCACGCCACCATTCGCCTTTATCAAACTTGTGTGATCAAGTAATGATAGAATAGGTTTTGATAGGATTCTCGAGTTCCAATTCAGCTAAGAGTTATATATATTTGTACTTGATTGCATGCATACCATGTCATGCCATGTCCGTACTAGTCTAGTACTGGACCACGGTGAGTGTAAGGTATGCTTTTCGCGTATTCTCTCCTCCATGTTAGCTTTTACAACCATCGAACAAATTCCAACATTCTTTGACCACTATTTCACAAGCCACAGTTGGGTGCGACAAGGAAATCTTAACGTGATCGAGAAACTGTCACGTCTTAAAATACGCACCTACGCAAGGGTGAGCTCACATCGAACTATTTGCCGATACCGTGCAGTGTTTCATGATTGCACCGTGCTTTATCAACACGACCTAATGGCTGACTGACCTAATAGCGTTAGCAAACAATCTTAATGTCTGACGTAAGCTCAAGCATTTTCAATAGTGTACAGCATATTCTCATGTCCTGTATCCCGAGAATACGTTTTACTCCTCCTCCTTCCATGTTGTTAAGGTAGGGCCTCTTTGTTTACTCGTCCTCTGGCTTAGTTTCGACATCTAGCACTTTTATGGTAGACGGCTCTCCTATAGTTTATTTGGGATAGGTCTCACTTTGAGGCGCCTACAACGCGCGTGTGTGTTTGTTTGAAGGTGCCTCAAAGAGCGTTTGCTTGCGCCGCGATGCAAAATCTGTAGTAATTTTCAAATATTTCGAGTAATTAATTAATTAAGGCGTCAAAAAAAATTTGATAGACCGAAAACCCATTTTAACACGCTAGTGAAAGTACATACGAAACAGCCGTTTTTTGTTAGTTTCGTGATAAAAGTTGTTTATGATACTTAAGCTTACCGCTCTTTTATCCACCACGCTGAATAACATACTCTTTAACCTTGTATTTCCATGTTTATAATAAAGTATTTTCATGTTTATAATTTCGAAAAAAATTACTGGAGTCTCGCGCAAGTAAAACCGACTAGCTTCTAATAAATTACGTGGTAAGGTAATTTTCTGATTTTCAAGTGCTTCATGTATGCTGACCCTACATTCTTGCCCTTTTGTCCTTTTACCTCAGCGTGCCTGTCACGAATCAGCTATTTTGCTAACATACCTACCACTTGTTCCACTAGAATTGCCTGGTACGAACATAATAGAGATGTTTTAAGCCTTTCACATAGCGAGGAAAATGTTGAAACTGAGCAGATTTTGTGTAGATTTTCAGGGGTGCAGTTACGTAAGACCCCACTGTATGGAGTTGCCTGATTGAGGCCTTTTCTTCCTGGTATCTCACAACACCTTATGCTACATTATGAGACTTTTTTCCCCAGTAAGTATCTCATATTCCTACTCCAACCTGTCATTCTTATTTTGACTCTCTCGAGTTGTCTAAATGCCTAACCCAATAGAGTGTAAAGTTAGCTAATATATGGGCGTAAAAACCCTACGAATAAACTTCTTACTATGACTGATTTCCGATTTCCAGTTCACCAGCCCTCCTTGACCCAAAAACGGGTCTAGAAGACGAATCTAATTATCTCGTAACACGACACTAAACTCAAGTAGGCATGTAACGCTCTTAAAACAATAGTAGCAGTAGCATTGCATACGGAAGGCGGGGACAGAAGCGGGTGTTCTTGAAGCTACGGTACATGGACGAGCTACTATAAGTAGAAGCCACAGATGTTTTTGCAGTGGCACGCGAAGACCGGCTCAAAGTGAAGTCTAAACTGTCATTCTTTAAAGCTTCGACACTGGGTTTTCTGACGGCTAACAGTTTGTCGTGAAGAAAACCCGAATTCAAGGGCCTAAAGATTCGGTAAACGCCAACGCTGGTTGTGACAGATCTTAATCAAATGATGATGACAGTGAGCGGTTCACTTTTTGATAAGTCTTCCATTTCTAGAGCGATTTCTTGATAACATTAAACCAAATCAAATATATCCTCGTGAGGCCCAATGTCTTCAAGTGATCACAAAATCAATTGTTATTTTCAAGGTCGGGCCTTACGAGGTTATATTTATTAGTATTAAAAATAAAATCTTTTTGTTTTTTTTCTGAATGTCAAAGTTATTAGACTAGATTGCGTGGAGAAGAAGCTAACAAAAAAACTCGACATTTATTCTTTTCAAAACAGTTTTAGCATAATTAACAATGTTTGGAACTAAAAAAATATTACTTACTCATGATTGTCCTGTGACTAACTTTAATATGAATCTACTGTTTAACAGCAGGCATCCCATAACAGCGTGCCTTCTAAATAATAGTTAATTTTTTACTAAGCTTTTTTTCCACAAAGAGCAAACACATTTATTTTCAAAGAACAAACTCAGCATTACTAGCTAAAACTGAAATTGTAACTTCTATAGCATCTTCAAACGCACAAATTAGCCAGTTGAAGCTACATGCTCTTCAAATAATTGAGTGTATTAAAACAGGTATCGGTATCAAACACCAATTTAGACACACCAATTTTTCCTGACCTCCTCCATCCTCATCCAGTCGTAAGTACTCGCAAATACTGATCTGATACTTACCTTGTGTGTGTTATTGATCTGTGTCCGCACCTTCTAATATATGTAAATACGTCGGCTGTATAATGCATAAGCCGTGTCTCTGATAGGTGGGTTTGATTTGTGCTTTTACTGAATTGATTACTGGGTGTGTGGACTCAAGGTGCATTAAAAGACTATTTTGATGTGATTCGTATCTTTTGTTTGAATTGTAGAGTAGAGATTATCCACTTTTTGCTTGTGCAAGTACGTGTGTATGAATTGATTAAATTATAGTTTCAACTTCCGCTATTATTTTTGTCATTGAGGTTCAAAAGCGACACAGTATAATAATAGCTCACGCCCATAAAAGGTAAGCAGAGATATTGTTTAATACATCAAAGTTCAATATGAAACTACAGACGTAGTATTTTGACCTGTAACTGGCACTATAAATACGAACTTTCTGCTAGACAAAAGTGCAGGACGTATAGTCAGCTCATGTGCAATTTCATTTTTATGCCACTGGATATTGAGACTATCGGAGTTTGGGGTGCGCAGGGCAAGGCCTTTATTTGAGAATTAACACGGCGCTTGAGGGACCGCGGCTTAGACTGTCGCTCATGGGAATATCTCATGCAAGGGATCTCCCTGGTCGTTCAACGTGGTAATGCAGCCAGCGTTTTGGGAACTTTAGGGCCAGATAGGGTCTGGAGTGACTAAATGTGTTGCTTTGCAACATATCAGTTTTTTATGCCTTACGTTGTTTTTGTTTGTATAAGTTTTGTTGTGTGACTTGCTTGCCAAGTATGTTGAAGAGTCAAAATTTGTGTTTAGAGAATAACACAAATCCTTCCAATATATCAACAGTACGTAGGCAGCGTATTTATTTTCACACGCCTCTTTGGCTTGGTATTTACTATGTTTAACGCAACCCATTTATGCTCCGTCTTGAAACCTTACTTCTATTTTATGTTTTTATCGGTTTGAGTACGGATTAATACAGGTTTTGGAGAGCACATAAAGTCTGACTGTTATGCCAGGTGTCTGTCAGATGGCGTTGACGGACGTGCTAAGAATTACAATAAGATCTGTTGTAGCTTATCGCTTGTATTGTTTCGATTTACTTATTTATAAGATGTTATCTTTGCAATGTTTGTATTTGAAGTAACATCTGGTTTCGAAATTGCCCTTTCGTTTGATCTGCACAGTTTCACAAATCTCTTAGCTATAGAGCGAGTTTTGAGACAGTGGAAATGCACAATTTTTATTGATTTCACAAACACGACTAGCCGCAACATGGGCGCGACAGAATATCAGCGTTGTAATATCAGCTATAACCCAAGCTGAGTCGGGGGCATTTTATGAGCTCAATATTTTAAACCTTATTTTTTTAATGAAACTGAAATCGATGAAAATGTGTAACTTTTGATTTTGTCGCATGTTAATATTTGAGATTCTATATATTTATGTTTGATGTTGCTTGTGTTGTATAATGTATTTTTAGTATTTTCCCCTTAAAGAAATATATTTATCTATCTATCATTTTAATAATTCCATTACAAAATCTTTGTGTTGCGTTTAGTTCAAGTCAATACAGAAAATTGACAAGCAGGTGCCAAAACCGTCTGCAAAACACTGTACAGCACTTTTGCAACAATTAGCTGATCTGAATTGTAAATTAATGCACATACCAGTTTATGCACTTGTGTGAATTTATTAACTTTATTCCGGAGACACTTGTTTTTTTGTCGAAGTAGTCCGACCAGGTTTCACTCTGATTCGCAGAGTTTAATCATGGTGAGCAGAGATGGAGCTCGCGTCGTCGGTTGCTCATCTGTCTCGCTCTGTCTGTGTGCTAAGAAAATTATATTATTATTTTGAGACCTCTACTGAAAAAGTAGAAACAGGTTTAGCAGCGAAATGACATATTTTGTCATTCGTAGCGTTTAAACTACAAAAGACTTTTGTCAGGGAGATTTAGAAAGACTGTGCCTAACACTGCACCTCAGATACTAAAGATCTCTTGTGATGTTTAATCTTATGATCTTAATTTATCAAAAAAGTTGTCAAGTAGTTTTGGTCTAATATGAAATCCTTCATTCAAAGGACGATTCCAATCGTCTTACTATCGAATTCCATACTAACTGCTCCCCTAATCATCAAGGTTCCGACAGGATTTTGTGCGGATAATTAAACCCCCAGGTTGACAGACACTTAAACATCTACACTCATCTACGAGTATATCATTATCAGCCACTTAACGCCCACTGCAGGACATAAGGCTCCCACATGGTTTTCCAAGCTTCCTGCTGTAGTGCCGCCCGCATCCAGCGACTCTGCGCCACCGTAACCAGGTCATCAGACCATCCTGGGCTGCCCACGCTGCGTCGTCCGGTCCGCGGTCACCAAGTCAGAACTTACATCTAGTACAGTCGACAGCACATCATCCTACACACCTATGCACTCTACTCCGTTGCATTACGGGCGACTTTGTGACTAAAATGTGAAGGATGACGTGCTGTCGACTTTACTTAACAAATTAATAATAAACTACGTATTTTTTCAGTCTATGATTCTATTTTAGCCTAAATAAACTAGTGGTTGATACACCTTGTCAATATACAATTCAAACTTCTGATCCTTAAACTCACGAACCCATGTTAGTGATCGCTGGTTTTCCTCAACAACCTGTGTTACTTAGGTATTGTGCACCTATCGACCTCAAAACGGGTCAGTGTACGCGGCGGACGATTGTGCAGGTGTGCAAAACTTTAGAGCTGTAACAAGGTCGATGATTACTCGGATATCGACATCAAGAGTGTTTTGATCTGTACTGTAAAATAATGTACATTCTATCAGTTTTAGTGCCCTACCATAAAAATATCACGCAGTTCCGATACGAGAGTCCTAATAATAATTGTGTGACGGAATGAAAAAAAAAGTGTTCCACGAACGTTTGAGTGAAATAACTACTGAGCGAAAGGGTGATTTAGAATTTGTTAGAGGTCGGCTATCAAAATGAGCAAATTCCCAAGTGGAGTTAAAAAAGTAGAATTCAACAGACGCAAGGGTTCATGGGGCAGGGTTTTACTAGTTGCAGAAGAGTTTAATGACGCGCTCTGCAGTGCAAGTGTTAAATTTTATCTTTAGGATCCATAAAGTACCCCATAAGGTTTCCTTACGGTGACATGTTCAAAGACGCCTTATGTACCTACAAATTAACAGTTTGTGTTGGTGGGTCGAATAATAGGTACATGCCTTCAGAATCGATAAGTTTTCTCGCCCCACCACTACGAATGCAGTTAGTATGTGTGTCTAGTTTCCACCACGTGACATTTCAACGCTGCACTAAACCATTTTCCGCGCGTCTCTGATTTATCGGCTCTTATTAATCAAATTATAAAATATAAAATGTTTTATTCAAAATATCGCAGTAACTGCGACTTATTAAATGGTACAATTTAAACTAAGATTTAACAAGGTCATTTTGAACAAAAAAAGTACGAAAACCTCCAAACTTAGTCTTTTGTAATAAAAAGACTAAGTTCATAATTGAAATTATTTTAATTCGTTATTATTTTATGTATATGGCCAACGATGTCGCGGCAGACCAAGGCGAAGATGGCGGGACGACCTAAATGCATTCTTACCGGGATGGTGCGAGGTGGTTGGAGACAGGGAGAGATGGAAAGCAGAAGGGGTGGCCTTTGCCCAGCAGTGGGACACAAACGAGGCTGCGTAAAAAAAAAATGTTTATATCTTAGGGGTACATACTTAACATAGAACTTAATTAATGATAGTTCTGATTCTAAAATGCAACAAATGGAGCAATTACCCGATACTAACATTTATACAATAAATAATAGCGAAAAGCAAAACGTAGAAAGCTGAACAAAAGACCAATAATCAATTTATATACTAACTAATACTCAAATTCATATATGCTAAAATGTTTATAGATATTGCAAGATTAATGGAAGATTTTATAATTTTTTTTTGGTTACATCTAATATTTAAAATTTCTTCTCAGTGTCTGTTATCCCCGAAACGACTTTACCGATTTATATGAATTTATTTTTGGAGAATGGGTTGTAGGTTGTCTAATATGAAAAAAAACATAATTTGCTGGGTGAGCAAGGAATGTATGAAAATATTGAAGCTGCGATTTTTTCCAAAATTCAGGGGAGTTTTCTGGTGAGCGCCCGCGAGGGCATTCAATCGCTAAGACCTTGAATAGTAGGTTAGTTTCTAATTAAGTTATTACTGTCATAATCCAGTATGCCCAACAATTTTACGGTGAACCACAGGATACGATGTTATTGGACAACATAATGACGGCTATTGCCTTCCGCATTTCACATTATGAAGTGGTGCTAAAAGTACCTAGTATTATTTACTTATTGCTAGCTACATTGTATTGTAATTGGTTTCTCATAATTATTGGTAAGTTTTCCTTATGACTCAAGATTGGAATAATTTACTTGTATGAGCAATACTGTTGTAGGCAAAGTGCTCGTCAAGGGTCGTCCATGAACCTTTGTTTACGAAAGTAACTATAATAAATCCATGGAGTGGTCTTGCCCATTTAAAAAATTGGCAAAACTGAACTAAACATGTTTGAAGGCTTTTAAAATAAATAATAATAATAATAATAATAATAAACTCACGCCCGTTATCCCCGAAGGGGTAGGCAGAGGCACCAGTCTCTAGAACTGGACCCACGTTTTGCCGAGTTTATTAGGTCCCAAACGTGACAAGTGGCAAAATAAATAGTGCCGCTTAAATTCAATGATCTTGGTGGCAACGCAGCCCAACGTATATTATTATTGATTACACAAAAAAACAACTATTTGTTTAACTTACTGACACAAGTTTGCCACCTACAATGCGTTTCACCATACTCTCACGCACTTAGGAATTAAGTCTACCAGGAGGCGTGAATATTTCTAAACCAGCCAGCTTTTTGTTATCCGCGTAGAGCGAAGTGAAATTGCAAAATACCTTTAGACAATAGGTATTTGCGGCTTATACTTTGAGCGCTAACATCAGTTTTTCTGCGTGCCATTTAGGCATTACCTGTAGTATGGTTTAGTGTTTGAACTCAATGGGAAATTACGTTTCTTGGTAAATACACGGCGTCCTGTGAACTGGCTTCCGTCGTTTCATAATGTTTGTTCACTGACATTCCAAGTATGATACTAGCTTTAAGCTTTCTAATTGATTAATGGTCGGCTTTTGACTTGACATTCACTAAGTAAATACTTAAGAAACGTTCTGTCATGCTCTTCTCAGAAGTTTGACGAGACAGCACTACTGCGAAATATAAGTACCTACCTATTTCGAAATTTTTAATTCAAAACCTACTACGTACCTACCTACTTACTGTATCATCATGTACTGTATTTAAATACAGAAAAAAAATACCCTAGAATAGAAAAAGAAAATAACATTTTCATTAAAATGTTATTTCAGAATATTATGTAGTTTTCTTAATTTCATAATATATATTCCCATAGAATAAGCTCATACTCTCTCTCTGAAAGAAGGCCTTTGCTCTATAATGGGACGCATATAGGGTGCTTAAATAACAAACCTTAATACTATTGCTTAAATAATTGCAAGCTTTAATTTATACAGCATAAGAACTATTATTATCTCCTATTTACACGGCAAGGGGGAACAATTTCGTAGGAATTTTAAAGACCCGTTCACACGATATAATTGTACAACACGTTCGCAGTAGAAATCTTTTGTTTCTGTCCTCTATTGTTTCGCATTTAAGTGAATTTAATCTCGGAGTTTAGCACACATTCGTTGCTAGTTTGCTTGATTTATAAAGGCGGGCAAGATTTATGTTCATAGTTTGCTTTGATGTTGATGACACTCATTGTTTTGAATTTGTTATATGCGTCTCGAGTTTAAAAATATATTGGATTAGATTTGATATTATGGTTGCTTCCTCCAAGTGTATTGCCCCATTTATCAGCCTTTGCGTCCGTTACTGACGGTTGGACGCCAGTTCTACTGTTACCTTGCAAATATTTTATGTTTGTGGTTTTTATCGTCTTATCTTATCTACGCTTATTTGAATAACTACAAAGTCTGATTCGGAAGAGTTGTTCAAGATTTTGACTTGCAGAAAAATTATGCTTACTTTTTTGATAAATAAAATATTTTTGTTTCATGTTTGTAATTTTTGTATTTTCATAAACAAATAATTTAATTTATTTAGTATATTTTTAAGAAGTGGAAATCTGTGGTTAAGGCTGTGCTCCGGTTTACTAATGTATTGCCAAAAATCGTTTCCCAAAGTATTACTTCCCAAACTATTTTCCGCAAATTATCACTTGGCAAAAAAACATTTCTCAAAACAACTTAAAGCAAATAAACAGTTAGCAAAAGTTATTATGGCAAGTTATTGTTTACCAAATAAATACTTGGTCAAAATTCATTTTACCAAGCATTAGTCAGTCAAAAGTATCGTTTGGCAAAAATTACCTTTCCATACAATACCGAATACGCTGCCGGCAATGTGTGTAAATGACACAACAAAGTCGAGTCTGTTTTCGATCTTACATAGAGAACCTAACGCTCCGACGCGCGTAGCGAAGCGGAGCGTCGCACCTATATTTCTGTTGCCACGTATTCTTTACATCGCCGACCCCCCGTTCAATAATAATTAGTACCTAATCGTCAACTATATTTATGCCAAGAATAATTTGACCAAATGAATAAAAGCCAAAATAAAACGTTAGCATAATAAACGTTTGTCTTAATAAAACTTGACGCAGTAAAATTATGCGAAATGATAATTTGACCAAATGAATAAAATGCGAAATGAAAACTTGCTCAAGTTTCATTTGGGAAATGAAACTGATGCCATAAGTTTATTGGGAAGTAAAATTTGGCGAAAAATACTTTGGCTAAACGGCGGTATCCCTTCCCCTAGGAGTTGGAGGACCGAAGAAGACGAAGATTTTTTTTTCGAATGTACCTTATCCACCAAAGTAGACGCGACTTAAATCATCAGATGGATTAAACCAGCCTAAACATATAATTTATTTGCATATAATTACCCATGATTGTAGCTTATTGCTTAACTATTTTATTAAGGAAGGAACAGTGCAATTTTCACACAATTCGGTCTATAAATAATCGCATAAAACGTAGCAAAAGGCCATTGCAAGCTTTCACTGCACAGAATACAAAATATATCCATCCAGAAGCCCTGATCCGCTCCAACGTCGCACTTTATTCGCTCGGCCGATACATATTATATGAAAACAAAAACCTATGCATCTGTCTATTCTAGATGGATGCGTATTAGAGGGGTTGAGAACTATAAATTAAATCAGAATGTTGAAGAACAGAACAGTGAAGGAAACCATCGTATGGAAACCTGAGTATCTGAGCTATTCAACTCAGCGTTTGAAATCGCCGATCCCCGGTGGTCGCGCGTGGTGATTAAAATCCATACTCTCCTTCTTCTTATGCCCACAAATCACAACACAAATCAGAATTTTAGGGTCATAGATCGAATATCCTTTATTGTATGCAAACCATGAATTGCATTATTATGAGATTGGTCAGTATAAGTTTTTTAAGAAGACAAGTATTTCAGTAAGTACCTGTGGTGACCAGTGTCATCATCAACCCATTATGTCCCTACTGAGGGGCACGGGTCCCTTCTCTGAGGAAGGTATAGGCCATACTCCACGAGGGCCAAGTCCGGATTGGTGGAGGCTTAGTAAGACTAGTGGCTGGTCTTACTGTCAGAAGTTTTCAAGCCGCCCTAAGGCTACTGACTTGGCTTAACGACTGCCATCTATCGATGGCAGCCCGCACAGTTGAACAGTTGTCAACGTGCCTTGCGCAGCACGGAACATAGTCTTAGACGGTGACCCATCCATGGACTGAACGCACCGTATGTTGATTAACCGTAGTGATAGTTTAAGGCAGCCCAGGCTACGAGTGACCAGTGCAGAGACTTAAAATACTAGTGCAATATTCAAATAAAATCAACAGCACTGGAGAAGACTTTCTGTGATTTCACATCATTCGGTGTTAAATGCAATTTTCTTTGGAACAAATTCTCGAGCGGAAATGTCAGATGAAGAAGTTGGATACATAACTTGAGTCACTTTATTTATGTTACAATTTTATACTTTCCCGGTGAAACGTACTTTTATGTTGGATAATTGAATTTATAAGACTCTAGATAAGCTAATCACCAGGACGTTGAGTACAGCCAACTCTTGCTTAATCGCGGGCGTGACCAGTGTAAGTTTGATTCTATTTTAAAATTCTTTGTTGCACAAGAAAAACATCTGCACAAAGGCGAGCTTAGTACTAAAAAGTATTTTTTCCAGGTAACCATGGGTGATGTGGAAAGAGTAGGAGTAGTGCTAGCGAAGTTTTAAGAAAAAATAAAAAAGATAAATAACTTAATTATGAGTTATTAGGTAGATAAATAGAATATTCTTTGCTGTAAGTAGACCAGGAGTTTATTGGCGGTATTGGGGGCCTTTTCACTAAAACTTAGCTAAAAGTACTTTTTTTACTTAGATATTCGTTATTCAAAGTCGGTTCAAAATAACAGGCAGTTTGTAAGGATCAACTGGTCTTAAATTCAATTATCTCACAAAAAGGGACATCTAGATGTAACAGGCCGTACAACGGTCCGAGGTCCACGTTGGTTGCGAAACTGTGAATTTTCTCAGCCTTCGGACCCTTTTACCGCTAGGCAGAATGTGAGCTGGGAACCTGCGCAATAGAACATCATAGAGACTCTACTAAGCTGAGTCAAACCCTGCTTTCCGTAATGCGATGAAGTCTATTACAGCATGAATCCGACCAAATTTAGTAGTCCCAAAGTATCTCGAGCGGGATAGGGTTTTTGTGCCTACTGCACTTATATGGATTCGCGCTGTAATCGATTTCATCGCATCTCGGACTGCACCCAAACTCAGAAAAATACTCACACAATTCATAGATGCCGTGACTATACAATATTGTGAATGTGATAGTTTGTCACAATACAATATACATAAATTATTATTTACTGTATTTAACACCGTTACTGTGGCCACCATTACAGAGGAGTGGAAAGTTACACGGAGACCTTTACTCACTGATGATGACAAACAATGGATTTTTAAACATTTATTACGTGAGCTCGGATGTGCCTGGAGAAGCCGAATTTAGACCTGACGACTCGGTGTCAGGTATTATAGCATAGCTAGGTACTCTAATTGTAATCAATGGTAATTTTAAAAGATGTTATAAAAAGGGAACAAACTTAATTAATATTTAATTAACATATTATGTATTTACAAAAAAAAAACACTGGTGAATACTACGCCATTTCAGCTGTCGCATTTTTTGTAAACAAAAGAACACGTTAATTTAATAATAATAGTAAAAAAAGAACAAAAACATTAACGTTTTAAATCCAGTAGTGATATTACTATCCATCAATCAGCCCTTACTTGTCTACTGCTGGGCATAGACCTGACCTGACCCAAGGCACTCCACTTTCTTGTGTTCTCGGCCATCGTTTTTCAGTCAATATCACCAATCTACCTCTGATAATTGGTCCAGCGAGGCGGTGGGCGTCCTACGCAGCGTTTGCCAGTTCGTGATATCCAGCGGGATTACCTCAGTGCATAAAAAAGTTGAGTTGATCTTCTGTGGTCTCGTTTTCCGCTCGCTGGGCCGAGCATTGCGTAACTCCGCCATCTTGGATTAGATTCGATAGCTCTTGATTTACTTTCCTTGCCTCTTCGGGTTTTGCAACTCCTCGGTTCAGTTAAATGTGAGCGGCTATGAAATGCAATTTGCAGTTTGCTTAATGATCAACGTGCTTCGTGAATGTCTTTACGTCTGATGGTGTATCTAGTAGTATTAAATAATAATTTGCACAAAACATGACCATTGTTACTTGACCTGGTCGCAAACTAGGATGCCCTGTGCTATGGTAACCAGGGAAGAATATCAGTGGTGTAGTATGAAAAAATACATTGAAAACGATGGAAACCTAATGGACTGGAAATAACCGCAATATTATGATTTTATGGGCTCAAAACATGGACAGCAAAACACAAAGTAATTGACAAGCAATATTTCAAAACGGAACCTAAAAGTGACGTATAAAAGAACAGTCTATAAAAACGATATAAAAAACCTAAGGAGACAGCTAGGAGTTCGCCACATACATCACGTGACCCGGCCGTGTATCTGTCATCGAACTATAATGCAATAGCAGAATCGAGGACCTGGTAGTCAGACCATCTGGTGGCCTGCCCACGCTGCGTTGTCTGCTCAGCGGTGGCCCAGTCACAACTTTTCCGCCCCAACGGCCATCGGGAGGTATGTGCCACACCCGCTGCCACTTCAACTGAGCAATTCTTCGCGCTATATTAATATGACTCGGGTTTTTCTGCCGATCTCTTCATTCCTGATCACGCCGTGAAACACCTAACATAGCTGTCTCCATATTTGACGTATAAGGTCTAAATAGCTCGTAGCCCCGGCTGTCTGGGTGATCTTAAACGGTCACGAAGGTTAACCTTTAAGTACCGACGTGCTATTTTAGTTACATAAGTACCGACATGAGGTCTGGCAGACCACCATAGCTTTAATTACGAAAACTTTTATGTTTCTTGATATTCTTCTAAAAAAACGTTACCATTTATTGCTTAATTAACTGGTTATTGTATAAGTAAACAAAAACATATAAGTCTTAACATTTATTACTAATTATAAGCTGTTACATTGCCGTCTCAAATTATTTGGGAGAAAAACTTTACTTTTATCTTAATAATTATTATTCATCAAATAAAGAGTAGAAACTCTTCTCAACTAACCTTTTTTAAAAGATTAATAACTACCCAACATAAAAAATAAAAGTTTAACAAATTAATCAAACGTGTTTTTGAAAATCTCATGGCACCAAACTGTAGGAATTATAATAGCTTCCAAACCGTCTTTGCATATAGGTTTACTGCACACGTTTCATACAAGAGTCACATTTGTAGGCAGTCTGTGCTTTAGTTTTGAAGGACAGATATGATAGAGTTTTCTGGTTTGATTACCCTCTTCTTAATTTTCTTCCCTTACATCATCTGGAGCATTTGGCCCCAAAACTCTTTTTATCGACAAGTGCAATTTACTTGGTAGATTCTTATTCAACTATCAGCGCTTTTTTGCATCTGTGGCTGCCCATTTCTTGCCCGGAGTACCTGGTACATCAATTTTTATAACTGACTGAAAATAAAAGAGAAATGCGATATTGTCTGGAAAACGTCATGTCCAAAAAAAGTTACACAAGTACAGACGAGTGGTCTGACAGACCACTCGCGATCTTATAAAAATCGGAACTCAACCAAATCGCACGCGCCGACCTATCCACACCCCACGTACGCTCCCAGGCGACAGCCCGAGGGGTAGAGAAAAGCGAAAGGCGTTACCACTTCGCTAACATGTGTAATTAGACATTTCGAACTCTCAAAGTGTCTGTCAGACCACACGTCGGTACTTAAAGGTTAAGCAACATAGGGCGCGTTCAGTGCATGGATGGGTGACCGTCTATGACTAACGCTAGTGACATTTTCCGACTGGAAAACTTCTAACGGCTGAGCGACTGGAAGCCCAGCCACTATATATATAGTCTTACAAGCCTCCACGAATTACTAGCCACGAACTAGGCCCCCGTGGTAGAGTATAGCCTGTACCTTTCTCAGGGAAGAGACCCGTGCCCCTCGGTGGAGACATAATAGGGTGATGATGAAGGTCTAAATATTTATTTTGACGAGTTATTAGAATATACCATTTATGCACCAACCAAAGGACACCCTCTCAATTACAAACATACTGTACTGAAGTGCTTAGGCCTACTTTATACAGAAGATAATCTCATTGTTAAGGCCCGTGCTTTATTGTAAGTACAGTAGCAGACTCTAGCCAAGAACAATGCCCGTGCGAACGCTTCGCGAAAACAAACCTCAATTCATAACCCACTACCGTCTGTAAACAATCAAGATTCCAGCATTAATTACACAATTGTTACGACTCAACCAATCTTGATACTTTGCCCTTGACACCGCCTAAAAGCGTTAATTAAAAAAACAGTAATTATTATTAATAATTTAAATGCAATTATACGAATTAGCGCGGCGTAATTGAAATCTTTGATAATGCATGGTAATTCGGTTGATTAGTATTATGGTTAGTATAGTATAGTTACCCTTATTTCAGGACGAAAAAAAAAAAACACTTTTGCAAACCCGCACGTGTGATGGTTCTGTCCTTGTAATACATAACTTTCCACTCTATCGGGTTAAGCATTTAAACAATTCCATACAGTGGAGGGCTTACGTTGCAATTACGTACGGGCTTACGTAATTGCAACCCACCGTCTTTACTAACAACTTTTACAACAAATAGAAACTTATAAAATTTATGTTTTAGTGGCACTTTAATATTGAACACTAGGGTAAGGAAAATAATTATGTAGTCACAGATAAAAAAATAGAGTTTTAGAATGGTTTTAGACGAATCCTGTTTTTATGAATAACGCCATTAATGTTTTAAATAAATAAGAATAGTAAAAGTCGTTTGTGTTCATATGTCGAACCCGCGCTGTCCCCCGTTTTCTGATTAATATGAAAATTTTGTGATACCCTGTATAAGTTTTAACATACTAATTATAACACTATTACCTAGTTATCTTTTCATTTTAACATTTTCATATATTTAAATATTCATATTATTTGACAGGAAGGTTTTATCCCGGGTTGCATTTTATTTTAAGTTAAAATAGGTACTGCATATTGTGCATAACTCTAGTAATTAGTTCTACCTTAAAATTATATTAAGTATGTACTATGTAACATTCAAATATGCCTCAAGGGCAAAACGTGCTGGAACATTTTTTTTAAAACCTTACCAATGTATGCCTACCTAAGTATGTTTTACAAATAAATATCGTCTTACCTATCTTTATTAGAACAAGAAGACATTGCTGAAAGTATGATTGAAGTATACACACAATCTCATTTGGGTATTAATTACAGGGTACTCTAGTGGCATAATAAAATCGTTTCCCAAGCAATTATTGTTCACATGTCACTCTCTTTGTACAGACGTAATCAAAGTTTTTTTGTTACTATAAAGGCCTGCGCAGACGATATAGATCTCTTATAAATTATATCGAATAACGCACACAAAGGACTAAAAGTACCCCGTACAAAAAATCCCCCGACTTACCGAGGACACCGAGTCTGGACTGGACTGGACAAAAGTACGGGGGAGTCCATTATATGATACGGGAAGAAGAAGGAAAAAAAGAAGACTAAATTTCCGGGTAACAAACGACCGCACGCCGCGCCGTATGCATTGAGTCAGTGACAAGTACTCTGTGGACATTTTTAAACTATTCAGAGATTTTTATAGGGACAAAAGTTCCTCGTCTGCGCAGGCCTTTAACCTTTGACCAGCTACAATAAAAAAAAACAAAAATATCGGTGAAGCTTTTTCGAAGGAACTCGCTAGCAAAAACTGCGACAAGAGATTTTTATCCATTAGACAGATTAATTCACCAGCTGCAAATCATTAGCAGCCTCTAATGATCCGTACTTAGGGCTCTACAGGCCGAACCGGTTGAAAGGTCATCGCATGTCCCCAAACAGTCGACAATGACCAGTAATTGCAGTTAATCGCGTCTCGTCCGCCGTTAGTTCAGTGTAATTGTTGACGGCAGCACAACCTTCACCCACTGACGTGGCTCTAGACAATGGCTTGTGATCACCATTTAAGGAGACGGTTTCTACTGTTAAAGTTGTTGATTGTAGTGAAAGTGTGGGGTGCTTGCAAGGTTGTTAATTGGGGTAGGAGTATCCTACATCTTCTTGTGTTTCCTGTACCTCTCCACTAATGGGACTCTCTTCCAATGTTGAAGCAGCCTATACACATCGCTCTGTAGGGCATATGCCTTCTCTCGGAGAGGAGAATTCACTATTTTATATGTCTGTGTACAATAGAATCATCATCATCCACCATTCAGTCACAAGAAGTCCACTGCTGGACATACTCGTAGCCTCCTCCATGGATTTCCAAAAAAACGAAAAAAAAACCCTAGGTTGGATGTTTACATGTTTGTGATGTCGCTGTTTCTGGTTCCCTAGTATCCTAGTGTGGGGCCAGAAGCAGTGCATGTACCTGTATGTAAATGTTGTATTTCTTTCTTTCTCTTTAAAATGGGCTTAATGTAGGAGCGTTAAGGTATGTGTACACCTCAGACATTCAGTTTTTCTCACGGTGTATTGGTACTATAAGGTCACAAATACGTAGATATAATTTGTTACAATCTCTATAGTTATTGCATTTTTGGAGATTTTGTATGACTACAAATATCTGTCTATATCTACGAGTAGACTTGTTAGGATCGCGGTAAAAGTAACGCCTGCCTGCCCCTCCAAGAAACCGGGCGTGAGTTTTGATGTGAGTGAAGGTAAAGATCGTTTCACCAAACAAGTCCCACGGTAAAATCCTTAATAATATAACAATAAAAGCTAAAATTCATTAACTCATGAGACTTCTTTCGTGAAACGAACTCTACAAATATCTAAGTTCAGTCAATGTTCAATCGTACTGACACTTAGAAACCCATTTGACGTGACATTTCGAATTGAAAATATATTGCCTATAAAGGCCTAGGATAATAAGTACATACATGTTCATCATCAACCTATTATGTCCCCACCGAGGGGCACGGGTCTCTTCCTTGAGGAAGGTATAGGCCATACTCCACCACGGGGGCCAAGTCCGGATTGGAGGAGGCTTGTAAGACTAGTGGCTGGTCTTACAAGCCCACCCCATAAAAGCCTCTGACTTAGCTTAACGACTGCCATCTATCGACGGCAGCCGGCAAGAGCTGCTTAGCGTGCCTTGCAAAGCACGGAACCGCTCGGAAAAATGCCACTAGCGTTAGTCATAGAACGGTCACCCCATCCATGCACTGAACGCGCCTAATGTTGCTTAGCCTTCGTGATCGTTTAAGATCACTCAGGCAGCCCAGGCTACGAGCGATTTGAGCGACATAAATGTTACGATATCTAAATGGTGAGACGAAAACAAAAGATACCATCTTTTCTATCATCAACAGAGATAACCAATAATGGTATTATCGATCGAGATGTAGACAAAAGCAGCGGTATAATTCCGAGCACTTGATAACTTGAACTAAGATAGGTATACCTTCAGTAGTATTTGTCTTATCAACAATTTAAAGTTTATTAATGTTCCAAGTTTATCGGAGTACAATTATGTTTTGTAATTATGCTAACCACAAGACGTCGTTACTTAGGCGCGTTTATTTACGTAAAATTTATGTATTTATGTCTTATATATCTATTTATACATGATGTTGTGTATTATAAGTATATAGTGCATATTTATCATTACCATCAACTCATTATGTCTCCACCGAACGGCACAGGTCTCTTCCCTGAGGAAGGTATAGGCCATACTCCACCACGGGGGCCAAGTCCGGATATAAGAATTATTTTATTTATTAACGAGCATTTCGCTCGTTTAAAAATAAACCGAAATAAGTCAAAAAGTATATTTTTTGGTAAATCGCTGTCAAAGTTTTTGAGTCTCTGCCTTGTTGAAAATGTTTTGATGTATCTTACGTGTTTTTGGTGTTATCATTATTTTTTTGGTCTATAATTGTAGGGCAATGTATAGCGGACACAATTGAGTAACCAGTTTAATGAAATTATTTATATAAAATTAAAGAAATATATTTGTTTTATAAAGTTTCGACTTATGCCTGTTTAGTATAAAAATAAATGATACATTTTGTAAATCTTTGCAAACTAATCCATAATAATTCAGTTTATTATTAAAAAGTTATAAAGTCTATTTGTAAGTTTGTTGCATATTACACTTATGTATTAAAGTAAAAATTAAAATACAGAAATATTTTGTTAAAAGTTTTTATTCTTTTTAATATTTAATAATGTTTAGTTTTAAAGTTTTATCAAAACTGCTTTGGTTATCTTAATAATAGTTTCAGTAAAAGTAATCAGTCGTAATAGGAACTTGAACAAATAAGTATAGTGAAGAGTTTTTTCGGGTGTATTCTAAGGCTCCAGAAGCTAGTAGAAGAAGATATTTTAGGCATTTGGTAAGTATAGCGTAAACTGTTCTTCACTGCACATACTAATCAATATGATTAACATTTTAATAATGTTATAATAAAAATACAAATTAAAACTTAACAGTCAATAGCATCACGAATGCTTTTTGAGATCTAACTTTACTAAACTTTATTAGAAAATTTATGAAACGAAAGCTTCTTAGATAACTACTTGAACTAGATAAGGTAACAAACAACAATTATAATTATTATCACAATTAAAATCAGCATAACTGTAGGTTAACCCGTTAGTCTGAATCAGTCTCGTTGGTTGCAATTAGATTAATACTTAAAAAATACAAAAAAAAACTCCAAAAATGCTTATCAAATGTTAAAAATTGAGTTATAAAATCCAGCGTAATAAGATGGAATCAGACCTTTCGCTATTAATTCTTTCAAGTCCTTCTTTTTGTTGGCACTTATTTCCTGCCTCTGCGTATATGCTGCGTTTAAGCGTATTTCTGTGGCCAATTTCATCTTTCTTCTTTTATTTCGCACATTCACCTGCTTGAAGTTTTCTTCCTTGTATGATGTCTTGTAGTGAAATAAAAAAGGATTTTCTTTTGTGACCTTTAATACCTTAATATCATTCCAGTTGACATTTTGGCCGCTTTCATCCGTACCATAATTAAAGCCCCATTCCTCTTGCAGCTTTTTGAAGTCCAGAATACTATCATACGATAGCTCATGGACATTAATTAGTGACTTACTTTTTTTTGAGTTTTTTATGAGCGTTATGTATTGAACTGGGGTGTATATCGGGCCGGATTTTAGATTTTTACTGACTTCTTTTTCTGTTAAGCTGTGTATGTTATCGGCCTCGTTCTGCGTGTGGCCTCGGATTAAGAATTTGTGAGTGATGCTTTGAAAATTAAATTGATAAACAGCATACATGTACATTGACATTATAAACTTATTTTTATTCTGTCCAGCACAGTTATCAGAATAAAATATGATGTTTATTGGACGTTCAGCGTCTTTGGCAATTTCCTCCAAGTATTTCCAAACACACGTACCTATTTCGATAGCTCCACGCTTTGCATCAGATTCAGTCCAAAAATAGCTATGTACAGCGTCAAAAGCGCCTTTTTTATCTAACTCAGTATCTAACTTAGATAACTCAGTAACTGTCAGGTTATAACTATTAAGTTTGGACTTGTAATAGAACGCTGACGAGTCACCACGTGGACACTGTAACACAGCTTGTAAATCATAAACTGCTACTTTGTTAATAGCAGTAACGTTTTTTCGGTCTACCCTTTTTTCATTCCTACATAATATCTTTTCTTCAAGATGTTGGTCGTATTTTTCCTTAAGCTCTCTTTTCTGGTCAGCAGCCGAGTTATCGTAAGACAAACAAAGATCACACATATCTTTTTTAGGTTGAAAGAAAGATATGTTAAACTCTTTTGTAAATACGTTATAGTAGTTTATATAATTTCCTGTCTCTTTCTTGTTTTGTGTTTGTATTTTTTTAAAATCATCATAAAGATCTTTGATTGTCTTTCCCCCATCTATGTATTCTTTTGACGTAGAAGCTCTAACATAGTGTGATTCCATTCGAGGGATGGAATTGATGTGGTCTTTGATGTCTTTAATTAATTCTGGATTAATTTTTTTGTGGTTTCCATGCTTACCACGTAGGTCTTCTTCTAAAAAGTTATTTTCATTTATTTTTCGTTGTGTGGTGAATATCAATCGATCCGAAATATTTAGTGTGCCTTTAAAAAAAGTTTTACAAACTCTAATTGGTCGACTGTCAATAGTGAAATAATATGCTTTGTTTGGGTTCCTGGGCTTTTCTACATTAGTATACTGATATCTTGGTTTAATATCTACCATAGATGATTTAATGTAAGCCCTTTGTTGATACAAATCGTTCAAACTCCAATATTGTGTAAATAGCTGATATCTAGTGTCCGTACCAATTTTCTTTGCGCATTCAAGTTTGCATTTCTCCGTACAAGGTGGTTGAAGGCAGCGAGCTGGAATCTTTTTTCCCGTTTTTGATACAGAGGTGTAAGAATGACCGCTGTTACGTAAACGTTTGACTTTGTTCTGTTTCCATTTTGAAGTGTCTCTCAGTCGTTTCCGGCCTCTTACTATCTTTGTATTTGAACTATCAGAATCACAGGAACTGGATGAAGGTCCAGATGACGATGAAAACAAAAAGTTTTTTTATTTGTTTCTGGAGTCAATCGTTTGCACATAACTAGGGTCATCGTCACTCAGATCTATGTCACTTTCATCTGTGTATACAGGAGAAATCACATAATTTGGAACATTCAGATTCACTCGTCAGCTAAATGGATCCTGTAAATAACAAAGTTTACTATAAACTATGCTGTTTCAATGCTATGCGTTATAAAACTAAAAGAGTTAACTGTTCTTATTTCAAATATACTAACCGAAACTTCTTCGAGATTATGTTGTTCGGGACTCACAATAGCCTCAAAATCAGTCTCTTTATCAGGAAGATTTATAGATTTTTGGTGTGCTAGCTGTTGGTTTTCGCTATCGTCTGAATCTTGAAAAGAAGAATCAGAATATGACACTATCAAATTCTTCGTAGTTGTACTTATTACAGTAGTGCATGCTACATTTTCTTCATTCTGAAATAGAAGGTAAATAAAGGTAAGTATAATAAGCAAGTAAGTGTTAAGTAAATAAGTAAGAGACGTTTGCTGAGGAGAACATGCCGAGAAAAGCTGAAAAACACTCTTGAATTGAGATGATAACGAGGTAAGTTTAATTTAATAATATCTTAAAGTAACAATTATAATAATGTAGGTAGGTACTTCTTACATTGGAAATTATTCTTGTAGCGCTTGAAGGGGTATCTTCTGTGACGAGAATATTTGAGTTATCATCACATCTGTCTTCAAAAGTGACTTTTTTATCTTGATCTGTTTCGTCACATTCATTGGTATTTATCTCGCGCTGGTAAGATATTTTATTATTAGATGCAGATGAGCCTGAAGAGGACGAGCCAGAAGAAGAGGAGCCAGTGGAAGACGAGCCAGAGGAAGACGAGCCTGATGACGATGAACCTGAAGAACTGCTTGAAGATGATCTAGACTTATTATGCGTGGATCTAGACTCCCGGCGGGGTGATTTAGACTCATTGCAGGGTGATCTGGACTCCCGGCGGGGTGACCTAGACTCTTTGCGGGGTGATCTGGACTCCCGGCGGGGTGACCTAGACTCTTTGCGGGTTGATCTGGACTCCCGGCGGGGTGACCTAGACTCTTTGCGGGGTGATCTGGACTCCCGGCGGGTTGATCTAGACTCCCGGCGGGGTGATCTAGACTCATTGCGGGGTGATCTAGACTCATTGCGGGGTGATCTGGACTGCGGTTGTGGTGATCTAGACTCTCTGTGAGGAGAAACGAGTTCCTTCAGCGGAGACCTTTCGGGTCCAGGATGCTGCTCATCAGTTTTTTCATTGGACAAACTCTGAAATAGTACAAAATACCTTACCTAAGTACATTTTTATGGTTAATATAATTTGAATACTTTTTAATAAAATGATTACTTACTTTGGTGTCAGCTGGCGTACAATTTGTTTGTAATCCTGTGTCCGTATTTTTATCAGTACTCAACGTAATAAGATTTAGGCACCGCTTCTTTCTCAATGCATAAGACGTCATCTTCAAACCAGAACTATAAACTGAACAATAAATTAATTTTATTACTAATTTGAAAAAATAAAACAAAACGGGATTTTGTAATATACTGTAATAATCTTAACAGTACTTTTAGACTTTTGGATCATTTAAACAATAAACAGAATCAAATACAAATACTATTCACACGTGACTATAGATTTCATAGTGAAGAGACATAAACTGTATTGCTCCCTGATTTTAATTTTTAATTTGAAACTATACTGAATTAAAACACATTTTTTTGTAATCTATTTAAGTGAATTTAAAGATAAACTGTAAAAAGTCTAAATATTTCATGCAATGATAGAACACCATTTTCAACTAAAGTGAAATAAAACGAAATCGTGCTTGTTTAGTAATAAATGGAACGGAATAATCTTACCTGCGTTTGCAAATATACTGAATTATTTCGTCTTAATACGTCGTAGTTACAAAAAGTGTACGTCCACCTAACACCGTGTTCGTCGCATCACTGAATGACTCACTGTCTCACGAAATGGGTTGTCGCGCGCTTTAGTAAAAAAGAGAGGGGTGATCTTCCAAATCGGCCATTATGCCTTGTTTCGCTCGGCGCCCGGATTGTACCTATTCTTTGAGGGAAGTTACTTCAGTTTATTATTAAAAGTAGGAATCCTTAAGTTTTGACTTATTTCGGTTTATTTTTAAACGTGCGATTTGTCAACTCATCTAATTTCTTCGTAATTTCAAGTAAAGTAAATCATCGTTAGTTTATTTCGTATGCCTACCTGTTAATTTCTTGCAACACCTCCTGTTGACTGGTAGAAAACGTTTACAGCATTAAGTCCGCCACATTTTTTATTTTTTTTTACTTATGTGCAACAAACTTAATTAATAATAAATTGATATTCATAACGTTTTTTTTGTGACTCGGACTTAGACTCGGGAGCCTTCTGTTGTAAAACTCCGACCAGTATATGGATGCGTCAGGTACGAATCTCAATTTTATTTGTTCCTTAACTTTTACGATGATATATACAGAGATGTGTATAGAAGTAATAAAGTATTTTTCCGTCCTATTAATGTACTCGTGCTTAAAAAAATATATATATTTGTCTTTATCAATTATTTTACTAAATCATCAATTTGACTTCCTTTCTAATCTAAACTCCGCTTTGGGAAGCTATGTTTACTTAGAGTTCGGGGATCTTGTAACAAATCGGAATTCCAACAAAGAATCTTCTTCCGGTCTTACGAAACGGTTCTTTTGTCATCGCATAATACATTTTTGTTGAACTGAGACGGGTATTTCTAAAAATTCTTGAACAGTGTTCAACACTCAGTAATCGTCATCTTTAATAAAAAAAATAACTCCCGCACAATACAATCGCTTGAACTGGTCCCAAACTAGGATACGCTGTGCTATGGTAACCAGGACATTACAAACAAGAACAATTTTTACATACCTACAAACATAAGCTCCCAGTATCCCAGAGGGATAGGCAGAGATCAGGGACTCCCACCTGCCACGATCCTGTCAAATCATTGCGACATTTTTTTATAGGTAAACTAAATGTCCATGAAAGGTCAATGAAACCCGCTATGCCTATCAAACCACGTGCTATAAGCTAACGGTCACAGCACAGTTCGTCGTTTTCGTCACAGTATGGCGTCGCGTCAAGTGTCCATAACAATAGCTGTGTCACTATTCTTGCTTTCGCTCGAAAATATACACGTCAGCTTCACAGTTGACAAGTTTAACTTGTTTGTTTGTCACACTTTGTAGTCCAAAAAAAATCAAAATATAGCACTTATAAAACAGGATTGTCTAAGTCATAGGGCGCGTTCAGTGCATAGATGGGTGACCGTCTATGACTAACGCTAGTGGCATTTTTCCGAGCGGTTCCGTGCTTCACAAAGCATGGAAAGCAGTTGGTGGCGGCTGCCGTCGATAGATGCCAGTAGTCAAGCCAAGTCAGAGGCCTTAGGGCGGCTTGAAAACGTCTGAACAAGATCTTCTGACGTAAGACCAGCCGTTAGTCTTACAAGCCTCCACCAATCTGGACTAGGCCCCCGTGGTAGAGTATGGCCTATAACTTCCTCAGGGAAGAGACCCGTGCCCTTCGGTGGGGACATAATGGGTTATGCCAGATTATTCGCCGTTAGCCAACAATATACCACAAGGAGAAGTTACTGACTAACGGTCAGGGTGCACCTACCCCCCACTTGCCTTTCCATCTGCTTCAGATTGAATCAGAGGGAACGGAAGCAGAAGGGTACACGTGAAGCTTATCTGGCGCAGCACCCCAATAAATTATAATGAGATTACACTATTTTATTATATTTATTTATTCATCTATTTATTTATTTGGTACCTATTTGATTGTCTACCGTTGATTGCCCAATATTTTGGACTGTTTTGATGAACGCCAACTGATCGTACATGAACTGTAACTTTATCTTCTATTTTTCATCACCTACGAAAGCTAATACCCATCGCGTGGCCAACAAATTTTAACTAATATCACTCAAATTCCATGAGCTTCAAGAATATTCCCCTCACTTGTTTTCATCGCGATGAGAACTCTGGTTTCTTATTAAAAGTTCGAAGAGACGACAACCAGGAATTCTGTAAGTCGCCAATAGATAACTTAGCGTCTACCATGACGCAACGCTGACATAACGGCACGCGGAAAATAGCTTTATTGTGTCCATAACAGACGGATTAGACATACGGGAGCGTGACTGATTGCCGGTATGTGACGAGACGTGCGTCTTAGCTATTTTTGTATCGCCAGGTTGCGGTACAAACCTGAATTCAAAGTCAAATATTTAAAATTTAAAATTCAAATACTTTATTCAAAATTTTACAAGACAAGACAAAATGTTTAGTTTATGAACGTCGAAGTTGTTAGTTTCACAATTAATAGATTACTTGAAGAAGAAACTAACAAAAAAAACTCCACATTTATTCTTTTCAAAACAGTTTAAGGGTCTGTTTCACAATCTGCAGATACTCGTAATGTTCCGGATAAGCTATTCGCAACCAGGGCTGCTGTTTGTGGTATAAACGAACACACCCAATATAGGACAATTTATTTAAATTTAGAACAAACAGCAGCTCTGATTGCGAATAGCTTATCTGGAACTTTATTTGAACATCGTGAAACAGGGCCTTAGCCTAATTAACAAATTTTCAACCTTAAAATTATTACCCTTGGGTGTGTTGAACACTAGACACAATTATCCTCTGGTTAAATTTAATATTAAGCTACTATTTAACACCAGACATCCTTGTCCTCTAGATAATTGTAGGTTTTTTAATGGGCTTTTTTGCACAGAGTGTGCTTAACACATTTCTTTTGCCACCAAGTGGGTGCCACAAGACGGACATAGAAGTCGAGGCCAGCCTAGAGGATGGTGGAGAGACGATCTCGACCGACATTTGCCGGAGTGGTCTGAGGTGGTCCAAGACCGAAAACTCTGGCCTTTGGCCAGCGGAGGGACACAATCAACCCATTATGTCCCCACCGAGGCCCTGTGCCTTAGCCTAATTAACAAATTTTCAACCTTAAAATTATTACCCCTGGGTGTGTTGAACACTAGACACAATTATCCTCTGGTTAAATTTAATATTAAGCTACTATTTAACACCAGACATCCTTGTCCTCTAGATAATTGTAGGTTTTTTAATGGGCTTTTTTGCACAGAGTGTGCTTAACACATTTCTTTTGCCACCAAGTGGGTGCCACAAGACGGACATAGAAGTCGAGGCCAGCCTAGAGGATGGTGGAGAGACGATCTCGACCGACATTTGCCGGAGTGGTCTGAGGTGGTCCAAGACCGAAAACTCTGGCCTTTGGCCAGCGGAGGGACACAATCAACCCATTATGTCCCCACCGAGGGGCACGGGTCTCTTCCCTGAGGAAGGTATAGGCCATACTCCACCACGGGGGCCAAGTCCGGATTGGTGGAGGCTTGTAAGACTAGTGGCTGGTGTTACTCTCAGAAGCCGCCCTAAGGCGCCTGACTTGGCTTAACGACTGGCATCTATCGACGGCAGCCGGCACCAACTGCTTAACGTGCCTTGCAAAGCACGGAACCGCTCGGAAAAATGCCACTAGCGTTAGTTATAGACGGTCACCCACCCATGCACTGATCGCGCCGTATGTTGCTTAACCTAAGTGATCGTTTAAGAACACTCAGGCAGCCCAGGCTACGAGCGATTCGGGTCACAATAATAGTGGCTAAATAAAAAAAAATGCTAACAATAGGGTTTCTCTGTTACAGGCGCTCGTCGCACCACGACCCAACCCAGTGTGAACGCGACGCGCGACTCGCAGTTATTGTCGGTGCTGGCGGCGCGGCGCCGGCAACTCCTGCACGGGAGGCTGGCCACACACATCAACACGCTGGCGGCGCTGGCACAAAAGAACAAGTAAACCATTCATATATATCATTAGGTGATTTGAGAGAAGATGGTCAGACTAGAGTTTTATTTTCGCTGCCTTTTACTCCATAAAATTCACCAACAAACTGAATATAAATTCTTTACGTTGAAATAAATTGATTTCTGATTTCAAGGACGTAGAAATCAGATGAACAAAAATATCGTCTGTTTAAAAATATTAGATATTTTATATTAGCCTTATTAGTCAAATTATGATACAGTGGTTTTGTTCTTATATTATAATTCTCTCAATTTCAGAGGCAATACAACATTTGCGCAGCTAGAGGTGCGTGATTCCAACAGTTCCATTGTCAAACGAATCACCTTCGACAATGGGAGCAACGAAGCGGCGCCTACACTCAAAATCGTCACCACCGACGGTACAAGAGAAATTAAACAGGACGTTAAGCCCCACGAAATAAGACACCTTTTCATACCTAAAGTTTACCAAGAGACCAGGAGTAGAGGTGGATTTATAAATAATCGAAGGAAGGAATTAAATATTACTAAAGTATCAAATGCAAGTCAAGAATTTGTGACTGAACATGTAGCTGTTTACATTCCTCCTGAAAAGCTTGAAGGTTTGGATAAAGAAATAGAATTGGATCCAGAGGAAGAGTTTCAAGTGGATGAATCCAACCATGGGCTTTACTTGCTCAACTATTCCGATACTGATAATGTGACGTTAAGTAACGAGTTGAATAAAACTTTAAATGCTAATGAAACCAAAGAAAATAGTGTAGCTAAGCCAGATGGTTTAACGATAAAAATTAATACTACAAAGGAGACTAAAATTACCGAACATAAAGAAAAAGCTGCAGAATCTAACAATAATATAATGAACAGTACAGAAGAAAACAACAAAGTTATCAAAGTAGAAAGTGAAAAGGATAAAGATAATAATACTCTTTTCATGTCAGATGAAATTTACAATCATTTTAGGCCTTTAGAGTCAGAATTACCTGTCGAAGATATGGCCCCTTTCTTATACTTTGGACAAAAAATAGCTGGTCAAATTATAAACGACAACTTGACCAATTCACCTACATTGTCTGCGTCTACAAAATCTGTAAATTTTATCATCGCTCCCCATGAAAGAAGAAAATTCAACTCTAGATATTCTGTCACAGAAAAGTATAAAAATTCAAGTGTCGATGAAGAAGAAGTCAACGAAGATATGGATGTATCTGTGGTCAAGAATATTATTGAGAAGAATAAAGTAAGAAATACAGTTAAAGGCACAGCCCCTGGAAGACATGTCGGCTTGGTTAATGCCTACAGAAAATACACTACACCATCCACATCTAAGCCACCCAATATTGCTCAACTTAACGTCACTGATCCAGTAATAAACGTCACACCAAGCACGTTGGATAAAAGTAAAGATAGTATTAAAACAAATGCGACAGCGGTCAAAGAATCCTTCATCAAAATCAACAGTACGACAGCCAATAATGATAGTATCGTGGAAAATAGTAACATAAACAAAAATATTCAAAACCGAACAACTAGTGTGTCTCCACGAAATCATACAAGAACTTATCACAATTTGCGTCGACGACCGGCCAGAGTAACAACATCTGCTAGCACTGATAGTATACCTATAGTTACTGTTGCTAATGCAACAACAGAGAAAGCTGCAACTTTGGTATACACAGCAGTTGTGACATCAGTATCAATTACGTCATCCGTGAAAGGACAGAACAAAACTGATACTAATGCGACTGATACTGTGGTAAATGATAATTCAGAAGTCAACGGGGAATTGATATTGAATGATAAAGAAAACAACACAATTCCTAAAGCAATATTATTAGAAGATACAGAAACGACAGCTTCTGCCATATCATCAACTTCAAAACCTTACAAGCACCGAATAAGAATCAGAACTACTACTACAGAAAATCCAAGTACACCATTGCACAGGTCTACAGATGTACCAGTGGCCAGTGAGTTATCAGCAAAAGATATCGAGCAAAAGAACGAAGCGACTCAACTGAGAATCTCAGAAAGGTTAGCGAGTTTATACGGTAAACCCGAAGTGGATACCATACCAAGTAACACTACGATAAAACCAAAGAATATTTTGAGGAGACGCAGACCCACAACTACTAGTACCACTCCTTTGTCTACTGCTTTACCGACGACTTTTAGTACGGAAAGACCTATTCCTATTTCTAGAAGGCCTTTAACAACGTTATCTTCCTTACCCACAACTATAGCAACTGTTTCAACAATATTGCCTACTACAACAGAAGTGCCACAAACAACGGAAAGTACATTCAAGCCTTTCATTGTGACATCAAGAACGTCTTCGGAATCAAGTTCTAAACCTTTTGTCCCACAAGGAACAAATGTTAATCGGGAATCAAATACGACCAAATTCAACGCTACTTGGAATAACAGGGAAGAGGGGCCAGTGGATGAAGAAGTAGTGATCGAAGCTGAGAAAGCTTATACGACGTCATACGTTCTAGCTGGATTAGGCTTTTTGCCTGTGGCTGCTATAGTCGCATTTGTCTTGCGCAGTGTCTTCAATAAGAGAACAAAAGAGTTAGATACAGAGTATGAAGGCTACTTTGAAGATGGTGATACAAAGAAGGAGTCGCCTATCATACCGGTGGCCAGACCGCCAATTCCACCACCATCGAAACCCGACCAGAAATGGGAGTTCCCAAGAAACAAGTTAAGGTTACAGACGTTACTCGGACAAGGAAACTTTGGCCAGGTATGGAATGCTGCACATTTTTAAATAGTTCTAGTTCGATTCTTTCGGAAAAAGTGAGATGATTAAACGTAGAAATAAATATTTTTCGGAATATGGTTTTTATCGCCCAACCACTTTGTTCAGTTCTGTATCTGTACCATAATAATGTATAATGTTCAGTGGCGAAAGTGCACATTAAAAAAAAGAGCTGGCAGCAGTTATTATCAAATTAGTACCTAGTAATAGTAGTAATGTTCGGTTCAATGTCTCGTGTGCAATAAAGTATCTAAATAGATTAGTAGATTAAAAAATTATAAGTGCTTGAGACACCGACTCCGATAAACAGTTTATATTTATCGTAAAAATAACAACTTTGATTTTCATAAAGCAAACATTTTGTTTTTATTGTGAATAAAATAATTGAATTTTAATTTTGAATTTGTTTCATACTACAACCCAGTCTTAGCTTGTATGTATAGTCCGTTTTTTAATTCCAGTCAGTAAAATGACATTTAGAATTTGAAAAGGGCTGCCAGTTAAAATAGTGATGTTTTCAGTCTGTCGATTTAACGTTATAATCAATTTTCTTTTTGAATTGAATCAAGAAATTAAATATTAGCACAGAGGAAAAAAGGAACAGAGTGACCACCAGATTTTTAATTTTAAGTAAATCTTTTTAAGTATTCTTATTTTTTTGTCCCAGGATTTCAACCTGGTGATTATGTATGTAAATAATAAAAACATATTTTAAATTAAAAACAAGTTTTGGGTTTTAGAATTTTATTCTGACTCTGACGAGATAGAACTATCTGAATCGTACACATTTATTTATTTTATAACTTTAAGCCTAAAAAAATCACCTACGTAACATAAACAATTTTTACTTGGAAGTAATATGGGGTTATTGATTATTAATCTGTGATAGTCTAAACATCTCTTTGTAGTCTGTGATCTAAACTAGACTTTGTTCGAAACTGTTGAAACTTGAAAGTTATCGAAGTATTTTTACTTTGTTTATTACATACGTACGTGAATTATTGTCTTTGCTCATGACTAGCCCGTGCATTGTGATTTTTTGTAAAAACATAGGGCAGGAACCACAGATAAGGTACAGTGATGTAATGACATCAGCACCATCTATCGGTAATTTGCGGTACTTTTTTTAAAAATGTCGCTTTGAAAAGCCCTCATTGCATTTGTACTCTGAATTAGTACCAAGATTAGCACCTTGCGCCTGGATTAGCGTTATGCCGAGATTGGGATTTATGCCGTCAGAAATGTTAATCATCGAACGTCGCGGTAACAAATCGTCAAGTTCAAGGTGTGTTTATTTTTCATGCATATTATTATGACCACAACATACTAATAATGAGCCGTTTTTAGAAGAACTAAAAAAAATAGTATATTTAATTACAAGTGCGGAAAGCCTGTCATTGCAACGAGTTCCGACAAATGGCTACCCGAGCCGAGGCGCAGCCGAAGGCGAGGGTTGACAGTCGGAACAAGTTGCACGTGTACTGAACAACTATTTTTAATACAGTTGCGAAAAAATTAAGCAATTTAATAAAGAAAATAATTGGAAAATGGCGCCAACCGTAAAAGAGATTTTTTTTTCTTCACCAATTCTGGGTAGGCAAAGGGAACTAGCCCATACAGCCAAGTCTTCAGTAATTTTTTTTTATTGATATGAAATGAAAATGAAATTTAATGAAATGAAATGAAATGGAACCAAACCTAACTCAATTGAATCAAATCATTAAATCTGTTATTGAAACAAATTATAGTAGGTTCTTTGTAAAAAATATTTGCATGAATCATAAAAACTTCGTGGTTGATTTTTTTTCTTTTTAATAGACATTATTTTGATAGTTAGTTATATTTTATTGAAAATGTTAGTTTTTTTTCAATACAATATAACTCCGAAAGGACAAACATTTGGCTGTTGGCGTCATTTAGTAGTAGTAACTTTTGTTCAGCTCGCTGAGACCTATTTTATGATGTATCACACATGGCTATTGGGCTGAGGTCCAAAATTGCATTCCTTTGACAGCCGTAATATTTTTTTTTTTTAGTTCTTCTGAAAACGGCTCATTGATAATTTTTATTCATCTAACACGACTTTGGGACCGAATTCTACGAAAGAAAGAAGTGATACAACCTTAGTCTTTATTTTATGTCGATTGTGTACATCTCTATTATTTTTCTTCCAAAACCTGGTCACATCGCAAATGTCATTTTACTGACTGGAATTAAAAAATGGACTTTAGTGTGGAACCATTAAACCATATTTTTATACTCGTATTGTAGATAGTGAAGCAAGGAAGGCCTCTTTAATTATGGCATCTATAGAAACCAAGAGCGCAATATCTAATCTTTAGCATCTCTAATGTGAATCACATTGAACTTCCTTTATTCTGCGTTAAGAACTCATTCTTCTATTAGTCGTTAAGACACAATTTAAAATACCTACAACACCATTTCAGGTATGGAAAGCGCAAGCAGACGACCTGACCGGCCACGACGGCCTCACGCGGCTTGTTGCAGTCAAGAGCATCAAGGAGACGGCCTCGCAAAAGGAGAAGCAGGAGTTACTACATGAGATATTCATCATGCAGAAGATCGGGACGCATCCTAACGTTGTGACGCTGCTGGCTTGCTGTACTGAACTGGGTAAAGATTGTTTTATCCTAAACGCCTTCAATCAAATTAACTTCAAAACAGAACTCTCGCTTGTCAGAGAGAGACAGAGATAGAGAGCGAGAGCAAAAAAGACATGTATAGTTTTACAGATACTTTTCTCGTGTACAATATGCTCAGGTGAATTTATTATTGCTGTCATTCCATGTTGATAGCTATTGCTGGCGCCGTAACAGTTGTATATGATTTTAGTGGTATTGTGTAAAAACGTAGTGTATGTAATAGTAGCACTCCCTATTTTTGAGACATTACCTACCGTTTTACTGTTCTTATCACTGAAGAGCCAACCTCTGTTTTGGTATTTAGGTATTATCATTAGACCTACGGTAAATACTCGTACAATATGTCATTGACTAAATTGTCCAAATGTATCACACTTGGTGCAAGTGGATGACCGAAAATAAAATTCTTCTCTGGATATACTCACTTGATTATTTGTCTGAAAAGTCCGACCAAGTTTCGCTCTGGTTCCAGCCATTCACTCACCAAACTTTAAATTGACTATTTGCAGAGCCATATCTCCTGATAATGGAGTACGTCATGTGCGGCAAACTTCTCACATATCTGCGTGAGCGCCGGTCGCGGCCCGACCGGTTCAGCGGTAGTGGTGCGCTGACGTCACGGGACCTGACTGTATTCGCCTACTGCGTAGCAAGGGGGATGGACTACATCGCTTCTAAAGGAGTGAGTATGATCATCGATTTCAAGAGAAGACTGACAAATCAAAACAGAACATACATTATTTATCTATCCGGACTTGGCCCCCGTGGTATGGCCTATACCTTCCTCAGGAAAGACACCCGTGCCTCTTGGTGGGGACATAATGGGTTGATGACGGTGATACATTATTAATACAATTATACAATCAACCGGTTTAATTCGTCTTCTGGTTGATACAGTGCTCCCCAAGGCATGATAGCAACCAATAATTGCCTACCGTATATTGAAAAAAGCCTACGTTCTCCTTTCCAACCTAGACGTAAAGGTCCCACTGCAGAGCATATGCATGATCTCAGATGGAAAGTATGAGTTCAATCACCACTCGTGCTTGTCACGATTTAATGATTGCAAGCGCTCAGATAATAATTAATAATAATTTAGATACGCAGCTAAATACGCAAAGGTATATCTCAGCCAGGATCATTCTTCAGCAGCTGTTTGCTGTACCAACAACAGGCGATACAAGATTCCCCAGCACAAACATCCTATAGCTAACGAAATCCGCTCCTCAGATCGTCCACCGCGACCTGGCCGCCCGCAACGTACTCGTCGACCACAACAAGCTGTGCAAGATCGCGGACTTCGGCATGTCCCGCGAGGTGGCCGGCGGTGAGGAGCGCGCCAAGCAGCGGCACGCACTGCCCGTGCGTTGGATGGCACCGGAGGCGCTGCTGTACAATGCTTACAATCACGAGACCGACGTGTGGGCTTATGGAATCCTGCTCTGGGAGATTGTCACTCTAGGTAAAAAGAAAACCTTAGATCCTTACTTTGTCCGTTTGGCACCGCTTGCGCTGGATGGCATCGGAGTACCTGGTCTACTATACAATGCCTATTGCCTACAATCATGAAAGCGATCTGTGGGCCTGTGGAATTTTGCTCCGTGACATCTTCACCCTAGGTGGACTTAATATAAATATATGTGGAAATCCTTAGTAAACCCATACGCTCTATGGCACAGAAGGTGATGATTTGCAACGCCTACAATTATGAGACACTCGTCAGACCCTAGGTAAAAATCTCTGTAAGTTAAAATCTTTAATTTATTTGGTGCCCTGGATGGCAACGGAGGTGCTGCCATATGACGCTAACAATCATGATATGGTTACCTCCTCTGAGAAATCGTCACCTTCAGTAAGAAATTCATTAGTTTGGCTGTGCGCTGGATGGTACCGGTGCCGTTGACAGTTCATACCTTATCCTTAATTCTAAACATTATAGTTTGTTCACATTGAACGGAAAATACTACAAACATGCATGGCTCCTTACTACTCATGAACAACAAAGTCATAAAAAACTTAGCCGACTTGCAAACTTCAGTTCAGGAAATTCTTACGAGTATGCGTTGCCACCATTTGTTTCAAAGAACTACAACTCAAGTCTCATTTCTTACGCAGGCTCAACGCCGTACGCAGCGATGACGGGTCGCGAAGTGCTAGCAGCCGTCACAGAGGGTTACCGTCTAGAACGTCCACCGCACTGTAAACCCCAGCTTTACCGAGCCATGCACTCTTGCTGGCACGCGGACCCAACGCAAAGACCATCCTTCGCAGCGCTCAAGTCACAGCTCGCCGATTTACTGGACAACGAACCAGCTGAAGGAAATTACGTGGATCTAGAGTCATTCTATCAAGAATCGTCGGTGTATAGTGATCCCTCGGCGATTATACATGATGAGGAGGGCCTTTCCGCCGAGTATGATCGAGAGAGGCGCGTGTTTAGAGAGTGAGTAGATGATTTTGGTTTTAATCTTACCTGACGTCTTATCTTAACATAGATATAAAGAGATAAAGACTCTTAGACTCAAGATTTCTCTGTCGCTATGGACGTAATTATTCAGTGTCAGTACTGTGTTCTATTCCCTTAAGTATGAAAAACCAAATAAACCCTGTTATAAATAATATTTACGATAAATGTTATTGTGTCTTCATATATGTACATATAATTTATCTTACAGATCAAACTTCTGGACTTGAAAATTGATCTGGAAGAACGTTTAGTCTTGGAACTCAATCCGCACCCCAACACCTGAAAGCTATTACTATGTCCAACTCATACTTTCGAAAGATTTTTCTATCACATTACCTCACTTCCTGTTACGTTGTTCAAACACCAACTTCTCATTATGCTACTTAAGATAATAGATTATAACATGAGCTTCCAATCAAAGTTTGCCTGAGTAACATTCACGTTACCCTTTCCAGACTAGCACCGGGTCCCAAGAAATACGACAACCGAGCCTTTAACTTCCGGGATGAAGACCTGCGAAACAAGTTTGGCATCGGCACCCCAAGGATGGGAGGCTTCGGCATCAGGGACGTCCCATTCAGCGGCGACTTCAGTGACCGCCAGTTCGCCAGAGACGAGAAGACCTTTAACGAAAGGAACTTCGGAGAGTCAAACTTCAATTCTAACTTCAACGAGCCAAACTTCAATGAACGGAAAGACGGCAAATTGTCCACGTCGAGTTTTCACAGAGAAAGGGAACGGGAGAATCCTCTGGTCAGTAGGAATAGCTTCAGCGGCTTCCCTAGGTTAAGTTCTCAGAATACTCACTTCCAGCTCATGCCTGATGGGAGAAACAAAAGGGTGTCGGAATTTGAGTGCGATATTTGAGTAGCGTGATCTAAGGCTTTAAAGTGAAAAGTGGAAATATTTTTGCCACTACGTTCAAACTGGTCATGGATGCTATTGTGAGAAACTTGATGATGGACTAAGTTTCAGAAAATGGCGTAAATTTGATGGAAATTTGAGTGGAGTTTAAATGAATTCTAACAATCTTATGGAAAAGCAGCGTGTTAGTTATGTTTTTCAGATATATTTCGATTTGTGCGTCAAGTTGAACGATGTTGCTAATTATACCTTCCTTCAAACTATACGAGGGTTTGGAGGCCAATTCAAGAGTCTTCTATAAAAAATATACCTAGAACAATTTTGTAACAGTAAAAGAATAAGCCGTGGAAGTGCAATCTTGTAAATGCAATACAGCCTGTTTTTACTTGCCTGAATGTAATAATGTTTTGCAGGCTACCACTGTATGATTTTACAGTTGTGGTAACAAAATAAAGGAGATTTTTGTAGATGTGTGTGTGTTAAAACTGCTCTGCTATATATAGCACACAGTTGTTCACAAAAAATGATTTTGTTTGATAACACGAGTTTTGTAGCACGTTATGTTTTGTGTGAAACATTTTTCTAAAGTTGCGATTTCATTTCGACTTGAAATTCTTGTAACTTTGTGAATTGTTTTTTGCTACTTTTATTATTTTGTACATAGTGTTATTTATATGCCACAGTTTTATATTAGTTCGGTTGTATGATAGAGATTTTATATGAAGTCAGTAGGGTAATATTGATATAGAGGGAGTAGCTGTCCGTTTCTGAATTAAGAATTTTCAGATCAGAATCAAATTACAAGATAGAGAAGAGATTTATTATATTGACTTAGTGTAATACTTTGTTCAGAAACCGGCGGTAAGAACATTTTAATAAGATGAAACTCGTGTGATAAAAACAATCTTTATCTAAATTATATTAGAAAAGAAGAATAACTCTTTACTGCGATAAAATTTAGGTACCTAATTAAAAAAACTATTTGTCCAGATTACATGAGAAAAAACTACTTAGATATCTTTTTTAACAGGTCGAATTTGCAAAAAGTGTCTGTACAGCTCTCAATCATGTTAATAGCGATTTTAAGACTCTTGCCCGGGAACCTGAAGCAACAAACCTGGTACTACGTACCGTTTTTGGCATAACTGCCATCTAGTTCAAGGTCCGTGATCCTAGCTTCTCGGTCATGCATCAAAAAATCAAATACTAACACTGTTTGCGAATTCGATGTTTATAGGGTTATGATTTTTTTACTAGGTGGCGCTAGTTACTCGGTGTTACTCAGTGGAACTCTTTATATTCCATCTAAATTAATACATAATATTATTATGTATGCATACGTACCTACACGCAGGAGTTTGATCGTTCTTATTGTTTTGTACCTTTGTAACATTTACCTTATCTGACGCGAAGGAATAGGTATAACAATAAAGTATTGTTTGTAAATAAGTGTTTTCAGGTATTATTATGATTTATGAAAGTAACCATTGAGTAATTATAATTTTCCTTTTCACGGATAGACTGGAAAATGCTTTGTAAATATTGATAGTTTTAAGTAATTCGATCTTCTTGGAACGTACATAAATAAATAAATAATAAGTAAGAATCTCAACAGTATAGCATTCCGTTAAGTTTATCTTGTTTATGTGGTAAATATCAGTTGTTGACACAACTGTAATTAATACTTTGTTATCATGTTACAAAATTAAGCATTATATTGAAACAAGCCAGAATTTATTTTGTCAGTTAGATTTTTTGCGCTAAAAAGTCCAAGTGTTGTTTCAAATAGTCGAAGAGAGTGGGAAAAAAAGCCCAGTAAAACGTGGAGTCAAGTTACATTGTTACAGTGTCATTAATTGCGAAGTTTACGCTGGTTGGTGCTATGTTGAAGACACAAAAATCTTCAAGAGAACTAGGGTCAGTGTGATAATTATTTGGTCAGCAAACTATTAATTGAGTCTTACTTTAATAAGAGGAGTGCAATAGTCAGGAGGCACTATTTTTGTCATTTGTGTCCCTTCTTTTTCTATAGGATAATTATATTCTATAGGATAATGAAAAAAAATCAGTACGCATCAAAATTTATTTTACAGCTTAACTAAACTTTACAAAATGTAATTACTTGTGTAATCACTTTAAGAAGATTGATTTAATTTTATTTAATGAATTAATAATATTAGATTTTTCTTTTCATGTAATTGATTTTACATGCTTGATAAAATGCTGATGCGCATATTCATTCGAGTATTGTTATTCATAACAAAAACGAAACGTTTAATTTAATTAATATCACAGCTGTTAGTTTTGGTGTTACTAAATTGTATGAATGAAAAAGAAAACGCCACATTTGTTCTCATAAAAAAAAAGTTTCACACAGTTTTCAACTAAGATATTCTTACGCATGAATGTGTTGATCACTGGACACAATCGTCTTCTAAATACTTAGCAACATATAGACCCGTTTTCGAAACAAAATATTATATTAATACCCAAACCCTTTATTTGCTGACCAATTAATTACATCCTTTGTTATTTCTCTTCAAAAGAATCTCATTTCTTCATTTCTCAGTTCAGTTATACTTTCTAGTCTCTAATAATGTGTATGATGTTAAATTGTAAATGTTTGGATGGATTGCTATTTTATTATGAAAATTATAAAAGTATTAAACAATATAAAATGTTTTTTATATTTGTTACCCACCAAAATCTACGAAGATTAAGCCTGTCTACGCATGATCAGTCGTCGACAACATGTCGCCAGAGGAACTAATGTTGATTTCATCGGCAGTGCTAATAATTTTATAAAAAAAAATGCTTTCTGAAAAAAAAATTCTGTATTTAGAATTTCGCTAATTAACTGTAGTGCTGTCTCGTTAAATTTCTCAGAAAAGAGTATGAGAGTACGTTGCTTCAATATTTATTTAGTGAAGTTTTCAATTCAGAAGCCGGCCATAATTTCGATGTCCATTATTTCCTGCCAGCATCTTGGGAACTCTCCCCAACGGCAGCGGTCTAGATTTTTTGTTTATAAATTGGACATAGTTTAAAGATAAAGATAAAAGATATATCAATAATACATCTTAGCTCTGCATGTTTTGTCATTTTAGACACACAAATATAAGAGTTTAAACAATTTTAATTTTAACAAAAACGTTCCAACCCACACAAAGTGAGTTATGAGCAGTGATCGAATAATCGGATGCATATTTACCTAAAGTTATTTTTTGGCTCAGAAATTATGGAAGCGGCTTCTTAAAACATATTTTTTAAATATAAATCCCGGGATTTCAGAAAATTCGGGAATGCAAAACAAATCGCATACGTAGCATGGAGACGACTTATTTAGCGTGTAGTATTATGAATTTAAAAAACCTCTGGTATTACATAATTATTTATATGTGTCTTTGTTTAAAGTTTATTTTAGCCTCCGATGCAAGTATGTATGTGTGTGTATGTAGGGTGTAACAGGAAAAGTAGTGTGTTAGTTAAAAAAAAACATTACTATAAAATAATACTTTATTGTACATTTACAGGATAAAAAAAATAGATGTTGAAATAATTAAAATATACATAATTATTAATAATATATTATTTAAATTAAGTACCATATGTGTAACAACTTTAATCACTATCTATAACTATAATTTGGTCACTGAAATCTGACGTTAATATTTCTCTGTCTGTCTGTGTTGAACATGATGGTGTTACGTCAGATTTCAGTGACTGTTCTAAATCTGAACTGGTAACTTCTGTTTCATTCAGAGAATTGTAGTAAATAATTATAATTTTCTCAATATTATCAATTTTTAGCCTATTTCTTTTGACATTCAGGATCCACTTATATAACGAAAAAGATCTCTCCACATCTACAGATGTAAGTGGCGCAAATTTGTAAATACTAGCGCCACTGTCTTGAGTAATATTTTCACTTATTGACCTAAGGAAATCAAAATCAGGGTTTCTATCCATAAGTTGCTCCATTTTGTTGATTAATATATTATTTGATGTCTGGTTTACAATTGATCTTACATCGTCAAATATTTCAAATGTTTCAGTTATATTAAGGTCACGTTTTTCTATTTTTACAATTGCAATATCGAAAATTTCGAAACACTCGTATATATACTCCAAATCTTTCTTTAAATTAGGTTTTGTTAATACTTCCTTAGCATTTCTAATAGAGATGGCTTCATTGCTATCTAATAAACCTAGAACATTTGTTATTTTGTCTAAGTGTTTAGCATAGTAAAATGCCGCCTTTAACCATGTTCCCCACCTAGTAATAACTGGCTCTGGAGGCAAAGGTAAATTTGGATGCAGCTCCTTAAAAATTCGTACCCTGTTGGGAGATTTTAAAAATATTTTCTTAACATTGTTAATTAAAGTGTCTACATCACTATAGCTTAAACGTATAGTCTCAGTTAACCTGTGCAAGCTAAACATGTAAAGTGTTTCATATTTGGAAATGTATTTTTTAATATTTTTCCAGCCAGTAACATATACGCTACGCTATCGGTACATAATATTAAGACGTCCTGCACTTTACTGTTAAATTGATCTCCCCATAAGTTTTTTAAACATTGTATTACAAACTCAGACACTGAATGACCGTTAACTACGTCTAAAGTTTTGCAAGTTAACATATGAATTCGTCCCGATACGTTTTCACTTAACGGTTTAACTAAAAAATGTACCACATATCGGCCCAGAAAATCAGTGGTTTCGTCTAATGATATCCATAATTTATTGTTTTGTACGTCACTATGAACACGTTTTATTTTGCTTTCATAAACTTGAGTCACATATTTTGTTCTCAACAAATTCTCACTTGGAATAGCCCTATCTTGGTTGTTACATTTGCAAATGTATTTTTCAAAAAAACTACGAAAAATGGGGTTTTCAACTTTTGACCACGGTATGTTACACATAATGAGAAAATTAACTAAATCAAAATAAAAATCATTTGGTGTTGATTTTTGAATCTCGCGATGTTTTTGTGATTTCAGATGCCGATTCCAAATAGTCTTCTTTGAATTCAAATGTTTTTCACATTTCGTGCACACTATAGTTCCACTTGCCGAGTCGTAAAACGTCTCTGGGTAATTTCTTATCCATGACTGAGCTATGTCTTCTCTTTGAGTTGAATCAGCCATTATGTCTGTGAAGCAAGAAAGATCATTCGTTTTATTTTTCGGCTTATTTTTTCAGTAAAAGCGATAATCTGTACAAAAGTAACGGTAAAGACATTTTTTAAATAGTTAATCTTTTTTCACGGCTGTAAAGGGCTTTTTAAGTTACACTGCTCTAATAGGGGCATAAATGAAAAACTTGAACAGGTACTTGCATGTCAATTAAACAGGTCAACTTGACACTCTACCGAGGTAGCTCAGATTCAGCCAAATAAGCATCTAATCGATTGGTTTCAATACTGACTTGGAACCTCCATACAAAAATTACATGACACGATGTATTGGTAGATACAACTGACTTTTTTAACTCGAGGTACTAAATGCAATCTTTAATAATACATTTATAAAAATAAATTAATAGACATAAACATTAAATACTATTTGTTGTATCACGCCTTTTTACATCAAGATTAGGGCATATTTGTATCGCAACACGGTTTCGGCAACAGTTGCAGAATACGGTGTTCAAATGTAATACAAAAATGTTGTGTGTCTTAGGCCACACACACACTGGTCGAACGAGGGAATCTCTCACTATAGTCAAAATCTTCACATTTTTGCAAATATAAGTACAATGACATTTAATATATTTTGTAAAAATAAATAATCCTTACCTTGTAAATAAAAGAGATAAGATGTCCAAGTCCCAGCGCAGAGTAAATCAGGTTCCAAAATTTGTAGCAAAGTCGTCGTCTCATGTAAAACCAAAATCCGTATCACAATGCAAATCAATAACCGTTGTAGAATAGCCAAGTAGTCCGAAAATACAGAAAACACACAAAAAGCACCCGAACGCATGGCACGCAAAGCGACGAATGTGATAAAATGAACAAAAGGAACTGTTTTTGGGGCGCTACCTGTGCACAAGCAGGTATAATTTGCTGTCTCACTCACTCACTTATAAGTGCGAGTAAGATGACAAATTATGTTATATTATATATTTATGAAATGTTTACCAGCCCTCTTACGGATGCTACTTACTTTCGCCGTGTTAATATAATAAAAAATGAGATTTTTTTTATAGAAATTCAAGGCACCGAGTTGTTTGTCGCTATGTAGAGTGAAGAAAGAAAATTACTTATCTTGACGTTTGCAATGACAGTTTGGCAATTAACTTTATAACATTAGCCAGCACCCGATCTATAGTCGGAAAGCACTAAACGATAATTCTGAAATCGCTTGATTTTTTACGATCGATACAAAAGTGCATTCCATATTAGCAAACACCTGAACGCAAGTATCTGTATTCACCCGACTTAATTCTATAACCAGAACACTGTATTCGTCGATTCCGGAATCCCGGGATTTTTTCGATACAAAAGTGCATTCCATAACAGCCAACACCTCAACTTTAGGTAAATATGCATCCGATTATTCGATCACTGGTTATGAGATATTAGAGTTTTTAAGTTTGAGCTGATTTACGCTCTCCATACACCATACATGTGTGTTGGACTACCATGTGCTATAGCTTTGCACATACTCATGGAATCGCTATGAAAGTCTTTGATATTGTTTGTTTGTTATTGTCGAGTCCTGTCTACGAGCTGTAATATAACCACTGTAATACTTGCATGGCAATAAATTACTATTCTTTCTTTCTTTCTTGATTCTTAAAAATGCAGCTTAGTGATCGTTTTGGATTTATTTAATTTAAAAATGACCATGTTTGTTGTGGGTTGGAACATTTTTGCTAAACTACGTCCTGCAAATATTCCAAATATTCAGGTAATGCAGCTGCTTCGTTGGTCTAGCCGTTAAGGCGCTTACTACCAAGACAGAGGTCGTGGGTTCGATTTTTCTGGAGGCCATTGTACACTTGTAGAAAAAGGCGTCTGGGCGTATCTATACATATGTTTGTGATGTCACCATATCACAGAGTATCCTAGTTTGGGACCAGGTCGAGTGATTGTGTTGTGTAGAAGTTATTATTACTGTCGGCGACGCAACACAGAAAATCTCATAATTGTAAAATTAAATAGCTATAAACACCAAACTATTTGTAAATACATTTTGAAAACGAACAATAAAAAGGAGGATGAAGATATCCAACCTCTTTTTTAGGTATGAGACTGTTCCCCCCCGCCCGCGCCTCACCCCCTGGGACTTCTGGCGGCGAGAGAACAGATATGTTTTTTTTTCTGTAGTGAAAAGTGACAGTCAAAAAGTTACTCTGATTTTTGTCGCTTTTATTTTTCATCCGCGACTGCAAAATTCCAACTATTACATTTTTAAGCCACTTTAAAAAAGGAGGAGGATCAATTCTATTCCATTTTGTATTCTAATTTTTACCGCCCTACATCCACTACGTTTTATTTCATTAGACTACGTTGGCACTGCAACTAATGCCCGAGTTACACGAGGCTAGTTTTTCAAGCTAGGATAGCAAGCTAGTACTGTCCTGGCTTGCTGACTTGGCTTGAATCATGCTAGTCTGTTGTTGAAATGATGCTAGTTTTGTCTACACGAGGCCAGAAGTACTAGCTTGCTAGCTTACTGACACTAGCTTGCTATCCTAGCTTGAAAAACTAGCCTCGTGTAACTGGGGCATAAGTTATGACATGATTTATACAGCGTTCAGGAGCACCTTCACTCACACTAGATGAGGAAAATCCTCTGGACAACTCCTCAGGCGCCGAACCATTTCCCTAACAAACCATTTTCCGTCATCCCCCCTATATTTAACGACGGTTCGAATCCCGGCTGGGAACGAAAAAAACCAAGTCTTGGATGTTTACATGTTTGAGATGTCATTGTTTCTGGTTCCCATGACACAGGGTGTCCTAGTGTGGGGCTAGAAGTTATACAGGGTCTTGATTTGTACAGTTTCGTCCGAATCAGGGGTGGCTATTTACATGATACTGAAGCAAAAAAAAATACAAAAAAAATTTTTTTTTTGTGAAAATCACCTAAAATCGCCGGTTTTGCGGCCCGGCGGCCACAGCGCGAGTGCACTCTCCCGCCCCGCCCCGTAAAATGCCCACCGGAACCGTCAAGTGAAACGATAGAAGCCAAGCCATATAAATTTTAGGTGATTTTCACTAACAAAACATATATATACAAATATATATATATATTTTGCATCGGTATCATGTAAATAACTACCCCTGAGTCGGACGAAACTGTACAAATCAACACCCTGTATATGTGCCTGTATGTAAATGTTTTTGTTATATTCCCACTGTTGCGACATCCAGTGGGGTGAATAAATAATTTTGTATAAGCCCAGTCATACCCAGACTCGCTTCAGTCTCCCACCACGTCGTTTAATTATTCTTAACATTGAAGAATCAATGAATTCAGAGAAAGAGGTTCGTAGAGAGCCATCATGGAAATATCAAATCTGTCGAGTATACGCTAAGCCTCCAAACATTGCATTTACATAGTAACAGAAGGTAATAATAGGTGATAATGATTAGAAAATGAAAATGTAATATTATTAAATGCCTGCGGTTGTGTTGCGATAGATTGTTACTTTCTTCGTGGAATGTCGTATTGTGCGTCTTTGTTAAGAGCTAACCTGTAGGTACAGTATGATTCTTTAAACTAAAAATTTCGTAAGACATTCTTTACTTTATTCCAGATACACTTATTTGACTTTTTGTCAGAGTCCGACCAGGTTTCGCTTGGATTAGCACAGCTTAATCATGGTGAGCAGAGACCGAGCTATTAAACAAACATTTAAATACAGGCACATACATTGCTTCTGGCCCCACACTAGGATACCGTGTCGTGGCAACCAGAAACAGCGACAGCACAAACATGTAAACAGCCAAGAGGGTTTGGGTTTAATTATAAATTGAAATTAAATTGGGAAGCCTCGGTTCGTGAGTCCATCTCGCGCGTAGTCTCGCTTAGAATGCTTCAGTCAGAGCCCCCTGTATAACCCGTAACGGCAGCCGATACGGGTGTTGCGACAGCGTCGTGCGATGCGCGCGCGCAGTAAGGAAAGTGCCTACAGATAACTGCGCCACCGCTAAACGGTCTGCGGTCGGCCCGATGCCTCTCCAGTTATGTAATTTCCATTTGGATGCTTATGATAGTTTCACAATAATCGGAAAGGTGATCAAACTCGAACTTTGACTTGAAGAGGCTAATAAGTCAATTAGTCAATCAGTCCATACCTACTCGTCCACTAGGACATTAAGATCATCTTACATAAAATAATAACAAAAATCGGCCAAGTACGAGTCGAGCTCCCGCGTGAAGAGTTCCGTATCATTATCAAACAATAAACATCGTTGACCATTATCTGAGTCATATAGAAACAAAGGCACAAAATCCACACTTTTTTAACTCAACGTTGCTGCCGTTGCTTCCACATGCCTTTATAAACAGAGCATACAAAAAAAATCATGTCTGTTGTATGGGAGTCCCCCTTAAATATTTATTTTAATTTAATTATTTATTTTTAAAGTGAATATATAATTAACGGCTGGACGAGCACCTGGCACAACTGGAAGTCGAACTCGAGAAGGTAAAGTGGGATGTTCTTGGGTTATCTGAAGTCCAAAGAGAGGGGGAGGACACCGTAACCCTTGAATCAGGCCACCTGCTATACTTTCGAGAGGGAGATCAGCTATCTCAGGGTGGCGTAGGGTTTCTGGTAAATAGAGCTCTCCGTGACAACGTTGTAGAAGTTTCAAGTGTGTCGAACAGGGTTGCGTACCTTGTCATTAAGCTAACCGAGAGGTATAACCTTAAGGTTGTGCAGGTTTACGCACCAACCTCGACGCACTCGGACGATGAAGTGGAAGATATGTTCGATGACATATCAAAGGCCTTCCACTCCACCACCAAGGCCCACTACAACGTTGTCATGGGGGATTTCAACGCCAAAGTGGGAGTACAGAATTGCAGCGAATCGGTAGTAGGATCCCATGGTTATGGAAACAGGAATCATAGGGGGCAAATGCTAGTCAACTTCCTCGAAAGGGAGGGGTTACTCTTGATGAATTCATTCTTTAAGAAAAAGCCCCAAAGGAAGTGGACATGGCAGAGCCCCGACACTATGACGAAAAATGAGATCGATTTCATCATAACGGACAAAAAGCGTATATTCAGAGACGTCTCAGTGATCAATAGGTTTAATACCGGAAGCGATCACCGACTTGTGCGAGGCTCTTTGAATATCAATGTTAAGCTCGAACGTAACCCTGCACCAAACTATAGTGGGATCTGAAAAGTTCCAGTCTAACCTGGAGAACAGATTCGCTGCCGTGGAAACCACAAATGACGTTGACATCGACCAGGCCCTCGAGAATGTAGTCGGAATTCTCAGGGAGGAAGGTGTGAGATTTTGCGCAATGCGGCATAAAGGGACGAAGTCTAAACTTTCGGAAGAAACACTCAAGCTTATGGAGGAACGACGTGAACGCCCACCAGTCACTGCGTCAGAAAGGCATGCTCTGAACAGGAGAATTGGCAAACTAATTCGACGCGATCTCCGACGCTCCAACACTCGTTCAATAGAACGAGCAATCGAGCAAAATCGGGGATCGAAAGTGTTTATCCAATCTCTTGGGAGAAGCCATCTGACAAAGTTGACCACCACGGATGGAGTGGTTGTTTCCTCCATACCAGAGGTTCTTTCGGAAGTTGAAAACTTCTACGGCCAGCTGTACTCTGCGCATGCATCTCGGCCAGATCCCGAAACTGAGGATTCCAGAGCTACATTGACACGCCACTATACTGAAGACTTGCCAGAAGTCAGCCTAGACGAAATCGCGATGGCTCTTAAACAGCTTAAAAATGGAAAAGCCCCTGGAGAGGATGGTATTACTACTGAGCTCTTGAAGTCCGGCGGTAAACCCGTAATGAAGGAGCTCCAGAAGATCTTTAATGCTGTCCTCTTTGATGGGAGAACTCCGGAGGCGTGGAGTAAGTGTGTTGTCGTGTTGTTCTTCAAAAAGGGTGATGAAACCCTGCTGAAGAACTACCGACCCATTTCACTCTTAAGCCACGTCTACAAGCTGTTTTCAAGAGTCATCGCGAACCGTCTTGCGAGGAGACTCGATGAGTTTCAGCCACCTGAGCAGGCCGGCTTCCGGTCGGGTTACGGCACCATAGACCACATTCACACAGTGCGGCAGATTATACAGAAGACCGAAGAGTATAATCGGCCCCTGTGCTTATGACTCGGTCGAAACCTGGTCTGATCTGGAATCTTTGCAGCGATGCCAAGTCGACTGGCGATACATCCAAGTGTTGAAAGGTCTATGCAACGCCGCTACTATGGCCGTCCAAATCCAGAACCTGCAGTCTGAACCTATCCCCATACATCGTGGTGTGAGACAAGGGGATGTTATTTCCCCCAAATTGTTCACAAATGCTATGGAGGATATGTTTAAGACGCTGGACTGGAAGGGGTACGGCATTAATATTAGCGGCGAGTACCTTTCACACTTGCGGTTTGCAGACGATATTGTCATCATGGCGGAAACGCTGCAAGATTTACAACATATGCTGAGTAGCCTAGCTGATTCTTCTCAACGCATTGGTCTCCGGATGAACTTGGATAAAACCAAGATTATGTTCAATGAACACGTAAATCCGGAGCCAATTGCAGTTCAAGGCAGTACTCTCGAAGTTGTAAAGGAGTATGTTTACCTCGGGCAAACCATGCAGTTAGGTAAAAACAACTTCGAGAAAGAGGCCAATAGAAGAATTCAGCTGGGCTGGGCAGCTTATGGGAAACTACGTCGAGTCTTCACATCGCCAATCCCACAGAGCCTAAAGACGAAAGTCTTCAATCAGTGCGTCCTACCCGTCATGACATACGGTGCCGAAACGTGGACACTCACGGTGGGGCTGATCCACAAATTTAAAGTCGCTCAGCGTGCTATGGAAAGGGCTATGCTCGGGGTTTCTCTGAAAGATCGAATTCGAAACGAAGTCATCCGACAGAGAACCAAAGTCACCGACATAGCCCACCGAATTAGCATGCTGAAGTGGCAGTGGGCCGGCCATATCACCCGAAGAACTGATAACCGATGGGGTAGAAGAGTTCTTGAGTGGAGACCGCGGATCGGTAAACGTAGTGTAGGACGTCCTCAGACTCGGTGGAGCGATGATCTTCGCAGGACGGCTGGCAAGAGCTGGATGAGAGTAGCCGAGGACCGTGTTCAGTGGCGTGCAATGGGAGAGGCCTATGTCCAGCTGTGGACAACCATAGGCCGATGATGATGATGATGATGATATAATTAAATTGTCTGTGAATATTTATTCCAAGTATCTACCAGTTATCAATATCGATTAAAAACGAGTAATAGCGGCAACAGAAATACATCATCTGTGAAAATTGGACTTGGACAGCGGAGTCTCAGTAATAGGGTCCGTTTTAAGTTTTGGGTACGGAACCACAAAAAAAAACAGAATTAAATAAATACCTATTTAAGGGGGTTCCAATACAACAAACGTGATAAAATCGCTTATATTTGCTCATTATTAATAACGCCAACAGGTAGACGCTTGAAATATTCTTAGAATATTGAGTTATATTGTTCACTTTAAAAATAAATTATTTGATTAAATTGAAATAAAATAAATATTTAAGGGGGGCTCCCATACAACAAACGTGATTTCTTCCCCGTTTTATAGATAATGTTGAGTTCCTCTTCGTGCGCCAGTCCGACTCGCACTTGGTCGGTTTTTATGTCTTCTTTTTCTGTGGAAACTGACTGGAAATCAGGCTCACACCCTCAGCACAACTACATGAATGCATGTATTATATTCTGTTGCAAATAATATACCAGCTGTGCCCCGCGGTGTTACCCGCGGTTTATTAGGGAAAATAAATTGTGTATCAACAGTAAGAATAACAACTATTCATATTTTAGGGATTTTCCCATGTGAATAAGATATTTTCCCCCAGTAAAACGTAGCCTATGTATTAATCCAGGGTGTCAGCAAACTCGATTTATTAAAATCGATCCAGCCGTTTAGACGTGAAGAAGTAACAAACATACACATTCACAAACTTTCGCCCTTAGTGTGTATATTAGTTTATTAGTGTGATGATTACTTTATTTGTTTGTTTATTTTGTTTCCGTGATGTGTCTTGTTGGTACAATAAAATGTTTTTGTTCTTCTTCAAATACGCATATGACCCAAACAAAATGATCGCAGTATTAGATAACAATCGAAATAACTGTGAAAGCATCATCGCCGTCATTGAACGAATCGATTCACTAAAACGATGACTTGCAAACCGGAATAATCGATTATAGCATCGGAAAAAGAAGTAAAATTTGTAGGCTTATTTTACGAACCCGATATGACTTGTAATTTGTTTGAAACATTAAATTGGGCTACAGTATTAAGTTCAAGATTTATATTCAAATTTATTGATTGCGGTTTTATAAATTTTTGATTGAAGTGAATGTAACGTTATAGTTATGCAAATTATTACTATCTAGTATCCTGCTTCACTAAAAACTACGTTATTTTGAAGAATCCTTTAGGGTCTACGAAACTTCATAATGCTATAATCAACCAAGGAAATAATTTCAGTTCGCATAATCTCAGTCCTGACCTTGAAAATAATATCAGTTTTCTATTCGCACTCTGAAAATATAAATGGCATTAAACAAAAATCTTCATTTTACAGTATGGCTGTTTTAAGATTTTTTAAATGTTCTGGTGGGCGATGTGGAACCGTAAAAGTTGTCAGTAAAGCTTTTTGTATTAGGCACAAAGCTTTACGACTACTTTTACTGACAACTGTATTAGTCAAAAAGCTTTACGACAACTTTTACTGACAACTGTATTAGTCACAAAGCTTTACTGACAACTTTTACGGTTCCACATCGCCCACCAGAACATTTAAAAAATATTAAAACGGCCATACTGACAAATGAATGTTTTTGTTTAATGCCATTTATGAAAATCAAAATCAAAATCAAGAATTTATTTCAACGTAAAGAATTTATATTCTGCTTGTTGAATGTCAATGTACATACAGTTATGTATAATGTTAGCCGCTGCCTTGGGGCCGTCTGTAGTGGAGAAAAAGGCAGCGAAAAAAAAAAACTCCACTCTGACCATCTTTTCTCAAATCACCTTAAAGCTAATACAAATAAAACATACAAAATAATATTTTGGATGTGTTGAACACTAGACACATTTATCCTCTGATTTAATTTAATATTAAACTATTTATGTTTTCAGTGTGCGTATTGTTATTTTCAAGGTCAGCACTGAAGAGGATACTAAAGGGGTTGGTATTCCATAAAAGAACTGTCACCGGCCTTGACAATTCGATTTACGAAAAGGGCCAGATTCGGCCACTATTTTTCCGGGCGACCCATCGTTCGGTGAAAGTCGTCTGGTCCGGTAATAATCCGACTCGAGCAAACATTTGAGAGATGACGCGGTCACAGAAGAAATACCGGGAGAAGTATCAGCTGGTATAGTCAGTAAGTAAGTAAAGTAAGTTTATTGCTCACCATAAAACCGCAAACATCGTATTACAAGAATTTACAAAGGCATTGGTACAGTTATCAATTCAGCTGATTGCCAAACTAGTTGGTCCTGTAAATGTTCCATCCGTAAATCAAAAAAATGATCCATCTGTAAATGTTCTGTCCCAGTGCTCAATAGAATGATTTTGTTGATTCACATGATAAACATCGTTAAGAAATAATTATAGAGACTGGTAACATGTGTAGTTATGATTTATATTAGACTATTTAGTCTATTTCACTTTTTAATTAAATTAGCAACGCTTCTGTATCAAAAACTGACAATAGAAAATTGTGCTTCTTTTGCTATAATTATACAAGCTTGAAAGTACGAGCGATATAAATGCTAGACGTAGAAAAATGCTTTCTTTTTACAAGGTAAAAATCTGGTGTCCCAAATAACTTTTCAAGAAATCGAACGCAACACAACCCCGCCTGGCGTGGTTGGAAACAGAGATTTAGCTGTGAGGTTTTTATTTTTTTTACATCAATTACTCTCTACTGCTGGACGTAGGCCTCCCCAAGGCATGCCAACGATAGTAAAATGGAAGTTATTCGTTTTCTTCCGGATACACCCATTTACTTGATTTTTCGTTCGAAGAGTCTGAACAGATTTCGCTCTGATCCGCAGAGCATAATCATGGTGAGCAGAGACGGAGCTCGCGTCGTCGGTTGCTCGTCTTTGAACTCTGCAAAGCAGAGCAAGACATCAAGTCAAGTACAAACAAAAAGTCAAGTAAGTGTAGCCGGAAAAAATGAATAATGTCTAGTGACTAGTGCTTACGAAAGTTGTAGTTCAAAAATGGAAGTAGTGGAATCTATTTGGCTTTACGGTAAAAACTGTTAAGTGTGAGGCTGCGTAAAATAAAGCCAAAATGTGTTCAATTTCTCCTACAGTACGGAACCTACTGACCTTTTTGCAGTTCTAAATTACTTAACCTGGTAACTTGACTCCTAGGATCAAAGTTTCTTTGGTTCAAAATTTCACTGAAAGCAAGACTTCTGTTTTGTTTTCTTTTGTGAAATGGGAGAGTACACCGAGTATGTCCATGTGTGCTTCGCACGCGCCATTCTCTGCTCGGATAGCGGCGCCCGCGCACCTACCGCAATTCCACTGTCACTGGCAACTACACCGCGAACGTCGGAAAAAAAAACCTATTTTTTTTCTACCATGTGTTTGTAAACGTGATGTGCCTGGAGTGGAGTTAAATTAATATGTAATTAGAT